>CM034404.1:14732449-16074949 GCA_019925095.2 Dendrolimus kikuchii | reverse complement strand
ATCGGTACTATGGTTACTCCAAGAAAGGCATAACAGAATATTCCAAGCGCTATTTGTTCCTTTCATTTGTATAAAGCTATGACTTTGTACTATAAAGTTGTACGCTCGTCCAAAACCTGTGAGCCTCGCAAAATCGACGGGACGGATATAAATCTGTTATTTATGGAAATTCATTTCCAAAATTTACCATCGTACCCAGAACCTCTGTGCTGCAGTGAGCTAGGCCGAGAAACGATTGGGTCTCTCAACCACAGAGACCGTCTGTACTGTATATACTGTATAAGGTGTGTTACATGGACAAATGTTTTTTTTTTCAAAATAATAATTGCCTACAAGTATAATACTTATTTTTTACGTAATTTGTAATAATAATGATTAATTACACTTGATATTTACTGAATTTTATGTCTATTTATTTCGTTCAATTTTGATGAGAAAATGATGGCAAGTATATTCACTTAACCAACTGCAAACTTTTTAAATTAGTAAGTATTTTGTATCAATACGAAAAAAACTAGAGACCGGATTTTTAAAGTAATTTCGCTATTGGGGTCTGAGGTATCAGTTCATTTTGGAAAAAGGGACTTTTGCCCAAAATGATTTGGGAATCCCTGGTTTAGTGGGTACCCTGGCAATCGGTGCTTGCAACTCCTATCATCAGAAGCTTATGTGTGGCGTCGGTCGTCGGGAGTCACATATACGCCTCGGCGTCTTGCCCCGTAAACTTTTAAAAGAAGAATGCGCAATACGAGACATTAGGGGTTTGTCACGGCTGTCACAGCAATAAAATAAAATACATATAAATTGTTGGAACACAAACAAATAGAAATAAACTGTTATAACCACATTTAATTATGAAAGCACAATCCTAGTGTGTGTGAACCCCCGGGGGACGAGCGCAGTGTGGCGCGGACTGGTGGCGAGGTAAGTCCTTCCCTGCTTCTTCTTCCCGTCCCTTTGCCTTCTCCCGGCCATCGCATCGCGCCCGCACATTTCCTTTAATAAAAAAAAGGAGGAGACAAAACTCACCCCTCCTCGGTCTCGAGCAGCCTGTCGCTGTGCACCTTCCTGTAGTGCAGTGCGTCGATGTGCGTGCGGTGGAGCGCGCGCAGAGTGGCACGGCGCGGGTGAACGGTGGCGGGCGCCGCGCGGAACACGCCCGTCACGCTCACCCGCTCGCCCGCGCCCACCGCCTCCACGAGCGCGCCGTGCGACATCACGCTTACCGTCGCCGGCGTGCGACCAGCAGGCATGTCGTCTGTGGGAACGCACCTTAACGTCAGATAGTGCATGGCCAGAATGCAAATGACACTGTTCCTTACGATAGTGCATTGTTACACGAGAGGTGAAAGTGACCTACTTAGGCATGAAATGGGCGCTAGTAGTTCAAATGCCTAAATAGGTGGTTCACCCGAAGTTAATACTCTGATTTTCATTACAAATATTATTATGAGGAAAGTAAATAAAATCAGGCATTAAATCCATGCCTAAATTTGATGAACTCATTTAATATGTCACATAAAATTTCAAGTAAATTTCTTTTTCTGTGGCATTCTCTCAGCCACTACTTTTTGTCACTAACGATAGTAAATATTTTGCACAAATTTATGTAAATTAAATAATAATTTATTGAAAAGTAATTTCTAAGTATAAAATGATAATACATTGTTGATTTATTTTTTATTACAATTCAATAGTGACTGTAAAAAACGTTGGGACATGAATCGCATGTATTGTCTACGGTTCACATAGTTTTTTAAAGTTATTGACAGCAGGGAAAATCGTTTCCAAGGGACTAAAAGTACTGATACCATCTCTGTGATCAGGCAAGTCCAAGTGTACTTTCAGAATATGAGAAACGAAAAACCTATTTCAAATAGGATGGTATGGCTGATACAACCGTAGAACGTAACTTGTAGCGTTATCGTCGTAATCTTTCCTACGAAATAAATAATTATTTTAATTACATAAAAATATATTTACACCTGTCAACAGAACAAGTTTTTACAACAAGTCTTTTATCGTCCAGGCCATTCAACTCCGCAATGCACTACCACTAAAAATTAAGCAGACACGATCATTACCTTCTTCTAACTGATGAGTTAAACATCTCAAGCTATAGTGTTATTGTTTACTTTTATATGTACACATACATACATACATTAATGCACGCCAGTTCCCTTGCGGGGTAGGCACGAACAACAGAGCGCCATTCAGGCTTATTCTTACACACCTCACTTGCTTCTTTGACATTCATAACTCTTGTCATGCACGCTCGTCTGTTCTTAAGGCTCCTGATACACCTTCTGCTAGTACACGATCAATTTGATTATGGAAGGTTTGTATGTATATAATATATGTAATTATGTATGTATGTATATACATAACGTGTATTGTAGTAGGTACATAATCATGTATTATTGTTTATAATTATTAAATTATCTTTTATATACATATTTTACTAGAAGGATAGCTGCAATACTTCTACCCGTGGGAATTTCAAGTCGAGCGTCGACGAAACCGCAGAAATATCATAATATTTATATAAAGATCTAAAAGAGTCTTGAATTCTTATAATATCACATAAGGGGGCAGCCATTATTATTAAATTCAAAAAAATTTTGAAGATTTCAACAGATAAAATTAAAATGAATGACTCACCAGGCGACTCCTGCAACTTAACGAGCTGTTTATCACTAAAGTGCGATCTGTTGTGTATGAGTTGGAAGCAGTGCGCGGTGTTGCAGTGGCCGCAATGCGCTGGCTCCGGGACCCTGCCGCGCTCCAGCTCCGCGGTGGCTGGGGCCCCGCACACGGCGCACCGGAAGTACGCCTCGCGCATCTCGGGCACGATGGACGACGTGCGGATCACCATGCCGGATATCGTGACCAGTTGATCGATATCTGAAATATGAGTCGTTTTGAACTGTGGGCCGGCAGATGAAAACAACAATACAGTGTATACTCTATATAACGACACTGAAGGGACTGTGCATTTTATGACGTTATAGAGAGTTGTCGTTAAATGGAGAGAAGCCTGTTATTTTTGTCTGACGTCTTTTGCTGCAACAGTAATTTTGTTGTATTTTTTTACTTATTTTATTCATATCTTGCTATATTGAGGCATCTTGGTTATAAAGGAAGTACTTGGAAATTTCGGTATACATGATGCCGATAGTCGAGTTTATTACGAGCCAGGTTAATAAAGCGATAAAAGAACGTACACCGCTGCGCAGTTTTTAACTTTGGCAACTTAAAAGGTACTTTTTATTACTTAACTGTTGTCGTTATTGAGAGTGGGTGTAATGCTATATACATACATACATACATAACTTCACGCCAGTTCCCTTGCGGGGTAGGCACGAACAACAGAGTGCCATTTAGGCTTATTCTTACACACCTCACTTGCCTCTTTGACATTCATAACTCTTGTCATACAAGCTCGTCTGTTCTTAAGGCTCCTGACATCACCTTCTGCTAGTACACGATCAATTTGATCATGGAAGGTGTGTCGTGGCCTTCCACGACTTCTGCATCCATCCACTTTTGCATTGTATATCTGTTTAGTCATTCTTTCATCATGCATTCTTTCCACATGCCCGAACCACCGGAGCATTCTTTTCCTTACCTTCACCCCGACACTCTCTTTCAGACCAACTCTCTTTCTTACTTGGGTATTACGAACGCGGTCCGCGAGCGTCACTCCGCAGATTTTGCGCAGTGCTCGCATCTCGACCGCGTTTACTCTACTTTCATGCTCTCTCTTCCATACTCAACTCTCGCTTCCATACGTGAGCGTAGGTACCAGCACCGCGTTTTGTATGGCAAGCTGGGCCTTCTGGCTGAGGTTCTTAGCGCCTAGAAGTTTACCTAACGCTCCATTCACACTATTCCCCAAATTCACTCTTCTTTCTATATCAGCGGTGTACCTTCCATCACTGCTAGAAGCACATCCAAGATATACAAACTCGTTCACTTGCTCCAGCATAACATCATCGACCATTATCCTTGCATTCGTTCTGGTTTCTTCTCTTTCAAACACCATAACCTTTGTTTTCTTCGCATTCAAATGTAAGCCTCTCGCCTGACAGTCATCTTTCATCATTGTGACTAGTGTTTGCAGTTCTGATGGCGATTCGGCTAAAAGCACGGCATCATCCGCATAAAGCAAGGTGCTTACAACTAGATTACTCATTCGCACCCCAACATCCATCAATCTTATTCTCTGGAGACAATCGTCCAGGTATAGGATGAACAGCAAAGCCGACAGCAGGCAGCCCTGCCTGACGCCAATATTGACATCAAACCAGGGCGACAGGCTGCCATCCACTCGCACGCATGCCATACAGTCCTCGTAAGTGGACTGCACAGCACGCATCAATTGGCCATTAATCCCATATCCGGGCAATATGTCCCAGAGGTCCTTCCGCACAACCCTGTCAAATGCTTTCTCTAGATCCACAAAACCACAGAAAACCTTACGGCCCATTGTCAGCTGCTTCTCCACAATATTGCGGAGAGAAAACTTGATCCATACATCCCCTTCCATTGCTGTAATGCTATATAGAGTGTATCATTATATGGAAGACACGCTAAACCAACCAATATCAAGTGATTTCGACACTTAAGGGAGTTTGTCGTTAAATCGAGTGACGTTACATGGAGTTTACACTGTATATTGCATAGTGGTATACCTCAAACAGGTTATTTAAATATTTGGAAAACTATTTTCGATGGCTACCATTGAGACTCGTACTTTCACGGCAGCACAGAGCGTGACGTAACAGCGGAAACTTGAGATGCTACGAACGTTCGCCTTCTATTCGGTATTCGGCTAAATATCGTTAAATATCCGAATACTACACAATATTTGGCATTTTATGTATAGGTAATTCTTTCTTTCTCATTTTGGTATTAGCCCAAGCTAATACCAAAATGTAAAAGAAAAAGTTACTCAGAAATGTGTATATTTCAATCACAAATTATTGATAGTTAAACCACATAGAAATGCCATGAATATTTGGCTACCGAGAGAAGCCAAATATTCATGGCATTTCTAGCTGAAAGCATCAAATGAAACAAATATGACATTTTAACCAGATCACTGAATAAATGGCACCTGTTACAATAAATTCTAAAATTATTTTCATTTGTCATATTATATTATCGGTCCCATGATATGTGTCAAACTGCCTGGCTCCCAAGATTGCATTTTTCATATGCCACATATCATTCCTGTGCCTAGTGAAGTGCGAATGCACATCACTCTACTAGGCATAGGAATTTGATGCGCATATATGACGAACTGATATATTAGTATGCAGGTATGATATGACGTCATAGCATGCCATTCTCGTTCGAAATCTAAAGGGCTTCGACATTTTGTTAGTTGATAAAGTGTCTCGATTAGCCTATTGATAATGATATTTACTAGCATAATTGTCAAATTAAACAGTCGTTTGACAGTTTTATCCTATGACTATGTTGAATAGGGGAGGAAAAAACTATTTCATTATAGTAATATTTTAACAGTAATATTAACATTTCCGTGTAGGGAAGGAGAAAGATTATACATTACTGTGGCAATGCAAGAAGTGTCAAAACAACATAGCCAGACTATCAATTCCGGTTTAAAGCCGCCATAACAAACTTAAGGCCAGGCTCTAGTCCACTCTTCGAGGTCAGCAGGAGATTGGTAGCACGTTTGGTGCTGGAAATGTCTATAGTCGACAGTAAGCGCTTTCCATCAAGTGGGTTGTACTCCTATTTGGAGTACTCCATCAATAAAATAACAATTAAAATAATTATACCGTATTTGACTCAATAGAGCTTATTCTATTCAAAATTTCAAATTCAAGTTTTTATTCAAAATAAGTTCCACTGGAGAACACTTTTTGAAGGTCATACATATAAGTTAAAATTTAATTTTACTTCCTATTCTATGTAATGTACGTATATGTATGTACAAAATGCATAAGGCTGCAGTTTTGCAATATGATGAAAATTGTCTTGGTTGGTTTAGCTGTCAACTACCCTATTGGCTACAAAGTGAACTATCATACCTTCAGGATTGAGATCCCTCATATGTCTCTGTGGAGCGTTGAAGGGGCGCACTTGTATCTGATGTTCCAAAACCGCTGCTGGGTATTTTTCAAAGAATAACTCATTCACTGCTGCATCGAAAGCAGGGACAACCTAAAAAACAGGGCAGATATTAATCTAAGATTAACATGAACAAAGACATTGGCTCAGTGATAAATGTAAAAACTTCGATTGTAGTAATAGAACTCACTAAGGATTTAAATTCAGGGATTATTTGTTTCAAGTGACATTTTAAAACTGTGTCGTAAATTAGTGCATTATTGATATACCTATAGCGTAGGCTTAGACCTTCAATGTATAGGCGGAGCTAACGTAAACAAAAACTGCCAATGAAGTGAAGCATTTTTTTTTTGCAAATTACTAGTAACGCACTGCAGCGCGATCGGCATCCTTTAGCCGGCCACACTTTTAGTTTCTGAGACTCCGTCTTTAGATTATTGCTCTCAAATCTACAGATTAAAAATACTAAACAATAGATTTTAATGGGAAACCAAGTTGTTTATTTATATTTCCTTGAGTTGAGACATTTGGACAAAAAAATAAAACTATGTTAAATCTCTCACAAAATGTTGGTTGAAACAAATAGCTTTTCATGATGACGATGACCGCTTTCCATCGGGTGGGTCGTCTGCCTATCTGCTGAACTCATGTAGTAAAAAATAAAAAACAAAACCTCTTGATAAGTCCCGGTGTACCTATATATAATATAATGTTTTTTTTTTACTTAAAAGTAGGAATGTATTTCATAAAACTACATAAGAACATTTTTGGAATTCTAGTTATAATCAAAATTAGTGAAATAGCAGTGGTTTTAAAAGAAATCTTAACTCATTACCATACATTACAAATGAAAATCGAAGAAGAAATTTAGTACTCATGGTATCAAATGGCGAGTGCAAGCGCATTTATGTAGTGTTAGCGGCCATCGTATTTTAGAGCTGAGTGACCATTGTTAACATCAATAAGGCTTATTATAAAAAACAGTACTTTATTTATTTTCAATATGAGACACGTAATATTGATGAACAATGCATTTTTTTTAAATATAGTATCCACAGTACCCTTTATGACCATATAAAAATAGGACTCGCACAGGGCTATTTGTCAATCAATAAACTTATAGTGACAATCATACCTCTTGTGGATACGAAACCAGTTGTCTGTGGAGTTTAGGATCAAATATCTTGACATGTTCACAGTCCACGTCCAAAAATGGCTCCTCCAATGTGTGTATCTGAAATAAAATTATTTAATCTTCAATCATACAAGAATAAAATAAAGTAGCATAACCGAAACCTAATTAATGAATATTAATTAAATTATGAGATTGGCAAACAGTAACGACGCGTCGGTCACGTGGTCTTAAACTCTGCTCGCCTAGCTGATCGGAATACAGAGCTCTCATCTCCAGTTTCTGGCATATTATATTGCGCAATATCGGGTAGGCCAATGTTCCACCGTGCCGACAACGGACGACACACACATCTTCACATAATTGCCCCCTCCACGCTCGGCCACCGGAACATCAAAGCATCTGGCGACCGACTCCCGCGATCTCATAAGCTCAGAGGAGACCGATACAGAGGTCGCGAACGCCCCAAAGCCGCAGAGAGGTAAACAGAAGTCACTGACGGCCAACTAAAGCCCGAGATGGCCAACCAAGCCACCAATGCAACCTATGTGAAGCCCACTGGAAGCCACAGATCGACCATCGAGAGTTGCTGTGTAGACACTGGTCAGGAAGCCTCCAGTAGCTCCAAAATCACGTCACCAGGGTCATTGCCCTTCGAGTTGAAACCAGGGCAAAGAGTATTTAGCTTGATACGCCAACCAACCCACCTACAGGAGCTCAAGACCTGACTGTATGTGTACAGATCCTGGCAGTTGCATAAACTTTCCGTTGTTTACTATGCTCTGAGTGCCTGATGTAGGTCCCAGAGTTGTTCGTTACTTAGACTTAAACTTGCTTAGAATGGAAATATACTATGCGTGTTCATCTGGGTGATTTTATAGGTTCTGAAGGCTTACTATCAAACATCTTACTTCGTTCGTTAACGTTTAAGAACTCCTCAAGTGCATTTTCCACTGTATGTTCCATTTACTTTTGTTATATGGAGTATATTATTGTAGTTTAATTTTTATTTTATTTTAATTTCATTACCCTTTCGGACTGATCGGACGAAAACGAACGACGAAAGGCGTTTGACAGTAAGGCCTCTGTATGTTATTTGAAAAAAAAAACTTGAAATAATAACAATGTTGAAGAATTACCTCTTCCAACTTCAGCTCGTACAATGGTTCGTTAGAGACTGCGGTTGGTTCAACGAATCTCTGTACAAATTTGATGAACTTTTCGCGGCATTCGGCGATTGCGACGTCAGTGCCCCAGACAACTAGCTGCGGCTCCCCAGAAGCACTTTCTGGTACACCTTCGTCAACCTATCGAAGATTTAATACTATTATTGCATTCAATATAAGGCAGCTCTAAGTTATATGTTTTTACCATGGAAGAAAAATACAAAAGGTCTCATCTGGAATTATAAGTTTAAGACATTTATTTCTCAAAAGAATTTAAAATTCACTTACAAAGAAATAACTTGTTACATTTAATACAAATTTACCCCTATCAGCGCATCTGTCCATTTATTATTGTAATAAACAGACAGATGGTTTATTAGTTTTGTGTTTTGTTGTGTTTAATTAATTTTCAAATGAATTTAGTTTATTATTTATAATATATGAGGGTAGTCTTGAGACAAAAGTCGAAGCAATGTAAGTTGTTTATTAAGGCCATGAGCTTATTAAAACGCCTAAGGCTTACTACTTAATGTTACAGGTATTGATTGTGGCCGAAAGCGTCTTATTTAAAGCGTTAAAAATAACTCCGTTATCGAATAGCCGCATTAGTGTATATACGTATATACTCTGATTTTTAATTACCTGGACTAAAATGAAAGTTGCGGTCGACATTTTTTGATTCATAAGGTAGTTGAATCCTATAGGTTTCTATAGGAACCCGTTAACGAGTTATTTTCTAATACATTAGCATAACGCATGGTAAGTCGCATTGGGTCACAGTCACTAACATCAACACAAGTGGAGCAGGGCCATAGGGAGCGGACACTCAAATCAACTGAGATTCTTTTATCATCTCACAAAAGTCGCAGCCCCATAGATTATGCACGAGCGTAACTAGTTATGACGCCATAAGTAGACATACATTTTAGTTTAAAAACTAATTAAAATTACGTCTATCATATTAGGTTGGGGAAAAAGTTTCTTCGCATTTTATATAAAAATTCAAAAGGTTTTTTTATTAAGTTTATTTACATTTGACTAAAGTATGTAGGTGCCATTTTGTTGGATAACTTTTTGCCATCTTGTAGGTAGGGACGTGATCCCATGGCTATACAAAATTTGGGGGTTCTGATTAAAAAACTGCGACAAGTGGTTGTGGCAGTCCTCTCGTGATGTTAACCTGACACTGCCTAAGGAATTCTGCAGAGACCGAAACAGATGAAAATCTGAAGGTGCAAGGTCAGGACTATACGGCGGATGCATTAACACCTCCCAGCCAAACTCTCGTAATTTTTGCTGAGTGGCTAATGATGTGTGAGGTCTAGCGTTATTATGGTGAAAAACCACACCCCTTCTGTTGATTAATTCCGGCCGCTTTCCCTATACTTTTTGCTGTAATCTCATCAGTTGTTCGCAGTACAGTTCAGAATCGATGGTCCTGCCTGGCGGTAACAGCTCATAATGAACAATGCTCTTCCCATCCCACCATACACACAGCATCACCTTGTTGCGAGTTAACTCGGGTTTCGCCACAGTCTGTAAAGCCTGACCGGCCTTTGACCACGATATTTTTCGCACGTTCTTGTCGTACGTGATCCACTTTTCATCCCCAGTTATCAGCTTTTTCGAAAATGGTTCGGTTTCATTACGTCATAATAAAGAATCACAAATGAGTACACGGTTTTTTCGGTCATTAGGTTTCTTTCTGTGAGCTGATGAGGCACCCAAATATCGAGCTTTTTTGTGTACCCAGCTTTTTTCAAATGCGCCAAAACCGTTTTGTGGTCAATTCCCATTTCTCCAGCTACATCGTAACTACTAATATGCCGATCTTGCTCCACTGTTTCAAAAATGGCATCAATTTTGTCCGTAACAGGGCGATGAGAGCGACCTGCATCTTTGATATCAAAATTTCCGGATTTAAAACGCTTAAACCAAATTTGCGATACTTTCGCAGATACTGCATTAGGTCCATAAACATCACAATTTTTTTTCGCGGCTTGTGTTGCATTTTTACCTTTTTTGTAGTAAAATTTTAAAATGTATCAAATTTCTTCATTAGATTCACTCATTTTAACAATAAGAAAAACGAATGAAAATCACACATTTTCCTAATTTGAATTTGGAATTGTCTTCTTTAAAATTAAAACTTTTTAATGATACCAAAACCAGCCAGATACAAATGGTATAGCCAAAGAGATCTTATTACAATTTCATACATACTATATGCGAAAAGACTTTTTCCCCAACCTATTATATTAAAAGTAATTTACTGTAACATGTGTCCGTATCCCTATTACATAGATAAATGTTATCATTCTCTTTTTAAAACTATTAGCTTTTTTTGTTCAATATGAAAAGAAATCTATACTTTGATTAAATCAATCACACGCCAAAATTAGCTCAAACGTAAACAAAAATGTATTAAAAATAAAATCCTTAGCAATGTCGAAATCAATTTTCGATGAACACCGGCCGAATACCCCGAAAAGAGAAATAGATTCTAGAACAAGCGTCAGTTCTAGAACATCTAGTATCCTAAGCAGTTGTCGGATATGCTTATCTTCTTTATTCGATCCGGCATCTTTGACATGCGGACACAGATTCTGCGAGAATTGCCTACAGAATTATTGGCATGTGAAGGAGAAGCCGGACTCCATCATCTGCCCTTTGTGTCGCGCTTCAGTTCTTAACATTAATTTTTGTAAAGTAAGCAATTGTCACAGTATTTCCTCCTTCCTCCTTTTTTAATATAGCTTGGTATAATTTGCGAATGTAGCCAGTCATCATCGTCCGAGCGTTAAATCTGTGTTGCGTCGGAGCGTCTACTTCAAGGCCGGACTCCATTTTTCTCCTTTTCTTCTCCACTTTATGAAGTCAGTCTCCGGTATCTCTGATTGTGAGGCCAATATGAAAATATCAAGTCGGCATTTCTTGGGTGTTCCCCTTCTACCGGAACCTGGCGGAAGTGGCATAGCAAGATATTTATTTCCCTACATAATTAGCCGGTTTCGATAAAATGTGGCCATTCCAACGTGGGCGACATTCTTGCAGTTTGTCTGCTATGTCACAGATATAAAGGCTGCTGCGGATGCGAGTTCCTAACAGTCCTTCTGTGTGACTCCACACATCCTCTGAGTATATTCATCTCCATGACACGCACTACAGCTATAGGTTTGGACAAGATACATTGAGTACTTTTTGAGATATATGTCACTTTTAGTTTAATGTTTTTTTTATTCCATAACTAAATAATCTATACTATACTGTTACGAATTTTCGGGATTCGAACCTAAAACGCCGTAAGAAAACCATTACAAGAATTACAGATAATTTAAATAGCAAAGGTAATAAAACACCTGGTTAGTTATGGATTAGAGCTCCTCCAGATTACACGGTTCACAATTCATAGCAATACATATCTATATCAGATTTTTTTTAAATTTCAAATGCCTTCATTTCTGCTAAATGTACCAATGCTAGTAAAAACCACAGTTTGTTTTTCAGACTCAAGATAAGCCATCTACAGATGATTTCAGGAAAACATTTAAGATTATGGACAAAATAACACCCAGCGAATCAACAATAAATGATTCTACATTAATCTACCTTAAAATTGCCATCCTAATGCCATTTATTTATTTGATTTTGAATTTTTTAAAAGTGCCTGCAGTCAATTTGTTAGCACTATTGAAATTTAAATTAAATACCAAGCTGTCTTAGAAACTTGCAAATCATGTTTGTCCATATGTTAAGTTTTTGATAAATTAAAATACTTACACTAAATTGTGTGTTTATTTGCACTATAAGTAGTCACATAACCTTTTATGACAAACATTTTATATATTTATTGTGTTTAAATAGTTGCATTTTATTACGATATCTTGTATATGTATATAACTTATGTGTATATCTGTATATATAGTATAGTTATATACTTATTACTAAAATGTAAGTAATCATACAATAATTATGTATACTACCATCGCCCCTCCTGATCAGTAATATTCTTACCACAGGTGGTCTGGAAGAGATCGCTTTTTAGTGATAAGACCACCCTTTGTACACGACTAAAATAATACTATAAAATAATTATAATTCGTAAGTTTTCTATAACAGTGTACATTAAAGTGTTATCTATCTATATATCTATAGATATACATCATATATAGACAGCTTAGATATATAGCATAACATATGTACATAACAAGTAACAACAAAGTAACTATAATGCTCGATCACATATGACTGTTCACTGTTCAGCTCTGGTATCTAATAACTGAGGCTATTACTATTACGTAAAAATCGCCGGACATGTTTGCCTGATTTCGATTTTCTGTTAAATATAATGGCGTGTCATGAGCACTCTCTTCGTAAATATTATAAGCGAATATTTGCGAAATAAATGTTTAAATTTTTTAAAATTCGTTTCCATTAACACTATTTCTGCTAATGGTGATACCAATATTATCTATTATTCTGCTGCTATGATATCGAGAAGATATTGTGGATTTAGTAGAATACGAATTTTCACACTATCGTAAAGGAAGCATACTTTGAATATCTTTACAACTCCAAGATATTGAAATAGCAGAATCAGCCCCATGGTAACTGAAGCGAAATCGGATCTGTCACTTGTATTGACAATTCTTTTGTTTCAACTCCAAACTAGTAGTTTAGACACATCCAGATTTGTTGGTACTCAGACCAAACCAAGATTGAACTGTAAAGGACATCATAATGTGAATTAATTGAGTCGGACAGTATTTTTTACCGTTTCGAACATAATAGTATTTTTAATAGAACTGATGAAATCTAAGTAAAGACTATGAAAGAGTATGCAATAAATGGGTGATTATTAAAACTATGTAAAGTCACTTACATTTATGTAATAATAAAGAAGAATATATTTACATGCTATATTTAATTATCTGTGCAGGAACGGAGAAAGAATACAATTTCCTGCGGCCGGGCGGCCTATCATAAGAGGCGACAAAACAACCCACAGCCAGGTGATAGGGCATTTGCCCGACTGGCTGGCTATCACCCCTGGTCTAAAGTATGTCGCCATAACAATCTTGTGTTGTGTTCCGGCATTAGTAAGTCTCCCTTAAGAGAGCAGCAGCGCATTTGTAGCAACCTTTGATGTTGCAAATGTCCATAGGCGATGGTAACCGCTTTCCATCCAGAGGCCGTCTGCCTGTCTGCAGAACTCTTGTAATAAAAATTTTTTTTTTTAAGAAAAGCATGTCATTATAAAGGAAACTCACTAAACTATTTAAGGTGTTAAAAGTACTTACTCTTCGTGTAGGTGTCGGTGCCGGTACAGTCTGTGCTGTATGATGTCCACGCAGGTCAGCCCTGTGCCTGGCTGGCGTCATTGCACCGCGCAGTAACGAGCGTGGCGTGCTCAGTGAGCTTGGTGTGCCGTAGTTCAAGGGTGAGCTCATATCTATGTCTGTGCCTGAAATATGAAGTAATATGTATATATTACCATGCCTGTTAGCTATAATGGTAAACAGAAGCAGAGCATCTCCTCTATTTTCTATAATCTTAGCATATATATACAGCGTTAGAGCAGGTCTTTGTAACTACATCTTTAGTAACATTATTTTTTTTATCACTAAAAAGCATCTCTTTCAGACAACCTGTGGCAAGAATATTGCTGATTAGGAGTGGCGATGGTGGTATACAAAATTATTGTATGATTACTTATATTTTAATAATAAATATATAACTATACTATATATACAAATATACACATAAGTTATAAATATATACAAGATATGGTGATAAAATGCAACTATTTAAACATAATAAATATATAACTATATACAATATAATATCTACTAATTATATAAAATTACATATCATTATATTGCAGATAGTATTTCCTGACCATGTTCTTAAATGTTAGTAAAGATTTAGCTTGTCTGACAGCAACGGGCAATGTGTTTCAAAGTTGGACAGCCTTAACCATGAAAGAATTATTGAAAAACGTTGTATTATGAATAGGAGTAATAAGTCTATGTTGACTGGAAGGGCGTAAGTTGTGAGAGCAAGAAATAAATTCAAAGCGATCTTTAAGGTACAGTGGAGTAGCAGGCAATGCAGCCAGCCTTCTGGGCACGCTCCCCGTTGGCAATGATCTGCTACATAATGTATTTTAGTTATAATGTCTTTGGTTTTTCCAAAGTTACACTGTATATTATAGAAAATGCTTAAAATTGCAATATATTGAAAAAATTTTATAAAGCAATAATAAAACTACGTTTTAATGATTTTAAGCGCGGTAATTTTATTTGATTTGGGTTTTTCCGACGTTTTGGCCACTTTTCAGTGGCCGTGATCCCAGAAGACAAAGATGTCAAGTGTCAAGGAGTATTGTTAAAGTTTTATTTAGCCTACCGCCAACTTGTTAATTTTAATTTTGTTTATGGTAATTATTTACTCTATGGGAGCCTAATCTAATTTACTACCGCTTCGCAACATGTTATGGCTTGAAGAGAAGAAGCGGCGCAAGAAACTCTTCAGCAAACATGCCTAGCTCTAATATAACTGAAAAGTGGCCGAAACGTCGGACAAACCAAAATCAAATAAAATTACCACGCTTAAAACTGTTAAAACGTAGTTTTATTATGTATGCAAGTCGCGAAAACTTAAGAAAATATTACTATAAATCAAGGAAAGAATGTGAGTATTCTGGGGAAAACAAATTGGGAACCACTTCGAATTTTTTATGAAATTCAGAAACTTGGTCGGTGTTCATACTTGCGTAACCCAAATATGAACCTCATAGAAGTTTTGGAGGCGCTCAAGTTTATTAAGTTGTTCTTGAGTTAAATCTAGATAGCTGGCGTGAGCATAATCAAGTATGGGTAAAAGTAGCGACTCTGCAAGCTTAATTTTGGTGGCGATGGGCAGGAAGTTTTTTAGCCTCCAGAGTGATCTGGAGGAGAGAAACAACCGCCGACTCAACTCCGTTATATGGGGTCTCCAGGACAGCTCACTATCAAATATAACTCCAAGGTTTTTGACCTTATCACTGATAGGGATAAGCTTCCCATCACAAAGAAAATTTGGTATACAGGTCCAGTCAATTTTACACAGCATCTGTGAGATACCAATGATAATTACTTGAGTTTTTTCAGGATTCACAAGAAGTCCATTCGACTTACTCCATTGTAGTATACAGTCAAAGTTAGAGTTTATTGCTGCAACTGCTTGATTTAGTGTGGCAACCAGCAACCGGTGCCTGCGTGTAAATCTGCAGATCGTCTGCATAGAGGCGATAGGATGAAGTGAGTTCATTGGAAATTGAGTTTATAAAAACAGCGAATAATAAAGGAGATAGTACACCGCCCTGTGGAACACAGTCAGAGAGATCACACCACAACCAATAATCATCATCAACTCAAATGCGCTGCCGGTGTCCACACAGGTAACTATGAAAGTCAATTACTTCAGGAGATATGTTAATAAAGTGTAGGATGCAGAGTAACACTTCAAAGTCAACATTATTGAAAGCACTGCTGAAATCGAGCAGCGATAGCACAGTTAGTAAGTCATTGTCCTTGTCATCTGTAATTTTAATGAGGGCTGTGGTGGTGATTAATATGTCAAAATTACAATTGAAAGAAATAGCATCCACAGTCAAATAATAAAAATATCACCTAATACATTTATAACCATAATTTAAAATCAATGAGAAATAAATACTACTTACTCCTATTATACTCTGAGGATCTTACTTCTCTGTTGGTATAAAACACATAAAAAGTTTCATTTAAACAAATAAGAGTGTAATCAAATCAGCACTGGTGCTACTTGCCACAATTGAATTACAAATACATGTATTGTGAAATGTTGTTTGCAAAAAATGCTACGTAAGTACAAAAATTTTACACAGTCAATGACCTATTTGTAGGTCAATCAAAGCTTTTTGAATATTCTTTAAATAATTTTTGAATAACATAATACTTTCAATTATTTTTAAACTATTTCTCATAGAAAATTAGCAGAAATATAGCTTACTAGAGTTTACCCTGCAATTACACTGTGGGTTGAACCCTAGGAAGTTGCCCTATTTTTAACCAACTTCATACTAACATAAAACTTAACTAGGGATTTTATATATATAAACCTTCAACGAAAAATCATTTAACTGATAGTGAAAACCTCTTAAAAATCTGTTGTAGTTCAGGAGGAGTTAGCGGATATACAGACAGACACAGGAAGTGACTTTGCTTTATACCATGTAAAGAAGTATATTATTTATTTATAAGTAGAATTATAATTATAGGTACTAATTATACTGATAAAGGATTTCACTAACCAATAGGACTTGAAGCCATAGCTCTAGCAGGTGATGTGCCTGGCGCTTGGCGAGGTGTGTGGGGTGTCCCTCGAGGCGTTCCAGGAGTTCCATCTGGAAAAGAAATATAAAAAAATTGCAAAAAACGAAACAAATCTAATATAATAATTCTTTCCGGATAACCTAGAATTTCATTCAAAAATAAACCGTATCGCTTTAGGCAACAGACAAATGTAAAATAGATTTGTAAACAAATTATTTACTGTAACTAGATCTAGAGACAATATGCCTGTTCTAAATATAACAGTGGCAATTATTTACCTTTTGAAGGAGTGCCGGAGGATCTTTGTGGAGTTTCGGGTACAACAAGTTGTTGTGATGAACGCGTAGTACGCGAAGGTGTCGGAGCGTCAGAAGATGCACGCGACGAAGGGCGTTTCGAGGGAGTAGACATTATTATTGTCAAATAGCTTAATCGTGTCGTTTGATAAGTCGTTTGAAAGATAAAACTTATACTTTTAGTGTGTTTACAACTTTATAAGAGGTTAACTACAACAAACTACACACTTTCACAACTCACAGTCACAACTGATTTGGCGCGAAAAGTGACAATTGAAATGTGAAAATAATGACAAATGTTTAATTTATTTAGGTTTATGGCTTGGTAGCTAGGCTTTTAAGCCAGATCTTAGATTACAATGTAATTTCTTCATTTTCTTAAGCCTATGTGTAGCACAGCTGAACTGTAGGTTATCGACTATACAGTTCACATTTCTCACAAAACACATAATTACTACTCAAATATTATCAATATCCTACAACTATTGTTCATTTTAGAGTGATTTTACACATTTTTAGAAAATAAAACTGCACAGCACAACGTCTCCTTTCAGTTCCCGCCAAGAACTCCCTATGACATATGACAACAGAATAATGGCTGATTTACACGTTAGAGTCATGTCACAAGCTATTCTTCTTTTGGCAACACTCATATCTGTCAAACTACTATTCACGTTCAAAAACTTGACGCGCAGGGTTACCAACAGTCAAAAATATTAACACCCAAAACTAGAATCAAAAACATTTCAAATCGCGATAATTATAAAAAACTAACGGAAATTAAAAATAATCTGCGTTTTGTTCCGTGCAGGAGCGGAGAAAGAATACAATTTCCTGCGGCCGGGCGGCCTGTCGTAAGAGGCGACTAAACAACCCACAGCCAGGTGGTAGGGTATTTGCTCCACTGGATGGCGACCACCCCTGGTCTAGAGTATGCCGCCATAACAACCTTGTGTTGTGTTCCGGCATTAGTGACCAGGTTCCAGTCTCCTTTAAGAGAGCAGCAGCGCATTTGTAGCACCTTTGGTATTGCAAATGTCCATAGGCGATGGTAACCGCTTTTCATCAAGTGGGCCGTCTGCCTGTCTGCTGAACTCCTGCAATAAAAAAATGTAATAATCTCTATTTTTAACATATTTTATAAGATGATGTTAATTTTAAGAATTTGGTAACCTTGTGCGTCAAGTTATCGTGAATGAGGAACAGTCACAAACATCTCTTTTTGTGGACAATTTTCGTTTAGCAATGACGAAACCGTAACAAAATAGTTAAATTAATATAAAAACACAAATATATCAAATCGGGTGTACATGTTATATTTCATGTTGCCAATATGCCACCATTTATAATAGTTGTGTCATGACTCGTTGGTCTGACTCTAAATAATATGGAGAAGAAATCTTTTGAAGGACTACCTGCGTTGGAGCCATTACCAACAAGAATAGAAATACAAGGACTACCTACGTTGGATTGGATTTCTAAAAATAAAATAAAAAATACAAGGCCTATCAAAAAACGAAAATTCTGAAAAAAGAGTTTCTGATTCTCATGTTCTAGTAATCAATAAGCAAATGTTATAATTTCTAAACTATATATTTTGGAGAATTATTGTTCATTTTAAATAATATTTTTTAAAAATCAAACTGTACTCAAATCTTTGTCGTTGAAGCTCGCACCAAAAACTCTCATTGTATATATAATTTATAAAAGGTATTTATTATATTTGCAGATTTTAGTATTTTAGGTAATTATGGAATAAATGGGCAGCACTATGGCCAGAATCAATGGACTTGTTTTCGGCTAATTAAAAAAAAGTACGAGCCATAAACAATACATTGAACTTTTTAAATCAATTGATCGTTCATTCACCGCTGTTGTTTTTATGGTGTTATTTTGTGATAATAATAAATAATTAAAAAACGATAATTTCGAGAAATGCGTATTGTAATGCTGAGCAGTACTTAGTGTTAATGCGAAATCTTAATTAAAATCAAATGTCAGATGTGAAGAAATTGAACAATTTGTGGCAGAATCATCTTTGGACAATCTACCTGCATTGGTGCTGGAGATATTTTTGTGAAAAATTGTCAGTGACTGAACTTGATATTTCTGATTTTGAATGGACAAATGGAAAGTGCACACGTTTTGTTGCGTAGTAAGTGAAATACGCATGATTGTGCAGTTTTCTTGCGGTGCATTGGCGGCGCAAGAAGTCGGTATTTTTGGTAAGTAATAGCCTACGTGCTGGATGATTCACTTGAGTATCACTCGTCCGTTTATCTCGCTTTATCCCTTTTGTTGATATAATTAACAATACAGAGAGTCTGAACTTTGACTCTTGATTTCGCTTTCATTGTAAAGCAATAAATTATATGTTGTATGCTTTGTTTTTGTAAAAGATTAATAACACGCAGTAATTAATTTTAATACATATTTAAGACACTGACATTAGAATGTGTATTTTAATCGTATACATTATTTTTTTACTGTAAATAATTTATATACTCACGAGAAAACATCTTACCTTCACTAATATTTTCTTTATTAGTACCTGTGGATTGGGCTATAGTTATAGGGCGCATTTATTTATTATAAACTATGATGAACAGATTGTGCTTATTTTTTTTTAAAGCACTCAAGATTTAGTTTATATCTCAAATAATAAATAAATGTGCCCTATAACCAAACCTCACCCATACCTATACTTTATATATCATATAATATAATATATAATTCTTCAAATAAGTAATAATCCAGTAATTTCATAGTTTTAGTAGAGATAGATAGATTTTATCTGTGCAGGAACAGATAAAGAATACAATTTCCTGCGGCCTGGCGGCCTGTCGTAAGTGGCGACTAAACAACCCACAGCCAGGTGGTAGGGTATTTGCTCGACTAGAAACATTTATTGTCAATAATGTATAAACATGTTCTATGATTACATCACAGTTACTGTCTTTTGTTGTTTCAATGTAAAACAGGCAAAAACAATTAATTAGATATAATATGAGCCCATTTAGATCCCACTGCTGGTCTACATATTTTAGGGTACAATATACACTTGTCAAGCATGATGTAATCTTAGTGTGCAGGTCCCTCATGATATATTTACAGTCAGCATTTATTAATTGTAACAATATGTATATTTGGTTACTAAGACTGTATAAGTAGTGCAAGCTCCCCAATTAAGTTAAATTTTACATCTATAGATTTGGATATGAGTGCTTTAGCCACTAAGTTATCATAACTTAAAAAGTAGCTTATGATTAGTGAAATCCTATTTATAACCTTTTTAATAATACTATGTAAGAATAATGTTTTCAAAAATACCAAATATTGTAGTATGTTTAGTGTTAATTGTGTAACCCTGAATCATTATCCTACAGAAAATGTCTTATTTTCTTGGATTAATCATATACCAGATTCTAAAAAGATGAGAGTGAGTTAATTTTTTTTTATATTATGTTGATATTTTTTATAATAGTAGTGGGTTTAGTTTTTTTAATGAATTGATCATGTGTGTGTTTTCATATTATTAGTTCTTGAAATTCATTTGGTAATAAATCATAAATTGATTATGGTAGTTGTTAACTTATTTTATTTGCAACCTCATTTTTAAGATTTTTCATCTTTCAGATAGAATTAAGGGCTGATGTTTTCTATTTTGGAAAATAAATATATTTTTTTAAGCCATATCTCAACCCGTTACATTTCTTTGGCCCAAAAGTCAAATGAAATTTTTTCCTATCTCTACTTGAAAGTTACATAAGTACCCTTTGTATGAATTTGGCAGCAAATATTGCATTTTCAAGTGATTTAAATAAAAATGTTACCAAAAAACATCATTTTAGTTTTTTAAAAGAGCTGTCTAATAATATCCTATGGACTTATGTATACACTGAACATTAAAAAAAGTACTGAGTTATTATATAAAAGATGCCCCTCTTAAATGATTATTATTTTTATGATTTCACTACAACATAGTGTAACAGCGTATTATAAGATACATACATAACTTCACATCAGTTCCCTTGCAGGGTAGGCACGAACAACAGAGCGCCATTTAGTCTTATTCTTACACACCTCACTTGCTTCTTTGACATTCATAACTCTTGTCACGCATTATAAGATAAGGAAGGTATATCTCCATCTGGGATAATGTTCTAATTATTTACTGTTTTCACTCAGCTGCAGTGAAGGGTTTAATATGTTTTTTATAATGCACCATTGTTATTAATTGTTAATAATATAATCTGCATAATACTAATGTAGCTAATTTTCAACACTATAAACAAGATGCACATTGCCACAGTCACTGACACTAATATTATCCCAAATAGAGCAGAGACATAAAATTAATAAATGTCAGTATTGTTATTTTTTTATGTAAAACTGGCAAACAGGCAGACTGCCTAGCTCGTGGAAAGTGGTTACTTTCGCCTTTAGGTTCTTGCAACAGTAATGGCGAAGCCAACACATTGCCAGTATGGGATAGGGAGATGAGATGGAGGGATCAGACAGGAGAAATGTGATAGAAGGGATGAGATAGGATGGGGAAGGGGCATCTGGGCCATCAAAATCCTCACCCAGCACACTGAAAATGAATTAGCTCAAAGCAAACCATTTCAAATTGCTTTTCTATGAGAGCCTGGTTGGTATCACACTGATCGAGCCAGCCCTAAGAGCTGTAACCAAGATAGTGATTGCAGTATGGCTCTGCCACATCTAACAGTATAAACATATTTTGCATATTATGACTCTTTTAGTTAAACTTTAGGTAAATTCGCAATAGTGCATCAGAACAAGTTCGCGGCGCTTTGTTTATTTGTTGCGGCTTGCAAGTCGGTCATTCGCCCCGTTCGCCACTGCGCCGCACCGGCCAGTGACAGTGCAAAAGCGCGAATGTTGTTTATAGTCCGCGCCACGAAAGAAGTCCCACGGAAAATAAAGGAACTAAAAATGGCAGCTCCGCTATTTGATAGAATTTTGTTTGTAAAGGAGCCGGGAAATAAATTCACAGCTTTGATCATAGAATATGTTGTATTTTTATTATTTAGTAATTACCTATATTGATTTACGGATTAGCAAATAATTAATCTGGCAGGATTAAGTACGGCGATTGCTGCGCCGCGGCTGTGGGACTTCTTTCGTGGCGCGGACTCTACATGCGGTTGTAATACGTCACCACATCGATCATGTTTACGCGTAATTTTATTTATTGCAACTGTTTTAGTTGTGTAAATTTTATACTGACAATGAGGATTCATGGGCACTATGTATTTTTGGCAATGCTCTTCCTGCATACGTGGTATAAAGAAGTCCAGATAGGCCGGAACCTTTCAACTATGCAGTTTTAAAACTTAGCACCTGACAATATAATAGGCCGCCCTTTGTTTACCAATTATTGTACCTAGATTTTAAGAAAGTAGTTTTAATTTTTGGTATACAATAAAGTGTTTTTGTTCATTTATGCAATGTTTTTAAAATGAATGTTGTTTGTTCCTTTATTATTTTATTGGGCATTTGCCGATATATTTATTATATTTATCAAATCATGTAACGACTGTGTCAAAATATGAAATAGCTCTCGATAAGCTTCATAGTTTTGAAATGGCATATCATTGAATTTAATGACATTTTTCGGTGATTGGTTGTAAAATTTCTTAAAATACCCTGGCTACAGACTATTTCAAATAGGATGGTAAGGGAGAATTACCTACGTAAATAGAGAAAGAGAGATCGTGATTTTAAATACATATAAGACGATTATTAAATAGTAGCAGGATAAAGGACATTTTTATATAATTAAAGTTAATATTTATTTGGTAGAAAAGTGTACGATAACGCTATAAGTTACGTTTTATGGAAGTTTCAGCATTGCCGTGATATTTGAAAGAGACTTTAGGTTTTAAAACTTCGCAGCTGGTTTACCGCGGACCATAGGTAGGGGTAGTATTACCACCATTGTAATATAATAATGATGTCACCTATACTGTAATCAAGATTTCATGGTTGTATGACAGAAAGTGAGACTCCCGTCGGCGGTGATGTTTGGCATTATTTAATAAAACTACGTTTTAACGGTTTTAAGCGCGGTAATTTTATTTGATTTTGGTTTTTCCGACGTTTCGGCCACGGAAGACAAAGATGTCAAGTGTCAACGAGTGTTGTTAAAGTTTTATTTAGCCTACCGCCAACTTGTTAATACCATAAAACCATAAACAAAATTAAAACTAAATAATTAAAATTAACAAGTAGTTTTATTATGTATAGAAGTCGCGAAAACTTAAGAAAATATTATGTTTGGCATTATTGTTAATTTATTTTACATACAACTAGCAGTCCCGGCAGACGTTGTCTTGCCCTGAAAATATAACAATCTAGAACCCGATTCTAGTGCCACCTACCGGTTCCAATTGTGAAATAAACGGTGGGACTTAAAATATGGCGCCATCTATTTAATACTTATGTAACTTAGTTGACAGCAGAACTCATGCGTACTGATCACCCGGTTTAAAAAAAATACATTTTTTTATTAACAATAAAATAACAGCTATTCTATGTCCTAAGTTAGGACAAATCCAGCAAAATAACAGATATCCAGCAAAATGACAGGGAATTTATATATATATATATATATATATATATATATATATATATATATATATATATAATTTACTTACCCCTGGTCTAGAGTATGCCGCCATAACAACCTTGAATTGTGTCCAGGCATTAGTGATCAGTTCCAAGCTCCCTCAAGACAGCAGCAGTGCTTTTTTGTAGTGTCCTGGGATATCCTGGATAGTTTTTAATCAGCGTCCTGTGTTTTTAAAGCGCCCTGGTAAGGTCCATGTATTTTAAAAATCGCGCGCGTCTTTGGACAGTGGTCATAAGAAAGAAATTGATCACTGACAACAACACTAGTTGCAATCATGAAAACTATCTATAACATTGATATGAAGTGTGACCAATTTTATGATTATTTGTTAACTCAACCACAGATACTAAAGGAAATTGGTGGGTTGAAAAGTATAGTAAAAATAAATAAAGTTGTAATATTAAAATTTATTATATACTATAAATGACCCAAGTTTAAAGAATTTGTTACAAATTAAAGTGGTTGTTTTATATTTTATTAACTCGTATTCAACTCTTATAATTTTATTCAAATACTTTTAATATTAAAAATATAATTATTATAATTACTTGAATTTCATTTAACTATTGCAACTCTATTACTGCGTCCTGTTGTTAAACTGAACTGTCCTGGTTTTTCCAACTTCAGATCCTATTTTTTTGAATTTGTGGTCGGTAACCCTAGGGTACTTGGATACTTTTTATACCGATAAATGACGTTTCTTTTTTAGTGCCGCTCTTGCAGTTCAGTAACAAATACCGTCGTCGCCTTCGTAATTTCAAACTAGGCGTTTGAGTTCGTTTTCTACATTGTCTTTAATTAAAGAAATTTAAATGCTGACAACAGTATAGGAGTAACTCAACTTGTCTACGATCATATTCTTGACCGTCGACCGGTTTGACATCTGTCATCCATCGCCGTTTTTTGCATAGTTGCAAATGCATTTCGTAGAGTCCGTAGACCTTAATGTAGTCGCATAGAATATAGAGAAGAATCACTTCGTACAAACCGCCTCAGAGTTCGATGACGGTTCGTAAACTTTGAGATTCTAATAATTCCAAAATAGGGAGAAATTATTTGAAATTAAATGAAATTTGTTTGCTTATGACATATGGTACATTGATAAACAGGTCTTAAATTATAGTCAGTTCAACATGCCATTACCCATATGGTGTCCAAATATTAACTTGCCTTATTCTTTAAAAATAAAATGAGAAAACGGCGAACCAGTGATCAGAAACAGAATAATAATAATACAATCATTTCAAATTTGTCATTAAAAATAAAATAAGGAAACAGTGAACCATTGATGTCAACAAAATAATAATTAGAATTCCAAATTTCTCATAATGGCTAATAATAGTGATAATTTATATATTTTTCCAATTAAAATAATCATTCACAGAGTAAAACCACATAGCAACCAATTATGTAGTCTGGACCTTGGTCGAGAATCTATTCAAGGATAGATTTAGATTAGCATTCATAATGTCAGGAGGTAAGCTCTTAAATACTTTAACGACTATATAATTGGTGTTCTTTTGTAAGGAGAGGTTGCAAACGGATAGAGAAGTCTTGTCTTAATAGAGTCCCTCAGTATTCTTTGACTGGACTCTGCGTGTGTTGGGAAAAATTCTGAATTATGTTTCACAAAAATCGCTAGTTGCTTGACGTAGAGACAGGGCAGAGTAAGAGTCTTGTGTTATTTGAAAAGCGGTTTATAAGAGTCTCGAAAGTGCAAGCCGTATATTGCCCGTAGACATTTCTTTTGGACCTTAAAAACTGTCCGCGTCTGTACTAGCTCCCCACAGTAGAACGCCGTATTGCAGTACCGAAACAACATACCCATGATACGCTTGTAAAAATACTTCAGTTATAACATTTTGTTCTAGTCTACGCAAAACAAAGACGACGAACGTGTTGAGCTTTGAACAGATTTCGTCAATATGAGATTTCTAATTATATATGTTATCTATCTTAATACCTAAAAACTTTACGGATTCCACTTCTTTAACTTTCTGACCGTTATGTGATACTATTATAGCTAAGCAGTTTACGTCGATATTATTGGAATGGCATTGATTGAGTTTTGAATATGTTTACTTTTAAATTATTTTCTTCTAACCATGCTGTTATATTTTCGATTACTACATTAATGTTTTGCTCTATATTTACTTTATTATTGGCTGTTATTACTATAGTTGTGTCGTCCGCAAATAGTATCGTCTTAAGAGTCATGAATATGCAGTAAGAACATAATAGGCCATAGTATACTGCTTTGGGTTACCCCAGTTGAATTAAGTTTAAAGTCTGATTTACAGGCTAATAATTTAGATCCATCTTGTATATTCATTGTATCTGTACATTGATATCTGTTTTATGTTGTTTCGTATTTCAGGTGACAAGAGCATTAAAGCTTCTTGAAAATAGAGATTTTGATGACCGCTACAGTAATTAATCCAGTCTATTATCGGGTTGGCAACTGATTGCGGAATTTGTCGACAGATGGATTTTATTTTCTTTTGTTTCACTAACGTTCAAAGTGCCAAACTTATATTTTCTTATTGTTGGGACTTCTCATTTAATATCTAAACTAGTTCTTTATTTTTATCCCAATCTAAAAACGTATGTGTGCACGTTAATGTGCCGTATATGGGAATGAAGCCTTGAAAGAAAGGCAGTGTCAAAATTGGTTTGCCACATTTTGTTCTGGTGATTTTTATTGGATAATGCTTAATGGTTACCTAGTCATCCACTTGAAGTCGATGAGACCCATATAAAAGCCATCATCGATTCAGATCGTCATAGCACAACACGTGATATTGCAGAGAAGCTCAATGTATAACATATATATATGTATTTGATTTAAAAAGCATATATGCATTGAAAAAGTTATTTTTTTAAGCAAAATTTTGATTTTTTTATTCTTATTTGAAGTCCGCAATCACCTCGTTGCCAACGCAATATTATAAATTCCACCATACTGTTGCGAACGGATAATTATTCTTTACAGGTGTTTTATAACGCCTTGGAATTTAAGTGATCTATTGTTCGCGTTAATCTCTTTGTATTGCGCCGCGGTAAGGCATCATAAACCCTTTCCTTCTTTTGTTTGCATTTCGTTGCACATTCCTAGAAGCCAATAAGCTTCGACTTCGAGGATTCCAAAGAATAATGGGCATGTGGGCAAATATATAAGGTGGGTACGTCGGGGCTGAGTTAGTAGAGTTTCAACTGCGATCGAGGCGTTAACTATTGTACTTTCGGAATGAGTATCTTATAACATAAAAATTTAAGTTATTACGATTTTCTGCTTTATGGTTTGGTTTTGTTGCATTCGATTTTGTTTGTAAGAACTGTCAATTACGTGTGTGTACTTCTAATAAACTTTGTGATGATTCCAACGGCATTTTAAATTCACATCCCACAATTTCGTAACAGTACTATAACATTGCATTGAGTGAAAATTCTGTATATTTTGTGGCAGTGTACATGTGCTACCCATTTAGACATATTGTTATAAAAAATAGGGTTGCTGATATAACGTGCTTATTTTTATCAATAATGTTTAATTATGTTTATTTTTGGATCAATAAATATCTTGTAAGTATTGGCTGGTTGTGGCCATAATAAAAACGCATTGCAACTACTAATTAGTACTATTTGTATGATAAATAGAAGTTTTTGCTGTTTTTTACGCTGCAGCATAGAAAGATGTAATTTATATATTACGACATAATATGTAGATTACATCTTCCTGTCAATTTTCATCCAGAGACAGTAATTCTTCAGAAAACTAATCGTGACTTACATACACAGGTAGGTGGACTTGACGATTATAATAAGATTCCGTTTTAGCCAAAATGGCTACGGAAATCTTAAAAAATTAATAGTTACTATACAAAATTGTACATACATACAATTTTCATTGTTTTTGATATATATAATACGGGGATCTTCAAAAAGGACTTAACATTATTTCTAATGTTACAAAGGTTTAGATAACGTGTCGGCTCGTAGTGTGTGTTGCAGATGGGCCGTCTGTCGTTACCTGCAAACCTGCAAACATAAAAAGAAAGATTTCTGTGACTTCGTAGCTTACGCAGATGACTTACTTTGTATTTGTAATGAAATATATACCGTAACTGTCGGTGAACTATTGATTTAGCAGGATGCTCTATAAGCGAGTGAATTTGTCGTAATCCCGAACTTTACTTCGTAATCCTTGCCGGGAAGGGAATGGCATCCTTATTCGGGAATCTCTGAGCATGTTACGCGGACGCGTTTTGGTTATTTATTTATTTAGCACACAAAACAACAAACGGCTTAAGTTATAACATATCGCATATTCGTATTACAAATATGACATCTATCAAAATATTTTGGAACTTTATGCTATGTTTTACATCTACAAGTATATCTAGACACGTGTAAATTTTATGAAGCTGTAACTCTAAAACATGCGAGTAGTCATAATATATCGTACAGTCAGCGTCTTATAGAAATAAGCAGCCAAGATGATCAAATAGATAAGAACATCGAAAGTAATCATTAGTATCGGTACAACCATTGTCGTCTAATAGATCGAATCACCCGTCTTGACCAAATAAATCAGTACACCGACAACGCCAAATACATGAGTACAACCATCTCGCCAAAACAAAGAGACACACTAGAAAAATGAACTCTATTCTAAATGTGATTAGTGTCAAATCGAGATGATTTCATACTAAACCAAAATTGTATTTCGAATTATGTATTTCAAATTGAATTACTTATTGCTAAATTTGCATTGAATGAAAAGCACCTTTCTTTCCTAATGTGAAATTAATGAAATCAATTCTGAAGACGTTTGAAACTTAAAAAAAACTCCTGATCACAGCAGTGTGATTGACGAAGAGGATGATATGTGCATAATAATATTTATTACGTTTAATCGAGGGTAAACACTGGGATTGGAAGTATCACTTATTGACTACTTACAAACATTGTAAAACTTCTAACCCATAAGGGCAGAGATCGAATCTTTAGTATTTTCGACTGACCCACCTATGTTTTATTACTAACTCTATGGACTATGGAAAATATGGAATATGGAAAATTTGCTTGTCCATAGAGTTAGTAATAAAACATTTATTACTAACTCTATGGACACAGAACGATTTCACGTCGATAGATTATAATCTATCGGAAAATAATGCGTTAAATTGTAAGCAGTTTGTTCCGGTTCACAATATTTCAATAGCTCTCGAGATAGATTATAATCTAACGGTCTGTACAATTTAACCATGACATATATACTCTAATATAGCCAATTAATAACGGCGTTCATTTTAACTTTATAACTAAGTTGCATTTGGCCACAGTACCTAACTATAATATTATTTCAGATGGAACAGAGATATTAGCCGAGCCCAGCTAACTAAAGATATATTATTAACCTACAAATTTTATAAATAGTCTCAAGTTCCTGTTTCTAACCAGATATTTCAGTTCTCTTAATTAAATCAGGTTTTTCATACTTTTGTTTACATTCTTTAATACTTGATGACACTGCTTTTCAGCTTTGAGTTTTCGTTTTTACTAAATACTAACTGTCTTATTCATAGAGAGTTAGAGTAAGTTTGAACGCTTCTTTAACCACCATAAAGAACTGTTCAAACATACTTGACTATCAAATGTATCATCATCATGGAAACGCGAAGGAAGTTTCGCGGGCAGACGATAGTCTATAATATTATAATATGCTAAATATGTCGTCTCTCTACATTGAAGTTATTAAAAAAAAACACAATTGGAATAGACTATATAAACGATGGAGACACGATGATTTTTTTTAGATTTCTTGTCTGTTAGTCGGTTTTTCTGTATGTTCGGGATTTACGTAAAAACTACTAGGCCGATTGCGATTCGATTTTCGCTGATCGTGAGCAAATTCTCACACTTAAATTCTGCGCTACCTTTTATTCCGGAATCGCACGGGAAATTTTCCGGGAACGGTTTAAAGAGGCCAGAATAAAAAAAAGCTTTCTTATTTCGATGCGATGTTTTTACTCATTGATAGCAAATTTTCCATATTCCATATTTTCCATAGTCCATAGAGTTAGTAATAAAACATAGGTGGGTCAGTCGAAAATACTAAAGATTCGATCTCTGCCCTTATGGGTTAGAAGTTTTACAATGTTTGTAAGTAGTCAATAAGTGATACTTCCAATCCCAGTGTTTACCCTCGATTAAACGTAAATTAGGAAAGAAAGGTGCTTTTCATTCAATGCAAATTTAGCAATAAGTAATTCAATTTGAAATACATAATTCGAAATACAATTTTGGTTTAGTATGAAATCATCTCGATTTGACACTAATCACATTTAGAATAGAGTTCATTTTTCTAGTGTGTCTCTTTGTTTTGGCGAGATGGTTGTTAACATAATAATGGTGACTTGAATGTACTCATGTATTTGGCGTTGTCGGTGTACTGATGTATTTGGTCAAGACGGGTGATTCGATCTATTAGACGACAATGGTTGTACCGATACTAATGATTACTTTCGATGTTCTTATCTATTTGATCATCTTGGCTGCTTCTTTCTATAAGACGCTGACTGTATGCACCTATGTCTTGGGGTTTAATTGTAGGTTCTCATGGGTGTATATTACAAAATATTAGTAAACTTGTGAGCAGATAAATGTACAATTAAGATGTAATTTTACTCAGCAGATATTCAGTTCCATTATATTTTATTTTTTGTAAATTTTCAGCAGTTCTTTTTAATTTTGAATTAAGTAAGGGAGTAAATAGATCATTTTTTATTTTATAAAAGCGAACTTAGAGATACATAATGTCGACTGTCAAAGGTTGTACGTCTAACAGGTACAACACATACTGAGTCACCTTGGCGCTTAAGAAAAATCTTTGAGTCTAGGAACAGGCCTGAGTGACGTCGTAAAACTACACGAAGTATGTACAATTGCCGCACTGTTAATACATTAAGAGTGGATATAAAGTTGGATGGTAGGATAGTCCATTCGTTCTTCTATCTCGCAAAACTATACAACTCTCGGGTGAAAAGTAAAAGTGAGATTTGTTGGGCTTTGCTTGTTTCCGATCTCAGATTAATAATATATAATAACTTTTTTATTGATCCCCGATATAGTAAGGACATAACAGACTAAATAGTGTCTTCTACGTGGCTTCGCTGACGTACATACATACATACATACATACATACATAACTTGGTTCCCTCGCGGGGTATAAGATCTTGCATGGAGTACTGATCTCACCTTTGGGACGGCTCAGCCAAATACCAGCTTGAGGCACTGGAGTCAATTGAGAGAAGAGCCAAGAGGTTGATTGGTAGCGACCAGCTAGTCAATACAAGGCTTCAAAGCTTAGAGCATCGACGCCGGGTTGCTAGTCTGTCGGTTTTTTATAGGATTCATTTCGGAGAGTGTGCGGTTGAACTGTTTGACCTGATTCCCCCTACACCATTCCATCTTCGGACCACAAAACGCTCTGGTTTACGCCATCGTTTCACAGTGGAAACGCTACCAGTGCGTACTAAACGTTTCGCCTCCACGTTCCTTCTGCGTACGGCAGAATTGTGGAATGCACTACCAGAGTCCGTGTTTCCAGAAAAGTACAATCCGGGAATCTTCAAGTCTCGTGTGAATAGGTATTATCTAGGTAAGCGTGCTCCATCTTCGACCGCATCATCGTCCGGCACTGGACGTGATCGTGGTCAAACGCAAACCTATCTTATGGAAAGCATTCAGTGCGTGCTCTTTTTACTTTAACGTAACTTGATTTTTCATTGGGGGCGCTGAGTTAAGACTCAAGCTCCAGGGGTGGAAGTGATAAATGGCATCATTCTATGCAGATATTCTGTGCAGAACCCAAACGTTTGTTAAAGACCAAATGAAGTTTAGGGACAGTTTAGCTATTTCCATCCTCGGTAGACGACAGTAGTGGGTGATATTTTAAGGATAATGTCAGTTGTCAGATTGTCACTCGCATCAAGGTTATGGAAAGCATTCAGTGCGTGCCCTTTTTACTTTAACGTAACTTGATTTTTCATTGGGGGCGCTGAATCAAGCAGGTAGAAAAGTGTTATATGCAGGCAGGGTCGCATCGTGAGCTCTGCTACTGTCACGCCACACTGTCTTGGGTATTTGGAGGAATAGTGCAGAGGTGGTTTCGGTGTACCTCACGCTCTGTCTCCGGGCATTAAAGTGTGCATGAAGTATTTCATCTAGATAAAAATACCTTGTTCTTCTGTGTAACAGCATAGCGTTCTTTGACCTTGAATAACACAAGCAAGCTTCATGTCACCTAGAAAAATATCATGATACAATAGATGTGTTTAGTAACGAGTAAGAACACATCAATCAGGAACTCTTATATCTGAAACATCCTTTATGGCCATGACATAATTAACTGCTAGACAGTCACGTACGATAGTATAGTCATGTTTTACGGAAACTAGTAAGTTATTTGATAAGTAACTTTCCTATGCGGAGTCCTAGTATAAAGAACAAGAAATGTTGGTTTGACTTCATACATGCAGGATGAGTGTTGTCGCACATTAAAGAATGCCTAAGACCGGGTGCAACAGAGGTGAACTTAGGGAAGCGGACAACTGTGATTTGATTCTATAATGAGCCATTCAGTGGTCTCAAACAAATAAGTTGAATGAACACACAGCAACAACTTTGTTTGCTTATTAAAGAACTAGTGCCATGAAATCTGCGTGTAATTAAGCGTAATCAAACGGAACATCAAAGGTTTTTGTGTTATAAGCAGTGCTCTCATTCATTGAGCTCGCTCTTTTATTTTTAAAAACATTTTTTTTCTTCGGCCTCGAGTTAAAATAAACCAGTGTTTGTTCGTTCTTTGTAATTGTATGAAATATTTTTTTACAGATAAGTTGGGTTCGAGACGTTTTTGCGGTTGTATTCGTATTTGTATATTTCAGGAATTTTAATTAAAAATTTAAATTTCCTTGAAATTTAGTATTAAAAATTATGATTAATATTCATATTTAGGTTGGCGGTAGGCTAAATAAAACTTTAACAATACTCGTTGACACTTGACATCTTTGTCTTCCGTGATCACGGCCACTGAAAAGTGGCCGAAACGTCGGAAAAACCAAAATCAAATAAAATTACCGCGCTTAAAACCGTTAAAACGTAGTTTTATTATCGTTTAATATTATTTGTTTCATATTGAGTAGCTGCCTATAAAAGTATATAAAAAATATTTATTTATGTGCTGACAGTACACTACAGGTAAATTTTCTTCGAGAAGGTTTTGCGTTAATAGTAGTGTACCGTCAGCACATAAATAAACTAATACTTTATAATACTAAATTTCAAGCAAATTTAAATTTTAAGTTTAGAAGTCTTTTAAATATACAAATACTAGTAAAAACGTAAAAACTTCGATTGATGATTTTCATGCGGTTTTCGCTGATCGACAGCAAATTCTTAAACTTCAAATCTGCGCTACTTTTTATCACGGATATCCCGTAGAAATTTTTCTGGGAATTACTTAAAAGGGCCATATTGAAAAAAAAATAATTCTAATGCGATTTTTCACTGATAGATAGCAAATTTTATAAAGTAAAATATGTGATATTTTTTTTTATTTTTTTTTATTGCAGGAGTTCAGCAGACAGGCAGACGGCCCACTTGATGGGAAGCGGTTACCATCGCCTATGGACATTTGCAACACCAAAGGTGCTACAAATGTGCTGCTGCTCTCTTAAGGGAGATTGGAACCTGGTCACTAATGCCGGAGCACAACTCAAGGTTGTTATGGCGACATACTTTAGACTAGGGGTGGTAGCCATCCAGTCGGGCAAATGCCCTACCACCTGGCTGTGGGTTGTTTTGTCGCCTCTTACGACAGGCCGCCCGGCCGCAGGAAATTGTATTCTTTCTCCGTTCCTGCACGGATAAAAATTATTCCGGGAATCCAGCGGGAATTTTCTCGGAAGCGGTTTGTAGTTATTCGGGTGCGTAAAAAATAGCTTATTCCGATACAGTTTTCACTAAAACGATAGCGAACATTTTTTTTAATGCTGCGCTACTTTGTGTCGCGGGAAGCTCCCGGGAATTTCAAGTCAAAGGTGGAGGAAGTCGCGGGCGTATCCTAGTAAAATAAATAGATACACACAAAATCGTAGTTAGCAAGTCATAAAAGAGAAATCTAAAGATAAGTAAGATAAAACAATCGTAACACAAAAACATTGTCTGCAACTCTGAGAAATACAAATCTTTCGATCATAAAAGTGCGCGCGGCAACAATTGGCTTTACAAAAGCAGGTAATGGCAAGTACACATTACATTCATTGCAAAGGATCCCAAACCGGTGTTATTTTTTGTTCAGATAAAAGAAATAATAGTTTAACTCAGGTCGTGAACGAACAATATGCAGCAAAAGGCTTTTTTCGATAGAATTTACTTATACCGGGTATTATTGTTATGCTATGCTATAATGCCCAAACGAAGAATGGAAGAGACAACAAGTAGGTATTTATAGAATATATTCATTTTGTATATTGTGCACACAGCTGTACAATTAGCGGAACAAAAAAATGAAGAGATATGAGTTGTATTTATGAAAGAATATTTAGGAATTAAATTACAACTTGGTCCTATATCTTACCGCTCGTTCATTTGCCTTCCTATCGGTTAAAACTCCAAGCGTATTTTCCGATTATAAAAAATAAAAAAAGTATATAAGCAGCCAGCATTTAGAAAAAAGATTTTTTTTATTTTTAGGGCTATTACTGTTAACTGACATTGTTTTTTATATTAATGTTTGGGTATTTATTGTCTTACCAGACATTTTCTGATGACTTGTGCTTGCCAAAACGTGATCAAAATATAATATCGCCTTCAACAAGCTTAATAAATAGTCTTGAAATAGTATATTGTTGAAGCATTTATTGTACTGTGGTGTAAAATTGCTTGTAATGTACTTGCTACATTTTGAACTTGCACATTAGAGTATATGGCTAGAGCTACACAGGCCTTGCCTTAGTCTTTTTGATTTTATTATTATACGTTTAAAACATTTTTTTACCAAATCAGTAAAAACGTTTAAAAGAGTTTGTTTAAGACTTTTAATTTAGTGTTGCAGATGTCCATGGAGTCCATTAACTACATACTTACCACCAGATGGACCGTTTGTTAGATTACCTATAAGCGTACATAAAAAACTCTTAGGGCCGATTTTTCAATCAGTTATCAGTGAAATAAATTCAAAAGTGAAACAAGTCAACTGTTTTGATTCATGCAGCTATCATTTTTAATTTTCCCGTGTTGTTTTTATTCTATAGAATAACATTTATATGGTGTAATAAAACTACGTTTTAACGGTTTTAAACGCGGTTATTTTATTTGATTTTGGTTTTTCCGACGTTTCGGCCACTTTTCAGTGGCCGTGATCACGGAAGACAAAGATGTCAAGTGTCAACGAGTATTGTTAAAGTTTTATTTAGCCTACCGCCAACTTGTTAATTTTAATTTTGTTTATTGTTATTATTTACTCTATGGGAGCCTAATCTAATTTACTACCGCTTCGCAACATGTTATGGCTTGAAGAGAAGAAGCGGCGCAAGAAACTCTTCAGCAAACATGCCTAGCTCTAATAATTTTATATAATATTAAAATGGGTGGAAGAAAACCAAAATCAAATAAAATTACCGCGCTTAAAACCGTTAAAACGTAGTTTTATTATGTATACAAGTCGCGAAAACTTAAGAAAATATTATTTATATGGTGATTGAAAAACTGTTTAATAACTGTCTAAGGAATAAAATGATCGGATTGTTTATCTGTCCAATAGATGGCTATGGATTTTTCAATTGATATTTAACTGACGAATGGCCATACGATCATGTTATAGGTTGAGACAATGTAACTTCAGGGAGGTGAGACAAATATACTGATTAAACACACGATAGAGCAGGACAGACTATTTCTATATACATCAATCGTCAAATTCGATAAAAATGACCATGTCAATCAGTATCTCCAGGTTGGGATTTTTAACGTTATTTTAGCAAGTGATTTTTTTATAGGAATTGAATTAGGGCAGATAATTTTGGCACGAGAAACTGGGGAATTATTTCGTCTGTCTAGCCTTATTACTTACCTTTGTGTTTGATTTTATCTATGATCATAGGAAGTAAATATTGCACGGACTCTTTTGAAAGTCTGATTTGACGACAGTGGAATTCTTTTGAATCGCACCTAGTGAAGTGATCTGGCGTGGATCTTACAATTCTAATTTTCCTCTCAAATGGATTGATGAATTAATTTATAAGAGTTTCTTATTCAATTGCCAAATCATCTGTATACTATCAAAAATATTCATAACTAGCTGCGCCCGCGGTTTCACCCGCGTGGTGGTGGAAAATCGTTATATTTTGGATAATTTACACTATATCTTTATAAATTATAGCCTATGTATGTGTTATTCTGATGTGTATGCTATATTATTGTAAAGTTCGTCAACATCTATTTAGTAGTTTTCGCGTGAAAGAGTAAGAAACATACATCCATGCATTTTTACAAACTTTCACGTTTATAATATTTATAGAGATAATGTAATATTTAATTTTCGTAATAAGGCAAATTCTAGAAACAAAACTCAATATACCTACTAATTACTAAACTGTTAAAGTCAATAGTTTTATTTAGAAATTTCCGCTGAATAACGATTACCTTTCCCTTAAAGGGGCAGATAAAGGTTTTCCTCAGTAAGTCCAGTTATTCGTCGGATAAAGGCTAAATGACGATTGAAAAATTTAATTTTATATTATGTATTGAATAAACCTTATCTGATTGTTTATCTGATGATTGAAAAATCGGCCCTAAGACGTAACTTACATTCCGATTTCCAATGTCAAAACCAAGCATTTTTTGTTTATAGTTATTTCTACAAATGTGTAGTCGTAAGTGCTCTTTCATTTCGCCCTTCAAGGGATTCCGAGGGGCAACAAGGGATAGCATCGATTTTCGGCACCCTCCGCCAGTTTGGGTTATGTTGAGGGAGCGCGGGGGCGCGGCAACATGGCGACCGACCCGGACCTGCCTCACGCGCATTCGCCTCCAAGGTCATGGACGCATGTGATAACATACGAGCCGTCTAATAATATCATTATTGCGAATGTCTTTTTGTAAAGGAACTGTGATTAGCAGATAGAATTCTTTGTATAGTTTATCTATATATAGTGTAAATATAATATTCGTTGCAATTCAGCCGAAAAACACTTTGTTTTCATGGAAACGCGAACAGTTTCGCGGGCAGATACTAGTAATTTATAATTATAATTGTTCTTATTTATGATATTTTATGCATTTTGACAATGGGACATGTTTCCCTGAAATAAAAACGAAGTTGCTTCCTGCGTCACCTGTCTTTATATCCACTAACTTCTCCTAAACCACGCAAAGGATTTTAAGCGCTTTTATTTAACTGATTATTTAGTTAACTAATTTTTCAATGCAAGTTTATATATTTAAAAATCCTAATTAAGTCTTTATACAAGTAAAATAGAGCCACATTCATAGGTTTTACCCGTAGTGTAGCCGCGGGGAAATTCAAATGAATAAATAAATACCGTATAAGTCGGTTACTATAAATTTAAGTTTTTCATAATAATGCCTAATTTTATTAAATGTGCAGAACAAATTTAATTTTATAGTGATTTACGAAAAGTCTATACACGGATAATAAAGACTGCAACTCTCTTGCAACTATACACGCCTCTCTCTCCCTCTCTTTCCTATTTTCTCCTACGAAAGAAAGTCAGAAAGACTTTTTTTGTTTTAAAGACATTCGAATTACATTCTCTTAAATTTGTTTGGAAGATATTGTTTTAAGCGATAAGCCCGCCCTTTGTGTTGCCATCAAAGTATTTTAAATATGCCATTATGTAATTGTTTATTTTGGTGAGTAATAAACAGTTGTTTATCTGTTATCTGTCATATATTCATCACCAGTCACTAAAGTTGAAATTGTACGAAAATTGGTTGATAACCGATAATACTGTAGGATAATTTTATAATATACTTAGTCTGGGTGTCTGTAATGGGCGCCAGAATTCTCTCTTGTATGTTACCTATAACAAGTGTTACCTTAGGAGTAAGTGTGTGTTTGTTTGCCGATTTATTTAAAAAAAGCACTTTTAGTTTTAACATATAAGGTTTTTGAAGTTAAATGTAAAGTCATTAAATAATAAAGTAAAAAATAAATAAAATTAACTCCAAATGAAACTGCAGGTTTATACTAGTATTGTGGTAAATGGATATTGTCTCTTGTCTCTTTTCTTTAACAAGATAAATACATCTTGCGTCTCTGTTGCACAGTCGCCCGTGAAATGTTGAATTATGCCACTCGTATAGTGTTATTGGGAATGGTTAGGGCTGATCAGGGTTGTTACTTCAAAGTTTTTGAGTGCAACATTTTTTTAAATTATTATGTGCAAGAAACTATTTTTAATTATTATTAAAGGGTATTTTTTTGAAATTGTAGAACTTATTAACGTTTTATTCCAAAACTGGTCTAAAAAATAATAAGTAACTAAAATTAATAGAGATATGAAATGTGTTTAGGTATTTGCGTTTCGATATATTAGCCAAAATGTGAAAGTAATTCACAGAGTCTCGTTCCATTTATTGTCAGTAGTAGAGTAGATTTATAATCTGTAAATTAAAAAACTGCACCCAAAACAAATAAACCCCACGCAGCCAGCCCTAATCATAGCAAACCTCCTTATCTAAATTATGGAAAATTTTGGAATGTGACATATAAAAGCTCTCGCTTGCACCCCATTGTATTTGTATATAACCATCCCTCTCTCGCTAAACTACCTACAGCTATCGCAAGGGGAAGTGGTAGGGGCACAAAAGATTTTTGGGATCGGTATATTTTTTTTGCAAACTCTACAACACGGTGCAGCACTCACCACGAAAAGCTTAGTGCAACGCCCGACACCCACAGCACTGGGCTTAAACATCGTACGTTTCGTTTTATTTTTTTGTACATGCACTATAATATGAGTAATTTGTTTTGTTCTTGGATTACGGTGTCAAATGTAAATGGTAGTATAGAGTAGCGTTAGAAACTAAAGCGTTAATATAATAACGAGATGGTGAATGTGGTGTTTTGAGCGTTCAAAAAGATGTGCGTTTGAATGTTTTTTTTTTATATATAGATGTGAGTCGATAGTGTTGTAATTCGGTATTCGTGTTGTGTACCTAATTGTGTCAATAATCTAAAGAAATCTTTTGGTTCCTTATACTATTCTAGTCAGTATGTTTTAAGTGAACTAAGTTTATTTACCGTTTTGGTGTGTTTTATCTAGTTTTGGAAATAATGTCCTTGTGTGATTTTTCTTACACGTATATAGCTTAATTTTTATAATTATGATATCTAAATAAAATATTATCATAGTTTATAAAAGATGCATAGAGAATGTATAAACAATTGTTTTTGTTTTTTTTATCATTTTGTCGGTATAAACGAGAATTTTTACTGTACGTGTCATTTATTTTGATATTGAGTAATTTACATACATACATACATACATACATAACTTCACGCAAGTTCCCTCGCGGGGTAGGCACGAACAACAGAGTGCCATTTAGGCTTATTCTTACACACCTCACTTGCCTCTTTGACATTCATAACTCTTGTCATGCAAGCTCGTCTGTTCTTAAGGCTCCTGACATCACCTTCTGCTAGTACACGATCAATTTGATCATGGAAGGTGTGTCGTGGCCTTCCACGACTTCTGCATCCATCCACTTTTGCATTGTATATCTGTTTAGTCATTCTTTCATCATGCATTCTTTCCACATGCCCGAACCACCGGAGCATTCCTTTCCTTACCTTCACCCCGACACTCTCTTTCAGACCAACTCTCTTGAGTAATTTACAAAGTAAATATAAATGTTGCATGTGATTGTATAAATGAATAAATGCTCTTTTGGGTCTCTCTAATATATTAACATATATAAGATTCCACGTTTCATCTGCCGACTGTGCAAATTTTATTTTAATTCGATAGATTTTCAGGGTGGGACATGATAATGAATATATAATGGTATTTATATTTTTGTTTTCTATTTGTTTCAGTTCTAATGTCGTAATCTTCGCGTCAACCAATGACATCGTTCGCGAACCTGACGCAGTCGCTGGCGTCGAGCCTGCCGTCCACGTCCACGGCGGCGGCCAGCGGCTCCAACCACAGCTCCAACGAGCAAGAAGACCCACTCTCCATGAACCACATCATATGTAATCTCTTGGAGAATATGAACAAACCATCGAGCCTACAAGGGTCTTCCACGTCGGCCTCATCCAGCGTGCCGTATGATATTTGGGCCCTGCCATCTTGCAGCGCGATTCAAAAAACGATCGGGCCCTCATCCCGTGAGTATAATGTCTCTTCCAACAATAACAATCAGCATCAATCCAAAGAAGACAACTCCAGCGGTTCCCCGGGTACGTCCTCTTCTGTATCCATTACCTGTTTCCGTTGTGAAGAGCGTTCACCTACCACGCGCTGTCTAGAATGCAACGATCTCTTCTGTCATGAGTGTTGCCACAAAGTTACTTCTGACTGCCAGTTGAGAGAGCACACGTTGCTTCCTATCCACCAAATATCTCCTATAGGCGCAAGGCCAAACTCAGTTAACAATGAAAAAGAACTGTTGTACTGTGAACTTCACGGTGACCCTGTCAGATATTACTGTGAGGCTTGTATTATCTTCATCTGCCAGGAATGTACACTGTGGGTTCATAAGGACCACTGTTATTCCCCTATTAAGGGTGCTCTAGACATGTGTCGCATTGGGGTCTTCAGGGCGATAGAGGACACTAAAACAGGCACTAAAGCTATTAAAACGGCTATAGATCGTGCCGTCGCTATGTCGAAAGCGTATGAAAAGGAAACCGCAGAGGCTAATTTGAAAATAAAAAAAGCTATGCGTTGCTATTTCCAAGCTATTGAAGATCGTGAAAAATATTTATTAGAGAAAGTAGAGAAAATGCGACAAGCTAAAATGAATGAGTTATCTGATCATATGAACACGTTAAGAGGTATACTCGCAGGTTTAGCGCATACTAACGAAACTTTAGTACGTAGTATGGATTCTGAAGGAATAGATTTATTCATGGCCAAAGAGAAAGGTAGAGCTCAAGTAGACTACTTTTCTTGTATGTTCAAAAATATGTATGTCACAGAGGAGAAAATTATGTTTATTCCACCGAATTACGACTTAGTAGACCAGTTAAAGAGACAGTGTGACGTTCAATCTACACCGGCTATTCCGTTACTTGCTTTAAATACAGTATCTCCACTACAGGTTCGTCAAACACTGTTATCTTTACAGTCTTTACAATCAACTCAAAATTTTCCACAACTAAGCTACAATATGTCTGTTGCAAGCGGTCTACGTTCACTTCCAGATTATTCTAGCAGCCATACGAGATCTACTAATTATTATGATACTAGCATTACATCCAGTATAGCCATGGATTCGAATCCATCGCGTGGTATTGGACAAGCGATACCCGGATATTGGATGTCAGTGACGGTGAGACCGACTAGAAGCCCCGTTCCCGGAGTGCCCATGTTCTCCTTCGGCAGAGAAGGACAAGACGAAGGACAAGTGTCCAGGCCTTGGGGATTATGTGTAGATAGAGAGGGCAATATAATTATTGCAGACCGAAGAAATAACAGAATACAAATTTTTAATAACCGTGGAGAATTTAAAAGTACGTTTGGATCAAAAGGAACTGGCCCTGGTGAATTTGATTTACCAGCTGGAATAACAACTGATACGTATGGTCGCATAATAGTTATTGATAAAGATAATCATAGAGTTCAAATATTTACATCTTCAGGAAATTTTATCTTGAAATTCGGATCCTTCGGTAAGGAATGTGGACAATTTCAGTATCCATGGGACGTAGCTGTAAACACGCTTGGTAACATCGTTGTGACCGATACCCGTAACCATCGTCTTCAACTGTTTACAAGTGACGGGACTTATATAACTAAGTTTGTTTTTGAAGGCCCAAACCCTGCAAAAATGTTAAAAGGCCCAACCACCCCGAGAGGTGTCTGTTTCACAACTTCAGGCAATATTATTGTATCTGACTTTGAGAACCATCGACTTTTAATGGTGGATCCAACCTTATCAAAGATATTACATTGTGTAGGCCGAGAGGGTTCTGGTATAGGAGAGCTTAATCGGCCATCTGGTATAGTGACTGATGACGACGGACGTATTATAGTTGCAGATTCTAAGAATCATCGCGTCCTCGTTTTTACTTCTGAGCTTCGCATATTGTGGGCCGTTGATCTAAAAAGTCCCGGTCTTGATGACAAGGATCGCCCAAGCGATGTGGCGCTCACACCGGAAGGCTACCTGGTAGTCCTTTTCGAAACATTACCGGATACTGCTCGCGACATTTCTTCCCACGGCAAGCAATATATAAAAGTATATTAATTATCTATAATATTAAGGCAAACTGAGTTCTCGGGCCTAAGGTCCGCGGTATTTTATTTTGTTTTGGTTATGTAAGTTGTGATTTATTTTGACGATGTGCCAATTTTATTAAAACGTTTGGAATTATTCAAATCGAGCAAAGCTTGCGGAGTGGTTCATCGCATGTCATACATAAAATCGTTAAGCTCGATGAACTATCGTTTAGTCCTTTTGATGATTTTGTCGTTACCAATAATAATTTTGCTTTCGTTTCCGTATTGGACTAGTCTTAAGGACCAAACTTTGTTTGCAGTGTATCGTAAGACTACATAATAATAGTAGCCGCAGTTAATAATAATAGCTATCAGTAATTATTCATTTATTAACACCAAATTAGTAATACATATTATAAACATTAGTTAACTACAATAAGTCGATTTTAATATGCAATCCGGTCCGATCGCACTACGAATAAATGAAATAATAGCAAAAAATCACAAAGATTATACTATTATGAAAAATCACAATGTGATGTAAAAGATGTTTTTATGTGAGATAAATTAAATGATAACTTGAAAAGTATTTTTCCAAAATGTTACAATTTTTGCGTTTTATACTTGGTTGATTGATTAGCAGACGTTAATATGTATTCGTATAAGTTATTTTGTGTAATGATTTAGGTGCATATTATAATGATATAATATTTTATTATAGTTCAACCAGCGCGATATTCTACGCGTCGTTCAGTTACTTGGCGAAATTAGTTTAGTTATTTTCGCTCGTTCGTTTCAAATATTTAATTTCGAGTACTATGTTAGCATTTAGTTGGGTGGGATGTCGACAAATGTGTCTGAGCAACAAAATCAATGCAATAAAACTTTGAGACTGACTTAAGAAGACTGTCTTGAAGGGGTGGCTTGCGCAGCGTTTGCGCACAGTACTGACGCGTGTGTTCGATTCGTGTTTTTTCTTACCAAAATTTAGGTATTATTATTATTAATAATAATTCGGCACATAATTGGATGTATCGGCATATTTGCGTGGAATACTTTTTATTTGTGCTCATTTAATCTAATGAGAAGTGATATTTTAAATTTCATTTAAACTTTTTATTTTTATTTTAAATCAAATTAAAATTTTGACTGTCAAGCATGTGAAGATAGTTTTAAAGCTCGCGATAAAAGCGGCGTTTAGTTGGGAAATCTTAATTTTACTGTTATTTTATAGTTTATTAGGTTTATCTGCAGAGGATGTCTGTCGACTCGCCTCAGATAAACACGTTATAGATAATGGTAGATATGTATTGTTTCGTAAAGCGTCTATAAAATTAGCTAATTTATAGATATTCTTCTACCTTAAATATATTATATATTAATAATTATTTTAAATTAGTTGATGATACTGCCCATGTGTTTTATACAATCATTTTTTTTGTATTAGTTCAAATATATAGCGAAATTCCTTTTTGAAAATCTATTATTAAATTTATGATATATAATATATATTTTTCAAATTAGATAGCGTATGTAATAAACCTCTATGTGTTCAGTCAGTATGTGTTCAATTAATTATAGGAGCTATTTTAAGTGTAGTGGCAAATAAATGGGCGCAGACTATAATGATAAGCAACAATCATATGCACATTTGAGTTACCCGTTTGATGAGGCCGTCGCTATTCTGTCACTAGTCTTCAATCTTGCACTAACTTTGGATGCAGTTTAGTGTTTTGAGCATTACCTTAGCTAATTTAGCAGGTAACATCCTTTTTGTGGTTGGATTGAAGCTGCTTGTGCAGAGGTTTCCGGTGACTTTTCATGGATTTAGTTGGCCAATTAATGGCATCTGGTTTCTGCCACACTTTCTGCAGCTAAGAGATTCTTCACGATTTTATTAGATCGTAGTCTGACTGTACGATTCGATAAGGTCAGTTACCGGAAGCTTCAAGGCTTTACTTTTCATTACACCATTATCAGACGAGTGCCTCGTGTCTGTTATTACAATTGTGTGAAAATGATTGATCGTTAACTTCATAATTGTTAATTTTGTCAGCGTTCGTTCATACTAGATTTACATACGAATAAATTGCATTCATGAAGTCAATAATCGAACATTGTGCCATAATTGAAACCGTAACTTTGAGCTCAGATAATAAATACAGCCTCATTGAATAAGGTTGGATCAAATCGGCATTTGTAGTTGTCGCACATAAATCACCCGATGAGTGAGCCTTTGTGTCCTTTAGATTACATGTTAGTATAGTAGTGTGCACTTGCGAATGCTTCCTTCTGTGGTTCTCATCGTCCAAGCTGTACTTGGGAGAGCCAGCAATCATTTTTACGCTCACAATTACTTGAAAAACAAATGGAAGTATAAGATGGGAAGCTTTATTTTATCAATAAAATCGTGCACAAAACCCGATAATGAATTGTTCTCGCGGTTTGTCTATAGCGCTACAGTATTGTATTTCTTGAAAGATATTAAATTCTTTTACCGTCGGGCTTCACCTGCGATAATGTTATGGTTATTGACTGTGGCCAAATACGTCTTGTCTATAGCGTTAAAAATAAAATCGTTAACGTATAGCTTAGGGTACAGCTTTACACAATTTACAATTCCGATCGACAGTTTTCGTTTTCGCAGTGCAGACCGGCTTCGGGCATGTAAATGATCTATATTGAACTTTATTCGCAAGCAAAACTCGCAGTGTTGCTTGCTAGACATTCTTAGGTCTGCTCCGCTTACACGATTGCCAACACGAGATTGAAGTTTCCCGTGCTACTGAAATTGGTCTACTGCACAGGTACATCGGAAAAAATTATTAGGCATTAAACCCATTACGTGAAATAACCTATAGCCATAGCATTGTCTCAGATGAAGCATAAGGTTAAGGATAGTCAATATTAGTTGCCTTAATAACGTTGTTTATTTACTTAGAGAAATATCTAACATTTATTATTATTATTAGTATCTCTTGTAATTCTGTCAGCATTTAAATGGTTGCTCCTCTCTTCCATATATATTATTGCAATTATATTATACCTGTAAACATAGCAATAGCACTCTAAAGCCACCCGATATTATTCAACCATATATTACGAGAATATAACAGTTCACCAAAGATTATCGTGGGCTTGCCAGTATTGCATATAATTTAAGTTCTTTTTTGTTAATAATTAAACTCCAGTATTTTTCGGAAGTTTACTTTTAAATTCTGCAGAAAACCATTTGCCATTCTGAGTGCTGCTATATTGTAATGCTCAGTCTAGTCATCACTATCGCTAACTACTATATGTATTACTAGCGGTCTCAGTAGACGTTGTCCCGCCCTGAAAAAATACAAATCTAGAACCCGATTCAACCGCCATCTACCGGATGTAATTGTGAATCTAAACCACCCCGAGACCCTACTGAAACACATCAAAATCATAGAACCCGGTTCCAGCACCAAGTATTTTGTTAAGATTGATCGGTTACATTATTGAAGTTTTAGTAGGGATCCCTAATTTTTATATAGTCTATATTAATCAGGGATAATGTAGCATTCGAATGGTGAAAAATTTTTTGAAATCGGTCCAGTAGTTTTTGAGTTTATTCGTTACAAACATATAAAAATACAAATAGTTCCTCTTTATAATATTAGTATAGATTTTTTGAACTGTTCTAATCTCGATTCAAAGTATGTATTAGAATTAACGTCTTCTAGATCCCCAAATAGAAATCAATAATGTATATTAAGCTTTATATTGATATAGCATTAAGTGTGAAAATTGTTTGCTCACTTTGTCGAACGTTCGCATCGTCATATACTACATACTTTAAATAATCATACCATTATATGTATGTCTGAGTGTCAGATAAATGTTAGAATAATCAGATGTAAGTAATCTTAAAGTTTTGTCGTTTAGCGCCGTTGATTAATATATAATATCTTCGATATAAAAAATATATTGACGATGTAAATATTATGATTTATATTATAAACGAATAAGGCTATCGATTACTAGCGAATACCGTAATACTAATATGGTAATGACAGTTCGATAGTGAGCTTTAAATTTTCGCATTTCTTTGTCTTTCATGAAACCGCTAAATTAATATAAATTAAAGATATAAAACCACTCTTACTTCCGTAATTGATTTTATTAACGGTATTACGGTACAGCCTCAAAATATACAAGCATAATAATACAACTAATACTATCTAAGTTAGAATAACTTTTTTCACCTTTGTACTTAGGGTTACGCTAGTTTAAGATTTCATAAGGGTTTCATTTATATGTTAGCCTATAATATAAAATAACTTCAAACAAAAATTTTCAAGTGAACGTTTTCTGTAGGCAAAATTAATGTACTGATTATAGTAATATAGTTAAAATTTGACTGGATTTTTGAGTCTGAATTTAATTTAAGACTGAAAATTATTGTTTGAGGTTTTAGCTACGAGTAGTTATAGAGTGACGCCGTGTGCGTTTTTATTTGTTTTGTGGTTGGGAACGGTGTAAATCTTGTGGTTTTTGTTCGAATTCACTTGATATTAAATTGATGTATGTCTGCTTTTAGTTTATTCGTATTACGCTATCTTTGCTCATGTGGTGGTGTAAGTGTAACGACACACCTACCGAAGGTTCGATGCCGATACTTTGGCGAGTGAATTATCGCTCGTAGTATTCGTTTGACATAACACACCAAACGCACCGAACAGTTGGAAGTACGCGGCATGCAGTTTAGCGCATTACGCGATGATAAATAGTACGGTACGAAGCTTTTCTCCAAACATCATATTGTATTATATATACCTACCTATTCCTTTATAGTATTAATTTTGTTAGTGTTGGCAATATGAAGAGGTAGGATGATGTACTTTTAGATCCGTAAAAATATCGTAGCATGTACATAAAACGGTTCAACTACGTTCGCCAAACTTTCGGTAGCCTAACACGTGTGATGTGTTGGTTGCTATGCAAAATACATTGAATGCGTTCTTACAAAATAACCGCTAGTCGAAAGGTTCGGCACTACCTCGAACGCTACCTAATTTCGGCTGATGTTTATAGGTTAGTTTAAAAAACACTGCGAGCGTATTTAGCCGAACTTTCAGCGCCGTACTTTCGGCAGGTGTGTCGCTAGCCTAAGAGTTTAATTAGTTATGAACTTAAAGCCATTGATAGATAATTATTTATTGTTTACCATAAAAGCTTGACTTAACTGAGAGAAAGTACATGTGTTATTTAATTTATTTATAGTATTTTTCGTAACTTGAATCGATTTAAAGCAATCCATAAATTTATTTTGCAGTAAACAACGTTAATGGGATAGTTAACTTATAACTGATCGAGTCCTACACAAAGAAATAAATTGTAAATAAATATATTTATTAAGAATTTTACAGGTACTTTCGACCTGAACTCAGTTTTCAGTATTTTTTAAATATTGAATACAGTTTTATTAGTCTTTAAACACACCACTATAGAAGCATCTGTAACTATGGTAATTTTTCTTAACGTAAAGTACATTCAAATTAATGAATTTATTTTATTTACGATTTAAAGTTTGAGCAATTTAATACTTTGGTTGGAGGGAAGTATTTAGTAAAGTGGATTCGAGCAAAATGAGCATCGTAGTGTTATGGATGATTTATGCTAGGCTGAGCCGGGCGCGAGCCGTGCGATCGTGTACATCGCGCATTGATATGTAGAGGCCCGGGTGGCACTAGTTGATTTTGCGTTCGAAAAAATCACGTAATATCACAAGGGGAGGATTATCGTGACATATTACGTGTATTTATTAAATAAAATTAGATTAAACCTATATTTAAAGATAATATTGTGATTTTTTTTCTGATACTTTGTAGCAGAAAAATACTAGTGATTTTGGATTCGGAAGGTCGGAGGTTATAAATTGCTAAAAAAACACCAAAGAGCCAAAACACAAAATTTCGAATCGGTGTGATACGAATTCGCAACGTGGAAACCTACGATGCGATTTCGTGCGGCAAGGAGTTTCTATTCCACGGTTCAGATGACCATTTATTCGACCACGTATCCTCGACGAAGCGTGCTGAACGTATTTAAAAACTGGGTAATGAGATGGATCGTAAAAAGAGTTGCGCATTGTTGTTATAATTGATAAAAAAATATTATATATTTAGAATGCGCGATGCGAATCATTTCGCAAATTCTTGTGACTTGTGATTCTTACGACGGCGCATCGCAGTTGTGTTTTGGCTCTAATGGACGACCCCTTTATATTATGTTCTTGGAGTTTTAAATTCGTGATTCGCCCGGCCCACGCCCGCACGGTCTAACATAAATCGTCTCTTAGGCGCCCTAATACGTAAGTGCGTGCAGTTTGCGTCTTGGCGGTAATCGACGTTTTCCGATAATAATAAAATAAAAAAGTTTTTATATTATTTTCCAGTAAATAGATAATGAAATTAACGTTTACTTTTTTGTTCAGTGCCATTATTAAAGTATTACGTTATTTTAAAAATAATGTGTTGCATTAAATGCATTTTTTTAATCATAATTTTCTTTCGATATTTGGTTTTTTATGAGACAAAATCGACTTATTATGAATGGCTGACAACGAATCTCATTGATAATGAATTCATTAAATTTTCCCTCATTTAAATTTCGATATGGATATGCATAGCAATGTCCTATAAAATCACGAATTACATGCAATCGGTGCATTCTTAGAGCGTACCAGTAAATAATAATAATTTTAGTAAATGGATAGTTATAGCCTTATAGTTTTCATTCGATTGAACATTGCTATTTGGGAAATTCATTTAAAATTCCGTTGAACTTATATCTTCATGTAGTCATCCACATTAGTCTCAAAATTTCACTAAAAACATCACGACCTGAGGTCATTATCTTATAAATAAGCTGTAAGCTGCTGAAGCATTACTTAATTTTATAAACTGCATTTAAATTGTTTGTGTTATTTGGTTTATTTTTTGTTGATTCTACGATTTTATGACAATATCAAAAGCATTGTCTGTACTTATCATCTTTTAAAATCCAAGGCAACATATTTTCTATTTAACATAGAATATTTCAAATATTTTTGTATTGATCAAAATTTCACACTACGAAAATTTGATGATGAAAATCAAGTAAGTCAAACTTCGCCATCAGATGTCCAGAGCGTTTTCAAATTTGAATTTTGATATTTGGCTCTAAATATATCGCCCAGTGATTGCTATTGATATAATCATAAAGTCAAAGATCTATATGTGAATTATGATCGTAGAATGCGATTTGTACTTGTGAGAGCTGCTAGCTGCTAGCAGTAAAAATTGTGGTTTTGTGATAGATACAATAAAATTGAGAACTAAAAGAAAACTATTCGAAACGTGATTGATACATTTTGTACAAGTTTTTAATGTTAAAATATTCAGTAGAACACGTCGATTGTGAATCACATTAACATTTCAGCAATTATAGATGAAAACTATAATCCATCGCCGTTGCGGTATGATATGAGACGCGACACGGGAACTGCGTAGATTGATGCAATTATGAGATTTTTGCCATTGTATTGAGCCGTTTCATGCTATTTTTGTAAAATTAACTAGGAGCTTGTGTTGTGTTAGTAATTAGCGTAATTGAGTGAATTCGTCTACTTTTTACTTTGACAATGCGGTGGGCTTGTCGCACGCCCGTCATGGCACGTCGCGTGCCCGTCACGTCACTGCGCGCCCGTCACGACACATTGTGCGCCCGCCACGACAAGTTGTGCGCCCGTCACAACACGTTATGCGCCCGTCACGCATCATCACAACACTATCAACAAGGCCGTGTTCAGTCATATGTAAAGGGCAGATGAAGGACGTCGATATCATGTGTAAATGATAAGTAGTATTTTTGTACACCATGTCGCCACAGCCGGGACTCGTCCACATCTGGGCGCGCGCTTCCGCGGGGCGAAATTGTGTCCAATGTTTGATAACCGCATCTACCTCACTTGTAATGCATTAAAGACTGATTGGTATTAATGTGACGGTGGTCTGATCACCGCTTTAGAAGCCTGTTGTCTACTGATATGATATTTAACCCCATATGTAAATCACATTAGAAGCGTCCGCAATTAACGTAGTATGTACATATTATATTCACTTATTATGACCTGCCACTGGTGTAACAGTGTGTCATGTTTAAGCACAGCTTTATCACCCCCCCGTCTAAGTGGACAACAGTCTTTCTTTTTTCTTTTTATATATCTTATTATGTTACTCTTCTGTAATAATGTTAAAAGAAGACTGAAATTTTATAAATGTTCCTATATTTTAATTTAGAATAATTTACTGCCTACCACGTTCTATTTACATTATTTTTTATCATTTCGGTAATAATTACTTTGATTCTTAATAACCTTATCAATTTGTGTATGACGCTATATAATGTCAAATTTTTGAAATTTTTAATGGAATTTTGTATGAAAAATTAATCAAGTAATTGATAGAAAATATTGGTGTTTTTATTTAACTAACCCATTCCCCGTGCAATTTTTATGCGTTATATCAAGAACTAGCTTCTGCCCGCGACTTCGTCCGCGTGGAATAGTTAAAAAAAAAGAAATTTTGGTCTTAGTGTGGTGATATAGCCTATAGCCTTCATCGATAAATGGGTTATCTAACATTGAAAGAATTTTTCAAATCAGACCTGTAGTTCCTGAGATTAGCGGGTTTAACCAAACAAATTCTTCACCTTTATACTTAGTCTGGCCATAAATACTGTTACAATTAAAAAGAAACAAAATATTACATTTGAATTTGGAATCTATCATTTTTATATGATTGTTCATTGTGTTTCCTCATTTTGGCGCCAATACATTGTACAAAATTTTGCGATATTAAAATGGAGTGGGGCGATAAAGAGAACCGAATCGCTGTGATTGCATTACACAAAGTAGGTGTGGAGCCAAATGCAATTCTTAAAACTCTTCATACGCTTAGTATTAGTCAAATGTTTGTGTACCGGGCTATTAATAGGTACAATAAGACCTCCTCTATTTGTGACAAAGGTATGGAAAAGGTGGTCAAAGGGAAAGAATTCGAAGAAATCCTGTCCGAAAGCTAAAGATTTTATCTCGGGAGATGAAGATATCACCTAGAACCATGTCGCGTATTTTAAAAAATGACTTAGACTTGCAGCATATAAGAGACACATTGGTCATTTCTTAATTCATAATTTAAAAAAGAATAGTGTGGTAAAATCGAAACAACTACTGAAGCGGTACGCAAAGGGAGGTCGCAGAAAAATTTATGTGACTGTATTTATGCTCAAAGCTCTAAGGAAGCTTCTCAATTAGTCGACAGAGTGCAACGTGGGCATTATCCGTCTTCAGTGATGGTTTGGTGCCCCCACCAAGCTATGAAGGAGTGACAGCCATATTTTTGTGAAAAAGGTATCAAAAATCAAAACATCGGCACAAGTGTATCAACATATCATCCTTGAGAAGGTAGTTACACCCCTTAACAACACCATGTTCAATAACCAAGAATGGTCCTTCCAGCAAGACGGCGCCGGGTCATAAAGCTCGGTCCACGCAGTCTTGGTTGGAAACGAACGTTTCGGACTTCATCAGAGCTGAAGACTGTCCGTCGTCTAGTCCCAATCTTAATCCGCTGGATTATGATTTATGGTCAGTTTTAGAGAGTACGGCTTTAGTCTAAACGCCATCATAATTTGGAGTCCCTAAAACAATCCATACGATTGGCAGTGAAGAATTTTCCCATGGAAAGAGTGCGTGCTTCTATTGATAACTGGCTGCAACGTTTAAAGGACTATTGTAGCCAATAGAGACCACTTCGAATAAGCTTTTTATATTTTAAATTATTTTATATTTATGTATTAAACTAACACACTGTAAAACTTATAAATGTTTTTTGCAATTAGAAAAATAATAATTCTTTGTTACAATATTTATGGTAAGACTAGGTATATTAGTATAAGATGACAAATTCTATAAAAGTTTCCAGAACGGCTTTTTAAGGGAATCTTTAAATTAATCTAGTTAAAATTATCAAAATAATGCTTTTAGTGTATTATTTTGCTTTTTACCGATTGATATAATCGACTACCTACGTAGTATGCACTCAAAACAATTATTTTACAATTTTAATCTGTTTAGTAAAAAAACTACTGGGCCCATTTGAATGTGTGTAGCCATTTTCTGTGGTATTTTATATCTTGGGAAAACCATGGATTTCTTCCAAGACGCCTTTAGATTTGCTTGGCAATATGAAAACTCGCCTGTTTTAGTAATTTGTTTTAAATATGGTTATGATTTATGTATTTAGCCAATGTCATATGTTCATAAATATTAAAATTTTATCATAGTCTTAAGCCGATATTAGACGGTTATTTCTTTCTTTCAATTTGGATGAATCAACCAGTGATATATATAAACATAAACTACATGTCATTGAATAACGTGTTCTTTGAGTTCCATGCCTTTCAACTAAATTGATTTTGAATTGATCCCTCTAATATCAGCATTATATAAAATGACTATTTGTATACTGTACTGTATTCTACTAGACTTGATACCCATATTGAGGGAGTTGTGAAAAGTATGTATGTAATGGGTCATTTTGTTGGCGGCCATATGGGATTAAATTTTTTCTACTGTACTAATGAAACCCATCATTTCATGCCCATATTTAGGGGGTTGTGAAGAAATATGTAATCCGCCAATTTGTAACGGCGGCTATCTTGAATTTACAATTATACTGAATATATCGAACTGCATTGTCATCAAAACTAAAGGTGTGTACCAAATATCAGATCAATCTCTCAACAGGAAGGGAGTAAAATTTCAATTACTAAATTTGACCCAAAAAACAACAACAAACAGGTCAAGCTAAATATAACCGTCTAATATAAACTTGAATCATACAATATCAATGAACACCATAGTGTCGTTTCAGTTCTGTGGTTGATTAAATTTGGTTGATCCGTCTAATATTATATTAGTATATATATTATATTAGTGTATTATTATTATATAGTATTAGAAACAAATAATAAAAGTAAAATAATATCAGCCTAAACCGTGCCACGTGCTGAGCTCGGGCCTACTTTTTATTTGAGGACCGGTTAGTATACCAGTAGTCAAGGCGGGTTGGTGGATTTCCACATTGGTTATCTCGATGTGCAGGTTTCATCACGTTGGTTTCCTTCACCGTCGGCATTTGGTCATGTGGTAATTGAAGCTATACACAATGATAAAAATTATCTAAATGGGATCTGTCAAGTACCAATCCACGTACAATTAGACACGTGTGTGTTAGTCACTGATAGCCGGTTCCTATATCATACCGACGGTTCATTTGAAAGAAAGAAAGAAAAAGATTTATTTAAAACTACAATAGAACTCACTTAAACTATTTAAATAAAAACAATAACTAACTGTAGTCCTAAATTGGTCTTAGCTCAGCAAAATTGCCGGTTAAGATAACCAGCGCTGATCTTCCGCTAGGGCCTTCAGTGACATACACGAACACAGGCGAATGAGAAAAAGGTATGTAGTGAACATACAACAATAAAAGAAAATAGAAATAGCAAGAAAAAAATATCATCATACCATTAACCAAATATTAAAAGACTTATATTGAATAGGTTCGCGTTTGACTGACAATGCACCTGACGTCAGGTGGAAATGCAGTCTAAGGTGGAGCACGCTTACCTAGAAGATACCTGTTCACGCGAGACTTAAAGACACCTAGATTATATTTTTCAGGAAAAACAGACGACGGTAAAGAGTTCCACTCTTCAGCGGTGCGTATGATGAAAGAGGAAGCATAGCGTTTCGTCCGCTTCGTTGGTATTTCCACCATATATCGGTGGCGTGAGTGCGTACGTCTGCTTGTCCGGTGGTAGAATGGTGAGGGAGGAACCAATTCATGTAATTCCGTGGCACACTCCCCGAAGTGTATCCTATAGAATACCGACAAACTAGCGACCTTACGTCGATGACTTAGGCTCTGAAGCCTCTCGTCGAATAGTTGGTTATTGCCTATCAGTTTCCTAGCTCTTTTCTCTATTGAATCGAGTGTCTCTAACTGGTATCTAGCTGAGCCATCCCAAAGATGAGAGCAGTACTCCATGCAAGACCGCACTTGTGCTTGATAGAGATTCAGCAACTGAAGTGGTGTGAAGTACTGCCTCACCTTTGATATTTGTAAATACTAAAATTGTTTTTTTAATTATATATTGTGAGTTGAATTACTAGTATTTTTACTAGTAGTTAGGGATATCCTTACAGTTTTTTTATAGCCACAAGTATATATAGGAAACTGGCCATACGGTCACGGACCTAGTGCAGTTAAAAACCACAAAACGTTAAAAAAAGGTCATAAATTATGACTGATTATATAACGTTGTCAATGTAATGTTGAATATGTCCATATTCTATTTAAATTAAAAATCGTCCCGTGTTATAAAATTTAATTTAAAGAGAAATATTATAAAACCACACTAAATAAATGGGTCATCAATTAAGTACATTATTATCTGGATTGGGAAGGTTCTTCGAGTATCCAGTGAAAAGGAAACCTATATGCTTTTATAGGCAAGAGGATTATACTGCTACTGGTATGGTTTCATACAACTTAAGGTTTCGTAGTATAACTTATTTCTAAAGCTATTATTATTAATATATATTATCTAAAACATCTTAAAGTCGGTGCTTAGTAATTTTCAAAATATAGTAATTTTTATGTTTTATTTCAAGATGTTTTAGATAATATATAATAATAATAATAACTTTAGAAATAAGTTATTTTATAGTTTTTAGTTTTTGAAGTCGGTTTTTTTATTTTTTTGTTACTTTTTAGTGACTAGCTATGTATGGGTAGATTTACGAAAGGTTCCGCGCTCCTTAAAAAATATAGGTCCCAAGAAACGGGAACAAAAAAATGTTCATAAAATGAAAACTACTGGGCCAAACTATGTCAAATTTTTAGGGGACCAAATGGCAGCTATTCCGCGCTGAACAAAAAAATAATGACGTAAATCGGATCATAACTCTCAGAGTAATCTGTGAACATATAAAAAAAAAGATCCCGACGAATTGAGAACCTCCTCCTTTTTTTAAGTCGGTTAAAAAGTATTCTGAAAAGCAAAGTATACGCAATAAATTTTAAATAACAATGTCTTATACTCTTAGAAATTGTTATTTAAAAAAGAACTTTATGTTTTGCTTCAGTCTGTGGCAAAATAAATGAGATAAGAACATTGTTTTATTACCTACTATTCTAAGTTAATAGTAATGGAAGTGTCCTACGCTGACAGGGCTTTATCCTTGAGTGCATTTTTATATGGTGAATACAATTTTGAACTAATTAATACAAAACTTAGCAAAGTAGTTTGTATGTATAATTTCTAAAAGGACTTGGTATCAATCCCATTATTCCTATTCGGCGAGGTCGTCTAGATTTTTTTTTGTCGTATAATAAGCCATCACCTTATTTTAATAGTTTCGTCAGGTCACACCAACTTTTGATTAATTTGGCAAAGGCAATCTCATGCTGAAAGTAAAAGAAAACATCCTGAGGAAACCTTAACACTGAGATTCTGGTGTGTGATACACTGCAATCCGCCTTGGACAATGGTGGTAGGCACACCAAACATTTCCCTAAGAATCGGGAGATTCGTGTTCAGCTGTGGGACGTTTATGAGTTAATATTATTTTCATAGCTGGACGTTAACTCGTTAATCCCTTAATCGTTAATTAACGAAGTTAACATTTCGAGTAACAGATTAACTTTTAAGTTAACTTAAAAATATGTTAACGGACTCGTTAACTTCCATTAAATTTCCCAAAGTCCGTTAATCATTAATCCAGCAACAAATCTTTAATGAGCAAAGCTCAAAGACTCGTCAAAATGTGGCTAGACATAAAGTCAAAAGACTCGTTAAATGATGCAGCATTCCTCGGGGAACAGATATTCGCAAATCTATTTATTAATACTGCTATACCCTCAAGCGCTGCAGTTGAATATCTTTTCTCCACGGGCAAGACTTAAACAGCTTATTATATAACTTATGCACCTAATTAAGTATTGGTATTGCCGGTATCATCATACAATAAAACAATTTATACATTAAAAAGACTAGATTCCGCAAAAAGTAAAACCTTATAAAAACAGTGTCTAGCATAGCGTATTTCATCATCATATTAAATAAACTGGATGGCGCTGGTAGTATTCTACATCGCGATCGTGACGCGGACGAAGTCGCGCGCATTAGCTAGTAATAAAATAAATGAATCTTAATCCAAATGAATGAAAAAACATTGTTTGTCAACATGCCTATATTAAACATTTTAATAATTATACCCGTCTTTTTTTTTGTTTGTTAACTTCCAGAACCAACAGTTTTTATAAGATGCAAATTTTATCACGTGTTAAACGGATTAGCGATTAACGAAGTTAACTATTTGATTAACGATGCCCAGCTATGATTATTTTAATAGTATCTATGATATGTTGGCTCGAATAGTCTTTAATAGAACGCTCAAGCAATTTTCGATAGTATGTTTTAAATATGACTGTAATATGCCACAGAACTTGGGGATACATTTTGAATGCTGTTTTGCATGCAATTATTAAGTTAATCGTCTTTAAGGTCTCCGAGTGAAGTAGTATGTTATTAATTTAATGATGCAATAGGAGAGCTGCAAAAGAAGGTCACGGAGACTCAAAAAACACCAATGACAGACTACGACAAGTTGGTCGACTTGTTCTACAAGAGATTAGCTGAGCAGCGGCAGTACAACCAAGTAACGTAACCAATATGATTTTATTAAACCTTCATTGAACCTTGGGAAATTTTCGAATTCATCGTTCGCATAAACAAAAAATAAAAGTGATACACAGGCAGACGAGTGGTTATCGTCGCTTATAGACGTGTGTAACACCAGAGGCTATTGCAACGAGCTGCCGGCTTGTTAGAAGGACGGTATGTAACCTGGTCACTAATGCCGGAAAACAGCGCGAATGTTCTATCGGAATATTCTAAACTACAGGTGATAGCCATCCAGACATGCGAATGCCCTACCACCTGGCAAAATTTTATTTTCTCAGACAGAACGCGCTTTACCCAGTTTGTTCAAAGCGAATTTCACAAATCGATTATATCCATATGTAGATTTTGAGGTTTAGGTTAGTTAATTGTAATATGCACATTAGGCCATAAAACTGCTTAAACGATGTATGCTTTCCGGCCAGGAGTTAATTCATGTCGGAACGAAATACAGGCGCTATAGCTAAGATACTACCTATAAATGTCGTTCTTGCACGTTTATCCGTGCAGGAAGGGAGAAAGAATACAATTTCCTGCGGCTGGGCGGTCTGTCGTAAGAGGCGACAAAACAACCCACAGCCAGGTGGTAGGGCATTTGCCCGATTGGATGGCTACCACCCCTGGTCTAGAGTATGTCGCCATAACAACCTTGTGTTGTGTTCCGGCATTAGTCAGCAGGTTCCAGTCTCCCTTAAGAGAACAGCAGCTCATTTGTAGCGCCTTTGGTGTTGCAAATGTCCATAAGCGATAGTAACCACTTTCTATCAAGTGGGCCGTCTGTATAGGCCTCAGAAAGTTTAAGATGAATATGCTGTGGGGGTGTGTGGAGTCAGGTGGAAGGGCCGCGTTAGGAACCTTTACATCCGCGGTAGTGTAGGTCTCTGTTAACCTTGAAATAGCATATAAACTGTATTAGTGTCCCGTATGCTATATGCTAGTACGGTTATCTTCTACAGAAACCGGGTAGTTACGAGGCAATAAATCCTTCGCCTCCTTCCTAGTCTCGGTAGAAGTAGGATCAACAAGTGTTCGCTTGATGTGGTGAAAATCGTGACATGCGTGCTAATTAGAATTAGAGAAGAAAAGCGGAAACCGATGCTGCGGATGATAATAATTATTTGTTTCACTTTAGGAAATGAAGGATAAAGATCGTAGATGGAGCATGCAGAAAGTCGTGAGCAGGTTTCCAGGTTGGAACGAAGTGACAATTGCTAATCTGCACAGCTTATTTCTCCTATTCGACAATCAGTCCAATGGAATGCTAGGATTTGACGATTTGTAAGTTATCTAAATGGGTAGTTTCCGTTACTCAATTATTGATAAACTTTTTTATGTTTAGAAATGGGTAGATTACAATTTTTTGTACTGGGAGAATCTTATCACCAAAAAATTATTGGTATTAATATTCTGGGTCCATATTTTATTTGTCCTTTCTGACCATCAACCAGAGACAAATACATATAATGATATTATTTTAAATTTATCCAAGTGCATACGATGCATAGTGGAGTATTGTGATACGTATTTTTTTTTTTTTATTTCACTATGATCCTTTAAAACTGGTAACCGAAAGTAATAGGATAAGCTCCACTTAATATCCGAAAGTATCTTGTTAAAATACAATTTTCGTTCATAATATAATTTAGATATATTTTTAAAATTGTCTACACCATACTTTGAAATTAGAAAAAGATTATCAATTTAAAATTTAGAAGCGCATATCTTATTATTAAATTTGAAAGAAGTATTACGAAGAAACATACCTATGATTTTTCAAGCCTAAAAGCGCGGTCTCTAGATTATTGGTATCCTGAACTATACAAATTGCGACGCTAATAAATATCTACATGTAATATGCGAAGCCATTGAAAGTTAATTCGCCACTTATTCCGTTGTAGCAGTGCTGTATTGGAAGGTTTAGGAGATGAGACTGCAATAGAATCTCGAAAAGAAAAGTTTCACGCTGCGGATACAGATAACGACGGGTGGATCACTTACGATGAATTTCTTTCGGTATTTAATTTTTTTGGAACTGAATGCTTTTACGCGGCTTATGGCCGATTTCAGTATCGTATTATTTCATCCACTTGCCTTACCATCGATTTTGACATTAGAAGTCCATATACATCTAATGTCAAAGACATAAGCTCCATAGCTTATGTAAAAATTTTACCGACAGTAAGCCAAATGAATGAATGATGAATTGGCAGAAATCGTCACTTAAGGAAAAAGCGTTATGCTCCCAGGCGAATTTTCTTTTTTAGACAATTTCGAGCTTTAATACCAACAAATGAGACCTAAGATAATATTATTCTTGCCTAGCAATGACTGATCCCGGCCGATGCTAAGATCTGCCTTCTAACCTACACTTCAACCGCAAACAAGTGTCGTTCACAAGCGAAATTTCGCTTACGTTACCATGACGACGTGTTTGTTTGTTAGTGAACTGCAACAGTTGCACGAAAAACGAGTCGAGTTTCATTTAAATCCGTTCAGTAGGGTTCACGTGATCCTTTAACACACAATGAAAAGGTCTAAAAGTTACATTTTTGAAATCTGCTGGTCTTTTTTCATTTTTAAATTCACTGTACAAACTCAACACCCTCAACAGATTTGTCATATTATACTAGTGTTTTTTACTAATTCAAAACCTAGAAATTTGCTCTATTTTACTGACATAAAAACTCAAGATTTTATATATGTAAATCTTTACTGAAAAATTAAATAACTATGGTGAAAACCACTTAAAAATCCCTTGCGATGTTTACGACAAGTTAGCGGATATACAGACAGACGCGGAAAGCGACTTTGTTTTATACTATACTAGCGGCCCCGGCAGACGTTGTCCTGCTCTGAAAAAATAAAAATCTAGGACCCGATCCCAGCCCCACCTACCGGTTCTAATTGCGAATCTAAACCACCCGGGAACCCACCCAAACACACAAAAACAAAATCACCAAAATCGGTCCAGGTGATTACGAGGATTTTAGAACCCGATCTCAGCGCCACCTACCGGTTCTAATTGCGAATCTAAACCATCCGGGAACCCACCCAAACACACAAAAACAAAATCACCAAAATGGCTCCAGGTAATTAGGGGGATTCTAGAACCCGATGTCAGCGCCACCTGCCGGTTCCAACGGGATAAAACTCCAATGTCCGTCTCCTAGTTCTAAGCTACCTCCCCACCAATTTTCAGCCAAATCGGTACAGCCGTTCTTGAGTTATAAATAGTGTAACTGACACGACTTTCTTTTATATATAGATAAAGAAATATATAAATATAATAAAACTACGTTTTAACGGTTTTAAGCGCGGTAATTAATTTGATTTTTATTATTCCGAAGTTTCGGCCGCTTTACAGCAGCTGTTTTAGTTAGTTCAGTTATGAGTTATTAAACTTTTATTTAGACTATCGCCAACTTGTTCATTTGATGAAAAGCGGCCGAAACGTCGGAATAATAAATAAATTTATTATGTATACTAGTCGCGAAAACTTAAGAAAATAATATATAAATAGCTTGCTTCACTCCTACTCCAATTACCTATGCCTTATCTCACTTCCCTGTGGAGGCAATGTACTTAAAAATTAGTACAAATTACAAATTTTACTTCTCACGTCTACTATGCTATAATGTTACTTTCCAGCTAGTCTACAACTTCAGTCCTCAAGAGGATGGGGAATTGACGGGATTAGCCCTACTTTGCAACGAAGTGGCGGAGAATATCCGTTTTGTCAGCAACCTCACCGTGGGAGAACAGTTGGAATATGGTTTGTTTTAAAATAAAAAAATAGATACTTCACTTTTTTAATAACAATACAACACAAACAATACAAAAGAGTACTATGAGATATTTAATCTCAGACATTTGCAAATAATGGGTCAATCATTCCACAACTCTAAAGTGCGATAGTTAGTATTCAACGTGTTCATCTTCACTCAGCGAGTCAATGTCACTGAGTTCCGCAAGACTTGGGTCGCAGGCCAAGCACCGTTCGCCAATCTCATACCAGCACTCCGAACAGTATACAAAAGGGCACTTTGACACTGCGCACGAGTGCCATGAATTTAAGCTTTCTGAAAAGCAAAATAATTGAGAAATTTAAAAGAACTAGTGGTCGCCATGTTGTCGTAATTCGACCGTAATTAATTTAAATTATAAGTTTGAACATTATCAAGGTTCTGTTGTCAAAGACTATATAAATATGTATTATAAACGCGAAAGTTTGTAAGAATGTAGTTGATATTGATACATAGGTTCGTCATCCCTGGCATAGAAGGATTAGACAGGACGAATGGGATAGAGCGGAAGGGATAGGGGAAATTGGGGATCGAATAAGGAATATGGGATGGGGAGAAGTGGAGCATCAGAAAATGATTACAGATTGAACAACATCAGACAACACAACATCGCAGCAAATAATGATAACTAATGACGAATACCAACCATTTCTTGGCTGCGTTTCACTACAAATAAGACACGTCATCCTAGCAGCTGGAAGAATTCTCAACCAACTTAGAATTTGAGGGAACTTAATTCTCAGACTGAGAAGGTTTTCACCGGAGAGGTAATGGGCCCGTACTGCTTGAACCGCCTTCCTGTAAGTAGATAGCTTGCTCTTTATTGCTCACTAATTAGTTGCAATACTTCTTTAGCAGTACAATGTAAATACCTACATATTTAAAAACTAAAGTTTTCTTCGAAAACTTCTACAGTTACGGGAAGGCTTTTATTCTATCTCTGAAGTAAAAGTTAATTGTCCAACTAAATCGGAAAGTAATAAACTTTTTTGATAAGCAGCAAAATAAAACGAAAAGATAAATAGTAAATACAGATTTTTCAATTTTGAAAAGAAACGAGAAATTTTTATGGGTTATAGAACAGCGATTGACTAATTTTATACCAGAATATCCACAGCTCACAATGTACTTTTAAAGTGCAAATAGGGCTTTCCACGCGGCTTCTCTCTCGTCTACTTCAGTTCCATATGCCACAAATACTATCCTTGCAAGTATTATATACAACATTTCATGGCCTATTATCAAGACATTGACAAAAACAAACAAATGTAAAAATATAATGTAGTAAGTATATGTAATAATATAAGTAGGTACTTTTTATTGCAAGACAAAATACAAACCTACGCAGAGTCTTTTCCATTTTCATCCTTTTCTTTAAAATGTCGTTATATAGGTGAAGAATACGTTGTTTCTCTCGACGCTTGTAAAAGTAACTGCAAATTAATCTATGGACAAAAGAATTATAGATAATAAAAATATATACAGACTAGATTTCCCACGGCCGCCGGGACTATTATAATACATTAGAAACAGACTGATTCAACACCTAAAGTAGCCGACTAACAGCTCGTTATCATTTGCTTTACTATTATTAGCAATTACTATCGTTAGCATGATATAGAACAGACGGATGATAATCTAAAAGAACAGAGGTAGTGCCCGAATTTTGTTGTGTTTTGTGACTATTTTTGAAGCAAACATGGTGGGTACACCTATGTAGTATTAAATCCAGTAACTTAAAAAAGCCTGAAATTGTCACGCCGCGCCGCCGCTGACTGACTCTCCAGCGCGCCACCGCCGCCGTTTTTCAACGCGGCGCACGTGTTTACTCCATACATGTAATAATAATTTTCTACCAATACAAGTGATTGTACGATATGGAAGCTAGGCTTTACTAAGTGGTGAAGCCCTGCTGGAATCATTATTTTCATTACAACTCTTTGGACCGGCTCGATCGGTGTGATAACACGCTCTCACAGAAACTAGGCGTCAAACGGTTAGCCTTGAGCTAATGGTTCAGGACTTCACCGTCTCCGTATCAATTCCTCAATCCCGTCCCCTCTGTCTGATCCCTTTTATCCCATCTCTCCTATCCTAAAAACATGACTCACGTTGGCTTGGTGTTAAAGCAGTGGCGGATTTACCAATAGGCCGAATATGCGGGAGCCTAAGGCGGCAGATATTATTGGAGACGCGGCAAGAAGGCCAATATATTTTTTTCTTACAGAGATTGTCTTACTTAAATTTTAATTTGTCTATACAAACAATTTAACAGGTAATAATATGTCACCAATTAGATATTTTTTTCTACAATTTGGGTAGTCGCTTTTGGCGACGGCAGAAACAAACCCAGCGATACACATTCACAATCTACTAATTACAGAAAGAAAGGTTGTGTAATTAAGATGATAGTGCACAAATCATAATGTTACCATTTCATTGATAAAAAATGTAATTAATATGATTGTGAACTAGGGTAGCGATTTGTAAGTAGAGGTCGATAGGGGCGGCAAAAGGATAGCCTACAGGCGGCATATCTAATTTCGCCCCTGGTGTTAAGAATGTCTATAGGCGACGGTAACCACTTTTCATTAAGTAATCCGTCTACCTGAATGCCAGCTTCACAATAAAAATAGATAAATAATGAGATATTACCTGCGTAACCTCAATGTATAAGGATTGACGAAGACAAGTAACAATATCCAAAGATATCCACCATAGATCTTGAGAAAATAGATAGTTGGCATCAGCCGTGGTCTTGGAAAACATTCTTCATTGTTTACTGCTTTTTTGTTAACATCTTGAGCATTGAGATTGGAGATCAATTTACGTAACATTGTCGCTAGGATGCCACCGCCTTTTACCTATAAAAATTGAAGTAATACGCATAACTCAAACAGATGAGCAAAAGTACGTATCTACTTATGTGGTTTTTTATTTATCTTTTCAGTAAAGACTTTCTTTCTACCATAAACTTCCTATAACAGTGATGGATAGATACTATTAGTTACATATATAGCTACATAATTTAAACTTCATGCGTACGAAATTCTTGTCACAGATAGTCCGTTTTGTTCGCCTTATCACAATTATCTGGGCTCAACACAGTATGTGATTTCCTACCATACTGTGTGAACTGTGTCACACCACAATTTATGAAAACTATCATAACATTTTTCACACAATCCATCTCTCTTTTTTGGTCTACCTTTACTCTTATATCCATCAATCAAAGACTTTGAAATTCTTTTTGTCCAATGGCTTTCATCGTCCATAACATCCACACCTTAATCATCCAGTCATATGTGCAACTTTTGCTCCGTTATTTACTCGTTTCTCATTTGATACATCGTAACACCTCTCATCAGTATAGACTAATTGATACCTGAATATCTAAATCAGAATCTTGCTGAGGTATTTCAACCATAGCATGCTGACGCACTACGTCCAATGCTTCGTAAAATAAACGATCTAACATCACGAATGTGGTCGCAGTAATCACTTCTAACATGACTTTCAGTATCTGTGTTATCAATTTCCCACGTTCTCTTGTGATGTAAGTTAGAGAAAGTACGTCGATGTATTTTATCCGTTCCATCTGGAAATTTGGATAATCACTAAATTTATTTAGCGTTTAGGTATTATCTTCAGAACATGATGGGGGTTGGTGTAATTTGTTGTGAGCTTAAGTTTTTTTTGTCCAAATAGCTTTGCTTTTAAAATAAGGCATAACTCATAAGTTCTGTTTTCTAAAAATTGGACACGTGCTTGTTTGTCTCATCGGAGTCTCTGCATATTGAAGAATTATTATTAATATATTACTATCCCTGACGGCAACAAAGGTCAAGCGAAGAAACTAGCAAACTTTCAATCGCAGTTATACCCACTTACGTCAACTAAAGGTACAACGGCCTATAGCATCAACTTATCTTCCTTGAACCCGCGCTCTGAAGAAGCCTTTCTTTTTATGGAGACAGATTCGATCCAGGACTACACACGGCGGGGGAAACGCGGTGGTGACGTATGCAATTCGCCGCATTACTCCGTATGGTATTAGCATCTCCGAAAAAATGCTATATCTACCCGAGTCGGGGATACCTATTAAATCCCCTATGTGTTATTGTCTGTTCGTGCGTGTGTGTGTGTGTGTGTGTGGCTATTGGAAACCGGAAATTGACCATCTTCGCGGGCCCTGGTACAAGCGTACGGTCCTTTTTTTGACGAGGAAAATACCATTTACGGACACTACGGATCACCGTGTGAGGATCGCGATGAAAGCATCACGGCGAGGGCCTGTGGAGACTCGCCGGCCTGTTGCCAGAAAACTAATTAAAACTCCTTGTGTTCTTTCCATTCACCTATAGCCATGGCCGCGGTTAGTGGCAATCGCCTGCTCTGCATTAAGCCCTGGCAGAAGCAAACGCTCCTTTTTTTTACGAGGTGTAATCCATCATGGACACCGTACCGCTCGGGAGTAATAGTAGGGTAGTGTTGGACTCCCGATGGCGTGCTCGGACCTACCAACTAAACCGCCTCTTTTATCCATCTCAATGCCGTATGTTAGGACCTCTGGAATCAAAGACACATCCGAAGAAACAAACGCTCTTAACGCAGCTTAAAATAATTTTAATTTTAGGATGAAGTTGATGATGCATTTAATATCTACAAAAAGTTTTTTACAAACCTTTTTTAGAGGCAGCAAGTGAAATTTATTTTTCTTCCTTCGTCTTTCGTCCAAAGTCTTGAAATAATCAGTGACGTATATATTGTCATAAGTAATATGGGTTAGATACATATCATGATACGTAATCGCTGCTACCACTATCCTTAGAAATAGGATTGCCATGCACACGTTCATAATTATAATAGCTGTACGCATTATTATTGTTTTTTCTTCGTAAGCATGGAGTACACTTTCCCCCGTCTCTTTTGCATCCTATAATTTTGGTCCAAATAAATTTTTAATAACAAAGGTTTTACGACTTATGTTTGTACTGTATTTATTTATTAAAAACTGTACACATTAAAACATGACTATTCATTAGAGAATCATAAAACATTATAAACCTGTAAGTCCCAGAGTTGTTGCTCTATTATAAGTTTATATTGCAAATGAATATCTTTCAAATTCTGTGTTATTTCTCTAAACACATTCTTTAAGACGATGTATGCTTCAATTTCATCTACTTTTACCTGAATAATATAAACAAAAGTGTAAGTAAATAATCAGAAATTGTAAGTGAACTAAATATTATGAATCTTAGGTACCTACTATTAATACATATAATTTGGGAAGCCTAATGCTTCTCTTTCGAACAACACGCAGCAAGTAAAGCAATAAGTATTTGGATTTACCTTCCCAGGATTCTTTCAGGATAGAAATACGAACCCACAATAATAGAATAAATGAAGCTCTTGATATGTTTGAACACAGGCAGCTTATAATCAAGGTTCAAATACTGAGATGAAATACCTGATTTGTCTTATCACAGGTGAAATTAGCTTCTAAAGCAGGCAGGAAGTTGCAAACGTTTGTTAACTTCAAAGGCCAACAAAGCATCCAACTGGCACAATTAGTTGAAGCTTTACAGCAATTGTTGTGTGCTGTAGAAAACACTCTATTACAAGTTACGACAGCAGCAGAAAGTTGACTTTCACATCTATATCTTAACTTTTTTATATAGGTTTCTAGTTCTGAACCTGTTGTGTAAGATGTACTGAAAGAAAGATAATTGCTAAACTGATGATCGCTAAAGCCAATATTAGACGGTTCATTTCCATCTTTCAGTTTGGATGAATCAACCAAAGTGATATATGTAAACGAAAACTTGAATCATTCAATGTCATTGAATGTCGTTGTGTCCGTTCAGTTCTGTGCCTTTCAACCAAATTTATTCAATTTGGTTGATCCGCTTAATATCAGCATGACAGTCGTTGTAACTCTGCAGCTGTTTTTAAAGTGTATATATAACCTTTTCATCTTCAAATTGGATTAGAAATGGAAAAATTTGCTAAATCAATAAAACCAGCTGAAAATACTAGAGAACACGCACTACATAAACAGTAGGTACACAAAACACAAAGATACAGACAGCAAAGCACTAAATACTATAGCATAGAATAGATAGAAGATTGTAAGTGATAAGAAGATAATGACGAATCAAATGTTTAACACGAGGAGCAGAATAATAATAAAATATGAAAATGTAAACCCCCAAATATATCCTGCGGGGGGGCTTATATAATGCGAATGGCAGTTCACGGAACTGAAGGATTTTATAACAAAAGTCCATTGTTTTTGTTACTTGGCTTCGAAACCATAGAAAAGCATTTGATTAAATATACCACGTAATTCTCAAGGACGGATCTTATACAAAGCAAGTTTCCTTGAAATTTTTTAAGCTTTACCACTTTTGCTTTTGTAAATTTCCTTTTCATACTTCAAAAGGTAGGTTACGACCTACGAAGCAATTATTTTGCCTGCTATTAATATCTTTATATTTTTCAAGGTTTCAGTAACGATAACCCGCACTACTGTATACACACTGGACAAAATGTTTTTACCTTCAGTTATATAATATAGACGGTCACCCGGTCACCCCTAGTCTTTATTTCTTAAATTGCATTACAGTATTGTACAGCGGCATATAAATTACATATTCACACTAAACATTTATACAAATCGAGTAGGTACTTTCTGAGAAAAATACTGAGAAATACAAAGGCAGATGAACAGAGACACGAACTGACATACCGATTTCATAAGGGTTCCGATTTTGCCAAAATGGCTACTAAATATTGATTTTGCTTTCCTGAGAAATTATACTTTTGTTTTTTAAGACAATAAGGACGCGGACACATGTTACGATAAATTCTAATAGTATTCATGTATAGAAGAACGTACGTTAAAATGATATCGTATCATCTTATTATTAAAATTTTATTTTGCGTCTCTCTGCGTATTCTACCGACTGTAGAATGGGGAGTGTTCCAAGGAACTGTTCAGAATGGTTCCTTCGTCTTCCTTCTACTCTAGAACGTTTCTCTTGCACATCGTGGGGATTTGGAATTAGCTCTCAACCGTGGGTTTCCCACAGTGCTACAATATGGGTTTTTTAAAAAAGGGTGTCATTAAATTTTTTCGAGGCCGGCAGCGCGTTAGTGACATCTCTGGTGTTGCAAACATCCATAGGCGACGGTAACCGCTTTCCATCAGGTGGGCCGTCTGTCTGTCTGCTATACTCCAGCTATAAAAAAAAATATCATGATAGAAACAATTTCATTACTGTTTCAACATAATTATTATGATGAATGCATTACTCCTTTTTCTTGTACAAACTTATGCTGTCATAAGTTTGTACACTCATAGATAATCTATGAGACTGCGACGATAACAAGTACCTCTGTTGATTGTACTGTCCGCTCCCCTATTCAGTTTATGTTTCTAAATAATAATATCTAACTAACGCATCAGAGTCGTCGCTTAATTCGTCAATATAATCGTTTATTTCATTTAACGTAGCATCCCCGCTTCCTTCAATTTCATTTATAATTGGATTTATGACGTTCTGTAAATACCTGAAGCAAAAATGATGATGAAAATTAGCTTATTATACCTTAAATTATAATTTTTTTACAAAGACAGTCGCCGTCAGCCGTTGTCCACTCCTGGACGTAGGCCTCCCTAAAACTGCGCCACCTATCGCGGTCCTCCGTTGTCCTCATCCAGCTCCCACTGGCGACCTAAGAGAAAGATAGTAATTGAATCAAATTCTTTTCCTCTTTTTACATCATCATCATTATCTGACTGTTAAATAGTATCTATTTAGAGTACCTAATACCTCATTGTAGAGCCAAAGTTTAGCTTTCCTAGTATTTTTCCTCTATATCACGTGATCTTCGGCAAGGAAATAGGGATATTTCCTGAACATGTCATACGCATCTCATCTCTCATCACGCGAAGCCAGCATTTCTTGGGCTTGTCTGTTGTATCAGCATTTTCTTATGGGCTCTGGCGGAGGTTGCTTGGCTAGTCATTTGTTTCCCACATAACTGCATGTGCTGCTGTACCTACTACTACCGCAGTTTGTCTGCTATATTGAAGACTGTTCTTCTTTGTATGTGGCAATTATTATATCCAGTTGTTTTCAAGAACGGAGACGATAATATAAATAAGGATAATAATAGGTTGTTATTTACATCTGGCAAATGGAATTTTTTTCATTGTGTAGTCTTTCGTCATTATTAGTCACGTCTTAAAAAATTATAACAATGATTCTTGATTAAGTATATTTTGTATTCGATTTAATTTATAGGGAGATAATTACTCGTTTTCAAAGTTGTGAAAATGTGACTCGGTAAATTGTCGACCGAGCTGACAACCGGCGCCATACACACTCATGGAATTGTACCCCTCCACGCTCGATCTCCGCATCATCAAGGCCTCGGATGACTGGCCCCCCGTGACTTCATACGCTTAGAGGCCACACTGATCGCCACCTACAGCCTGAGGTAGCCATCGGACGCCAATGACTGGCCGATCAAGCTGTCGATGCAGTTGGGAAGCCTACAGCGGCTCCAAGATGACGTCATCGGAGAGTCGTTGCTCTCCCGAGTTGAAGCCTGGCAAAGAGGTTTTAACTCGATACCCCAACCAACTCTACCTAAAAGAGCTGAAGACCTGAAGACGACAAAAATTATATCGCCCTCTCTACATTTTTAAAAAGGGATACTTGGATGAAAAAATTTAACTCAAATATATTTACAATGAAAATTGTCTCCAATAAGATCTTGTGAAGTCTAAGGAGTATTTTCGATCGATACTTTTTTAAGATTCCGTGACCAAATATTAAAAACCAAGTTAGAATTTTTAGTAGATTTGTCTCCTCCTTATTACGACGCTAGACTGCTTTTTCATTTTGGACTGTTTGCAACTACGATTCCAATAATTCTTCGAAAAGTTGTTGTATACATATTTTTTTCTTTATAAAAATACATACATAACTTCACGCCAGTTCCCTTGCGGGGTAGGCACGAACAACTCTTTATAAATATGAGAGAGACAAATAATTTTGAGCTAGTATTGTTGAAGAAGTATCTTGTTATCTTCTCCATAAAATTTCATTCCAAAGAATTTTCATCTGTATGGCCTTCAAAAAATGCTCCCCAGTGGAACTAGTTTAAATAAAAACTTTTGAATTTGAAACACTACTTGACGGTTATCAACAGAACCCTTTGTTTTGCGTAGACTACCAGACACTTGACTTTTTTTTATCTTCAAGTATTCAGATCCATCTATGAAGGGGAACGAAAAAGTTTATAATTTCTTTAATTGTTCTTTACTATTCGAAGCACGAATTTTGTGTTGCCTTCTACAATTCTCAATTAATTACTATTATTATTTGTCCATGAATTACACTCGTGTCCTTCGAAAAATCAAACGCTTTATCTGTTGCGAGAGAAAAAAATATAATTCATAATTTTAAAGTTTTGCTACGTATGCTTTATTTATTTTCGGCACTAAATACGTTTTATGTGCTAACCATGAAACATTTTAACATCTACTTAAAATTGACAATACAAGAAAGCGGCATAAATAAAAAAAAAACCATTTTTTAGACCAAACATATCTATGTAGGTTATAAATGAGTAGTAAAATAGTAACCCGACATTAATCGCGTTAAATATATAAATAAAATATCAGCTGGACATATCTTTATACGATTCTGCTCTAATTAGGTCAGGTATCCAACCTGATTACCTGACCTTAAGAGCTTTAGATAGACTTACCTAAACGTATCCTTGGTTCGTTCAACTTCGGTCCTAAGACTAAGTACAGTCCTCTTCAATGGGCCAGATGTGAGTATGTACTTACTATGGGACAAATTGTACGAAAGCCGAGTGCTGCAGGCGAATACCCTTACTACTTCCTTGGCATTCAAGCTCATATTTATAATAGGACCTACAATGGTATTAATGTATTTAGTAGGTAAAGTTATAATCGTTAGAAACCTCACAGGAATGTCCACTATCACAGTAGGTGCTTGGTTAAAATCACAGAGCAGAAAGAAGAGAGCTCTGTGGTTAAAATCAATCAATATTAATTATTTTCTAAGGGTAATATATTTAGAAATGGAAACTTTATCGTCTCCCAGAATAATTTACAAATAATAATATGTTATGTGAGACTGGTGCCTATTCTAGATCTGTGCAGATCTGTATTTCAGGCTCTCTACGCCATTCCTAAAAACTAACTAATAAATACATACACACCGTTCTGTTCAGGATTCTAAGAAACATAAAAATACTAACTTCTGCAGCCGGGCGACCTATCGTAAGAGGCAACAAAACAACCCTTAACCAGGTGCTAAGGCATTTCCCCGTCTGGATGGCTATCATGCCTGGTCTGGAGTATGCCGCCATAACAATCACGCAATGTGTTCCGATATTAATGGCCAGGTTCCAGTATCCCCTTCGAAGCCTACACATTGACGGCACTTTTAATGTTGCAAATATCCATAGGTGACGATAACAATTTGCCATCATGTATTCCAGCAACAAAATAATGCAGGAACTACATACATAAATAACAATATTCATTCAAAACCTTTATGTAAAATTGTAATCATACATATATTATTATAAATGTTTGCAAAATCAGCCAGCAATGACAAACAACATGCAATATTTGCGTTTCATGGAGATGAATATGTTGCGGTGGATGTTAAGGACATATGAAACGATCAAGTCAGGAAGTCCTGCAATAGTCGTAAGTTTCGACTTGATATCATCATAGATAAATTGCAAAATAATCGTCTATGCTAGCACGGCCACATTTTACAGACAGCAACTACGTGGAGAACTTTTGTCTAGTCATAGAGTCTCCGCAAAAAGTTCTTGTAGAAGGTATAGGCCCAAGAAACCCTGGCTTATGACTGTGAGAGATAATATGCATGTCATTGTTTTTATAAGATGCCGAAGACCGCGCGAGCTGGAGAATTAAAAATACGAAAGTAGACTCCAGGCTCTGAAATGGACACACCGAACGCAACCGGGATGTAAAAGGGTTTATTTTTTGCATGTATTCAGCAGACGGACAGACGGCCCACTGGTGGAAAGCTGTTACCATCGCCAATAGACATACGCAACACCAAAGGTGTGCTACAAATGCGCTGCTGCTCTTTAAAAGGAGACTGGGACCTGGCCACTAATGCCGGAACACAACTCAAGGTTGTTATGGCGGCATACTCTAGACCAGGGGTGGTAGCCATCCAGACGGGCATATACCCTACTACCTGGCTGTGGGTTGTTTTGTCGCCTCTTACAACAGTCCGCCGACCGCAGGAAATTGTATTCTTTCTCCGTTCCTGCACGGATAGATAATGATATCGATTAAAAAATCATCATAGCATTTAAAAAACTATTAATCTTATAATTCTGCATCAATGCTAAATACGGCCGTCGTGTATCTAAATTTCTCATGACACCTAATGCCGGCGAAGCCTCACCGACCGCTGACTAATACACGTTTATTGTTTTGTAACAAATGGGTACCTGCAACTATATACGTCAGTACGACAGCTTTGAGGACACCGCGTCCAACTTTGCCACAATACATCGGCAAGCACAGTAATGAGATGCATCTTACTTGGACGGAAATAACATTGAGTATACCTAAAAAGTTGATGCCGCTTAGCAAATTCAGTCATCTTTGATAAAGCTTTAGAAATACACTTGGAGACCCGTATGGGGTCATATAGGTAATGAAACAGAGTGGAATGCTCGTTTATCGTAAAGGGGAGATCTTCCAGCCGAGGCGAGTCTCATCGTATCGTATACGTAGAATTCTTCTTGTGTCGTATAGGTCTGGTAGATATTTTTTCCTAACAACAAGATGGCGGGCAGTCAGTCGAGGATGTTTGTGAAGATGGATGTGTGTTATACTTTCACACAATAACTACTAAAGGGATTTTCATGAAATTTTACTTTTAATTTTAGCTTTATATATCACATAGTGAATCTTATACTAATATATAAAGCTGAAGAGTTTGTTTGTTTGAACCCGCTAATCTCAAGAACTACTGGTCTGATTTGAAAAATTCTTTCAGTGTTAGATAGCCTATTTATCGAGTAAGGCTATAGGCTATAATTAATCATCACGCTAAGACCAATAGGAGCGGAACACCAATGAAGAATGTTTCAAAATCGGGGGGTTTTGAAGACAAATTCCACGCGGGCGACGTCGCGGGCACAGCTAGTAATTTATAAAGGTATTGTTTACATGGGCCAAAAAATAACAGTGAGTATAGTTCTCGTGCGAGGGAAGTCGCAGGCAGACCTAGTATTAAATAATATTACTTATATTTTCTTCAATTTCCCCAACTCATCATCATCATCCAAGCGTTAAATCCCAGTTGCTTTCGGAGCGATCACTTCGACGCCCAGGGTCCGCTTTCTTACTTTTTCTTCTCCACTTCGTGCTATCTTCGGCCTCCCTTGTATTGAGATCATTGGTACGTATGTCATCCGTCACAACGTCAAGCCAGCACTTCTTGGGCCTACCCCTTCGACCGGGACTTGGCGGAGGTGGTTTGGCTAAACATCTTCAATTTCCCCAACTACTACACATAAATAAAACGATTTCAAGCGCGGCATTTTATTTGATTTTTATTTTGATGTTTCAACCACTTCAGTAGCTGTGACCACGGCGACTGAAAACTGCAGAGTAAGGGTGGAGTAATATTACTTACCTAAGAAAAAACTTAAAAGCAAAGACAAAATTGCTCCTATATGCTGAGAAAGCGGTAGTTTCTTCAATAAATAATTATAATATAATTGACCTAAAGCAAAACCACAAGTAAAACTTAGTAGGCTACGATTAATTCCACATAAACTTTTCATAATGCTATAAAAATCTAATATTTTATAATATGTATTATTATTGTATGCCCATAATGCATACAGTATAATATAACTCTGTGGTTTTGACCATGGAAAAGTAATATTGTTTTGACAAGTACTCTATGGTTTTACCTTTTAACACAAACATTTAAAAAGTCCATAGATATATTAAAACGTAGCGATACTCCTTGGATATATACCTAGGTAGCTTTCTCATTATTAAAGCAAGTAACCTGTGTGCGAGTCAGATTTGTTTACGGAGGGTTCCACAACAAAATACAATACGCATGTTAAATCTTGTTCAATATACTTTAAATACATTAAGATTTTTTGTTAATAAAATTGCGCTGCTTTCTGCAGGCACCAATATGGCTAATATCTAATTAAGAATTGAAAAATAGCGTTTGCCAGTAGCTGCGTTAGGGTATGGCGCAGGCGGATGATCACTCAAGGGCGCCTGTAGCTGCGGAAAATATATGTGATTAACAAACAGGGTGCAGATAATGCTAGAATTATAAAACCGGTAGTGCTTTTTGCAGTCTTCATAAATTAAAATAATTTCATTTTTAGTCTAACCAAGAAAATTTACAGAGTAACACAGTTAAGGATGTATAATGATGATATGATGTATCTATAGGTATTAATATTATAAATGCGAAAGTAACTGTATCTGTCTGTTACGCTTTCACGGAAGACTAATGGATCGATTTGGCTGAAATTCGGTATATATATCATTATAATTCCGAGAATGGACAAGGGATATCTTTCATCCCGGATAATGAGTTGGATTTATGTAAAGGTTATCCCAGAATGTAGGATAGGTTTTCTAATATTTTTTTGTGATTTGCCACTTTCTTCATTTCGGTAATTTTGGTCATTTTTGTCATTTATGTAGTTTACAGATAGACGGGAGATAGATAAATAAACTAGAACGGGTTGAAATAGAGGATGGAATTTTGTATGGGAGACCGATCATTTCTCAAGTTTATAGATATAAAATTTATCTATATATATAAAAATCAATCGCTGTTCGTTAGTCTCGCTAAAACTCGAGAACGGCTGGACTGATTTGGCTAATTTTGGTTTAGAATTATTTGTGGAAGTCCAGGGAAGGTTTAAAAGGTGAGTAAATGTGCAAAAAATGCTTGGAATATAGTAAAAACAACAATTTCGCTTTCCCTTAGAAACTATTCCTATCTGTCAAACATTTGATGTTCGTCCCGTCGTTTAGAAATCAATTAAATTTAAAAGTCGTTCAGAAATCAAATTCTGAGGCGGTGCAAAGTTTACCGGGTCCGCTAGTCATCAATAAAAAAATGCCAAAGTAACTCGATGTGTTTGTCTGTAAATACTTTTCATGTCGGGAGACGGGATAGTTTACGATTTAAAATGAAGTGAATCTCCTGGCGACAAACAGCACTAACATAAAATTTAATGCAAATGTAACCTTTATTAACGGCTGCTCTTTCAACGAGAGGTATGCACTAGTTTGCCCGCGGCGTAGGCGCGGGGTAAACTCTACTAAAATATTTATATATTAGTCCATTAAGGTCCCACCAGTGGACTGAAATTTCCCGTTTTGGGGACGACACACCCACCAAATTTATCCAGGATGAATTATCGAGATTTAATAGTAACAATATGTACATTAGCTCATGAGGCAGTTGACTTTATAGAAAGATCAGTCTATTGGCTAATCATGTGTTACTGAATAAATAACAACAGACGTAAATATCCAACTGTTTATTACGACCATCGTTTAGTATAATTAATCTTATAAAATTCAATAAATCTTGTAAAGAGAACTTAGATGTTACACATATTTTATTGGAAACACGTTAAAGTGCACTAAGCAATCAACAGCAGCATTTTCAATGCCAATTTACAAGAATAAATTAACAAATTTAGTCCCCCCATTAAAACGATCCGTAGGCGATTTGATTTCTATGCGGAAATAAATCAGAGACAATATTATATACACAATTTTCATGGCATAAAGACGGAAACATACTATTAACACGCGACGCGAACCGATACCGTGCCGCATATGAAAAAAACAAAATGTACCATTTTATATAATGCTCTCAACATGGTGGCAAGATGGCTTACACCATGGCTTTTTTAATACAAAAAACAACCATGACGCTAGTGATCGACCATTTTGACGATATTGTAATAGTAGAATTGGGGCTCAGTTCAGCGTCTTGATGATAGTGGCTGTGTAAAAACCACCCGGCGCGTCGGCCAGTATTTCTAGACAAAACTCGATGCCAGCTATCAACTGTACGAAAATCTCCAAGGAACGTATACTCTTTTGATTTAGCTTTCATAAAAACTGGCAGTTGAAAAATTTAATTGACATTATCAAGCGGTATCTTAGTTGTTTAACTCAGAAATCGTTACGGTGACGTGACGTCGGGTATTGCTAATGTGCACATGTGGCGTGTTAATATGTTTCCGCCTTAAAACAAAAACCAGGCGAGCCATTTCATAGAAGTGACTACTGCTACGTTCCATTAGGGACTCACAACGAACACGTTCACGACCGCTATTTTTCCCGTTCCACTTGCTTGCGGACGTTATAATCATAAACGCTAGTGGAAGGGGTTATGGAGCGTTGATGTCATTAATGTCATACGCGTTACGCAAATGTCATTGGTTGATATGAAAATCGCGCCTTTTTCAATGTGTTGACAAGAGAGAATTAATGCTCTGTGGTCAACGTCCACTTCGACCCACCTTTTGACATGGGTCGTTGTGGGCGTCGTGTGATCGAAAATGATGACGTCATTAGTGACGTTTTCACCACGACCACAACGATCGCGGTCGCCTTGTGGAACGGCTAACTGAGCATTTTGGGCGTTGTGAGTTACTAATGGAACGCCCTGTACAAGTATCAAGGGTACAGGAGAGTAAAGAGAACAGTCTCGTATGGTAGACTAGTTGAAAGCGTTCACCTGTAAATAGGAAGTTTATTGTTCGATGACTCACCGAAATAGCGCTAACGTAGCAAATGGAAATGATATGAATTTAGCAGCAGTTATAAACTAAGTGAAGTATGCCGAGTTGAAAAATTAATCTCTTTGATGACTTTAAAATTTCATTTTTTTTTAAACATTATATTCTATTTACTATTTACAAATAACTATACGCTTACTACTACTACTCCGTCGGCTCAGCGACCCAAAGTGGGTCTTGGCCTCCGAAACGAGAGCATGCCACTTTTGTGGCTTAAAAGACGCTTAAAAATCATAAATAATTATATTCCATATCGATGTTTGTCTATGTTATAATAATTTAAAAAAATGTGCTACAACAAAGCGGGAGTCGTCCTTTCCTTATTTAATTTACTTTCCTACTGTAGTAATTTTTGGGGTGGTTTTTAAAATGTTTCCACTTGCTACCATGGCGCCACCTAAATTGGCTGCTATTCAACGGACACTGATACACTGAGATGGTCCTCCTTACTTCTACCCTTTATAAAGTACTTACTTATACCTTATCATCCTCTCTCTCTACAAGGTAAGCGACGACACTTAAATACCTGTATTTTTATGTCAGTTTTAACGAGTATTGAACATCATGGTGGGCTGTGCCAATATCAAACGACATAAAAAGCTAGCTAGTAAAAAAACATCGCATTTAAGGATATGTCTGCTTAGTTACAGCTATACAATGTCAAAACCTAGCAAGTGCATTCCAAGAAATTTTATAGCACAGCACAATAAAATTACATGAACTTCAATGATATGCCATTTCAAAACTATTATTAAGCTATAACATATTTTAATACAGTCTACATATTTTGGCAAGCACAATGCATCAGCAAATGCCTAGTAAGACAATATGTGCCCAAATACCCCTTAAAAAAAAGTCAGTTGCTAGGTTTTGAAATTGCACAACTGAGTTACGCGAATATACAAACAAGCTTTTAGCCAGTTTCGATAATGTGTATTCTAGTGAGTAAATAACTTGTGCATGAATCCACCAATCAGATGATTCTAGTCATAGTCAGGGTTTCTAGATTTAAGTTTTGGTAGTTATTCCCAATTTGAGAACTAATTATGGCAAAAGTAACATAACATTCAGACCGTTGTCATTATTGGACACATTTTAGTGCTTGGCTCGAATTTTTTCATCTCAGAAACAAAATTTTATACATAGGGGAGAGCGGGGCATAGCGGGGCCGCGCGGGCAAAGCGGGGAACTGCTGTTACTTTACGATAGACCGGATGCATCTCAATTCAAATACCGTTTGGCGATTGGTCCTCAGTCGGCGCATGTCCTTAACCGCTGTCGCACGCTACCGCGAGTCGTTATTTTTCTTTAACATTGATTTATTTTAAAATTGATTTTTTATTTAAAAAAAATCCAAAATTCACCATTGAATCCTTTCAGGATATAGTGCTGCAATCGGATTGAAATATTGCTAGTTATTTCAATAAAATCTACCAGATTTCTTATTTAAACACTACAGTTGCTGATAAAAAACGGTAAGATATCTATGTTTTGTTAATCAAGGATATTGGGCAAAGTGGGGTAACCATGCACGGGGCATTGTGGGGTAACCCACTTTATAAGTTATAATGTTTGTTACAGACAAAATGGTTCGAATTTATAAGAAGACCACAAACCAACATGCTTGGTCTTCAGAGGCAATAAAAAAAGCAGTACAGAAGGTGGTGTCAGGAGAAATGGGATATAAAAAAGCATCTAAAGCCCATGGAGTTCCACAAACAACCCTTGAACGATATGTTCACCATCATCGAAACAATCTGCGTAATATTAAAATTACAAAGAAGCTAGGCCATTATAAAACCATATTTTCTCAAGAACAAGAAGAAGAACTGGTTCAATATATAAAGACTATGGAAGCAAAGTTTCATGGTCTGACTTCTCTTGAACTTAGGAGACTAGCATATGAGATCGCAGAAAAAAATAAAATAGCACATAAATTTAATGCAGACAAGAGTGTAGTCGGAGTAGACTGGCTAAAAGGTTTTTTGAGAAGGCACCCCGATATTACCTACAGATAACCAGAACCCACATCTACAGCCAAAGCTATGGGTTTCAACAGAGTGGTTGTCGGAAAATTTTATGAGCTTTTAGAGACAGTTTACGATAAACATAAAATTTCACCAAAGCATATTTTTAAAGTAGATGAAACAGGTGTTTCTACAGTGCCCAAAAGCCACTCCAAGATTTTGACTTCCACCGGGAAAAAGCAGGTGGGAACTTTAACGTCTGCAGAAAGGGGAAAATTAATGACCACCATAATTTGCTTCAGTGCTTGGGGTCGGCACAATATGTCTTTTCCTTCCACACTCTTCTATTCTGACATACCTCTTCTGTCACACCGCATATCATCATGTCATCCTTCACACAATCCATCCATCTTTTTTTTGGTCTACCTTTAAATTTGTACCCATCGATCTTGTAGTATAACATTCTTTTTGTCACGTGACTTTCATCCCTCCTCATTATATGCCCATACCAACTTAATCTTCTTCCTCTCAATTTTTCTGTCACAGGTGCAACTTTCAAACATCCCCTTATGTACTCATTTCTTACCTTATCCATTCTTGTAACACCACACATCCATCTCAACATTCTCATCTCAGCTGAGTGGAGACGTTTGTAGTTTATCACTTTAGTGGCCCAACATTCCGACCCGTATAGCATGACTGGTCGTATGATAGATTTATATATGGGATATGGTGAAAGAAAAGAGAATTTGCTTCAGTGCTGTCGGTAACTACGTGCCACCGATGTGTATTTTCCCAAGGAAGCGAATGAAGCCGGAACTGCTTGATGGGGCACCAACAGGATGATGGAGAGAATGCCACGAATATGGCTGGATTCAAAGTCACTTGTACGTTCTTTGGCTCAAGAGGTTCGTAGAATAGTCACATATCAGCAAGGATGAGCCAGTGCTTTTACTGTTAGATGGACACGCAACCCATGTAAAAACAATTGAGGTTATTGATATAGCCCGCGAAAATGGTGTAATTCTGTTGTTTCCCACTTCACTGCACGCATCATCTGCAGCCTCTAGACGTTGGGTTTATGAAACCCCTAAATACCTATTATGTCAATGAAGCCACCCAGATAGAGTGGTAAGCCAATATCAGACAACTGGACTATTTGGAAAGGCATTCGTAACTGCAGCTACAATGACAACAGCAATAAACTCCTTCAAAGCAACAGGTATTTCGCCTGCGAACAAAAATATATTTACTGATGCAGATTTTGCCCCAGCTGCAACTACAGACAACCCGGATAATCCAGAAGTCGCTCCTGATGCCACACAAACTCTGAATATTGCCGAGGCAGAACATCGGCTGACAGGCATCAATGTCTACGAAAAACAGTGTATAGCCACATCTACTGGTTTCCAAACACCACCACCAATATTAATCTCAACCAATCCATAAAATTCAGAACAGATGAGAAATATCCCGAGACTTCCTAGTGCAAGTTCTCCACAACCTGGATGTTCTTGGATGACTGATACATTAAATACATCAGCATTCGACACAACGCCAGAACAAATAACGCTACTACCAAAAGAAAACAGAACAATGCTAAGGGCCATTAAGCGAAGAGGAAAGACAGCAATCATTACTGAGTCACCCTGCAAAAATGAGCTTATTGCTTTAAAAGAGGCCAAAGAAAAGAAAGGAGAGAATCAATGTAGAAGAAAAGGTACCAAAATTGATTTTGTTTCTACAGTACAGGAAAGAACTACTAAAAAACCAAAAGAACCCAAAAAAATAAAATACCAAGTATGTTAATGAGTCTAAAGGAATACAAAAGAGAAAATACTAGTCTAGAGAATAATCTAGTCTAAAGAAAATCCGACTCCAGATACGCCAGGTGATGAATATGCTAAATGCATTTACTGTGGCTATCTCTGGTCTCAGTCAGCAGAGGAATGGATTAAATGTATTATATGTTATCTATGGGTACACTGCTCTTGCGCAGGAGAAGATGACTCATATAATACGTGCTTTGTGTATTGACGATTAGATATTAGATTTTATTTTTCATATCACAATTGTTGCAACTCGTAATTTAGATTAATATACGTTTAAATTTATAAAATCTATTGTTTTATTCTATCATTAAGTGTATACCCCACATTACCTTCTTCGTTGCCCACTGAACCCCGCGTGCCGGGGCAAAGTGGGGCAAACGACTCTTTTTATATTAAGGCGTATATGGCCACAAATTAAAATATTTCATTGTAAGTTTTTATGCTCTATCGCGCATCAGATGCCAACTAGTAAATTTTAGTTCATAATGTATATATAAATGTTCTATGCCCGCATTTCGAAGCCTTTAAACCTTAACGACCCTACTATGCCCCCCCCCCCTCTACTCCGAAACTTTTTAAATAAAAACAAAATTTTTGAAAGAAACATCCGCAATCCGGAGATCTTGTTCATAATATAGTCCGCCCAACTTATCTGTGAAATAGTAAAAACTGGACCCCAACCTTCATGTTGAAATTTCATATGAATTAGGGCTGCCAGGTGTTTATTCGTCATTTGGCCGCAATCAATCATTATAATATAATCCTGACAGAACCCTAGAATTATAATATATTATTGTCTTAGATTAATGTGATACATTCAAATGTCTTTGATAATGATTCATAGATTGGCAACACCGGAGTGAAAGCAGCGACGCTTTTCATTTCACAGATAAATTGAAAGCACTATATACACAATACCTCCATCCTTCCAATCCCTAAAAAGATGCAAAAATAATTCCGCATGAAATAACAGTACTCAAATTTTGCCCACTATTTTGTTATACAAATCTTGGGGGGAATGAAATATATTAAGAAGCGCTACAGTTCAGCCTTATTTCGAGATGTGTGTAAATTGTTCGATTATGCGAGGGCAGTGGGAGGGTCGCCAGATGGCTCTTCGGTCACCTCCATTGCTGGGGGTTCCTCCTCTTCGGGGACCGTCAGGATCTTAGGTCCATACAGAAGTAGGTAAGCGCAGTGCCAGTCACCTGTTATACAAATATTATGTTAATAATAACTATGCCACATTTGTAATTGTTTATTTCGGCTAGCGATTTTTTTTTGTTGCACAAGTTCATGAAATGAGTTTAGCATAAAGTCCGGTGGAAAGCAGTTACTTGGTTACCCGGTTTTGGTGGTGCTACCAATGTTCTGCCGCTCTATAAAAAGATACTGGAACCTGACCATTGAAATTGGAGAACACAGCTCCAGGTTGTTATCACAGTATTCTCTACCCCAGGGGTCTCAGGGCTAATTCACACTGGAACAGTAGCGATGCGACAAGGCCGGCTACGGAAGACTCGCGTCGCTGCGAGCAGTACCGCAGATAAAACGCGAGTGGCCGCGTCACCTTTTGCAACGACACTGGTCTTTTAATTATATTGATAAGTTTAAAATTATTACACACTGAAAGGGCTTGCCGCGACGCTGCTTCCCCGGCGTGAATTGAGCCTAAATCTGCTATTTCAATATCAATATCTTGGCATTGTGAAGATATTCAAACTACGAGTGTTAAAAATTCCTATTCTACCAAATCCACAATATCCTCTCGATATTAGCAGAAATGGCGTTAACTGAAATGAATATTGAAATCTATCAAAAATTTCAAACATTTCTTTCGCGACAGTTCGCTTTATTAGTATTGATAGAGTGGCGTGCCGCGAGCACACCATTGGAATTAACAGGATACGGATATCAGGCAAAGCTACGATTGCGACAATAGTGTCCGGCGATTTTGACGAGAAAGTAACAATAGAATTGAGTCCATTGCACTGTTCTGTTGTGGGTTGTTTTGTCGCCTCTTATGCCGGTCACGTGATTGGGCGTTTCTCCATCTGGGTGGCTACTACTTTTGGTCTAGGGTAAACTGCCTTGTGTTGTGTTCAGTATTGGCGGTCAAGTTCCTGCCCGTCTAGAATCCAACAATCACAGGCGACGATAACCAGTTTCCATCAGATGGGCCCTCCGTCTGTTTCAGGCAATTCAGACAAAATTACTTTCAAGATGTGTGATGTTGAAAAAAAAATATAACAAAAAAGTAGTGCAACAAAAAACGGCCATCAATCATCATACAAGTACAACAAAAAGTAAATATTGATGTAAAATAACAAACATATGTGTAAAAAAATAATTTATGACCTAAGCCGAGAAAATCATCTGTTAGAATTAATGTATTGTTTATATGAAGTGGCAAAGTTTGTGTTTAAAAGTTGCTGTTCACAGTGTGATATATGATGAAGAAATTTGCTAGAAAGTGTTTTTTTATTTTTTATTCCTTTAGAATGCACCTAGTTTTTACGAAAATAACAAATATAACTATAAATAACAATTTTTTTAAAATGTATTTTCGAAAAAAGAACAAATAAAATGGCTGTCTGCTTATATACGGACTCCTCTATACAGATTTCACTCATATGAGGGTTAATAATACATGAGGATGAGACTTGAAATACCTCCACCGCTGAGCTTGAGGACTTCCTCCTCGGTTACCGGGGTGACGGTGTCGTCGTCGCAGCGCAGCCACGAGTCGCCCTTCGCCACCCACGCCACGTAGTGGCCGGACGACGACGAGCGTCCGCGGTGCGTCAACACCGCCTGCAGACGGTAGTACCCACTGTTGTTGCTGCCTACATCTGTGCAAGTGAATACATTTTTTTAAATTTTTAGTTTCGATACCCGTTTTTACATGGTCGAGCCGTGCTGGAATCGTTACTTGACTACAGCTCTTAGGGCCTGTTCTATCGATGTGATACCACACTCTGACAGAATATCAGGGTGAAACGGTTAGCCTTGAACTAATCTTGCTTCATGTGATGAGTGAGAGTTCTGATGACTTACTTCCTCTTCCCCCTATCCCATCCCCTTTATCACACTACAACATCTACATAACAAAATAAGCAATCAAGAGATTGAAATCCATATCATATCAAATGTCACAGTATTACTACTATTTATTTAATATTCTCACTTACCATTTTCTAACCAATATGGCATAATTCTTTTATTCTGTACAAGTTTTCTGCTGTCACCACGATTCTTGTTTTGGGAGCTTAGTGAAGATTCTACAGTGGCATCCTCCAACTCCTGTAAACATAGCTCAGTAAGTAAATTATTTTTTAAATGACTTTTTTTTTATTTTTTTATTGCAGGAGTTCAGCAGACAGGCAGACGGCCCACTTGATAGAAAGCGGTTACCATCGTCTATGGACATTTGCAACACCAAAGGTGCTACAAATGCGCTGCTGCTCTCTTAAGGGATACTGGAACCTGGTCGCTAATGCCGGAACACAACTCAAGGTTGTTATGGCGACATACTTTAGACCAGGGGTGGTAGCCATCCATTCGGGCAAATGCCCTACCACCTGGCTATGGGTTGTTTTGTCGCCTCTTACGACAGGCCACCGAGCCGCAGGAAATTGTATTCTTTCTCCGTTCCTGCACGGATAAAACTACTAATGACTACATGTATATATCTCAAAATAATTTTAGTTTGTATGTCATATATGTTTGTTTGTTATTCAAGGTCGTGAGAATGTCTGGATTTTCAATAAATAAGGTTTGCATATTATAAAACTTCAAAAATTATTTAAAACTCTGCATACAAAACAAGATAAACTTCTCGGTTCCTGTGTTAAATCAAATTTTAAGAGTGCAAACATTTATTCGGAGTACCATAAAAGTTACACAAACCCGTAACCTTCCTTATATTGTGACATCAACATGTATTTCATGTTCATAATTATAATATATACACATCTATCTATAAATGTTTACTGAGGACAAAGAATCAGTTCATACTGATTATCTCTTCTCTATAAATATTATAAACGCGAAAGTTTGTAAGAATATATGGACGTATGTTTGCTACTCTTTCACATAAAAACTACTGAATGGATTTTGATGAAACTTTACAATAATATAGTCCACACATCAGAATAACACAAAGGCTATAATTTATAAAGATATAGTGTGAATTATCCAAAATATAACGATTTCCATCACCCCGTGGGTGAAACAGCGGGCGCAAATAGTTATCAATATATAGAAATTGGTGTCCTAGGATCAGTATTTTATTTATAGAGTTAAGGGACTGTAATTAGAATGAAATATAACTAAATTTACTTTTCTTTGTTGTATTAGTTTATAATATTTCAAAAAAACTGTTGTTCAAGTAAAAAGCACCTCAAATTAATGTGCATTTATGAAGAGATTAGTGAAATTAGATGAAGCGAAAGTTGTTGTCAGGTTCGTCGCAAGTCGTCTATCGTCTCAGCTTACCCACAAATTCAATTTTTTTTATTCAAAATAAGTTCCACTGGAGAACACTTTTTGAAGGTACATTACATACATTAAAACCAAAATTTAAATTTACTTCCTATTTTATGTACACTTTGCAACGTGTTATCGCCGTTTAAAGTAGAAGAAGCGGCAAGAAACTCTCCAACGACATGTCTAGATAAAAAAAATGTTTTCATCATAATAATTTATCTACATCAGGCTCTTTTTTTTTAATACACATAGAAGTAGTTATACAATATTTTTCAAAGAATTCATGGAGGTCATAACAAACAAAAAATATTGTTACCGTGGCAATAATAACATACTAAAAATTCATACTGCAACATATCTCCATAGATTTCTTACATGTTATGCAATGATTAATATAAAAGGCTGGAGTGTGCCTATATAATAATAAATTATTATACCAAAATGTCTACTTACTTTGAACTTATTCCTCATTGGTGTGAGGCGTTCCTGCAACTCAGGTGAGCAGAGTTCATAAACATCCAATTCTAAAGGGAACTTGACATCCTTTAATATCTTCGCGTTTATTGACTCCTTCTCCTTATAATAGAAACGCACGAACTGCAGCGTCAAGTACGCTGGCAGGCGGCTGATTTTACTCTGGAATTAATTAAATTCATTTATTTTTACTTTATTATTGGAAGTAATTTTCAAAATACATTAATATAAAGTTCGGCTAGTTTCATATATTAACCTGGGTTAAGGCCATTGAAGGTTAAACAAATAGCATGAATATTTCTTCCAAAACAGGAAAAGAATTATTTTGTTTATTTATGTATTTATATAAATCATCATTTATAACTAGTTAAATAAACAAAATAATTCTTTTCTTGTTTTGGAAGAAATATTTATACTATTTGTTTAACCTTCAATGGGCTTAATAATTGCTCATCAATCCTTTTAACGATTTTTTCAAAAAGACGTTTTGAAATATATGGAGATAATTTCAATTTAATCTATGATATTTGATATCACATTGTTTAGAAAAGTCTAAATATAAAACTTAAAATTACTTTCGTTTAATGTATTATTGCACTTACTGTTTTTGTGTATATAGCATCTCTTCCCAATGTCTGGGACATTTTAGTTATTTGCTCTGACATTTTCTGTGGAAAAAATACACTTCAATGTAAAATCACTTATAACAAGAAATTAGGCAAACAAACACAGTTTTGTACTCTGAAGCCATGCAACCCTTGTGAAATATAAATAATAATATCTATCGATAAACATCCCACTACTAGGCTCCAGCCTTCCCATTTTCGGGAAACGCACAGGCTTATTGGTGGAACAGTGAACAGTGAAAAAAATACATACAATACATATGTATGTATGTATGTACATAACTTCACGCCAGTTCCCTTGCGGAGTAGGCACGGACAACAGAGCGCCATTTAGGCCCATTCTTACACACTTCACTTGCTTCTTTGACATTCATAACTCTTGTCATGCACGCTCGTCTGTTCTTAAGGCTCCTGACATCACCCTCTGCTAGCACACGATCAATTTGATCATGGAAGGTGTGTCGTGGCCTTCCACGACTTCTGCATCCATCCACTTTTGCATTGTATATCTGTTTAGTCATTTTTTCATCATGCATTCTTTCCACATGCCCGAACCACCGGAGCATTCCTTTCCTTACCTTCACCCCTATATTTTCTTTCAGACCAACTCTCTTTCTTACTTCAGTATGAAAAAAAAAATGCATGTATTCCATTAAAAACATTAAATAAAAAATACTCACAGATCTAAGTCCAGACTGAAGATATTTGACATCCTGTGAGATGAAGCATGAGAGCTGAAGGAAGGACTCCGTGCTGCGAGTTGGGGGCTCTTCTGCTTCTGTGCAAACCAGCTCCACATCCAGTGTGCCACCAAAATATTGCTCTATCACTGATGATCTGAAAATAATACAGGTCAACAAATTTAAAAAGAAAAAATTGTTGCACATGTTGTTGTTGGACATGTCTGTAGCTTTTTATAATTTCCAGTACAAGATTTGTGAATATATTTATTTACGGAAGTACTGAATTGGTTCTGGTTCTCAAGATTTTTAGAGAGAACATGACCATAAAGTTACACTTCCTCTAGTGACATGGTTTAGATTTTTTGATAATTTATAAATTATTATCTGAATGGGGTAAGCAGGATCTACCAGGATCTAAGTGATGGTGGAAAGGTATAAGGGTAGACAGGACCACATGATGGCAGATTACTGTTGATCTTTACAAAAGAAATTTTCCCCAAAAATATTATAGAATTTTATAGGTGTCTCTCTGAAATAAAAGATAGAATTCACCAGATATTTATTCTCTCTTTTTACATCTATTACATTTCTCAATAAATATTAGATACTAAGATTTGCCCGCGACTTCGTCCACGCTTGAGTTAAAATTCCCGCGGGATTCCCGGGACACTAAGTATCACAGCATTTACAAAAAGAATGTAAGCTATTGTTTTAGTGGAAACTGTGCCAGAATAAGCTAGTTTTTATGCATCTGAACAACTTCGAATCACCCCCGAGAAAATTTCCGCGGAATTCCCGGGAAAAAAATATTACACATTTTATTACATTAAATTTGCTATCGAGCAGTAAAAAAATCACATTGGAATTCGAACGTTTTTTAATCTGACCAATTTAAATAATACGCAAAAAGAATTCTGCTGGATTCCCAGGATAAAAAGTAGCGCAGGTTTTAAGTTTAAGAATTAGCTGTCGATCAGCGAAAACCGCATCGAAATCAGTCTAGTAGTTTTCACGTGAATCCCGAACAAACACACAAAACGACAAACAGACAAGAAATCTAAAAAAATTGCATTGTTTATTGTCTATTCCAGTTGTTTTTTTTTAATAACTTTAATGTATCGACACGGCATATTTAGAATTTTATAATATTATAGATAGATTAGTGTAATTTTTTTTTGTCTCTTTCATACTTACTGCTTTTTAGTGTCATATTATTAATATCCAGGGCAACAAAACCACTGTTGACTAGTGTAAGGAATATGAATAATAAAAATGTGAAGTGATAAATATGCAAACAAAGTAACTATATATTATAATGAACTATATAATACACTGAAAAGTAGGCCTGATATCATTTAAAAAAAATATAATATTTTCTTAAGTTTTCCCGACTTGTATACATAATAAAACTACGCTTCAACGGTTCCAAGCGCGGTAATTTTATTGATTTAATAAAATTACCGCGCTTGGAACCGTTGAAGCGTAGTTTTATTAAAAAAATATGTTTTTTTTTTCAAGTATGTTTCAGGTTTTTGATTGATGTTGTAAAACAGGATTCCTGTGGCAATTCATAAATTAAGATTTAAGTAAATTGAAAAATTGATTGTTAAAATTATTGTTTTTTCTTTCTTTTACTATATTAGTTACAGAGACTGTCGCAAGTGGCGCTTCATGTTGACACAAGTATTAGTAGGTCATTTGTGTGCAGCAGCCAGTACACTGATAATAACAGAGGTTGGTGTTGCTCACCTATCTGAAGAAGTTCCAGGTGCTGCTGGCAACCTCTGCTGTAATGCCCTCACAATCTCAGTCCAGCATTCCGAGGCGTCCTGTTGTGCCAGGCCTCCCCCGGGGCTTCTTTCGGCGAATCGAGGTGCAGTTGCGTGTAATGCGCCCAACAAACGCGCCGCTGCGCCCGCGCACGCCCCCGCCCCACCCCCCTCTAAGGCCGACATCGTATCGCTGAGAGCAGATGTTAGCTCACCAGCAGTCCCACCACCTGATGCTGTTACAAAATAGATTTGCCTAGTTAAACCATCATCATTTTAATTTTCTTGTTTTTGAAATCAGAAACTACTAGGAATAGAGAAGATACTATTACTTTATTTGAAATCTAAAATAAGTCTAAGATTTTAACAAAAATATAACTGACTTCAAACCAATAAAGAGAAATTAAATAAATTAACCTACTTCTTCCTACAACAGCTTGAAGTTGGTGCAAAGTAAAACACAAAAATTACTATATTTAGCAAATTTGTAGTTATCTTGCAATGTTTTCCTTTACACCAACTTTAAAATATTGTAGAAAGAAGTTGGTTAAATATTTATTTTCTGCTTTTAAGTTCCTTAGGAGTATACCCTTTTGATTAGAAAAAAATTGAAAATCGATCCATAATTGACAGAGAATTCAAGTAACAAACATACAAAAAAATTTAGACGAATCAAGAACCTCCACTTTTTGGAAATCCATTAAAAATACAATAGATTAGTAAATCCATACATTTAGTAAAAAAATATGTAATAAACAAAAGCAAGTAACAGTATAAGGGTATAATAAGATATACAAGTACTAGAATCAATAGCGCAAAAGAAAATAAAATAAAAACAGTAAAAAAGACTAAAGAATATACACAAAGGAATAAAAAATGTAGTAATCCCTGATATTGTCAGTGGTAGTAGAGGAGTTATTGAAAAAATGTAAAATACTTACATTTGTTATAGTTTAGTAGTGCATTCTTGAGCTCAGGCACAGTTTTGAGGCATTGAACTGTGGCATTCATGTAACAAGTGTTGCCCAGATTGATCAATCCCTCTGGCAGGTCCAACTAGAAATATTAAATTTGAAATACTCTGGATATATTTAAAGCTTGTTCTTTAGTATTTATTATACAGGTCAAATTTTTCACATTTGTGTATTTTATTATAAATATAATATTTATTAAGGTTAAGGATGAAATTGAGCACATCAGAAAAATTAAAAGATTGCTTTAGTGAAATATTTTGACCTTGAATGATTTTGTTTTTCACTTACTGCACTAGCTAGTTCTGATTCATTCATGTCCTCAACAAATTTTGTTTGTTCTACTGGTGCAGCTGGCACATCCTCCTCTTTGCTACCCATCACCAAAACTATTGCATTCTGTGTATTAAATAATCAAAACACATGTAATATTAATTGTAGCTCACAAGACAAATCTAAGGTAAGTTGTAAGAGAAATCCTAGAGAACTGCTATTTAAAAATCCTTACAGATTTCACCTTTCTGCTTTTTTTTGCTTTGTAAACCTTAATGCTGAAAGTTTTGATAATCTTCTAGAAGGAATTTATCCTGTTATGGAATTTCACTAATGCACTTGACCATCTATTTATACATGTATTGTAATAGAAATACAGGCATCAATTTTGATACTAATTTCGTTACAATATACTCTGTTATTGCACAGTTGTACAAGTTTAACTGCGCAATAACAGAGACGCTACAACCTAAGGGTCTTTTATTTTTAATCATTCCAGTCACCAGAAGCTTACTAAGGTTTGCACTCTATCAACAATATAATTTAAGTACTCCGAAACTGTGTTGTGACTGATGATGGTCCCAGATTTCTACTTTAACTTGTTTAGATAACAGCTTTAATCTTGTGACTCATTCTATAGACAGGCCACATAGGCTTCAACAGAATTCAAAAATTTGCAGAGAATTTTCCATATGAAACCAGACTTGTTGATTTTACTCATATTTTAAGACACCTCCAGTTTTGCCCCCCCCCCTCTCATTACATAAGATCATAGAAATAAATTTGAACCTAGTCAGTAGTAGTAATGTCACCATTATGGGACATTGTAAATATTGGATCATAATTAATTATATAAAAATGTTAATTCATATATAAAATGCTTTCCTAAAAATAATTAATAATAATATAATAAATATATAATAGTACTTTTCTACTTACATTCGACAGCTTGAAGTTTCCCCAAGTGTCATCTCGTAAAGTGACCCCTTTGCAGACCACCTTCTGTCTATCAGGTTGCACCCCAGTGAGGGCGAAAATCTGAGCCTTGAACAAAACCGGTTCTTCTTCTGTGTTCACTTCCACCCCTGGATAAGTTTCTTTGCCCCATTTTACCTTAACTGCAAATTTTCCAAGAAATTTATCATATTGCCCAAAAATTTCACAGAAACCATGTTTGTTGTAAAAATTGCCTTCTACATTTTTCATATTATTTACCTTTCTAAATAGCTTTCTCACATATGGACTAATTTTATGTATTTGTATTTCTTATATCTAACTACTTTTTATTGATGGATGCCTGATGTCACAAGAATGAGGGCCACAGCAAGAATTCCTAATGGTCTTTCTACCAACTCCATCTCCATGACACACTGCTCCGCTCTTGATTGCCAGTCAAGCACAGGCCATGATTCACACCCGCACAAAAGGACAGATCTAACTATCAATTGTTGGACTTGTCCTTTCAGCTTGACTAGAGCACTCTCAGATCACAAATGACACCAGTCACCTCACACCATTTGCTCGTGCAGTTGTTGCATATTGAGTTTAGATATTGCTATCAGTTATATCAAACAACTGTAAGTTTCAAGTATTTGCATTTGACCATAATTATCTTTGCCTATATGCTTGAATATGGGATATAGTGTAGGCCATGTATTTCATCTACTCAACATTATGTTTCAGACCACATTCTTTATACTATTTCCATTTCTTTATTTTCTCGATGACAGTTCTAATTTGATAGTTTTAGTGTTGTGACCAAATAAGTAATAATATCAATCATATATATTTATTATGTTTTGAACAAAGACAAATACAACAAAAACATTCAAATATATTTTTTCAAGCTGGGAACACTCAATGGCCCACCGCCATTTTGTGTTTGTTTTAATATGTCACTCGCAACAAGACGGTTGTGCTATATAGTCGCTACATTTCTGTTCACCGAGTTTTTTTACATTATCTATATGTTATGTTGTGTATTTTGTGTTCCTCCGTGTTGATTGCTGCCCAGCTGTCAAATATCAAAATGCCTAAAGGATGTGTTCTGAAAAGGCAGGCGAGATAACTGGTGATCAAGGTTCGTAATTACTTTGAAGCAGAGTAACAAAATGGTGGCCCACTATTACCACTGTCGCAAGTGTGAAAGCATGTTGCAGCTGCATTAGGAATTAGTGGACCTACTGTTTCAAAAATTAGTACCGAAGCTTACGGTACAAGCACCGGCATACAGGAAAATAAGCTTTGTACGCCGAAGAAAAAACGCCAACCACGTCATGTGACCTTCCACCTTATCATTGCCAGTACAATGCTATAGAACTAATATGGGCACAAATCAAAGGACACGCCCTCGAAACAATACCCATCCCCCTTTTACGGCAAACAAGATGTTAGATTTATTAAAAAATGCATATGCTGCGGAAGTAACCCAATTCATGTGGCATTCGATAACATAGAAGTACAGGAACTTAATAAGTGTTGGGGAGAGCTCATTCAGTGACAGTGACCAACATAATATAATTACATCTTGTAATGAAATGTAATATTAGTTAATAAATTTGTACAAAATTATCTGGCAATAGTTTAGTTTCTTACATGTTGTAAAAAAATATCGGGTCTGTTGATGTGTTACGTTTATTGATTGCTCCATCCCTATCAGTTTCTCCGACTCTGCTATGAGCTTGTACGTGTGTAAGCGTCATATTTTTATTCAATAATGTATACATAATCTAAAAAAGACGCTTGTTCATGTTTCCACAGAAGCTGTCATCGAGAAAATAAAGAAATGGAAATAGTATTGTGAACCTTTTCATGCATACACATGTAGAGCCTCCTCCCCTGTGTACCTCTGTCAGTGTGACATTATCAGCATACAAGACCAACCATGAACATTCAGTAGTTGGTTTTATCACAGCTGTAAACCTCTTAGTGTAAGCCACTAAGGTTAAGCATGCACTATAAATTATCAATATAGCACTCAGCTGTGAAAGGATGAGTCCATTATAGACAATCAATGTGCATACTTAGTTTTAGAGTATTTAAAATATTACCTGTATACAATTTTATGACATTGACTATAGTATGACAAAAGTGACCTCATTTCTTAACCTTATGCAACAAGTGTTCCTGTCTCATAATAAAAACCTGGTACCAGTTTCAGGTGCAAACCTCAAATGACTGAATCATAATGTTTAGTCGTATATATACCCATTTCATACAAATCCTATATAAACAGAGTGAGACAACAACAATAAATCGTTTTGTTTTAAATTCAACCACAAAGTTGTGCCAAATACATAATTGGGAAAGTGTGAGCATGACCGCAAGTGTCACCACATACAAATTTGTACAAACCGAGTCTGTAAGGTTAAGGTGAAATCTATTTAAAATTGTCAAACTGGCCTGTTTAGAGCACCTTAAAAATAATTAACAGTGAAATGTTACACACTATATATACACAATTTTTATTTCTTTGATGATACTAATAATGTATAGTTTATACTATTATAAAAATAAGGACTTATTATTAGTAACCTATTTCCTTATAAAGGACAGAATGATTTAAAGGACTTTTTACATGGCTTTTGATACTTAAACTTATGTATAAAGTTTACAACTTATGTCTTTAAGTTTCTTTTATATGAAAAGCCTTTTAACCCGTAAGTCTAATATCGATATCTCATAATATACCCATTTCATACAAATCCTATATAAACACAGTGAGACAACAACACAACAACAATCACCGCGAGAGCGCGACTGCGCCTGTCACAGTGGACATATATATGCTGCGACAGGCATTACGTGTTAAAGCTAATGGTTAAGAGACGCATCAGCAAAAATCTCCTTTAAAGAAATAGGACATAATATTAATTAATGTCTATGTACTAAATTTCATTGGTATGTATCCAAGTTCATAAATAGTCTACACAAACTCATTTTAAATTTATGAATTTCTATGCATACTGAATTTAACAGTACAATATAGGCTCTTGAAAAATATATCTGTAATGTATATATTTTATTTGTATGCATAATAGTCAAATTTAGAAGGTAAGTCAGTATAACAATAATTTTTGAATGCGATAGTTCACAATACGAGTTATAGTTTAAGTTAATTTAACTTGTAGTGATGTAAAACCAATAATATCATTGCTACGCGATACACGATGCCGGGTCTGTCACCAATAAGCCGAAAGAGTTGTGTTTGTAATTGTTTCGTGCAGTCTTTTTTAAAAACGAATTATTATTATTTTGTTCCCAAAAAATGGAAAAATTAATACCAATCTTAAATAATTCAATAGAAATGTGTAAGTTTTATACATTTTTATAACTGTTTTAGGACTTCTAACCTCAAAGATACTAGAATGAGCTTGCATTTTTATATTGTATTTTGAATATTTAAAAAACTTACCCAAGACTTTCGGCATTATTAAATAAGTTTATTCGAATTATAGAGCCCGAGAAAACAATAAATTCACTTGTAAATTGTTCAGAAACTGAAAGTCACCGTTACCGTTAGCATCAGTTTAAGTAAAAATGACAGCTGCGTCAGCTGCCAGCCAATTGTCAAGTGTCAACATAATATTGTCATTTTTATTTTATTGAACCGGTCTGAATCAGACAAAGGTCTATATGCATGTAATTGAAGCTCTCTTAAACTTCATTTATTTTTATTTTCCCGCGCATCAACTTGGACTGTATACGTTATCTGTGTTGACAGCAGACCATTATGCGTTGATTATGCGCGTTCGTTTCGTGATAGGAAAAATTCTCTTTGGATTGATAGAAAAATATGTGAACGTTTTTATGAAGATATTCTTCAAATTATAAAAATACTATTGTAGCAATAGCATTTAATGTTGTTTCTCTTTACAGAGCAATAACCTAAGCAGTTGTTTCAATAAACAACATATTACATGCATATATTACATTTTGAGTATATTACATTCTTTTATAAAGACAGTTCATAAGCTAAGTGGCAAAAGGGTAAATTACTTTCCTCTCCGTTCTATTCTGTTCTAATTTTATTCTGGAAACTGGGATGGTTTCCGTGAGATAACTGATAAAACAGATTCCGCTTTTTTAAATTCTATAACTCTTCACTGAAATATCAACGTGTATCGGAATATTATTCTTAAAAGACTAGCGTTTATAATAAAGTAATTTATTTATTCTTGTTACTATATTTTCAGCGCTTTTTCGAAATTCGTGCCAATCTAGCGCTTTTTGAGAGTTGACCTAGCTCGTTTTCTTCGAAGAAAGTTGGCAACACAAAAGACGCATCCGGTGCGTCCGACCTATATTTATTATAATGTTTAATGTACTCTATGCGTCCGACGCTGGGTGTGCACATTGTTTGGAAGTGAAATGTTTATGGACTTTTTCAAAAATAATTGGCATACAGACACATACACTGTGTTATATATAATATACTACGGACCAAGTCTGAGACCACTCCAGAGTCCCAAACCATAGTATAACGGAATATTCGTTTACGAAATTGACTGTACTGGGAATCGAATCCCATCTCTGCGTTCCAGTGCGCTAGGCCGGCAAAGGCTTAGCCCATTCAACCAATTATTAAAAACCAACAATAATCCTATATCCTATAAATATTATAAAAGCGAAAGTTTGTAAGAATGTATGTATGGATGTATAGATGTATGGATATATCATCTATATGTATGGATGGTTTGTTACTCTTTCACGCAAAAATTACTGAATGGATTTGGACGAAACTATAGTAATATAGCTTACACATCAGAATAACACATAGGCTATAATTTTTAAAGATATACTGTCAATTATCCAAAATATAACGATTTTTCCTCACCACGCGGGTGAAACCGTGGGCGCAGCTAGTATTATTATAAGTAGGAAAAGTATATGACACCTAGTTTTCTTATGATATTATTCTGAATACTATACTTTCCCAGCTATACCGATCTGATACATGTTAATCATCGATCTGGTAACAGAAAATTATCTTAAGGCTTGTATTAGCGGTTTTTCTCGTGTGTTTCGAATAGGGTAAGTCAATGATACTCAACCTGCAGCCCGTCGTGCTTCTGTGAGTGGCCTGCCTAATGTGCTAACTACATGATTGTATATAATATATATTTAAACAATGACAAATTCAGTCAGTTCATTATTTATATCGGATAATGTATTTTGCTGTTTCAAAATTTTATAAAATCAGCATGTGGCTGCATATTAATTTTATATGATAAGGTTTTCAAGAGTGTGAGATAAAAGGATATATATACACTTTGGCACAATTTGCAGAGTTTCCTACGATAATCTGATATGAGGAATGAAAGGTAGGTACGGGGGAAATTTTGACTAAGGAATGGGAAGGAGCAAATAAACAGGTGAATGGCGCGTACATAGAGGAACTCAACTTTTACTTTACTTTTTTTTACTAACATCTAAAAAAATCAATGTTCAATCAACCGCCCCCCGGTACCTTATCTAATGTGTCTGTGGCCCCTATAAAAAGGTTGAGTATGGCTGGTGTAACTCGACGTTCGATGAACTTTCTATAAGGTAGGTTGCGGGCTGCGCAGACGCAGCGCCTGGCCTGCTCAAGGCTTGCGGGCAACCACTAGTCTCTACAAAACCAGTGTAAAGGCAACACGTAGTAATCATTCTTATACACACGAAAGTCACACGACATCTCATTTGGTTAATTAAAACTGATTTTTGTGCGTGTTTTAGTGGTGTGATCGCGGTGTTTGTGGAAATTTAATTAATAATATTAATTATTTATTCGTTTTTGTGATACGTGATGCTTTTGAGTTCTGGAAAGCTACTGCCGGGGTTTACAGTAAGTTTCAAAGCTTTTGAGGTTTGATAAGATTGTTTTATTACACATAATATTTTGTATAAGCTATAACTCCAAAGAAAATACAATTATTGTAAATACTAAAAATAAATTAAGTTATAAGAGTGATCCGGATTTTTTTTTAATTTTAAGGAATCCTTTGCATGTACCATTAAATTCTCACGTTCAAACAAATTAAAAACTAGAATAATAATTTGGAAGACTAACAAGCAAGTTACGTTTATGTAGATAATACCTAACATAAGAATTCTGGGGCTGATCCCAGTATTAACCCAGACCAGCATAAATAACGCAAATTTTTAGTATGAATATTATCCCTACCAGGATTGGAACCTACATCACAGAGGACGCCGTAAATTAAATGTGCAACAAGCCTTTTTTAATTGATACTTAGATTTTTAGCTAATCTGTTATATCAAGTGAGATTATGTAATTGTAAAGGATTATAATTAAACCCAAACTTAAATTGCGTTTCGAGTTAGGGTAGATTAAAGACTATCATAATTATCATCTTCTCTGAATACATCATACTTATCTTTTCATCTGTCTTGTATATTAGAAAGACAATATTTGAAAACAAATAAAAAACAAAAATATTCCGGCATCAGCAGCCAGGTCCCAGTTTCCCCTTCGAGGGCAGTAGCACACCTCTGGTGTTGCAAATGTCCATAGACAACGGTAACCACCCTCCATCGGGTGGTCGTGGGCCTTTAGTCTGTTGTACTCCAGAAATTAAACTAGAACAGTCTGAAGGACGAACAAAGGTCTCTCTTTGGGGCCATCCTCAAATTACCTCACACGAATTTCATTATTTTCTGACCCCTCCCCCCTCCCTGTCCTAGCTGGTCACATTCGTGACCCTCCTCCCTCACTAGTGTAACATCATATATTTTGCAATTTTACATCAAGATCTTATTAAATAAATACAGTAGTTCCGTAACTGGTTTTATATCCATTTAATTTATGTTTTAATAATTTAAACACTGCTGCACTATCTGTACGAGTTGGAAATATTTTGAAGCTTTTCGTTAATAGTTCAAATGTTGTGTTTTGGATTTGAAATGTTTTCATGAAATTAAGGACCCCTCCCACCCTTTAACGTGTGACGTAATTATATGGATGGCCCCTTTCCTCTCTCCTCGTACCTCTAAAAGCGTCAAAGCATCATCATAGATACCTATTTTCCTCTTCGGATATTTAAAACTTAATGTAATTACTAAAGTCTATTCCAAATGAGACGGTATGCCTGACACATCCAAAAAATGTAATTTGTAGCGTTATCGTAGTCTTTCTTACGAAATAAATATTAATTTTAATTATATAAAAATACTAGCGAACCTGGCAGGCGTTGTCCTGAACTGAAAAAATTAGAACCCGATTGCAGCGGCACTAGAATATAAACAAAAAAAAAATCAAGATTGGTCCAAGTGTTTTAAGAGGAGTTCAATGATATACACACTAACACTAGAGTTTTGTGTAAATAAAGATCTTTAATCCTGTTAATATTTAACAATAATATACTTAGTACCACGACGTACTTACGTAATTTCTTCCATACCGTCCTAATTATAATAGACTGTAGCGATCGCCCATATTCGACCGAAAGACGCACAGTAGGAAAGCATTTTTGACCAAACGTCTAAGAAACCCTATAAAGTATAAAAGTAGACAAATCCATGCTTCCCTACTAATATTATAGATGCGAAAGTGACTCTGTCTGTTACGCTTTCAGGGAAAAACTACACCACAGTTTTAGCTAAAATTTGGTATATATGTAGTTTACGATATTCATAAGATAAAAACAAATTCAACATGTTCGTGGAAATACGTTTTTCAAATATAAAGAATACAACATAAACCATAATATTAAAAAATGTAAGTTTTTAAGTACTTACCGAGTGGGTTTTTAAGTCGTGTAGGTTTTGCCTACATCATAAAGTTGACATGTTTAGAATATAAAAGAGTATTAGGGCGCGGGTACAATACTCGTAACAATGAATTTTTTTGTTATAAACTTTAGAGGGAAAATGTTATTATTTCATCTTTTTTAATAAGGGCTTAGTATTATTTGTGCAGAACATCGGTTTCATTATTAAACTAATAAATTACAATGAGTTTATCGGCTGACACAATAAAGGGAAACGTAATTAACTTAGTTATATTGTATTCTACTCATAGTCCCTCAACATTATAAGTAGAATACTGAACCTAGGTAGCCGTATTCTATGGGTAAGGTGCCCAGAAGGCCGGCTATGTTTCCTCGCTGGATCGCTATACTGATCCGTTGTCCGAGGTAAGCAGCTCCCTGATCACCTGAGGAGTCGACGAGTCGTTTTGATAAATTTTGGTAGAGGCTCATAACCTCCGGACCCTACTAAAATAAATTTCGGATTATGATCGTATTATAAAAAGCCTTATCCAAACACTAGTAGACTGTTAATATACTCGGTGGCTAACTTTGATCGTGCAGAGACAGACTCCCTCCACGCGTGAAAAGATCCTGCCATAAGCCAGGGCTTAGTGCTATCATAAACCTAATAAACTGGCCATATACTTGCAGTCGAGCACCTCACAGGAGGTGCCTCCTCGAGCGCGCTGCTTCCGGGCTGAACGCCTCCACTCCAAGCTGAAATGAGAATGTTGAGATTGATGTGTGGTGTTACAAGAATGGATAAGGTGAGAAATAAGTACAAGGCGGATCTTTGAAAATTGCACCCATGACTGAAAAATTGAGAGGAAGAAGATTAAAGTAGTATGAGCATGTAATGATATAATATGAGGAGGGATGAAAGTCCCGTGATAAAAAGAATGTTAAACAGCAGGATTGAAGTAATGTGTGAAGGATGATATGATGATATGTGGTGTGACAGAGGACGTAAGTCAGAATAGAGGAGTATGGAAGAAAAAGACATATTGTGCCGACCCCAAATAATTGGAAGTTTCTCCTCTGATTGAATGAGAAAATTAATAGAGCTTGCTGGATATTACGTAGTGTGTACGAAGCTTAAGAATGTGTTTCAAGTGTTATATCGCGGTAGGAGTTGTTGAAATGTTTTTGCGTCGGTCGCCGGGCGTGTGGAATTCATAATGGGGTAGCGAAGGACTTTACGTTTCATCTACCTGACTATAAACCAGATAAACTGCGTACGGTGGCTAACATTGCATATAATCAATATAACGTACTATAAAATGTAACAAACTTGTAGAAAGTACAAAATCTTCCGCCATGTGACGGCAGAGGGTATTTCTTTATTTCTTTTATATTTCGAGAACATTTAAATCTAACACTTATTTTTATTTACATGTTTTACTACTATTAATTATTACTATACTTGACGTATAGTTCACAGCCTCTATTGTTGAGTGTGCTAAGCCTTTGCCAGCTCACTATAATACCTCTCTGTAAGACAGATTCCAGGTTCACAGTGTTTCTCTTCGCCGTCGTTCTTTCGTCATTCGATTTCGTTTTAGAACTTTTTTTGCATGTTTTTTATATTTAAGTGCATTTTCCATTGTATGTTACATTTATATTATTTCTGTGTTATATGTATGCATACATACATACATAACTTCACGCCAGTTCCCTTGCGGGGTAGGCACGAACAACAGAGCGCCATTTAGGCCCATTCTTACGCACCTCACTTGCTTCTTTGACATTCATAGCTCTTGTCATGCACACTCGTCTGTTCTTAAGGCTCCTGACATCACCCTCCGCTAGTACAGTATTTTTGTGTTATATGAACTATATTATTGTACTTTTAAAAAGTACTTTGTTGTGAATCTCCTTTTTTCTATCTAAAATCTCATTGCCTTTTCCGGCTGATTATATGTATACTCTGGTATCAACCTCATAGTGGTCTATAATATTATATATTATCCATAACACAAGTGTAACCTCGCTTAGCTTAGGAATATAGAAACATGCAATGTGTGTTTATTCTTCCTATTTAGTAAGTACCTATTCTGCTTCCATTATCTAAATTTAAAATCTAAAGTGATATAGGTAAATTCTCAGATCACAGAAACTAAAGGCTTTAACTAAATTAAGTGGATGTTACAATGGCAATGAATGATGTTGAAGTGAAACTAAATTTCCAACCATATAAAAGGTTTAACCATATCCGCATGAACGGACAATTGCGTTAATGGGATATGCGTAAAAGACGATTTTGATTAATGGTTTCTTACATAAAAACTTTCACTAACCAATGTTTTGTTACAAAGATAGGTAATAATGTGTTTCAACGCTGTAGACTATTGTTATCGATATAAGGTAATGTCTTTTCTTAAAACGAAAAGATTATGTGATAGTAAAATATACGTCATGTTTTTCATTTCTGATATATACCTTTACTTTTGATCTACAGTCCGCGACTTTGTTTACGTTTGTTTTGAAAATTTGGACTGTGTCATAACGACCAAAATATCTATCTAATAGTATCTATACAGTATACATATATAATTACTTGACCTCACTGACTGACTGATGTCAACGCACTACTCAAACTACTGGGATACGTACCATGAAAATTTGCATGCGGGTTCTTTTTGTACTGTATGTATACTAAAAAAGATCATTTGTAAGTAAATTCGACTTAAAAATATTCGACCCTTTTTCAAAGATTGAATTGAAAGATTTAGCAACAAAATTAACCCAATACATAAAATCGACTTTATTATCTAAGAGACAGAATCTATTTTTCAACAATTCTATTACCTGAAGATATATATTAGTCCGTTGAATGTTATCTCACCTTTTTGCCAAAGCTGTTTCCACACGTGGCACCTGTTCCCTTGAACAATTGCTCCCTCGCAAACCAGTCTGCTATCAACAAGTTTTATAGCGAGGCTAAACGGTAATTGGCATTGAAGAACGTTTGATGCTTTCTCACTTATACTATAGACAAGGTAATGAAAAATAGATAATAATACTTGCTGTGTACAAGATAATGAAAAACAGATGATACAATATTGTGGATAAGTTACGTCCAGCAGTGGTCTGCGAATTGCTAACGACGACGATGTAGTGTGTATTCCTGACCGTGTTTTGGTAATAGAGCTTCACACGTGTGGTGCTAGTGCTATCCCGACCTGGCTAATCCTACAAACTGGCCGCGATTTTCCCCCACGCGCGTCTGACGGCCCTTAATCGGATTTTCCCTCGCTAAAAAAAACAGGGAGATAGGATAGTAGGAATGGCATAGAGTGATGGCATTAGAGTATGAGACGGAGGAGGGGAAGTGAACCACGGGGACTCTCACTCCAAGCACGAAAAACGACTAGCCTAAAGCTAACCATTTCACTCCGGTATTCTGTGAGAGTGTACTATCACAATATGACACCGCTCAAGCCAGCTCTAAAAGCTGTAATAAGGTAAATTATTTCACAGCACGGCTCTACCTCGTTGTGGACTTCTAAAATTCTGAAGATAAATGCAATGACTCCAGCGCGTGCGATGAGCGCACTGTACATAAATGCTCATTTTAAGTGTCTTTAAATATATATATTAGTACAACATTTCCGTTTGTGGCGGAGTTGTTAATTTGTAGAAATTCTAGTTTTTGCTTTAAATCCGTTCACGTGTATCAAAGCAGGACTATTAACGCTGTTTATTACACAAACCGGCTCATAATGGGAACATTATAACGACCTTCACAATATAAAGAGGGAAGCTGAAGATATACCTATGCGAACAGAAAATAGCGTTCTACAATAGATTTACATGTATAGTATTCGGGGGCGGGTCTAGCATTTGCCGCCTTTGGGCTATTTAAATTTTGCCGCCTCTACCGAGCTCTACAAATCGATAACCTAGTTCACCATCATAGTAATTAGATACATAGTTATTTAATTAAATTGTAACTTCATGATTTGTGAACTATCGTCTTTTTCCGTAATTAGTAGACTTCGAACCAGGGGATCGATGTGTTTATTTCTGCCGTATCCAAAAGAATTTGAGGTTATTTAAGATGAAATATAAAATTATTGCTGTGGGTTGAATAAATAATAGAAATAGAATAATTTAAGAATCGTTTAATTGGTTGTGCAATGTTACTTCGTGTATATTTTATCATGAATCCGATATATATAAATGTTTTTTTTTAATTTTCTCTAGGAACTAAAAGCATTTGGCCCCAAAGCCGCCCTTACAAAATCTGTCGCCCTAAGATTCAGCCTACTCAGCCATTGGTAAATCCGCCACAGATAATGTAACAGTATTGAAACATTTTGCAACTCAATTGCAGTAAACATTTCTATCGACATTATAATTGTCTTACGATCATGGAAAAACTATACCTACCAGTAAGACATATCTATCTATACTATAATGAATCTGTAAATGGTTCGAGTTTGTACATTGCGTTTAAAAATGTGAAAAAAATAAGGGGGGATAATTCGGATCCGGAGATTCCGAAAATGCAACTATTAGAATGTTCTGTCTGTCTGTCTATTAGAGCATCACGTGAAACCTACTGAATGGATTTAAATGAAACTCGACATAGAGCTAGCTTATATCCCGTGGCGTAACTTAGGATACTTTTTATCTCGTCAAATGACGTTATTTCCGCGGGATAGACAATCATACCGAAAAAACTGGCGCTCCTATCGCATCTATTTTGGAAACTTCTGAACATATATGAATGAAACTCAATACAGAACTGACTTATAACCCGTGTCAACACTTAGGATACTTTTTATCTCGATCAATCACGTCGTTTCTGTGGAATAGACGGATTATTAAAAAAGATGACACTACTGCACCTGCGATGTAGACAAAATTCTCAGGTTGCCCACATGTCATTCATTACGTATTAGGTACTTCAAATCACGTTGGCTGCGACTTTATGTTTTGCTGTGTTGTCTACACTATATGACGTACTTTCTTTGTAATTATAGTGAATTAAACAAGAAATTAAATTATTGAAGCTTTATGAATATGAAACACGTAATGAATTTTTTATGTACGTAACTTAGAGCTACTACGTAGGGTAATAAAACTACGTTTTAACGGTGTTAAGCGCGGTAATTTATTTCATTTTTATTATTCCGACGTTTCGGCCACTTTTGAGTGGTCGTGATCACGGAAGACAAAGATGTCAAGTGTCAACGAGTATTGTTAAAGTTTTATTTAGCCTACCGCCATCTTGTTCATTTTAATTATATTTAGTTTTCATTTTGTTTATGGTTATTATTTATTCTATGTAAGCCTAATCTAATTTACCACCGCTTCGCAACGTGTTGTGGCTTGAAGAGCAGAAGCGGTGCAAGAAACTTTTCAGCAAACATGCCTAGCTCTAATAATTTCATATAATATTGTTAAAACCTAGGCGCCGACAAAAACAAATTCCACGTACCGATTTGTAGAAGCACATTTATTGCTCGTCGGCATTTGAACTAATAACTAAGAACATTGAAACTATTCTAATTCTTTTATGATCGTTTCCTTTTATTTACTTATTTATTGGCATACGTTTCTAGAGAACCGCCTATTGTTGTATTGTAATCATTAGCCAGGTGTTACGGATTTTAAAATACAAGCTGATTCTAGGAAATTCGGTCCATGTTTCCGGGCGAGCACATTGCACTTGTACAGTATAAAACGATGGCCTGATTGAGGGAGAGAGGCAGTCGAGCGAGAACCACGATTAAGGCGAGACGTGTGTACATTCGGGAATCTATTAGTGACGGACTTTGCGCGTGTTATTAAATTACGACCTTCTGCATTACGTTTGGATTTGTTGTGTTCGGTTATATTTGTACCTGTGTTATACGTGTTTGTATAGTTCTAATAAACTCTATAATAATTCCAACGGCATTTTAATTCGAGTCTCGCAACTCGTAACAATATAAAAATGGGTGGGAGGAAAGATAAAAATAAATTATCAATCACTACTACCTAGGGTTTTTAGCGCGGCGTAGCCGCGGGGATATCTATAATGTTATAAATAAGTGGCTTTGTGCGAGAGGGAGTTGAGAACAAGGTTTTTTGTAAAATACAGTTTTTATTGTCAAGTTGGCAAACTGGCTTTCGACGACTATAAGTGCTTTGCAACACCAGGATAAGATACAGGCGATGGAATAGGAGGGGTGGCATAAAGGGGTGGGGTAGAGGAAAGGAATAGAGGCAATGGGGTAGGAGGAGGGGTAGGTGGGCTTACGGAACTCTCAGTCATCTTACGAAACACGATAAGTTCAAGGCTAACTAACCGTTTCATGCCGATATTAGGTGAGAGCGTGTTATCACACCGATCGAACCAGCCCAGCGAGTTATAATCAAGCTAATGATTCCAGGATGATTCTACCACCTCAGTTATTACAAAGTGGATATTATGATCACTGTATCAATCCAGATTTGAAAACGAACAAAGTTTTTTTTAATCAGTAGTTTAAGTATATTTATTTAAGATCTACCTAATAATCTGCCCCACTTAAATCGCCAGATTCGGTTAAATTGTTCCTTATGTTAGGTTGCCTGGAAGAGATTGCTTTAAGCGATAAGGCCGCCTATTGTTTCTACCATGACAATATTGTAATTGTACATTGTTAAAATTGCATCTTTGAAGAGCAATAAGGTGTTATCTATTCTATTCAATTCTATGATGTGTACACTAAATACTCTCTTTAGCGCTAAAATGATATGGTATTGTGCTATGTTTTTTTTTCGTTCATAATATTATAATTGCTATAAGAGGTAACAAGTGTCTACGTGAGAAGTAAATTTACCAATTTTAATCGTTTTACATTTAGACCGTTTGTATGCGTTTAAAATTGTTACATACTTTCAAAGTAGGCATAAAATGTAACACACGTCTTTGAGGTCATGGAACGTTCAAGAGGCAATAAAAGAACACTTTCAATAATAGAGGCAATAAATAAGGTCAATAATTCCACGGTTTTTATTATCTATAGCGAATTTTATGTATCACGGTTTGGATTAGTTTCTCCATTAACTATGTATTGCTATTATTCTGAAACAGCGAATCCTTGATCTAGAACTTATAAAGACATGTTGCATGTTAAAATGGAAAGTGTACTTTGCAACAGGAGTGGTATTAATAAGTGAAAGAGAATAATTAGGTATTAGAACTAACAAATCCCCATTAAAAATGTAACATTGCGAAAGATGTGATATAGGTCGATGGCCCACTTGATGGAAAGTGTGCCTTGCCGCCTTTCTACGTTTGCAGCACTGAGAGCATTGTCAACTCGTTGCAAATGGTCTCGCGCTTTTTGAAGATATATTAGTTTGTAATCATTAAATCTTTCCTTGTGTCTTCTTAATAATGTTAAGAGTTGCGAGGCTCGAATTAAAATGCCGTTGGAATTATTATTGAACTCTCGCTCTCTCTCTCTCTCTGATCTCTCTCCATCAAGCCGTCGTTTTATACCTCACAAAAACAAATGTGCCCGTATCGTAATCGACGTAATCCGAAACACCTGGCTAATTATTCGGCTGCAAGCGGCCATAAACGAGTATAATAAAACAATGGGCCGTTCTCTAGAAACGTATGCCAATAAATAAATATATAAAAGAAGACGATCATAAAAGAATTACAATTAGTTCAAATGCCGACAGGTAATAAAATGTGTTTTTACAGATATGCAGGTGGAATTTGTTTTTAAAAAAAAGTATACGTAATCTTGACTTCCTCTTGCTGACATCTCTTTTATTGTAGGTACCTATTTTCGTATTTCAAACATTCACATATACCTACTCATATATATGTATAAAACTTCTATAAAGTTCCCAAAGTTCTATCGGTTGTGTAGACTTGTATGACACAGTAGCAAGACCATAAAGAGTAGTAGTAGTACAATTCGCTACAACTGTGGGCAAGGTTCTTGATCCATACAGCCAATTCTGATGTATAAGTCTTCGTATAATTTAGCCGAATTGTAGATCTTCGACTTGTGACAACTCAAAAGGCCATATTTGACTACACAGTTCACAATTCGTGCAAAAACACATAATTACTAGGTACTCATAAACTATCAATATCCTACAACTATTGATCGTTTCATATTTTACTATACTGTAGAGTTTTATTTTCTAACAATGTGTCCAACATCCCTTTTCAGTTCCCACTGAAAACTCAAGACCATAAGGATTCCCGTATTAAAAACATTGTGTACGATTTTTTTATGAGTTTATGGCCTGGCAGTAAGGCCTTTGGGCCAGTTGTGCCACATTTTTTTTTTTTTTTATTGCTGGAGGCCAGCAGACAGGCAGACGGCCCTCTTCATGGTAAGCGGTTACCATCGCCTATGCACATTTGCAACACCAAAGTTGCTACAAATGCGCTGCTGCTCTCTTAAGCGAAACTGGAACCTGGTCACTAATGCCGGAATACAACTCAAGGTTGTTATGGCGACATACTCTAGACCAGGGGTGGTAGCCATCCAGTCGGGCAAATGCCCTACCACCTGGCTGTGGGTTGTTAAGTCGCCTCTTACGACAGGCCGCCCGGCCGCAGGAAATTGTATTCTTTCTCCGTTCCTGCACGGATGATAACCACATACACCAACGTTTCAATAATAGAGATGTAACATGGAAACAGTATGGTCATTAGCGTATGATATCAATTTGTGTGAATTTAAGACGAGACTCGTAGGTCGATGTCCAGATGGTCACGGTTCACGCTTCACGGTTTTGCCTCCTGCCGAATTTACTTATGGAATTGAGATCTTTAGAAAAAGTTATGTTTGATAAGGAAAGTTTATGCTCCGTTGACTATGTTTATTACGCCAAATTAAGAATGTTGTTATACATATTTCAGATAGGCCGTCAGCTTGTCTGCTGTACTCCAGCAATAAAAAATAATTCACTAGTATAAATATATATATATATTAATTATATTATTACGTGTTTTCATCTGTGCAAGAACAGAGAAAGGATGTACGTTCCTGCGACCAGGCGGCGTGTCGTAAGAAGCGACAAAACAATCCACAGCCAGATTGTACGGTATTTGCCTGTCTGGATGGCTACCACCCCTGGTCTAGAGTATGCCGCCGTAACAACCTTGAGTTGTGTTCCGGCAATAGTAGCCAGGTTCCAGCCTCCCTTTAGAGAACAGCAGAGTATTTGTAGCACCTTTAGTGTTCCAAGTAGCTGTAATGTAATCGCTTACCATCAGGTGGGCATTGTGCCTGTCTGCTGAACTCGTGCAATAAAAAAATGTCTTACTGACCGTTCATTTGCATTACTATCGGTTAAAATTTGACATAAGCTCCAAAGAAGTAATGTCAAAATTCTACCAAGGGTAAGGCAAGTGAGTGAATAGTAAGATATAGGAACCGGCTATAAAAGATCTTGTATTTACTTTCTCTTAAATCAACGTTAGTTTACAACCATAGTTTTAGCCAAAAAACAATAGTACAATTATTCTTATTTAAATTGGTTGTTTACATAATTAATTTAATCCCAATGACAAACAATAACGTATTAAATTAATTTAACAAAAGTAAAAATTTAATGATAATGTGAACTTAAACGTGTGGGATTTATTTAATTTATAGAATCAGAAAACTGGTGGAAAAAAGACAAGTTTTATTATTGTTTTATACTTGTTATTTAATTCTCGAAATAAAATGTCCAGTTGTTCAAGTTTTAAGGCGATCTTGGCTCTTGGAAATATGCAAATTGGTTGTATAACAACCAAGGTCACGGCGTAGACGGCCAGCGCTACTTTTCGATATACATAAAATAGGATTGGATGACTGAAAAATTAAAATGATATTATAAATAGCAACCTTATTTGTAATTTTTAATACTGGCCATTTGCTTCTGTACTATAATCGACAGTAAAATGTTATTGAGTGGGGTTTGCTGGCTTAGCTCACTGGAATATAGAGTTCAAACCTTGGTTCGATTCCTGGTCGGGTAAATTTTATTTACTTAAATGTTATTTGTTTATCTGATATCGGCCTCAGTATCATTAGTTGTAACTAGGTATAATATACTAACTACCTATCAGTGGCGCGGGAAGGAAATTCTGCTAGGGTAAGCCGGTTGAAAAACACACTGTATGATAAAAGCGCCAACTACACCGCTGTTGTAAAAATTAAAGCCCCTCTATCAGTATAAAAAACCCAAGTAGTCAATAAAGTAGCATACCAAAACACTGCAATGAGCAAAGAAGTGAGTAAAATCCATGAACAGACTTGCGAAGTATTTTATTATTACAATTTATATTTTTAATAATAAATTTATTAAACAGGCGCGTAAAACAACTTGCTTCACTTGGGGATATAGTTAACCTATAACTTGTGTGTGTATGTCAGTTACTTCCGTTTATTTTCGATGAAAGCACCTAATCTATCAAAAGGTGAGAGAATGTTATTTTATTTAATTCAATTACATAATTAATAACCTCCTGCCGGCTATCTTTTGTTAACAATTAAAATTACATCATACCTGCAAATTGCTCTGAAGAGAGGCATGTGAGAACTAACATGTTATTGTCCCGCAAAAAAGAATGTGTCAGTATTAATTGAACGTTTATACGCCATAGATATAATCGCATATTTAAGTAAGTTTTTGTATGATGAAAATTAAAATTAATGACAGTAAATCCGCCGCCTTTGTCAAATTTCAAACGTCTAATGTTCAAGTCTAAATTATGAGGAAATCCGCAAATTTAGGGGCTTCATCTGCGATAGTGTTACAGATATAAGCTGTTTCACAATTCACGTTGATATGGCGATGGGTTTATTGCGTTATATAAGATGTGACATTGTTAATGACGTTAAATATTGACAGATAATGTATGTATGTACACTAATATGGATATGCGATGACGTCGTTATTTTTAACGCGTTAAGTAAGACGCATTTGGCCACAGTAAATCTTTAAACTTTAACCTAGCCATAGACATATTAGTGCATGTAAGTACATGTGCGTCAAAATATGAACGTATATGACGGTTGAGCGCTACCACACTGCAACGTAGAGGTTTATGGTTCGATTCCTAGCCTGGTAAATTTCGGAAACGAATTTTCCGTTATTTGCTATGGTCTGGGTCCCAGAGTAGTCCGTTGTATATTACCCATAACACAAGGGTAGCTTGCTTAATTTGGGAATGTACAAGGAGTATGTTTGTCAAATAAAAAAAGCAATGTTGCGTCTTAAATAACGCATCGCCGTGTCTGGGTCAAACGGCATATAGCTTATGAAGCCGCACTATATACGTGTATCCATACCGCGATGCTTTTTGTCGAGAAGAAAACGCCCATGTCCTGCTTGAATGCGAAGAGGTAGCCCAATACAGGGCGAAATATCTAGCGGCCCCAGGTAGCCTCCTGGAAGTCTTCAGCAACGTTAAAAAACTGGTGGACTTCCTGAAGAAGCTGAGCTGGGTGGAGTAACCCCTCGCACGCAAAATAGGCGCTTTGACGTAGAGTTGCGGAAACCGCCCGTGTGTAGAAGAAGAAGAGCCGTATACATCTGTCGCAGGACTGATAGTCAATAGATCAGACGAGTCCTGGAATGGAGACTGTTTTTTTGTAAACGTAACGTGGGATTTTTCTGTGATCCTGCGTAACTGGGGAATGGAAAAACGTGAGTGCGAAGATCGTAATAGAGCTCAAATTATATTGATATTATCTCTCCGTGCAGGAACGGAAAAAGAATACTAACTAATGCGCCCGGGGGACCTGTCTTAAGAGGCGACAAAACCACCCACAGCCAGGTGGTAGGGAATTTGCCCCTCGGCTAGAGTATGCTGGCATAACAACATTGAATTGTGTTCCGGCATTAGTGTCCAGATTCTAGTCTCCCTTTAGAGAGCAGCAGCGCATTTGTAGCACCTTTCATGTTACAAATATTCATAGGCGAGAGTAACCACTTTTCATCAGGTGGGCCGTTAGCCTGTCTGCTGTGCTTTAGCAATAAAAAAAGCTTCCTCTAATTTATAAACTCAACATTACATTTATCGCAATAATCTAATAGCAGGCCTGCATCTTACTATTTTGACATAACTTGCATAGAGCTTATGTCAATTTTAAATATTTTAACTGATGTCTATAGAGCAAATGAACGGTTGGTAAGATAGGAACGGGCCATAACTTGACATATTATCGCCAAGATGTGCAATTGTGCATACTTAGGCACGTCAACATATGCTTTTTATAAGCAGCAACCGGCTTTTCATTTGCCCTTAATGACGCGGCGACACTCAGCTGCAGCTACTGGCCGGCTGTAGTCAACATTGTCTGCTTGTATAACTGTTAATAGTATTTCATCTATTTAAACTATTTCGGTTTAAATACAATATTAATTAGGAATATCACGTTCATTAATTATTTACTTATTATTATTTAAACAAAGTCGTGGTAGCGTAATGGCTAGCGCACGCGTCCCAGAACCAAGGGGTGCGGGTTCGATCCTGGCCGGAACGCATGCACCGCTTAGGCAGTTTTCTGACCTAATGTGCATATTGTTACAATTACCACGTGCTAATAACGGTGAAGGAAAACATCGTGATGCAACCTGCACATCGAGATAACCGATGTGTCAAACCTGCCAAGCCGCTTTGGACAAGCGTGGCGGGTATACTGCCCGTTCCTCTATAGTGGGAGGCCCGAGCCCAGCAGTGGGACATTTATGGGCTGCTATTATATTATATTATTATTTATTATTTAAACAGAATTTTATAATAATTATTATTTCAACATTAATTAAAACTAGTCGCCCGTGGTCGAAATTCGACCATAATAATTTATTGTCAAAGACTTTCTATAATCACAGATTTCGCCAAGGCTGCAGTTTGATTTGAACAATAAACAAAAGAATATATACGCGTGTGTGTGTCAAATAGATGGTAGTGTGTGTAATGATTTTTTTATTGATTTAATGTATTTTTATGCATAATTTAAAAATAAAATAATAGCATTCGTCGCTTCTTCTCTATATAATCTACAAGTGTGAGAAATTTCATACTCCTCCGTCCGCGCAATTTTCGTAAAAAGGGTTACAAAGTTTTTGCTTCACGTATTAATATATAGATTATTTATATCAGTATGTTTTAAAAGTACGATGATTACAAGGTATTTTAACACCCGTTCTTGTATATAAACATTATTTTATTGAATTTATTTTCAAATGTGTCATGTTGTTACCTCGGTGGATCGCCATATAGATACTTTGCCCGAAATAAGCAACATCCTGAAGACTCGATTACGCATTTTGAGTGCTCTTTGAAATTATTGTGAATCTATTGTAATTTACCAAGAACGTCTGTCTCCTCTCAGCGGAGATAAGAATAGTGAGATGCACATGTTGGTGATTCAAGAATGAATAAGGTGAGAAACGAGAAGGTGAGAACGACTGCCGCTGCACGATTTACCAAAGAAAGGTACACACCGGTCCAGCCAGGCATAAATCAGAACGCTCGCGCCGGTGCATACACGCAATATCAAAATTGTCTATGACAACGCTCATTTGTCTACGGCCAACCGCCAATATTCGAAAATTCACTACGGAACGAACACGAACGAACGAGGTTGTACGCGCAACAAAAATTATTAATATATATATATAATCTCATAATATTAAAATATACGCATTTCTCCAGCAATTAACTAACAATTAAATTAACAGATATACAATGCAAAAGTGGATGGATGCAGAAGTCGTGGAAGGCCACGACACACCTTCCATGATCAAATTGATCGTGTACTAGCAGAAGGTGATGTCAGGAGCCTTAAGAACAGACGAGTGTGCATGACAAGAGTTATGAATGTCAAAGAGGCAAGTGAGGTGTGTAAGAATAAGCCTAAATGGCACTCTGTTGTTCGTGCCTACCCCGCAAGGGAACTGGCGTGAAGTTATGTATGTATGTATGTATGTTCTCCAGCAAAACGTGCTTCATTGAAGACTTTCTACACTTCACCGACAAAATGAGAAAAAATAGACTAAGGTAGTATGGGCATGTAATGAGGAGGGACAAATGTCATGTGACAAAAAGAATTGGAAGATTGACGGGTACAAATATAATAGTAGACCAATGATGATTTGGTATGTGACAGAGGACGTGTATCAGAATAAAGCAGTATAGAAGGAAAAGACATTGTGCCGACACTATATAATTGGGAGAAGTGGAAAGATTTAAAATGTAAAAACATTTATCTTACATAAAACTGTTGGTGGTCCTTAAATAAACATAATATTTTTTTAAACAATGCCTCGAGAAATTAGTAGGTAGTACAAATGACTGATGTTCTTAACATTACTCATTTTACCGACTTTTTATATGAGACCAGGTCGACCTCTCACATTAAGATCGTAATAGCAGATTGTCCATTGTGTTTTATGTACGAGATGTAACTATGATGTAGGGTTATATAAACTAACGGGCACACGCAGACAGTCAGGAAGCATGTCGCTATTCTTTTAACTTTACGACTTTTATTATACATTACATGTATGCAAATGGAGAATAGGTCAAAAGTGAAATTGTTGACCCTTTGTTATCAATAAGGTAGTTGACAATCAAAATAATTGACATACTTTCATACTATATATTACCATGGAAAAAGAATACTAATATTACTACAATGCTATGCAGCTTCCGTGGTTTTGTATGTGTTTAACTAGTTAAAGTTAATAAGCTATTTGACTTGTTAGTATTTATGACGTCAGTACTAGTACTAACGTCATAAATTCTAGATAGCTTATTAAGTAGTAGCTGTGCCCGCGACTTCGGCTGCTTTTTTCGATAATTGTTTGTTTTTTCGGAACACTAAAAAAGCCTAAGTTACTCTTTATGATATCAGCTAGCTGCGAGTGAAAGTCTCGTCAAAATCGGTCTGGTCCAACCGTTTCAGAGATTAGCCGGAACATCCAGACAGACAATTTTTTTTTAACTGAATGTTTGATGTTTGTACCTTATATACTTTCATATGCATTTAGTAAAAAGTTAATTTTGACATTGCAAACAAACACTTCATTGTTATTTATCTGTATAGACTGTTTGAACGGTATACTATAATAACTATTATTAAAGTGTAAAAAATCCTTGTTTGTGCATTGAAACTATTAAAATAAAAAAACTGGAATAGACAATACGAACGATGCAGATGATGCAATTTTCTTTAGATATTTTGGAAAGAATAATAATAAGTATACCAAATCAAATAATTTTTATTGCGAACTAACATTTTTGCCCGTGGTATTGAGAGACATATATATACAATTGTATACTATACATATAATAATAATGAACAAACAAATTTGTAAATAATTTTAGATTTGTTATTATGTCTAGACTTGACCGCTGAATTGTCGAAGCGACGACATAAATATTATTTTTTGCAAATCAGAATATTTTAAAATATTATTTTGTTTTAAAACTTTCAATTTTTGGTTCATTAGACCACATTGAGAAAACATTTGAAAGTTTTAAAATGCATGTACTTGTGTAAAATGAAAAAGTCAAGGAGATTCCAAAATGATCTTTGAATTTATCAAATATACGCTTACCTATAATACCTATGTAGGAACGACTATCATGGCAGATGGTCGATCCACCTGCCGCTTCCCCGAAGCCTACGCGTAACAACACATTTCGTTTATTTTTTATTGTATACTTATTATAAGTTTAGGGTTTATTTTCATTGGTCGATAATTCCGTTGATAGAGTTTAGCTAAGGACTCGTGTCACAAGCTATTTATTCAGATTTTTCTTATGGCAACACTCATATGTGTCAAAAAAAGTAGTCGGGTTTATGGGTATGTCATGTCTCAGTGTAATCGGTGTACATATGGAACGGAATGGAATTTTTTTCATAAAAAATGTTCATAAAATGAAAACTACTGGGCCAAACTATATCAAATTTTTAGGAGACCAAATGGCAGCTATTCCGTGTCAAACAAAAAAAGAATCACGTAAATCGGATCATAACTCTCAGAGGAATCGGTGTACATATGGAACGGAATGGAAATTTTTTCATAAAAAATGTTCATAAAATGAAAACTACTGGGCCAAACTATGTCAAATTTTTAGGGGACCAAATGGCAGCTATTCCGCGTCGAACAAAAAAGAATCACGTAAATCGGACCATAAATCTCGGAGTAATCGGTGAACATACATAAAAAAAACAATAAGAAAATAAGGCTCGGACGAATTGAGAACCTCCTCCTTTTTTTGAAGTCGGTTAAAAATTACATACATACATAACTTCACGCCAGTTCCCTTGCGGGGTAGGCACGAACAACAGAGTGCCATTTAGGCTTATTCTTACACACCTCACTTGCCTCTTTGACAATCATAACTCTTGTCATGCAAGCTCGTCTGTTCTTAAGGCTCCTGACATCACCTTCTGCGGTTAAAAATTGTATGTAGATAAGTTACTTTCGCCCTTTCTTAAGACATTAGTACAAAATGTGAATGTATAATAAATATTGCGTGTTCAAACGTCTAAATACGAGTAAATAATTTTATCGGGGACCATTTAAGCTGTAGTCAGGAAAGTGTTTATGTTTTCTTATTTATTCTATAACGGTTTCGAAAACGGGATGTATCTCGATCGTTTATGGTTACATGTTGCATGGATACGCTGTGTGCAACTTTATTCGAATTTATTTACATGGAAATTAATTTTGTTGCTTTCTTTCTTCTTTTTACGGTTCCGTAGCCATTTTTGCAAACATATTTAAGGAATCATGTCCGTCAATGTGTTCGTCTGTCTTTGTACGTTGCAGTTATTCTTCTGAGAAACTACTATGTCTATTTTAATGAAACGTAAAGGAATTTGCCAGGCTTTAGTCCCTTTTTAGAGAACGGCAGTACATTGGTTGCACCTTTGGTGTTACAAATGTCCATAGGCGATGATAACTATTTTCTATCAGGTGGGCTGTCTGCCTGTCTGCTGAACTCATGGAATATAAATAAGGAATATGTAATTTATTTGCAGGTATACAAAGCTGTAGTGAAATCTTGAAAAAATTAATAATTAGAAGGTATCCGTCATATATGTAACTAAAATTCAAAGATTCAGTTTTGAAAGCCATGAAAATTCCATCCCCTTCTAACTTTTGAACTATGAAGTGAAAGATTTTCAAATAAATAATAAAACTAAACGCGAAAACTTAAGAAAATATTATTCTCAAATAAAACCCAGTCAAACAAGCATTCTTGAGTATTCATAGTATGAGGGTGTAAAGAGATATTTGAAATGTCATGGAGAATCAACGAATTAGAAAGAAAGAAAGATTAGCTGCCTTAATGTCATAGACGTCCATGGGCGAGGGTAATCAATCACCATCAACTGTACAGTTTGCCAGTTTGACTACAAGTAAACATGAATAAATAGTACTTGAGTTTTAAAATTATCATCCTCGCCCAATACTCTAGTAGAATTCGATTAAGTATACAAAATCTGTACTTATCATTGGAAATATTATTATAACAGTATTTTTTAATAATAGTACGTTTAGTAAAAGGTCATGAACTATTGCCATTTACAGTTAAATATTTCGCAAATATTGATAGAGCCTTGAAATTTAAAAATAATAATAAACTAAACATTTACATAAATTATGTTTTACAACTACAAGATTGGTTTTTGTCGTTTCCACTTAATTATAATTGCTAAGTTACAAGACTGGCAGGTTATAAAACTACAAAGAAAATTATCAATTTGTTCTGGAAACAAATTAATTAACCTTAACAATACGAAATAGTGTGTTTGATTATTTTAGTCACTTCTATTTTAATATCCGGAATCCACTGATAATAAGCTAAAATAAATTTAACGCAATACACTAATCTATAATATTATAAAATTCTAAACATGCCGTGTCTGTACATAGAAGCTGTCAAAAAAACAACACGATGCAATTTTTTTAGATTTCTTATCTGTTTGTTCGGGATTTACGTAAAAATTACTGGGCTGATTTTGATGCGGTTTTCTTTAATTTATTTAATTCTTAGACTTAAAATCTGCGCTAATTTTTATCCCGGGAATCACGCGGGAATTTTACTGGGAATAATTTTTACATACATACATACATAACTTCACGCCAGTTCCCTTGCGGGGTAGGCACGAACAACAGAGTGCCATTTAGGCTTATTCTTACACACCTCACTTGCCTCTTTGACATTCATAACTCTTGTCATGCAAGTTCGTCTGTTCTTAACGCTCCTGACATCACCTTCTGCTAGTACACGATCAATTTGATCATGGAAGGTGTGCCGTGGCCTTCCACGACTTCTGCATCCATCCAGGAATTATTTTTAAATGGCTAGAATCAAAACAAAATTCGAATTTAATATTTTTCAAAAAAAAAAAATGTTTCATGCATTTTATGTAATAAAATGTGTGATATTTTTTATCGCGGGAGCGGTTTGAAATTGTTCGAGTGCATCAAAATTTGCTTATTCAATACAGTTTCCACGATAGGTTACATTCGTTTTTATGCGCTCGCTGCGATACTTTGTGTCCCGGATATTCTGCGGGAATTTCAAGTCAAGCGTGGATAAAGTCACGGGCATATCCTAGTATAAAATAAATTAGTAGTGTATTTCTTATATGTGTGTGTACTTTGTGGAGGGTCATGAGGTGCATAGCTGTCTATTCCCGTTTGTATGTATTTATATGCCACAGTCATTTTTTGTATGAAATATAATAACAACATGTATTCACTCGGAGTGATTCACTGCTTCTTCATGCCTTCCACATACCCTTGTCCTAGTCCTTGTGGGTGGACTTTATGTTACGGCGTGGGTGGGTCCCTGACGAAGGGTTCCTGCTCAACCTCTCCTCTCATGGGGCACGTTACAAACCGGTCCATGCAAAGGAGAGAACGAAGTCCCCAGGGGTTCGCCTCCCCCTGGCAGTGAAAGAGGCCTCTGGACTGCCGCCTGCTAGGGCTGGCAGGTGGCGATCCAGAGAAACTATTTGGCCTAGCCGACTTGTGGGCCTCTACGAAATGGCTTGGCCAAACATGTGGCCCTGGCATAAGGGTGAGGAATGGTATACCGAGGGGTCCTAGTATGTATCCCTGGTTGCGGCGTGACAATAGCACTTCTTGCTTGCGGTGACAGTGCCACCCCAACATGGTGAATTCGATACTCTCCACCGCGTTTCCCCCGCGGTGGACAGTCGTCAAACGGATTTCCCCCGCTATAAAAAAAGAACTTTATATCACCTATTCTTTGAATATGTCAAGCACATAATCAAGGGCTACTCTACTTCTATCATATTTTATTATCATACATAACTAACTGCATACTTCCTTTTAAAATGTGTTTCTAACAAATAAATTCACTTGCCTGTTAAATGCTAGTTATCCCTACAAATTCACATTATTTGCTAATTTTGAAAATTCCAAGTGTATCCAAAGTTAAAATTGATGTTTAAGAATTTGTACTGGCGAGAAACCCTTTCTCACGTCTTGTGGCGAAAAAAGTTTTTAGGTCAACACTTACCATTAATTGGTTGAACTCGTAACAGAGTTTATATTGAGTTGTTTACTAGCGAAAGGGCAGTCACCTGTCCGGTGCGCAGGCGCCGGTGCAACAAGGACGTGGCCATTCATAAACTGGTTTATTTTGAAGCGAATGGGCTAGCCCCTCCTATATAATAAGATATTTAGCATCTATCTTATTCATCTCACTCAATCTATCAAGTAAGATAACCGATAAGAGACTGTCTTATCCGTATTATACCTTTGCTCTATTATTGCGAGATGTAAATGCTTGCACATCCTATTGTTTATGCAGAGACAGTCAGGTAGCGTGAGAAAAGCAGTGACTGTCGATCTACAATCATCCTGGAGTTCCTTCTATTACCTTCCAGAGTCATAAATCAACAGTTTAACCAGCACTAAGACTTTGGTAGTTGCGGACCCTCAAGCCAGCCCCTTTCATATCAGAGTCGATCTTCTAGCGAACTAAGCCTTACTCACAGAGCTAATAAAACCTTCGCGTCTGTCACCGGCCGCCCGGGGGGGGGGGTCCGATGGCGGGGGGGGGGGGGATTCTCTGCTCTGGTCTTACTAATTTCTCCGCACCCCGATTAACATTGGCATAAATTGTTGCGTTCTACCACTACACCGCTCGCCATAAGGCTGGGTGTTCATCCTCACTCCCCTGCGCCTGCTACGATATGGGGTTTTTTTTTAAAGGTGTTATAAAATATCCTTCGAGGTCAACAGAGCGTTGATAAAACCCTGGGGTGTTGCAAATATTATAGGAAACAATGATCATTTTCCGTCATCGTCAGCCACTCTGCTGTATTGATGCAATAAAAAATATATTGGCTAATGAAAAATAAAATGCCAGTCTCTATCAGACAAGTTCAGATTATATATATTTTCTGGTAGAGGCGCTGTAAAACCGCAAGGTAATAAAGTCAACCAAAACTGTACAACCGCTATGTGCCTAATCATCTAAATTGGTAGCTCAAGAGCACATTCAGCTTATTTGGACAGTTTCGCCACTTACAGTGAACACTGAGCTTTACCGTTTTAATACGTCCTAAATCAAATAACCACTAACCATTATTAAATATGCTTTGTCTCAAAATCGAATGAATGAATGAATGAATGTTGTTTATTGCAATGAATGAATGTTCTTTATTAAATTGCTTATTGTAATTATTATATTACTAGTTGCAGGACTCCAATTAAAATGCCGTTGGAATTACTATACAATTTATTAGAACTATAAAACAGGTATAACACAGGTACAAATATAACTGAACACAATCAGTTCAAATGTGATGCACAATTCAATAACACGCGCAAAGTCCGTCACTAAGTTTACGTCACTAGTTTTGCCAGGTGGTAGGGCATTTCTCCGGCTGGATGGCGACCACCCCTGGTCTAGAGTATGCCGCCATAACAACCTTGTGTTGTGTTCCGGCGTTAATAACCAGGTTCCAGTCTCCTTTAAGAGAGCAGCAGCGCATTTGTAGCACCTTTGGTGTTGCAAATGTCCATAGGCGATGGTAACCGCTTTCCATCAAATGGGCCGTCTGCCTGTCTGCTGAACTCGTGCAATAAAAAAATAAAAAACTAAAATGTATGTCAATACAAGTGTGCCCGCCCGTACCGTCGACTTAATTTCCTAGAAATCGTAATCCGTACACCTGACTAATTATGCCTGCAAACGGCCATAAACGAGTACAATAGGCTGTTCTCCACAATAACCAATAAATAAGTAAACAAAAGAAGACAATCATAAAGGTATTACAATTGGTTCAAATGCCGACAGGTAATAGCGTGCTTCGTGGAATTTGTTTTTGTCGGGGGGCTAAGTTGTAACCATTTGTTACTTGTAATATGTTTATAGATAGATAGATAGACAACACTTTATTTCTCACCAAATACACAACTACCAAAAAAAAAATTACGATTACAATAAATTAATCTGGTGATGCAATGTGGTGCAGAGTATTATATAGGACACAACTTAAGTGGATGTATGCAGAAGTCGTGGAAGGCCACGACACACCTTCCATGATCAAATTGATCGTGTACTAGCAGAAGGTGATGTCAGGAGCCTTAAGAACAGACGAGCGTGCATGACAAGAGTTATGAATGTCAAAGAAGCAAGTGAGGTGTGTAAGAATAAGCCTAAATGGCGCTCTGTTGTTCGTGCCTACCCTGCAAGGGAACTGGCGTGAAGTTATGTAAGTATGTATGTATGTATGTACAACTTAAATACACATATTTAGGCTATTTTATAAGTTAAATACACATATATCAACTACTTGTTTATAATGGTAGTTTTAAAATTTTAATTGTTTATTTTATTTTATGGTATAGTTTAAGTCCTAAACTCTAATAGAGTCATGGTTTACAATAATTATGATTATAAATATATTTATTTTCATTTTATTGTCCAATGAGTAACTCTCATTGAAAGTTGTATACCTAAAATATAGATTCAATATTGTTAGTCCGAAAATAAATTAAGTCCATTATTCAAAAACAAATAAATAAGGCTACATACAGCACAGACAGCTACAGTAATTCAAAATTGTTAAAACTTATTTGAACGATTTTTATGAGGGCATTTAGTGTTCCCATAAACCAAAGGTAAATATTTGTAAAAGCTAAAGTTTTACAGCTATAGGTGTTAAAAAATAAAAGTAAATTTAGAAAGTGTGCTCATTCGTACTTTTTATCTCAACATACATATCTTGTAACATATAAACGATTTGTCGGTATGAAAATTGCAGAATAAGTGTAGCGACACACCTGCGCTGCGAAACGTACCGCGCGGAACCGCGTATGTACGGAGCGTACCGTGCTAACCACTACGCGGCGCGAATTCTGCTGATGTGTCATAGGCATTTTTAAAAACATTGCGAGCGTATTTAGCCGAATTTTCTGCCGCTGAACGTTCCGCAGGCATGTGGTTAGGCTAAGATTCAAAAATCTTTTAAATAATATACTGAAAATTTTATTGCTTAAAGCAGGTTAACAGACAATGGTTCATCTGATAGAAAGTGGCATAGGGAGAGAAGTCCTGCAGCGCATGCTAATGCGTCTTCTCGAGGTCGCCGGCCTTCAGCTGGCACCCGGAGAGGCAGGTACGCGCATTACTTCCCTCCCTGAGTTAGGTTCCGATTACCGCGGGGGGCCTTTAGCTTGCTAGGAGAGCAAAGGACCTTCTACCCCCGCACAACGAAGTGGGGTGTGTTCTCCCAGGACACACTCCAGGCACTTTATTGCGCTGGATCGACTGGGCGTAACTATGTTCTAAATCTCAGCCTTTCCAACACAAACAAAAGCGCAGGGTCGACAGGGAGGAGGGGGTTTTTAGTGGGTATTGGGGTTGCTCGCTCGTGTAGCAACACTTGGATTCTTCCACACTATTCTGTGACGTCGATCGCGGACGGAGCACTGCCAAGAGCATACCATTGCTGCAGTGTTATCGCCCCCGACCGACGCATGTCGATCCCCTAGCAACGGCCCAGTTTGTGCGTAAATCGGTTAAGCATTTTCCCTCGCCTCAAAAAAAAAATCTGATAGAAAGTGGCTATTACAAAAAATACAAAATGTATTTTTTATATGAAATATAAAAAAGACTTAATAAGATTGTTTTCAGTTTTTAACTCTTAGAAAAAAAATCATGAATAATAAAATATCAAAAAGCGAGAGAAAATGATATGAAGCGCCATCTAGGGTATAGGAGGTTTTCAGAGTCACGTTTCTTATTGCACAATTGTCATTCTAGTATCCGCTTTATATATACGTCTTCGTTGTGTTATGTGGAGAACAAATGTATCTAACCCTCGGTCCCGGTAAAATGGGAAGGCCCAAGAAATGCTCACTTGACATTATGAAAGACATACGTACCAATGGTCTCAAAACAGGTGATGATGAAGACCGCACGAAGTGGAGATAAAAAAGTAGGCAGGTGGACCCTAGGCGTCGAAGCGAATGCTCCGAACGCTCGGATGGTGATGACATCATTCGTAGTATGATTCTATCCGTGCAGGAACGGAGAAATAATACAATTTGCTGCGGTCGGGCGGCCTGTCATAAGAGGCGACTTAACAACCCACAGCCAGGTGGTAGGGCATTTGCCCGAGTGGATGGCTACCACCCCTGGTCTAAAGTATGTCCCCATAACAACCTTGAGTTGTGTTCCGGTATTAGTGACCAGGTTCCAGTCTCCCTTAAGAGAGCAGCAGCGCATTTGTAGCACCTTTGGTGTTGCAAATGTCTATAGGCGATGGTAACCGCTTTTCATCAAGTGGGCCTGCTGATCTCCTGCAATAAAAAAATAGTAGTCCTTCCTTCCCATCCATGCTTTCACAACACTTTCAATTCCTTACTTTTACTCTTAAGCGGGTTATAGACTTACGAGCAAGTAAGTACGTCTGTTTCGTCGTAATGGGGGTACAGATAGAATAGATTTTAGAACAATAATCATGCATAAAGTTGAGAATTCTTCTTCCATGCTCTACGAAAGCTATTTTAATGTTCATTCTTTAATAATGTCTCTGTTCCATCTGCGACAACCTTAGTATTAGTGACTGTGTCACGTAGATATAGCTAAGGGTTTAATGCGTTATTTGTGATGCGATCTTGTTATTAATATTTAATGACGTGAAACATCGATAGATAGGGCATATGTATACATTAATGTAGCTATTCATTTACGCCGTTATTTTTAACTTTATAAACAAGACACATTTGGCCACAGTCACTAACACTAACATTGTCCCAGATGAAGCAGTAGGTATATTGTAATATGTAAATTATTCCAGAATATATTGAGGAATTTCCTTATTGCTTATTCGGATGCAATTAGTGAACCTAATCTTTGGGATTAGGTTCATTAATTGTATCCCGATAAGAGAGCGTGGTAGATAACCTGATCTTCATCAAAAATTCCCATATATGTACGTACAAAACCACAAAGCTTCCAATACAAATTCTACTTCCTATTAAGGTTAATAGTTTCTGTATACTTAACAAGTGCGTAGGCATGCGCCATTGTTCACTTGACAATGTTGACATTGGTTGTTAGCAGAACGGGGACTCGGTTCTTGTTTGTTTGAGCCACTATCTTTGCTTTCACGTCGTATAGTTCCTTACTTTTCACTCTTAAGGATGACTTAAGCTAGAACCATTGCCAGAACGTAGCGGGCGCAAGCCGTGCATCGATTTGTACTAGGCCTCCGGACACCATGATGGTGTTGTTACCGACACTATGGATCTTTTTCCATGCCACTAATTATATTTTTTAGCCGGCTAGTAAACTACCATTAGCCGGATGGCAAGTTGCAAGTTTTTTTTAAATGTGAGTTGGTTACCCACTGCTTGTATGGAGAGTGATTAAATAATATAAAGTCCGGACGCCGCACGGTGTAGCATGAATTGCTTTATAATATGTTTTTGAAGTTTTAAATGCGTGCACCGCCCGGGCCTCGTAAGAGGTACGGCTCGTGCTTCGACGTTTTAACATAAATCATCGTTCAGGCAGGTATTTCTCTGTAGTTCCGTAATGACAATATTCTGCGTCATACACTTTTTGCCATATTTAAACGTAGATAATAGAATTGTCGTTCATAGATTTAATAATAGAGCGATCACGTCTGTGATCTGAAAAGAAATAAAACCCAGACGAAAACACTAAGCTTTTTGCTTACTTATTCATTTCTTAAAATCGTTTTTGTGCCGTATAAAATTTGATAAAAACTTATTTTAGACTAATGCTACACTTCACTCTTCACTCTTGTCTTTCAATCTGGATGAATCAACCAAAATGTTCTTTGCATAGTATAAAACAAAGTAGCTTTCCGCGTCTGTCTGTATATCTGCTAACTCTTCCTAAAACTCGCAACGGATTTTTAAGCAGTTTTGCACCATAAGTTAGTTAATTTTTCAAGAAAGGTTTATCTTATACTAATATATAAAACTGAAGAGTTTGCTTGAACGCGGTAATCTCAAGAACTACTGGTCTGATTTGAAAAATTCTTCCAGTGTTACATAGCCCATTTATATCATCACGCTATGACCAAACTTTTTTTTTAACTATTCCACGCAGACGAAGTCGCGGGCAGAAGCTAGTATATATATATACATACATACATACATACATAACTTCACGCCAGTTCCCTCGCGGGGTAGGCACGAACAACAGAATGCCATTTAGGCTTATTCTTACACACCTCACTTGCCTCTTTGACATTCATAACTCTTGTCATGCAAGCTCGTCTGCTCTTAAGGCTCCTGACATCACCTTCTGCTACTATATATATAGTATATATATATATATATATATATATATATATACTATATACTTTTTTTTCCACGGCTTCGCTCGCGATATATAGAATCTGAAATAAATTTTCATGTAAGTAAAATAGAGCTATTTACTACGGTTTTGAAAACTCTAGTGTAGATAAAATTACTCGTTCAATACCATAGAATACCACCATATCCTTTCAGTTCTCTGCCTTTCAGCCAAACTAATTCAATTTTGTTGATCGACACAAAATGAAGTTTTTACGGTGTACGATTTGTTCAAAAGTATGAAAAGAGTGGCCTTTAGTTAATAACTAAAATTTTGTCTGTTTCGTGTAATATTTGGAAGCTTGGAGTTAAATTTGTTACCAGGCGATTGTGATTCCCAGTATCTCTTCATGGTGCTATGAAAATTCCAGGTCTAGGATAACCCGCCTTAAGTCTGCTGACTACTAACAGACGGGAAATCGTGATATACATATAAATACACTCTTCTAATAAAATTACAGCAATTACTCGCTTCGTCCAGAATCGTCTAATCTTGGACAAAAACCGTCTGCGGTGACTGAGGTTTGCTGTGGTTGTAAGGCGTTACTTGAAACGCATTCCGTTATTAAGTTGAATGACCACCCGCATGCCAGCCAAGCACTTTCCTGCTCTTGGCAATTACATCCTTTTCTGTAGACATATTTCCTGTAAAGGCATTACAATTATGTATTTTTGGAAAATGTAAAATGCCCGATTATTTCGCTGCTTTTGTTGTTTGCTAGACATTTTCACGACAGGCCCCTCGGCCGCAGGAAATTGTATTCTTTCTCCGTTCCTGCACGGATAATAAACTGATGGTGAAAACCACTTCAAAATTCTTTACGAGGTTTAGGAGGATATACAGACAGACAGACGCGAAAAGTGACTTTGTTTTATACTATGAAAGAAGATGAATCATTTTGGTTGATAGAATATTGATTTAACATGTTTTCGTCAAATTTGAAAACCGGCTAAAATCCGTTGTGTGGTTTAGGAAGAATTAGCAGAGACAGACGCGGAAAGCGATTTCGTTCTATATAAAGACTCAAGATAAGACACACAAATACAAATTAAGGCATTTTTTTGTTTTTGTTCGTATAGTATTACGTTAGTTTGATAAAAATGATCTAGACCGTTCATTTGTATGTGACATCCTCTTTACTCGAAAACTACTAGGTTTACAGGTGCTTTATTACTTACCTTATTATTAAAACTCAGAAGCTTGTTTCATAATATAATACTTTACAAAGATCATAACAGTCCAAACAAACAAAATAACTGGTATTTACGAAGAGGAAATCATTTAACGTGTCGAGGTCGAACCATAATACCATTGTCTTGTCTCGTATTGGAATTAAGTTTGACTCGGTCAATTAAACTGTGTACCTTTGTGATTAACAAAAAAATGGACAAGTACGTGAAAACCAACGCATAATTATGGATTCCGTAAAGACATTCTAGATTAGACTGATTAGATGCAGATGGGTGAATAGCTAAGACAATCTATAGTCCATTTAATTTATATAATATTTTATTTCAGCTTTATTTATTATTAATATAAAGAAATACTTTTTACAAAAGTTTATAATTGATATTCGATAATAAAGTAATATACTTAAATTGCTTAATCCAAAATTGACTGTGGTAGTCTGAACAAGAAAGTAAATTTGTAAGTGGGTTCCCCCGTTAGTCTTGTACGCCCTTGTACATACAATTTTCTAAGACGTACAAATACTACCTATGTATACCTACAAAAAAATTAAATGTATACCTACATAGGTAGTATTGTACGTCCTAGAAAATTACTACATTCACCCTTGACAGGCACAACTAACAGCTTACAGACGCCACTCATGAAAAAATGAGTTGCGTCAACAAAAAAGTTGAAAATAGTCTACCATCTGTGAATGCGAAACTAATCAAACTTTATTTTAATAATACATAATTAGTTACACGCCTAAAACTTATAGATTCTTTTTTTTTTTGTAAGGCTATTTAATATTAATTTTTATATTTTTTTCTGTCATCTGTGGAGATTTATCAATAACCCATCTTTACTTTTCTTCGTACCTTTTTGGCTATAGCTGTTAAATCCTCAAAATAAAGTATTAACCATTTTAAATAGAAGAATAAATAATGATATGTAGTCAGTATATAAGCTAAATCGGAATGCCGACACGTCTCTCACGGATGCATTTCCTGGTATCAAACAATGGTGTCATTAGCCATCGTATCGCATTTAATCGAGATCCGACGTCAATACCGTCATTTGAAATCGAGCAATGTAGAATAAAACAACGGGTGTAAAATAACTAAAATAAAATATCTGAAAAATAGGAACAATAATATCTCGCGAAATAATCATAAATTGTGAATAACATGTAATAAAATGGGAACAATTTTTCTTACTGTAGGTATGGAAAAGTAGTATCATTTCTTCTTCCATGCTGTAAATACTACTCTCCTGAAAAGTCGCTATTCTTTTTCACTTTGTTGACATTTGCCAAAATATTTTTTACTTTGCAGTCGTCGACATCTTTTTTAATTTGCACTTGTCTAAATCTTTTGTACTTTGCACCCGATAATATATTTTTTTTACTTTGCACTCGTTGAAATATTTTAAAGTCGTCGAAATGTTTTTGGTTAAAAATAGATTTCGACGAGTGCAAAGTGCACTCGTCGAAATCTATTTTACTTTGCATTCGTCGAAATAAATCTTCGTTGGATATTCACTCTATACATACATAGATACATATATATTTTTAAGGTTTCATAACCATTTTAGCAGAAGCGCGGAATCTTTATGTGTTCCTTATGTCACTACGTAGACGAAATTTTAATGGGAGGTTCTCTCTGTCTATTTTCTTTCACCTCCTCACAATTATTTGGGGTCGACACAATATGTCTTTCTCTTCCAGACTCTGACATACGTCCTCTGTCAGACCATAAATAACCATATTATCCGTCAAACAAACCATCTACCTCTTTTTTGGTCTCCCTTTACATTTGTACCCATGAACCTTGCAGTTTAACATTCTTTTTGTCACGTGACTTTTATCCCGCCTCTTACATGCATGAGCATGTAAGAGGTGGTATGAGCCACCTTAATCTTCTTCCTCTCAATTTTCCAGTCACGGGTGCAACTTTCAAAGATCTCCTGATGTACTAATTTCCCACCGTATGCATTCTTGTAACACTACACATTCATCTCAACATTCTTATCTTAACTGAGTGAACACGTTTGTGGTCTATCACTTTACTGGCCCAACATTCGGACACGTATAACATGACCGATCGTATTATTGTCGTTTTAGTTTCAATGGCATTAGTTTGTCGTATGTCATACCGGGTACCTGTCTCCACTTAAGCCATGTTACGTTTATTCTTCTCCTTACATCCTTCTCTATATCTAAATTTTTATAGGAAAGTTGTAGTTTATAAAATATATTAAACTCTTCAGTTGGAAACTTTAAAATAATCAAGTTGGTAGAACTTAATAAAACATACATTTAACGAAAATTAGTTTGAACAATATCCATTTAGTAGTTTTTGAGATATAGGATATTTTCGTTTAAACGTCTTTTATAGTTTTGCCAAATAAGGAAAACAGTAATCTCTACGGAACCTTTCATAGTTCGCGGACTGCCACGCACTTGGCGAAAATATGTTTATAACGTCTTTATCTTTCCAGAGTGACCAGGGTCTTATTACACTCTGTAAAGCTTCTCAATACTTGCAATATTGCAATTACTACCAAGATGGATGACATGACGGCTGAGTCGATGGAACTGGTTTAGAAAGCTTCCACTGTAGGAAAAGATAATAATCTAGTCAGTACGCGATAATTCAAAGATTCAGCTGTCGGCATTTTGAGTAATTTTTAACCGACTTCAAAAAGAGGAGCTTCTCAATTCGTATAACATTCAACATTTGATCAAGTTTTTTTTGTATATTCCTTATTCAATTTTCCGTCAATTGTGAACCGATATTCAATTTTTTTAGTGAAAGATTGTACTGCCGAATTGGTCCCTGTGTCATCAGATCAGGATCTGATGAGTGGATTCCAAAGAATTGAGAAACTGACGAAAATTGCTAACCAAGTTCTTCGTAACACGATATCTCTGTTGATAGTAAACCGATTTTAATTTTTTTTTCTTTACTCTTAAGTGTATACTCCCGAGGTAATCCCATAGTCACCAAGTCAAGATCTGATGAGTGGATCGGATCCCAGGGAAATTGAGAATAACTAGGGAATTCTTGGAAATAAGCTTGTATACGCGTGTAGGTATTACATTTTCTACAGGCGCTTAATTTTTTTTATATACATGTTACGCGATTTTTCCGTAAATTGTACATCGATTTTGAATTACAACATTTAGTAAATTTGTTGTTCTTTTATTTTTTACTTGGCACCGACATCAAGTTGTTGTAGAGAGAAGGCGGTTAAGTATTTTTTGTTTTTACGGTGAATTGAGATTTATTTTTCTTAAAAAAATATTGTACGATATTACGGTCTTCGCTTATGGAAATATGCAAAGATCGTAATATCGTGTTCTAAAATAAATCAATTACTAAACATTTTATACTCAGTTAATTTTTCACAAAAACTGCCTCTATGGTATGTATGTACATGCAGACTCACAGGGCCGTCTTTATCCGTGGGCGTAAGGGGTGCGTGGCACGTAGATCTAGGGGGCGCAAGCCGATCACCATATCCCTGTAAATATTTATACCTAATCTGCTAGTTTTAACCCCCAGAATACAGACATTTCAAAACCCAAAATTTAGGTAATGCAGTACAGAATGATACTGTTATTAAAATATATGATACTTGAAGATATAGGTGTCCAATTGGCCGAAGTGAAAACGCGATTGGATACAAAAGCCTCGATAGAAAAACATTCTAAGCTTGCCTCTGAAAATTTCGAAAATTATTTGGATATCCTACACGACAATGATATGATGACTTCGATATGATGTTTCACATACATATTACTCAAATGATAATAAAAGACTTCGCCTAGCAAATTCTTACAATTGGGGTTTTATTTAGACGTAATCATACATTTTCTAAATTGCGCTTGGGCGCAATTAGGATTGTTCAATTTTTTAATTTAGCGTTTTGAACAACCATTTCGAGGAATAGTTTTGCTTCCCGCAGAATTCCTGCAAGAGTCCCTGAATTAAATGTAGCACAGAGTCTAAAAATTCGCTGTCGATCAGCTAAAACCGTATCTAAATCAGCCTAGTAGTTTTTACGTGAATCGCGAACAAACAGACAAAAATCTAAAAAAATATTTCATTGTGTTCTCCATCGTTTTTTGTTAATTTTTTAAATAGCTTCAATGTACTACAGACATGGCATGCTTAGCATTTTATATTATTATAGATTACATAAATTTTGCATGACAAGAGCTATGAATGTCAAAGAAGCAAGTGAGGTGTGTAGAATAAGCCTGAATGGCGCTCTGTTGTTCGTGCCTATCCCGCAAGGGAACTGGCGTGAAGTTATGTATGTATGTACATAAATTTTATTGTTGACATGAGACTGATTTTCGCCCCCCAGCGCGGCTCTGTATGCGACCTGGAAACAGTAGCCAGGATTAATAACTAAGAATACAGGTCATTCTTTACACTGTAACGTTATCAGAAACCAATATTGACAAGAGTTATGAATGTCAAAGAGGCAAGTGAGGTGTGTAAGAATAAGCCTAAATGGCACTCTGTTGTTCGTGCCTACCCCGCAAGGGAACTGGCGTGAAGTTATGTATGTATGTATGTATGTAATATTGTAGCTGAATAAGTAAACCACAGTAATAAACACGCTTTAATTTACACGTATCGATTTACGTGATACAGTAGTCGTTTTACACCTAGAATGATTAAAACTATTCTGTATTACAAAACCTGATATATATATGCACGAATTAGGGCTATAGTTGAAAAAAAGATGACGCACATCTTCTTTACATAATATAAAACAAAGTCGCTTTCCGTGTCTCTGTATCCGCTAACTCCTCCTAAGCCACACAACGGGAATGAAAAGTCACCTAACTTATGGTGAAAACTGCTTAAAAATCCAGTGTTCATCATAAGTTAGATAATTTTTCACTGCAAGTTTAAATATATGTGTATAAAAAACCTAATTAAGTGTTGAATTCAAATTCAAATTCAAAAGTTTTTATTCAAAATAAGTTCCACGGGAGAACACTTTTTGAAGGTCATACATACATGTATGTTAAAATAGTTAAAATTTAATTTTTACTTCCTATTCTATGTACACCGCTTCGCAACGTGTTGATGCTGTAAAGGAGAAGAAGCGGCAAGAAACTCCCCAGCAACATGTCTAGCTAAATATTGTTTTTCTATATATCTCATATTCTATTTATATCTCAAATTCTTTTTTTTTTATAAGTTTTGTACAGAAGTATGTTACAGAATTACTTTTTGAAGAATTAATGGAGTTGTAGCAAACAATGCATACTCAATAAGACCAAGACAATAAAAGGAAAGAAAAATAATATTATAGTTATAATAATGACATGACATGCTAAAATGTTATGCTGCAATAATTGATGTAAGTAAAATAGTGCTAGCAAACTTAGTGTTATAATAAATTCAAACATTATTTACGAAATAAAAATGCATGCAATGCATGAGAATATCATCCATAGATGATACACTATATATAAGATATCATCTTTATGGTGCAGCTTCATCTTTGTTAATGCTAAAGATTTACGGTCTTATTCATATTAAATTAGAGCAAGTTTCTATGGTACTTTAAGGTTCTTAAAGAAACGTTCAAACTTACTTCAACTTAATATAAATAAGACCGTTTAACTGTAACTTAAATACTTTTTAATCATTACTTGTGTTTCAGACAGATCAGGTAGGTAACTAAAAATAGTGCTACTCTCTACTCTTTAATATATTTGAGTTGATACTCTATTATGTATTGTGAGTAAAATGAAATATTTTACTAATTTAAAGTATGAATTAATGACATAATCGCCATGGGCAATCTGCTTGCATGACTCTGCGGTATTCCAAGACCGATGCAGAGAAACTGCGGCCGCGGGCGCGGCGTCGAAAGTAAAATTATAATGACTATCAAAATGAGAATCGTTGAGTCGTGGTCAACATAGCGTATCGGCAAAGTATTTTGTTATTACACAGAATACATAGAACATCTATGAAAATTGTAAAGTGCAAGACTACTACTGCCATGAAAACAGGGTCGTCTTAAGCGTATTAGGCGCTGGGGTACGAAAATTAGTACGCAAAATTTATGTTAATTATACAAAAATATTAAACTACCCTATAAAATAACGTAAAATAATAAAAAGTACTATAAACATATTTACAGGTTAAAAATGTACTCGAGATCGCTGTCGATGGGGAGCGTTCCAAAAATGCTGGCCACGGGGGTTATTTGGCAACTCTGATCCGTTGCCCTATTTATGTTTCATTTTTAGGTTACTTAGCAATTTTAGCAAAAACGGAACCCATGTGTGTACATTCGTCATGTCCGTCTATGTATCTATTTTTACACATAAACAGTCATTTTATAAAATTTGGTTTATATAAACCAAAAAGTACATTAATACAATAGGAGAATATGAACCAAACGACAGCAAGATGGCGCTACACATTTTAGTAGTACATAGTAATACACACATAGTAACACATTTAACTCAGATATGTTTTTTTATATTCATACATACATAGTCGTTTAAGGTATCATTAGTCAGATTTAAAAAAAAACCATGACAATGTTCTTTAATGACTTTTCTATTGAAGTCGATCGACTTGCGCCCTCTGGGTCCCTGCGCCCAGGTACCACGCATCCTTGGCACCGCAGGTAAAGACGGCTCTACATGGAAAAAAATAACCAGTAAGGTCTAACAATCGCCCTATCAAAAAAGGTATCAGTCTCCGTGCGTTCCACCTGTTGCTCATTACGCTCAAAATGCTCCTTGAGCTATTCCACATAGCGTCCACGATTGTAATGTTCGCCGCGAAAACGTCATAATTTTCTTTCACGCAGCGCTCACAACGACCTTAACAACGTCAAGAGGTGGGTTGTGAATAAAGATAGCGTTGACTACAGGACATTAATTCTCTATATCGAGACGTCAACAAAGGTGCGATTTCAAATCAACCATACATCAACCAATGATTTATCCCACTTGAGTTTATGATTGTAAAGCGGGCGCAAGTAAGTGGAACGGGAAAATCTAGGTCGTGAGCATGGTCGTTGTGAGTTCCAGTGGAACGCGGCCTCCGTGTACCTTATGCCGGACAGCTATGCAGTACAACAATGTGCCGTTCTACTAGTAGGACGTCGCGTCAGCACACGCAATTATTTATTACCCTTACAGTCGTATGTCGACTGATGATCATACATGTCTAGTTTTACCGGTACTTTATAATAGGTAATATTTGCAATTATCGTATATAGGTACTACTTACAGTCTGCAATCACAGTTGGCGCCACCGATTTGTTCTTTCTAAAAAATCTCAATTAAAACTTTCAATCTTCAAAACGCTTTATATAGGTACTCGCGCAGCCCGTTTCTGGCACCACTTTGAATGTTCAGCTATTTGTTTCTCAAATCGATAGCAATTCGTCTCGCTTCAAATATTTTTAATGAGATGATGTTGATACCAATTTAAGACTTAGAAAGTTCAGTTAACAATGTTAACTACGAATTTTCTATTTTGACTATCTGATCTTTCTAGCCTTATATGTGATACATTTGTAACATTCAGTTGATCCAAACATTACACCGTTGCCTAACTAAAAGTTATAGCATATAATCTTTATTTAATTGTAAATAGTCGAGTAAATTCATCCAAATTACCGTGTCTCTCAGTTTACCACTTTACGACAATGATCGTATCGATCAAATTTATCTATAATATAAGAGAACCTTATAAAGCAGTCTAAATATGGAATTAACGCGTAAAGGAACAGACAAAGAATACAATTTCCTGCGGCAGGGCGGTCTGTTGTAAAAGACGACAAAACAACCCACAGCCAGCTGGTAGGGTATTTGCCTATCTGGATGGCTGCCACCCCTGATCTAGAGTATGCCGCCATAACAACAATGAGTTGCGTTCCGGCATTAGTGGCCAGGTTCCAGTCTCCTTTAAGAGAGCAGCAGTGCATTTGTAGCCCCTTGGTGTTGCAAAAGTCCATAGAAGATGCAACCATTTTCCATCAAATGGGCCGTCTGCCTGTCCATTGAATTCATGCAATATAAAACGAATGATTTTTTAAAAGTTATATGACATTGAATTCGCCTTCCACCAGGGCTACGGGAAAGCGGAAGCTCGACCAACTTTCCGTGCTCTAGCAGAGTTAACTCAAGCCTTCTTACTTATTTACTTCCTAGAATTTCGTAGTAAGTAGGACACAAGAGCAATGTAATCAGTGCATATAAAATATACCCATACATGTGGTACATTATTGTGTGATTTGCTTTTATTCAAATAACAACAGAAGCAGACAAGAAATATAATTATCTTCAACATATCATGCACATATTCAATGAACAAATGGGTATAATTAATGAATATTCAAGGTTCTGTATGAACAAGCGCCTGATAATATATTTAATGTTATTCAAATTCATGTCGCTGAGTAATTATGTCGTTACGTTTGATCAGGCGCTTGTTCCCGAAGCCATATAAAGTTGCATTTAATTTAAAATTATAAAAACCTCGTTTCCTATGGTATTATAGCACTGACTGTTTGAGATTAATTACTTGTTTCTTCGATTGATATTTATAACAGTATTTAGTTCTTTTTTTTAAATTTATATTTGTTTCAGGATCATGATAGAAACATACATGCATACATACATAACTTCACGCCAGTTCACTTGCGGGGTAGGCACGAACAACAGAGCGCCATTTAGGCCCATTCTTACACATCTCACTTGCTTCTTTGACATTCATAACTCTTGTCATGCACACTCGTCTGTTCCTAAGGCTCCTGACATGATAGAAACGTTAAAATTAATATGCAAGCTTTTTGAAATACTTTAGTTATATGTTTTAAATATTTTAGTTTGAGGGCTAGATTACTAATCTTTATAAGTAAAATATAAAGCCTCTAAATTTAATATGACGTGTCAAATTTTACTTTGAAATCGTCAATAAGCCAACATATTTTCCTTTTGTCCAGGATATAAAGAGTTCCCACTAATGTTGGTGTTGACGTGTCTGATGGTGCGAGGATGCGCGAGGAGGAGCTGGAGGTGGCCCTCAAGGTGGTGATAGTAGGCGATGGCGGCGTGGGCAAGTCCAGCATGATCCAGCGATACTGCCGGGGCACCTTCACCCGGGACTACAAGAAGACCATAGGAGTCGACTTCTTGGAGCGGCAGATTGAGTGAGTTGACTTATTATAAGTAATCTTCAATAATGGACAAAGCCGCCGTACGCATATTGGGCGCCGGGGTACTCATACTGTTCTCCCTGGCCAACAACAAAAAATACATTACATTTTCAAGTTCCATTTTAGAATTCCTACGCCATTTTGGCAAAAACGAAATCCTTATTTTTTCGTCGTGTCATACGTTCATACATTCGTCATGTCAGTCCATATGTCTACATATATATGCCATTGATTCTCCACAATAGCTACTGGATCTATATACATAAAAAGAAACGGGGACTTTTGGGCCAAGGAAAGGCAATAGTTGAGATTTGGGTTTTATATTTTTATGCGTTAAGTGAAAAGCGTTATATTTTTCCATTACAAAATGGAAAACATCAGCCCTAAATTCTATCAGACAGACGAGAAGTCTTAAAAATAAGGTCACAAATAAATGAATGAATTTCAACAATTAATAATATAAAAAAACCCTTTGATTTATTCATTTAACTACAATAAATTTTTATTATAATAAAATCTATATACATTTTTTTGTCTATCTACATTACATTGTCTATCTACTATAATAAATTCAATAACTAAATCCTCTACAATTATAAAAAATATCAACAAAATGGAAATCTTAAAATTACTCATTTTTTAACAATCTAGGCTCTTGAAGGAATCCAAATACACATATTATTGTTGTCTTCTATTCAACGTTTCTACATTAGTTGTAACAAAATCATAATGTACCCAATTATTGCCATTGTTTCATAAAATCACTGGCATTTTCCAGAATCGATGGTGAAGATGTCCGCCTGATGCTGTGGGATACGGCTGGCCAAGAAGAATTCGATGCTATCACTAAAGCATACTACCGCGGCGCGCACGCGTGTGTTCTTGCCTTTTCTACAACAGACCGAGACTCCTTCCTTGCACTGCACTCTTGGAAGTTAAAGGTAATAAGTTTCACATTTATATTGCGATAAAACAACATATTAATAGGTATATCAAAATGACAATACAAAAACCACCACTACCAAAGTAAAATAGGAGCATGTAGTAATGTAGTCAGGTACTGAGCGGTGGCATTTTGAAAGCTGCATGCGGTTTAGTCCTACTTGGCACTTGCTTTTTCTTGGGTAGGTACTTAATAGAGCTGGGACCTACCCAGGTAGATATACAACCAACACAAATTCGGATACTGGTCCTACAGTAGCAGCTAACTTGTGTGCGATGACGGAACGAAATCCGCAACCACTCGTACACGCATCCAAGTGCGTGGTTGCAGATTCGTGAACCCGTATCAACGATTACTAATATGAGTCTGATAAAATTAAATATAATTAATTTATTATTTAATCACTAAATTAGACTAACACATTTAATAATTGCCCTATTGGTCGTTATTTTACATATATAAAATTTGATACTACACAGTTTTCTTATAGCAATAATAAAGTGGCTAAAGTTTAGTGCGAGTTATATCCCGCACTTAACGTTCACTTCGAGTTAAAGCTAATTCATAGTAATAATAGACGTGACATATTAGGTACATGCTTTGCTAGCCATCATTTTTGTTTTTGCAATCAATAGCGTCGTGTTCCACATATGTGCAGATACTTTGGATTATCGCAACATGAGGTCATCTAACTACGTTCACTGAACTTAGATACGAGGATACGACATGTTACATAAATTATTTTTTGGTACTAATAGTTCTAAGTAATTATTCTTTTTTTGTAATAGAAATGCTGTGAACCACTTCATTGCAGTGTCTAGAGACAGACAGGGACTCGTGGCAACTCAACAATATTCGACATAAGCCATTCCGTTGTTTGTTCATCCCTAAGACAGGCACACGCAACAGTAGTTTCAATGTTAACGTCTAAATACTGAGTATCCTGAAAATGGTACTATGTCATCGTCTTCCTTCTATCACTGCATTATTCACCGTCGATAGATGGTCTCCTTCACTTCCTTGTTTGGGGCTGCGCTCCTGTACGCAAATATTCTCAAAAGCGTTATTCTTACACACCATACGAATCGCATTGAAATTAGCTTCCAGTCCTAAAGTCCTAACCAAGATTTTCTACAGCGCTACGTTACAGGTTTCTTTAAAAGAGTTTTCATAAAATCGTTTTGAGGCTGACAGCACGTGGGTAGCACTTCCACCGACAAGAACCATTTTACACTCCAACAATAAAAAAGTAGTATAGTCATTACAAGAAGCAGTCTAAGCTCATTTTGTAAGTCAAGCTAGTTTCCTCATAAAATTGGTAGAGTGTGGGCGCACTGCATACCTCCGATAATTACTGCCAAAAGGACTTTGATTAAAGTTTCTTTAACAACAGCAAGATTTTATACAGTTTTAACCGATAGCTAGTCATCAACCTTCTCGATAGAAAAAATTGAATGTAAATTCACTTGTAAATGAGCGCTTCCATCTATAATATTCATACTACTAACCAACGTAAAATAAATTAATAACAGTTCTTTGCTACTTTTTAAGTAATTATAAGGTTTTTCGTATAAAGTTTAATATCATGTATCAAAATGCGCAGTTGAAGCTCTCGCTCAAGGCCGAAAAACATGCCAATGATAATAATGTGCCTACAAAGAAATAAAAATTATTAAGCATTTGGGTCCAACTATCTCTTATTAAAATTTATTTTATAAAACAGCATCACGCTGATAAAGAGGTCGTGACACCATCCCACACTACAGTTCCGTGCAGACAAACGTAATTAAAAACACTAGCAACATCCCGTGACAATGTTTTGAAAACATCTTCGAAATTGTTTTGAGCTAATTTTTAAATGAGGCCTCTGTGGTTGAGCGGGCTAACTTACGCGGTCGAACTCGTTGGAACGCAGAGGCTGGGTTCAATTCCTGGCATGGTAAATTTCGGAAACTTCTGTTATTTACTATGGTCTGGGTGTCTGGGATCAATCCCAGAGTGGTACGTTGTATATCAGCCATAACACAAGCGTAACTTGCTTAGCTTGGGTATATACAACGTGTGTTTGTCTGCCTATTATTTATTTATTTACTTTCATCTCCATGCCCTTTCTTTCATTTACTTCTTTCCGAACATTATATTTAATTTTAATGACTTCACATTTGTCTGTTATTTGCTTTACTTGACAATATCATAAAATAAAACAGCTGTATTTACAATAAATTATTATACCCTCTTCTTGGAACGTTTATTCTTCGTGTTGATTAGATAGTCGCGTTTTATTGCTAATCTATTTTTTTTTTATTGAAGGAGTTCAGCAGACAGGCAGACGGCCCACTTGATGGAAAGCGGTTACCATCGCCTATGGACATTTGCAACACCAAAGGTGCTACAAATGCGCTGCTGCTCTCTTAAAGGAGACTGGAACCTGGTCACTAATGCCGGAACACAACACAAGGTTGTTATGGCGGCATACTCTAGACCAGGGGTGGTCGCCATCCAGTCGAGCAATTACTCTACCACCTGGCTGTGGGTTGTTTAGTCGCCTCTTACGACAGGCCGCCGGGCCGCAGGAAATTGTATTCTTTCTCCGTTCCTGCACGGATAATCGATTTTTTAGCCTATTTTCTGTTCTATTTTAAAAATAAAAATTTTAAAGTACAAATCCACATGATGTCAAAGAACATGTTTGAATATTCTTTGGAAAAGATAATTTTAAAAACTATCAATTTAATAATTCTTTAGAAACAAACAAACCAATGACAAACTTAAGCCTAAGATTTAATATACAGACATAAAGTCGACCATATGATATCTAAAACACATTGAAGTATAACATATTATTATGTTTACATTAGTGGACCTATATTTGGACTGGCAGGTCTTCACATAATCGCTCCACGGCTTCATTCATTCATATAATCACTCGCGAAGATGCATCTTAAAATTTGCGCGTTATTATTTCTAGCCCTTTCTTACGAAGTAAATTGTGTGTATTCCAAAAGATCAGAAGAAAACTGTATCAATTATTACAAGAGCGGTGTTAATTTGGATTTGAATCTGCTAAGTGGTGAATTTTACACAGTTTATTATTGGCCACCAATACAAAGAACACGAAATCGATGTGAAGTTACTAGCTTCAGGAAGTTAAGTTACGGCGAAACTGTCCAGACCAGGAACGAGTGTTACGCCTTGGATTTAGCTGCAGAACCGATAGTTATGCAAGCGACATATAAAAACAGCGCTGGGAAATTAGTTAACCTGTTATATTATGGATCAGAAGAAGTGAAGAACATGTATAGAGCTTGTGACAAGAACATTTCTAAATACATATTCACGAAGATAAATGATAATTATATTCTTGGAATTAATTGTTCGTCTGGTGGCCGTGGGATGCTGCTGTCGAGGTTTTTGCCTAGTAAGTCTGAAGTGGAAGAGGTTGTGAACGGCATAGAAATTATGACAGGACGGCAAGGAAGTCCAGATTGTGAGCTTAGACCGTAGAATTCCACTGTATTAATTATTATCTGTAATAAATGGTTTATATAATAAACTCTATTTAATACATTTTGTGATTATATGTAATAAAATGTTTTACTATTTGCCATAATTGTTTTATTTCACTTTGTGGTATTTGTGACTATTGCGGCTTCGCCAAGCTGGCGTCCTTATGATTTTATATAAAACTTGATGAAAGTGGAATAATGTTGTTTACAAATACCTATTGTGGTTTAATTAAGTCTTAGTCCAATTTCATGTAAATCTATAGTACATATTTATCTCCAGAATAATATTCCATTTTCCAGACTTTATACTTTAATTACCTACTATTAACGAAATATGTGTCAAATATTAGTACTTATTTACCTAACCCACAGAGTACATTCATATAATAGGAGAACCTGATCGATTTCATATGACCGGTTCATTTATTAAGCTGTCACCATTATTGTCAAGTGCGTTATGAAAAGAAAGAGCTCTTCTCTGTAAAGAGTGCATAATAATTATCTATTTTATTATAAAATTCTAAACATGCCATGTGTGTACATAAAAGCTATTTAAAAAAACAACTGGAATAGACTACCTATATAAACGATTGAGAACACGATGCAATTTTCTTTGGATTTGTCTGATTGTCTATTTGTTCGGGATTCACAAAAAAACTACTGGGCCGATTTTGATACGGTTTTCGCTGATAGACAGCTAATTATTAGACTTAAACTATACGCTGCTTTTTAATATTGGAAATCTCGCGAGAATTTTTTCTGAATGATTTAAAAAGGCCAGATTTAAAACATCTAATTCCAATGTGAGTTTTATACTGATCGATAGCAAATTTAATGAAATAAAATGTAAGATTTTTTTGTCCCGGGACTGCCCTAGGAATCCTCCCAGCAGCGGTTTGAAGTTGTTTGAATGCATTAATATTAACTTATTCCGACAGTTTCCACTAAAACGACAGCCTACAATCCTTTTTTTAAATGCTGCTATACTTTGTGTTCCGGGAATTTCAAATTAACCGTGGAAGAAGTCACGAGCGTATCCTAGTTATTTCTAAATTTTTCGAGTTATAATGAATTATCTATATGAAAAAAAAAAAAATTAAGTTTGCTAGCCCAAATATTGAAAATATTAAAATGAAATTGAAAAATAAAATAAACCTTCCTGTTTCAGTAAGCTATTTTTAGAAAATACTATAATTTTCACATTTTTAATGAACTGTACAATATTAGCGCGCATTTGCCGTTGGCAGAAGCCGTCTTAGAGCTAATTAGTAGGTAATGTGTTTTTTATTGTATGAGTTGTTATATCTTGTCAATACTCAAAATGTTACAAAAAAAATTTATTTATTATTAAATTCAATAATAGAATATGACTTAGTATTGAATCTTACAAAAAAACGCTCTACGCATGACTCTCTCGTACACGGCCATTTATTAAACACTAGTTGTGCCCGCGACGTCGTCCGCGTGGAATTTGCTTTCAAAACCCTCCGATTTTGAAACATTCTTCATTGGTGCTCCGCTCCTATTGGTCTCAGCGTGATGATATATAGCCTATAGTCTTCCTCGATAAATGGGCTATCCAACACTGAAAGAATTTTTCGTATGGACCAGTAGTTCCTGAGATTAGCGCGTTCAATCAAACAATATTTGTATATTTGGCTACAACACTAATACTTACATTTTAAATATCGCGATATCTTTTGAATGAAACGTCCGAATTGAATAATTCAAAAAGTTCTAGAAAGGTATTGAATTCGTCTTGAATATGGAGTAATTTATTTTGATAAAGATTAATACAAATAATAAAGAGTTTTTGAGGCGACGGCATTTCAATTATTTAATAAAATAAAAGAAAACACTTATTGTGAGATAACTACAATAGTTAGACATATGGTTACGTGATATTTTTTGTAGACAATTATATGTTCTGCAAAGTGGTAGTACATTGTTTTGTTCTACAATCAATAGTTTTCGCAGAGCACGCCGTCTAAGGATTTTTTCGGGGCATTTTTTTTACACCTTGGGTTACATTATTGGACTTTTAGTAAGGATCCCTAATTTTTTGAAAATGTATTATAGCCTATAGCCTTTCTCGATAAATTCAACACTGAAAGAATTTTTCAAATCGGACCAGCAATTCCTGAGATTAGCGCGTTTAAACAAACAAACTCTTCAGCTTTATAATATTAGTACAGATTTGTATAATGTGATTTCATATTTAGTATATTGTTTCAGGTAGAGAACGAATGTGGTGAAATACCCACAATTATAGTGCAAAACAAAATAGATCTTATGGACCAGTGTGTGGTGGGACCGTGAGTAATATTTTCATTCAAAACATAACTTTACGATAAACCTTTCTCGAGCAAATAATTACGTACATATGTAATATTTATTTGTACAAATAGACATACAAATAGACAACGAGACCTATCAAAACGGTTGATAGATGTCTTACGAAACCAAAGTGCTGGCCTGTATTTTAGGCAACGCATAAGCGTTGCCATACAACGTGGTAATACGGCCAGCGTTTTGGGCACGTTTCCAACTAACAGTGATTTGGGACCTATTTTTTATTTGTAGTTTTTATCTTTTGTAAATGAAGTATTTATTTAGTACTAGCAGAAGGTGATGTCAGGAACCTTAAGAACAGACGAGCTTGTATGACAAGAGTTATGAATGTCAAAGAGGCAAGTGAGGTGTGCAAGAATAAGCCTAAATGGCACTCTGTTGTTCGTGCCGACCCCGCAAGGGAACTGGCGTGAAGTTATGTATGTATGTATTTATGTACTTTTACATACTTTAATCAAAAAATAAATATTATTAAAACTACAGTAATTATCTTAAAAATAAACTACAAACTATACTATATAAAAACTAAAACTAAATAAAAAAGGGGAAAATATCTAAAGATAAGTTATTGGTCCCAAACCACTGTCACTCACCGGGAACGTTCCCTTTTGTAAATTAAGCCGTGTGTATATATATGTATATATATATATATATATATATATATATATATATATATATATATATATATATATATACATATATATATATATACATTTATATACATATATATATATATATATATATATATATATATATATTATTAGTATAGGTAAATTATGTAAAACAAATTTATAAATTAATATATACATGTGTAAAAAAAACAAATAGATAAAGAATCTATTTAGTATTAGTGTGGAAAATAATATTATTCCATTGATCTTCTTCATCTTTATATAGCATAAGATAAAACAATTCGCTTTCCGCGTCTGTCTTCACCCGTTAACTCCGAAACCACGCAACAGATTGTTAAGCGGATTCCGCCTGTATACACTTATTAATACATTTCCTTTTCTGGTCACAGAGATGAAGCCGAACTAGTCGCAAGAGCACTTGGCTGCAGATTAATGCGTGCTTCAGTGAAGGAAGACGTGAACGTCGGCGCCGTGTTTCGGGCGTTGGCTGCACGGTGTTTGGCCGACATGCGACGAGAGGACTGCTCTAACGACAACTCAATGCCACCGTGTATCGCACCCGTTATAGGTAAATAACGTGATATACGTTTCAACGTGGTAGAGCCATGCTGGAATCATTGTCACGCTCTGTCAGAAAATCGGCGTGAAATGTTAGTCTTCAGCTAATAGAGTTTCGTGCGATGAGTAAGAGCTCCGATTACTCACTTTGGGGGCGAAGACTCCGTGGGCGCTCGAGGGCTCAAGCACCAATGACCGTCCTGGCCATCATAATAGCTAAAATAAAAATCATCAGCGTGTGCAGCACGTACTACTGTCACTATCCCCCCCCCCCCCCCCCCCCCCACCGGCGCCTCTCAATGTCTCAATTCTGCTGTAGTTCGTGAAAATACGTTCGCTTTGACTAAAAAAGATTGTCAATAATTAGTTTTTAAATTATTCCTCCAGTAAGAAGGTTTATTATTTTTTATAGCTAAAGTTTTAAAATAAAGGTAGGAATAACTGTATTTCTTGTTCCTGCTGCGCCACCAATTCGTTCTTGTTATATAGAAAATCTCAATTAAAATTCAATCGACTTTTTATTTGAAGCATATATTTTTTTAATTTAAATCAATTATGAATCCTAATTTGTTCCTTTTAAATTTCATGAAATTCACGAAATTGAAAAGGAGCTGTTTATTTTCAGTTAAAACGATTTTTTTAATTCAAATTCGTGACAGTTTATGCAATTAATTACTCAAAATAAACTAAGTCTTAAATAAATCAGTATAAATAATGTAACAAATCTCTGCCAAAGGGAAGCATGCCTAGAAGGCTGGCTGCACTACTACTCTGTATAGCGTGCAGATGCAGGAGGAACTTTTTTCAATTTATAATTAATTTAAGTGAATTAATTTCAGGTAACTTCACGAACCATAATAGCAACGGCACGATACTCTTGCGGCCAGCCAAGCACCGGCCGGGAGGCAAGAAGAAGAATGTGCTCAAAAACGCGTGTAGGATACTGTAAATAATAAAAGATAGGTACATAACACCTCCTTATACTCGAGAAATATCTAAATGATGAGCAGGGCCGTCTTTACCCAGCGGCGCAAGGGATCCGTGGCGCAGTGACCTTGGGGGCGCAAACCGATCACCTTATACCTACCACGCGTAATGTAAAACTTTTGAAAATTTCTTAACATCGTCTCAAGTCGGTCAGTGATAACAATGTATAGGGTTTTGGAAGATGACGTGGTGACACGTGGCTCGAGACGGTATCGGGTAATGTGAGAGAAATGAAACAACGAAACGTCTGTATAATACTGGCGCTTATTCGCGACAATAATACTGAATTCACAAAAGCTGAGAAACTGTGTCTCTAAAAATGTATCACTTATTGAAATTGATTGACTGCATATTGTCTTTTTACTCATTTTAGTTTTTGCAACTGAAATTCAGTCTGATTTTCGCACCCTGACGCTCAATATAGTTAGGACGACCCTGATGATAAACTTGCTTATAATTGTCATTTCAACTCATTTGTACGCGCTGTGTTAAAGGCTGTATTTATCGCATGTTCGGGCTCCATCTGGGATTATGTCATGGTTATTGACTATGGTCAAATGCGTCTTATTTATAGCGTTGAAACGTCGTTAACGTTTAGCTGCATTAGTGTATATAACTACATACGTTATCTGTCAATATTTAACGTCATTAACAATTAATAACAATATCGCATTACAAATAAATCATTAAACACAACGCTACATCTGCGTGATTAACCCAGATGGAGCAGTAACAGCAGACGAATGCGCTATAAAGCTGATATTATACGGTCCACTTCTGTCTTTCAATTTAAGTGAAGCGTGAAGTGACAATCTATGATGTAACACAATTCAATTTATTAAACTAAAATATTACAATTTATTGTATTAATAAAAACTTTCAACTTCAATTTGTTTAAACCGTGTAATTTAGTTTCAACCGACTTGTTAAAGCAACCATGTTGTTTGTTTCGGATTATCTAGGCATAATCAGTGGGCCTATTCATATTTTTTCTAAATGTTTTAATACAATACAACTTATAAATCTACAGAAAAACATCGTAACGTAATTTGTGTGAAAGTCTAGTTTTAAAGAGCTAGTTTTTATCGTTGTCTGATAGCGTTTAAGTTAACTATTAAAAAACTTCTAGTTTAATCCTAATGTCCCTGCTCCATCTGGGATAATATTAATGACTGGACAAATAAGTTTTATTTGTAGCGTTAAAAATAACGCCCTTAATTATTAGATACATTAGTGTATACTGTATATACATATGTTATCTGTCAATGTTTAACGCCATTAACAAATAATAGCAATGTCGCATCACATAAAAAATATTACATAAAAAGTAAAGCATTAACTTATTGCTACATTTGCGTAAAACGGTCACTAGCACTAACGTTTCTCCAGAAGGAGCAGGAACATAACGATAAGCCTGATTTACATTTACATTAGTTTAATAGTTAAAGCTGGTGAATTAAGTCCTTATCATTGTTTGGACAAATATTTTCTAGTTATAATGAGTTGTCGATTAGAAAGGAAGAAAGACTGTATTTAAAGAAATAGCAATGCACTTACATTACTTACATGTTTTATGATGAAAATAATATCAAATTTATAAATTTGTACGCCGCATTTTCAACAAGGTTTGCATTCAGCTTACTGCTTATTGGAATTATATGTATCACAACGCTGATTTTCAGTGATCTATTACAGATTAAGTTGATGTCTGTCCAAAAATGATAAGCACTTATTCGCCAGCTATCTAAATGAAAATCTATACGCTGAGGTGACCGATGTGATACGTTCTACAAATTAACCCTAGACGGGGGTAGCAACTATGTTGTCTATCCCCCACATAGCAAGAGAGGAGTATAGAGTGTAGTTAAAGTTCAATATAACACGCCCTATTGGGTATTCTAGTGACAACGATGAAATCTAGCTCAAATAATACATAATTAGATAGTCATGTAAATTTGCAAAGTGCAATGTTATAATATAATTAGTTCTAAATAGATTTAAGAGAAAATTACCTTAGTTTTTATACTTTCAAAATTTAATTAAAAATCAAGAGCTAGAAAAATCGCCACGTATCTGTCGTCGCGTCGCCGCGAGCGCAAGGGCCTCAGGATTTATTTTGAAAAGCAGGACATGACAACGGACATTAGCTAGTATTTAATAAATAAATATCATGCATAGATTTAAATACTGCCTACCAATTCTTACAAATATGTATATTATTTTGTATTTCAGATATAATTGTCGTTTGAATTGTAAATACATTTTGTATGTAGGTACTTATTTAGAAAACAATATCAATTTTAAATATAAATTATTTTCTATGGTAGTCTGTGTTTATTTTTTATATCCCTTTATATATTTTCTTCGATCTAATTTTTGACGACAACATGTAATGTGTTAATAAAACGACAGTAAACAAGTTCTTATTTTATTTCGAGGCAAACGGCTACAGAGTTCTCCTCTGACGACAAGCGATTACAGTGTAAGGTGTCTCATGTACCTACATTGGATATTGACATGAAGCATATTTGTCTGCCAGTACCGGGGCGGCGGTATCCTATAGTAGTCTGTGCCGGGCAGGGCTGTAGCTAGAGTCGAATTTCAGGTAGGGCAGCATTAGTTGCAGGTAGGGAGGAATTAAAAAAACAATTGTATCGATTTTTGACTAAAACACTCTTTACCGTACACTTCACTTAACCAAACTACAAACAATCATAATCAATCTCTAGTTTATTTTAGTTTAAATTAGTAGAATTTTAGGGTATTCTCCGTACCACAGATTGCAATATAGCCCATATTGCAACCTATGGTACGGGGAATCCCCTCTGCATCACAGATATTATAATTAAATAGATCCATCGCTTCATGTGATGGCGCTTCAAATGCCATCTATACACAGAACAAAGAATTATTATAATATGAAATGAATGTCACAAACTGTGGTATGTTCGAAAAAGTTTAGATACCTATCGCAATTTTTTTTTATCTCAAACTATGAACAAACAATGTAATAATAATAATTTATCTTAGTTTTTGGTATTTTTAAGGTAGGGCATTGTGATTTCAAGGTAAGGCATTGCCCCCACAATGCCCCCCTCCTCCCTGCTAGCTACGGCCGTGGTGCCGGGGCATCAGTTTACCTACTCTCTCCCAACACTTGGTTCTGGAGAGAATCGAGATAAAAAATATGAGAAAATACTCGACTATGAACAAAGAAACGACGTCGTTTTATGGATGATATGTGTTTTCTTTGTCCTTCGCCTTCGTCGGCCTCTGGACGGAGCAGAGCTCTTTTTTATCTTTAAATAAGAGGTGTAGGTGATTTTATTTCCCTTTACTCTTTTTATATATAATTCCTAAGTAATGAGGACATGCTAGAAAGAGTCATTCTGACTCAACAATCATGAAACGCATTGTTACTGGTGACGAGACGTGGGTTTACGAGTTTGTCATGGAAACGTACGTATACCGCCATCGCCATTATCATCTTAATTCATTCCTGGGGTTGTCTGGAAGAGATCGCTTTTTAGCGATAAGACCGCCCTTTGTACATAACTAGATATAATTTTAGTCTTTAAGTTCATGTTTGTATTGGTGTACAATAAAGAGTTATCTATCTATCTATTCAACAATTTAATATATATAGTATATTTGTGCCCGCGACGTCGTCTGCGTGGAATTTGTTTTCAAATCCCCCCGATTTTGAAACATTCTTCATTGGTGCTCCGCTCTTATTGGTCTTAGCGTGATGATAGATAGCCTATAGCATTCCTCGATAAATGGGCTATCGAACACTGAAAGAATTTTTCAAATCAGACCAGTAGTTGCTGAGATTAACGCGTTCAAACAAACAAACTCTTCAGCTTTATATAATAGTATAAGATTATCTATGGTCAACAATCTTGGGAGTGGCGCCTTCCAACTGAACCGAAACCGAAAAAACCACGCCCAAGTCAATTAAAAGTCAAATTCATGATGACTGTTTTCTTTGCCCTTTGATCTTTGTATCGTTTCTGAAGGAGCATACTTTGAAGGTGATAAAATAAATTTGAATGAATGAATGAATAACAGAGTAGTAGAATCACTAAACAGGTGTATGATATGATTGTGAACGGCGAGTTGCTGTCGGTAGACCGAGACGTACACACACCATGATTAAATATCAGAAGTTTTAATGAGAGGTCAGGTAAAAAGCATCTCAAATAAACGACCATGTATGAAGAGGTTAATGAAAGTAGATGAAGCGAAAGTCGTTTGTCAGAATCGTCACAAGTGGAGATCCATAGTCTCTGCCATGGGAAACAGGCGTGATAATATGTATGTATACGTAAAATGTAGCCTAAATTATTCCTTATAACATCAGCTGTCTGCCAGTGAAAGTCCCTTCAAAATCGGTCCAGCCGTTTCAGAGATTAGCCGGAACATCCAAACAGACAGACAGACAAAATTTCTAAAAATTGTATTTTCGGTATATTCTAGTCCGAATTATCCCCCTTGATTTTATCACTTTTTTATTTTGACGTTACAAACAGACACTTCAATTTTATTTATCTGTATAGATTATCTATGCGTACAATAGTGTATACTATTAATATCCGCATCCCGATTGGGACGACTGCGCCACACGGTGCAACATTATATTGCTTTATAAAATAATGCCATTTGCCCGCAGCCTCGCTCGCATTAATGTTATCCCACGGGAGCCGAACATTTTTCTGGAATGAAAATAGCCTATGTGCTATTCCAGGCTATAATATTGTTACAATTTAGGCCCTGACAAAGACAAATTGCACGTACAGATAGATCTCTAAAAGCACATTTTATTACCTGTCGGCATTTGAACTACTTCTAATCCTTTTATGATAGTCTTCTTTTGTTCACTTATTTATTGGCATAGGTTTCTAATTATTGTGAAGATCACCCTATTGTCCTATTATACTAGCTTATTATCATCATTCGCCAGGTGTTGCGGATTACAATTACAAGCTAATTCTAGGAAATTGTGTTGACGTTGCCGGGCGGGCATATTTGGATTTGTGAAGTATAAACCGACGGCCTGATTGGGAGAGGGGTCAGTTGAGCTATAACTACGATACGGGCGTGACGTGTATACATTCGGGAATCTAATAGTGAACGACTTTGCGCGTTTTATTAAATTACAACCTTACACCGTATCCGTAACACCTGGCTAATGATTACAATACAACAATAGGCTGTTCTCTAGAAACGTAGGCCAATAAATAAGTAAACAAAAGAAGAGGATCATAAAAGATATTAGTTACTAGTTCAAATGCCGACGGGTAATAAATGTGCTTCTACAAATATGTACGTGGAATTTGTCTTTGTCGTCGTCTAGGTTGTAACAGTATAGTATGTTGTAGTTTTAAAGTGCCTCCGCCCGGACCTCGTATTGAGCACGGCTTGCAGCTGCACGGGTTTCTTTTTTTTGAGGCAAGGGGAAATACATTTCGTACACTACCGGGTCCATTACTGGGATTAGACCAAAGCAATGAGAAATATCCACTGAAGATGGCGCAGATAACAGAGTCAATTGCCGGCTTGTGTGGAGACTCAGCAATTTACCCCTATTAAAGAGGTAACCCATGTGCCCCACGCTCATGGTAGGAAAAGCGTGAGACTTAGAACGTAGTTACTCCCACGCTGATCCTGCGCATCAGTACTTGTGAATGCCCCGGCAGAGGCAAACTTCGTCAACAAGGGTTTGATCCTCCGCTCACCAGATGCTTGAGGACCCCTGTAAAGGGCCCCACGGGCTTACAATTATACCCAGTCGAAGCAATCGCTACGAGTGTTAGTCTAAATCATTGATTATTCCAGAACAGTGGGAAATAACTAAAGCGTTTTACCTCGATAGAAATGTTTTAATTCATATAGGCCAACAGAAATTAAATATATAGACAGTATTCGATAGAATATAGTTAAAACAATTGAAGGTTTAACGAACTTTATATTTGCAAAGACAAAACAAGGTCATATAAAAAGTGATACAGAAATAAATTATCCAGTACTATGACAATACAAAGCATTCTAAGAGACGCATGTGATTTACGAACCATTATATTTCGTTTGAGTAAACATATTGTATAATTTTCACTAAGCTGGATATCCATGATACCTGCAAATATTTTTTTATGTATTTTTGATATAAAAATAATGAAAAAAGAATAATATCCCATAACAGTCTCACAATTGGTCTTGGGTCTCCAACTTCTCAGGAGTACAGACAGTATTACCGCCACGCTTGTCCAAGCAGTTGAAGGTGCCTTGGCAAGTTTGACATATCGGTTATGTCAATGTGCGGGTTTTATTACGATGTTTTGTTTCACCGTCGGTAAGTGGTAATTGTGACAGTAATACTAATAATAATTCATTTATTTCAGAAAATTGAGTATTTCCATTTTATACAATTTTATATTATAAAACTATTTCCATGTTATGGAAGTTCCAATGAATTCACGGCACAACAATTAATTAATAAGACAAACCCTAGGGCATTTTACACCCTACAATATGTACTTAGATCAGAAAAATGCCTACTTTTCCGATCTAAATTAGAACCTACGTCACTTGAGTTTGTAACGCGAGTTCGTTAATCACTAAGCTATCACGGATTTTTTATATAATAATTCATGAAATCTAGTTTAAAAATGTCGCCATGCAATTTAATAGTATTATAATGAATAAAACCCATGAGGTTTCTGTGCCACAGTCTAATATGTATGTATATTAGATATTTATTATTTAATGTAATCAAGTCATGTTATCGCCATCTCTTGTTCGAACTTGAATATACATTCTTGATACATACATATGCCTTCTCTTTACGTATAAAATAGTATGTATGTATATCTATCTCTGTCCCCCCAATTTCCTCTTACAACTTGGAAGACGTCGCCATTTTGTCGTTGAATTCATTTGCGGTGTTAAATAGACAGACATGTAAGAAATATTAAGATTTTTGGCAAGTGCAGTGAGTGGTTGGAACAAACGAAATGGCGGCCGCCCTGAACAATGATTGTTATTGTTTGAACGATTGATTAAGCGGGTTTCAATTTCCGTGCATGTGTGATGTCTGCGTCTGAGAAGCCAAGGTGGACGTTCTTAGTCGACGAAGGGCTGGGTGAATCTATCTAATTAATGTATTTCATTTTTTATTAGACAAACATTTACAGGTGATGTCAGGAGCCTTAAGAACAGACGAGCTTGCATGACAAGAGTTATGAATGTCAAAGAGGCAAGTGAGGTGTGTAAGAATAAGCCAAAATGGCACTCTGTTGTTCGTGCCTACCCCGCAAGGGAACTGGCGTGAAGTTATGTATGTATGTATGTATGTATGTATGTAAACATTTACACAACAACTGAATGCAACAAAATTATACTATTATCTTCAGCGGCTTCATGTGTACGGAATATCCGGGGTTTTTATTACTTATGACGGTTTCCGCGCGCCTACATTAGGTGTATATCATGTACTCAAGCATATCACAAATAAAATTTAAAAATTATAGAACCAATACTTCACTTTTAACTTTTTAATATAATGTCCCAATCTAATCTACGTAGACTTTAAATAATAAAAATGAAACCAACAAATATTGCTGGGTTACGTACGTTTACTTACACTGTAAGACAACTATTTAGGACCACCAAAACTCTAAACGATATAAGTATACAAAGTAAACGGTTAAATTTACAAATAAAGTACTCATTCATAAGTACACATACATCAAGAAATATCAATCATCTTATGTTAAAAATGGCATTACTAATTTTCGTCAAAAAAACCCTCCCTTGCATTTTATAACTTTTTCAACATATTTGCTCAAAAAATACATTTACGAGTCTTGTATACATTGTTCGAAAGTTAAAAATTACGCATCATACAATGGAACGTTCGGAAAATAGGCACTTATGGGAAAAACATGTATAACCAAAGAGTTTCACATCACGAGAATATGTACGCTGAGTAATCGAACCTCCTTGGAAGCGCTTTAGATTAATACATTTGTCTTACTTTAATGCTACAGATAAAATGAGATTAAAGATGTAATTTTAGTTTTCACCACGCATATGTGACGCCATTTGCAAATGCGCGCCATTTTCATATTAGAAACGTCAAAGATTGTTACGACTTTCCGGCTGATATTTATGTTTGTTTCATTCCGAACGTGGACGATCTTGATTACTGTTAGTCTCGTAGTATCCATATAGTAGTTTGTGTTAGTCTCCTTGTACCGAGTTATTGTGTAACAAACACAAGTCTTTGACACTTTAAGCTGAGAGGCAATTGCACGTTCAGATTTGCCTTCGTTATGTAAAATGACTACGGTAGAATGAATTTCACTGCTAATTCCGAACACCTTTCCCAGTTTTAACACGTCTTTACTGTACAAATCACGGGTTCAGATTAAATAAAATAGAGAAAGATTAACTCCATTAAAAGTCAAATAATAAATATGTTTTAAGAAGCTAAAATAGTCATAATTTTGGTTAACGCGAAACAAAAGCAAAATAATTAGTAATGAGTAGTTAATAAAAATATTACAATAACTCTGCCAGTTCTACCACCTAGTCCTTGCGCAACACTCATTGATATGTTGAAACAATATATGTACGTCAATAGTATGGCAACTTAATAATAAACAAAAAAATTACTTTTAGACATTCGTTAATAATAATAGAAGAAGTAGGTGTGCAGGTTTATCATAAGTACTTCTAAAATATTTTAGAGATTGTTTCTAACAAGTCTTAGTGGTCTCAACCTTTTGGCTGACAGTATACATACAATATGCGAGCCATTTCTGTACTTAATAAAGTTTCACAAATTCAAAGGTTAGATAGCTGCGCGACGCAGTGGGCTGCTGTTCATACCAAACTATTCCCTGATACAGTGTATTATCTATAATTCATCGTCTACCGTGCTCAGATTAGACTGTGAAAACACCTCTTTACAAACATAAATTGTCTTTAGAAATAAGTTTTATTTGTTGTCATAATTCTACATAAATATTTTCAGTATCTATATATAATGGAACTCGTTTTAACATCTATGCACTTTACTTTTCGATATCATCCCATTAGTCATTTGGAAAAAGATGAAAACTATATTTTTGTTTGGTGAGTACGTGAATCATTCACTATTAAAGCTATTATTAGTATTGTCTTATGCTGGTTATTTTGGTTGCTCATCAAAATTGAAAGACAGAAATAAATAATAAATATCCTTCTAATATCGGCTTTAGGATTGCGCGTCTGTTAGAACTAAAATTACATTATCATAAAATCATTTAGGAAGAATAGTACAGTTACGTGGATATATAAAATAATCATAGAATAACTCTCATAACATATTCTATGTATATAAATTCTATATTTTTGAAGTAAAACTTCTTTTGAATCGTTGTGATTTGAAACTCGACGAAACGAAAAAGCAACACTAAAAAGAGATAAGCACTTAACTTTATAGGACTAAGCCTGGGAGAGAATTAGATGCGAGATGCGAGTTTTACATTGTGCAGCACAGATTAGAGAGCCAATAAGACCGATGATTAAACCTAGGTCCAATTTGAACCGAAATAAAACTTGATAATAATATTTTTTAGACTAAAATAGTGATAAATTGAAAGCGATACTTAAGAAGTTTATTTTGAATTATAATATTGACGGATGTAGGCTAAAGGAATTATATTTATATTAATAAAACTTATTTTAATTTATTTAATCGCCTTCCTCCTCTTTCTTGGGTCATGAAAGAGGGTATTTCTTTATTTTATTTTATTTATTTATTTATTTATTTTAGTAAGGCTTACAGACAAATAACGATATATATTAAGAATATAAGTAAAAGAAATTGCTAATTACACGCCTTAGTATATAGACTTGCTCAGGTTAATTGATGAAGATGTGTGTGTGTGTGTGTCAGTGTGTGTGGTTGATAATGAAGATTGAAAAATTGTAAAATTGAAAAGTGAGATTAAAAGATTGAAAAGAGAATTTGAATTATTAATTACAAAGATATCAATGTCCAATTTTAGTGCTAGATCGTTAAATTGTGAGGCGCTGCGGAGAAAGAAAGAATTTTGCCTAAAATTTGTGGATGCAAAGGGTACATACAGCAACTGTCTCTGCCTAATGCCCAATTGTTGAGTGCGTAGTCCAACATTACAAAGAAGTTCGGGACAGTCGATAAAGCCGCTAGTTATATTAAGTAGAAAACAAATATCATTTACATTCCCCCTGTACTCCAAAGGTAGGAAATGATAGTGTTGACAACGTTCAAGATAACTATTTATATTTTGGCTAGATTTATAGTCTAAATATCGAAGAAATTTTTTCTGCACTGCCTCAATACGCTTTACATATAGTTGATACATTGGGTTCCAAGCTGGAGATGCATATTCTAACTGGCTTCGCACATATGAGCAATATAAAATTTTAATTGTTTTTAACCTGTGGAAGTTTCCTGAATTTCTAATAATAAAACCTAAAGCTTTGGATGCCTTATTAACAATGTGAGTTATGTGTTGATCATAAATAAGTTTGTTATCTTGAATGATACCGAGATCTTGGATACTATTTTCTTTTGTAATACATTTATTGTTAAGCTTATAATTAAATTCAACTATTGAACGTTGCCTAGAAAAAGTAATTTGAAAACATTTTGAGACATTAAGCTGTAATTTATTATGCGCGCAATAGGCTCCAAATCTGTCTAGGTCCTCCTGTAAATACTCAGCGTCATATGAAGTTTTTATCTCCTTCAAAATTTTCATATCATCAGCATACAGTAAGATTTTGGAGTTTTTAAAACATGATTTTAAATCAGCTATGAAAATAATGAACAGGAGAGGCCCCAGTAATGAACCTTGCGGTACGCCAGACGGTATGGTATACCAGTACGAAGTGTAGCCACGCAAAAGTACAGCCTGTGTGCGATTATTTATATACGAGCAAAACCAACGATACAAATCACCATGTATTCCAGCGGCCGCAAGTTTCTTTAGCAACACACCGTGATCAATGCGGTCGAAACATTTACTGTAATCGGTATATATGACGTCTATTTGTGCACCTTGTTCCATTCCCTTAGTAATGTATTCATTGCATAGCACAAGGTTGGTGGTAGTCGACCGTTTTCGAAGAAAACCGTGTTGCTCTTCGCCTAATTGATTATGAACTGCTGCGTAAACTTCATTATAGACCACACGTTCCAGAGCCTTAGAGAAAAGACATAATTTTGAGATCGGGCGATGGTTTTTGACATTAGACTTGTCACCCTTTTTAGGAACCGGTGTTACAAAAGCAGATTTCCATATTAGTGGAACAATCCCTTCTGATAAAGATCGATTAAAAAGAATACGGACAGGTTTAGTTAAGCTGCTTGCACATTTTACTATGAAGATAGGCGGTATATGATCAGGACCACCGGATTTTGATAGTTCTAATGATTTCAGCAGCTTTAAAAGATTATTTTCCGATATTTTAACTGAATTGAAATAATTTACACAAGTGGTTAAACTAGGATCGCCCGAGACATCGGTGTTATTATTATCTAATGTACAGAAAGTGGAGTGAAAATACTTAGCAAACACGTTGCTAATGTCCGTACCATTATCCGCAGACGTATCCTGGTAGTAAATAATATTAGGTAATGTAGAAGTATTTCTTTTGCTTTTTATGTAAGACTAAAAGAACTTTGGATTGGTTTTTATAGACTCTTCTATATATTTTATAAAATTATCGAAACAAAGTTTTTCTAAGTCTATAGCTCTGCTGCGTAACAGTGAGAAGGAATGATAGTCGGATAAGTTTCCATATAATTTGTACTTACGATGGTACTGCTGTTTTTCTTTTAAAACTTTAATTAGGGCTGAACTATACCATACTGGATGCGATGTATGTCGTTATGATTTTTTAGGAACGTATTGATCTCTTATTTCATATAATTTATTATAAAAAATATTAACAGCGTTATCCAATGAATCAGAATTCAGTAGATTCTCCCATTGTACAAGATCTAAAGTAGACCTAATTGATTCATAATCTCCCTTATGGAAAAGATACTTAATACTGGTATTTTCTTCTAGTGTGTGTATTTCTAAAAAGTTAGCTTGTATAACTAAAGGTTTGTGATGTAAATCTACAGGAATTGCTAATGGTTTACATTCTTCAACGGTTACAAATCCATTGGAGAATACCAAGTCCAGAAGCCTGTCGTTTGCGTTCCGTATATTATTGAATTGAACAAGGTTACACATCTCGACTGTATCTAAAAAATCGTGTAATAATTGAGAACATACATTAATGGGTGTTAAACCAATATCGTTACTTACTGACCAGTCTAGCAAATTACCAAAATTAAAATCTCCTATTACAATAAACTTATCCAGGGGATTGTTAAATATAAGCTTGTTTAATTGTGTAGTAAATTTTTGTAGTTGAGTGTAGTAAGAGTTACCCTCATTTTCTTTGCATAAATAGATAGTACAAATATGAATGTTGTAGGTTACTGAGGGTCTGTTATTCTTTATTGAAATTGTCACCCAAATGTCCTCAGCAGAACTACGGCAGTCAGGCCTTTCTATGACTGTCAAATTATTTCTTACCCCAATTAAAACCCCTCCACCGCGTGTTTGCATAGTACGAGAATAATCGCGATCACGTCTCCATACCAAATAGCGACTGTCAAAGAGTTCACTATTATAAATACCATCCACTAACCAGGTTTCCGTAAATATAATAATATCAAATGTATTTAGACAAATATTTCTGTATGTGGTTTGTGTTTTAGTGCGTAAACCCCTTACGTTTTGATAATAGACGCTAAGCTTGTGCATTTTTATATTTTTTTAATCTCTGTGTTACTAATAAAGCATGTATTATAATAGATAAAAGGTAATAAATTGCAAAAAATGAAATACATTGCACTAACATCGTAACTATTAAAATATAAGGTAGAAGCAAAGTGATTTTTATTCAAGCACAGTAAAACACTGTGTCTTACCGAACACACGGTTAAACCCTTTAACACTCCTATACAATGAATGGAGGCAATTACGCACGCACATAAAGACATTAGACAGCGACAATGTACATATGTTGATACGCAGCAAGTAAAAATGGACATTAAATTATAAATATTAAGAGTCAATTTGGAAAAGTTATTGCTTAAAATGTTTAAATGATTTTTCGTGCGCCTATAGGCACACACAGAACTGAGACACAAACGTAGTGTAAAAACTCGAGTAGCACACTGAGACCAGTGTTTCCCAAACCACAAGACAATATGTGAGGTTAGTAAATTTGATATATGTGAACATGTTTTATACGTTAAACTACAATGTTCTTCTGCAGAAAAGAGTGTTATTATTTCACAATTTTTGAAATGTCTTTTTCGGATTTTATAATTATAACATGTGACGTATCTAATTTTCTTATGTGTATCTTTGCATGGTTCACCCATACAAATTGAAAATTAATTTCTGCGGCCGCTTTCTTAGCTTTTGACAACACAGACTTGTTTTCTATAGTGAGATGGTCGTTAACAAAAATCTTCTGGATTCCTGTTAGTCCTATATGACCGGTTGTAATAGGATTCTTTTTTGTAGTATATCTGGCGGCTGCTACGAAATCTTCTTTCACATATCGATTACAGAAACTTATGATGATTGGTTTGGATATATTGTTCTCTCGTGTCGGGACTCTTGTGACGAAATTGATCTGAGATTTATTGAGTGGGTATTGAATTTGAGATCCAATTTTGAATATTATATCAAATAAGTTCTCATTGCTGGATTGCGGTACGCCTTTAATTTCCACGTTGTTCATTCTGGACCATTGTTCGGCTGAACTGGATTCTTGCTCCAATTTATCTTGACTAGTCTGAATTTTATCTATGAGATTTTGCGATTTTTCGACTTCTAGAAGACGCTCCTCAACATTAGCTATTTTACTGTTGAAACTTTTCAGCTCCTTATTTATGTTATCTAAGGAGGATTTAAAGTTTATATAACTCTTGTCATGCATACTCGTCTGTTCTTAAGGCTCCTGACATCACCCTCCGCTAGTACACGACCAATTTGATCATGGAAGGTGTGTCGTGGCCTTCCACGACTTCTGCATCCATCCACTTTTGCATTGTATATCTGTTTAGTCATTCTTTCATCATGCATTCTTTCCACATGCCCGAACCACCGGAGCATTCCTTTCCTTACCTTCACCCCGATACTCTCTTTCAGACCAACTCTCTTTCTTACTTCGGTATTACGAACGCGGTCCGCGAGCGTCACTCCGCAGATTTTGCGCAGTGCTCGCATCTCAACTGCGTTTACTCTACTTTCATGCTCTCTCTTCCATACCCAACTCTCGCTTCCATACGTGAGCGTAGGTACCAGCACCGCGTTGTGTATGGCGAGCTGGGCCTTCTGGCTGAGGTTCTTAGCGCCTAGAAGTTTACCTAACCCTCCATTCAAACTATTCCCCAAATTTACTCTTCTTTCTATATCAGCGGTGTACCTTCCATCCCTGCTAAAAGCACATCCAAGATATACAAACTCATTCACTTGCTCCAGCATAACATCATCGACCATTATCCTTGCATTCGTTCTGGTTTCTTCTCTTTCAAACACCATAACCTTTGTTTTCTTCGCATTCAAATGTAAGCCTCTCGCCTGACAGTCATCTTTCATCATTGTGACTAGTGTTTGCAGTTCTGATGGCGATTCGGCTAAAAGCACGGCATCATCCGCATAAAGCAAGGTGCTTACAACTAGATCACTCATTCGCACCCCAACATCCATCAATCTTATTCTCTGGAGACAATCGTCCAGATATAGGATGAACAGCAAAGCCGACAGCACGCAGCCCTGCCTGACGCCAATATTGACGTCAAACCAGGGCGACAGGCTGCCATCCACTCGCACGCATGCCATACAGTCCTCGTAAGTGGACTGCACAGCACGCATCAATTGGCCATTAATCCCATATCCGGGCAATATGTCCCAGAGCTCCTTCCGCACAACCCTGTCAAATGCTTTCTCTAGATCCACAAAACCGCAGAAAACCTTCCGGCCCATAGCCAGCTGCTTCTCTACGATATTGCGGAGAGAGAAAACTTGATCCATACATCCCCTTCCATTTCTGAAGCCACCTTGTGCATCCCACAGTAATCCATCGGATACCACTCTCATTCTCTTTTCAATAATCTTCGTATACACTTTAGATGCTGTGCTGATCAAACTGATGGCCCTGTAGCTGGCGCACTCCATACGTGACCCCTTGCCTTTATACAAGGGCACGATGACAGCGCGCCTCCAGTCCTTGGGAACCTTTCCCGTCCTCCAGCACAAGTTGCATAAGGACAGGAAAGCGTCCCGGACGCAGGTTCCACCATATTTGATCATCTCAGCAGACACACTATCGATTCCTCCTGCCTTTCCATTTTTCAGACTTCTTATCGACCATTCGATCTCTTCCAACGTGATCTCGGATGCTGACTCCTCGGAGTCAGTCACAGACTCAGTCGTGGTGCCAGCATCCGGGATATCATCATACATTTCTCTAAAATATTCACTCCATCGCGCTAACACCTCTTGTGGGTTAGCAAGAACGTCCCCTGCTTTAGATTTTATTCTTTCCATTCTGGAAGCTGACGAACAACCCCGAGACTTCTTAACCTCTCTCCAAAAGAGTTTGGTATTCGCCTTGAAGTTCTCCGTCAGCTTCTCTTCTTCTTTCAATTTTATACTTTCGCGCTTCTCTTTCACTAAAGCTTTGGTTTCGTTCTTGCAGAGGCGATAAATTTCTTTCTTCATCTCTTTCATACTGTCATTCTGTTGCAAAGAAGCAACATAATCCAGCCAGGCTTTTCTCTTTCTCTCTACGCTGGATTTAACATCCGCGTCCCACCATTCATCACCTTTCGTTGTTATGTGCCTCTTTGCGCATCCACATGCTTCTTTTGCGCTTTCCACTATACTTTCTTTCATACTATCCCAGTCATTATCCACATCTAAGTCGGAGAAGTCCGCTTTTGCAAGCCTTTCTTCGACTAGGCGCGCATACATACTCCTTACACTAACATCTTCCAATTTTTCACACTTTATTCTTTCAAGCTCCCCGAAATTGGTACGCACTCGCCAGTGTCTCCACTTCCTGAAAAGGCCCACAAACCGGCTTATCACCAGGTAGTGGTCCGTTTCAAGAGTGGGGCCTCTGTAGGCTCTTGTATCCATTATTCTGTTTCGGAGGCGACTATCTATTAAAATCAGATCAATCATACTTTTCTGATCATTCATTCCCCATGTATACGTGTGAATATCCTTATGATGGAATAAGGTGTTCGACACAAGCAAGTTTCTTTCCATGCATACGTCTATGATTGGCCTACCAGCATCGTTCACTCTCTTGTCACCATAGGGTCCAAGGACAGCCTCAAGGCCGTCTCGTTTGGTGCCCACCCAGCCATTAAGATCACCACACATAATTATTCTTTCATTCCCTTCAGCCAGATCCAGAATTTCTCTCACAGACTCCCAAAACTTCTCGAGTTCTTGGGGATCCGCTGAGCTTACGGGAGCATAAGCTGCGACCAGAAAAACTCGCGTAATCCCCAGTTTTAGACGGACCCAGAGAAGTCTCGGGTTCACCAGACAATAGTCTTTTACTCCAGACACAAAGCGGGTTGAGAGTACGACGCCTACCCCCCCACTTGCACGCTCGTCCAGGTCCACGCCGGACCACAGAGCAAGCATGCCACCGGGGAGGTCATCGATGTCGCACCCCTTCCGCTTTGTCTCTGTCAGTTTTATTGCAGGAGTTCAGCAGACAGGCCGACGGAGACCACTTGATGGAAAGCGGTTACCATCGCCTATGGACATTAGCAACACCAAAGGTGCTACAAATGCGCTGCTGCTCTCTAAAGGGAGACTGGAACCTGGCCATTAATGCCGGAACACTACTCAAGGTTGTTATGGCGACATACTTTAGACCAGGGGTCGTAGCCATCCACTCGGGCAAATGCCCTACCACCTGGCATTTCATCAAAACATTTAGAAACTAACACAATTGATGTTACTTAGAAACTAATACAATTGTCCCAAAAGGACAATGATGCTCCTCCCTTCCCGTTAATCTTGCTCCCGTCCGTAATATGCATACTGCCTTCGTGCCGTGAGTGTTCAACTCTTCTTGATCTACCAGGCACATGAACTGAAGGTTCATATGCTCGGCAGGATGTGATTTTGTATAAGCAGCTCTACGCTCGATATCTCTGTTCCAAAGCATTAACAGGACTATTCCTCTCTTTGACTCATATAGGGTTGCTACTTCCCATATGCGATGGTCTAAAGGGAGTATCCCTGCCAGCACCAGTGACGAGTTCAGAGATACTGTGCGGTAGGCTTTACACAGCTTGTAGGCGAAGCCCCGCTGTGCAACACCTAGTTGCTTGCGTACTCCTAGTTTGTTTGTTGGCGGCATTCGCTTCCCTCTCCACCTACAAACCAGTCTCCGTCAAAGACTAGCACGACATCATCATCATAGACCTGGCAATAGTATCCTCTCCTCTCTAATTCGTGCAGTAATGGTTCCAATAGTAAGTCCCAGAGAATCGGTCCTCCTATAGATTCCTGTCTATTTCGGTTTGGCTGACACAGTCCTTAAAAGCAACTTTTTTTTAAATATATAATATTAGGGTGATTTTTTTCGAATATCTTTTCTCGGTCCCCACCCGAAATTTTGTAGTAGGTATATGTCGAGAAAATTAAACCCTGAAAGTTAGAGCCCTTAATATTAATTATAAGTACTTTCCCTGAATGTGAAAAGATTTTCCATATAAAATACACATAAATCAAGATTATTTTTTTAAAACTTCAATAACTCAGCCGCATTTTATGCTGGTCATATGCGGGGCATATCAGGCTTGGTCACGATTTACTTAAACAATCTACAATAGTGTCCACTGTGACTGTGGCAATTACGAAATTGTAACTTATACCGGTGAGTTGGTTTGGTACCCGTCACTAAAGTTGATTTTTACCTAAAATTCTAGTATTTTTACTGTTATCGTCGAAACAATTGAGTTTACAAAAATATGTAAATAGTAAATTGGTTGGGAACTTTATTTCCTACAAAAAAAGTCTCATAGACCAAATTGCTTAAATCAATATTTTCTGAGATATTGAACTCTAAATATACTATTTTCATTTCTTTATTTTCTCGATGACAGCTTCTGTGGAAATTTGAACGAGCGTCTTTTTTACATTATGTATATATTATTTAGTAAACATATGACGCTTACGCACGTACAAGGTCGTAGCAGAGTCGGAGAAACTGATAGGGATGGAGCTATCGATAAACGTAACACGACAACAGACCCGATATTCACTAATTGTACTTTTAATAAATTATTATCCACATTTTCGCCGTGACGTTGAAGTCAGTCAATTATCTCTTGTTTTTTATTGGCCTGCGTCGGCATTTTATCAATTTGTCTGGAGTGATATGTAGCGTTGTCCATAATAATTATCGACGGTTCTTCCAGAGATTGCACCATTTCTTTAAACCATCCTTCGTAAATCTCCGCGTTCATTTCTTCGTGGCAGTCCACTGTTTTCTTGGATTTAAAGGCCAGTAAAGCATCTGACACGAATCCTTTCGTAGACCCTGCATGGCATATGATAAGGCATTCACCTTTTCCCATTGGCACTGAACTAGTGGAAGCGGCGGTGTCGTCAGTCCAGTTCTTAGATACTGTGTGGTTTACATTTAACCAAGTCTCGTCAGTGAAAATAGCATTTGATCAATCTGATATCTTTTTGGCTTCGATCAAAAATTCTCAGCGAGCCATAGCAACGTCGTGACGCTCCATTAATATTTTACGTTTGTCCGATTTTTTATAAGAAAATTCCATTTCTTACCAAGCTTAATGACGATTTTTGGCCATGGAACAAACCACATTCACGTAAAGAAATAAGTTTTTTAAGTGTTGGAATTTCTTTGCGCAAGTAATAGTCATACATGACGGCGAATAGCGTCAGCGTCGAAGTTGTCAACTGATGTCACACGACGTGGTTGGCATTTTTTCTTTGGCGTACGAAGCTTATTTTCCTGCATACCGCTTGTACCGTAAGCTTCGGTAGTAATTTTTGAAACAGTAGGTCCACTAATTTTTTATGCGGCCGCAACACGCTCTCGCACTTGCGACAGTGGTAATAGCGGGCCACCATTTTCATACTCTACTTCAAAGTAATTACGAACCTTGATCACCAGTTCTCTCGTCTGCTTTTTCAGAACAGATCCTTTAGGCATTTCGATATTTGACAGCTGGGCAGCAATCAACACGGAGGAACACAAAATACACAACGTAACGTATGGGTAATGTGAAAAACTCAGCGAACAGAAATGTAGTGACTATATAGCACGACTGTTTGTTGCGAGTGACAGATTAAAACAAACACAAAATGGCGGTGGGTCATTGAGTGTTCCTAGCTTGAAAAAATATATTTGAATGTTTTTGTTGTATTTGTCTTTGTTCAAAACATAATAAATATATGCGATCGATATAATTACTTATTTGGTCACAACACTACAACTATCAAATTAGAACTGTCATCGAGAAAATAATGGAAATAGTAGGTATAATTAATAGTATAATGTTTTTATGGTTTATACATAGTATATGTATGGCTTTTACATACACGGCATTGATTTTTCCAAGCAACAAGTAGCGTTATCGTCTACGAGGGTGGCATTGTCACTCAGAAAACTCCTTGGAAAAAAAGGACTTCTAAAATTCCTACGAAATAAATACTAATTTTAATAATATAAAAATGTATTTAATCCTTATTATTTATTAATAGTAAGGATTAAATAGGCGTTCGTAATACCGAAGTAAGAAAGAGAGTTGCTCTAAAAGAGAGTATCGGGATAAAGGTAAGGAAAGGAATGCTCCGGTGGTTCGGGCATGTGGAAAGAATGCACGATGAAAGAATGACTAAACAGATATACAATGCAAAAGTGGATAGATGCAGAAGTCGTGAAAGGCCACGACACACCTTCCATGATCAAATTGATCGTGTACTAGCAGAAGGTGATGTCAGGACCCTTAAGAACAGACGAGAGTGCATGACAAGAGTTATGAATGTCAAAGATGCAAGTGAGGTGTGTAAGAATAAGCCTAAATGGCGCTCTGTTGTTCGTGCCTACCCCGCAAGGGAACTGGCGTGAAGTTATGCATGTATATATGTATTTATTAATAATCTTAAACTTAGAATTACGATGTTTATTTCTCTATGTACGTAATTTCTTCCATACCGCCCTTTTTGAAATAAACTGTATTATATATTATTTGCTACATAAACCCGCCTTATTCTTCTTCTTTTCTCATCAATAAATTGTTAATATTTGCTTCTTTCTTTTAGGCATCGCATTCTTAATCATTGCGGCCCTAACAGATGTAATAAATGCGCAACAAGGTGATTACTGTGTTGTCAATGGAACGATTAGAAGTTGTGTTGAAGTCCTCTTAAACGACATAATACTTCAAGTCACCGCACCTACCCTTGATATTCAATTATAATTATTTTGGAAACCATGCAGAGTAAATTTGTCTTTCATTATCAATTTAGTAATTAATTTAAGCCGTTATATTTGTTCGTTCAGAAAATACAATATTTCATAAACAAACATCATAACGTTTTTTAACTGGCTACGTTTGACTACGCAATGCGAAAGATTTGGAGCGACATATTTGCCATTGAATTAAAAAAAACCTTTTTTTTTCAATAACACACAATACCTTTATCAAGCCTTTTAACGAAACAGAAAAGATGCAAAAACAACACATAAAATACTTTACAAAATGTTGAGTTGTGTAAGAGTACTCTCTAGTAGCTAAAATTCACAACATTCACAAGCTTGTCGTCATTTTGAATTTGGAAGGAATTTTATAATATACTAGCTTCGGCCCGCGACTTCGTCCGCGTGGAATAGTTTAAATAAACCCCGATTTTGAAACATTCTTCATTGATGCTCCGCTCCTATTGGTCTTAGCGTGAGATGATCAAATATGGTGGAACCTGCGTCCGGGACGCTTTCCTGTCCTTATGCAACTTGTGCTGGAGGACGGGAAAGGTTCCCAAGGACTGGAGGCGCGCTGTCATCGTGCCCTTGTATAAAGGCAAGGGGTCACGTATGGAGTGCGCCAGCTACAGGGCCATCAGTTTGATCAGCACAGCATCTAAAGTGTATGCGAAGGTTATTGAAAAGAGAATGAGAGTGGTATCCGATGGATTACTGTGTTATGGTGTTTGAAAGAAAAGAAACCAGAACGAATGCAAGGGTAATGGTCGATTTGGGGAATAGTGTGAATGGGCCGTTAGGTAAACTTCTAGGCGCTAAGAACCTCAGCCAGAAGGCCCAGCTTGCCATACACAACGCGGTGCTGGTACCTACGCTCACGTATGGAAGCGAGAGTTGAGTATGGAAGAGAGAGCATGAAAGTAGAGTAAACGCGGTCGAGATGCGAGCACTGCGCAAAATCTGCGGAGTGACGCTCGCGGACCGCGTTCGTAATACCGAAGTAAGAAAGAGAGTTGGTCTGAAAGAGAGTGTCGGGGTGAAGGTAAGGAAAGGAATACTCCGGTGGTTCGGGCATGTGGAAAGAATGCATGATGAAAGAATGACTAAACGGATATACAATGCAAAAGTGGATGGATGCAGAAGTCGTGGAAGGCCACGACACACCTTCCATGATCAAATTGATCGTGTAATAGCAGAAGGTGATGTCAGGAGCCTTAAGAACAGACGAGCGTGCATGACAAGTTATGATGTCAAAGAAGCAAGTGAGGTGTGTAAGAATAAGCCTAAATGGCGCTCTGTTGTTCGTGCCTAACCCGCAAGGGAACTGGCGTGAAGTTATGTATGTATGTATGTATTTATTAGTAATCTTAAACTTAGAATTACGATATTTATTTCTCTATATACGTAATTTCTCCCATACCGCCCTTTTTGAAATAAACTGTATTGTATATTATTTGCTACATAAACCCGACTTATTCTTCTTCTTTTCTCGTTAATAAATTGTTAATACTTGCTTCTTTCTTTTAGGCATCGCATTCTTAATCATTGCGGCCCTAACAGATGGAATAAATGCGCAACAAGGTGATTACTGTGTTGTCAATGGAACGATTAGAAGTTATATTGACGTCCTCTTAAACGACAGAATACTTCAAGACAACAGACCTCCCCTTAATATTCAATTATAATTATTTTGGAAACCATTCAGAATAAATTTGTCTTTCATTATCAATTTAGTAATTAATTTAAGCCGTTATATTTGTTCGTTCAGAAAATACAATATTTCAGAAACAAACACCATAACGTTTTTTAATTGGCTACGTTTGACTACGCAATGCGGAAGATTTGGAGCGACATATTTGCAATTGAATTAAAAAAGAACCTTTTTTTTTCAATAACACACAAGACCTTTATCAAGCCTTTTAACAAAACAGAAAAGATGCAAAAACAACACATAATAGTACATTATGGTACTGGTGTGTAACATTGGTGATTACCGCCGAGGCGCCATTGAGACTCGAGCCGTAGGCGAGGGTCTTAAGAGAGCCGAGGACGGTAATCATCAATACACACGTGTATCATACGACGTTTTTCAACACACTTGTGAATAAAATAACAACAAAAACTCATTTTATTTAGTAGATAAAAAAAAGTTATATATGAGTGAAAGTTTTATTTATTAAACACGTACGAGTTAAAATTATCTATTTAAATAAGAAGTTGCATGAAATGAGCAAGCAATAGGAACATTAATTTATTTGTTCTATAGAACACGATCTTTTTTTTTGAATAAATTTTTTTTAAGAACAAAGCAACTCAACCAATAAAATTAAAAAAAAAATCTATAACTCACTAGTGAGTTATAATGTTTTTTACTCACAGTTTGATAATGGGTGTCATTCTGTGCCTAATTGCGGTGACCATAGAGCCACTTTATGAGCAAGTGTGTTGAAAAATACTTTACAAAATGTTTAGTTGTGTAAGAGTACTCTCTAGTAGCTAAAATTCACAACATTCACAAGCTTGTCGTCATTTTGAAGATGGAAGGAATTTATAATATACTAGCTTCTGCCCGCGACTTCGTCCGCGTGGAATAGTTTAAAAAAAACCCCGATTTTGAAACATTCTTCATTGGTGCTCCGCTCCTATTGGTCTTAGCGTGATGATATATAGCCTATAGACTTCCTCGATAAATGGGCTATCTAAAATACTGAAAGAATTTTTCAAATCAGACCGGTACTTCCTGAAATTAGCGCGTTCAAGCAAACAAACAAACTTCAGCTTATATTATTGTATAAGACAATATTCCCCCTGCGTTAACAAAAAAAAATTACTACTACTTTTTATCACAAAAATAAAACTAGAACACGTTGAAATAGGAGATGAAAGTTTGTACGGGAGACCAATCATTCTTCAAGTTTATAGATATAAAAATTCATCATCGATAAAAAAAAATGCGATAGCTAGGCTTCCCATCTTCGAAAACTGTAATTTATAAACTGTAAACTGTAATTTATTCATTATCTGGAGAAGGTTGCACTTATATTTTTCTTTATATTACTTGTAATAAAGTATTTTAAATAAAAATTGTGTTTAAATTGAAATTACTTTTAAATTTTACGAAAATCCCAGCCTCTTGAAATGCTATTCATCCATTTTCTCTATCTTGTAACAATTTAAAATGATTCGTGTTATTTTGCACTTAGTTTTGATAACGTAAGCGAAGCCACAAGTAAAAATGAGGGAGTTAAAGTTTTACACAAGTAATAATTCCTCCCGATATACCTGTGCAGTAGACCAATTTTAGTAGCACACCACAGCGTACGAATCGTGTAAGCGGGAAAATGTCAAGAACGCATAGCAAACACTCTACCTTTTATACTTGACAATATAGATAATTTAAATATCGCAAATGATTGATCTACCATTTTCTGCGCAAACGAAAACTGCCGACCGGAATTGTAATTTGTATAAGACTGTAAATATATGTATATGTCACCGTCACTTTATAAATACTTCAAATTGTAATGTATCTAACGAGCTTATAAACTGCCGGAATATTGTGAATCGTAACATACCGCTTACAATTTAACACATTTTTTTCTGTGTTACGTTTTACAATATTTCGACAGTTTACAATCTCGCGTGCTACTTTATAACCTAACGGTATATACAATTTGGTGGTGACATATATACACATAACTGCTCATATACAACAGTATAGAGAAGTGACATTAGCGCTAAACTAATAGAATAAAAAATGTATGAGAATAAGACATCGTTACGTTAAGTATTATGTCCTTCCCATACAATTTCATTCTAATCGTTTAGCGCTAATGCCACTTGTCTAGGGGGTTAGGACAGAGAGAATGCGTCGTATTTGTTGGTGTAAATAGTAAACTGAAAATCCATAGAGTATTTTAGTAAAATTAATAAGGCGTGGAAGCTTAGTAGTTAGTGCACTAGCATACGAAACTCAAAGGGCGCGGGCTCGAAATCTGGCTGAAAAGCATGCACCACCTATGCAGTTTTCTGGCCTAATGTGCATATTATTACAATTACCACGTACTAACGGCCAAGGAAAACATCATAACGAAAACTTCACATCCAGATAACCGATGTGTCAAACCCAACAACCCGCTTCGAACAAGTGTAGTCCGTCGTAGTATTGTCCGTTGTGCAACAAATAGGAGGCTCGCGCCCAACAGTGGATTTTTAAGGTCTGCTATTATTTATTATGTCGACCCTACCTAGAAAATATAGTACACTGCCATTGCACTCGACCCAAACTGTATATTCCAACAACAGACAGAGGGAAAAATAATAAGTCATTTATGAATTAAAATCAGATATTTTTTTATTATATGTTCTACAATTTGGAGTATGTATAAAACTTTACAATTTGATAATATGTAGCTTGAGCTCCACATATTCAGTACATACAACTATTCATACTAAAAGACACCTAATATCACACTTAAACTTTCTGATAAAATAGCAGGGTTTATTCAAATTATCTAAGATAGCCGCACATTAGTTACTATACAACACCTTATAATAACTGCATCTTAAGCTAAACACCTTAGGGAACGTAGCCATACTACCTTCAAAATAACACGCTTGAAGACAGGGCCGGGGGGGTCTATGTTTTCGTCACATAGTCAATATTTACAAGGGAAATCTCGCGCTATTTCATGCTATATTCAAATAAAAAAAATATTTTAAACATTTTTAGGAATTACTACTTGATAACTAGAGGGGGGGGTGGAGGTTATTGTGACATATACTACGAGTGCTCACCGACGGAGGGGTTAAAAAGGGTCATGTAGTATGGGTACCTACCCTAACACGGGACGAATATAATATTACAATATTTTAAACAAAGAACTAGCTGTTCGTGTGAGGTATATAAGTAATTAAGTATATATGTGTCTACCTCAAATTAAAAATTAATTGCGTTACCCTGCTAATGTGGTCACATCGTCTGGACAGTCCTTTTATCACCTCGAATGACATTTACGCTTTAGCTTTATTAACTGCAGAAGTACGATGCAGTGTGAATATAATTATACTCTGTCCAACGGTTTATTTTACTTTTGACAGGTCGATCATCATCAATTCGCGATGCCCAAAAGTCAATGAATTCTAATCAATTTGGTGCGCCCATCTCATTTGCAAAAATACTGTGTTGCGTGATGAATAAAGTGGTAAAACTCATATGTATATACTAAAACCTTTTAGCGACTAGTATACATAATAAAACTACGTTTTAACGGTTTTAAATGCGGTAATTTATTTGATTTGTACTATCCCGACGTTTCGGCCACTTTTCAGTAGCCGTGATCACGAAAGACAAATAGACGGTAGGCTAAATAAAACTTTAACAGTACTCATTGACACTTAGCATCTTTGTCTTCTTGTTAAAACGTAGTTTTATTATGTGTATTTAATGTCAAAAATGTGCAACTTGATGAGCGTGCAAAAGTCTAAAGTAAAATATTTCATTGGACAGAGTATAGCACATTTAAAAAGAAAAGGGTGATGGATATTCTTTCAGGTTAAAATTAAAACTAGTTATTTTTATGTTTGCTTATAGGAAAACGAGCCTTTGTAAATACTACCTAAAGATTTTTATTTTTTTCGATTATTGGCAAACAAACCTCTGAATTTTACCCAACCAATATTATCAGACAAGTGTGTGGCATATAGTTTGAATACCGTTTCAAGTGTCGCATTCTAGTATCATGTTCTTGCATAAGCCAATAGGTGCGTTTCAAATATCGTTAATCTCTACGTGCAGATTACTCACGATGTTTTCCTTCGCCGTCAGCATGTGATCAGAAAAATTACCTAAACAGCATTTTTTTATCGCAGGAGATCAGCAGACAGGCAGACGGCCCACTTGATGGAAAGCGGTTACCATCGCCTATGGACATTTGCAACACCAAAGTAAACCAGAACGTAATACCAGAACAGCATAGCAGAACGCACCTACATCTTAATTTTAATGATGTGGGCTTGACCCAGCACATCATTGAAATTAAGACCAGGGTGCGTTAGTTTTAAAATAAGAAGAACCGGTAACAAACGTAGGATAAAATTAACGGAAACTATAAAAAAATACTTTCAACATAAATAACAGAGGACGTCCAAGTTGACAGCTGTCTAATGACATTGATCGAATGTTAAACGCGTAACTCACAAAGCATCATTATTCTGTAAAAACGACGCGATCCGTGTGCAGGTGTCTTTATAAACAGCGTGGAATGGCCTTATAACTATCATATCATGTTCCCTATAATACTCATAAAATGCTCTGAAACTACAAAAATAATACAGCACACCTGTTTTTAAAAGGCCTTAGAGACGAACAATTACAAACTGTCAATTTTATGTATTATGAAATTGACAAGATTGACAAATTTCATTGATCATTGCATATCAATAGTTGCAGTTGAAAATAATATAAAAAAATCGATGAAAACAGTAACGTGTCGATTGATATTACATCAATTCGTACTTCAAATCGAATTCAACATCTCCTATAGCCCTTTAAAAATATTAAATAACATATAAGATACTAAAAAGAAGAAAAGCTATATAAATACACCAAAGTTGAGCGAATATGTCCAGCAAATTTTGTTGACCAAAAAAATGAACTCAAAGCTTAGATGATATTTTATGACTCTAAAAGCAAAATTGATAATATGTATTATTATCAATACTGGCGATATTGATTTGATAAAGTAAAAAAGTAAAAAAAAAAGAAACATTTCACCATCAAGCGAACACGAAATAATCATAAAAACCTACTAAGTATACACATATCACATTTGCCAAAGCTTATGACAACTTCAGTGTGGGCGCGTACTGTGGATTGGATATAGGATTCTGACTGTACTGTACTGTAGACTGGATGTAGGACACTGATTGTACTGTACTGTGGATTGGATATAGGATTCTGACTGTACTGTACTGTAGACTGGATATAGGACACTGATTGTACTGTACTGTGGGCTGGATATAGGATTCTGACTGTACTGTACTGTAGACTGGATATAGGACACTGATTGTACTGTACTGTGGGCTGGATATAGGATTCTGACTGTACTGTACTGTAGACTGGATATAGGACACTGATTGTACTGTACTGTGGGCTGGATATAGGATTCTGACTGTACTGTACTGTAGACTGGATATAGGACACTGATTGTACTGTACTGTGGGCTGGATATAGGATTCTGACTGTACTGTACTGTAGACTGGATATAGGACACTGATTGTACTGTACTGTGGGCTGGATATAGGATTCTGACTGTACTGTACTGTAGACTGGATATAGGACACTGATTGTACTGTACTGTGGGCTGGATATAGGATTCTGACTGTACTGTACTGTAGACTGGATATACGATTCTGACTGTACTATACTGTAGACTGGATATAGGACACTGATTGTACTGTACTGTGGGCTGGATATAGGATTCTGACTGTACTGTACTGTAGATTGGATATAGGTCACTGATTGTACTGTACTGTGGACTGGATATAGGATTCTGACTGTACTGTAACTGTAGACTGGATATACGATACTGATTGTACTGTAATATGGACTGGATGTAGAATACTGTTTGTAATGTACTGTGAAATTGATATAGGATACTGACTATTCTGTGGACTGTATGTAGGATACTGTCTATACTGTACTATGGAATTGATAAGAAATACTGAGCATACTGTACTGTGGATTAATATTGTCTGAGTATGTGCGATAAAAGCGCGAACTCACAGGATCCATAAAAGCGAACGAACGGGCTTTGTTGGACCTATTCGAATATATCGATTGTCTTGATGTTATCACCACGTCGCGGATTTCTGTTGAACGCCGACGAAGGTTATTTGGTATTTTTGGGCTTGTGTGTACGTGCCTGAATAAAATGCCACGTGCCAACCTTACACCATAAACTTGTGTAGAAGCCCTAATACAAATGAACGACACACAAAACAGTCTAAGTTTCCGCATACTACATAGCGGATCAAGTGAGGGTTCATGGTTATTACTCAATTTACTCGGTCGACACACGACATGCAAGATAAACATTTATTGCTCACAAGTGGTGTAAAGACGAATGAAGCTCATTTGTCGTACCTACACACGTATTTTCGATGACATTTTTAGGCTACTACCAAACTTCGGATGCAGGAACCTCAGCACTCGCATGCAGGCCTCATCGACTAAAGAAAACAGTTCCCACATACAGACTCGATAGCGTGAGAAAACGTCTTCCGCTAACCGCATAAGCTAACAACCAGCAAAAATTAACATAACCATGCGGAATAAATTTCTCAATTTGTTTAGTCTCTTGTTATTTGTCCCTTTCTATACACTTAACAGGGATACCTGTTAGATAAGTTTGGACGTGAATACAGTAGTTCAATTAATTTAATTACCTTCTGATAATATGTAAACTATAATTAGGATAAGCTATACCTGTTGTTGGCATTCCCCAGTCATTGGCACCCATTGTCGATTAATTCAAAATATTATCTTAATATTTTTTTTAATTTTTAGTATTACATTAATTTTGATATTATTACTGTAAGCTTACAAAATAAATAAATAAATATTAAGAATTCTTAATATTTTGAATAAATTGACTGGGTGCCAACAATACATAACTTTACCCTATGTAATGTAAGTTTTTGAGAATTGTTAAACCAGCGTGTCATGTTATCGTGAATGAACAATACAAGCAGAACACCCCATTCCGATCCACACGCCTTACAAATAAACTTAAAAGGCTGGCAGTAATAGGAGAAAAGACAATGCTCACATACGGAGCGTATTCTGGAACATAACCGCGACTCACGAACAAGTCGTCACGTTCAACTTAGCGAAGTAGTCCAGTAGGCCTTGCAGGCGTTTCTTGACACGTTTCTGGTCGTCCAAAGTGCAGCCGAGTATCGCCGACTCGAAGTTCTTGTCGGTGCCAGAAGATGTGTCGGGTTGGGAGGTGCAAGCGTTCATGTACGTCTGGCATCGTGTCAGAGCAATTACTGCGTCATCGTGGCCTGACATCACTAGTTGGTCTATGTACATGTTCACCTGGAATATGGATGAGAACACACGTTACGATGAATTTAATAACATTATTTACATAAAAAGAGACAGAGATAGAGAGATAACTCTTTATTGTACACCATTACAGTAAACTTTAGCCTAAAAATATATTATTTTATTCGTTCACGTGGGACTTAGACTTTATGTTCATATCTTCAGAATTTTGCAAGATATTGATTACTAAAAGTAAGATTACATATAGATAAAATTTTATTGTTCACGCAACTAACAGACAATAGACGGCTTGTTGCAGGTAATCTACCTTATACTAGTGAATAAATTCAGATAAAAAAAGAAATTAAAACTAAAATACACTATGTATCACTACCGACGGGGAGCGTGCCCAGAAGGCTGGCTGCATCACCACGCTGTATAGCAATACTTAATTGTCGATATATGAGCCAGCCTTCTGATCACGGGTGGGTGTCAAAGAGTTCCTTATATATGTCTTTAAAGAAACTCTGCTAATGGATCCCACGGGCCTGATGTTTCAACCCCAAACGCCACAAATATATATCCTTTTCCTAAGGCTCCATATTTGCGCCATTTGACGTTTTCGTCACTGACTCGGTCATTGGAAGATGTGCCTAAAAATAATCTAAATATGCACAATGGACGGGCTTATCGCTAAAAAGCGATCTCTTTCAGACAACCCTAGGCACGAATAAAACAGATTCAATTTGTCGAAGGTGTTATATTATATAATTATACGGTATATGTATATATAAAACCGCAACCACTTTCAATGAGCTGAGCCGTCTCTATATTTAATATTTTCAGAATAAAAACAATCTTGCACGTTAATAATTTTACTTTAATTATATTATTTTGCTTTAATCTATGCATGCATGCATTTAGTATAAAAATGTTATTGAATACAGGAAATGTATTAATTAAGCACTCGGTATATTTTATCTGACCTTGTTGAATGCGCGTATGCGTGATATTGATCATTTGCAAATTACATATGACTCATAAATTACATCTTTGTTACATATACTTTATAAATGAAAGAGTGTAAAGAATATGTGAAACATTCGTGTTGCGTATTATCTCATTGATATTTTTCTCAGGATTATCCCATGTGAATTTTATTTCTTGGGCTATTTTGCATTTCCCGGAATAAAAGGTGCAATTCACAAAGGTGAGCGAGCTTTACTTGTAGTAAACACGTGTCTGTGTGTACATGGGACCAACAGCGAGTATGATTCATTGAACGGCATGCTCGCAATTGATAAATCCGTCAGACACGCACCAATCGCACCGCGTATAAAGTCCCCTTGCCTTCGTGAATTAGAGCCCCCGGTGTTACTTCATTCCCCTTGTGCCAGGGACACGGGTGAACGGCCTCTCCATTCCGTGGGTCCTGGCTTCTTTCACTACCGGGGAGATCATACTTTCAGCCAGATCCGTCTAGACATGGGTGCCGCCACTGCCACTTGCGCACGGCGTGTACGATATAATAATTTATTTTCATTTCAGATATTACATCCATTTATTAGTGACAATCATTATACATATGTTAGTAGGACGGGAACAATCGAACACAAAAGCAGAAAGAATGGCTCCACCCCGCCCTCGACAATAGATAAATAGCCTCACTCAGCATCGAAGGAAGGGGGAGTACATTCTCTCTGCGAACACCCACAAGATACTGCTGGTGTTCGAACGGGCTATAAACAGTAAAGACACGACTTTCTTACGCGCGATGGTGTAAAAATCATCAGTACGTGCGTCAGAAAACATTGTGGATGCAATGCAAAATCAAGGCAGCTCCAGCAGCATCCTGAAGATGTTATTATACTGAACACAGATGACACGAACATCTCTCAGGGTTTATAGTTGATCCCGAGGCTGCTGGCACAAAAAGACTCCGGATCAACATTTAAGACGTTGTGTCCGAACCTATTTGGACATAACCCTTTTTTACGTTATTATTTTAAAAAAATATGTTTTATTGACTTATGTCAATGGTATCTTAATAATAACACGTATTACACGAAACATTTTCCTTTAACACTTTAATTTATATAATCTAATACATCAGCTTTATACACGCTGGTTAAGTTGCAAACAATTTCCATACATTTTTTGTAACATTTATATATAATTTAATTAGGTATTTAAAAATGACTGAGCTCTCTAAAACTGTTAGTCAAATTGGTAGCATGATATAAAACAGACGGATGATAATCTGAAGAAAACAGAGATAGTGTTCGCATTTTTGAATTCTGCCTATTTGCAGCTCACACTTTTGTAACCATATTTCGAAGTAAATATAGATGGAGTAGATTTAAATACAGTAACTTTAAAAAGCCTGGAATCGGCACGACGACGGCGCCGCGCCGCCGCCGCAGTTTTACAACGCAGCGTCCATGTCTGGCCACAACTACATGTAAAATACTTTTTAAATATTCATGTTAATATGAATGAATTCAATAATCTGTGATTTTTAACCGTATGATTATCGATAGGTCACGCAACTAATCAAATTAATAAATTCCAAATATGGCCGGCCTATTAAAACGGATCAACCACAAGTAATTTGGCGCACACCATAGTATTCGTACTTACTCATTTACTCATTATTTTGGACTAATATGTTTTTACAGTCTCATATTTACATACATACATACATAACTTCACGCCAGTTCCCTTGCGGGGTAGGCACGAACAACAGAGCGCCATTTAGGCCCATTCTTACACACCTCACTTGCTTCTTTGACATTCATAACTCTTGTCATGCACACTCGTCTGTTCTTAAGGCTCCTGACATCACCCTCCGCTAGTACACGATCAATTTGATCATGGAAGGTGTGTCGTGGCCTTCCACGACTTCTGCATCCATCCACTTTTGCATTGTATATCTGTTTAGTCATTCTTTCATCATGCATTCTTTCTACATGCCCGAACCACTCATATTTACAGTTTTTCATTAAAACCAATATCGCGTTGATATAAAAAAACAACAATATAACACTTGACCCAATAACAGCTTATTACACAACACAATAGAATCAACGTAATTAATTATCATGACAACTGTGTCCTCACTATAAGTGCCTGCCCATTGTGTTGAATGCGCTCAAACTTTTGATTAAATCGTAAATGATGTATTTGACTTTTGACCGTCGAGAAGTGGTCATGACAGGAGGATTGGTCAACAAAGGAGACGGGGCTTTTTGGGCCAAGGAAAGTAATGAATTGAAATTTGGCTTAAAAGAGCGTTATATTTTTCTATTAGAAAATGGAAAAATCCGAATACAATCTAGAATAAAAGAAATCTTAATAATAAGGTCGCAAATAAAATGAGTTATTGATAAGAACAACCGATTTATGTGAATGAGTTTTACCAATGGGGATTGTTAAAAAAAAATTACCCTCTGATTTTATATTTTTATTATGTAAAATAGGGTATTTTAAGATACTAATTTGAATATTTTTGTGTTTTAAGAGTTAGTTTTTTTTTAATTCGATTTTTAAACAAATTATCCGATGACGTCATTGGGGACAACTTTACATTAATTCCTTTGCCTATAAAAAGAAAATAATCATATTAATCTGTGCTACTATTTAAATGTTACTGTCATTATTCATTATGACACATCGTGATCATTTTAGTGTGGCCAGCTTAGCAATTTTATCGGTAGATTTATTTTATATATTTTGGTGTTCAACATTTATTATTTTCTAAAGTTACCGTTAAGTTATTTAAAGTGACCTTTAGTGAAAAATCAATATAATATAACTTAAACTGAATAATGTACAGTTAGACTGAATACCTTTAATTGATAATTAGGCATAAAGTACCTATTAGACACCATTGCGATGTCATTACTTTTCTTAATTTGTAATAAAGTATTCTTTCGGCGATTACAACAGGTAAAGCTCTTTCGACCAATAATTACTTTGATTTGGTATCACATTTGTGTTATCATTTTTAATGTCTGATACATAGACATAGTCTCATTATCCAATGATGTTGTCAATCCAGTTAAAATAAAAAGGTTGTATTGTCAGTTTCAATTGAGGGGGGGCGGGGGGAGTGTTATTAGTCAGACCTTTAAAAAAAATATCAGCCGTTAGGACTGCACTTCAGAGATAAAAACTTGGTATCTGAGCGTGACGGTCATGCGAATTCGGTGCATTTCCCCATCCTAGAAGTATCTGCCGAAATTTTCAATTTAAAAATCATGGCGATGTTCGATAAGGTCTTTTTTAAGTCAATATGTTGGGAGTTACTTTCCTACACACACGTGTGTACCTACAAGAATTACAAATTTTAGTAATTTCACTATTAGCAACCTGGCAACATTGGGTATTTAGGCTTTAGATCGGCAGTTAATGCAGCATTTCAAAATTCTAATATTATTCATTACAATTAATTTCGTCCTTAGAAAAATCTTCTAAAGTCATCCGACAAAAAAGTGAACTGTTTTATTAATGAAAATGTATTAAATATTTTCTCTTTCTAAACATGGCCGGATCTTCAAATAGGAGTGTTAATTTTGTAAAGGCTGATACGCTAAACCTACCTAACATGTAATGTTATTAGAGTACATAGCTATACTCGTAGTACATATTGGAGAAATAAGAGGAGCTAAAATCCTGATGTAAGTAGTTTTGTGAAGGTTTCTAAATTCAACATGTTCGTCCATAGATCTTCCTTCCTTCTTTCCTTTTATAACCTGTGTAGTATATTACTATTCCTGTCTGTAAATTTCATCCATATAAGAAATCAGTAATGTTAATTATTAATTAATATATGATTGATGTAAGTATACTTTGTGTTGAAGTCAAAATTCACCTAAAATGTGCACCTATTTATAGAAAAATAGCTACATGTCTCACTCATTCATTAGAAACTGATTAAAATAATATTAATTACTTTTTTGATAATTTGGTACAATCAATAAATCAGCAACCTATATTACTTTCTTAATAATCTATAATACAAGTAAAGTAACTCATATAAATACATACAAATAAAGGAACAGACATTGCACCACTACCCTAGCGGTTAGATAGTGTGTTTGATTGCTAATGTATGTTATGGATCTGATCTTATACAACAAATTACCGGAAAATATGAAACTCTCCAGTAGTTTTAAATATATTAACTTGCCGGCTTAAAAGTGATTAATTAAGCACATCTATGGCTTGGAGGATTTCATGGAATATGAAGATTTGTGACAAATACCTTAATGATTGTAAATCTCTTAATAATATGATTTTGATGTGTAACATAGTTACTTATATGAAAATTTATGAGTTAAATAAGGACTATGGGAGTAATTAAATAGACACTTTATATCTTTTTTTTCAGGTTCAGAAAAAATTAGCAACAACTTTTCTGCATAAGCAAGGGTTATGCTTGATCACAGAATTTTATGACTTATCCACTGCAGTTTACATGAAAACTTTATGTATAGAAAAAACCAAATGCTAGCCTGCAGAAAAAAGAAAAAGATAAAACTGAACATTTCTGAAAAGATTATATAATATGTCCTAAATTATTATTAATAAGTGTTTAATTAAATAAACAAGTTTAACTGCTAAAAGTTATTTATTATTTCATCTTGCAAAATAATAAGTCAAAACATATATTTTATTAATCAATTCATATAAATATATGGCACATACAAATTTATAACTCACAATAGTTTGCTTTCAGTATAGAAACCATCTTATTCTTATAACTCGTAATGTGAACTCTTAAGACATCAGGCAAAGTAAAGCTAAAATATTTTTGGAGGAATGTTAAATATTCATATATTGTTTACATGAATTATAACTAATAACATCTAGATTTATGTATATATAAAAATAAGTTATTTAAAATAGCCATCCTTGTTTTCAATTAATTAAGCTTTAAAGATATAGGCCATTCTTCTATGGTGGTACTAATCTTTTCAATCAGTTTCCATTTATTGATTTGGGCTCGCTTGAGATAAATTCAGGTTCTGGTGAACTTTTTGTATGCCATTAGCTCCAATACAGTTCATAAAGAATACTCCAAAGAATTCAAGTCAGAACTCGACGAAGGCCAACCTATGCTCTGAACAAAGTCTGACAAATTGGCTTGCAACCAATGTTGGATTGAATTAGCTTCATGGGAGGGTACAGAGCCCTGTTGGAAAATCCACTGCTATCCAGCGAATAAAGTATCACTTAATGCTTAAATCATTGTTTCCAATATGTGATTTTGGACGTCATTTTAACTTCTGGCGCAAGGTGTATTGTTTTCCCAGTTAAATTTTCTTCCACCGTGATGATCTTCTCATCAGTAAACAGGTTATTTTTTGGATCGTATCTCTTGAAAAGATTTCGACATCGTTCCAATCGCCATTTACGAAGACGCTCGTTTATATAATGCACTTTTCTTTGACTTTTAATTAGAGACCATATGTAAGTATTCTCTTTACAGATATTTAAGAAATATTGGTCTGAAGAGATAATATATACATAATTTAATTCTGGAGCACGTCGAATAAAATGTTTGTTTATGTTGATGTTGTATGACATAACAATGACATAAAAAGGAAAATGTCGGTCCTTTTGTATTTTGAAACTGAATGGCTACGGTATTCATATGCATTTCACCAGACGTAAATGACGTCATAGGATTTAGTAAGGTCAAATAAAGGTCAAACGAATTTCTTTCAAAATACAAGGGGATTGTACGTTTTTTGGAATTTTAACTAGACAGAAATGATTAGGTACACTATTCCTCGAAATGGTTTTTCAAAAAGCTAAATTGAAAAAAAGTGAACAATCCCCCCCCCCGATTAATTCATTCAAAATAACTAAACCCACTACAATGAAAAAAAAAACATAATAATAAAAATAAATCATAAAATTACTCATCTCTTTACAGTGTTCTGGGTCAGTGTGGTCGGCAAACTTATTAGCCAAAGAGTCAAATATGAACATTACAACAATTTAAAAAAAAAGTAAATGTAAGCTTTTATTACACTATATAAGTAGTACACTAAATAAAACTAAATTTCATACTTAATAAATATTTATCAATGCGAACAATGTGCTTGCATCTCCTTGGAAAGTTTGAGTAAGTCAGGTTTGTATGTTGTTGTTTTTAATTTCAGGCATGATTCCAAGTTCTCATCAATAATTATTTATTATTGCGCCTTCTGTGGATATTTGTGCCAGAGCCGCACTAAAGGATCCATAGAGCCACAAGCGGCTCTGGAGCCGCACTTTACCGAACACTGTTCTGGGTAATAAAATCCGAAAAAAAGATATACCTACTCACTAAACTCACTGCACCTGCACATACTTCGTCCTTGTATGATAACTCTTTAACAGTGCAGGCTGTCAAACGTTGAAATGCGCTGCCTCTTACTGTCAGAGAGGCCAAAACATCAACACTCAGAAAATACTACTTTTTCTTAAATGATTGTGCCAAATTTTTATACTATAAACTATTTAATATACCTAGTCTTGCCATAAATATTGTAACAAAGAAAATTTTTTTTTTCTATTGCAAATAACATTTATAAGTTTTACAGTGTATTCGTTTAATATATAAATATAAAACAATTTAAAATATAAAAAGCTTATTCCAAGTGGTCTCCATTGGTTGCAGTACAGTCCTTTAAACGTTGAAGCCAGTTATCAATAGAAGCAGGCACTCTTTCCATGGGAAAATTCTTCACTGCCAACGGTATGGATTGTTTTAGGGACTCCAGATTATCATGGCGTTAAGAGCAAGCCGTACTCTCTAAAACTGAAAATAAATCATAATCCAGCGGATTAAGATCGGGACTAGACGACGGCCAGTCTTCAGCTCTGATAAAGTCCGAAACGTTCTTTTCCAACCAAGACTGCGTGGACCGAGCTTTATGGCCCGGCGCCGAGTCTTGCTGGAAGGACCATTCTTGGTTATTGAACATGGTGTTGTTAAGGGGCTTAACTACTTTCTCAAGAATGGTATCTTGATACCCTTGTGTCGATGTTTTAATACCTTTTTCACAAAAAATATGGCTCCGTCACTCCTTCATAGCTAACACTCCACCAAACCATCACTGAAGACAGATAATGCTCACGTTGAACTCTGTCGACTAATTGAGAAGCTTCCTTAGAGCTTTGAGCATAAATACTGTCATTTTGTTTGTTAAAATATTGCTCAATTGTAAAAAATTTCTCATCCGTAAACAAAATTGTTCTGTGACCTCCCTTTGCGTACCGCTTCAGTATTTGTTTCGATTTTACCACCCTATTCTTTTTTAAATCATGAGTTAAGAAATAATCAGTGCGTCTCTTATAGACTGCAAGTCCCAAGTTATCTTTTAAAATACGCGACATGGTTCTAGGTGATATCTTCACCTCCCGAGATAAAATCTTTTGCTTTCGGACAGGATTTCTTCGAATTCTTTCCCTTACTGCTTTGACCACCTTTTCCATACTTTTGTCACAAACAGAGGTCTCATTGTACCTATTAATAGCCCGGTACACAAACATTTGACTAATACCAAGCGTATGGAGTTTTAAAAATTGCAATTGGCTCCATACCTACTTTGTGTAATGCAATCACAACGATTCGGTTCCCTTTATCGCCCCACTCCATTTTAATATGGCAAAATTTTGTACAATGTATTGGCGCCAAAATGAGAAAACACAATAAACAATCATATAAAAATGACAGATTCCAAATTCAAATGTAATATTTTGTTTCTTTTTAATTATAACAGTATTTATGGCCAGACTAAGTATATATATGTTATGAATACGAGTAGGTTTGTATGTATTTCATTTATAAACTAATTTAAGTATGTGTATTTAATTTATAAAATAGGTAGTTTAAGTATACTTCTTTAAGATCTATCTAATAGTCTGCAACATCTACATCGCCAGAACAGGTTAAATTATTCCTCAAGTCAGATTGCCTGGAAGAGATTGCTTTAAGCGATAAGGTTGCCTATTGTTTCTATTATGATTGTGCATTTTTTCAATTGTATATATGGTGAGCATTAAAGTGTCATCTATCTATCTATATATAGAAGAGAACCAAGGAAACCCACATACTTTGCAAAATTAGCAAGCTGTAATGACAATGGACCGATTACGTCACGACCTACGCTACCGGGAGTGGTTCGTTCTATGGTCGGGAGCAACATCGGATGGGACGCCGCCTCCTCCTTCTGCGAGCATGTTATTCTAGGCAAGGAGGAGGCGGAGTGGGCGTGTGAGCATACCAGCTTGCTCTGCTCCCGCCAAAGGAGAACGTGTCAGCGCCGGAGGGCATACTTAGCCTACCGGCCGTCGTGAACAGGCGGCGCGGGTGGGTCCCCGTAGAAGGTTACCCACCCGTCATTAATGGCGTCGAGGTGAAGGCACGCCGATATTCTGCACGCGCTTACCTCTCCTGCTGTGGGGCGCGTTACAAAGCGCACTACGCTTTAAAAGAGAATAAAGTCGCTGAGGGTTTGGTTCCCCCCGGCAGTGGAAGAGGCCTTTGGGCCGGCGCCTGCTAGGGCCTGCGAAATAGCAAGGCCAAATACTTGTGGCCCTGGCATAAAGACAAAGGATGGAAAAGCGAGGGGTTTTAGTGGGTATCACCGACCGTGGCGAATCCCATACTCTCCTCTGTGTTTCCATCGCGATTGGTAGTCGTCAAACGGATTTCCACTTTTCGTCGGGTGGACAGTTTGCTTGTTCGCCAGCTTTTGGCAATAAATAGACGATGCCGTTTTTTTCCTATACAGTTACGTTATCTTAAAATAAAATAAAAACTTGCTGTAATAAATAAAGTACAGCTTCCTTCCAACCCTCCACCATATACCTTACCCACCTATCCATAACAATTCCACCACGTATCAACCTACCAACCTGAGTATTTTTCCGCTCACTCCTACATCCAATCAACACCCATCCAATCCAACCACTCATCCAATCACAATCTCACCACCCTCTCATCCATCAACTTACCCAACACCCGCAATAATTATTTACCTTTAGTAATATAAAGAAGTCGTAGATTGCAACTTTTTGAGAAAAGTATAAATATAAATAATAAAAATAAAAGAAAATAAGAACTCTGCCCTGACCAATGGTGGAGAAGCCTGCATATTTAAAAAAAAACTTCAAATTCACATAAGTGTCCATAAATTCCTAATATGTTTTTCATTTACATAAAATGAAATAGAATACAACCTGATGTAGAGCCTCCTCTTGCTGTGTGTCCCTGTCGGTGCGCACGGCGACTTCAACTGTCATGGCGCGCGCCAAAATACGGTCCGCGTATCTCACTATATCGTCTTTATCACCTAGAACGAAACATATACATGTGTAAGGCGATGATTTATTACAAAAACTCTAGGCTGCATACATCTTGACGCTGTACGCGATCGACGAATGCTTATTATTAAAATGCTTTATCGTGATCCCTCTTCCGCGCCTGATGCGGCGCACGTACGCCGTGCTAGAAACTCAAAGGATAGCAAACATCTGTTTTACGCTGGGGTTGTTTGGAAGAGATTACCTTTTAGCAATAAAATAACTCTTTCTACATAATTAAATATAGTTTTAGTCTGTAAGTTATTTTTTGTATTGTATACAATAAAGTATTACGGCTCAGCCACGACCTTGTCGCTGCGAGTGACAGCTAAGTGCGACGCGACGGGTGAAAAAAACAAAAGTATTAAAATGTATGAAGTATGCTGTATGCCACGAATCGACGCGCTCAACGCCAACCACCATAGCGACGCTTGTCGCGTCGCCGTCATTAACTCCAGGGTCGTGACCCGGCCGCTATTATAAATAATCTAACTACTCAATAATTTATGTGTCATCCCTCTTAACAAGAATGGGGAGGCCGGAGGCTAACAGTTGACATTTATGGTTTAATAATATGTATCACGGCTTAAGGAATTTCAATAAAAAATTGAAATGAAATTTTATTTGCAAGGTTCAAATGGCATACTAGGTCCAAGTCCCATGTAAACAAAGTGATGCTCATATTTAGTGGAAATTAAAATTAAATCTTTTGTAAAAAATATTAAAGTCGTGTCTCTTTAGAGATTCTTGTTTTTATCGAAGCAATTAACTGGAGTATGTATACATTTAGTAATTAATGGTCTAGTTAACACAATAACGCACAGTCCAGATGTTATTTAAAATAAATGCTGCTAATGCAAACTGTACTTGAGTTGGAAATATATTGACTGTTTGAGGTAACCTTCAGGTCTGTTTTTTTTTAACTGGTTTGTATAGACTTAGCTATAAGTGACTTATGTATGTACGCCCGGGTATATCTTGTTCGCCTGGGAATATGAGTACTGAATAATAATGATAAAAAAAACCTTCAGGTCTGTGACATAGCAGATAGACTGCAACTTGGCTCACACTGGTAATGCTAAGCTGACAATGAATCTGTTGCGAATGTAATGCGTGTTATGTTGCACTATGTGTGACTTATAACGACTGTTGCACATTAACCTACTTTACTTTCTATGTTTGTAGTAAGTCATATTTTAATAAGCTATTACTAGACGAAGTCACACATCATATGCTCCCAAACTCAAGTTACGTTTGTATAATGAGTAATATATAATATTCATTTTATATGCATTATTTTATTGAAATACAACATTATTTTTATTCATTTATTTTTCAAATATATATAGGCATTATGAAAATGAAGCCTTAATAAAACTAATGATTAACAAAAATCAAAGTTTAAATATTTCTTTTAACAAAAACAAAACCAAATTCAAACAAAAAAGCATAAATAATATCTACAACATCTTGAAGTCGGTGCATTTTGCAATTTTGTCGTTGATTTTTATGTTTCACTTGGCAGCAACTTCAATAATGTTGTAGGAAATATTTATTTTATGCTTTTTTGTTTGAAGTTAGTTTTGTTTTAGTTAAAAAAATATATTTCTGATCCACCTCGTCTAAGACGTCCACCGTACTCCCCGGACCATGCTCCAACAGATTACCATTTTTGCAACAAGTTATCCATATTTCGAAATTTGGATAACTTCTTGCAAGGTAAAAAGTTCAACTCCGATGGGGCAGTCCAAAGCGCTTTCAAAGATTTTATTGATTCCCGTCCGAATGGTTTTTTTAGTGAAGAACTATACCTATGAGATAGCAGAAGTGCATAGATAGCAATGGTACATACTTTGATTAAATAAATATATTATACTTAAAAAAAATCGACTTTATGTTCCTCCCTTACAAAACGCCAATTTCATATGTAAAGACCTAATATAAGGAAGAGAAAACTATGAGGGTGAACCAAAAAGTTCCTAGAAGTGCAAAGATATATTGTTTTGTAAAACGAGTAGCTAAAAACTCAAAATTATGGGTAAAAATGAGTTATGTGTGGTGACAAATTATCTCAGCTTGAAAAAAATGTCGCAAAAGAACTTTATTCCGAACATTCAGCAGACATTAGAGGATGATGCTGTACCCTATTCTATGGTTGTGTACTGGATAGCTAAATTTAAAAGAGGTAGATCAAGTTGTAAAGATGACCTGCGATCTGGGCGGCTTTCAACTTCCTTTACGAAAGAAAATGTCAAAAAGGTTCAGCATCTGGTTTTAGAAGACAGAAAAATAACTAGAAAACATATAGCTGAGATTGTAAAGATATTTTTTGGTAGTGTTCAATCCATTTTAATTGATTCATCGGGGTTCAAAACAATGTCGGCAATATGGGTGCCACAAATGTTAATAACTGATGAAAACAAAAAGTGACATTAGGAAATTTTTAGGAATAATCTCGAAAGGTTCCAGCCTGATTCAGATAATTTTTGCCGTCACCTTGTCACCATGGATGAAAGGTAGGTTCATTTCGGTCCTGAAACTAAGAGTCAAAGCATGTCTTGGAAATGACCATCCTCTCCATCCATTAGAAAATTTCGAGTTGTTCCTACCGCTGGCAAAGTTCTGGCATCAGTGTTTTGGGATAGTGAAGGATCCTTTTTATTGATTACATGCCAAAAGGCCAGACAATTAGTATACATTATTATGCAAATTTAACTTCAAAAGTATGTGAAGAGATTAAAGTAAGACCCACAAACCATCATTGGGTATGTTATTTCTTCACAATAACACTCCCACTCATCTGTCGGAAGTTGCACTCAACGCAATCCGCTGAGCTGGCTTCAATCTCCTTGAGCACTCACCATATTCTCCAGACACTCCAAACCCAAGTGATTTTCACTTATTCCAAAAATTAAAAGAGGAATTTGTGGAACTAAATTTCATATACATAAACAATATGGTTATGGCTGCTGTATAGGAGTTTTTCGAGACTCAAGAAAACCATTTTTTTGCAAGGCATAAGGGAGTTAAAAATGTGTTATTCTAAATGCATTGCATTGGAGGGAGATTATGTAGAAAAATAAAGAAAAAAAATTGGATTTTTTAATATTGATTACAAGAACCTTTTGATTCACCTAGGTAACAGTAATTAATTTCATGTAAAATGTGAAATATGGCCAGAAAAGGAACAAGGAATGAAACTTACATTCAGTTATATCGGCTAGTAGTTCAGAGTGTTTCACACTATCTAAGGTGGAGAGCAGGGAGTCTTTTTCTTCTTCAATCCTAACTGTATCACGCCGTAGCCTTTCCACACGCATCTCCACTTGGTCTAGCACTGAAATTAGCCTGTGTGGAACAATAATTATAATGTTATAATCTCAGACAAAGAAATAAAAGTATAAGCAAAGCCTATGTGAACAAAAGTTCTAGTTTAAAGTAAAGCATTATCTTTAAACTTGTGTGCATAAATCTATGTATAATACATGTGGTTTGCATCTATGTAGTTAATAGTAATGTAATCACTGAAATCTATTTAGACTTTATCAATACTAATTTGGTTATTTAACACTACGTTCTCGTAATACATTAAGGAGCCGTCAGCTTTCCAGTCCAAAGTCAGCTTCCTTCAGCCAGCTTCACGGTGGCTTGGAGCTCAGTCTACCTAATATGTTCATTTGAGGTTATTATCATATGATTAATGTAACTTATGGTAGCTCAATGAGGAAGCATAGGTTCCCACACCTAATTATATGATAATATTGTGGTAAGTCACCTCTAGAGAACTCTTCATAGTTCAAGGTCTGCCATGTATTTTTTACATTTTTATTAAATTAATCTAATGTTTAATAATGTCTATCAGTCACATAAGCCTAAGAAAGGACCCAGAAGTAACATTGTTCTGGTATTTTTAATTATCATTTACATTACACGCAATTTTAAAAACTATAGAGGAAAGAAGAGGAAGAATGTTTGGATATTTACTACAAAACAACACCCTTCTCTGTAAACTAATAGAAGGCAAAGTGGGATGGGTAGACCCAGGAGGGTGTATATCGACCAAATAAAGGAAAGGATAGGTGTCATATAATGTAGTGAATCAGTTGGCTGAGATTAAAGTGGATTGGAGAAGACTTCACCAACAAGAATTAAACTCTTAAATATTATTATGATGATAATATTTTATTTTCTCCTTCACACCTCTGTAAAAATAAATCTAATAACATTTATGGTATACCTACAACTAATTCTTAGTCATTTAATTCTCAAAGTCATAGACTTCCTCACAATGTTGAAATGGTCAGTTATCTATGAAAGTTGTTTTATGCACATATTATTAGCATTACATTGCATAAATGAAGCAAGGTATGTATATCATATTGAGCAGTGTTCAAGCCAAAATAATATTCCAGTTTAGTAGGTAATAATAATTTTCAGAATTGGCCCAAAGCACTATTATAGCTTAACAGACTTTATGTCATTTTACACCAGTCAGTACTTCAAATACTTATACATCACTAGTAAATTTAAAGTTGAAAGTAGTTTCTGTATATAAAGTTTAATTGTGATAGATCATACCATACCTATTATGATTCTTACAATAAGGAAACTTGCCAGAAATTTAGCATGTACCTTTCACTTCATTTAGGTAAATTTGCATAAACGCGGAACCTGAAAATTATGCGTTTTTTGTATTTAAAGACTATAAATATGGTTTGCTATGGTGTAATAAGGACACTAAAATTATCGGAAACCCGTCATTTAGGTAAAAAATTAAAAAAGAATACAATTAATTACGTTAAAAACCTGCATCATATAAATAAAAATAATGTTCAATTTTAGCGTCAGGACTCACCTAGTTGTGATAAAAACACAATCACTTATTTAATTTAGGGATTAATCTGCAAATGTAACATATATGACATGACCAAAATAATTAATCATTATAAAATCAACTATTACGGCATTGCTAAAAAACCACCATATTTTGTAATTGTAGGTGAAACCTCAGATTAATAATATTAAGAGACAAAGTTTTTACTTCACTTTGCTACTTGTTAGGCAAAGACACTAAATCCATACAGCATGAATATCAATATTATTCAATCAATCTGAAGATCATTGAATGACATGAAAGTATGGAATTTTAGATTTTTCACATTATTGTAACTAAGATAATTAATATATTTTTCTAGTTTGTATATATAAATACCGACTACATACAATACCAATGTAAGCAGAACAAAGTATAGGTGTAAGGGGTGGTCGAAGGTGTAACCAGTGACAAGGACAGTGGGTTAGGTTAGGTTATCTTTAGACCAAAGCCAGAACCGACTTTAATTTTTATCAAAATTATCAACGAATAAATGGAAACCAGTTGGTTCTGCCACTCGCCGGCCGCTGCCGCGGCACGCTCGCTTCGCTCGCTCGGCTCGTGGGCTTTGGTCTAAAGATAACCTAACCTAACCCACTGTCCTTGCCATAACCTTCGAACACCCCTCACACCTATATATTGTTTGTCTAACATTAGTATTGCATGTTGTCGTTAATTATATATACAAACTACAAAAATATAATAATGATCTTAATGACAATAATGTGAAAAATCTAAAATTCCGTATTTTTATGTCATTCAAAGATGTTCAGTTTGATTGAATAATATTGATACTCATGCTGTACGGATTTAGTTCCTTTGCCTGACATTTAGCAAAGTGAGGTAAAAACTTTGTCTCTCAATATTATTAATCTGAGGTTTTACTTACATATTACAAAATGTCGTGATTTTTTAGCAATGCCGTAATATTTGATTTTATAATTATTAATTATTTTGATCATGTCATACATGTTACATTTGCAGATTAATCCCAAAATTAAAGTAATTGTGTTTTTATTATAATTAGTAGGTAAGTCGTCACGCTAAAATTGAACATTATTTCTATCGATATAATGCACGTATTTCGTAATTAATTGTAATGTGTATTAATTTTTTGTCTAAATGATGGCTTACCGATGATTTTAGTGTCGTTATTAAACCGTAGCAAACCATATGTAAAGTCTTTGAATACAAAAAAATGCGTAATTTTCAGGTTCCGCGTTTATGCAAATTTACCCTTCATTTATACTATTCAAACATAATATTTAAAGTACTTTTTACATAACCTATAGATAGATCATTTAACTTGATCATTCAGGGAATAAATTAATATTAGCAGTTTTTATCAGACTCATGGTTACATTAACCTCATGGGAATGTGATAGCCAAACAATAGCATTGCATTTACATAATAATTTCGGATTTTAATTAAACCTATAATATTCATTTCTTTGTATGGAGACCATAGTAGCAGTTGAATTAGTCATAAACTAGACTGTCCAAATAACAGCCTCCATTATAAAACAATAGTAAAAAACTATTTATTCCATTTAAGGCAACAGAGGCCCATTGCGTGGGTGAAACAGAAAAACTTTGTTTTATTTTATTTGTTAACCAATTTTGGCTATCGAACCGCGCTTACGGAGTTATGACGAATAGTGTATAGAGGCTTTGAACTTGTTTATACGTAAGATATAATAAAGGTTACCTATCTTTAGGTGCCTGTGTCCCCAACGCCGACGATTCATCGATAAGAGGCAGCCGTGAACCTTCGCCGGCATAAATCTCCATCGTGTATTGGTCCACTTCCATTGTTTGATATTCGTCGTTTCGTGCAGCCAGTGTTGTTTAAGCGAACCTTCGTTTTTATTACGAAGTCAAACAAATAAAATGCAATTTTCTTCGCAGACGTCAAAACCCAAACTAACCAAAACAAATTGACTGACTGACAAATGACAAATAGTGTATTATCTATGCTGACAAATGACAATAACATTATAACATGAATACAATAAAAAGTAGTTATCATTAAAATTTATCAATGTCTTAAGAAAGGCTTTAGTGCTCTTTAATTATAAAGTTGACAATGAAGCTTATACAATATATTATTTTATAGCATATTTTAGTTTTGTTACGGCAATGACAATAAAATTAAATAAACATACTCATAGACAATTAGACACATAGTTTTATTGTTTAATAGTAAGGAATCTAGTCCACACAGCCAATTCAAGTCTTCGTATAATAGTCGCGCAGTTGTATTGTAGGCTATTTTTTTTTTTTTTTTTTTTTTGTTTTGAGGCGAGGGAAAATGCTTAACCGATTTACGCACAAACTGGGTCGTTGCTAGGGGAACGACACGCGTCGGTCGGGGGCGATAACACTGCAGCAATAGTATGCTCTTGGCAGCGCTCCGTCCGCGATCGACGTCACAGAATAGTGTGGAAGACTCCGAGCGTTGCTGCACGGGCGAGCAACCCCAGTACCCACTAAAAACCCCCTCCTCCCTGACGACCCTGCGCTTTGAATGTGTTGGAAAGGCTGAGATTTAGAACATAGTTACGCCCAGCCGATCCAGCGCAATAAAGTGCCTGGAGTGTGCCCTGGGAGAACACACCCCACTTCGTTGTGCGGGGGTAGAAGGTCCTTTGCTCTTCCTAGCAAGCTAAAGGCCCCCCGCGGTAAACGGAACCTAACTCAGGGAGGGAAGTAATGCGCGTACCTGCCTCTCCGGGTAGCTACCTCGAGAAGACGCATTGGCACGCGCTGCAGGACTTCTCTCCCTGTCTCGTTCTGCGGCCTCCTTGAGTGACATTACTGTCTCGCAAAAAGTAACCGCAGCCCCCCAATTGTCGCTGCTCTGCAGCATGGCCTTGACCAAGTCGCAGAGCGAGTCGACTGGACCTACGTGCGTCTCAAGTTCGAAACGCTGCGGCGCCCATGCGGCGCACTCGACAAGCGTGTGTAACGCCGTGTCGGGCGCGCCGCACTGGCGGCAGTCCGGGGAAGGCAAGCAGCCCACAATGTGTAGTTGTATTGTAGGCTACAACTAACGCCATTCAACGGAGTTCTTGTGAAAACTCAAAAGGCCACATTTGACTATACAGTTCACATTTCTCACAAAACATATAATTACTACTCAAAAACTATCAATATCCTACAACTATTGTTCATTTTAGAGTAATTTTACACATTTTTAGAAAATAAAACTGCACAGCACAACGTCTCCTTTCAGTTCCCGCCAAAAACTCCGTTTTATTGTTTATTAGCTAGATTTTTGCGTGGCTTCGCTAGCTAAGGTTTCACATCCTAAAAACCGTTCCAAAATTAGTAAAACGCGTAGGTTTTACTAACGTACTATACCCTACGTTATATTTACTAACAAATTCGTTTATGTCTTCGTTCGCTATTTTATTTTTTATTGCAGGAGTTCAGCAGACAGGCAGACGGCATAACTTGCTGGAAAGCGGTTACCATCCTGCTCCCTTAACGGAGACGGGAAAGTGGAACCTGGTCACTAATGCCGTAAAACAATTCAAGGTTGTTATGGTGACATACTTTAGAACAGGAGTGGTAGCCATCCAGTCGGCAAATGCCCTACCACCTTGTTGTGGGTTGTTTTGTGGCCTCCTACGACAGGCCGCCCGGTCGCAGGAAATTATATTCTTTCTCCGGTCCTGCAGGAATCGAATCGCTCGTGTAAACATCGGATCCGTTCAACCTGAACACGGGAACGAGAGCTTAACTCGAGACTTCCGTGCTTTAGGCATACCTCAAATCATTCAATCCTGGGTGATTCGTGGCAAGACTTACGGCAGACTGTACGAAGACATTGTGGAAGTCTCCAACCGACCTTACAACCTACGCCTTGGTTTTTTACTCACAGCAAATTATCCAAAAAGGTAATCTCATGAATTAGGTTGGTCATTGTTCTTCACCGGTCTTTTTGGACAAAATCAGAGTTCGAGATGTGCGAGTCTGACTTGGCTGATGGAACAATACAGCATTTTTTTATTGTCCAAATATTGTTTCCCCTTTTTATGACATTCAACCATTGAGATATAACATGTCTAGAGCATTGAGATATAAGATTTTTTAAATTATTCATATTTCATAAAAAAAAAATCGTAACATAATTTACCAAATTTTGGCAAGTAACCCCACTTCTCACCTGACATCATTAATCAATTCGATAACCTTTGAAATATCGAAATTAAATTTCATGTTTTTATAAAGAAATTATAAGAAAAGTGTTAAAGTTACCGATGAAATGAGATATTATCCGTATCTTTTCCTCTTTTAAAATAATTTGAACACATTTTAATGACACAGGACGGCATAATGTTTTTTTTTTTTGCAAGAACTCCAACCAGTAACGAAGTACTATGGATACGTAGTATCCACAGTAGTTTGTGGTAACGAAGTCAAAATGACACTAACACGCGTGGGAAGCCAGTGCACCAATTTTGGTGCCCTTTTTTTGGGCCGTTTTTGTGCAATTCATGCGTGATCTAGATGTTTATATGGTCTAAGTATTTCAACCTAAAGATTTCTATATAAGTAATAATCAATGTTTGTATGTTTGGCCAATATGGGTTCCTAAGCCATTGATCAGTTTGTGATAAAACTTTGGCAGTGTTCTGAGGACGCCCGAGAGGGTTTCTGTTTTAAAAATCTATATATCTATTAAAAAATAATCAATGTTTGTACGTTTGTCCTCAATGTGTTCCAAAAGCATTGACCAAATTCTGATGAAACTTCAGTATGGTGTTCTGAAAACGAAGGTTACTGACCCAAAAATCTTTATATATAAAATTCTTCTGTTTGTGTGTATGTCACTTTTTGGTGACATTTTTTATACGTATTCAAGTAGGTCCCGGGATGGTTTAGATTAACAATTGGACCCAGTAGATGATGTCGCTGGACTCCTAAACAGTGGGACCGATTGTGATGATTTTTTTGTGTATGTTCAAATGGATTCGAGAATAGTTTAGATTAACAGTTAGTAGGTGACGCTGCAATCGGTTTCTAGGGTTTTCACGATTTATTTTGTGCGTTTGGTGGGTCTCGGACGGTCTATGTTTGGATGGTATAGATTCAAATTTGAACCAGGTAGATGGCGTTTCAATCGGGTTCCAGGATTTAGGTGAAATTATTTTTGTGCGTGTTCAAGTGGGTCTCGGGATGGTTTAGATTCAAATTTGAACCAAGTAGATGGCACTTCAATCGGGTTCCAGAATTTAGGTAACATTATTTTTGTATGTGTAGAAGTGGGCCCCGAAATGGTTTAGATTATAGATATACCAGTAGGTGGCGCCGCTAAAGTTTTCCTAAACAGTGGAACCGACTTTGATCTTTTTTTTGTTTTTGTTCAAGTGGATTCGAGAATGGTTTAGATTAACAATTGGTCCCGGTAAATATCGCTGCAATCAAGTTCTAGACTTTTATTTCTAAGGACAGGGCAACATCTGCCGGATACAGGTAATATATGTATATATACCTAGTCTTGCCATAAATATTGTAACAACGATTTTTTTTTTCTATTGCAAATAACATTTATAAGTTTTACAGTGTGTTAGTTTAATACATAAATATAAAACAATTTAAAATATAAAAAGCTTATTCGAAGTGGTCTCCATTGAGTGCAATACAGTCCTTTAAACGTTGAGGTCAGTTATCAATAGAAGCACGCACTATTTCCATGGGAAAATTCTTCACTGCCAATCGTATGGATTGTTTTAGGGACTCTAAATTATCATGGCGTTTAAGGCAAGCCGTACTCTCTAAAACTAACCATAAATCATAATCCAGCGGATTAAAATCGGGATTAGACGACGGCCAGTCTTCAGCTCTGATAAAGTCCGAAACGTTCGTTTCCAACCAAGACTGCGTGGACCGAGCTTTATGGCCCGGCGCCGAGTCTTGCTGGAAGGACCGTTCTTGGTTATTGAACATGGTGTTCTTAAGGGGCTTAACTACCTTCTCAAAAATGATATCTTGATATACTTGTACCGATGTTTTGATACCTTTTTCACAAAAATATGGCTCATCACTCCTTCCTAGCTAACACCTCGCCAAACCATCACTTAAGACGGATAATGCCCACGTTGCACTTTGTCGACTAATTGAGAAGCTTCCTTAGAGCTTTGAGCATAAATACGGTCATTTTGTTTGTTAAAATATTGCTTAATTATAAAAATGTTGTCATCCGTAAACAAAATTGTTCTGTGACCTCACTTTGAGCACCGCTTTAGTAGTTGTTTCGATTTTACCACCCTATTATTTTTTAAATTATGAGTTAAGAAATGATCAATGCGTCTCTTATAGGCTGCAAGTCCTAAGTCATCTTTTAAAATACGCGACATGGTTCTAGGTGATATCTTCATCTCCCGAGATAAAATCTTTTTCTTTTGGACAGGATTTCTTCGAATTCTTTCCCTTACTGCTTTGACCACCTTTTTCATACCTTTGTCACAAATAGAGGAGGTCTCATTGTACCTATTAATAGCCCGGTACACAAAGATTTGATTAATACCAAGCTTATGGAGAGTTTTAAAAATTGCATTTGGCTCCATACCTACTTTGTGTAATGCAATCACAGCGATTCGGTTCTCTTTATCGCCCCACTCCATTTTAATATCGCAAAATGTTGTACAATGTATTGGCGCCAAAATGAGAAAACACAATAAACAATCATATAAAAATGACAGATTCCAAATTCAAATGTAATATTTTGTTTCCTTTTAATTGTAACAGTATTTATGGCCAGACTAAGTATATAGTGTGGCGAATGATGGTGGAACCATCTAGTTAGTTTAAGAACTTTTAGAAAAAGCTAGAGAATTCGGGAAGGAAAAGGCAAGGACGGATATCTTTTAGAAAGGGATAGACGATACACGAAAGTTCGGGAAGGAAAAGACAGAGATAGATGTTTAGAAAGAGATAGTAAATAAAAGAATAACGAAATTATGGGTTCCAGAAAATTCTTCTGGGTATATAACCAGCGTAAGGCGCGCCTATTGGGTAGTTTAGATTTGAGTTCAGTTCAAGACAGCGAAGCGACAAGTGCGATACGGAAGAGTTGGAAGAGAAGTTTAATAGAAGACAGTGACGAGTTAAGTGGTGAATTTAATGACAAGTTTAGTGGACAGTTAAGTGAAGGAGGAGTGTAGCGTAGTTCGAGAGACGAATCAGAAGCGAGCTACACGCGTTAATATCGGAGGTGAGCATTGCAGTAGCAAGAAGTGGTCTACGCAATATCGGCGATGGTATTGTGTGTCGGACGCCTATCGTCGGGACAGTGCATCGTTAGTCGTGCGTATAGGGGCAACCCTGCGGAGAGGTATTGAGGTATTACCTGCGGCTATGTAAGTCAATAAAGGCGTTACTTAAAAGAACTGGTGTTTCTATTTTATTTGGAATTGGATACGTAATAAGTAGTTAGTGCGTAATACGTAGTATTCATAATAGTATTCATAATAGTTCAAAATATAGTGATAATTTTATTTGATATTCGTCGTTTTGTGCAGCCAGTGTTGTTATTTAAGCGAATTTGGTTTCACGTCTTTAAAATAGGAAAAAACAATCTAACAATGTGTCCACAGTGCAAAAGAATATCGTGAGGAAAGCTGCAAAGCAAGAATTAACATAGAAATGATAAAATAAAACCCTCAATAATTATTTACAAACATCTTTATTTATATTAGTTACATCTACAAACTAAATAATAAACACTCATAACATAATTAAGTAATACAATAATTTCCTCGCCTTTAAGCTGACTTACAATTTACGCAAGACCTAAGGTTCAGACCCTGTAGACAAGTGGTATTAGTGCTAAACAAATAGAATAAAAAATGTATGGGAATGACTTAATACTTGGGCGGGTAACAGACATTATTCAATATCACGCATAGTAAGGCGTGGAACAATGTCTCTTGCCCATTTTACTCCTAAGTCCCAGGGAGTAATTTGGCCGATGATCATGAGTGGAGCGCGGGTCGCTAAGAAACTTATGGCAAGTCTATTTAGTTTCCTTCTCGTGGTTGCTGCCCGTTCTTGTTCTGTTTCCCTATGAAACAGATGTAACAAAAACTAAATAGTCGCATGTCCTCTCTTTCTCGACCGCACTAGTGGCCAGCGGGTCTCCTAGTTTTTGTAGGTCAGGACTGGGGGACTATTTACGACCACCTGCGCTTTGGCCTGCGTAGTGAGCGCCATAAGCGGGGATGAAGGAGTCCTGGAGGGTTGAGCTGATCGCGGGTCGGGGTTAGTTACCTTCGATCAGTAATAAGCCCTCTTTGGTCCTGATTTCAAGCGACATGGAGGCCCCTTGTCTAGCCAGCTAGGGGAAATGGTCCTGGTAGTCTGACTTCTGACATCTACCTGGCGAGGTGTGGAGGGGTCCACGCATGGGATAGTGGTGGCCATGCTGACGGGACCAGGCTAACGTGGGTAAACTGGATAGTTGTAAACCGACTTCCCCAGCCGAGTTAGTACGAGCTCCCGATGTCGCGCCCAACCATAAACTCTCTGCACCTATATCTGCGTGGTAGTCCTAGTGCGCCGTAAGGGCACTCCCATTTGCGGGCTCCGTGGAGGGTGGGAAGCCACTAGGATGAATCACAAAAACAAAACAATGGATGGAAATAAGGTTCATAAATCCATACCTATAGGGAAACCTGAGGGGAAATACATGGGGAAAGTCGATACATCGGCCATCCCCACACTGCTGCGACTTCCTCGAAGGAGGTGGCGCTAACGGGACCTTTGGAACCCCTTCAGGGAATCAAAGGCTCCGCAACGACGGGCCCAAGCATCCTTGAGCTAAAACGGGGCCAGGCGAACACGCCAGTATACGGGGCGGCGAAACCCACCGTAAAGGCAAGCAGCCTAGTGGCCCGGTGTGTGATGAACCTCGGCTCACCCGTAAGCATAAGAGGATGCTTAAGAAAAAGGAAAAGAGGAAAGTAAAACGCGCCGAAGCCAAGAGCGCCAAACTGCCCCCCCCCCCTTTACAGACAGACAAACGGACAATGGCACCGGCTCCAACCAAGGTGCTTTCCACAACGAGCAAGAAGCAGGGCCCTAGTAGGCCTAGCCCTAAAACGCAAGGTAGCGGGCAGGCGAAACCGAACACCAAGAGGGCTAGGATGGATGAGACTGTCTCTCCCAGAGGCGAGTCCAAAAAGCCGAATTTCTCCCCTGCCCTGGTACCTAAACCTACCAGCTACGCGGAAGCAGCGTCCATGAATGGTCCCAAGGCGGAGCTGGTCATTACGTCATCAATGGGCTTCATTTCCCAAGCTACCGCCGCGGAAATTGAGAAGCTGTTTATAGAAAAGATCATCACGTCGGCAAAAACACAGGCCTCGGAGGCCCCCAGGTTTATGCACAGACTTACTTACGTCGACGGTTCGCTCCGGCTATACTGTGATAACGAGGAAGCTGTTGAGTGGACGAAAGAGACCTGCGCGGCCCTGGAGCTACCGGAGGTAGGCCAAATTGTGGTCACCGACGCGAAGAACATCCCGAAGATGGTACGCTGCGGTATTCTCTTGCCACACGAACACGACGGCGTCAAGGTGCTCATCGGCACAATGCTGCAGTGGGGAAATTCCTGGGCACAAGTGGAAAGGTGGCGTGTGCACGCTATCTTACCGCAGACTAGGGCGACGTTCGTGGTGGTGAGCATTCCCAAAGATCTTGTCCCTGTGGTCCTGGCCAGGAAGCGCCGCCTCAGCTATCGGCTGGGTGCGGTGTACCTGAAATTCCAGGGCTCCAAAGGACGGTTTGTCGATACCCCGTCGGACCTCCTGGATGAGACTGCGGGGTTGCAAGCTACCGCGGATGCTCCTATGTCTGAGGTAACTCCACCTCTGGAGCAGAAGGAGACAACGCAGGCGGGGTCCAGTCGAGCGGTCGAAGCGACAAGTGCCGACGAACTCCTGGACCTCTCCAGATTAGGACTGGAGGAAGAAGGTGATCCAAATGGATCCCCCTTCCTACAATAGCATCTCGATCCTACAATGCAACCTCCATCACAGCATAACCGCTACGGCTCAACTACGCAGATGGTTAGAGGTTGCATCAACAGCACCGGGCATCGCACTGATCCAGGAGCCGTAGATCAGAGGCGGCAACGTATGCGGACCTTCCAACATTGGCGGTAAGCTTTTCCTCGATAACTCGGAGGCGAGAGCCTGTATATATGTCAGGGGTAATATAAGTGCACAGCCTTTAATGGAATTCTTTTCCAGAGACCTGTGTGCTATATGGCTCAAATCAAATCAAGGTATTAAAAACTTCAACCTCGTTATTGCAATTATGGCTGGGAATTGATCATATCTACAGACTCCAATGCCCACCACTTTTTGTGGGGTATGGAAGCGAGCAACAACAGAGGTAACTATCTTGTTGAATATCTACTTACTACTAGTTTAGACATAGACATGACAAAGAAGCATCGTGCTCCGATCACAGGTGGATCCGCTATGACCTACAACAAACTAGCCTTTCGACGCCACCTAGGAGGTGCCCAAAGAAAACTGACCGGTCACGCTATAAACAACTATTAGCGCACGAACTGGACAAACAATCATCAACTGCTAGGCTGGTAAGTGCGGCACTAATTGAACAGCAGGTAGACACTCTGAACACTACCATAATAAACTGCTACCACAAGGCCTGTCCCCTAAAGGTACCCTATGCCAAGGCCGGCAACAATGGCTGGTGGGGCAAAGAACTCGAAAAACTGCGCGCAAAGGTTAAGAGAACGGTTAACAAAGTAATGAACACAGGTGCGGATAGAGATTGGGATACCTACAAGGAAGCCTCGTCTCTATATAAAAAACGCATCAGATATTGAAAATCATTCACTGAGAAAATTTTGCGAAAGCATTGACTCCACACCACAAGCGAACCGTGTTAGGAAGTAACTGGCCAAACAGGGCCCTTGTGCTGTTGGCAACCTACGCAGGGACGATGATACAATGACCCTGAGCCAGGAGGAATCGAATGCGGTACTACTACAAACACACTTCCCGGGGTGTCAAATAGAGCTGACTCCTAGATGCGTGGAAATCAACTCTTTATCTACAGAACATTGCTGGCAAACTGCCTGTGAGATCGTCACCTTCAGCAAGGTGAAATGGGCGGTTGACAGCTTCCAGCCTTTTAAGTCAGCAGGAAATGATAACATCTTCCCAGCACTACTGCAATGGGGCGGGGAAAAATTGATTTCCATCCTAGCATGCATCTTTCAAGCATGCTTGACACATAAATACATTCCCCTTGCCTAGCGTGAAGTCAGGGTTATCTTCATACCCAAGCAAGGTAAGAGTGATTACACGAATCCAAAGTCGTTTAGACCCATAAGTCTGTCGTCATTTCTCCTTAAAACCTTGGAGAGATTATGCGACAGGCACCTTAGAGATAATGCGTTACGCAATCTACCCTTTCACAAGCACCAACATGCTTACTGCCCTGGCAGATCTACCGAGTCTGCACTTCATCAGGTGGTAGGTAAAGTTGAGTCTGCTGTCCAAAATAAGCTGGGCTGTCTGGGCTGCTTCATAGATATAGAGGGGGCCTTTGACAAAACCAATTTCACCAGCATCGATATAGCACTCCGAAGACACGGGGTGGATACCCTGCTTATCGACTGGATAATCAACATGTTAAGCAACAGATTTATAAAGGTAGGAGAAGACACAAAAGGCGCCCATGTGGTTCGAGGCTGTCCTCAAGGAGGAGTACTTTCCCCACTTCTGTGGAACTTGGTTATGAACAACCTCATTTCCAAACTAAACAGTCAACACTTTTACACAGTTGGCTACGCCGATGACATCACTATACTAAATGTATATATGTAGGCAATAATGCCAGCATGGTGTGTGATAGGCTACAGGCAGCCCTGCGTGTAGTGGAGAAGTGGTGCAAAGAGCATGAACTCTCTGTCAACCCACAGAAAACGCAGGTTCTCTTTACAAACAAGAGAGTATTAGGTAATTACAGATTACCGGCCCTCTTTGGAACCACACTTCAACTATCAAATGAGGTTAAATATCTTGGGATAACCCTAGACAACAACTTAAACTGGAGTAGCCATGTTGAAAACAAAGTCAACACAACTAGTGTGACCTTATGGCAATGCCGTAGGATGATCGGTAAGCGTTGGGGACTTCATCCCACTCTTTCTATGGCTCTATACAGCTGTGGTTAGACCCATGTTAACTTATGGCTCTGTGGTTTGGTGGACAAGGACTAAACTTACGACCTGCACGGCCAAACTTCAGAGACTACAAAGACAAGCGTGCTGTGCTGTGAGGGGATGCATGAGGACAACGCCCACCGCGGCCTTAGAAATAGCTCTTAACATCCCACGACTGCACCTGTTCGTACAACAAGAGGCAGCAATGGCGGCCCTAAGATTAAAACACCTGAAAACTCTCAAGTTTGACAAGGTAAGACATTTCAGCATTCTCTCGGAAGCCTGGTCCAACTCACCTTTGGTGGAAGCGGTCAGTGATAGAATAGAGAGCTTTCATTTTCGATAAAAAAATACAAGGTTGAACTCGCGGAAGGTAACGACAGTTTTCTTTCCCATCATGAGCTTAGCCATTATACTGATGGGTCAAAGACTAGCTTGGGCTCAGGCACGAGAGTCTTCTCGGAAGACCTAAATATTAACATATTCGAACCCCTGAGTAAATTTAATACAGTATATCAAGCAGAGAGCATGGGAATCCTGCTTGCAGCTAAAGCAATCGTAGCTAGAGATGTCAATGATCACAGTATTAGAATACTCTCTGATAGCAGATCGGTACTACAAGCCCTTAGCAGCAGGGTTATTTATTCAAATTTAATATACGAATGCCACTCGGCTCTAAATGAGGCGGCAGGTAAGAACAATACCTTGACCCTTCAATGGATAAAGGGACACAGTGGTGCCTGAGGTAATGATGCAGATCAACTGGCAAGGAGAGGTTCAGAAACCCAACCGGTCGGACCGGAACCTTTCCTGCCTTTGCCACATAGTTGGTTTAGAAATTACATAAATCAAAGGACAAGGGCACTACATCAACAACTTTGGGACAACCTGGAGGATTGTAGGCAAGCTAAGCTAGCAATGCCTCGAGTAAACCTGCGTTTCTCCAGGAATATCTTAAAGCTCAGTCGGTCCCGGTTATTAGTGCAGCCACTGGACATGGCAATTTTAACAGACATCTTTTCAATATAGGTGTCACCGACAGCCCCCTGTGCAGAGCATGCCTGGAGGCAGAAGAAACAGCCGCCTATGTCTTGCTTGAATGCGGATAGGTGGCCCAATACAGGGCGAAGTATCTAGACGCCCCAGGTAGCCTCCGAGAAGTCTTCAGCAACGTCAAGAAGCTGGTGGACTTCCTGGAGGAGCTGGGCTGGATGGAGTAAACCCTCATCCACCCTCGCACGCAAAATAAGTGCTTTGTCGTCGAGTTGCGGAAACCGCGCCCGCTTGCAGAAGAAGAAGAAGAAGAAGATGACTTCATACTTAACGCAATGATATGTTATTTCTACACATTTTCTATTCTATTCGTTTAGTGTCAATGCCACATGTATATCTGTATTGCCTGTTCTCTCTGAGTCCGTATTTTTTAGCTAATGTATATTTAAATCTATAATATTCATTTACATATATGATATAATAATAATTCAGATTAATTTTAATAAAATAAAAAGCACTGCTCCTTATATACAATAATTAAACATTTGTACAGGAGAAAATCGCGTTCGGTCTTTCCTGCTATAAATGAAGTAGAAAGTAAAATTTCAATATCGTGCTAATATAATCTTCACACAAATTTTTTGTTATAAGTGGTTCAGATTATACTTAAAATTTAGTTTGATTAGAATGACAGCTGTCACTAAAATGGCACCCATAATTCTGTAGTCAGTAAAAATCCTAGATAAATAACTGTTTATTGTACATCATTAAAGGAAACTTACAAACCCATACCATTTTAAAAGTTGTTACTGTTTCTTTAGTAACTGTCAATTTAATCACGCTAAATTTTAAGGGCAATAGATATTTTTTGTCAAAATCAACTCCGGATATAGACCAGTGGTAACATGGAAGAAGAATCTAGAAAAAAAAACATTTCTGATAAAGCCTAGAGACCATCATTTGTAGGGGGGGCGCTAAAATTCTTTCTCTCATATATTTTGATATAGCAAAATATAATGGATTTTAAAACAACCGATCGGGTGATCAGAGGGCTGGTGCTTACCTCGGCCAACGCATCAGTATGGCGATCCAGCGAGGAAACGTAGCCAGCCTTCTGGGCACCTTACCCATAGAAGACGGTGATCTGGGCTCAGTATTCTACTTATAGTCTTGAGGGATTATGAGTAGAATACAATACAAATAAGTTAAGTTTTCTTGCATTGTATTCGATTATATGTTTTTACCAAAAAATGATTAAATTTGATATTTATATAAGATGGTTTAATATTAATTTTTAAACAATAAAACATTGGTTGAAAGACTAGCGTGGTACACATAACACATATGTGCATGTATACATACTCAATCGTCATAATATATAGTCACATGGTATGCAGTTCTTGTGAATTCAGTCACAATACAGATAAAAATGTCAATTTGTTAACATATCTTGTTCAATGTTCACAACGCCTCTGTCATCGACGCCTTTTTAAGCAAGTTGGCCCGTCGTATGGTACTACAAACATTAGTGACTGCCTACGTCTCATCACATATACTGGAATGTTCCAATATAATTTCAGCCAATACACCTGGGTTAAACAATTTACCTCTTAACAATTTAATTTAGATATTTTAATTATTTTCTCATAAGAATAAGAAATATTTTTTTCAACACACTTGCTCATAAAGTGGCTCTATGGTCACCGCAATTAGGCACAGAATGACACCCATTATCAAACTGTAAGTAAAAAACATTATAACTCACTAGTGAGTTATAGATTTTTTTTTTTAATTTTATTGGTTGAGTTGCTTTGTTCTTAAAAAAGTTTTTATTCAAAAAAAAAAGATCGTGTTCTATAGAACAAATAAATTAATGTTCCTATTGCTTGCTCATTTCATGCAACTTCTTATTTAAATAGATAATTTTAACTCGTACGTGTTTAATAAATAAAACTTTCACTCATATATAACTTTTTTTTATCTACTAAATAAAATGAGTTTTTGTTGTTATTTTATTCACAAGTGTGTTGAAAAACGTATGATACACGTGTGTATTGATGATTACCGTCCTCGGCTCTCTTAAGACCCTCGCCTACGGCTCGAGTCTCAATGGCGCCTCGGCGGTAATCACCAATGTTACACACTAGTACCATCATGTACTATTTTAACAAACAACACTTTTATTTATCCCATGGGTTTTATATCAAAATATATAAGAAAAATGTCAGGGCTTACGTTGTCTCGAATTTTGTAGTGTTTCGACATGCCTTAAGAGGACTGCCTGTATTTAGGAGTGTTATCTGAGTTACATTTTACCGGATGATTGTCATTTCCCTAATCTTCTTCCATGGTAGTTGAGTTTCACACAACTTATAATTTCGGTGAGCAGCTTTCGTTTGTGCAGAAAAGTGCAGCCCAGTTTCCGACTTGTAAATAATGTATATTGAAGTTTATCCGCAAGCAGATATGGTATGCTTGCTATGCATTCTTAGCTTACACGATTCGTACGCTTTCCCAAACTACTAAAATTGGCCTACTGCTCGGGTACATCGGGATTATTAGTTGTGTAAAACCAATTATAAGTAACAACAGTCAAATCAACTAAGATATTCTTTATTATCTTACTAAAACGCCGTAATTTTGTATGGCAAGCTATGGCGTCATTTTTAACGAGTCAAATAACATACTAATTAATGTTTGAACATAAAATTATTTCTTTCATAATATTTCAAAAGTAAGATAACAATATGGTATTTTAGCGCCCGCTCTTTTAAATGAAAATAAATTTAGAATTTATTATAACACGTGTCATCTACTACGCAATTGGGCAATTGCAAATGTCAAATTTAGTTTTAAGTTTGACATTTGGAAATTGTCAGTTTGGTCTCTATATCTCAAAAACAAATGATTATTTAACAACATGACCAGAGAATAACACATAGAGATATTCCAAATATGCGCGTTTCGTTTATTTACCGCTCCATTCACTTATTCTACCGTTTTCGAATGCCAGGCTCTTTCTTGGCAATGGTACTAAGGTACCTCGTTTCACTATACCCATATCTTCTCCGGGATAGTACTGAAAAATAATAAGCATAATAATATTAATTTGTAGCATGGAAAAGTAAAAAAAAAACACCTTGTGGCCGAGCCTAACATACTAGGAGAGATAAAATCTCACCGCCTCCGTTGGCTCGGCCACGTGGAACGGATGGGAGAGGATCGAAGCGTGAAGAGGGCGTATTTGAGACGATCGGCTGGGCGACGTCCGGTCGGTCGTCCCAAGTACCGGTGGAGGGACTCAGGGAGTTAGTTATGGAAAAGTAAAGTTTACTCCGAAGAACACCTATAGTTCGGGACAAATCGACGGGGGGTATAAGGCGGGTCGTGGAGGGGGGAAGGACCCCCGAATACCGTCTGCGTAATCTTAGTTTGAGTACTGAATGACTCCACATCTACCACATCTATCGATATTGATCTCGCTTATCTCATTGTTTTTTTTTTTTTTTTTTTTTTTTATTGCAGGAGTTCAGCAGACAGGCAGACGGCCCACTTGATGGAAAGTGGTTACCATCGTCTATGGACATTTGCAACACCAAAGTGCTACAAACGCGCTGCTGCTCTCTTAAGGGAGACTGGAACCTGGTCACTAATGCCGGAACACACACCAAGGTTGTTATGGCGGCATACTCTAGACCAGGGGTGGTAGCCATCCAGTCGGGCAAATGCCCTACCACCTGGCTGTGGGTTGTTTAGTCGCCTCTTACGACAGGCCGCCCGGCCGCAGGAAATTGTATTCTTTCTCCGTTCCTGCACGGATAAAATTATGTATTCAAAATAAATTTGGTTGCCTCATAGTCACGTGTTAAAATAAAAAACCAATAATCCATTTATCGAACACGAGAACTAACTAAAAAAAAATGTGTGTGTAGAGAATACACTCACAGATAATTCTTCTCTAACTTTTAATAATATTTTTTTTTAAATAATATTATAATTGAAAATAAACTTCTTAAGTATCACTATCAATTATTCACTGCTTCAGTCTAAAAAATATTATCAATCTTATTTCGGTTCAAATTGGACCTATGCTTAAGGATTGGTCTTGTTGACTCTCTAATATGTGCTACACAATGCAAAACTTGTATCTCATTCTCTCGCAGGCTTAGTCCTATCGATATATATGTTTATCTCTTTTTAGTGTCGCTTTTTCTTTTAATCGAGTTTCAAATCAATGATTCTTAAGAAGTTTCACTTCAAAAAGTATTATAAAATTGTGAATTTACATGGAAAAATAATATTCTTAATATTACTTGAAATAAAACAGTGATAATACTCGTTATGTACCAAAAAAATTATCGATATCGATAGGACATAATCTCAGTTTCTATCTCAACTCAACCTGTCGCGGGCATTAAATTTCACACGTATCGAGGGCGGCACAAGTCATTCTTCTCTTGCGTTTTGTAATAGAAAAATACCACTAGACCTTCAACTAACATTTTATAATTTACAACATATATTTTTAAAAGGATCTAATAATTTTTCTTCGCATATTAATATATAATGTATTTATTTATATAAAATGTAATTATTACAGGTTCTGAAGTTTAGTTGTGACAAACATACAAAATGACTTTCATAATCTCTGTAGAACTCACCTGACATTGTGAAACAAATTTCAGCACATCGGATCGAATGAAATCATTGTCCTCCTTTATTTTTTCTAATCTGAAAATTGCAATGTATATAATGTTAACATGTTACATTTATGTAGGTTTAATACTTTCACAAACTAAACCGATACTCACAAGTCCAGATTATTTATACGATCTACTATACTACTACATATCTTCTCACATAACGGTTCGTCAAATAGTGGAATGCCAAATTGAAGATCTAATATTGTCCATTTCTGAAAATAAACCCGTTTGTTTTGTAAATGTTTTCAATATTTAATAATACTAGTGGGCGGACGTTGTCCTGCTTTGAAGAATAAATAAAAACCTAGATCCTGATTGCAGCGCCACCTATTAGGTGCAATTGTGGATTTAAACCATCGAGGGACCCTTTCAGATAAATTTCTCTGTCTGAAGTCAATAAAATCATCAAAATGCTGGAATTCGACTACAGCACCACCTATCGGGTACAATTGTGAATCTAAACCAACCATTTATGAGCAGTTCAGTGACATACACAGGAATAGAATAATTATAATAAGAGACATAAATAATTGAAATGATATAAGTATTACAACAATTTGCTTTACCTCAGGTCTGCAAGTCTCATCGTCCGAAATGTAGTGAGCAGTATCGACACCACTATCCCCTTCGGTCGCCATCTCTGACAACTTATCCGATATTTGCGTAAACATCGATATCGATTCTTCGACCGGACTCAACAAATCATTCAATTGACACTGTTGTCCCGCATCGACATCTTTCGCCGGCTTATGCACCGGCGCGATATCATCGACTATCGATTTCTCACTAATCGACACTTTGCCAACACTTTTATCATTTAAAATTTCGAACATAGATTCTTTGCTAACAGACTTTTCGGTTAGTATATCAACAATCGATTCCTTGCTAACAGACTTATCATTTAATAATTCGACTATCGATTCTTTACTAATCGATTTATAGTCTTTGTCTTTAAGATCTTCAATGCTCGTTGATGATGAATGTATTGGGACTAGATCATCGCTACTTGCTATAGATTCTTTGCTTTTAGATTTGTCATCAATTGCTAAACTATCCAACTCTTCGCATAATAATTGACCGCATTCAACACTAGTGAAACCGTTTGCTGGCGAATTTGTTTTGCTTTCTATGGTAGGGGTGACAGCGAAATGTGATTCGATAGGTGATTGTAATCGATTATGCTTCACTTTAGCAAATTCTTCCGTCGATCTTTCAATAGAATCGATTGAAGAGAGTGACGCTTCACTTATAGGTTTAGCGATGCCACATACATCTTTCTTCTTTCTAGGTGGTACTGTAAACATTTGTTTCTATTAGAGTATATAAGAGTTTTTGGCGGGAACTAAAAGAATGTTGTGCTGTGTAGTTTTATTTTCCAAAAAATGTGTAAAATTACTCTAAAATGAACAGTAGTTGTAGGATATTGATAGTTTTTGAGTAGTAATTATGTGTTTTTGTGAGAAATGTGAACTATATATTCGAATGAGGCCTTTTGAGTTTTCACAAGAATTTCTTTGAATGGTGTTGGTTATAGCCTACAATACAACTGTGCTAAAATGAAGACTTATAAATCAGAATTGGCTGTATGGACTAACATTCCTTTGCCTGCTTTCGTTGCGAATTCTACAACTACTATTAGAGTATATAATAGATTAAATAATGAACTACTTAAATAGAAATATCTTATTCTGTCTGTTGACAAATTCATGTTAAATTTCTCAAAGAGAATGACAATGGCGACTTTTTTATAATTTACATTATTTTGAGATTATTGTGAAATGATGTCGGGTAATGTTGTAGATTTTTGTTTTTGAAACTGGTAGATGTAGGTTTGATAAAACAACATTTTTTTTTATTGCAGGAGATCAGCAGACAGGCAGACGGCCCACTTGACGGAAAGCGGTTACCATCGCCTATGGACATTTGCAACACCAAAGTTGGTACAAATGCGCTGCTGCTCTCTTAAGGGATACTGGAACCTGGTCACTAATGCCGGAACACAACTTAGGGTTGTTATGGCGACATACTTTAGACAGACAAAACTGTTGATTGCTTATGTACATTTGTACATAAGCAATCAACAGTTTGGTAAAATGTGACTTTTCGAGTACGCACGCACAAACACTCTTGTTGTTATCGTCGTTGACCTACTATTGGGCTACTCCTAGAGTAGTGGGAGGTCTTTAAAATAAGGCTCGTTTTTTAAAATATTAATAATAAGGCTGCATATGTTTTATTTTATTTTTCAAATGGCAGATATTTGTAAGATAGATTCTGTATAAAATATTAAATAAATAAATAAATAATCGGCAGACAAACACACATATTGTATATCCCCAAATTAAGCAAGTTACGCTTGTGTTATGGGTAATATACAACGGACTACTCTGGGGCCGATCCCAGACACCCAGACCATAGTAAATAACGGAGAAAATACGTTTCCGAAATTTACTATACCAGGAATCGAACCCGGAGCCTCTGCGTTGCAGTGAGGTAGGCCGGCAAAGGCTTAGCCCGCTCAACCACAGAAGCCATCAAATATTGAATGCAGTGTATAGAAGACGATTTAACTCTTTAAACAAGAGGCACGCACTAGAAGTTGACCCGAGGCTCAGCCGCGGGGTAAACTCAAGTGAAAATCTCAAATGACTGCATTGTAACGTTTATCATAGATCAAAATAAGAGAGTTTTATCTTTCATACAAACATAGTGAGACAACAACAATAAATCGTTTCGTTTTAAATTCAGGCACAAATTTGTGCCAAATGCGTCGTTGCCAAATCGAGAGCGCGACGCAAGTGTCAAAAAGCACAAATTTGTACTATAAGAGAGAACAAGATAATTAACTATAAGTCGAATTCTGAGCACATTAATATTAAAGCACATCAATATTCGTGTCCACCTTAAAACCCCTTACCTAACTGTACTGTAGTGGGTGGCCTGGCACATCCTAAGTCAGGCACTCCAATATCGGCCAACGTGACGTATCCAGCCGATCGGGAAAGCCTCAATCTCTTTAACAGTCGCCTCAACCCAGCGTGTTTCGACCAAATCGCCTGTGACTCTGAAAAACAATAACTATATTGAACCACTTTTTACACTCATTTAGTCTTCTACATCATTACTAGAAAAATCATAAATTACCATAAATCACCATGGGCATATTCCACAAAGCGATCAGAATGACCACACTCAGAAGAATCACAACGACAACGGTGTTTCCCGTTCCACTTCCTTACAAGAATTACAATTATAAATTCAAGTGGAATGGATTATTGACTGATGATGTCATTAATGAAATACATAAATTGATTGATGTATATAATTATAGTTGACTTGAAAATCGGGCCTTTGTCAACATATCCGTACATTTATCCGTGCAGGAACGGAGAAAGAATACAATTTCCTGCGGCCAGGCGGCCTGTTGTAAGAGGCGACAAAACAACCCACAGCCAGTTGGTAGGGCATTTGCCCGACCGGATGGCTACCACCCCTGGTCTAAAGTATGTCGCCATAACAACCATGAGTTGTGTTCTGGCATTTGTGATCAGGTTCCAGTCTCCCTTAAGAGAGCAGCAACGATTTGTAGCACCTTTGGTGTTGCAAATGTCCATAGGCGATGGTAACCACTTTCCAAGGCAGAGAGATAGATGGAATTAACAAATAGATAGACAACTCTTTGTTGTACACAACTACAGTAAACTTACAGCCCAAAAATATTCTATACTAGAATTAACCCTAGTATAGTCTACCTCTAGCGCATGCCTCTTGTTTAAACATGTATATTAGTATTATTACAATGTCTTCATAGTGAAAATTTCTATTACTTTCAAACCAGGATTAGCGCTATCACACGTATTTCCATGTTTTACGATTGATGGCATTATAAGTAGATTTGGCAAAATTTCAGATAGGGTCAGTATTGGCTTGCGACATGTTCTACTCACCTGCACACGTGTCGGCTTCGGGCGGGAACATCAAGTGTCTCAACTGGGCCGGTTGCCTGACGCCGACCGCTTGAAGCAGCACCGGCCCTCTCCGGAGCGCTGTATTCGCCGTGGCCAGTGCGGCGGCCGCTGGCAAGGCGCCCGCAGCGGACCCGGCGCCCTCGAGCGCTGTCTCCGCACCCCACCAGGCCACCGTCAGGCGCGAATAGCCAAGCAGGAGGCGCGGCACGGCACGGATATGTGTGCCTGATGGATATTCAAAGCAGACTCTCAAGCCGCGTTCTCATTTGCAAGCCGTCACTATCACCGAGCGGATACAGTAATGTGCTCCAACGTGTACGCCGACATTGATCTTCGCGTTGTTGGCTCGTTGCGAGCGCACCGCGTGCCGCTCACCTCGAGTTCTGTTTTTTGGCTACAGTAACTGCGTGCAAAGGTTACGGCTCGCAGGTGAGGACGCGGCTTAACACAGTACTCTAGTGCAGTGGTCACCAATTAGTTTCACTCGGGGTTCGTTTTAAGAAATGAAATGACTATCGCGGTCCGCACAACATTTTATAGAAAAAAATATTTATTAAACAAATGTAATTACGGTAATGACAAAAATAGTTTTTTATATATCAATGAGAAAATATACATTTTTTCGCGTACCACATAAAATGGGTCGGCAGTCCGGATACGGACCGGGGTCCGCCATTTGGCGACCCCTGCTCTAGTGTGTAAACTCAAAAAATATGGGCAACATGAATAAATTATGGTCTGCTGCCTAGTAGCGTAAATATAAATCTAATCCGTATCATTAACCATAATAAATTACATAAAAAAGAATTTGAATAAAACAAAGATTGCTTTAAATTGTAACACTGCATTTTTGAACACTTAAAAACATAAAAAATACATATATTATTATTAAATGGTGTACGGTTCTATCAATTTGACACTATGGTCATATGATAAATAATAAAAACCAGACAAACACATTATGGGTTTTATAAATTAGGGATTATTAATGTTATTTGTGGAAATAACTATAAGTTTTTTTTGTTTCACCTGCATCAGGCAATAAAACAGAAACCTTCGGAATGGTATTACAATAAAAATATACCCATACAACACTTATTGGATACTGCAGATTAATAAGATTTATTATGTATTATTCTAGTTATAAAACAATACAGAATTCTAGGTTTCCAAGTTCATTAGCAAACAAGCTAGCACCCAATAAGATTATTCCTTACAAGTCGTGAGCAGCAGGTTTGCCGATGATCACCCCTCCCGCTTCCTACGACTGGGACCGGGGCTTATCTAAGTAGTACTAAGAACTAGACGACCGCGGGTCGCGGCTATAGGAAGCGGGAGGGAGTTATCATCGACAAACCTTTTGCGCACGACTTATATACTGTAATACCTTTAGTTAAGAGCAACGTTGGCGGTCCGTATCCAGCGACGTGGTAAAGGTACAGCCTCATCCACGGCGTGGATGTCTCGGGGGGCGAGGGGCCGATGTGCGGCAGTGAGCCGGCCGCGACACCCGCCCGCGCCTCGCGGCACAGCGGCGCCGTCGACAGCGCCAGTCTAGTTATCATAAGTCACAGTGATTTATGTTTACGTTCAAATGAGGTGTAGTCAAATGACAGGCACAATTTGATGTTTAATTAATGTATGGAAAATAGAACACTTCTTTGAAAAGCAACCCCTGGTTTTCCGTTTCACAGATTCACGATTCCCTCACATATATTGATCCTTATAAGCTACACTATGATTTGGTAGAAAGCATACAAGTGTGTTTATTTTTTCACAGTCAGCCGATTCGATCCTGACAAGGGTATTTGATTTTTCAAAAAACTAATGTACCAATTCAGTTTTCATCAAGATCGATCGCATGTTTTTCACTATTTTGGATAATTTAAGATTTGGTCCTGAAGGTCCACTTGAAAAATTTACCTTTATAGTATGGTACTATATTTTAGCCAATTGTACTATATTGCAGAAAAATAATATAATAAGAAATGTACATTTTCATCGCTATTACAACTGTCTCGCTTTTTGTTCAAATTGAAGTAACTACTAAGGAATGACAATCGCTCAGTAAAAAATAGACTTATGCAAAACGGCTCACTAACAAAAAACCAGATATAGCTCTTTCGCTCTGAAGTACTGTACCACTCTTTTAGCTCATTCGGCTCAGTCGACATATAGAATAGAAATCGGAACAACACCTCTCGTTCTAGCTCTTCCAAGAGCCGAAAGAGATAAGTGAGCCATGTTATAAGACTCACGATGTTTTAGTTTATATTGCCACTCGTTTACACAACATATTTTTGATCTTATTTCAAAAGAAATAAAGATGATTACGGTATTAAGGTCTATCATGATATAATTTTTGTTTTAAATTTATTTATTTTATTTAATTTGTTTGGAAAACATACAATAAACAATATGCTTAAATATAAAACACAAAATTGATACATATATCAATTAAGTTTCCACAAAAAAAAATATTCTCAGCTTTTTTAGATACAAAGATCTATTTACACTGTGTGTATTTACAACAGTGTGCTCTGCGTCGGTAACTGAACTGATTGAACCATTGAGCTATTTATTTACTGAGCGAACGAGAGATAAGTATTATATTGAGAACTAGATCATTTTTATAGTCTCTTATTCGCGAGTTAACCAAGTGTAGTAAAAGAACATAACTGACAACGCACACTATAATCACAGTTGGCGGCACGAGTCAATTCATCTTTTTATACAAAAACTAAAACTTTCAGAAGGTGATGTTTGGAGCCTTAAGAACAGACGAGCGTGCATGGCAAGAGTTATGAATGTCAAAGAAGCAAGTGAGGTGTGTAAGAATAAGCCTAAATAGCGCTCTGTTGTTCGTGCCTACCCCGCAAGGGAACTGGCATGAAGTTATGTATGTATGTAAAACTTTCAATCAACGCCTTATAATTTAAAACACATTTTTTTTAAATTAGTCATAAGTTCTAATTATAACAGAACTATTAATTAATTTTAAAAATTGAGTACAATGGTCTTTTAAAATAAGAACTGAACCTCACCTATATTTGGTAGCCAGCAATCTCGCCCTCGCAGCCGCCCCTAAAGCGTGAAGGGCTTCACAGCGCAACAAGTCTAATGGCCGAAGTTTCGGTCGCAAAGTGCGCAACGCTATCCGCAAACATGCGGCAGCTGCTAGATACCTTCGTGCTTCACCCTCTATCTCAGGGTCTGCTACTACCTGTAGAATTAATTAAGACCGAAATGAGAGCTTAACAAGTTATTTTCGTTATAGTATCCATATAGATTAAGTTAGAAAAAAGTTGCCGTACAGTTTTATTTACAAAAATTATATAAACAGACGAATAGTAAATTCTTTCTTGTACACCATTACACACAACTTACATCATTCAGGCTAGTCATTAAATTACTAATCGTACACAAAGGTTGGGCTTATCACTAAAGAGTAATTAATCTCTTCCAGACAACCCATGGCCGGAATGAGGCAGGTTTGTGATGATAGTAGATTATATATTCTATGATTACTAACATTTTAATCTATATACCAGGAGATTCCGAAAATGCAATTTTTGTCTGTCTGTCTGTCAAAGCATCACATGAAAACTACTTAACGGATTTAAATGAAACTCGATAAAGAGCAAGCTCATAGTCCGGGGCGTAACTTAGGATACATTTAATGCCAATAAATGACGTCGTTTCCGCGGGATAGACGAAAATACCGAAAAAGATGGCGCTACGATCACATCCTTTTCGACCGACTTCAAAATGGAGGAGATTCTGAATCGGTGTGTATGTTTTTTTTGTATGTTCGTTACCCGACTTCTCCGTCAATTGTCAACCAATTTTCATTTTTTTTTACTCGTAAGTCTATACTCCCGAGGTGGTGCCATGGTCACCAAGTCAGGATCTGGATCGAGAGTAAGCCTCGAGAGTAATTAAAAAACTCCGAAAGCCTACATTTTTCCAAGAAAAAGCTTGTTTGTATACGCGTGCCAAAATTATAGTTTATACAGCCGCTTAATTTTTTTGGAGGCATGTTACGCGATTTCTCTGTCAATTGTGGACCGATTTACAAATTGTTTTTTTTAATCCCCGAGATTGTACCCATAGTCACCAAGTCAGGATCTGATATGTGGATGGCAAGGAAATCGAGAACAACCTTTGTTGATGAGCATATACACCGAAGAGTGAGATTGCAAATTTGTATACGCGTGCCAGTTGTACAATTTTTATACGTGCTTAATATATTATGTCTAAAGCTATTCAAGTATCTGCACAATTAGTGTTTTTTTTTTAAATTGGACACAGAGATGGCTTATATCCCGAATCTATACTTAGGATACTTTTTATCCCGATAGATGATGTCGTTTACATAATATTTTCTTAAATTTTCGCGGCTAGTATACATAATAAATACTCATTGATACTTGATATCTTTGTCTTCCGGTGATCACGGCTACTGAAAAGTGGCCGAAATGTCGAAATAATAAAAAACAAATAAATTACCGCGCTTAAAAACGTAGTTTTATAGACAGATTGGCTAAATAGATAGGTCTGCGCGTTTTTCAATTCACTAACAAATACCTATGTATGCTGGATCACGGATCCTTATCACACAGCTTCGCTGGTTCTATTAAATATTTTTTGTGGACTGTATAGGGTATATATATTTGAGAGTGAGAGGTATGCCAAATCCTGCAAAAAAACCAATGGGGTAATAAGCACCACTAACCTCGGAATCCACCTCCAATGGGACAGCTAGACAGCTCCTGAAGTGCATGGCACTAACAAGTCCTCGGATGGCACTTAGGTTTAAGTTATGGCACACTCACACCAAGAGCAAGCACGGCTTGTGTCTAAAGTTTAATAGGATCTCCAAGAATGGGATGTGAAACGTTCACTTAAACGGAGAAAATGGAACGTCCGAACTGACCTTGCGTGCGTTGGAGACTGGTTCGCCACCACGCAATGGCGGCGAGACCGAAAGCCAGCGGCACTTGCAAAACTACCCACATTAGTATAATCGTGAGGATCCAACAATAATTATGTAACTAAAACCACACTATATAAGACAAATGTGTATGTTCCAAAACAACTAAACAGATTTCATTGAACATTTTATGAATTAATTTTATATGCTTCATTTCAATATCTTGCTGGATCCAAGAGATACTATAAGATGAGCTTACCTTGTCTAACTCCATAAGAAGACTGTCAAGACTCTCGTCAGGCAATTTTCCAACCTCAAAAAGCGTCACAGCGTGACTTTTAAGGTCCTAAAATCAAACAAATGTAGTACATACAAAAATGACCATAAAATATACCAGCAGTCAAGTCAAAATTCTCGTTTAAGATACGATCCATAGTGAGTATGCTCATACTACTACGGCTGAAAAATTGTAAAATTGGTTTAGAGACGCTTCAAGTAATAATAAAATACTTTTTTAGTTTCGTAGACCAATTACAAAAGAGGAGGACGATCTAGTCCCCGGCACGATTCTTGAGCGGTCACTTTTTTCTACGAACAGTGAAATTTCGACTCTTTTTCGTAGTATGTATTGTCCCTTTTGAATAAAGAGACAAAAACATAATGTTGTCGATATGTCGATAAATCTCATTACACTGGCTACGATCAATGCGCAAAGCGATTCCTACTGTTCCGCCGATCGCTCAAGATTCGTACCGGAAACTATAACTATTTCCTGTACGTGAGCTGAATTGAATAGCACTTTGTTTAATATTTTCCTACAATTATGGCAATTTTGTTTACGGGTGTTTTTACAAATAACCCGCTTACCGGCGAAAGGTTTCCCATCATCAGATACGCTGCCAAAGTAGAATCAAACAGCAAAGCCACTCTCTGGCCGCCGTTTGTTTTATTCTCAGCTTGGTCATAATTCTAAAATAAAACCAGTTACATTTCATTTAAATAAAAAATAATTCTAATACTAAATTTGTTACAAAAATTTGGATAATTGACACTTATCAAATTTAGTGTTTTGTCCCTGCTTCGAATTTGTTTGTTTTCATTAAAAGAAGTATTTTTATAATATGAAATTTTAAATTCAATTAATGAAAATTAATGTATTGAAGCCAAAATGGATCTTACAGATTACTTGTTGAACATCATGAGACTACCGCCCCTTCCAAAACTATTTTTGTTACTAGAAAACGAGCGGCGTAATAAAAAGGCTGCACATGCACTAATAAAATCTATAATATTATTAAAGTTGTAGTCTTTTGTTTCTTACATTTTTTGTGGTTGCCTGTTTGTTTGTGATTCACGTAAAAACTAATGGGCCGATATCGAAACGGTTTTCGCTGATCGACAATAAATTCCCGGACTTAAAATCTGCGGTACTTTATATCCCGAGAATCCTACGGAAATTTTCTTGCGAAAGGTTCAGTGGCAAAGTTGAAAAAAAAAACTCCGATGTGAAATTTCAGTGATCGATAAAATCTATAATAAAACAATGGTAGTTGTATATATCTTTCATGTATCAATACATGTATTATACTAAAAATCCATTACCCTGCTGAAAATAACCTTTAATTTTATATTTAGCAAAATAACTATAATATTTGTTACCTATCCAAAGTGGTCAAAGTCGCGAGCATTTTAGTAACTTATTATAATAATACAATACATCTTTTATAATGGATAAATTGAGTAAACATCTGGTTGGTTTCAAATAATGATGGAACAAACCTAATATCGATAAGATATTGTTTTTGAAACAAAAACTGTGAGTATCTGCGTTAGTATTGCAAGATTTAGGCTGTGGCTGAATGCGTCTTATTTAATGCCTTAAAAAATAATGTCATTAACGCATAGCCAAATTAGTGTATATATATATAGGTTTGCTGTCAATATTTAATGTCACTAACAATGTCGCATCTCAAATTGCGTATTTACACCCATCGCCACATCCGCGTGAAACAGCCTATAGCTTTATCCTAGAACCTAGATGAAGCGGGACTATGAAACGCAATTATTTAGCGCAATGTGATTGTTTAGGACCGTCATAAGAATTTACTCACACGAACAGTCAAAAACCTCCAATGTTCGATGTATAAAACTTTTTGCTTTCACCTAATAACTATATACTTAAAATTATATTATTCCTACATGCAAGCATGTAGGTATCGAACCATATAAAGCCAGTAAGATTTATAGTAGGTGGCAGTATAAATACTTATAAGGGGCCAACCACGAATTACGTCACACGAATTTCATAATTTTTGGTCTCTCCCCGTCCTTGTCAAATCCATGATACTCCTCCCTCTCTATTGTGACATTACATAATTTGCAATTTTACATCAAAAAATTATTAAATTAAAACAGCAGTTCCGTAATCAATTTTGATTCCATTTAAATTATTTTTGAATAATTTCAAATTTCGTGTTTTAGAGCTTAAAGATAGATTTTGAACTGTGACGTCACGAAAGTTAAGACCCTATCCCACCCCTTGCCACAAAATGTCACACTTCTTCAACCCCCTCCCCCTTAACGTTGACATATTTATGGATGGCCCCTAAGTTACCTGTGTAGATGTTGTGGGCATCTGTTGCGTTGGTGTAGTTTGTTTTATAAGAACAGGCTCCATTTGTATCGTGTCCTCTTCTAAGCTAGGATCGAATGTTAGAGGAGTTATCTGTCTGTACCTGAAGAAATAATGAAATGAAATGAATATCGCTTAAAGTCTGCTCCACACATTTGTGGTGGTCACAGTAAAGTACGTTTATTAAAAATTTAAAAAAACAGCCTTGAATGAGTTTCATTTCAGGAACAGTGAAGTTCTGTAATGGCTACGAGTGCCAATAGTTTTTGATATTTGACCAAGATATATTACTATTTAAATGAAAATAAAATATCTCATATCTGAAAAACTCGTACCTCAAAAATGTAGTACCTCAACACCCTTATTTCTTTGACTTACAACGTTCAACTACATGACGTTTCTCTAGTAGTAGAGGAGACAGTGAAGATCGACTTACACCCATCTTATAACCAGATGAGACATTTTTTAATCAGATTATATTGATTTGTAAACACGCGTAGCTTGCCAATCGAAAAGTGTTCATGGCTATTTTTAATTAAACTAATTTTAATATTTTTTCTAAAATAACCTTCATTCTTTTGATAATTGAACCAATTTAGTTTCAACTGATAGTTTTTAAGATGAAGAATATGCCTTGATAGGCGTGTCTACTTATTTCTGCCACGGCTACCTGGCAAGCAGATATGAACAGGTAAGTCAATATAGGTAACTACACCATTCTGTTATCCAATAAAATTGATATCATAAGATAATAATCATTATAAAAATAACCGTATAGGCTTGCTTGCAAAAAACCATTCATGGAATATTATTGCCATGCTTTGAATCTTACTTTCAGTCTTCAAACTTCTATTCGATTCACAAACATGATTTGAAGAGTAATAATCCGCGCCTAGGATAAGAGTGGAGGTATGTTAGTCACCTTAAGAGGTGGAAACCAGACCCAGCAATAAGAAATTTGTGGCCTGCTATTATCACTACTACTAATACAATTTATGTATATATTAATATTATATTGTGTATATATATATATATAATGTAACACCATATACATGTATTTAACATATATAACCTAAAATCTTTAATGTTTTCGAATGTTACTTAGACAAATGAATCAAATTGAATCAATATGGTTGACAGGCACAGAACTGAAAGCTTGCGACGGTGTTCAACGATATTAAATGATTGTAATTCATGTTTATATGGACCACTTCAGTTGATTCATCAAAATTGAAAGACAGAAATTAGAACCGGCTTAAGACTCTAGAACTGCAATAGGCTATGTTATATTCGATTTGAAAAAACTAAAATTACTCAAAGTATTAAAAATCATAAAACAATTAGGTTCAACAATATTTTTTTTGTAATAAATAGAAAGATCATAAGTTTATTACGGTAGCATAATGAGTAGTAATTATCATAGTGACGTCACACAGGCGCTCGGGTTTGTTCGGGAACTGACGGCGTGCTTTCGGTACTGGATTCAAAAAAATTTTTTTTCGTTATAATTAAAAAGTTATACCAAATTATGATATATTTTTTTTAATTATAGCGAAAATAAAATTAGTTTGTTATAAAACATATATTAACTTCCCATTTATTAAAAAAAATGATTTTAAAACCCAATTGATGTTACTAAAAAAGTTTGTATGTAAAATTATAATAAATAATTACGGTTGATGATTGTGAGTGGTGACTGCGTCTTTCCATGATGGATGCTGAGGTATCACCGGAGGAGGTTTCAAGTTATTTGCGAACCCCAGCCTGCAGTACAATGATACCGCTTGTTTCACTGATTCACATTCCACCTGTAATATGGGCATTTTCATAAAAAAGGTACAACTTACAAAATGCAATAAAAAAAATAAAAAAGAATTCTTTTATGTTTTAAGGAAGCACAATTATTTTATCATCCTTAAAGAGTATATAGGAATAGTTGTAACTATAAACATTAGAATAATTTATCATATCGACATAACCGATATGTGAAACGCACCAATCCGCTTTAGACATACGTGGCGGGTACTGTCAATTCCCTTAAAAAATAGAATGGCCCTATCCCAGTAGTGGGACATTTATAGAGTGATTTTATTACCAAATTCATTTTAATTTTAAAACTCAATGCAGTACCACTGCGAAGTTGCATAACTTTCCTGCTTTTTTATAGCTGGATTACAGCAGACAGGCAGATGGCACACCTGATGGAAAGCGGTTACCGTCGCCTATGGCCGTTTGCATCGCCATCAACGCGCTACCGACCTCGAAGAAATTTTATGAGATCCCTTTTGAAAAACTCCATATCATAACATTGTGGGAAAACCTTAAGTGGGAGGGAGCTCATTCCAAATCCCTACGGTGCGTAAGAGAAACATTTTTGAGAAATGCCGAGTACTTGAGCGAAGCGGCTCAAGGAAGTGAGGATGAATACCCAGCCGATGGCGAGCGGTGCGGTAGTAGAAAGAGGACGAAAGCACCATTCTGAATAGTTCTCTCTAGTTTTTACTGTTGAAAACCTAGACAAATTTAGAATCAATTTTAACAATTTTATCCGTGCAGGAACGGAGAAAGAATACAATTTCCTGCGGCCGGGCGGCCTGTCGTAAGAGGCGACTTAACAACCCACAGCCAGGTGGTAGGGCATTAGCCCGACTGGATGACTACCACCCCTGGTCTAAAGTATGTCGCCATATCAACCTTGAGTTGTGTTCCGGCATTAGTGGCCAGGTTCCAGTCTCCCTTAAGAGAGCAGCAGCGCATTTGTAGCAACTTTGGTGATGCATATGTCCATAGGCGATGGTAACCGCTTTCCATCAAGTGGGCCGTCTGCCTGTCTGCTGATCTCCAGCAAGAAAAAAAAAAAAAAAACAATATCAACTAAAATACATTAGGTCTTACTTGCAACACTGTAGCTAAATCAGCAACACTCGTATGTTCATCAATGGACACAAAAACTTTATACAGCAATGTCTCGAAATAATCACCAGCGATTCGGTTCATCACGAAACCTTTTAAGGGCGGTACTGAGACCTTATCTACTGAGGTTATTGGTACATCTAGGTAAATTAGACCTCGCCTGAAAATGTTTGAAAATTATAGCGTGTGTGATGTTTTAAAAAATCATTCGAACCAAAACATAGACAGTAATTTTAGAACAACATTTGTGCAAACAAGATATTTAAGATGATGATAACACACCCAAATTATAATGTATTCATACATATTCCAATGAATGAGGCATGAAAGCCACATTATATTTCAATTTGTTCATTATCACTTCAAATGTCTAGATTTATATAACATGAGCCATAAAGGAAAATACAGTATGCATTGTACCCGTTTCATGAATTCAAAGAGGTTCATTTTGGTCGAATATTTTCTCAAATGAATGACAATCAACTAGGTATTTTTTTATTCTAGTATAGTGTTATAGTTGCTTAAGGGAATACATGAAGTATTATTTTTTGAGAATATCTATGATTTGTGGACTCTGGAGAGCTTATGTGAGAAGGTATCTGTATCAGACATAAACTAACTTCAGTTCTTATTAGAAGTATAAACTGCACAATGCTGAAGATATCAAAACTGTTCACAATGCTAGTGACAGCTGCCGTCAAAGTTGAAAAAATCTTTGTAGTTAAACAAAATCTTTATGATACAAATATCTAACATTTTATTGTTTTTTTTTTTGTTGGTGTAAAGATATAACATGTTAGATAAATGTCTACAATTTATGCTGCTACATTCAGATTTTATTTTCATAAATGTAAATAAAAACTGCTACCTATGCTGATAAGTATACAATGCATCAAAGTCCAATCGATGCATTTTTAAACATAAAAATCCTTGACAAAAAATTTTAGACTATTATCTTATTATAATAGAATTTAGTACTTATATGGGTAGTAAATCACCTGTATAACGTCTTAACAACGTTGTAGTCAAGAGTGCCGGCTGTTTGGGACCCTCTATCAATAAGCAAGTCAATAAGCGCTTTCTCGCTCTCATTTAAAGGCTATAAAACGACAAAAAACACAAGTTTATCCATGCTAGTAGTAAAAAAATATCACACTCTTTTATAAATAGCATGCTCAATAAGTTCCATCATTCTAAATGCATTGTAAGATTGTTATCATAAAGAAAGATTTTATGTACCTAATTTGGTAAATCTCTATCGGAATTTTCTAGTAATAGTTTGAAGGGTGTACGCAATAAGTTTCATACTTATATACCATTGATAGTTTCTAAAAAAACAACTAGAATTAATCAAGGTAGGATTATACATACAGACCACGAGACTTATAAATAAATATTGCATATGGGGTAAGATCACAGACGTTATTATATTTGAAGAGTTTAAAAGTTGCCTTCAAATAAAAATCTAATAGAGACTATAATTTGTTTGTCAATTATTGATAGTATTTAGTAGTATTTGTACTTTTCTTTTTCTTGAGTAATTACTGACATTAAATTTATCATTGATATAAATAAAACTATAAATTGATAGCTAAACTATTATAAATTACTCAGTTTTTACATTGTATATAGGAGTAAAAAAACACATTAACATTGTTAAAAAGGTTGTAATAGATTCAAAAGCAGTGACTGTTAAATTACTAAATTAGAATTTAATGGAGCATTTATGAGTCGTTTGGCACGTTTAGCAATAAATAAACCACACAATCATTTTCCATAACCGGTTATAAGAACTGTGTCATTACTATATCTATTTACTTTTTTCTATATAATATTTATATTTGCATTCGATTTTCTGCTTTTAAACGAAACTTTCTTAGTTGAAAATAAAAATAATATGTTTTCACAGTTAACTTACAAGGCTATGTGAACGATTCTATACAATCAAATCAAGTCAAATCATTTATTTGCTTAAAAACATGGTTAGTAAATATATTAGATGACAATATGTTATTTTATGTTTCACATGTGTTTTTGCTCTTTCAGGCATGAAAATAGTAATTAAAAGTTGAAAATCAACTAATTAATAAAAACAGACTGTAATCCACTCAATCCACAGACATTAATTTGACTTTGTTTTCTAGAATTATACAGTAATTGTAGCAATAGTAATATGTCAATCATATAAGTATATCAGATACACATACTTATTTAATATTTTCTTAAGTTTTCGCGACTTGTATACATAATAATATAAATAATAATAATCCGTGATCACGGCCAAACCAAAATCAAATAAAATTACCGCGCTTAAAACCGTTAAAACGTAGTTTTATTACATACTTATTTGTTTAGCAACCCTTTTTTTATTACGAAGCTACCAAACAACCCAGCTCATGAGAAGTTGTTATCGGCGCCTAAACGCCCATGCAACACCAACGCGTAATCAGCCTTTAGGATGGGATAAAGAGAACGTGATAGAATAGATAGAAGGATCAGACAGGAGGAATGGGGTAGAAGGAATGAAATATGGGATTGGGATAGAGGGATGGGATAGGGAAGATTGGACAGAGGAAGGGGCCAATGGACCATCGGAACTCTCGCTCATCGCACGAAATACGATTAGCTCAAGGCTAACAGTTTCATGCCGATATTCTGTAAGAGCGTGGTATCACACCGATCTAGCCGGAAGCTGTAATCAAGATGTGATCAAGATAAGTGATTCCAGCATGGCTCTTCCATGTCAAACTACAAATTACAATATATTAAGAATGAAGTCAATTTGTTTTAAATCATTTAGCTTGTTTTCCAAAATCATTTTTACCGAGATTTCAATATAGTCTATTATACAAAAGTCTATGGTTGTTTTAAAACTCCAGTTTTGACCGATATGTTTTGAAGAAAGGTTATACTTGAGAGATTTTTTTACAAATACAAAAATCGGAAACCTCACACAAAAGACTTTAAAGCTTTTGACATAAAATTGATAATTACCTTTACATCTTCTTCCAGCACATAGCCCAATTCAACCCTCCACCAAGACTGCATGGGTATGTTCAATGGCACACGTGGCAACAGTCCTCGTATAGCTTTGGCTCGGCCACGTCTACCTAATGAACGAGCCTTCGCTACTAGTTCGAGGTATTCATTTCTACCTATACCAAGAAGGCGAAGACCTAAAAAAAATTTAGAGAAATCTGTAATATTAACTTAAAATTGTCATACTCACTGGGGCATTCTGATGTTCTGCCTAACATGCTCGTCCAAGAAAGGCAGATTTAAACTCTTTTTAAATCGGAGTTTAAGTGAAAGTTTCTTCACAAAGTTTTACTTTATTGTCAGGACATAGTAATTGCTACAATGTGCATCCTATTCCTATTCCTATATCGTATAAATATTATAAAGTCAAAAGTTTGTAAGAATGTATGTATGGATGTATGTTTGTTACCCTTTCACGCAAAAATTATTGAATGGATTTTGATGAAATTACAGTAATATAGCTTACACATCAGAAGAACACATAGGCTATAATTCATAAAGATATTATGTGAATTAACCAAAATATAACTATTTTCCATGACCACGCGGGTGAGTCCGCGGGCGCAGCTAGTATTCTATAATAATAAGTGGTGGAGTCCTTCGTCATGATAGCGTTAAATCCCGTTTGCAACATCCACTTCGGAAACCAGGGAGTGTTCCAAAGCAGTGCATATACTGTATCAGAATTTGAATCTCTGTCATTGAAACGAGATGCGAGTGACTTAGCCACTGAGCTACCACTACTAAAATATTATTTCAATCTAAAAACGATATTTTTAAAAAGGTCGTGACACATTGCCTCATTAATCTGAGAGTTACTTCTTATGTCAGGAGTTTTTGATTTAGAAGCCTATATTTTTGGATCGGATTCATATGTAAGTTTCTTTTATATAAGTTCACTAAACCTTTACTCATATATTTAAGTATTTAGAACTCTTGTATCGTAGTGCTAAAACTTTATTTATATAGTTATTTTTTATGTAAAAAAACGACAAAAATTTCTTTAATGTAATTTAATGTAAGCATCATTTTATTTGTATCAAAGAACATTTAATTAGTATGAGAGTAATTTTATTACGATTTAGACACAAATTATTTAAGGTAATGCAGTAATAGTTACTCACAATCAGCGGCTGTGAAATTGGGCATGGTGTCATAACTTTTCTCCATCTCAATAAGTAAAGCCACAACTTCCACATAGTAGATAAATGGTGTTATCCTCAGACCTGTTAGAAAATTATTTATTAACAGATATTACAATTTTTAGTATTGTTGCAACTCAGGTCCCGACAAAAACAAAATCCACCTGCACCTCTGACACAAAGCACATTTATTACCCGTCGGCATTTGAACTAATAACATTGAAATTCTTTTATGATCGTCTTCTTTTGTCTACTTTTTGGCATACGGCCTATTGTTGTATTATAATCATTAGCCAGGTGTTACGGATTGTAAAGTAAAAGTTGATTCTAGGAAATTCGGTCACGCTGCCGGGCGGACATATTGCATTTGTGCAGTATAAAACCAGGATCTGATTGAGGGGGGTGGTAGTCGAGCGAGAACCACGAGCGAAGCGAGACGTGTGTACTACAATCGAGAATCTAATAAGCGACGGACTTTGCGCGTTTTATTGAATTGCGACCTTCTGCATTACGTTTGGACTTTTGTATTCGGTTATATTTGTACCTGTGTTATACGTGTTTGTATAGTTCTAATACACTCTATAATAATTCCAACGGCATTTTAATTCGAGTCCCGCTAAACTCGTAACAGTATGTTAAGAATGAGTACTGTAATCACAGAATACACTATGCTTGTCAAACCAAAATCTGCTATGTACATTTTAAAGACATTATATAATATTTTGTCTATTAAATCTAATTTACTGGAACAGTCTGTAATATTACCAAACTTATCCAAGGTCGATTAACAGATTTCAAATATCAATTCTATTTGCAGATGTTGTCCTTCACTGGCAACATGTGATCATGTGATAACGGAGAGACACATGTTAGAATAAATTTTAATATTATTTACATATATAATAAGGGAGTTTTTAAACAACAGGTGTTAAGGTAACAGATGTTGATATAAGTATACCTAATCATTTAAATTTTTTAATATGACCATAAGAATAAATTTTAATTAATGTCTAACAGTAATGCCTTATTTGACCCCTCCAATAATCTAACTTATGAGGTCAAACGTTTGTACGATCTACAAAATCAATGAGATCACAATATTTTATAAGATTACAAATAGTGTCTCGATCCATTCCACTGCTCACTTCCCTATTATAACTTTTTTAAGTTATCTTCTTAATAAGGATGAGGATTGAAGCTATTAAAAAAAAGCAACTGGAATACACTGTATACACGATGGAGAACACGATGCAATTTTTTAGATTTCTTGTCTGTTTGTTCGGGATGCATGTAAAAACTACTGGGCCGATTTCTATGTGGTTTTCGCTAATCTAATGCGTAAACATAAATTGTGCGCTACTTTTTAATCCGGTAATCCCGCGGGAATTTTAAGGGAATGATTTAAAATGGTCACATTAAAAAAAATTCAATGTGATGTAATAATATGTGTGATATTTTTTATCACGGGAGTCCCGCAGGAATTTTTCCAGGAGCGGTTTGTAATTGTTCGGGGCATAAAATTAGCTTATTCCGACAAAATGTTCACTAAAACGATAGCTTACATATTGTTTAAATGCTGCAGTACTTTAAGTCCCGGGAATCCCGGGGGAATTTCAAGTCAAACGTGGATAAAGTCGCAGGCATAGCCTAGTATTTGCATACAAAAGAACAGTCGTCAAAATAACATCTTATCATTTTCTTACATTTAAAATATCATAATTTAAGTTTAATTAATTTTCAAACAATATTTAATGCACTGTTTGACTCCTTTTACTTGTACCTACTTATGAGGTCATAAGTATGTATGCTCATAAAATATCTATGAGGCTAGATGTTGTGTAAATTTATAAAAAGTATATCAGTTGATTTGACTGTCCACTCCCCTATTGCCATTAAATTCATATCTTGATACGGATACATATACAAGTACTTAACCTTTCACTATCATATCTGCTAAGTGATAGGGATACAGCATGAGCCTCTGAATACTGTTCTGAATAAGTGTCTCATAGTATTTCCTCTCATCCTTACGGACTGTTCTTACTGTGAATAAAAGAAGTGTTAAATAAGTAGAAATACAACATAACTTTATTATGCCTTTAAAAGAAAATAAATATTCTAATGGAACATTTACAAGCCAATAGATGGCGCTGTGCAATAATTTATGTCACAAACGTTTCCCGAAACATACAAAGAATATATACAAAAATTTCAACTATAACAGATGGGCCTAGGCCTGCGAGGAACAGCATTAGTCTCGCTGGAAGATCTTCCTTTAAGACGGAGGAGCATTCCATCTCGCTCCTCCACCCTATCGGGGCTCATCCTTCAATATTATAAATTAAATATGTAGTTGGTAATATGTTACGTATTTTGATTAAATATTTAAATGATATATTTTTTTAAATAATTGAGCAGTTTCGTCTGGTACAAGTGTTTATGGGTAGTAAAACCACAGGCATTTTTGGCGAGAATTTAAAGGATGTTGCAGATTCATTTTGAAAAATATATAATTTTCATTCAGCACCTTGCATCATGAGTCACTCGTAATTATGTGGTCTGCACACATTGAAGTTACATACAGAGAATTTTAATTACACTATCTCATGTTGTGACCAAACGATCAAATTGGGATAACTGATGTGTGAAACTGTGCAATGTGCATTAGTAAGCAGAACCAGTATACCATCTATTTCAATAAGATAAGAAGGCCAGAGGCCAAAACACAGAACTGATATATTTATGGGCTGACATTAATGTGAATTTTAAACAATACCATCAATTTAGTACAAGGATGTAGCATGCATTGTAGCATGCAGATGAGGTCTTTGGTCATTATTATTGTATAATGTAAATTGATTTTAATACACATTAAAATACAATACGCTAACCTCTAAATCTAAGCCTATTCATCTCAAGGCAGTAGCATAAATAAAACTATGCAACAACAATATAAAATGTGAGCCTATTCGCTGTTCTAGGAATTGTAAAATTGAGTATTAGACAAGCTTATAAATGCGATAATATGTTAAATTTAGAAAACACGTTATAGAAACAGGCTCTTAGACCTTAACACAATTCAAGGTCAAGTTGTGTGTAATCTGAGATTGATTTATTTACATTCTTATATTCATTTACAATAAGTAAGACCACATAATAAATATTGAAAAACTAGAAACATACCATTGAAAACACATTATTATATAATATAACAAATGTAACCATTCTGTTTCGCTGTACACATTCACTGTTCTGTAAAATTGATATCTACAGTGATATGTTAAGTTTAAATTTTAAGAAATTTCTTTGAAATTTAAGGCTTGCCTCACATAGAATGAGAACTCTTTATTGTACCCCAAATTATAAACAAACTTTAATATAACATCATAAAATAATTGGTAGACAAAAACATGTAATGTATATCCCTATATTAAACAACTGTTACATGCTTGTGTTATAGGTAATATACAACAGACTACTCTGGGGCTCTTCTCAGACCATAGTATTTAAGAGAAAAATTGTTTCCGAAATTTACCATGCCAGGAATTGAACCCAGTATCTCTGCATTGCAGTGTAGTGTAGTTTTTAGGAAAGAACCTCTTATGAATACTATCCTTATCTTTCATTATAATAAATTTATCTGCTAGGCCATGGACCAAGAAACCTTAGATCCAATTAACTTTCACATAATATACCAGGCCATTGAGAAAATATTGCGAAAAGACTGGCCAGTTATAATCTATTTTGGAAATATGATTATTTATAATTAAAAATAGGCACAATCCGATTTCAAAACTAAAAATTATTGTCTCATTGTAAAATTGATCTGTGCTGGGAACATTTTCACACTATGATTTTTAAGATTTCAAGTGCAGCGCTGAAACCGGACGAATTGTAGATATACTTCAAATTGAATTCATGGATGAACACCTTTATAAGGCAACCTTATATCGTTGGTACAAAGAATTCAAACACTTGACAGCTGCTACGGACGAAAAGGTGCTAGCAGTGAAAAATTTAATCCAAGCAATAGGCGAGTTACGTATCTAGAGATTCAGCACATACTGCCGATTGGATTGGGAAACCTTCACGAGATTATACATATGCATCTTCGCATGAGGGGATAGTTTCACGCTGGGTGCCGCACAACCTCACCGATGCTCAGAAGCAGGCCCGGGTGGAATGGTGCCGTGATATGATAAACAAATTTGAAGCATGCTCGTCTTGGAGTATTTACGACATAATTACAGGTGATGAGTCCCGGATTTAACAATACGATCCAGAAACGAAGCGCCAGTCAATAGTTTGGATATTTTAAAACGAATCAACGCCTACCAAAGTGAAGCAATCTAGACGTTAAGGAGGATTTTGACTGTGAGTTTTTTCGATTTGTTTGGCTATGTGGTGTCAATTTCTTTACTGAACCAAAGAAGTATCAATTCCAAATGGTATACTACTAAATACTTGGCAGAAGTTTTGTCTGTTGTGAGCAACAAGCGACCAAACACAGGGCTCCGTGGGCTACTATTCTCCCAAGACAACATGCCTACTCATACCGCACTCAAAACGAGGGACTTCCTGGACGGCACGCCGGTCTAAGGGTGCTTATATAAAGAAACAGGTTTCCAGTACAGATAAATCTGTACGGGTCGCTTACCTATAGGTCGAGAGTTCACTTGCATAAAGAAACAGGTAAATCTGTCCTTATTGGCAACCATGACCTCTAGTTCGTCGGACGAAGACGATTTTTTACTACTAGAAAATGTTTATTTTAAATGTAAAAAGAAAAGGACAGTCAGTGTCTCTAATATCAACAGGAAAAGGAAACAATATGAAGCTTATTATCATTTATTTGAAAAAGACATAAAGTTTGATGAACACAAGTTTTATGATTATACGAGAATGGCACGAGATACTTTTAACTACATATTAAATAAAATTGAACATCGCTTAATTAAAAAATGGTGTAAGTGGCATGTTCAACCCATTTCTCCTGAAGAAAGACTCCTAGTCACCATCAGGTAAGTAATAATATAATTATATTATTGCTTACTGCTCCGTTCTTCCCAGTTGGGTGGAACGGCGCAGTACGGATCATGAATTGACCAATAAACGGTGAATTGTGTGAAAGTGTGTCAAAAGGGTTTGAAAAGATTTTGACGCTAAAATTTAGTGCCTTCAGAATTTAAATCTACAAACCCCTTTGACACACTTTCACACAATTCACCGTTTATTGGTCAATTCACAATCCGTACTGCTCCGCTCCACCCAGTTCCGTTTCAGTAAAAAGGATTTTAGGGCCTAAAATCCATCCGCCATTTTGATTTTTTTCCTAAATCACGGTGCGCAACGAAAGTTATATATTTAGATAGAAAATACTTATACAAACAAAAAATATTTAGAGCATAATATTCTAGTGTCACGTTTCTGAGAGTCAATAATAAAAACAACAAGTATTATAACAAAATTATTCACTTATTTTGTAATTATTGTTTAAGATTATTGATTAAGTTATTTTCTGTCCATTTGAATCATATAGGGAAAGAAATCAAATATTACACTACCCTATACACTCTCACTATTACTCGAATTATATTCATGTTATTGTAGATTAACAAGATTATATAATTAAAGTAGATAGCGGAAGGCTGAAAAGTATGTTCGTGGCACTTCTTGGTGTCGCGCCCATGCAATGTACCATATAACACACATCACATGGGAGCACCAACCAATTATTAGGTACAGTTATATTTTGGTGAATAAATCCTAAACGTGACGCTATGATATTATGTTAGAAACATTATTTGTTTGTATAAATATCCTCTAACTAAATATAGGTTGGGGAAAAAGTTTCTTGGTATTTTATATAAAAATTCAAAAGATTTTTTTATAAAGTTTATTTACATTTGACTAAAGTATATAGGTGCCATTTTGTTGGATAACTTTTTGCCATCTTGTAGGTAGGGACGTGATCCCATTGCTATAAACATTTTGGGGCTTCTGATCAAAAAACTGCGACAAGTGGTTTTGGCAGTCCTCTCGTGATGTTAACCTGACACTGCCTAAGTAATTCTGCAGAGACCGAAACAGGTGAAAATCTGAAGGTGCAAGGTCAGGACTATACGGCGGATGCAATAACACCTCCCAGCCAAACTCTCGTAATTTTTGCTGAGTGGCTAAAGATGTGTGAGGTCTAGAGTTATCATGGTGAAAAACCACACCCCTTCTGTTGAATAATTCCGGCCGCTTTCTCTCAACTTTTTGCTTTAATCTCATCAGTTGTTCGCAGTACAGTTCAGAATCGATGGTCCTGCCTGGCGGTAACAGCTCATAATGAATAATACCCTTCCAATCCCACCATACACACAGCATCACCTTGTTGCGAGTTAACCCGGGTTTCGCCAGTCTGCGCGGGTGGGGCCCCTTGGGGTATAGGGGTTCTCACTCACCCGCATATGCCGTCGAGATGAGAGCGCGAGTGTTCCGCGCGCGCTCAACTCTCCTCCCGTGGGGCGCGTTACAGACCGCCCCACGCCAAAGAGAGCATGATGATGCCGGAGGATGAGTCCCCGGCAATGGAAGAGGCCTCGTGAGGGGGGCCCACGCCTGCCAGGGCTGCGGAGAGACTAGGTCATATACCCGTAGCCCTGGCATAAGGCGATGGACGGAACACCCAGGGGTTTTAGTGGGTATCCCTAACCGGGGGTGGCAACAGCATGGCACCAGTTCTGACTGGGCATGCTGGTGCCACCCCCGATCTGGCGAATCCCACACACGGGTCGCGAATATCCCCCCAAGGTTCTGCCCTTGTCGCGGCTTATGGTCCTCAAAAAAAAAAGTGTTTCGCCAGTCTGTGAAGCCTGACCGGCCTTTGACCACGATCTTTTTCGCACGTTCTTGTCGTACGTGATCCACTTTTCATCACCAGTTATCAATTTCTTCAAAAATGGTTCGGTTTCATTACGTCGTATTAAAGAGTCACAAATGAGTACATGGTTCATTAGGTATCTTTCAGTGAGCTCATGAGGCACCCAAATATCGAGCTTTTTTGTGTACCCAGCTTTTTTCCAATGCGCCAAAACCGTTTTGTGTTCAATTCCCAATTCTCCAGCTACATCGTAACTACTCAAATGCCGATCTTGCTCCACTTTTTCAAAAATGGCATCAATTTTGTCCGTAACAGGGCGACCAGAGCGACGTGCATCTTTGATATCAAAATTTCCGGATTGAAAACGCTTAAACCAAATTTGCGCTACTCTCACAGATACTGCATTAGGTCCATAAACATCACAATTTTTTTTCGCGGCTTGTGTTGCATTTTTAAATTTTTGTAGTAAGATTTTAAAATGTATCGAATTTCTTCATTAGATTCACTCATTTTAACAATAAGAAAAACAAATGAAAATCACACATTTTCCTAATTTGAATTTGGAATTGTCTTCTTTAAAATTAAAACTTTTTAATGATACCAAAACCAGCCAGATACAAATGGTATAGCCAAAGAGATTTTATTACAAGTTCATACATACTATATGCGAAGACTTTTTCCCCAACCTATTATATAAGTCACGTTTAAGATTACAATAGGTTCTTACTAGATTTAACAAGGCAATAATAATTAAATTGAAGTTAATAATCAAGTTGGTATCTACTATAAAATTCTGCAAGAGATTGGTCTTTCTGCACTAACTGAATAGATTCATTATATTCTTCTGTAGCTAATTGATTGCTCGTAGATTCATTGTATTTTTTTGCAAATACTCGGTTATTGTAGATTCATTAAATTGCGCAAGATTTAATTCGTCGCATGTTTCTGGAGTACTTACACGGGAAAGATTAGTTAAATGAGAGTAGTTTGTCATTTCGGTAGATCAATTATCATCTTGTTACAAAGATTGGTAAACAAACTTGTCGACGACATTTTGAATGCGGCATCTAAAAGAAAGTAGCTTATGCTGAGGTATTTTTTCAATGTGTAACAAGCTTTTAAAAAATAACAGATGTTCATTATCTGCATTTGTTCGATTTTGTCTCGATTTTTGCTTTTCCTGTAAAAGTTTGAGTTTTTGATTTTCAATGTCCAAAATTTTGTCATTAAGTGTTTTCTTGGACCTTTTTGAAGCAGTTTCAAAAGTAGTCATCGCAGAAGACACAGTTGATTGGGTACTCTCATCGTCATCTTTCGTATTCCTTGGTGAAGGTGAAGTAGGAAAATCATTGTCATTCGTACTTTGGGAGTCTTCTATTTCAGCATTTGTATTCACTCTACCTAATGAAGAACTTCGACGCGTCAAACTTCCAGTGTTTTCTCGTGCCTTCACAACTGATTTTAGAAAAAGCAAGAGCTTAAAATAAGGCCACTTAGGACTAACTGTAGTCGCCTCATGTCCAGAGCGAGAAGGTGGAATCTTGTCTAACTCTACAGCGAATTGATCCCTTAGATATCTCCATCGTTTTCTTATTTTATTTTCTGAAACATAAATTTACTGTGTTGTCTAAGTGACAGTTATGTTATAAGTATATCTTATTCCTTTTTTTTTAGATATTTTGCAACTGGAGAGTCATTCAAATCAATTTCATACAACTTCAGAATAGGGGTAACTACAACATCGAAAATTATAGAAGAGACTGTTCTTGCAATATGGGAGGAATTGTATGCCATACATATGCCTACACCTACCAGAGACATGTTCTACTCTATATCTAATGATTTTAATAAATTTGGAATTTTCCTCATGTTATAGGTTGTATATACGATAAACAGGTGCGCGTAGTGTGCCCAAAGAATTCGGGATCTATGTTTTATAATTATAAAAAATATTTCTCATTGGTATTGCAAGCAGTGGACGGTGCAAATTATAAATTTATAATGGTAGAAGTCAGTGGCTATGGCAAACAAAGTGATGAAGGCACCTTTAGAGCATCAGACTTGTATCAGTTTCTTATTGAAAAAGAATTAGATATTCCATTACCCGCCAATTTACCTAATACGCAAGTATCTGTTCCTTACATATTTTTAGCTGATGAAGCCTATCCATTAAAAACATATTTAATGAAACACTTTGGGGGGTGTGAACTAACAGAGGACCAACAGAATTTTAATAGTCGCTTGTTGCGAGCGAGAAAAACTGTGGAATGTGCATTTGGTAGATTATATTCAAAGTGGCGTTTGTTATCTAAATGCATCAAAACTGATATTGCACTTGCAGATAAAATCGTGAAAACTATGTGTTTGTTGCAGAATATAATTATTGATAAAGAGGATATTGAGAGAAACTTCACTCAGATAAATCTTGTAAAGCAAAGATGGTACAATCAAAGACTCTAAGTCCACCACCACGAATGTTGCTACAAACTTAGAAATTATTTTGTTGAGTATTTCAGACATAATCACTTGTTGTATCTAACCTAACTATTATTATTAATAATAAATAGCTAATACAAATATAATATTTTTTTAATTATCGGTACTTACTATCCTGTTTCATTTCCAAACTAATTTCTTTCCAACACTTATCAGTGACATTTCTGTTTTTATGAAACTTGTTTCTTTTGTCCCATAGAGGTTGCTTATCAAATACCAAGGATATCAAAACTTCATTATCCACATCCATTTTCATAAACACACGCACCCTGCACCGGCAAACACTTGAACCCGTATAGCTGTGTACAGGTAGTCAGTACCAACAAGTTTAAACCTGTTTCTTTATGTAAGCACCCTTACGCGTGGGTCACTCTCCTTACATCCCTGACCTAGCACCGTGTGAGTTCTTTTTACTTCCGAACAGAAAAAATCCGCTCAAAAGAATACAATTTTCGTCACTGGAAGATACACTGTCAGCATTTGAGCAAGCCATAAATAAGGTATCTGCGGTGGACTGGAAAAAGTGTTTCGAAAACTGATTCAGACGCATGAAACTATGTAGAGACTGGTGAAGAGTACTTTGAAAAGATCTAATGAAAAAATATTTACCTGTAGAACATTTTTTTTTTCACAAAACTTTCTGAGTATCCCATGCATATACATATATAAATATTTGTAAGGACAAATCATAACAACATATTCAAAGAGAAAATGAAGTAGGGAGTACTGCAATTAAGTAGGTGACAGTGATTAGTCTAATCAATCTATCATTTTATATACTATGCTCTACCACTTTTGCATTGCCTATTTATTTTTTTAATATTATAACATGTATCATACACAAAAATAGCTTTTATCACTTCCTTTCTTTATAAACTTTAATTATGCCAAATATCATAGTACTTCATATGTCCAAAATGCTTAAAAAGAGATGCAAAACATTCCCTTTACATATTAATATATAGAAGATTTACACATTAAATGCACAGACACTTGGTTTTACAATACTACATATTAATACATATTAACGAGGAAACAGAAAACATTAAGATACATGTGTGTGGTTATCTTGATATGATAATAATTATTATCTATTCATGACAGCAACATAGTTGTAGTAACAAAAAATTTACACACATAATGTATGACACATTTATCCTAGAAAATACATAGTTATCATAGGAAGAAATTATAAATTCATACAGGAAAAATCACAGGTAAATCCTAAAACATTATATAGGGCATTGTTAGCCATTTCGCAATATAAAAGTTATATCACTTACCTAAACTTCCTCGATATCTCAATTGGTTCTTAATACTGAATTCAAATATATATCTTTCATATTCTTTCGCAGAGTCTCCTAACAGCTGTAAGTGATACGGAAAAATATTATGAATACTAATAGAAAACAATAACATATTTTAACAATTTTTTCATAAATGTACCTTTTTCACTGATGCTGGCAACTGCGACCACTGAAACTTCTTTCTCACACATTCTTCAATTTCGTCCTCCATAATAATGGAGCAATTATATCGTTCCTACATTGAATATGAAGTATTTACTTTGAGAAAAGATACAGAATTATTATTGATACTGAGAAAAACTGAAATTAGGAAATTACAATAAACTGCGAAATCGCGAAATTGCAACGGTTACGTTCAAAACACAAATAAGAAAATTTCTGTTTTATCACATTGCGATACAACTAAATCCATAATTATTATACTGGTGGGATGATTTTAATCCTAATGTTTTACAAATTAATTTAAATACTTTACATGCAAGCCATGATTAATTGATTATTATTTTATTAAAATTAAAAATATATATGTTGAAAAAAATACTACTACTACAACACGAACACAATAATTGGGTTTTTAAACACAAACCACTGTGACACAACAAACACAATATTTTTTTCACAATTGACATATGAAAAATGTTGCCACACAAGAAACAGTCACGAAGCAAAACTGTGACACTTATTAATCAAACACAGGATTAATTAACATATAAAATGGTTAAGGCCATCCTTAGCAAGTATAATAAAATAGATTTCTGAGTAGATTGCTACGTCTAACAAAACTCTCAATGTCAATTTTTTTGACCATGAATTATTACGACTTACAATTCCGAAACAAAATTAAAACAGTTTCAGAGATTGAATTAAGATTTACATGATTATTAAACAGCATTGTTGAATTGAATTTTGCTTTTAATTATATTGCCCTAGGAGTTGTATAATTAATAGGAAAAATTACAAATAGAAATTAAAGACAGTCTTTTATTACTATGTATTTATTTTAATTAAATATTGAAATTAAAAACTAAAGGTCACCTTAATTGTTACTTTTAATTTAAATTAAAGAAATATTTGGTCAAATGCTGAATGCATTTCTTGTATCATGTCAGAAGAAAGCATACTGCGACCATGTTTTTCAAAAGCTTTAGCATTACACTCTCTTGTAAATTGGGCTGCAGCAAAAGCTGCTATACTCTTAGCTAAATGTACAGGGTTTTCTTTATCGTTCAGATTTGCCATAATAGCCCATTTGTAAAATGTTCCTAAAGCACCTGATAGAATATCACCCTGTCCTCCAGCACGCCGATTGGAACCACCTTCTGACGAACCCCAGTTGACATTTTCTACAATAGAATAATACTTATCTTCACGTCCTTTTATTAAAACAGAAACATGATCTCCCCAATATTTATACCAATTACTATCATTAGTAGTTGATGCCATTAAGTACTTAGCTTCTCTAAGATTTGGTGTTAAAATAACTCCTGGACTAGAATAATCTTTCAAAATTGAAACATTTTTCGTTACAGCATAAAGTCCATCGGCATCAATAACAAGAGGTTTTTGCAGCTTTTTACAGTCCTCTATAATATTATAGATCAATTGTAATGTTTCTTCTTCCCTTCCCAATCCGGGGCCAATGACAACGACGTCCATTTTTGGTAATAAAGAGTTGATTTTAAAGCCATGGCTCTTATTAAAATAAGGATAGACGATAAGATCAGGACTATATACTTTGATTACTTGAGCTGTATTATCTGTTGTTACCACGTAAACTAAGTCGGCACCAACCTATGGAGGATAAATATAAATCAAAATGTATACAAGCAAGTTTCTATACAAGGAATTATCTATATAGTTTTTCTTAAAAGTGATAAAACGCTTACCTTAAAAGCTGATATTGCAGTAAAATAAGGAGCTCCAGTATATTCTATAGAACCTCCTAATACTCCAATTTTGCCCAAATCTCCTTTTACTGTACCTTCCAAGGACGGAATTATTTTTTTCATTAAATGTTTCAACTCTAAAGTTGATAGCGAAACCACAGAATTTGAAATAGAAATAAGACACAATGATACAAATGTAAATAATACGGCTGGCTTCATTTTCAAAGTACAGAGACGTTTTGATCGGTGAACACCTCACGTGCATATAATGTAATGTATATAATTGTCAAATTGTTATCAAAACAAAACAAGCGGAGCGGTGACCGGTGCTGGAATTCTCTGCGGAAAATAGAATGTAAAGGTCATTCGTGTAATATGAACTCAGGTCCACAAACTACTATGGATAATTGGATTCTACGTATATTTGCTCAGGTCAAATGTCACAGATACCGACAGTACCTGCCGCCTACTAATTTAAAACATGTCTTTTAGTAGTTATTTCGCCATTTAATTTTAATAGTTTCTAAATTTAAATTATTATCCTTCAGTTAAATAACAGTACCAACAATATTTTTCTAATATTTTTTTCAAAAACGAGTAAATCGAAAAACGTAAATGATCGGACCAAAAGAATGTAGATATTTTACGCTGGAAACATTTTTTGTCACCCATTCCTCCAAGTGAAGAACGTCATTAAAGTAGGGGTGGTCTGTAACAGGTAAAATAAGAGACCTGCTCCACGTGTTCCTGTTTCAGTGAAAGAACAGTTCCAGTAGCCTGTTCCAAAATAACAGCCTGTTCTAAAATAACAGACTGTTGTGTTGCAACAGGTCTAAAAAGTAATATTTGACTGCTTTTTTTACAATATTTTGTTTTTTTACGAAAATAATCAAAACAAACAAAGAAACAAAAGACAAAAATCGGAATGAATAACAGACTAACTACATACTACAGACAGACTTGCAGAGTCACAGACTCAGAGAGGATATGAGGTTCAAGAATAGTTCGGTTTCATGCTAGACCTTTCATCTCAGTTAAATATTTTTACCACCATATTGTCACTTGTCTAATAAATAATAATAATTTTAAAAGTATGTTATCTTAATGATAGATAATGTCATATTTGAAATGATATATAACAGTACATTTATTATTATATACCTTAATTTATGCGTGTATCGGAATGTATTTACAATTATTTTTTTTTTTTTTTTATTGCAGGAGTTCAGCAGACAGGCAGACGGCCCACTTGATGGAAAGCGGCTACCATCGCCTATGGACATTTGCAACACCAAAGGTGCTACAAATGCGCTGCTGCTCTCTTAAGGGAGACTGGAACCTGGTCACTAATGCCGGAACACAACACAAGGTTGTTATGGCGGCATACTCTAGACCAGGGGTGGTCGCCATCCAGTCGAGCAAAAATACCCTACCACCTGGCTGTGGGTGGTTTAGTCGCCTCTTACGACAGGCCGCCAGGCCGCAGGAAATTGTATTCTTTCTCCGTTCCTGCACGGATAAAATTAAAATTATTAAAATTATTACCAAAATAGAATTGGAATAGGGTTAAAGCATGTTATTGCTGTCTTTTCGTTTACAGTATGTGAAAAGAGAAAATGGCTTGTTCCAAACTGTTTCGTTTCGGACTGTTTGCTATGCAACGGAACATAATGGAACAGGCTGGAACAGGCAGAACAGTTGGAGGAGCAGTTGTTTCGGTCTTTAGATAAGAGGGCAAAGTTTTTTCATAGAGAAACCTATTCCGTGTACCTGTTCCGATATATACGCCTCACTCCTACATTAAAGTCATTAAGTCATAAAATTGTCATAATCCGAAATAATAACAAAGTTCCATTGATTATAGTGAAAATACTAAATCGTAAAAATGGATGATAATTACGAAACAGTTAAGCTCTCTTATACGATCCATAAATATTCGAGTTTTTCGGCTAATTATACACCAGAGTAAGTATTTATTCTTTTCCATATAATCTTTATAACTATATCTTCTATAAATATTCCCGGCCCTGCCGTGGTATTTAATTTTACAACTGACTGCCTTATTCCAAATACAATTACATCCGTGATTGTTATATTCGATCGTGTCAATTTATTATTATAACTTGCAATTTAAGACATGTAATAAAAATTAATTTTTCAGCAACATAATGGTGAATAATCCAACAGATCAATTATGTAGATGGTTTACAGACAGCACAACGCCGTCACAATTTGTAATGTTGAAATTAACTTCACCAGCTATAGTGGAAACAATTAAATTCGGAAAATACATAAAAGCTCATGTTAGTGACCTTAAGAAGTTTCAAGTCTTTGGTGGAACAGATGAGAACAACTTATCTCTGTTGTTGAGCGGGTAAGTATTTGTTTAAGATTGTTAAACTCATTAACATTGTTTGTACCCTACATCTTCATTATTTGTGGTAATTACCAAATATGAAGGAAGTATTATTATATTATATTTATGTTTATAATTTATTTTTATGCTAAAGGATTGATATTGAATATTTAAAACAATTTTAGATATAACAGGTTCTCTTCAAATGAATAATGTACTGTTTTGTTCTAGATATTATGCACTGTATGTATAATCAACAGTGATTATAAAAATAAAAGACAACTCACTGGGTAAAACTCAATTTGTATGTTGAATTGGCAGAGCCAATAGTATAAACGCATTCTCACGTTAAGGCATCTTGGCAAATTGTCTTTTTTAATATGTTCAATCTTGTGTGTGTAAACATATTGTTGTATAAAATAGTAAAGTTCCTTTCCCCATGAAACCTGTATTGTATTGTCCATACAGTATTTTATACTGAATTTTGGACCCCTTCATCACATTTAAAGTGTCAGATCACAGAAACTAGAATTCCTTTTTTTTGCCAATACAAATTGTCAACATCATGTATTCTTAGACCCTCCATCCCCCATTGTCACGTTAAGTAATACTCATCCACCCTTGTTTTTAATACAGGCGAAGTCCTCATATGAGAAGTGCTATTGCCATGCTGTAGCTAGGGATATCCACTAAAACCCCTGTCCGATCCTCGTGCGCCCTTCATCTGGTCTGTGAGCTTTGCTTATGTATTAACCTCCAGCCTGGATGGATACTCATTCACCCCCTCCCCACATGTTATGCTACACAATGTGTAGCAATATACAGAATACACCTATTTGTCAAATTTCATTATTGTAAAACTACAGTTTTTGAGAAAATTGTTTGTGTTATGAGAATTTCATTTTTATCAAAACAGCTGTTTAACTGTAAAATAGGTTGAAAATTGACTACCAATTGCTATAACAGATAATATATTTACTCCAAAAAATCTGTGTTCATTTTATTTCAGTGGTTTAAAGAAGGACAGTGCAGCTGAAGTGTTTAGATTAAGGCACAGAACACAAGAGGGCCTATATCTCCCTGTGAGGTACCTAAAAATAGTGCCTTTACAATCATGGGGCCCGGCTTATAACTACACTATATGGTATGTGGAGTTACATGGCAAAGTTCATGAGGATCTTATTAATAAATCTATGGATACAATTAATTTGGTATGTATGCTGGAAATCTCTATTAATATTATAAATGCAAAAGTAACTCTGTCTGTCTGTTATACTTTCACAGAAAAACTATTGTACCGATTTGGCTGAAAAATGGTATATATGTAAGTTCAATATCTAGGATAGACATAGGATAATTTTCATCCTGGAAAAGGGATAGATTTATATAAGGTTATCCTAGAAAGGATAGGTTTTGCTTTTTTGTGATGTCATTTTTTTTGTCATTTTCGTTGTTTTGATCATTTTCATAATTTAAAAAAATAGGGGACAACAGTTTGTATGCGAGACCAATGATTTCTCGAGTTTATATAATAAGTTATCTTAAATAAAAAAATGTGAGTGTTAAGCTTTCAAGGATAAACTACTGGAGTATGGGATTGGTTCTGCTGTAATTTTGTACATAATGTTTTAATATGAAAATGGACATATATACTTTTCATCCCAGGAGATGGGGTAGTTTGCTATATAAAATGAAGTGAATCTTCTGGGGGCAAATAGCACTAACATAAAAATGTATTGCAATGTATCCTGTATTAATACTTGCTTGCTTGCATGCCTGCTCTTTGAACAACACGCATGCAATAGGTATTGACCCATCACAGCGCAGCACCCGCCTGCTGGGGAAAACTTTAGTAGATAAATAAACTGTTCTCGACACTTATAAGTTAAATTATTATCACTAGAAATTTAGGTTTTACAAATAAAAACAATGTCAAATAAGATTGAAAGTAATGTCCAGATATCACCCTTTCATAAATATTTTCATCTAATACCTCATTACTAACAAACAAACTAGTACTGTTTACTTCAGTATATGTTGTTGGCAAACTGCTGATAACCTCTGGTGATTTTCAATCTGGAGCTCTTCACATTTTTATTAATTGCAGCGTAAAGAAGAAGAAGCTGTGCGAATATTACTAAAACACTTGCGCAGGCGTCGCTATAAAGATGCTTTCGAAGCGTTATCAAGAGAGAGTGGTGTGCAACTCGAGGGACCGATCCAAGCACGTCTTTGGAACGCACTTGTTGAAAATGGGGACTACAAAATGGCTGAGCAGATATTTGATGAGGCGGTATCTGGTAAAATATTTTCTCATAAACATATTATATGTCAAACTTCATGACATTTTACTATCTCTATTAAGTCTAGCTTTATATATTTTTTTATTATATGAGTTCAACAGATGGCAGACTGTCCACCTGATGGAAAGTGGTTACCGTTACCTGTGGAAATTGTTACACCAAAGGTGCTACAAATGTGCTGCCACTCTCTAAAGGGAGACTGGAACCTGGCCTACTAATACTGGAACTAATATTGGAACACAACTCTTGGGTGTTACGACGGATCACTATAGACAGGGTCTATAGTGATCTGCCGTAACGGGAGGTAGCAATCCAAGTGGGTAACCAGGGTATGAGCTGTTTTGTCACTTCTTACGACAGATCACCTGGCTGCTAGAAATTATATTGTTTCTTGCGCCTATATTTCCCCAGTTTTCTCCTTTTACCCTTCTACTTATGCAATCTTCATTATCCCTGTATTGAAGATAGCATAAGTGGAAGAGTAAAAAGAGAAAACTGGGGACTTCAAATGATATTGTCTAAACTCGAAATTAATCTCATTATCGTCCTAGCATTAAATCCCGGTTGCGTTTGAAATATTTGCCACGACGGCCTGTTTCCGCTTTTCTACTTTTCCAATTCACTTTGGTCTTCGAGATTATGAGACTATTGGTATGCGTGTCATCCATTACAACGTCCAGATAGTATTTTATGGGTCTAAATTTCGATTCGAGATTAATCTGTTTATTTGTAATTCTAGATGGAGAACTCGATTGGTACATGTCATGGCAGCCATACACGCCAGTATGGCGACAAATGTCGGCGTGCTCGGCACAAGTAGAGGAGAAATTGTGGTGTGGCGACATACCACAACCCACTAACAATGTACAGAACCATGACTTATTCTGTGTGGACAGAGACCCAAGACCCGACACTGCTGTAAGTTGCTATTTCTAAGGTCGAGAGATAATATTGCCCGTCGTCTTCTGGATGACGGGGACGGAGGACAACGTAGCTCCTATTTTGTGTAAGAGGGTGGGTAAGGGGTTACTCCATACAAGCCAGGTCCTCTAGGAAATCCATCAGTTTCTTAATGTTACTGAAGATTTCCCAAAGGTTACCTGGGGCGGCCAAATACTTTGCCCTGTATTGGTCCGCCCCTCCGCATTCTACCAGGACACGAGCGGCTGTATTTTCTGCCTCTAGACAAGCTTTTTACAGGGGGGGAGTGAGTAACGCCTATATTAAAAACATGCCTGTTAAAATGGCCATGTCTAGAGGTTGCATTAATAACTATTCTCAGTCAGGGTCAACTGAGCTTTAGAATTGTCTTGGGGAATCGTAACTTGGCTCAGGGCATTGCCAACTTGGTTTGTCTGCATTTCTCCAGCTGTATCAAAGTTAATGAAGTGGCCTTTTCCTTTGGCTTATGTAATTATTGAACAGTTGGTATTGATTTCCAGGAGGGTCCTGCGAATGTAGCAGACTTATTTGACTTTTGCGAATCATCTTGTGGAGGCTCTTCTTGTTGTTTAAAACCTGGTCCAAGGGGTGGTCATCAGCTTGTTGTGGACTCCACTACAGGTAATTTTACAAATAAATTTATCTTGTATTTTGTTGTCTGATAATATTTATTGATACATCCTTAAAAAATTCGTATTGTATATTATAAACCTCACCTGGGAGCTTAATCAAAACACTATAGTGAGTAAAAGAAATATTCTTGAGTATGGCTCAAGAAAGTAAATCCAAGTACTCATGCGAGCCATAATTGTAACCGAGCAGATACAGTAACATGCTCTAATGTGTACACAGAAAACGATCTTCGCTCGCGACGTATAACGAGCCGGTTTTGGCCGCATACTCATTATGTAGCTAGACAGATACAGTAACGAGGTTCTAGTGTATTCACACGCGCACACTAAGAGCGCCCTAATGCATTCTTTGATTCACGACATTTTGTCTTTGACGGCCAACTGCCGCCACATTACTCAACTTTGATTAGTCGCAAAAACCAACAATCATCGGTTCGTGTTGTGCTCGCGAGCCATGTTTTTTGGTTACAGTAACTTGCAATGGTTACAGTTCCAAATGAGCACGGTGATGGCCTCGGCTCGCTGCGAGCACAGTGCGCTCCACACGCGGTGGTCTCGTGACTTACGTACACTATGTATTTTGGTTACAATGTGCCACGGTTACGATTACGGCTCGTAGGTGAGTACTCGGCTTAAAAAATATTGGGGTAGGTGGGTTATTTATCCCTACTTCTTTAAGAACTACAATACGGGTTGTCTGGACGAGATCGCTTCTTAGCGGTAAGACCGCCTGTTGTGCATACTTTTAAGTTATAAGTTTTTCTGTTTTCTGTAACGGTGTGAGATAAAGTATTATCTCTCTCTTTCTCTATCTCTCTATAATTGCTGTTACCTATGGCTATAGTCACATGTAGTCCTCGCGGCGTAAGCTTGGCTTTGCGTTTGTGTGAGACCACACAGATAGTATACTGTGAGATACGTCTTGTTGCGCCGCGTGTCCTGCACGTGTTATAGTCCGATTTATACTGGTTTTCGAAACGCGGCCTGAGGCGACCGCGTCCCTCACACGTCTCCTCTCTGCCACGTACTTTCCCCACTTCACCTCTGGTACCGCTAACGGCTGGTAATGACTCGGACAAATGCACAGCAAAGCTTACGCATCGAGGACTGTGAATTTCAAAATAATTGAATCTTATTGGATTAATTTCTGGACTCTTATTCATAAATTTAAAATATGATATACATAAGTTGCTGCATTAAATAATGCTGTTTAAGGCTCATCAATTTTTGAAATTTAGGAACGTTGTACCTCTTTGGTGGATGGAATGGAACAGAGGACCTCGACGATCTATGGTCCTTTTGTACGACATCAGAAAGATGGACCCTGTTATGTAGGCATAGTAGCCTTGTCTACGGTCCGTCGCCACGCTCCTGTCATAAAATGGTATTTGATCCGGTGCATCGGAGGCTTTATACTTTAGGAAGGTATTTGGACAATGGGCAGCGCATTCCTAGTAATATGAATGTGAGTATAAAGCATCCACTGTATCCATTTGAATCACTAAAGTGACAATCTTGAGAACAAGCTGAGATCAAATTATAATGCCGCTCAGAGCAAATAAAACAAGCTTTAGTATAGTGAAAAAAGGCAAAACAGAGTGAGTGAGCAGAGTATAAGTAATATGTGATGTTGAAATAGTGGAAAGTGGTATACATTTTCGTTGTCCTTCCACCTAACTCCACCTCAGCATATTCATCTCCGCAACACACAGCTCTTGATTGTGTTGCTCAAATACAGGCCAGTTCAGTGATGCCATATAAAATGACAAGGCTTTTTTATGAATTTAAAAACTTTATTAATTGATAATTAAATGGTCACTCGTGACTATGACTTGCCATGAAAATAAAATTCCTTGCCACAAGCGTTAGAAAATGAGCATTTCAATTAATATTAAATATATAATTATTGTTGCAGAGCGATCTATACGTGTATGACGTATCTACTGGTTGTTGGTCACTAATATGTGCTGACACGGCAAGTGCTGGAGGTCCGAGGTTGGTGTTCGACCATCAGATGTGCATTGACCCGGATACTCAGACTATTTTTGTATTTGGTGGTAGAGTGTTGCCAGCTAATTCGTGAGTATTCATTAATATAATTCTGCTAATATACAGATGTTCTACTAAATATATGTATGTATTACACATATGTATGTCTCTATTAAATAATTCTGTGCAGTACCTTGCTTACCATATTTCTATTTTTACTATTTAAATAAAATACAAATAGCCTTTATGTTTGAATCATTTTTTAATACATTAAGAACAATCAGGTTGCCTCCTTGGCATAGGCATCCTCCAAAATATGGCATTTAATATGATTCCAATCTTTGGCAGATCGTCTATAATAATATTAATTTTTAAAGTTATTATTTTAGAAGTATAAGTAATTTTGGATTATAGACAAATTTATGTTATGTCCATAGTCTAAATTATCCTTTTTGTTACTTTTGTTCCAGAGAAGAAGTGGTGAGCCCTCAGTATTCAGGGTTGTACGCATATTACATTCAGACCAATACATGGCAACTTCTTTTACCTGATAAACATGATTTGCCTGCACCCCAGCCTCGTGTCTCCCATTCTATGCTGTTTCATCCTGTAAGTTTATAGGAACACTTTTTTTCTCTGTGTAACGGCTATGCGCCAGTTGTAATCCAGGAAAAATTGTAATGTATGAGTATTCGTGGCAACAATGCTAGTCGCCTCTCATAAGCTTTTCGACCCCATCGTGTTGTGGAATTAAAGTGAGTTGTTTTCCAAAAGCAACTTACTTGCTCCATTGGCTCAGCGACCCGAAGTGAGTCTTGGTCTCCGAAACGAAAGCGCGCCACTTTCTTCTGTCTTGCCAGTTGTAGGTTTGTAGTGCGGTCAAGTCCGCTTCCACTCTATCCTTCCAGCAATACTCGGGACGACCAACTGGTCACCGACCGACTGGTCGCCCAAGTATGCTTTCATCACTCCCCGATCCTCCTCCATCCGTTCTACATGACCGAGCCAGTGGAGGTGGTGAGATTTTATCTCCCCGATTATGTTGGGCTCGGCCATGAGGTTTTTTATTTCGGAGTTGGTTCGTACCCTCCAGCTGCCATCTCCTTTTATTGCTGGGCCCAAGATTGGGCCCATAAAAACAACTGTTTCCTTTTTTATCTCCGTCTGCCTGAGACAGATATACTATTGGAAACTGAAGACTATCAGTGGTAATCGTCATAACCTTAACAGCAATTCTAACTTGAATAGTGGTCACCTTCACACGTTGTAAACTCTGTTTATTTTAAGGTTCTTCTTTCTTCTGTTTCTAAATTTTCAGCGACTAAGAGGCGTTTGATTTTGACGACGTAATTTGGCATTCTGTTGTATAGGTGCAACGCAGGTTGTACATGTTCCTTGGTCAACGGAATAAGGAGCATCTGGTGGATCTGTGGTGGTGGGACGTGGGCTCGGGCCATTGCGCCGCCCTCTGCCAGGGCCTGGCGCCGACCCCTCCACCAGCCGCCGGATTCACGCAAAGAGCCACCCTGGATCCGGACACTGACGAGATGTTCGTACTCTCTGTGAGTGGCCCTTTCTTCTATAATGTTACAAAATTCGAAAAATTCCGTGTCTGTACATTGAAGCTATTTAAAAAAACTGAAATAGAATATATAAACCAGAGAACACGATACAATTCTTTTAGATTTTTTGTTTTAAACATAATAATGAATAATTGACTAATAAACAAAGACATAAATCACCAAGCCAAGCAAGTTATGCTTTTATTATGAGTATGATATATTTCGATAATTCACTATGGTCTGGGTGTCTAAATCTGACATTGGCCCCAAAGTTGTCTGCTGTATATCAATCATAAGACACAAGATTTTATTTCTGCTATTCATAATTGAATAATTTTTTAAAATTACTCTTTTGGAGTATAAATACATACCAAGACCTGCTGCTCGTTTATGCTAACTGCTACGGCAGTAAACAGGAAAGTAGGCAGCGCAAGTATACTATGTTCGACCTATTTTGTTTTCATATACTCGCGTTGCCCATTTTCGTCGCCACTTCCCTGCCTTTTGCTGTGGAAGAGGGCATACTGTAACCATAATATATAAATTACATAAATAAAAGTGGTTTTTTATGTTTGTTTAATTCCTCTTCTTGGTAATATTTTCTTAAGTTTTCGCGACTTGTATACATAATAAAACTACGTTTTAACGGTTTTAAGCGCGGTAATTTTATTTGATTTTGGTTTTTCCGACGTTTCGGCCACTTTTCAGTGGCCGTGATCACGGAAGACAAAGATGTCAAGTGTCAACGAGTATTGTTAAAGTTTTATTTAGCCTACCGCCAACTTATTAATTTTAATTATTTAATTTTTAATTTTGTTTATGGTTATTATTTAATCTATGGGAGCCTAATCTAATTTACTACCGCTTCGCAACATGTTATGGCTTGAAGAGAAGAAGCGGCGCAAGAAACTCTTCAGCAAACATGCCTAGCTCTAATAATTTTATATAATATTAAAATGGGTGGAAGGAAAAATAAAAGTAATTATCAGTCAAGTTGGTTTGTGTTCCGTTGTACGCAGAAAGAGCTCACAGTGTCTTGAGGTCTGGCAGCTGGTTTTTGCTGGGTTTGGGTCTTAATAGTTTTGATAATTGGATCCCAAACAGGTGGTACTTGCCAACCATCTTCTCTATTGAAATTTGGGTGTTTTTTGATTTCAATAGCCTCACGCATCATTCTAGGTATGAAACGATTCTCTTTCGCGAGGATTTGTGGGTTATCGAATCTGATGTAGTGGTTGGGTTTATCCAGCGTGTGTTCACTGATCGCAGACTTCGTAGACCTTGTGTGTTTCATGTCAGCAATGTGTTCTTTTACTCGTGTTTTTATGCTCCTCTTTGTTTGCCCAATGTATGACAATCCACACTCACAATCAAGCTTGTAACGTCACAAATTTTCTGTGCTCTCTGAAACAAAGATTTGCCCACGGTAGCTAACTGACTAGGATGGTGGTGAGACGAACCATTAAGGTATTTATCTGTATGGGTAGGTTTCCTATACACCGTATGACCAAGAGTATTGTCAGGGTTCCTTAGGATGAGCACATCCAGAAAAGCTAATTTATTATTTGCCTCTAGTTCCATAGTAAATTTAATATTACTGCTAATGGAATTGAGATGATCTAGAAATGCAGAGACTTTATCGTTTGGGAGGACGGCAAAAGTATCGTCTACGTACCTTTTATACATCTTCGGCTTAGCCGGAGCGGTATCCAGTGCCTTCTGCTCGAAGTCTTCCATAAAAATGTCAGCTACGACAGGAGACACCGGTGAGCCCATGGCTACACCGTTGATTTGGTCGTAGAAGCCGTAGTCCCACACGAAATAGCCAGATGTGAGGCAATGTTTTAGTAGATCTGCATATTCCTCAGGCATGTTATTATCTATTAGCTTCCTTTTGACAATCTCAATGCAGTCTTCCACTGGTAAACTGGTAAATAAGGACTGGACATCAAAACTGACTAGTACTTCATCCTCAGCCAATGTCAAATTTTCAATTGCGCTGATGAAGTCGAAGGAATCCTTGACATGGTAGGGTGTGTTGCCGCGGAGATTGTTGAGTGTCTTCGCGAGATGTTGTGCCAGTCTGTATGTTGGTGAGTCAAGCTGGCTAACTATAGGGCGCAAGGGGATGTTGTTTTTGTGAATTTTAGGTAACCCATACAGTTTAGGCGCTTTGGCGCAAGATGGTGTGAGTGCGGATACGTCTAAGCTTAATTTTTCGGAGTGTTTTTTCATAACCGCGATTGTTTGTTTGGTTACTTTATCCGTGGGGTCAGTTTTGACCTTTTTATAAGTGCTTTCGTCCGATAAAAGATCTTGTATTTTACTATTGTAATCAGACGTATCCATGACGACAGTCGCGTTACCTTTATCTGCACGGAGCACGGTTATTTCTGGTTTATTGCGAATGTTTTTTAAGGCAATATATTCAGCACGAGTGAGATTCGGTTTGGGTAGACGACTACGGCGTAAAACCGATGAGATATCTTGTCGTATAGCTTCCGCATCCTCTTTCTTCTCTTCAAGCCATAACATGTTGCGAAGCGGTAGTAAATTAGATTAGGCTCCCATAGATTAAATAATAACCATAAACAAAATTAAAAATTAAATAATTAAAATTAATAAGTTGGCGGTAGGCTAAATAAAACTTTAACAATACTCGTTGACACTTGACATCTTTGTCTTCCGTGATCACGGCCACTGAAAAGTGGCCGAAACGTCGGAAAAACCAAAATCAAATAAAATTACCGCGCTTAAAACCGTTAAAACGTAGTTTTATTATCCTCTTCTTGGTGTTTGGAATGCAATATAAGTAGAAATTTTTCAGGGTATGAGTAAAGAGAAAGACAAGCGCGTGTACAACACGCTATGGGTATTCGCGTTGCGGAGTATGACCTGGACATGCGTGTACAGGAACGACAGTGTGGCGCCCAACGAGCCAAGACCAAGGTTCGCGCACCAACTCGTCTACGATCCTGTTAAAAAGGTACTTATTAATATAGGGTAACTCACCTGTCTTAGTAGAGTGTGGTTGATGGATAGTTACGTTAATAACTTCAGATCACTAGAAATTTAATAAAAGTTTTATATTGTTTTTATTGCACTTTTCACACTATGAAATAAGAAATTTCTTTTTCAATGAAACTGCCAAAAATTCTCTGTTATTTTTTTCAGTTATAGCTAGGTAACCAATTTATTTAACTAGAGAACACTAAAGTTTTTCTCTAAAGCCAACTACAACTCCAACACTTAATATGCCCAATCATTTTGTAAAAAAAAAGTTAATCTATAATGTTATAAAATTCTAAATATGCCGTGTCTATACATTGAAGCTGTTTAAAAAAACAACTGGAATAGACTATATAAACAACGGAGAACATGATGCAATTATTTAAAATTTCTTGTCTGTTTATTCCGGATTCACGTAAAAACTACTGAGCCAATTTCGATGCGGCTTTCGCTGTTCGGCAGCTACTTCTTAGAATTAAATTCTGCGCTATTATCCTGGGAACCCCGCGGGAAATTTTCTGGCGAATGATTTAAAATGCCCAGTTTAAAAGAATGTAATTCGTATGTGATTTTTTTACTGATCGATAGTAAATTTAATGTAATAAAAGGTGTGATATTGTTAATCCCGGGTATCCCGCGGCAATTTCAAATCAAGTTTGAACGAAGTCGCGGGCATATCCTAGTTAAAGATATAATAGCATACTTACTAGTAGTAGCAATAGTGGTTATAAGATAGTGAGATAGGATGTAAGGAAAATAATAGAATATTTTGTTAAAAACAACCCTTTCCTTTAGTTTGACATTCCTTTACAGAAATTGATATTAATACAGCATTTTGTTAAAAATCAAGCATTCCCTTAGTTTGACGTCAAACATCTGCAAAAATTGCTCCTTACAAGCAACATTAAGAGCTGGTGTAATAATACAGTGTTTTTTTTTTATTTCAAAAGTAGTCGATTTGATTCCTGATCAGGATTTGATTTCTCAAAATTTTAATCATACCACTTTAGTTTTTATCAAAATTAACCTTGAGATTCCTTTACGTATTTTCGTCGGTTACGTAAGTCGGTGCGAAGTTAAAACATAAAAATTACTATATTTTGCAAATTTATTGTGGTTTTTTATGTTTTACTTGGTACTAACTACAAGATGTTGTAGAAAATATTTTATTTATTTTTTAGTGTGAAGTCCGTTTTTTTTTTTTATCAGATTCACTATCTCTTTGGTGGCAACCCGGGCAACCAGGCCAGCCCGAGGCTGCGCTTAGACGATTTATGGTCTTTACAACTGACTAAAGCATCGATGGAGAAAGTGCAAAGCAATGCGAGAGCTGCTCTAAGAGAGGCGTGTTATCGGGAGATGGTCACCCATCCGTCGCAGCATCACATCGCTTTGAACTATTTGAGGAACGATTTGAGAGAAGCTTTAGACCACTCGGACCCCGTTCAGGTAATTTAACAGTGTCTATACCTCTTACCTGACTATGAATTAGAAGCTTATATTTTAGAAACCTATAATAGTGCAACCAAATAATATTTAAATATAATATAAAACCTAAAAGTGTGTATGTGACTTTTTAAAAATAACTTCCAATTGTACAATTTTATCAGTACAGCAGATATTGGTATACAAATAGCAATGAGCGATTCTCAGATGTTTAATGATTAATGATAATTAATGAATTTCAGTCGATCGAGAATCACAATTGACTTGATTCTCGATTGAACTATCAGGGACGGTAGTCCACATTTTTCATCATGACGTTTTCTTTCACTTTCAGCATGTGGTAATAGTCAAAATATGCAAATTAGGTCAGGAAAACTGTCCAAATGGCCAGGGGCCCAATTCTGCTATTTAAATATCTTGCCGTTACGAAGATATTTAAAGTAAGATGCCATTGCGATAGTGTCAAAAATTCGTATTCTACTAAATCCACAATATCTTCTTGTTATCGTCGCTGCAGAATAATAGTACAATTTTTTTACATTATTGAAGAGTTACCAACATTTTAAATATTTATTTCGTGAGTTTTCGCTTTTAAACAATTGTAAAGATAGACTGGCGTGCTGTGAGTATGGAATTAACAGAATATAGAAATCGGGAAAAACAAGGATTGAGACGACATTGTCCGGCGATTTTTACGAAATTGGAATAGCAGATGTGAGCCGTAAAATTGTAATCCGCGTAATTTGAAATGCGGATATGTTAACCACTAAAGTATAAGGGTTACCTATATAATGTTATGTTTCTATCAAAATATTACATACACAATAAGGGCTACTCCCTTATTGTGTATGTAATATTGCTAACACCTGCATCAGATATAAGGAACATGTAATGGTTCACCTAAATGAGCTTGCCAAGAAGCTGCTCCATAACGTCCCACAATGGCGCCTAAAACGAGTACACATTCTCGACCTGCATGCAAAATATTGCTCCAATTAAATTAAAGAAAGCAAATCATTGGATGCTGCCTTCTTACACATTTTAAAAACAATTAAATCATCTGCTTATGAAACAATTTCCGATCGCAGATAACAGGCCCAACAATAAAAGATGTTTTTCTGTGTTGTGCGCAGGTGTCTCGCTTCCAGAAGCTGGCGACGGTGCTGTTCGCCGGCGCGGAGGCGGCGGGCGGCGGCGCGTGCGCGCTCACGCCGCGGCGCACGCGCGCGCTGCACCGGCGCCGGGCCAGCCAGCCGGTGCCCAGGGACCTCGCCTATGCGCTCGCGCAGGTAACCGTTGTAAAAATCTAATAATGCCATGTCTGTACATTTAACCTATTAAATTAATTAATTATTATTATATTATTAATTATTTTGTCAGGTGGTAGGGCATTTGCCCAACTGGATGGCTACCACCCCTGGTCTAAAGTATGTCGCCATAACAACCTTGAGTTGTGTTCCGGCATTAGGGACCAGATTCCAGTTTCCCTTAAGAGAGCAGCAGCGCATTTGTAGCACCTTTGGTGTTGCAAATGTCCATAGGCGATGGTAACCGCTTTCCATCAAGTGGGCCGTCTGCCTGTCTGCTGATCTCCTGCTATAAAAAAAAACATCTGGAATACACTATATAAATGATGGAGAACACTGCATTTTTTTTAGATTTCTTGTGTCTTTCTCGGTTCGTCTATTTGTTCAAGATTCACGTAAAAACCTACTAGGCCGATTTAGATACGGTTTTCGCTGTCCGACAGCAAATTCGTAGACTTAAAATCTGGAAGTCTCGCGGGAATTCTTCTGGGAATTATTTAAAATGTTCAGATTAAAAAAAAGTCAAATTCCAATGTTAGTTTTTCGTTGATCGATAGGAAATTTTATGTAATAAAATGTGTGATGTATTTTATCCCGGGAATCTCGCGGGTATTTTCCCGGGACCGGTTTGTAGTTGTTCGAAAAATTAGCTTCTTCCAACACAGTTGTTACTAAAACTTTAACTTGCATTATTTTTTAAATACTGTAGTACTTTGTATCCCAGGAATGTCAAGTCAAGCGTGTACGAAGTCGCAGGCATATCCTAGTTATATATACCTTCTTTTTTTATCATGCTCCTGCCCCACATGTCTCAGGTTTATTGTTGGTGTGTCCAAATGCGTCTTATTCGCGGTATTCTTTAACTTTCTAATTTCAACATGTTTATATCGTGTTCTAAATAAACCCTGGGCTAATTCTTTTCCTTTGAATCAGCATCTTTTCTTGTAATGTATGTAAATTGTGGGCAGTTTTGTATTTTACAAAAGCAGTCGAATAAACCGTCTTGTTACCCCCGCCGTTGTTGCCCGCCGCCGCTGTGTCCGCGTGCCGCTCGGCCGCCTCCAGCGCCAACGCCAATTCCACCGCCCTTTTGTAATCTAGCGCGGGTTCTGCGAATAGACGAGATCGCATCTCCTCACTTCGCAACCCAGATACAAGTTGATCTCTAAGATTTTCTTCGAGATAACTTCCAAAGTAGCAATAGGTCGCGAGATGTTTGAGATTTTGCAGAAAAATGCCTACGTTTTCCATCTCCGCCTGAGTCGCTGTCGAAATACATGCCTCTCGGCTATTTCCGATCTCGTTGGTTCTAAATGATCACGTACTAACTTGACCAATTCCTTAAAATCTTGTTCCTCCGGGTGCTTCGGTGAACACAAGTCGCACATAACCTGGTACGTTGCTGCGCCGACGTGGGTGACCAACGTGGCCACGCGTAACTCGCATTTTATATCATTTAACAAAATAAATTGTTCCACAAGCCTTACATACGCGTCCCAATTAGCACAACCATGTATATCAAATTCGTATAACTTTCCGAAAGGCATTTTACTAAATACTTATTTTAAATTTGATTTCTCGTCGCCAGTTGTAGTGTACTACAAATAAAACAACGGCGGCGGTAACAAGACGGTTTATTTGACTGCTTTTGCAAAATACAAAACTCCCCACAAATTACAAGTAACAGCACATTATTGTTAAGGAATTTTTTAGATTTTTTTAAGATATTTTCTTTTTAACCTCCTTAATTACGCTAAAAATTTAGTTTACAAAAGCAACCCCATGACTAATAGAAAAATGACTGTTTTTAACATCATGGGGCAATTTATAACAGTTTGAAAATAGACCAAGTTCAACGTTGCTTTTATTTCCGGCGAATCAAGAGAAAATAGTCTTATATCAAGAGCTAAAGTAAGATAATTGCTTAAAATCGCAACGCAAGCGGCGAATCTTCATCATTTTAAGGTACTAATGCCGTCAAAGGTGCCGCCGCGCATGCCAACTCACTATTATAGGTTATAGACCTCGCAAAAAAAAACTTAACGACTTGGTGGTTACAAATAATTAGAATGTTTTAGGAACACTTTTATGCTTAATAACTGTTGCTTTAATATTTTCTTAAGTTTTCACGACTTGTATACATAGTAAAACCACGCTTTAACGGTTTTAAGCGCGGTTATTTATTTAAATTAGATTAGGCTCCCATATAGTAAATAATAACCATAAACAAAATTAAAACTAAATAATTAAATGAACAAGTTGGCGGTAGGGTAAATAAAACTTTAACAATACTCATTGACACTTCACATCTTTATCTTCCGTGATCACGGCCACTGAAAATGGCCGAAACGTCGGAATAACAAAAATCAAATAAATAACCGCGTTTAAAACCGTTAAAACTTTTGTTTTATCTAACAAGCGCCAATAAACACATGAAAAAACATCTTTATTTTATGTTTCCAAAATATTTTCTTAAATTAGCCAAAGCAATAATAATAATCTTGTATAGGTTTCTAATTTCAGCTCAGATAATATACATTGTATTGAAATTCATTAAATAAATGTCGTTTCATTTCTACAGGTGTTAGGTGCTGAAGATACCTTGCCAGATCCGGTACAGCCTTTTGAGGAGGTGTCAGAACCGATGCCAGAGACTTGGGACGTGGGCCAGGACGACGATGAAGAGGCACCCGGGCCTGAGTGGGACGCCAGGCAGGCCAGGATCAAGTTGTACGAACTCCTCTGCCAGTATTTCAGGCCTTCGACGGTGCCACCCAAGGGGGATATCACGGATCTAGTCGCTTTGTAAACCTACTAAGGAATTGGTAAGATAATTGTAATCTACGCCGAACATAAATGACGTAGGGGAAGCTATACCATTGTTGGCACCTTAGTACAATGATTGGCAGGCTATTATTTTATTTAATATTAATATTTTTTGTTTTATAGCCATACAATAAATCAAAACCATACTACGTTCGGGGGAACCCCGTCAGGAACCTAAGTAAGTTCCTTATGTTAAAACTAAAAATGTTAATTTATAGAAAAATTAAACATACATACATAACTTCACGCCAGTTCCCTTGCGGGGTAGGCACGAACAACAAAAATTAAACATAAAATAGAAAATTATATAAAAACACTTGCATGAGCGTGGCGGCAGCGCCCGAATACGGCCGAATTAGGGCGGTTACTAGACCTTCTAATTTGAAAACAGTGTATTTCATTACGTTAAAGTTCCAAATCGTATAATAAAAATTTCGTTAAAAGTCGACTAGAGTATATAACTTTTTCCCTGCGTGAAGATCGCTGCGAGTTAATTTAAAAGTAACATTATTAAGGACTTGCTGAATATTACATAACAAAACCCGATTTTATTTGTTTAATTTCAAATTAACATTTGCTTTGTAATTTTTTTATTAAAGTGGTAGTTTATAAGGAAAACCTGTTATTGGCCATACTTTTTATTGTAAACCATTTTATATTATATTTGTGTATTCGCTGTTGGTTTTCTCAATAAATAAACAAATAGTTTACTCTCTAAGTCGCGTAAAAGTACTTCATCCCAAAAATATTATTCTATGGCTATAAATGTTACAGCTTTATTTAATATCTTGAATAAATTGACTGGGTGCTAAGAATGGCACAGTTTGTCCTATTTAGAGTAACTGCGCGAAAACTGTGCGGTAGCTGTCTTATATGAAAAATTGGCCGCATGCGGGTCATACGACATACAGTGCAGTTACCTCTATATGTCATTTGGCTGCTGCATTTCGTTTCATGTCTCAGTTACACTAGGGGAGCGAAGTGTCAAACCAATTGAGATACTTTCTATAAACTTACAAAACTTAAAAACCCGACATACAATCATTTACCTTTTCTGTTCTCTCGTTCGAACAATACTGGAATACGCCTCAATAGTCTGGTCTCCCTTCTACGCTGTGCATAGCGAGAGAATAGAAAGAGTGCAGAAAAAAATGTTAAATATTCTTTCTTATAGATTCCATCTTGGCCGCGAATACAGAGCCTACATAAAAAGATTAGTGAAATTTAAAATTGACTCGCTCCAATCACGTCGTGAATGTAATGAGCTACTCTGTTTATTTAAGCTCCTAAATGGTTCAATTGACTGTCCAGACATACTTTCCTTTATTAATTTTGACACTAGATACAAGATTCGTAACCCTTCACCTAGAATCTTTTCTCTTCAAGTTTTTAAAAGTAACACATCGTTTTATAATCCCGTCACAAGAATGTGCAGGCTATATAATGAGATTGCAAGTACAAATAGATCCATTGATATTTATAATTCCTCCTTTTTTAAATTTAAACGTGAAATTCGGGCTATTATTTGCACCAATATTTCTGGTATAATTGCATAATAATTTTGTTACCTAACCACCGTAAAACTAACATAGTAAGTCATACTAATAATATTAACCCCTAAATATCTTGTCCATGTGTGGTACATTACGTGCTCACATGTTCACAGAGTTACGGCTTAGACTTAATAATTGATACATAATATGAAACATGTAACTTTTAGCTGTTTCTTGTTTTGTGTGCTAAATAAATAAATAAACTTACAGAACGACGCGGTCTCATAGATTTTGTTCGAGCATACCTCCTTATGACGTCATAAACAATGACATTAACAGCGCGTTCAATTTGTAGCTCACAACGCCCAAAATGCTTCGTTAGCCGTTCCACATGGCGACCGCGGTCGTTGTGGTCGTGGCGAAAACGTCACTAATGACGTCATTACTTTTGATCACACAATGCTCGCAACGACCGATGTCAATAGGTGGGTGGAATAACCGTTCCACTTGGGTTTACGATTGTAACACCGGCAAATAAGTGGAACGGAAAAAATCGCGGTCGTGAACGTGGTCTATCTATGAGGCTGGTTTCTATAAGTTTATAAAATGTATCTCAGTTGATTTGACTGGTCCCTCCCCTATTAGTTCTTGTAGTATTTTGAGTGTTTAGTAACCTGCTAGCATATTAACATTTACTGAGACATTAATAGATTATTTAGGCCTAGTCTATTTTTACATCGTGATAGTTTATTCTAATGTCTGCTCACGTTAATTGTAACAATATATAAGCTATAAACACTTAATAAATTCGCTAAAATTATAGAATAAGGATGATAGAGTTTCAGTAACGAAAGTAAATACTCGAATTATTCACAATCATTTTTTTGATGGCAATGCTTATTTAGCATTTACAAGCTTAAAGCATGGTATAACACAATCAAAAGAGAAGTATGGAAGAATGATGCTGAATTCACAGAAAAACAAGATTGTTTAACTATTGTATAAAAATACTCTGGTAATTTGGAGTCGCCATACACATATTTTTTTACTTTTGCTTCGCCTTTTCAGATTTTACTTTCATTAGTTAAACTATATCACGGTTTACATAAAAATTGGAAAAACTATCGAGGAAATACAAATATATTTTAAATAATATACTAAAACGTCAAAATGCGAGAGAAGAATGGCCTGTAGCGCCATCTAGTTATGTAAGATTTAGGAGCTTTTTAATATAACTGTTTACTGAGTGTTTGTCGATATGTATTCTTTCACTGTAAAAACAGTGTTATTATAATTTTTTCCACAAAAGAATTTTCATAAGGCGGAATATTAAAAAATACCAGGTACCTCTCTCTGTCTTTTGTCTTGTTTATTTTTAATGGTGACTCAATACGAGGTAAATGTTACATCTGCTCTCGAAACTAGCCCTAAGTAATTTTTTTTTTTTACTTTCACGATTATTTGACATAATTAATTCTGCCGTTTTAATGATTGATAAGAACGAGTAATTGAATCTTATTATATTTATTATAAAATAATTAAAATAAAATAATGTATACAACATTACCATTATTATATTACAACATGATGTGTATTTTTATCCGTGCAGGAACGGAGAAAGAATACAATTTTCCTGCGGCCGGGCGGCCTGTCGTAAGAGGCGACAAAACAACCCACAGCCAGGTGGTAGGGCATTTGCCCGACTGGATGGCTACCACCCCTGGTCTAAAGTGTGTCGCCATAACAACCTTGAGTTGTGTTCCGGCATTAGTGACCAGGTTCCATTCTCCCTTAAGAGAGCAGCAGCGCATTTGTAGCACCTTTGGTGTTGCAAATGTCTATAGGCGATGGTAACCGCTTTCCATCAAGTGGGCTGTCTGTCTGTCTGCTGAGCTACTGCAATAAAAAAAAAACAAAAATAAATTTAATATTTGCCTGTTGTCGTTTTACGATATATTCATCGTCTTTGATTGTCATTGACATCCGAGTCATTATGTAATGTCACACAGCATTACACGACCACGTGGCAATTTGATATAAAATATGTCAAACGTGGTCACAAGATCACCACTGAATAGTAACCGAAATGTCATTAAAATGGAAAATCAAATAAAATCAATGCAAATTGCGTTAGTCATAACCCATTTAGAAAAAAAAAAGAAAAAAAAGTACGTTTTAACTGTTCTAAGCGCGGCATTTTATATGAGTTTTTTTTTTGACGTTTCGGACACTTTTCAGTAGCCGTGATCACGGAAGACAAAGATGTCAAGTGTCAGTTGGTAATGATCAATCAAATGGATATCGTTAAAATATTCTTTTATCTATAGCACTATAAGTACATTTTAAACTGCCATATACTGTAATGCTGGATATTATACAATTTTGTACTGTAGACCTAAAATTATTTATACTATAATTATCTAATGCAGGCACGGTTATACGTCGATTTAAGATTTAACAGTTTAATACTATTTACGTAAACTATTTACACTACGCCAAGTCATTTTTGTGTTTTAGTTGTATGATATAAAGCAATTTACGTGGATAATATAGACTTTATTTCGATTTACTAAAATGATAATGGACGCACCTGGAAAAGGGAACATGAACAGTTGTTTTCTCGGGGTTTACCTTCGCCGCCTTTGAAGAACTCGGCCTTCATTACACTTGCGAAATCATCCAAGCATTTCGTCAAAGAAATTAATATAGAAAGGCAGCTTACTCGCACACACGAAAGTTTGTAAAGTTTTACACATGTAATAATTCCTCCCGATAATGTACAACAGTGTACGAATCATGCAAGCGTAACAGAGCTTAGAATGTATAGCAAGCAAGACTGCCATTTCCGCTTCGAATAAAGTTCAATATAGATTATTTACACATCGGAAACAGGTCTGCACTTTTCTGTGGAAACGAAACCTATCGATTGGAATTATAATTTGACTATTATTTTAAAATCACGTCGAATGATAATGCTTGTTGGCTGTGTGGCTAACTAGTTCTCTGGTCACAAATATTTTCTATTTATGGATCATTTTTTTTTTAAATTCATTTTGTACTTAATGTGTTACTCTTTCCCAATGTCCTAAATTGTGACAGCTTGAGAACATTTTATATTTGTATATAATTTAGTTACCTTCCCATCCATCTAGTGATTAAAATATGTGTCTAAATAAATATGTAAAATATTTAAAAATATCAAAACTTTATACGTGTATTAGAATACAAACTGCCATCTGAAATTATTCAAGTAACGTAAGTAAAAAGAAAATTTTATATCACCACTCACCAGTAAAGAATCAATCAATATAGCAATAATATTGGAGTATAATTTTGCTATAGTCCCTCCTTTTTCCTCTTATTTTTTGTTTTGAAAGTTTTGAATTTTCTTTTTCCTATGTTTTAGTTCAAGAGCTGAGTATGTCCGTAAAAGTAATTAGAAAAGTATTGTTTCACATTTTACATAAGGCAATTGTATTATTATACAAGTAATGAATAATTGTTGTTCTTGATTTTTTATGGTTTGGTTACAATACCTTTAGGCTGTTCTTGTTCAGTTAGACATGATACAATTGTTTGTGCATTAATTATTTTTATTAAATTTACATGATTATGTATTGTATTTTATAATTTTCTCTTTGTGCCAATTTGAATTGTTAATGTAAAATATTTAATTTTATTGGAATACGTCAATTTCTATAAAAGTTATTTTAAAATTGTCGGGTTTTCCGAATCTCGCATGCTTTTGTTTTATGTAGAATTGTAGACTGATTAGTTAGGATTGGTACTGTAAAGCAAATGTAATAAATTAGTATTGCATAGATAATTGTTAAAATAACATTAATTTTTGTTTTAATATTTATCTAAATACATAATTCTCTATGTAAATTGAAAGTATTAAATTATAAGTAGGATATACTTTTTTAAATTAGTCATTTTCAGTATACAAAATTGTAAAATTTTTAATCTTATACATTTTATACGTTCATATCGATGGCATCATACAATTTCTCGCTTATGTTCATGTAGCTACACTAGTGGTATCCATATTTAGGTTAAAATATTGGAAGTGTATCTGGTACAATAATTGGTTACTAGCAGGAATTTGAAAATGTTGCTGTGTAGTTTTATGTGGTAAAACATATAAATTATGTTAATAGTCTATAAAGATGTCCAATATCGATTGTTTAAGCAAGAATTGTTTGTGTGGAACAGTTGAACTGTTTTGTTAACTTTTCAAGTTGTCACAAAAATTCATTTGTTTAGATTTAAATTTGGGCGATGGTAGGCTTTAACAAATTTGTATAGATCGAAATGGCTGACTAGATCTTTTGCTTGTCTTTATGGCAAATTATACATTAACATATAACATTGTATATGCTCGCCAGGTGGGAGGGTATTTACCCGACTGGATGCCTAATTGCCTACCACACCTGGTCTAGAGTATGTCGCCACAACAACCTTGAGTTGTGTTCCGGCATTAGTGACCAGGTTCCAGTCTCCCTTAAGAGAGCAGCAGCGCATTTGTAGCACCTTTGGTGTTGCAAATGTCTATAGGCGATGGTAACCGCTCCATCAAGTGGGCCGTCTGCTGAACTCCTGCAACAAACATATGTATTAAGTATTTTAAGTGTTTGCCAAAAGTGCTCCTTACAACCAGAAACTTATTTAATGCGTAAATGCGTAATATTCTCTCGATTAAAAGACAATTATTGCACGCCTGATAATTTTCTGTGCTTTGCACTGGTGTTGCAGCATTTTTAAATTACAATACTTTTTGTTTATAAATAAGTTCTAACGGTTGGTTCGTTAGAAGTTCACTCGTAAGGCGATAGTTAAGGCACACATTACTAAATGACGTAAGGTTTTATACATACGACGTTTAGGTTTAGTACAAAACTAGGGAAGTTAAGATGAACCAAGTTTTGTGTAAACCTGAAGATTTTTATTACTCAATGAATCGCAACGTATTGTAAATATGCATTTTTACACAACAAGAATCAAATGTTATTAAGTTTTATCATTTTAATAATAACAATGAGGCAATTTTAGTTTCTATGTAAATAATATAATCTTTCTTAAATATAAACTAGTTTCAATTATTGTGTATAATATACCTCCTATATATTCTTTTTACATCTATCCAAAATGATCAAGTGATAATGACGAATCGGACTCGTACATCGATATTTTTATTCTTTAATAAAAATATACGAATACCTATTGTTATTCGGTCCAGATATGTGTATAAAAATAATTTTAAAGAAAAAAGAGCTTTGTTTTTTTTACACAATAAAGAGCAAACAATAACTAAAACTATTAATTTTGTTCCGAGCTTCCTTTCTATATTTAAAAAAATACGACTGGGTGCGGTATAGATATACGGCACATTTATTTGTTACCTGAGATATAAAATTAATTTTGGGTGGTTATAAAAAAAAAACAAAGGCTAAAGCGGGTGTAAAAAAGTTCGGATTTGGTCATAATAAATAAATGTGCCGTGTATCTATACCCCACCCTATTGCTCCAGAGATCATTTTCACAAAAATTCTCTTATGAAAACAGATTCAGTAATGAAACGTAGATTTTCAAAACAAAACTTACCTAATGCATATAAATCAGATTCTACCGAATTCATAACTGTAATTTAGGCTTTTAAATAAATTTGGGGAATAGTTTGAATGTAGCGTTAGGTAAACTTCTAGGCGCTAAGAACCTCAGCCAGAAGGCCCAGCTCGCCATACACAACGCGGTGCTGGTACCTACGCTCACGTATGGAAGCGAGAGTTGGGTATGGAAGAGAGAGCATGAAAGTAGAGTAAACGCGGTCGAGATGCGAGCACTGCGCAAAATCTGCGGAGTGACGCTCGCGGACCGCGTTCGTAATACCGAATTAAGAAAGAGAGTTGGTCTGAAAGAGAGTGTCGGGGTGAAGGTAAGGAAAGGAATGCTCCGGTGGTTCGGGCATGTGGAAAGAATGCATGATGAAAGAATGACTAAACAGATATACAATGCAAAAGTGGATGGATGCAGAAGTCGTGGAAGGCCACGACACACCTTCCATGATCAAATTGATCGTGTACTAGCGGAGGGTGATGTCAGGAGCCTTAAGAACAGACGAGTGTGCATGACAAGAGTTATGAATGTCAAAGAAGCAAGTGAGGTGTGTAAGAATGGGCCTAAATGGCGCTCTGTCGTTCGTGCCTACCCCGCAAGGGAACTGGCGTGAAGTTATGTATGTATCTATGTAATTTAGGCTTTTCTTATGTATATTGTATTTCACGACGTGCAAACTTCCTCATGGCCAAAGTTGACAGGAGCAAAATGAAAAAAAAAACACAACTTTAAATATAATAATTTATTATCTCCATACATGATTCATATCAGTCATTGTGACAACACGGTGTGCCTTATTTTGAAAATATATCCACTCTGTCATGATATGTTCCCCAGGCTGGTTCATTCCATCTGTATTTGTATATCTATTATATTGACGCCATTCTTATATGCGGCCGTAAAGTTACTTTTCAAGATCGACTTGATGCTGAGTGGCTACTATTGTCTATGGTCACCTCTGCAACTCCAAAGGATCACTCGCTGATGTAAATAGAGTATATTCATAATTTGATAAGAAAACACGAAACTGAGTGTTATTTAGCGTATAGATATTTTTACGCCCCAAGAGGAAGAAATTTTCTCTTCAAAATAATTTATGAATCGCGAGGATTTTCAAAACCATATCCACAGACCCAAACTAAATTGCTTATATATCGATATACTTTTCAGAGTTGAAGAAATTAGGTTACGAGATTTTAAGTAACTATTATATTTCGAAAAAATATTTAAATAGTGTTTAAGTTCCAAAATTCGGCAAAGCAACTTCGCTGATACACATAAAGAATGGCTTCAAAATTCCGTTGTATATTATTTGTTATCACAAACAATCTTAATGCTCTCCGAAGCTCGTAAGTTTTGAAATATAAGGCCATAGTCAGAGGAATGATACAACCAAATATTATACTTTATTATTTCCAAGTATATATTCATCTAAAATATATTAAGAATATTCTGACTACAGCCTCAAATGTACCTGTGTATGGCAAAGACATTGTAATCTGACGCGATTACAAAATAAAAGTTAACAAGTGGCCATCTGTTTTTACGTTTCTATAAACTTAAATCGAAAAAACTAGTGAACCATCAAACTGTGCAATTAATGGCCTACTACAGAAATAAAATGTAATGACTACAGATATAAATGAGACCATATGTAAAATGGGAACATTCATGCATCGAGTTGTCCAACAGCTAAATCATGTTGCAATACGATAAAGTATAAATGTAGCTGGCGATTCAATATTTTAAATAACAAAAAAATCATAATCAAATACTCTTCTATTAATATAAATAATAATAATAATAATCTATGCCTTAGCAAAATAAGTAATCTAAATTGTTAGAAAATATTTGGTTAATCGCTCTTAATACCACCACCTGCGAGTGGCAGCAGACATCGAGCGACGCCAATGGCCGGCACCAACAATACTGCACCGATAAATATTATCGTTGACGGATCGATCATCAATATTATTATGAAAAAAACAACCTAATTCCATTGCACTAACAGGCGAGAACTCGCCGGAATATACTACTATATTAATGAGAAAAACACAACGCTATAGCGCTAGTCATATTTCAACTAACAACATTATAGAAATAATTATCAATTTTCAATTAATCAAACGTCATACGGGAAAACGTAACAACGTCAACTGATATAATAATAATAATACGATATAATACAAAACGGTTGGAACAGTTGTAGTCGTGTTGGAAAGTACTGCTTCCAAACATCTGAATACAAAAATATAATTATTATAACTGGACGCATTGAGTGCCGACGCCATATTGAGACGGACTAAGAACGGTTAAAGTAAACGATGACCGAACATGGCGCGGGCACTCGAAGCGCGCAAACGGGTGACTAGACATAAAATACATAAACGATGTCTGCTGCTAAGCTAAAGGAGTCAAAATACTACTTAAAAAAAATATATACTAAAGCTACTGAATCCGAAGTCCATCGTTTAAGTACATGAAGAATGCTCTACGATAAAAGCTAGTCATTGTAATATTATTAATATCTTAAAGAAACAATAAATGCAAGGCTATTGGTCCTTCGGCGCAGTGCGCGCCTCGTCCGGAGGCGCAGTCGCGCGCCCTGCGCTCACAGCTATGCAACCGATTACACTACGAGATAATATTGCAAAACAATTTCACTACGCGAGGAATCAACTCTCGGTTAGGTAACCTACTAAGTATGCTAGGAGGTTAACATATCGATCTAGGCTACACCTAACCAGTAAAAATACCTATCGGGGGCGAGCGCCCCCCTACTTGGAACGGTCGAACTAGCCTAAGGTCAGTGAGACACTAGAAGAGACGAGCGACTACGTCATCGAGCGGTCGTACGCAACCTTATCACGGGAAGCTGCCAATATCACATCCAATAACGTAAATAATAATAAATACGTAACAATTTTAATAAAATCTTTGTAAATTTTGTCTTATAAATAGATTACACTGGTCGACTCCTGTGAGCAACGTCTTGAGCAACAAAGAAGCGGTCTGTCTGATATTACAATTCTAGCAAAAGGAACAACAGCTGTGTTTAAAGAGTAACTTAGGTATACAGACTGAATTTTTAGGTGAGCCTTCAGTGCCAAATCCTAATCTATACGAAATAGCGAAAAATACTCAAACGAGTCGCGAGACCGATTTTGATAAAACCTAAAGTGGTGTCAACAGTTATCATCATTGAAAAATCAATTACCCTCGCCAGGGATAGATAGAGTAGCTTGTAGGAATCAATTTTTATGAAGGAATATCAAACCTCAAGCTGTCTACTGGTGTAATAATAAAAGTATTTTTTTCCAAAATCAGCCGATTCAATTTTTGACTAGGGTAATTGATTTTTAAATCTAATGACACCACTTTAGTTTCGATCGCTTCGCCCTGAAGGCCCACTCGAAAAATCCACCTGTATATTTGTGGGCTAGCGAAGTGGGAGGGGGCGACGCGTGTCGGAGTCGACCAGCCGATTGGACAAGAGGTGCGCGCCTGGCGTGCGCAGGCGCGGGACGGCAACGCGCGCCGGCGGCGACGCGCGGACACTACTACAGTACAACTAGAACAAGATGGACGAAAAGACGCGGCAGAGGGCCACAACAACGCAACGAACGCATCCAACACCAACTAACCTAACAGACAGATTACATAGTCTTTTGCGCACGCGACGGATGGACGACCACCAATATCATTTATTTAACACATTTAGAAATTTATCATTTGGACGTACTAAACGTTTCGTATTGATTAAAGGATATCTATTATCATATAATTATGCGATAGTATTTAAATATAAATATTATTTAGGTATATCATAAAAAATAACGTTGCACGGTCCGGCGGCGGTCGCGGTTCGACCACGCATGCGATATAATTATAATAAATATTATGCCTCTTGCGCGGAACGAGTCCGCCTTCTGCGCTATAATAACAACGGCGATAAATGCATTTGCGTAATAAAAATACACCGATCCTATTACAAAAATATCGAACATCGTAATCGGAATTATCGGAGAAACGCGCGAGTGGTTCGCACGGAGTGGACAGCGCGAAGTACGGAACCGAGTCGCCAACGATACAAGCCTAAAGGTAACTAATCAGAATAAACAGGCGAGACGATTCGTGGCCTTTGCCGCCATCGATCAACAACAACTCGAGTACCCGCCGCCCGCGGGCACTCCCACACTAAAATCAGTCAACTTCAATAATTAATTAATTACACCGACCGCCATATACATCGGGAGCTCCGTTAAAGATTATCTACTCATTCTTTCACTAACAGAGCACGAGTACAGGATTACTTTTAAAGAATATAATAAAAAAATAAGTTTAAATTTTGAAAATAGAACTCTTTGCTAATATTATTGAGTACTAATTTCATTCATTTGTCATTTGTTTTACGATTTGGCGGCAAATTGAAATTTGTCTGTGTCACGCCAGTATGAATTTAACGCGAGAAAATTTTCGTACTATGATTTTTTATGACTTTCGATGTCATTTAAGTCAACAAGAATGTTATGACAGACTTCGATTGGCCTTTCACGATGAAGCCCCTTCTCGGGCCACTGTTTATAACTGGTTTAATGAGTTTAAACGTGGTCGCACCAATCTCAATGATGCTCTGCGTGAGGGACGGCCTTCTACGGCGACGACTGAAGATAACATCAGTGTTGTGCGGTGTATGATAGAGACTGATCCAAGAGTAACCTATCAGCAGATTCGGACAAGTTTAGGCATCGGTATGACTCAAGTGCACAAAATCCTCCACAAACATTTAGCCGTTAGGAAGCTTTGTGCCCGGTGGATACCTCATTATTTGACTGAGGCCCAAAAACTCCGTCGTGTTGATTGGTGCCGTGAAATGATACAAAGATTTAACGGAGGTGACTCAAAAGCTGTGTTCGACATACTTACGGGTGACGAAAGCTGGATTTATTGCTATGATCCGGAAACCAAAAGACAATCTGCTCAGTGGGGGTTTCCTGAGGAGTTGCCAACTAAATTGAAGAGAGGTCGAAGTGTAGGAAAAAATATGGTGGCCTCATTCTTCGGAAGGACCGGTCATTATGCGACAATTGTTTTAGAAGATCAAAAGTCAGTTACTGCAGAGTGGTATACTAACAAATGTTTGCCACTTGTCTTGGAAAAAGTTCGAGAGAAACGACCTCGCAGTAGGATCCTCCTTCACCACGACAACGCCTCCTCGCACACCGCCGGGCGAACGATCGACTATTTGGCGTCGTCAGACGTGGAATTGCTGGGTCACCCGCCATATAGCCCCGACCTCGCACCTTGCGATTTTTATTTATTCCCGAAAATAAAAGAAAAACTTCGAGGAAAACATTTTATGGACGCCAAGGAAGCAGTGGCTGCGTTCCAGAAGGCCATCGAAGAGACCCCTAAGGACGAGTGGGCAAAGTGCTTTTCTCGGTGGTTCTATCGAATGCAGCGATGTATTGATGTGAACGGAAACTATTTTGAAAAGATATAATAAAAATAATAACTTGCTAGTTTGCTCAGTTTTTGATTTTCTAAGAACTTTCGTCAAATGTGATATATACTTTCAATTTTACTTCATAGGTATGCATTTTGATATTTTATTCTATCGAAATGAAACATGTATAAAAATTAAAGAAAAACTTTCTGCTATTGTTTTCAATTAAATCACTTCAGAGCCCAATAGAGAATGGCCCTTATGATCATAAAGATTCGAATAGTTTGAAGAAGCATATTTGTAATAGTATGTAAAGCAAGTTTATATGGTTACCTCGAGCTCTTCGAGGCGCTGCGTGAGCGCGAGCTTCTGCTGCACGGCCAGCCGCAATAGCTGGTTGAGGGTCTTCTTCTCCTCCTCGGCGCCGGCCAGCGCCTGCGTCAGCTCGTCCACCTGCGTCACGTACTCCTCGCAGCGAGCGGCGAACATCGCACGCAGACCTCGCATACGAACAATTGTCATGTTATAGAACGCAATCAAGTATATTTTATGGATAATGTACACAATTATATTGTTACATCGAAAGAGCGCTTCTGGGCAGTTCTCCTTATTGGCGGGCCGATTACCCAACGCGCACATTGGCCGCGCAACCAGGTTTTTTTTAAACTGGTGCTAGATCATTCATATTTCGCTACAATTAACTGATTAGTGCTCATTATTGTTGGTGTTGAACTGATACTAATCCTTTAATAATAATAACAGTCCATAAACGTCCCACTTGCTGTGCTCGGGCCTCCCAATATTGGGGAATGGATAGTACACCCGCCACGCTTGTCCAAGGTGGCTTGGCAGGTTTGACACATCGGTTATCTCGTTTTGCAGGTTGCACGATGTTCTCCTTCGCCGTTGTTGGCGCAAAGTAATTGTAACAATATGCACATTAAATCAGAAAACTGCCTAAGCGGTGCACGCGTTCCGGCCAGGATTCGAATCTACGCACTTTGAATACGGGACGCATACGCGAGCCATTATGTTACCACGACTAACTAATACTATACAGGTGTTTTATTACTCCTTCGAATTTAAGTGATCTATGGTTCTTGTTACTGCCTTGTTTACCTCTAGGGACGACGTCATAAATCCTTTCCTTCTTCTATTTGCATTTCGTTGCACATTCCTAGAAAACATTAAGCTTCGACTTCGAGGATCCCAAAGAATAATGGGCATGTTGCTGGAAACCATGTCTTTTTTGCAAAAATATAAGGTCGGTCCGCCGGGACTGAGTTAGCCGAGTTCAACTGCGATCGAGGAATTCCTCGAAAGCAGTTGAACTCAACTAACGTATCTTATAACGACGGACTTTGCGCGACTTATATAATTCGATTTTCTGCTTTACGGTTTGGACTTCTTGTATTCGGTTGTGCTTGTAAGAAATGTGAATTACGTGTGTGTACTTCAAATAAACTTTGTGTACATTCAAACGAAATTTTAGAAGTTATATTTAAAAGAAATCTGGTTGCTGCCAATGATGCGCTCGGTCGAGCGCGAAAATATCTCACACACATTTATTATTAACCATACCACATTTTTCACTGCCGCCACACTGATTAAACAAATATAATGAGTTCCTTAGTTACGGCGAATTCTGAGAATTTCTATATGCTCTTTTTTACTGATTTAAAATGCAAAATTTCCGACACAAATTCAAATATCATAATAATTTCCATTGCAACAAGTCTTGGCTGCATCACAGCTATATTGCATCTCGATTATTGCAATTTTTATAGTTTTAGTGCCGCTCAAGCATTAGTCTTGACTGAAGCCGCATAAACACAGCTCCAACGAAGACCTACAAATGATCTTCACTGTCCCTATGTATGATATATATTTCATTGAAAGGTTTAATCCCTTTGATATTATCGAAACGCGGCGGATTGTCGGCAGAAGCCAGCGAAAATTCAAATTCGATAATTGATGCAGTATTACAGTTGTACACAACTAGTTAGTACTCCACGCAGCCAAAAATCATTATCATTCGACGCGATTTTAAAATAATAGTCAACTTATAATTCCGATCCGCCGTTTTTGTTTGTACAGAAAAGTGCAGACCCGTTTCCGATATGTAAATAAATTAAATAATTTATATTGATCTCGATTCTGAACCGGAAATGGCAGAACGATGTTTGCTGCTTTCTTAACTCTGTTCCACTTCCACGATTCGGACACTATCGCGCGCTACTATAATTGATCTACTGCGCAGGTAAATCGGGAGGAATTACCATTTGTGTAAAACTGTACTGCACTGTATGCCCCTATCGTTATAAGCTTACTTGAGAATGTGGCAGCGTCCTCCTTGAGCAGCCTGAGCTCGTTCCTCAGCTTGAGCATCGTCTCCGTGACGATGGTCTTCTCCGTCTCGTACTTGGACTTGAGGTTCGCCAGCGCCACCTCCGCGGTGTTCTTGTTCGACTTGAGCACCGTGCGCAGGGTCGCGATCTGTTCCCTCTTCGTCGACAGCAGAGATTTCAGTTTGATCACTTGCTCCTGCAACTCTGCTAGCTCCGCGCCTCTCTCTTCTGCTTCCATAACTAGAAATAACATTGAATTGTTGTCAAGTGTTTGGGTTGCGAAATATCAACATACATACTTATGAAATCTACGATAAGTATAACAATTTACGTTAATACGGAGTTACTTATTACGTTAATATACTGAGTGATACCTAGTTGCTACGTTAAATGAATAAATCGAACAACGTTACATAAAGTTATACTTGTATTATATAATCTATATATATATAATTGAAATCCACGTATATCATCACGATATCTCGGGAACTATATATAATACCTATAGACTTGAAATTTGGCATGGACCTTCCTTTCGCGCCAAGTAGAGGTCAGCTAAGAACGGATTTTACGGCACGCGAAGCGGGCAGGTATCAGCTAGTATACTTATATAATGGAAATTGTTGGAGTTTTATTAAAATTTTATTACATGTTCGTTTATAAAATATAGAAAGGTGAAAATAGAAAATTGCAATTGTACGGGTTAGCAACAGCCGTACATTGCCGTGTCAGCGGTTTACACCGACACGTGCTTTTTAACATATTCATATCAGTACTCGTTCAGCACCATACTCGGTCAGTCGGCAAAACAGCCATTGATCTTAGAGCATAAGCACCATCATTCCATTACCATAATTTAACATCTATATCGTATCATCGTATCATTAACATCCTATGTAGGAAAAAACCCCTACAGCAATGTTGACGATGACAGGCTCTGAGATTCACAAAAAGAAACAAAGAGGATATAATTACTACGCTTAACATAAATATTAAAACCAATAAAAGGTTTTACATGTCTAAACAATCTTCTAAAACAAGATACAAACAACTTTAATCTGAGTAACTTTTTTGTCAAATATAAAAATGTCAAACATAATTTTCCGTCGAACAGTCTGTTCTGTGACTTAGTTTGAAAAGGTAACATGTGCCTGCAGAACGTTAAATGAATCAATTTGAAAATTGGCGACCATTTTCATAGCATGACTGTATATATAGAAAATTGAAAATCGGAATATGATATTAGACTAGCAATTTATTTTCCCTTGTAGTAGTCTTAGTAACACAGTACTCTATTTACAGCCAAACTACAGAATATGGTCCAAATTAAAATTGTAAAAACTTGAAAATATTTCTAATAACCTTTTGAATATTGTGATCTTACAATATGTACTGCAGCATCAATACACACGTCATCACTGTCGACTTCAAACTGTCTCTAAAGTTTGCCATTAGAGATGTCTCACTTCTCTTATGAATACTTTTCTTAATAATAACACTCTTTCCTTTAAATACTGCGTTTTTCCACAGATTCGTTAGGCTTACACATTTAGAATTGTTGTAATTAACCCTGGTATGTTTTAAAATATTAGGCTTTATTATCGAAGACTTAAAGTTCAATTTCTCGTGATCTTTAATTCCATCTATACAATCCTTTGTACAAGCTAAGTCTACATCATATTCTGAAGACACCTTTGAAATACTTTCAAAGTATTCTGCAATCTCTTTAACACTTCGGCCAGAACTGAATAAGTCATTATTTTTGCGAGTTTGAACGTCTATGGTTTGCAATTGTGAGAAAAGGTTTTGAAGTTTTCTATTTGAACTTTCTGCCTTTATTTTTATATTGGCTTGTTCCTTAATTTTCTTGGAAGTATGATGAAAAGGACCATTCTTGGGAGTATATTCTTTTGGACCTGGGAATATTTCAACTAGATTAAAGGAACTAGTAACTATAGCAAAATTATTTTTTAATTAATTTGTCATGAAATAATAATAGGACAGTACATAATCATATATTTACGGTATATTTATATAATTTGCGGTGGATTGCCAACTTTAAAAACCAGCATTAAGGGAAATGTGCACTTGTTAAACTACAAGAACTGCAAGCCTTGAATTTTATATCTTTATATAAAATTTAAAGGCCCGATAGTGGGCGGCCTGAGCCCAGCAGTGGGATGTTTATGGGCTGTAATTATATAGAAAATGGAAAAAATTATTTTAGTTTATTTGCGTGGCTAACATCTGTAATAATAAGAACTAGATTATAAGGTAAACAATGAAAAAGTATTGATAAGCCTCCACAGATGAAAAAGAAAAGAAAATAATAAAAAAATAACAGGTAAACAAGAAAACAATAACAAAAAGAAAGCTACAGAAATCTATGATACTTGTTAAACACTTCTTTAAATGTTAATTTGTTGTGGACTGTAAATATTTTAATTATAAATGAAAACTGCACATGCGGAATATAACGACGATTTTAATAATAATGGAGGGAAAAACCAGATAAAAAACAAAGAACATCTATGTTCCAAATTCAAACATTTAGTATGTTTGACGGCCAGTGCCATGCCATACCAAATTCATAAAAACTCTTTGTTAGAGATTCCAACAAAGAGATGATTCAGTATTATTTACACCCATTGATGTCCAACAATGCACTGTGCATATTTCGGTACAAGATTGCAAGTATACAATAACATTGAAGTGTTCAGCTTGCAGATCGATTTGAGCTCACTAAATTGAACCAAAAATTGTTACTGAACTGATTTCCTTACATGCTTATAACTTACATACTTCGTAAGTAGACTTAAAACGAAACTTTTTAAGTTGGTTCAGTGTGATTCTTGTACAGTGATACAGAAACAGCTAATACTTTATAGCAGCAGCTGTTTGTTACATTTACACATATGAAGACCTGCACAGAGTACTCCATATTAATAAACATTTGACATTGATACATATTAAGAGAAGTTACATTTTTTCATGTAAATAAATAAAAAATCTGACATGGTAGAGCCAGGCCGGAATCTTTGTGATTATTTCAGTTCTTAGAGCCGGTTCGATCGGCGTGATACCACTCTCTCACAGATCGGCGTGAAACGGTTAGTCTTCAGCTAATATCGTGTTTCATGCGATGAGTGGGAGTTCAGATGGCCCACGTCCCCCTTCTTTTATCCTATCCCCTCTATCCCGTTTTATACTCTGGCAAGGAGTTGAGTCTGCCTTCGTACGGTAACCATTTTTCATTAGACGGGTCGTTTGTCTGTTTGCAGGTTTTGCAATTAAAAATAAATTAAATTGTCATTTATATTGTTGCGGATTTTTTGAGCTAGTTCTTAGCAGTATGTATGTATATAAGGCATCGTTTCGCAACGTTCGAGTCGCGACCTTTGCGGGAGGTTGTGTTTATTATTAAAGGGGATTGCAGTCTGTTAAAAAAATAAGACCTATATACAAATCAAACTATTAATTAAAATCTATAATACTATAAAATTCTAAACATGCCGTGTTTGTACAATTAGTTATTGACAAAAAAAATATCCAAATAGTAAACACTATATAAACGATCGAGAACACAATGTAATTTTTTTTTTAGATTTCTTGTCTGTTTGTTCGAGATGGCCGATTTCTATGCGGTTTTTACAGATCGACAGCTAATTCTTAAACTTAAACTCTGGGCTACTTTTTATTCTGGGAATCCCTCGGAATTTTTTCTGGGAATGATTTAAAACGGCCAGATTAAAAAAAAATCGAATTCTAATGTGATTTTTTTACTGATTTAATTGAATGCAATAAAATGTGTGATATTTTTTATCCCGGGAATCCCGCGGTAATTTTCCCGGGAGTGGTTTGAAGTTGTTCAGATGCATAAAAATTAGCTTATTCCGACACTGGTTTCACTAAAACGATAGCCGCCTTTCTTTTTTTAAATGCTGTGATACATTGTGTCCTGGAAATGTCAGGTCAAGCTTGGACCAAGTCGCGGGCATATCCTAGTATTATTATAACTTTGTGGTGAAGGGGTCGCGAAATAAAAATGGTTGAGAAACAATGACATAGGGTATAGGTGTATACCTGGTTGGTGCCTGTTGCGGCTGTCGAGCGCCATGTCGAGCGCGGCGCGCAGGTGCGTGAGCTGGTCCACGAGCGTGTCCGCGGAGCGCGCCACCGCGCCCGCCGCCCGCAGCCCCTCCAGCTCGCCCGCGGCCAGCGCCAGCGCGTCCGCCTCCACGCCGCGCCCCTCGCCGCCCTCTGCGCACACGGAACGGCCGATCAGAGGCGTAGCAATGCAATCAATGCATTATATAACGTCACTGACATGAATTAATTGACATGTTTTATTTAAATAGCAATGGCGCATTGATCTGTTTGTCAAGATTTAGTGATCATTTATTATATTTGATCTTTGAATACTATTTTGAAGTACAGTCAAGACTAAAACGGCTAGAACCTTGGAATTTTTAACTTTCTTTTTTTTGGTACATATTGATTTTTTTTTGTGTTTGGTATGTTTTTTTGGTAAGAGATCTTAAAGTATTTTTGGTGGTCATAATATTTATTGGCAAAAAATTATATAAAAACAATTTTACTGAACTTCAAATAGACTTCATATATGACAACAGGGTTGAAGATAAGATATAATTTATGTCGGGAAATAAGATAGTTTGAACAGCGTACGGGTGTCAAGTCTATGTGAGGGAATCCAAATGATAAAGTGTATACGTGTAAACGCACCATCCGGATGTCCGGCGTGCTCGAGCAGCAGCCGCTCGGGCTGCGTGCCGTTGACGGCGCACACGTGGTGGTAGATCTGCGCGAGCGTCTCCGCCGCCGACAGCAGCGCGGGCGCGGCGCTCGACAGCGCGCGCCCAGCGCCTGCAACAACAGACATACGTATACATCTATACTAATTAATATAAAGAGGTAAAGTTTGTGAGTTTGGATGTTTAGGGTAATCTCCACCACCAGTAGCTTTCTACATTATTCCCGAGTGACATGGGCTATATTTAATTGTGATTAATAACTCAAAAAAGTAAAAATGTTTTACGGCTAGCAAACTGGGTTTGTTTCAGCAATAACGTTCCACACAAGAACTGCGCACAGCCTCGTACGAGGCAGTGCGAGTGCTTTCTGCGTTTATGAATTAATTAAAGGTTATAAAGCTTAATTAAATCTTGATATGCGTGTGTGTGTGTGTGTGGGTGCATGTGTAATTTTTAATGACACCCAGCTAAGTGGGCACGGGTCAACTAGTTAATGCAGAAAAAAGACAGATAGGTAGGATTGTTCATAAACAGGGAAAACATTTAAATAAAAAATAAACAAAAAAAAATAAAAAAAACCATGAATACATAATTTGTATTTTTTCTTTCCACTGCAAAACTATTTTGTTTAGGGTGTGCACAGGTAATATATAGTCCAATATAACTGAAATTGGAAACTTGAACTTGTTTAACCCAGTTGGTTTCACATGAAATGCTCCCTGTAGAAAACTGCCAAGCCGCCTTAGACAAGCATAGCGGGTGGTACTGTCCGTGTCCCAATAGTGGGAGGCCCAAGCCCAGCAGTAGGAAGTTTACGGGCTATTATTATAAGTATGGAAACAATTTGATTTGTAAATAATTTAATATTATAATTATTTAAATATAGAATTTTGAATTTTCAACAAAAAGCAATTTTGTTTGACCCTGTAATTTGTATTGGGCTAAGTCGTGCGACCTACCTCCGGCGAGCGTCCTGAGCAGGTCCGCGTCGGCCTGCAGCGCGGCGCAGCGCACCTCGGCCTCGGCGACGCGGTCGCTGAGGTGGGCCATCGCCTGCCGCTGCAGCGCGCCCGGCGACGCGTCCGGCGGCGGCGCGCCCGTCGACAGCTCCGCCAGCAGCGCCGCCAGCGACGACAGCTCGCTGCCGCACACGCGCCACCACGTCAGCCACTTGGCGGCGCGCGCCGTCACGCCGCCCTCCACCTTGTCGTCGTCCTACAGATCATAATTTAGTTACTCCTTTGCAACTGCACAGGCTAGCAACAGTCGTTTAGTTCTACTAACTATAGGCAAAATGCATTTCTAATTCGAGCAAGCAACTATTTAAATAATATAAGTGTACAGTTTGTACACTTGCTCTTGCTTGCAGTGGTGGATGTTAGCAGTAGTTGGTGGAATGCTGGTGCTTTAGGCCGGCGACGCGTCGCGTGCGGCGTTCCACAGGGGTCGGTCCTCGGGCCGATTCTTTGGAACGTAGGTTATGACTGGATCCTTTGGGTTCCGGTCCTGCCCGGGGTAAGGCTGATCTGCTTTGCGGACGACACCCTACTCACGGCACGTGCTGCGTCATTTGTGGAATCCGTGGACGTCGCCAACGCCGGGTTGGCGATTGTCGTAGATCGAATAGCTAGGCTGGGCTTGAGGGTCTCCCCCGCGAAAACGGAGGCCATCATGTTCCATAGGAAATTTCGCAATCCCCCCGCGGACTTGACCGTTTCGGTCCAAGGGGTGGCCATTAGAGTAGGGCCCCAGATGAAATATCTGGGGCTAGTTCTCGATGGGAAATGGCTGTTCAAAGCGCACTTTAAGCAGCTAGTTTCCAAACTCGTCAAATCCGCGGGCGCACTCTCGAGGCTGCTTCCCAACGTGGGGGGCCCGGGGGGTGCGACGCGGAAACTCTACTCTGGCATCCTGAGGAGTATGGCGCTGTACGGTGCACCCGTCTGGTCCACTGCACTTCACCGCCACAACAGAACCCTGCTGCACCGGGCGTAGCAGGTTCTGGCCGTGAGGACCATACGGGGGTATCGCACAGTGTCGCGGACGGCGGCCACCCTCCTGGCAGGCGATCCGCCCTGGCATCTCCAGGCGAACGTCCTGACAGAGGTGCGTCGCACCCGGCAGGATGCCCTAGCTAGAGGCCTGACCTTCTGTCAGGTCGAAATCGAGGCGATCAGGAAGCGGGAAACCGCCTCCATGATCGCCGTCTGATCTCAGGAGCTCGACAACCCTACGGCCTATGGCGGCTACACGATGGATGCAATCAGACCACAGCTGACGGAATGGGTCAACCGCACCAGCGGCACCCTGACCTTCAGGACGACGCAGATACTTACCGGACACGGATGTTTCGATAAGTATCTGTATCGCATTGTGGGCTGCTTGCCTTCCCCGGACTGCCGCCAGTGCGGCGCGCCCGACACGGCGTTACACACGCTAATCGAGTGCGCCGCATGGGCGCCGCAGCGTTTCGAACTTGAGACGCACGTAGGTCCGGTCGATTCGCTCTGCGACTTGGTCAAGGCCATGCTGGAGAGCGGCGACAACTGGGGGGCTGCGGTTACTTTTTGTGAGACAGTAATGTCACTCAAGGAAGCCGCAGAACGCAATAGGGAGAGGAGTCCTGCAGCGTGTGCTAATGCGTCTTCTCGAGGTCGCCGGCCATCAGCTGGCACCCGGAGAGGCAGGTACGCGCATTACTTTCCTCCCTGAGTTAGGTTCCGTTTACCGCGGGGGGCCTTTAGCTTGCTAGGAGAGTAAAGGACCTTCTACCCCCGCACAACGAAGTGGGGTGTGTTCTCCCAGGGCACACTCCAGGCACTTTATTGCGCTGGATCGGCTGGGCGTAACTATGTTCTAAATCTCAGCCTTTCCTACATAAACAAAAGCGCAGGGTCGAGAGGGAGGAGGGGGTTTTTAGTGGGTATTGGGGTTGCTCGCCCGTGCAGCAACGCTCGGAGTCTTCCACACTATTCTGTGACGTCGATCGCGGACGGAGCGCTGCCAAGAGCATACTATTGCTGCAGTGTTATCGCCCCCGACCGACGCGTGTCGTTCCCCTAGCAACGACCCAGTTTGTGCGTAAATCGGTTAAGCATTTTCCCTCGCCTCAAAAAAAAAAAAAAAGGTGCTGGTGCTTTCTTGCAGAAGGGTGAAGAAAATACACCTTGTTGCTTTCAGGGTTTTATTCTCGTACTAGTTATGCTTGAATGTTGATCCCTGGTTTCAACTTAGTGATAGTTAATGTAGAATGAATGGTATGTACAATAGCAACTCGTAGCGCCTCGGTAGCGACTCAAAAGCAACTCGATCACAAAGTATTTGTGAGCGTTATTTATAGTAATATCATAATATTAAAGTAGCCCAAAGTAATCCGTACAATAAGTAAGCAGCATAATATTGACCCATTTAGGATCAGTATTTGGGGAGCTAAGCGGTGTTTATGCCATAATTTATTATGACTAGTTTTATAACGTACTGTAGTTATGTCTGTGTGTTACATAAGCAAGACTTTATTCGCGAAAACCTGTACGTAATTGGCTTTATGTATCAATTTCAAAGGTTTATTATAGTATAGTATTAACTGTTGGTTTCCCATCACTAAATAAATAAATAAATTGCCGTGTCAGCGTTTTACGCCAGCCCTCACATTTTACCATAGCATACAACATTTATTAGTACTCTTTTAGCACCATACTCGAACAGTCGGCAAAACAGCCATTGATCCTAATATAAACATAAGCACAATTATTTCATTAGCATAATTTTAACAATTTACATTTAGCAACTCCTATCATTAACATTTTACATAGAAAACCTACACCATCCACCACAGTTTCAGCTTAAGCATTTATATTTATAATAATAATCGATAGACAAACACACACTTCTATCGTGCCTTCCAGGGATGGTTAATATACAATCGATAACTCTGAGGCCAGTCCCAAACATTTAGACATAGTAAATAACGAAAGTTCGTTTATGAAATTTAATACACCGAGAATCGAACCCGGAGCTTCTGCGAGATTGTGATCTTAGGACTGGCTCGATTTATATGATACCACGCTCTCACAGAACAACGGCGCGAAACGGTTCGCTTTGACCTAATCGTGTTTCGTACAATGATTGGGTTTCAATGGCCCACTTCTCCCTCCCCTTAGCACATCTTAAGAGCTGGCAACGCGTTAGCTTCACCCCCTGATGTTGCACCGTCTATAATAGGCGACGGTTACCGCTTTCAATTTTTGTAAGTAATTAAATATCTCCTACTACTTTCCCAATTCTTTCCAATATAACCCAACAATTCTCAACCATTCCCAACCTAAATCAATACTATTTTATATGTATTATATAAAGTAGTATCCAATTATATATTTCGTATTACATAGATGCATTAGTGATATAAGACCAGAGTCCCCTTTCTTGACACATAAAATAGGTTAAGGTCGTCTGCCTGTGTGTTAGCTTCGCAATAAATAGATTTCTCACCAATGGAGCGCAGTCCTTGTGCAGCGAGTGGAGCGCCGTGACCTTCGAGGCGGCTCGAGTGAGACCCGTCCTCAGCAACGCCGCCGCCGCACTCTCGCTGTCCGCCGTCGCCTGCGCACTGCGCATCGACGCCGATAGCTGACTCTGTGAACACAAATCAAAAATATCATTACACTAGCTTTGCACCTCGTTCTTACGGAATTGACACTTGTTATATTTCGAATGTTTTAACCAATGCGCCGTGGTAGTGTAGTCGTTAGCACATCGCATCCTCAAGGGTGCAAATTTGAAACCTGAACAGAAAGCATGCTCCACTATACCTAGTCTTGCCATAAATATTGTAACAAAGATTTTTTTTCTATTACAAATAACATTTATAAGTTTTACAGTGTGTTAGTCTAAATAAATATAAAACAAATTAAAATATAAAAAGCTTATTCGAAGTGGTCTCCATTGGCTGCAATACAGTCCTTTAAACGTTGAGGCCAGTTATCAATAGAAGCACACACTCTTTCCATGGGAAAATTCATCACTGCCAATCGTATGGATTGTTTTAGAGACTCCAAATTATCATGGCGTTTAGAGCAAGCCGTACTCTCTAAAACTGACCATAAATCATAATCCAGCGGATTAAGATCGGGACTAGACGACGGCCAGTGTTCAGCTCTAATGAAGTCCGACCGCGACCGACTGCCTGGACCGAGCTTTATGACCCGGCGCCGAGTCTTGCTGGAAGGACCATTCTTGGTTATTTAACATAGTGTTGTTAAGGGGCTTAACTACCTTTTCAAGAATGGTATCTTGATACACTTGTGCCGATGTTTTGATACCTTTTTCACAAAAATATGGCTCAGTCACTCTGATCTGGCCGAATGCCAGATTTCAAGGGTGCAAGGGTAAGAGGGAATGGAGATAAATGGACTCACCCGTAATAATATGAGCTGAGTAACCGGAGCGTCTGCGATACAGGAGCAGCAGTGCGTGTTCTCTTGTTATATATCTCCCGCTTCACAACTAGATTCACTTGCCACTTATCACCAAGCTCTTGGAACCCGGTTAGTATTGCAATTGGGTGGATATCTCAAATGCGCGCGCGATGCGTGAATGTTTTTACGACGGATCGATTCAGACTGATCGTTGAGACGCGGAAGTGCGGGGTAAATTACTTTTTCGGGGAATCATCGTTCGTTACGCGGTGGCGTGAACATCCTGGGGCCCGGGGAAAAGGTGACGGCTCCCATTTATAGTGCTGACTAAGTGCTGTTGTCGTCGGGGGGAAGACGAGCAATCTTTGTGACTGGTCTCGTTAAGCTGCCATCCTTGGTGCTGAGTTCTACGACTCGGACGACGTCATCCTTTCCGGGCAGAATCTTCTTTATTCTTCCCATCTTCCACTGGAGTCTGGGAAGATTATCCTCCTTTATGAGTACCAGCTCACCAATCTTGGGTCGACTGGTTTCCGTAGTCCATTTAGATCGGGATTGGAGAGTGTGCAGGTAGGATTTCGACCACAAGGTCCAAAATCGCTGAGCCAACGCTTGCACTAAGCGAAAACGTCGTAGGGTTGATGGAGGAGAGGATTCATGGGAATGTTCGGGTAATGCGGTAAGTGGGCGACCTATAAGGAAATGACCAGCGGTTAGGACTTCGAAGTCTGTAGGGTCTGAAGACAGAGGGCAGAGTGGTCGAGAGTTGAGAACGGCCTCAATACGGGCTAAGAGTGTAGAAAATTCTTCAAAGGTCAGATGCTGCTCACCTAATACGCGATAGAGTAATTGCTTAGTAGATTTCACGGCTGCCTCGTGCAGACCGCCAAAAGAAGGAGCTGAGGGCGGATTGAGCAACCATGTGATCTGCTGTGTGGCTAGCTTGTGCGTAATTCTATCATCATTGGCCTTTAAGAAGTTTTGTACTTCTATGAGCTGATTTCTTGCGCCGACATAGTTTGTACCGCAATCAGAGCGAATTAGGGTAGGGATTCCGCGCCGACTAACGAACCTTTGCAGTGCCGCAAAAAAGGCGTCCGTAGAAAGTTCCGAGACAGCCTCTAAGTGCACTGCCTTGGTGGCGAGACAAACGAAAACACAAAAGTAGCCTTTGAGAAGTTTGGCATTGCGTAGAGTACTTGATTTAATTAGGAATGGTCCGGCAAAATCCGTGGACACTTGACTAAACACCGGTTGTGGGCTGACTCGATCAGCCGGTAGGTCGGCCATAAAAGGGGGATTCGGCTGAGCTCGATGCCTAAAACAGCGTACACATTTAAAGACACGGTGACGAATGACTCGCCTTCCAGATAAAATCCAGTATTGTTGACGGAGTAGTGCGTGTAGTGTATCTGCGCCCGGGTGGCAGTGTATAGTGTGGAAATGATCTATAATTAGGTCCACAAGGGGGCTTGAACTGGGTAAGATGAGGGGATGTTGTGTGTCATATCTAAGGGCTGAGTTGGACAAGCGCCCTCCTACTCTAAGAAGACCATCCTTGAGAAAGGGCGAGAGGCGTTGTATTCGCACTGTACATAATTTGTTAGTTTGCAGTCGGTGGATGTCTTCAGCGAACATATTTTGTTGGACTGAGCGTACCCAGTGTAAGAGCGCTTTCTTACGTTCGTCTACGGTAATGGGACCAACGATGCGAGAGTGAGAAGATACCAAGCAATTGTGTGCAAAACGTTTAATACATGCGGTTACGCCTACAAGTGTGTCTAAGGAGCTGAATCTCGTGAGTAAATCCGTGTCTAGATCAGGAACCGCGATGTGAGCTACCATTTTTCTTGGTTTTAGACCAGGCAGTACGTGATGACCCAAAGCAGGGGGCATCGTGGGCCAGGTATCAGGTGGGGCCTTGAGCCAAGTAGGCGACCACCATAGGTCATAGGCTAAGAGTTCCTGTGCTGATATTCCCCTGCTAGCACAGTCGGCAGGGTTAAGAGCTGAGGGTACATGTCTCCAAGTAGGGTTACATGGATTGGCTGCAATGGCAGAGACTCGATTGGCCTCAAAGACCTGTAGGGATTGAGAAGGAGTTTTAAGCCAGGCGAGTACGATAGTACTGTCTGACCAACAAAAGTGTTGCTGAATGGTAATGTGGGCAGAAAGTTGAACAGAGACGCGAGAAATGAGCAGCGAAGTGAGGTGTGCAGCTGAAAGTTCCAGCTTTGGTATAGTCTGTCGGGTTTTAATGGGGGCTACCTTGGATTTAGAAACAAGTAGTCTGACGTGTACCTGACCCGTGATATTCGTTTCATGAAGATAGACTGCGGCTGCATATCCGGATTCGGATGCATCGGCAAAACCGTGTAGGGTGTAGGTGGAATCTTTGCTGGTGCAAATTGTTCTGGGGAGTCGAAGAGCAGAGAGTAGAGGTAAGTCTTCAAAAATGTGCTGAAATTGAAATGTGACATCATTGGGAGCCGATTCATCCCAGTCTAACTTTAGAGTCCATAGGTGCTGAATGAGCAGTTTTGCGCGGAAAATAACTGGGCTGATCCATCCACTAGGATCGTATAAACGAGCGATGGTACTGAGTATTGACCTTTTGGTAAATTTTTCCAGTGTAGGTACCGAAATGTGATATGTAAATTCGTCCGTTTGGGGTATCCATTGCATACCAAGTACCTTGATTGCATTGGAGTCGGGTACAACATCAAAATCCTTGGGTATGTCACATTGATCATCCGGGAAGCGTTCTAAAAGCTGACGAGAGTTTGAGGTCCACTTTCGCAAATGAAATCCCCCTAGGGCTAGTAACTCAATGAGTTCAGTCTGCAGAGCTATTGCCTTGTCAACTGAATCATGCCCAGTCAGAATGTCATCCACGAATATGGAGTGCGTAAGAACCTGTGCAGCCTGGGGAAAACGGTGACCTTCATCAGTGACCAGCTGTATAATAGATCGATTGGCGAGGAAGGGGCTGGGTCGTAGGCCATACGTGACAGTGGACAGGGCGTAAGTGAGCAGAGGTTGATCTGGAGAAGAGCGCCATAGAATGAGTTGGAACCGTCTGTGGTCTGGGTGAACTAGTATATTTCTAAACATCATCTGGATGTCTGTACTAAAGACCACTTTGTGAGTACGAAAATTTAGAATGATGTCAGTAATATCACGTTGGAGCGGTGGGCCAGTGTGCAGACAGTCATTAAGACTGACACCATTAGAGCTCTTACAGCTGCCATCAAAAACCGTGCGAAGTTTTTCAGAGTTGGCTTTGAAGATGCCATGATGCGGGACGTAAAAATGGTCTTTTCCTTTAAATGTGCTGGGGTGACAAAGAGCCATGTGGCCCATGTCAATGTATTCCTTCATGAAGTCGATATATTTTGAGCGGAGGGTAGGATCTCTTTGGAGTTTGCGCTCCAAATTAAGGAATCGTCGTAGTGCAATAGCGTGGGTTGCACCGAGCTTAGGTGCCTTTGTAAGAAAGGGAAGGGATACTATGTATCGCCCTGTGGGATCACGTGTGGTGGTAGAACGAAAGTTCTCCTCACACTCGTCAGAGGTTGAGTTGTCCTTTGATTGCACTTCTTCGACTTCCCAGAATCTCTCCAGAGCGGAGTGTATTTCTTTATTTGAGTGTTGGGGTTGTAAACAGTCAATATTTACTAGTGCTGAATTAACTTGAGGCTCAGGCTTTGTGTAGTTTGGATTGATAGGACCTAAAAGAGCGAAATTGAAGATCGTGCCGAAGGCTATTGGCCTGCCGGGGCCCAAAAAAATTTTGTTACCATCCAAAATTTGGCCCAAGACATCAGAACCCATAATCAAGTCAATAGCGGCTGGAAAACGATAAGACGAGTCTGCTAGGGGAAGCTGTGTCGAGTCGAGGAGTGGAACAACGTCAGGTAACATTGTTAATGGTAAAAGACCTGTCAAATCTGGTAGAATGTATGCCTTTGCGCTAATTACTGGGACTTCGGTGTGAATAGGGCGGAATGTGATGGTAGTTGAAGAACTAGAGTTTTGAGTCTGCTGATTACCGACTCCTGTAATTTTTAGTTCTGTGTGCTCGACAGGCAAACGTAATTTTTGTGTCATAGTTTTAGTTAACAAGGTTAGCATGGAACCGCTGTCTAATAATGCTCTTGCCTTATGAAATTCTCCAGCGTTGTCTGCTAGTTCTAGGGACACAGTGGGTAATAAAACTGGTGGATCGTGTACTGTAATGTGCTGAGTATGTGCTGAAATATGACTGTCATTTTGGTTAGCTTTATCAGAGGAAGTAACAGGGCTGCCGGGCAAGTGATTATTATGATAAACTTTATTATCATAGTGCTGAGTATGAAACTGGGATTTATTTTGTTTACGTGATGTAGTGGATGGTGTATATTGTAGCGATGGTATGGGTGGGTGTAGTGTAGTATTGTGTAAGTGAGTAGCAGGTAGTCATTGTTGTGAATTAATAGGTGAATTACGACGAGAAGAGTTTCTTGATTCCGTGGTTGGGCGGGTGTGTTCTTGTCCTCTTAGTTGTGGGGGCAAGAGGTGAGAATTGTCATATGTGGGTGATTCAAAGCCACTGCGATGTAAGGTGGTATGGTGTTTCTCGCTATCACATTCTCTACACCGTCCTGTGGATCTGCACTCGTCAGAGTAATGGGGTCCTAGACACTTACGGCACCGTTCATGAGCTTGGATAAAATCCCAGCGCCCTTGCGTAGGCTGTCTTAGGTATTCACCGCAGTTCAGCAACCTGTGTCCTCTAACGTGACACCAAGGGCAGTAATAATTATTGGTCGGTGCTGGTGGGTGGGCGGAATCTTGTGCTATGGGCTCGAAATATTGTGTAGACTGTGGGTATCCTTGAGCGTACTGTACAGGGTACGCTTGACTTTGTAGAGGATATGCAGGGCGCGTTAAAGGTGGGCGGACGGAAGTAGTGGGCTGAAAACGAACGTGCCGAATTTCTGGTCTGGGTGCAGAAGCGCGTGGTTGGTACCGTGCTGAGGGAGAAGCACGTTCAGTTTGTCTGTATGTCGGGCTGAGGGGAGGGGGGGGGTGGGTTATATGTCTCAGTTTCTGTGCAACGTGCATGGTCTTCTAAGAATGTGATTACATCCTTTAAGGTGGGCAGAGTGTCTGAAGACCCATGCGTTCGTTCAAATAATGTGCGAAGCTCGCCCTTTAACTTCCGCACTACTATTGACACTAGGACGTAGTCTGAGTCATGTAGTGGTAAGTTTAGGTTTTTAAGCGCCGATTGGGTTGAAATAAGAGGGGCTAAAAATAACTGTCTGATTTGTGAGCGGGTGGTGATGTGGGGTAACTCTAGTATCATATCTATAAACCTATCAATGAGAACTCGGCGATTTTCGTAGCGATTGGCAAGTGTTGTCATCGCTACATCGTAGTTCTCATCGGTAACCTTGAGGTGTGATACCATACTGAGAGCTTCTCCGGAGAGGCAAGAAAATAAATAGTGTAATTTAACTGCACCTGACAAATTACCGGCAGTGTCCGTAAGGCTTTTGAAAATTGTTATGAAAGATGGCCAATCCTCAAGCTTGGAAGAAAATTTGGGTAGATCTATTTTGGGCAGAACAGTAGACGTGGAGAATGTGGGCGAGCTTGGTTTGATGCTTGAGCTGATGGTGATGTTTGCCACCAAAATTTTTTCATATGCTTCTATAGCCGAGGTGTAGTAGTCAAAGTACCATTTTTCCACTTTGTCGTCAAGGTCTTTAGAGTCCAAGATCTCATAATATACTGTATCCAACTTGCCCTTTATATCGTCCAATTTTGTAAAGCGCCCTATGAAATCGTTTACACTATACTTTTTGTCTCCTTTTAATATAAGGTTAGCTATCTCTAATAGGAAAGTTATGTACTTATGGGTTTGCATAAAGATGGCAGATTGCGATTTGGTAGGCATGACGATGAGAAGTGCACAATAAGAAAAGGAAAAGCAAACGAAAAAAAAAAAAAAAAAATTTTTTTTTTTTTTTTTCTTTTTTTTTTTTTTTTTTTTTTTTTTTTTTTTTTTTTTTTTTTTTTTTTTTTTTTTTTTCTTTTTTTTTTTTTTACTAATGCTAATAAAGAACACGCAAGAAAGCAGCCAGAGAAACGTAAGAAATACGAAATAAATAAAAATGATTAGGAAAAAAAATATATATCAAACTGTCGTGTGCGCTGAGTCTTAATAAACACGAAGCTATATATAAGCTATAAAAGTTGCACGGCAAGCTAACCACACCGAGTGAAACGAATATAATATTCAATATTATTATATCGATCCGATATCACGTTTAGTGCAAGTATTCGAGAATAGGTGTGCTGAATAAAGTACAGAATACGTACTCGAGGTTATATTAACCTACCTACGTACCAAAAAATAGTTATCGTGTAGCAATTTGCGTAATTATCTGAGGAATGTGGAATGGGTATTCAAATATATAAGGGCAGAAGTAATATGTTTATAAGAAAACAAAAAAGAAAAAACAAGGGCAGAAAACGGGTAAATGGGCAGATTGATAATGATTGTTTATTTAACTTTTTAGGTATGCGAAAATTTACAATTTGGTTTGAATTAACCATAAAATGGCAAAATACGGTTGTTGCAGACTGTATAAATAGGTCGCCAGTTGGAATATTCGGTTCGAAAGACCATATGATCTGGCCGATTGCCAGATTTCAAGGGTGCAAGGGTAAGAGGGAATGGAGATAAATGGACTCACCCGTAATAATATGAGCTGAGTAACCGGAGCGTCTGCGATACAGGAGCAGCAGTGCGTGTTCTCTTGTTATATATCTCCCGCTTCACAACTAGATTCACTTGCCACTTATCACCAAGCTCTTGGAACCCGGTTAGTATTGCAATTGGGTGGATATCTCAAATGCGCGCGCGATGCGTGAATGTTTTTACGGACCAGTGCGTCTCTTATAGGCTACAAGTCCTAAGTCATCTTTTAAAATACTCGTCATGGTTCTAGGTGATATCTTCATCTGCCGAGATAAAATCTTTTGCTTTGGGACAGGATTTCTTCGAATTCTTTCCCTTACTGCTTTGACCAACTTTTTCGTACGAACACTAAGTGGACGGCCAGATCTTTTTCTGTCACAAACAGAGGAGGTCTCATTGTACCAATTAATAGCCCGGTACACAAACATTTGACTAATACCAAGCGTATGGAAATTTTTAAAAATTGCATTTGGCTCCATACCTACTTTGTGTAATGCAATCACAGCGATTCGGTTCTCTTTATCGCCCCACTCCATTTTAATATCGCAAAATGATGTACAATGTATTAGCGCCAAAATGAGAAAACACAATGATGATTAATATAAAAATGACAGATTCCAAATTCAAATGTAATATTGTGTTTCTTTTTAATTGTAACAGTATTTATGGCCAGAGTAAGTATAGTTTTCTGATATAATGTGCATATTATTAAAATTAGCACGTGCTATTGGTAACAGAACACCGTGATGAAACCAACACATTGAGATAACAGCTGTGTCAAATCCGTAAATCTGCCATAAACACGTGCGTCAGGTATAATGTCCGTTCTCCTATAGATGGGAGGCCCGAGCTCGACTGTGGAACATTGTTGAGCTGGTTTTTTTATATTATTATTATGTTATATTTTGAAAAATATAAACCACATCTTTATAAATGATGGCTTATATGTTATTCTGGTGCATATTATTGTAAACTACTGTATTACTACAAAGTTTCACAAAAATCCAATAGGTTTCTGTCATATTATCCACTCATGGCTTATTGGTCAAAATTTAACATAAACTCCAAACAAGTTTTTTTGTTGCATAAGTTCAGCAACCAGGCAGACAACCCACATGATGGGACACGGTTACCACCACTTATCCATATTTTCAACATCAGAGGTGATAACAATGAGCTGCTATTTTCTAAAGAGAGACTGGAACCTGGCGACCAATACCGGAACACAATTCATGTAATATCAATTCTGTGATGTACGACAAAAGAGTAGAGAGTAAAATGTAGGAACCTGGCACTAACTCCACGTTTGGCCATGTGCAATACTCACGTTCTCGTTGTGGGCCTGTTCGAGTTGCTTCTCGAGTCGCGATATCTCGTGGAGGTGCACCTCGGAGAAGAGGTCGGCGTGGTGGTCGCCCATCGCGGAGGCCAGCTCGGCCGACGACGACCCGCCCGGCTCGCCCTCGTCCTCGGTGCCGTCGTCTGGCATACCTGCATCATTTAAAATCATCACTTCCTCAATTATATTGAACGTTAATAACCATGCGGTTATGTTTTTGTCCATAGTGTAGTCATCCATGTGAGGAATTGTGGGGCCGTCTTAAGCGTATTGGTCGCCGGGGTGCAATAGTAGACACGAAAGGTGAAAGTGGCTTATTTAGGCATGAGATAGTTTTGCGCACAAGCGTAGCGAGGGTGTTAATAGTTCGAGTGCCTAAATAGGCCTTTAACCATAGGTTAACACTCTACTTTTCATTTCGGATATGAGAAAAGTAAGTAAAAACTGATTAGTTAAGCAAACAACTACTTCTCCAATTAAATCCATATCTAAATCTGATGTGTTCATATAATACATTAAATATGAAACAGTTCTATTTCTGTTGCATTCCACCAGCCAGGAATGTTTTGTCACTGATGATATTAACTATTTAGCTCAAATATAAGTAAATTAAATAATAATTTAAGTAAAAGAAATTTATAAAAATAAAATGATGTTACAAAATTGTTGATATTTTTTATTACAGTTTATGCCGCGATTTAACAGTGGCTGTAAAAACAGTTGGGACAGAATCGCATATATTATATTATATGCTTCACAGGTGAATAAATAGTAAGATATAGGACCGGCCATGGTGCTACACATTGGTTAAATGTAGTTAGTCAGATCTTGGTAAATTATGATGTTCTTTAATTACTCTTTTTTAAGCAAATCGGCTCCGCCCTTTACGTCCCTGCGCCCGGGTACCACGCACCCCTTACACCTCTGGGTAAAGACGGCTCTGATGAATTATTCAGAATTCGGTATTTGACAGTCAAATCAACTGAGACAGTTTTTATCATCACACAAAACGTCACAGCCTCCTTGATTTTGTATGAGTATACTGACTTATGATGTCACAATTTTAATGAGTCAAATAGTATATTAACTACTGTTTAAACTATAATTAAAATTATTTTTATAATGAACTAGTGAAAGTAAGTCGATGATAAGATATTTTGACGTCTGCTCTTATATATGAATACTATTTTAGAATTTATTGTAATATAATATGTATAATAAATACCCAATTGTGCTGGTACTTACCTCGTATACTGTACGCCAAATTCGTAATATTATAGGCGGCTTCTCTGCTAAGATGTGCGTCGAGCTCTTTCTTCGCTGCGAACTTGGCCTCTCTTTCTGCTTGCAGCGCTTCAAGCGCCTCGGCCAATTGCCGTTCGGCGATTCGCCGCAACGCTGCGGTTTCTTCGGCCATTGCGCGGGCGTTTTCCGCTTCCTCGCGTAATTGACGGACTTCATGCTTCAACCCTTCGAATTCCACCTGTCATAACAATTCTATAATTATCTCGGGAATAAAATACACATAAAAATGTTAGAAATTTTACAAAAACACAATCAATTGGTTCCTTGTGTATAAAAAATAGATTCACAATACTATACAACATTTAAAATAAATATTATTAAAGTACAAAACCTTTAAACAGACTAGTTTTTTGTGTAAAATCAAATGTAGTTATGGTAGCCATTACCATGTAAATAATTGACGGACCATATTTAAATATCCTGAAATAGCCTTTGATTGTTTAATAAAATTATACTGGAGTAAAAAAACAAAATTATCAATTTTAAATTGCTAAATATAAGTTTTATCAACCAGCTCAAAGTAAAAACTAAACAGACTTAGAGCACACACTATAAAAATATTTAAATTCGAGAGTTTTTAGCCCAACACTTCTTAGGGTGATATCCCAAGAATGTGTTTAACATTCATTAACCATCCGCACCTAGTCATCTGATAAGAAATTATGAATCATAATACTTGATTCGAGTCGAAGTCACAACAATGATAAAGACATGGTAGCTTAGTAGCTGAGGCAACCACGTCTCATTATAATGACTTGGGTTCGAATTTTAGCGAGGAAGTGGCAACTTACCCGGCGTTTTTGGCTACGCAGACGACAGCACGGTTGTGGAGAGATATATGTCCAATGCGCGAGATAACAAGGCCCAGATCCAGTTGCACAGAGAGATGATGGTCGAACGGCTGAACGTATCCTTGCAAGCAGTCTCCGAATGGGGTGATGCAAACTTGGTTACGTTCAACGCCTCCAAAACTCAGGCGTGTCTATTCTCCGCAAAACGGAGTCTATTTGATCTGACTCCCACTTTCAGGGGTGTATCCGTTACATTGACTGATAGACTCCAGCTTCTGGGCATCTCTTTGACTCCAACACTCAATTTTGGCACGTACATAGAGTCTTTAGCGCAAGTGGCGGCCAAAAAGCTGGGTATACTCGCAAAGGTGAAACAGTACTTCACATCGAAACAACTGCTGAACTTATACCAAGCACAAGTTCGGTCCTGCATGGAGTACTGTTCTCATCTTTGGGACGGTTCAGCCAAATACCAGATGGAGGCGTTGGAATCAATTGAGAAAAGAGCCAGGAAGCTGGTCGGCAATGATCGTCTTTTTTATGCTCGACTTCAGAGTCTAGAGCATAGACTTAAAATCGCGCGGCTGACTGTCTTCTACCGGATACATTTCGGGGAGTGTTCCTTAGAATTGCACGAGCTGATTCCTCCATCCCCATTCTACCATCGGACAACCAGACGCACCGGTTTGCACCACCGATACATGGTGGAAATACCACCAGTCAGAACGAAGCGTTTCGTTTCATCTTTTCTGGTGCGCACTGCCGAAGAGTGGAATAATTTGCCGGAGTCTGTTTTTCCTGACATTAGGTAGGATAGGTATTTTCTAGGTAAGCGTGCTCCATCCTAGACTGCGTCATCACTCAACATCAGGTGAGACAGTGGTCAAACGCAAACCTATACTTACATAAAAAAAAAACTGCATAGGACATTTTCTGCATTATCATATGGGTATTGTTATAATTTCATTTCTCGGTGAAGGGAAAAAGGGAAAAAGCGTAAGGAAATATACACATCCAGACTATAAATGTAAATCCGCCAATTAAGCTTGGACAACAATGGTGGATATACCGTCCGATTTTCTGAAATGGATGAGCCTAGCAGTGGGATATATAGTTTGTGATAACAATGACAATCTTACTTAATTAAAAATCAAGAAATTCAGTGAGCTCTTTTCTTTTAATAAACATATTTTTGCAATAAATTCTATAACAACCTTCATATAAAATTTAAGTTGTTAAAGTTAAAATACTTTATTATCATTATACTTCTAAAAAACCATGATTAAATTTAAAATAAATATATTTAATGTTTGAACTATAATTAATACACTCTTTAACTTGTTAAAGATAAGACATCATAACTTTCGATGCTCTTACAAAATGAAGGCGGCTTCGGAGTTATGTACAATGATAAACAGTATCTCAGTTGATTTAATGGCAACTACCCTATTCCCGATCAAACATTTAAAAAACGGAGTCATCGAAACATACCTGTGATGATCGAAGTGCGGACACTTGCTTTTGTAGGGAAATGTTCTCGTCTTCCAAATCTCCAATGTCAACCAGCAGCCTCTGTTCCCTTTGTCTCGCCTCGCGCAATTCCGCCCGTAGCGCCACTCTCTCCGACTCTCGGCTCGCTTTATCAGCGCCGAGTTCCGAGCTCTCAGTGAGAAGACGATCACGCTCGCTGATGACGCGGTCGAGCTCATGACGAAGCTGAAAACCGCCGAAAACATAAATAGATGAATTATGTAATTGATAAACATTGAGAAACCATGTCATAGCGAGTATTTTATATCCGCCGTGGGGGCGTGTGGGATCCGCCATGTTGGGGTCGCACTAGTACGTCCCTACCCCGAAGAAATATTATTGCCATCCGAGTTAGGGATACACACTAAAACCCCTCGTTTTTCCATCCGTCGCCTTATGATAGGGCTACGAGAAAGTGGAAGCTCTACGAAATCCGCATGCCTTGACATGCGGGGGGCCCTATGGCCACATTCACTGGCGGGGAATAAGTAGCCAGCAGCGTCGTCCCTCTCTGTCGGCGAGGCGGCAAAACGACTCGCCCCACGGGAAGGAGATGAACGCGCGCGAAACACCACGCGCCCTCCTCTTCTAGACGGCGGGTGGGAACCCTTCCCTAGGGACGTATTGTATGCGCGCCGCCAAACATTGAGAAACCAAGCCCACGTAGCGTTCTCTTAAGGTCTAATATGGTTTGTATTTACATGACAGGTTAAAACGATATTTAAAAATTTAGGAAAAATTTTATATGTTTTGATGGTTAGTTCAACAACAGTGGTTAAGTCAGAATTTTTTTAATCGAACAATCGTAATTCTATGTACGTATCCGAAGTCAGTAAGTTATCATAGATGTTAAATCTATGAAAACTTACTGAATTCGGATTATTATTGACTGTTTTGGTCTAAAAATATTTTTCACATAATATTGACGTTGTTTTTATGACGTCGATTCATGTAAAATCTACTGGGCCGATTTCGATGCGGTTTTCACTGATCGATAGTAAATTCTCTTACTTAAAATCTGCGGTACCTTATATCCCGAGAATCCCACGGGAATTTTCTTGGGAGAGGATTAAAGTGGACAGGTCAAAAAAAATTTGATTCCGAAGCGAAATTTTCACTGATCGATAAAATATTTAGAAAACGATTGTAATTGTGTATGCCTTTAGTAACATTACTTATCCTGAGTTTTTACGAGAATTTCCGGTATTCGTTTATTTCCATACTAGAAAATCCATTACCCTGCTGAAAATAAGTTTTGATTTTATATTTAGCAAAATAACTGTAATCTTTGTTACTTTTCCAATGTGGACAGTCGCGGGCAAATGCTAATGTATTAGACAATAATTTTGTTAATCCTAACCTAAAATGTATATATAATACCCGTATTCCAGAAGTGGGCGTCAAGAACTTCAACACGGTTCTATGTACTACAGCGGTTGTTTTATGTATAACGACATAATATGTATGTTAATGTTTCAATAAAAAATCTTTAAATTAATTTATTTTGGAAAAGCAACACGACGTTCATGTTTCAGATGACTTTTTCTTCAAAATAAGTTCTGATGGACTACTTCACCCTTCCCCTAACTCGTCCTCCACTTTTTTTAACGAGGGGAAACCCGATTGAGAGCCATCAGCCGCGCGTAGGGGGAAAATCGCAGCCGGTGTGAGGATTCGCCAAGTCGGCGTGGTACAAGTACCTCTAGGCAATACTAGGGGTGCAATTACCACACCAGTTAGGGATAATGCCCGGGCTACGGGCATATGGCCTAGCCTCTGCGCTGGCCCTGGAAGATCCCGTCCTCCCTATTCCAATTCTTCTTCCGGATTCCGCTATCCTCCATCTTATTCCACGTCTTCATCCTAAAGGCTGGCAACGCGTTGGTCTCGCCCCTGGTGTTGCGAACGACTATAGGCGACGGTAACCACTTGCCATTATAAGTGGGCCGGTCTGTGTGATTGCCAGCTTTGAAATAAAATAAAAAATACTATGGAGACAAAGTAATATATCCGCAGAGTGAAAGTGAATTGACGTGTTTCCGTTGTCATTGTTTAGTTCCGCCTGTCCATCACAATAATCCGGAATTCACTAACGTTATTACCTAAACTTTTAGTTGGCAAGCTTCACGCCATTTAGCTGATTAGACAGAACCTATTTGTGAAATTAGTGTCTAGTAGGCGCGGCCCCGAAGTCCAGCCGTTTCCGACATACCTATTTACGTGCACACAATGAAATTATAGGTGCGTCATGTTGAACTCGAGTCAACTTGTACAGAAATAACTTTCTTGCCGTAAACTGTAATAAAGTTTTGTAACATGTTAGTATTATTTTTTGTTTATAGTTATTATATGAAAGGTACTGCATGTTCTCTTGATAGCATAATTATGTTCATGTCGTCTGGCATTTCCTGCCTTTCATCGTAGTTTATATTCCCATTTACTCCTTTAAATAGGTTTTCCTTCGTCGCTAGAGAACAGCCGACAGCTTAATGAAACAGCTGATGTAATCCTAATTCATCTAGGTGGTTATCGTCTCTTATGACATTTATACAACACCAAGAGTATTACCAACGTGCTGTCAGCCTCGAAGGTAGGTATTATATGACACTTAAAAATTATGTCGTAGTGATGTGGACCGACTTCAGCCGATAGATTATTCTAAATCTCTAGTGTACAAGAGAAAGACGTTTTTGAGACCCTTTGAGAACAAGTTCATATTGGCTAGACATATTGAGAATGATGTTATGGTCATTAAGAGCGGTGCAGTAATAGTAATAAGATGACGGCGCATATGAAAAGGACGATGTACCAATTTTCATGAAAATAAGACCAGAACTACTTACAGATTTATATACTCCCGGGTAATTTTATCAGATACCATATGATGACAGTTCAATAGCCGCATTTTCATATAAAATCAGCAAAGAATTAATGTGAAAACTGAAAATTTGGTACGAGCTATACTACATTATGTGTGGATCGGTCTTGTTTCGCAATATGTTTTTTTTTTTCACAAACAGAATATAGTGTGGAACCAAGACGAGTACAACTAAAACACCACGTAACAAAAACTGTCAGAGCTACGACCCTGGAAGGTGGCAGATCTTATTAATTTTTTAAATATTCTGATTTGATAGGTTCTTGTCTAACATGTCACAAACAATAGTAAATAGAAATTATAGAGAGAGAGAGAGATAACTTTTTATTGCACACCAAAACATACAATTACAAAAACAGACCATATTTACAATATTTTCTAGGCGATACAATAGGTGGCCTTATCGCTCAAAGCGATCTCTGCCAGGCAACCTAAATCAAAAACAAATTTGAATCGGGCGATGTAGGTGGTGCAGGAGAAAGGCCAGGGACACATAAATACTCAAACTAATTTAACAAATAAATATACAAATACATACATATATACATAGTCATAAATATAATATACAAATATATATTATATTACCTAACGTAACTGCTTTAAGGAAATGAAGAGTTTCCTTTTTAGAATAGACACGACACATCGTGTCCTGGCCATTAATATTCATCAATAAAATATTTGTCAGCAATGGCTGTATTCAATCAATCAACTTAACTTTATGACCCAATACAATTACAACAACAAAATAACGATGTCATACAATTGCCCAGACACTTTATGAACGACGAATCGTGTTACTACAATTCAACTTTTCCTGTATTTTGTCTTACATTTTATGTACGATCGAATATAGATTTCGTAGTAAGTGATATATGTTTTCTTTCCGGGCTGGAGTTGAATGTCGAGCGAGTCCATAGCCCAGACATGGGACGAGCAGAGGCTTTAGTGAGTATTCCCGACTCATTCCTGCAAAAGTGCTACTGCCACTCCCCTCCCTCCCGGTAGTTTGTCTTCAAGCGGATATCCCCTGAATAAAAAAGGGTATGTTTTCTGAAAACCTCTGTACATGGAAGTTTTTTTGGTGATAAAGCGATGCACGATACGAAGTGGTCCAAATCTTTTTCAAGCATCTGTGTCGTGGTTGGCCGCCATACAATTTCCCTTAATCTCAGAAGCACTCTTCCCAATATTTGAATCTCTGTATAGAAATCTGCCTAATGATATTCGGCACCTTCAGAAGACATTTACAGTGATAAATCTTGTAATATCTCAATTACATGTCTTGTATACTCAGGACCGCTTTTAATTTTTAGTTTTTTCGAAGTATCATTGCACCATTATGTAGACTGTAGAGTATTGTAGAGCATCGTATAGAATATACTTTATCAAATATCATCCATATCAGACCTTAAATAACCTACCACTAAATTGTCTTTGAGTAAAATGACTTTGACCTACAAACACTGATGCAGTTTTGGCCAACGTGGACAAGGAACCTTAAAAATAATCTCAAGATAGAGAATAACGAAGATTATGGAAAGAAACGCGAGCGCAGACGTCGGGAACGACTATTAACTTTCCAAACCGAAGAAAGATATTATAGAGTAAACTATGAAACTGAAAAACTACTACTGCACATATTACTCATAAAAGTCAGAATTTCCGATGTCCCCCAAATATGTCAACGCCCGCATATTTTTTGTTCGGCTATAATAAAACCTCTAATAACAATACTGTGGTTATATCGACACCGACACGCCTATTAATTCAAAGTGTTCAAAAACAGCACGGCTTGGAGTTAATATTACATTTTATTGATTTATTGCTTTAGCGAATCGTTCTTGTGGTGTGCTAGATACATAGATAAGCCGTTTCAGGGTAATGACACAGTTTATGAATTAATCTATAATTTTATAACATTTTAAACATGCCGTTTCTGTACATTGAAGAAATTTAAAAAAAACAACTGGAATAAACTATATAAACGACGGAGAACACAATACAATTTTTTTTAGAGATCTTGTCAATTTGTCGTTTTATCTGTTTGTTCGGGATTAACGTAAAAACAACTGGGCTGATTTCGTTTCCGTTTGATCAGTTTTCACTGATCGACAGATGATTCTTAGACTTCAGCTCTGCGCTACTTTTTAAATTATCTATAGACATTCTGCAAAAACTAAAAGATAAAGTCCCTGATGCTGCAAACACATTATAAACTTGGGATTTAGAAGTAAATAAAAGAGAATTAAAGGAGATATGGGGTAGTATAGAGAAACGAATTTGAAGAGGGTTTCTAAATGGGTATATAAACCTCTCATTTGCCCTAAGATTCATGGCTCATCAATATTAATTAAATGGCTAAGCTAGCTTAGGCATTGCACGTCTATATTGTATCCATGCTCTTATAGGCTACATTCCAACATGACAACACCGAAGACAGCGCGTAGTAAAAATAAAAAATAAAAATAATGCCGTCATTTAAAACTCTCTTACTATCATTAAATTCAGATTCGTTTTATGGAATGACTAATTAAGATAGATGAAATTTAAAAAATGCTAAGGCCATCAAGAAAAGTGCTTAATTGTGATGCTTTCGTATAAAATGATGTAACCGTACTGACTCACAATCAGTCTTTGTAAACAGAAACGTGTAGTGATAACTTATGAACTAATAATCTCTACATAACCTTTGTTAAATGTAAAGTAGAGTTAAAATGTGAAACCAAACAGTCGTGACTAGCGAATTGTGTCTACTTGTGTATTTCTCAGAATGTTTTAAAATATCATGATACGGTTTATAAGACTCGCACTAAAATTAGCCTAATCAGTTCAAAATTTGAGGTATGTAATGTCCTATTACTAAAGACCACACACAGAAAACTTAAAGGATGCTTTCTATTAGTATCAATTAATTTATAATTAAACTTGATAATTGATAGTAAAAAATTAGCATTTTTATGAACGAAAGTGAAGTGCCTAGTTGAAACCTCCCTTTCTTATTAATGAACAGTGAAATATAGGGTCAAATAATGGAGGGGAACAAGAAAAGTTTCATTTCTTAAATTTAACGCCTGTTAAATGATTCCGAGTTAGCGTCAACACAATATACTTAATCCTTTATTAAAACAATGTCATGCCAGCGTTGAACTATGAGATTAACCTTAAACATTCATAAATATTAATCTACTAGGTATTAGACGCGGTAAGTAATATTTTATTCAGTGTAACTAGCTTCATTTTGAGTCAGAAACAGAGGGATATGCCATAATGTGCTTAGTAGCTTAAATCGATTAGGTATTCACATTGGCGATGCAACGTTTAACGAGTTTCCTTTTGTGTTTAGATATCCTTGGCATTTCCATTTGCAGTTGTACCAATTTTATTTTTTGGTTAAAATTTTACTTATGTATCAAATGTTAACAAACAAAATTTCACTTCAAATGTTTTAATTAAATTACACGGGTTAATTATTACGCAAACTTTTAATTAAAATTCAACACTGTTGCTGACAACAATTTCGAAGCTGCTCTCTAAAAGCATTTTACCTACTAATCAACATTAAAAGTAATTATGGTTCTAACTCGTAGAATAAGGAGGAATAAAGGAAAGGCCATAAAATGTAATCATCACGGAGACGGCGCTTAAACCTAACCGTCTTTACCTCTCTGGCTGGCTGCCAACAACTAAACAAGTGTCAACAATGTTCCATTATTCGTGTAAACAGCCTATGACATGAAATACGAGCTAACTTCGTCACAGTCTCTATATAGATTGTTAATGGACAATAGTCTGAAAAATAATACGAGATATATAATTTCCGAGTTTTATTTTTATGTTAATATTATTCAGCTGGTTTGTACTACCTCAAATTTAAGTCTATTTTTCTTGGTTTAATGTTAAATATATATTCAAAGGTGTTTTAAACTAATGCCGGGTTTAGCCAAATACTTATAATCAAGCGTGTACTATATACCCCAGCTAGCCGATTCCCTCGTCCAGCCCCTATCATATATACATACATACATACATAACTTCACGCCAGTTCCCTTGCGGGGTAGGCACGACCAATAGAGTGCCATTTAGGCTTATTCTTACACACCTCACTTGCCTCTTTGACATTCATAACTCTTGTCATGCAAGCTCATCTGTTCTTAAGGCGCCTGACATCACCTGCTAGTACACGATCAATTTGATCATGGAAGGTGTGCCGAGCCCCTATCGAGCTACGTAATTTACGTTATTCTCTTACGGATATTCTCAATTCTGATTCGGTCCACAAGACAAACCGGAACATACTATAGTTACCAGTGTAAATCATAAATAAAGCATACCATAACTAATTTAATTTGACTTCACCTTTGCTAATTAGTAGTTAAGTGACCGTTTTCAAATGCTAGCCTATTTAATTTTAATTCATAATAATGAAAAGATCCCCTACCAAGAGAACTACTAACCTCTCCGTTTTCATTCATTCTCCCAATTTCGCGGAAACACGTTTGTCTAAAACATTATTTACACACAAACACTTGGCACATACACTATATTATCCGCATAATTTAAATGACACTAATGCAGTAGCGGTTTGTGCATTATCTCAAAAAACTATACACCATTGAGTAATACGTGAATATGTGAATCAAGGCCGGCAAATAAAATTTTATTTCGGGATCAGTGTTATGGATTCCCGACTGCGCTTACGCCATTGGCAGCATTACATCACGGACGATAGAGGTCTTTTTGGTTCGCGAGGCGCTGCAGCGGTAATTAGGACTGATCACGGTCGCCGATACAAGATTTAAAGCGTTCGATTTTACTGAAAAACCGTTCTTATCGTATGTGCAGTGTGCAAAGGAGGGAAGTCTCACGCGCACTGCAATGGAGGGTCCGCCGATGATTCACTTCAATTGCTCCCGTTTCATTAAACATAGCGTAGGCATTATTCGTCAGATGTGTCTCGGTCGACAAAACTATATTGTTTTAATAAGATAATGAGCTCGAAATTTGGACGCACTTTGACGTTTGTGACTTCAATATTAGTTTAAATTCCAGTCCAAAATAGTCACACTAGTCATCTTCCTAAGCGGCATCGCTCGCGAATATTTTTACATCTCTCGAACTATGCAGTTTTCTCTTACAATAAAAAAAATGCCAGTTCTCTGGTTCTTTTGGCAAAAACCGAATCCCTACGCTTTCGTTATGTCCGTCCGTCTGATTTATATGTAATACTCGTTTTTATAAAATACTGAGTCTATATGGAGCAATTTTGACAGTAATGTGTAGTTTATAGGACAAAAGTTTTTTCTCCGTGCAGCAACGGAAAAAGAATACTAATTCCTGCGGCCAGGCGGTCTGTCGTAAGAGGCGACAAAACAACCCACAGCCAGGTGGTAGGGCATTTGGCCGAGTGGATGGCTACCACCCCTGGTCTAGAATGTGCCGCCATAACAACTTGGAGTTGTGTTCCGGCATCAGAGGTCAGGTTCTAGTTTATCCTTCAAGGCCTGCAGCAGATTGCAGCACCGTTGGTATTGCTAATGTCCATAGGCGACGGTAACTACTTTCCATCACAGTTGGGCCGTCAGCCTGTCTGCTGTGCTTCAGCAATAAAAAAAAACTAGGGAGACACACAGCAGTGAAACCGCAAAACAACTAAAAATTAGGGGCGGCTGTCATAAACGTAACTGAGGTCTGTTTTTTTTATTGAAAAAAAAAACATATATTGTAAAAACATATAACGTATATTGATACGCAGAAAACTCATGGCGATATTCGTTAATGAATTTTTATTTAGATCAATACGTGGCGAGATGTTGGTTTCGAAAGTCCTGAAAATTATGTGTTCCCTCAACTTTTGAACTATAAAATGTAAAATTCTGAAAATAAACTTAAAAACTTTTAATGTAATTTGTTTTGCACAAGGTTCGTCGAGTAGTTTTTTGACATATGAGAAATTTTTGAAAAAAATGCGTTTTTTAGGGTTTCATAGCCAAATTACAAAAATAGTGAATGTTCTTCGATACGATACGAAGCCCTATAATTTGCGTGGTTTGGCGAGCACTTGTTGATATAATATTAATCATTTCAAACTATTACACATATTATTTACCCGTACTCGAAAGTGCAAAGGAGAAAAATAGTTTGAGACTCTTGCGGGATTGTTAACACTCCCTACGTACAAACCATAACAGAAAAATAGTTAGCTTATGTATCATGCTTTTGATAAAATGTAGTGCATTTTTTGTGATATCTAAGCCTGAGTGGTTGTTGACTAATAAATTTGATTGGCTTCAGCAATTACTTTATCGACACGATGACATTCTCTTTTAGAATGTAGGCACTTTTAACCATGTCTTTATAGACTTAACTTTTAAGTGTTTTCTTTTTTAATACATATAAGAATAAAACAGGTTTTCCCAGGCCTAGGTCCCTAGTATTAACTAGCCATTCTACTTTTTCATCAATTGATAATGTTTACTGAATAGTCTGCTGTATGGCAGATAACTCTTGGAAACAGTATCGTTTCCAAGTGTTTATTTCACTTTTGTGGTTTGCACGTCTATTAAGTTAAATATTAACACTATACGTAAATAAATCGAAAATAATCGATTTTAAAATAAAAATGATCTACTTTAAAGAAAAATAATTGATTAAAACTTATTTATAAATGAAATCAATTTATATAACAAATCGAGTCGGTAACACATTAGGACATTATTAATTGATCCATCATTAAGTTGTCAAAAGTAAAATAAATGTTTGGAAAGAGTAGTCTTTTTTATAGACAGGTAACCCACACACATATTCTACAGCTAAGCAAATTACAAGTTTTGGGTAATACTCAATTGCCACAACTGATGTCAACTAGTATCACTCAGACCAGAGCAAATACCCAAATCATTCCCAAAATTCACTGTACTGGAAGTAGAAACAAGAATATGAAAAATCAGAATTACAAAAAAGTTGTGGGAAAATTCCTTCTAAGATAAGCAGCATGTTGGTCACACCTCTGGTGTTGCAGATGTTCATCGGTGACTATAACCACTTTCCATCAGGTGGGCCATTAGTATCCCTGATGTAATTTAGCAATAAAAATAATGACTGGTCTACTCACTATGTTGAGTGAAATGTCTTACATAAATGGTTTAGGTATTATCAAGGAACAAAAGTGGCATCATTACATTAGATGAAGCTTACAAACTCCCTATTTATGCCCCTTTTAGTGACAATCAAGGGGCAACAATGTAACTAATTATGCAAAAGCACTGGAACACAAAAGTTAAGTGGTGTCCCCTCCATTTAGCCTGCTTCATCTAAAAGGTGACAACTGAAAAACCAGCACTAATATTATCAACCTTATAAAAATAGTAACTAGGTTCCAAATAAGAATCCATAGTATTTGTTTCAAAAATTGCAAATAAGTGTAACACTTGTGAAGAATTACAATGTACAGTAATGATTTCAATTATTACTAATGGCTGAACACAACTGTGCTGGTATATTATTGTTGGAACCTCCTTCAGTATTAAATGTAAATTATGCAATTACAACAATTTATTATACTATATTTTTGAGATATAAAAATACAATACTGGGTAGTTAATAAGAATTTTTAAACACAAGATTTCTTCTATTCTACTGAAATATCAGGATACTATTCAAACTTAGATAAAGAGTTTTTACAATAACCCCATGTTAACTATAAAGAAAACCTTGTATATTGAGATTATCAATGTATAAAAGTCACCAATCTATGGTGAACTCATTTGGTGGGTATACCACTGTTCCTCTGAAATTCAAAAGCCCAAGGCCAGCTTTGGGACATTTTGAATGGATGTGTAAAATATATTGAACCATGTCTGTATCTTGAATTCTTCTTATCATCTGTTATGCTTATTACATTCAAACTACTACTATACATAGAAGTAAAAACGAAAGATGAATGAAGAGGTACAGGAAGTGTTTTAAGGGCTCAAACTCATCCCTAGAGCAAAGCAATTCCTCATCTTACTCTCCTTACATTCTAGGTCATATAATACAATTTGTAAACAGTCAAACCATTCAGATTTATAAACATCACAAGTTTTCCACTTAAAAAACTATACTATTATTCATGCATCTTATATTTCGATGATTATTTCAGATTGTGTTGGAACCGATATAATTTGTTTAGGTCTAATATACCTCTAATATAATTTAATAAAGTCTACATTATCATGATTTTAATTAGTGAAACTCACTCTCCTCTTAGATCTCACAAGAGCCTCAGTTGTTATATTACTGTATTTCTCCTTTGATTATAAAGCACTTCTCATTACATCAGAAAATAGATTTACCTTTTATTTCTAAACTTTATAAGGTTTTTCTCTTTCATATTCAGTCATAATTCAGATACTTGTCTAATTCCAGGAAGAATATGGGTAGGTCTATCAATGTTTAAAAGTGGACTGTAATTGGCTGATGACTTACAAAATAAGTTTTTGAGCATTCATCTAATTCATGAATATATAATAATGACTGTAGAATGCCTTTGTAGAATATGAAAAAAATATTTTTAAGACATACCTGTTTAGTTTCACCTTCGAGTTCCAGTATCTGTAGTGTAAGGGAGCTTTCCATAGCAGCCGACTCGTTGAGAAGTGCATTTTCTTGTTCTATACCACTCTGTGTTGTTACTTTTTGTGTTGTATCTAGTTTCATAAGAGCCTGATAACAAACAAAGATATTATAGTCAAATGGTGGTAGTGTGTTTGCTCAACTGGATGGCTACCACCCCTGGTCTAGAGTATGCTGCCATAACAACTTTGTAAGTCATTGAGTTGTGTTCCGGTATCAATGGCCAAGTTCTAGTTTCTCCTTCAAGACCAGCAGCACATTGGCAGAGCCTCTGGTATTGCTAATGTCTATAGGCAATGGCATCCACTTTCCATCACAGTTGGGCCAGCCTGTCTGCTGTGCTTCAGTAATAAAATAATATGCTTGTTCTTCACATATATAGAAGACAGTAAATAAGTACATTTGTATTTCAGTAAATAAATAATCAGATAACCAGATATATAAAAGGTATAATTGATAAAAATCTAACACACTATAAAAAGTAAGAATCTTAAAGATGAATGACAAATATTACATACTTTAGTGTTGGCTATTTATGACTGACTTACGAAAAACTCTAAATAAAACTGAGACTAACACAATTTCCTAATATCGTCAGATAAAAAGTATTGAGTTCTTAAGCATTTTCTCAATAAAATATACTGAAATGTAGGTTATATTAAATCACAGACTCTCTATTAGTAAGTCTTGAAAGTAGAACGTCACAAATAATAATTAGACAAAGATGGTCTAAAATCCACGTTTCAGCACAGTATAATGTACCCATTAATGCATGAAGAGTGAAAATTATGTGTTCGAATGTAGGCCACTAACCTCCTGTGTGATATCGAGTTCGTGCCTGGTATTTTCGTAAAGGCTCTCTAATTCGTCGCATCTTTGCTGTAGGGCACTCTTCTCTTCTAGCAGAACCAGGCCTAATTGTGCCGACTGTATCTTCTCGCTACTCGCTTGATCGAGTTCACGGCCAAGCCTCTCGATCTCTGCCTGCAGCTCAGCGATCGATAGATCGTTATGAGCCGTGGCTGCCATCGTGTGACAGTTAAACGGCTAAACACTAAATCTTCATAAACAAAGTAAATAATTTCGGAAAAACAACTATATAAAACGTGTAAAATCAATTGTTTCTACATTCTCCCAAAGGTAAAACGTCTTGACAGTTCATTTCTTTTTTTATGACTCGTTTGACGTTTCGTTTCACGCAGTTCTATATGCACAGAGTACTTTTATATACTGGAAATCTATATGGCTACGGCTATTTAGGATCACTGCTACCGATGCAATGCATAAAGTTGTGTGCACAATAATGATATATGGTTAAAGAAATTGACTTTTATAACAGCTTATATAACAGCAAATTAACAAATATTTCATAATCTCAAGCATATAAACATATTAGGTATTTGGGTTACGGACAATGAACTGGACAGCTCTGGGATCGTGCCCAGACTAGCGGTGTGTAACTCCTGAGTCATTAACTCAAAAGATATATATCCGACGTGAAAAGTGATTAGATCTGTATATCACTTGCGTTCAAAATGTGTCTTTATATCTTTAACTCTTTAGTTCATTCCTATTCCACGCGATGACTATAGATCCGAATGAGAAGAAACTAGACTAGAAAGAAAAGAGAAAGAATGATTAGCTGATTAGCGTAGCTATGACGAGGAAGCCGAATATAATAGCAAGTCAAAATAAATCGTAACACTATAGTTTTATGGTGTAATTTTGTTTTAATGTAATTAATTTTATTATATTTTTTCACTGCATTTGTTTATATTTTTTTCATATCAGTTTATCAGTATTCAGTATATCACTCACAGATAATAACTCATCTTGTCTGCAATTGACACTATTCACTATTCACTGTAAAGATAAAGAGTTAAAGATATAAAAGAGTGATATATATCTTTGTATCAAAAACATACATATCACTATTTTCTTCTTGGAGAGTGATTTTTCTCATGACTAGCCCAAACTAAAGGTTTACATATATAGAAATTGTTTATGCTAAAATCGTAACCAGAACCTGTACGTCTTAGTGAACTTAGCAAACCTACTGGCTACCTACGGCATTGTTTAGGGGTTTAAACAAATGTGTAATATATATTTTTCATCCGAACTCAAGTACTAGGTTTGCAGCTAAACATAATCGGGTAAATTCGGCCATAAAGTTTGGTGTGGATTATATTAAATAAATATTGCGGGTGGCTTTAAGGATCGCAATTTGAGTTTTAAAACCTACTATACTTAGTCTGGCCATAAATACTGTAATAATACCATAATAATACAATTAAAAAGAAACAAAACATTACATTTGAATTTGGAATCTGTCATTTTTACATGATTGTTCATTGTGTTTTCTAATTTTGGCGCCAATACATTGTACAAAATTTTGCGATATTAATATGGAGTGAGGCGATAAACAGAACCGAATCGCTGTGATTGCATTACACAAAGTAGATATAGAGCCAAATACAATTTTTGAAACTCTCCATACGCTTGGTATTAGTCAAATGTTTGTGTACCGGGCTATTAATAGGTACAATGAGACCTCCTCTGTTTGTGACAGAACAAGATCTGGCCATCCACGTAGTGTTCGTACGAAAAGGGTGGTCAAAGCAGTAAGGGAAAGAATTCGAAGAAATCCTGTCCGAAAGCAAAAGATTTTATCTCGGGAGATGAAGATATCACCTAGAACTATGTCGCGTATTTTAAAATATGACTTAGGACTTGCAGCTTATAAGAGACGCACTGGTAATTTCTTAACTCATAATTTAAAAAAGAATAGGATGGTAAAATCGAAATCACTACTGAAGCGGTACGCAAAAGGAGGTCACAGAATTTTTTTGTTTACGGATGAGAAATTTTTTACAATTGAGGAACATTTTAACACACAAAATGACAGTATTTATGCTCAAAGCTCTAAGGAAGCTTCTCAATTAGTCGACAGAGTGCAACGTGGGCATTATCCGTCTTCAGTGATGGTTTGGTGGGGTGTTAGCTATGAAGGAGTGACTGAGCCATATTTTAGTGAAAAAGGTATCAAAACATCGGCACAAGTGTATCAAGATACCATTATTGAGAAGGTAGTTAAGTCCCTTAACAACACCATGTTCAATAATCAAGAATGGTCCTTCCAGCAAGACTCGGCGCCTGGTCATAAAGCTCGGTCCACGCAGTCTTAGTTGGAAACGAACGTTTCGTATTTCATCAGAGCTAAAGACTGGCCGTCGTCTAGTGCGGATCTTAATCCGCTGGATTATGATTTATCGATTAGTTTTAGAGAGTACGGCTTGCTTTAAACGCCATGATAATTTGAAGTCCCTAAAACAATCCATACATACGATTGGCAGTGAAGAATTTTCCCATGGAAAGAGTGCGTGCTTCTATTGATAACTGGCCTCAACGTTTAAAGGACTGTATTGCAGCCAATGGAGAGCACTTCGAATAAGCTTTTTATATTTTAAATTATTTTATATTTATGTATTAAACTAACACACTGTAAAACTTATAAATATTATTTGCATTAGAAAAAAAAAATTGTTACAATATTTACGGCAAGACTAGGTATACTATAAACATACATCTTGTAAGTCACGTGCTTACTTACGAGCCATAAATGTAAGTGAGCGAATACAGTAACGTGATCTAATGTGTATGCCCACATTGATCTTCGCTTTATCGGTTCGCTGGGAGTGCGCCGCGTGCCGCTAGCCTCGAGCTCGCGAGCCACGTATGTACACTCTATGATTTATGATTAAAGTAACTGCAACGGTTACGGGTCGCAAGTGTATACGCAGCTTTAGACTATAATTTTTGTGTGGTCTGAGTCGCACTACATAACGCATTTTATTGAAAGATGACGTACTGATACGTCAAGAGTAAAAAGGCAATCCCAACTAGGCCTTTATAAAATCAGTTTTATTTTTGTCATAAGCGATGAGAGCTGAAACGGAACGAAATAGTAGATATTCGCCACAATAGCAGGCAAAAAAAACTTACTCTATACAGCCATATTTTATGTATTAAGTTTTTAGCTTAAAGCCAAATTGTAGTCCTTACACTAATCCATCACTAACGCAGTTGTCATAGATAGCATGTATGACGTAGTATGCCTAGAGGATGAAAAGACAGCTGTCTACGGTCTGTTGTATTTTATATATAAGTATTATCTTTGGTTTTCATGCCGCACAGAATACTATAGGATACTATGTATTAGTGCAGCGAAGGCGAAGTTTGTGACGTAATAGAGCCGTCCTGGAATCACTATCTTGATTACAGCTCTTAAGCCTAGTTCGCACTACGCTAGTAGTTTAGTCGGGTACCAAGTAGTTTAGTAACTAAAATACTCGCTATTGCCCAAAAATAGTTCGCAGTACGGTAGAGTACAGTAAACAAGTGCATGGTATTTTGCAACAAGAATGATTAACGCAATAAAGTAAATAAGCTAACAAAGCTACTGCAATCGCTATTTTAGAAGAGGTGGATAAAGATTTTTTTTTGTAATGAGGAGAAAAAAGCTATGGGTATGTACGACAATGAATTAATAGAATTAGAATTAATAGCTACGATTTTTTTCTTTATTTTTGTAATGTGGAAGACTTAACATTCCACAAGCATTCATGTCGTAAATTTTAAAGTGGTGTCGGTTTGCTCCAGCGAAACGACAGCTTATGAACTTGGCTAAAACGACGGGTTCGTTCTTGTTTAAAACAAATGAACGAGCAAGCAGTGACGCGTGGTAGGAGACGCTACTCGCCGAAAAAGATAGAACGAAATGGATCGACTCGACTAAATGATTTGCTAATCTACTCGACTACATTTTTGTTTTTTAGACACGTTTAGTTACTAAATTACACGTTACGCGACTAAATTACTAACGTAGTGCGGACTAGGTTTTAGGGTCGGCTCGATTGGTGTGATACCACACTCTCAAAGATTATCGGCGTAAAACGGTTAGCCTTGAGCTAATCGTGTTTCGTGCGATCAGTGAGAGCTCCGACGGCCCACTTCCCCCTCCCCTATTCCAATCCTATATCTCATCCCTTCAATCCCCTTCATCCTGTCTGATCTCTGTAGCTCATCCTCTTTGTCCCTACCTAAAGGCTGGCAACGCTTTGGCTTACCATTGGTGTAGCAAACGCCTACAGGCGACGGCAAACACTTTCCGTGAGCTGTGCACTCTGGTTGCCCACTTCGGCATAAAAAAGTTACTAGTTAAAGTACCTAGACACTCAGTTAATTTTAGAACATTTTTATAATATCAAGAAGCTGCTGGGTGATTACTTGGAGAAGGTAGGCTAGCTGGAGTACTCAATTTGATGTCTGCCAACACAAAAACGGCCCATCGGATTGCAGAAATCAACCAACTGTACAAAGAAAAATAATAACTAAATTTTTTTTAGTTCAATTAACTTTAATTTTCATATAACATCAATTGACTAAATGACAAATTTTATTACAAAAATGACAACTACAGAGTTATTAGTAAAAGTACAAATTTTTTGTGATAATTATTAATTTTTATAGATAAACGTTGCATTTCCTAGATTAAATTAGTATTAAACAATTGTAAAAAATTATTGATCAATCACTTCAAAAATATGAAGGCAACACTTTACTGTTTTCTGTTTTAAAATTTTATGAACGTCCGATGAAAATATTTCTATTAGCACCTGGCTTTTTACCGCACTCAGGGTCGCTTAATGATGCATTAACTTAAATATGGTTGGTTTTAAGTTTTTAACTTTCTCCATTATACATAGTTGAGAAGAATTATTGTATTATTTAATTCATTATACATATAAGAGAATGACTGTACAAATGAATTTTTATAAATTAAATAATGGTTTTAAAAATAATCCTTATTTAAGGTCTCTGAGTGCGGCTGTGTGTTTTAATTTTTAATGTTAGTTAATTACTAAACAAAAAAATTATATCAAGACATAATTTTAAATGTATTGTGATATAATCCGCGCCAAACTTCATTAACTCTTTACAGTGTTTTCATAAAAATAATGTTTCCCGGTGCAGAAAAAAATTGGAACTGATTGGTGCGGGTGGTGTAGTTCCATATTTTCAATATGCGCTCGGACATAAAAAAAAACAGGTGTATACTTATCGGTGCCATTATGTGCAAACGCGTACAGAAAAATAGGACTATATTACCTACACCGACCAGTTCGGATTTATTCCTACTGAAAATGCATATCGTTATGCAAGCAACCTTAGATAACCTGCATAAGGTTATGGTCAGTAGAGGTAACAAGGACCATCTTTGAGTTTAAAAAACATGTTCATCAAAAGGGCAATACTCTAACCAGGGTGTAAACCTTAGATTAAGGAATTACATCAATATCTTTGGCGTAAACTTACAACTTGGAACACTACACTCCGTTTCCTCCGTCTCTTAGTGGATGTAAACGGAGTAAAAGAGGTATAATATGGTAGATTTTCGGTCTATTCTTTCCGCTCACCGCTTGCACTCTTTAAGTTTAGCCCTCATGTAAGTTGGTTCTCTTACCACTGCCTTCCATAACAGAAAGTAGTGATTGATTTATGGCGGGTTCTTATATCTTACCGCCCGTTCATTTGCCCTACCATCGGTTAAAATTTAACATAAGCTCCATACCAGTAACGTCAAAATTCAACCGATGGTAAGGCAAGTGAATGAATATTATTATTAGATATAGGAATCGGCCGTTAATATGTTGCTCAATGAAAACGGTCATAAGTTTGAGGCGAATTAGAAGCATTTTAAAATGACTTTTATATAAGTTATGCCTATATTGAAATATCTACTAAATTTTGTTTGTTATTGTAAATAAATGTATAAATTTAATTTACCGATTTTACTACACAAAAATATCTATAATAATTACACGAAAATAATATACAACCATTGCGTAATCGGATAAAATTTTCGAATAATTTCAATAGTTAATTTTACCGTTTTGCTAAACATTCATTCCGCGTTTTAAACCTTACCGCATCTCCAGATTAACTGTAGAACACTGCGCAATACTCGGTTTTGAATAAAAAAGTGTAGATACTTGCACACAGGGTCTCCAATTAGAGCTTTGGAAATTACACCAATTTGAAGATTTTTTAAATTAAGTGTGTTAAGCCTAAGAGCGACCGTAAAATTTGGCGCCGACTATAATTCAGTACCTACTGTAAATAAAAATATCAAACCACACCTTTATAATTACAATAATCATATTATAATTGACCTAATATATCTTTTATTATCAATAACTATCAATACGGAATGAAAAAATATAATTATTGCTATAAAATTCACAATTACAATTTAGGAATGTTGTTACAAACCGAAAATCTTATCTAAAATAATATCATAAAAATTTAAATATATTATTCAGAATACATTGTTTTCATAAAATACCCATAGGATAAATAAATCATAAACGGATTTAAATGCGAATTCATTATTTAAACTTTTCGTACGCTCATTTTTGAGAAAATATATGCAAGTTGTCAAAATAAACACGCTAATATCCATTAGAAACAGATTTATTTATGTTCTATAATCTATAAATTATAACATCCGTTTCATTAAAAAATATTGACGAAACACTAAAATAAATATAAAAAAATAATTTATATCGAACTAAAACTAAAATGTATTTTATGGTCACCAAAGAAATATGTTTTTTGTACTAAAGGTTTTTAAATAAAACTGGCGATTAATACTTTCAAATGAAGAAAGAATAGTTAACTTTTTATATAGTGGCAACACAGTGGTGGGAAAATACTGTTGGGACTAAAGTGGACTAACATCCATCTGCTTAAAAAAAACTAACTAAGAAGAAATTTCAATCTCCGACTCTTCGCCTTGCTTTTAGATAAAACAAAGATAATATACTTTTTAATCTGCAAAATATATGATTGTGAAATACAACTAAAATTATCAGAAAAAATATTTAAAATTTCTATGAAGTGGATTTTCAAAATTATCGGTCACTAAAATAATATATCAAATATTTTAACATTCTAAAATGCCATGTCTGTGCTTTGAAGCTATTAAAAAACCAACACGATGTATCGTATAAAAAAAAAATGTATTTTTTTAGATTTCTTGTCCGTTTAAACGTCGGAAAAACCAAAATCAAATAAAATTACCGCGCTTAAAACCGTTAAAACGTAGTTTTATTCTTGTCCATTTGTTCGGGATTGACTAAAACGCCGATTTCGATGCGATTTTCGCTGATCGACAACGAATTTTTAGACTTAAAATCTGCGCTACTTTTTATCCTGGGAATCCCGCGGCAATTTTTCTGGGAATCATTTGAAACAGCCAGATTAAACAAAATTTTCAAATTCTAATGTAGTTTTTTCACTGATCGATAGCTAATTTTATGTAATAAAATGTGTGATACTTTTTGTCTCGGGAATTTTCCCGGAAGCGGTTTGTAGTTGTTCGAGTGCATAAAAAATTACTTAATCCGACACAGTGTTCACTAAAACAATAGCGTGCATTCTTTTTTTAAACGCTGCGCTACTCTGTGTCCCGGGAATCCCGCGGGAATTTCAAGTCTAGCGTGGACGAAGTCGCGGGCACATCCTAGTAACAAATAATTACTTAATCAACTAATGAGATTTATTTTGTTCACAACTTTAAATAAGCACACAAAAATACCGTGTATATTAAAAAAAAAAAATCAAATGTTCAGGCCGAGTTGCTCTCGGATGCTAATCGTATCATGACTACTAGAAAAACGAATGCTCTCGGACAACAGCGTCTTCTGATCAGAGTACACTCTAAGCGTGTTCAACTTTAACCACGCTACTTGGATGATTTTATAAAAAATGGCGACAATTGAGGGTCTAAAGCGGCCACGTGCAGAATCGCTTAGTGAAATTGACACGTCGCTGTAATTATTGATAGGTGCATAAAGTTTCATTTTATTTTGGTATCTGCAAATACGGCTGCCTTACACCCTCTGCTCTGAGATCTTTAACCTTGAAATGGAAGAGATAGATAAACGTTCGGTGGAGTTTAAACCGCTTTTCATGTATAGAGTTCGCGCTCAACGAGTGTACTCGGTCCGAGTATATTCGGATCCAGTTATCGCCACTTTATATTGTATTGAAGGTACTTTATTCCTTCAAAAATTACACTATTTTTTTAATAACATCAAAAACCTAATTTTCCATCATGTCTGCAAAAATGTGTGAGAATTAACAAGTTTTTTATATATATTAAATACAAAGTAAAATGTTAAAACTAATAAAATATGGATTCAAATTCAAAATGACAATAATCACGATCTACATTTATATCTAAAACCAACTACACACTTTTAAACTACTTAAATATTTTAATTAGTAAGAAATCATAATTATTTATTTTTAAAACGTATTAATTGCCTACTTGTACCATAATTACATATTATACATATTTATAATATGTGACCCAGAAACAAAAACTTACAGTTACGTATTTATTTAAATTATGCATATTTCATGCACTGCAAATTCATTTTTAAAAGTCAATGTCAAGAACGTAACAGGTGCGATTAAACAGCGCATAACCGCGTGAGACGGATCAAGCCTCAGTGTAACGATACACCTGCCGAACGTACGGCGCTGAAAGTTCGGCGACTAAAGGATCAATCTTAGTATTCGATTGGCATAACACACCAAACGCGCCAAGCAGTCGGAATTACGTGGTGTGAAGTTCAGCGCGTAGCGCGATAGAAGATAGTACGATACGAAACTTTTCCCCAAACAACTTGTTATGTTATATAAACCTAGTTATTCCTTCAAAGTATTAATTTTATCAGTGTTGGCAATATGAAGAGGTGAAATTATGTATACTTTCAGATCCTCAAAACTATCGGAGCATGTACATTAAATGGTTCAACTACGTTCGCCGAAATTTCGGTCGCGTAAAGCGTAGCAAGATGTAAAAATACAATAAATGCGTATCCGGAAATAGTCGCTGGAAGAAAATTTCGACGCCACTCCGAACACCGCGTAATTTTCGCTGATGTGTCATAGGTCACTTAAAAAATCTGTGAGCATATTTAGCCGACCTTTCAACGCCATATGTTCGGCAGGTGTGTCGTTTCACTAATAATATTAACTCCTGTAAATGGTGCTAATATAAGTTGATGAAAAACAATAATTCAGGTCAATTTTTTCATTTTACAAAAATTTATACCTTTTTGAACTCGAAAACCAGGCCTTTTGTATGAGAAATGGCGTGAGTACTGTAGACCGAAACTCACAAGTTGATGCAATCTACTTGTCGAGGGGAAATACTTAGAACTGCGAGCCATAGCCAGTTGACTTAGACAGAATGCATAAGCAAATGAAACCTCAACAGGTTCACGTTCCCGCTGTTTTAGCACACTATTAAGAGAAGAAATACAAAAATATTTTTTTCTGATGGCTAAAAATTCAGTTCAATTTGTGGCACAATATTAAATTCGACTTTTCCCAGAGATGCTGGGACTCACATAAGCCATTTTAACTTCCAGAAAAAATATCTCTTGTATATTTCATAGCTTGGCTCGCGCAGTTGATCAGTACCTTTAATTTTCTAGACCAGTAAATTTTGTGTGAAAATAGACACCCTGCTGTAAAATTGTAATAATTCAATTTATAAGTTATCTATTCACTATAAGAAACTACTAGGGAAGTCTTAATCATTGTTCAACCTGTTTACTTAATCTAAATAATGAGGTGCGCCTCATTACCCTATTGCCTATTGATATATAAAAATGATAACTTACATAAACTACGTGATATTAATATTAAAATTACAGTAATATCGTCAGGAAGACAAAAATCCACATTGACACAAATATGTAATTACACTTTGAACAACCTTCATAAATTAGTATTATATTAGGTAATTTACTTTATTACAATACTACAAGAATATAAGCTTCAAATCAATATTTGCTTAACAGCATAGGGACTCGCGCAACTCGGGACAATTGCTAAACCGACCGTCATTTCATGTAATTAAAATTTGAAAACAAACAATTTTTAAGCATTCAGTGGTTTTTGCAAATCTCTCCTAGGTATTCAAATGTGTTCATCCTTCGTATCAAGTAATCGCAGCGTGCAAGACATTGATTCATTTCGTAAAAAAATACTTTAGGAGACAAGACATTTAAATTTTGCCCCCTAAACGTTTGACTAACATGTTACAATGTAATTAATAATTAATCTGTCACTTTTCTCTTATAGTAGACCTTTCCTTAACCATTTATGGACGGCAGGTAATGTTTTTTCTCTCCATAAGTAAATCATATACAAAGCGTGCCTGTAAACTCTTTTTCAATTGTTAAATTAAAACATTTCTAATAGGCGATATTATTAAGTATCGTATGAGTGCACACCATACTGCGTTATGCTAAGCTATTATACGGTATAGCCCGCTTGATAGTTTATAGCGACAAATAACTGAATACCAGACGCTTTACGCAAAAATTATACGTGTTGGATGCAAACAACGAACTGATGGTTGTTCGGTCGTTCGTTTCAACGACTATGTTTCACGCGCCAATAGAAAAGGCGGGAAATAGCGCGCGCGAAATCTCGCATAACCGGCGCCCTATTTTGAAAGCACAGATTAATATAGGCTTCGCGCATGGATATTTGTTTATGATATTGGCACAAATACCGCCACGTCAGCTTTGCAATTATTCTGAAAATACCAAAAAGTTGGTATTTGACACTCTCATAGTTCGCAAGCTGTGGGTCACAGATGATAGAGTCAATAAATTTTACCCCCGCTGCCATACATCCATGGGTGTGTCACTTACAATCTTGCCACCAGACAAAGGACCGTACTCATACTACGTGACTCGTTCAAGAGGGGGGGGGGGGGGGGGGGGGGGAGAGAGGAGTGAGATCTTTAAAATACCACGTTTGGTCACAGGGCCAGACAGAGTTTAGGTTTTCGGCACGTAGTCAGGATCTATAAGAGAAATTTCGCGTTTTTTAAACAGCTGATGAGCCAAATTATTATTCTTTAAATTTCTATTTGTAAAAAATGATTGAAAACCACAAATTACTACGTGATAATTAGAGGCAGAGGGGGGGGGGGGGGATTAGAAGGGTAAAAAATGGATTACGTAGTATGGAATTGTTCCCGAACGTCAATATTCTATTTTCAATATTATATTATTCCTCGGGTACGTAGGCAACCAGACTCTTCGATGCAGTTACATTACGTCTTACCAAAATGTTTACATTTAACATTAAATAAATTTATTAATTTAGTAAATACAGCCATAAAAATTACTGAATTCTTTACCAAACCACATTATGTATATTTCATTTAATTTATATATTGATTGAAAATAATTAAGTCACAGAATGGACTAGAGCTAGTAGACTATCAGAAAACGGATATAGGTATTCCTTCAAATCCCTTATATTTCATTAACCAGCACTAAACTGTAAACGATCTGTTACTTTGTGAACAATATTTTAATAGTTTATTATAATAGTCTATGAGCAAAACTCTAAAATTAGGGCAGTGAAATTATTGCTAACAACATTGATCAGTTTTTAATATAGTGAATTTTTGTCATAGATAAATATTTAATTTAGAAAATATATTTTGCTATTTAATATTTCCAGTGACATTTGGCTCCAATTTTGTATGTCAAAGCAAGTTTTGAAATTCCCCGGCGTTTTCTCATGGCTACCTGTCGTATATTAAATTACACACAAAACTACCAACGATATTTTCCCATTTAAATACTATTATTATCCCTAAAAACTCCATGCATTACTTAAGTTCTTTACATCGAAATCAATATAATACAATAATGGCTTACTTATAGAATACGTTCTAAAAGACCTATTTTTCTATTATAATTTTTTTTTACGATATGCATTATATTATATTAATTATATTGCATACGAAAAATATAAACGACATAATAATTATTCTCAATGTGTTAGTATAACATTTATAAAAAATTTGAACTAGTTTGCTGAATATCTACGTACCTTTACCAGTTTTTAAGGATCAGTAAGATTTAAAGATCAAATTAAAATTAAATGTTAAGTATTCTCATTCCTGTGAGTAAATTTAGCCATGATTACGTAGTATTCTACCAATGTAATTACGAGCCCACGTAAAAGGTGACTTATCATTCGCTCCTATTCACACTTCGCGTATCATACAGTGAGTGAGTGAGTGAGTAAGTGAGTGAGTGAGTACTTCACTGTACCGTGTCATTCTCAGGTATATAGTTATGTTAGCGGAATATTACTATATCAAACATTTGAAATCATCCAGAGTAAACAACTGTGGCTAAACCACATTTCTGTACAAAAATGAGGCAATGTTACATCTCTATATCTCACTAAATATTATAAACGCTGTATCTCTATAAAGTTTGTAAGAATGGATGTATGTTTATTACTCTTTCACGCAAAAACTACTGAATGGATTTTGATGAAACTTTACAGTAATATAGCTTACACATCAGAATAACACATAGGTTATAATTTATAAAGATAGTGTGAATTATCCAAAATATAACGATTTTCCATCACCACGCGGATGAAACCGCGGGCGCAGCTAGTTAAAAATAACATCACATACAGCACGTTTTATATGGTATAGCAAAAAGCCATCCATGATCAATTTAAAAAAAAATCTCTTCTGTTTGGTCAGATATCATGTCGTATGTCAATATATAATATGTTGTTTGCCAATTTTAATTTTTTTTAAATTTTATATTTAAAAATGCATGTGACGTTTTATCGATTCCAAATACAATCATAACAAAAATCAATTAATCTATACAAATAGTTATTACAATAAGTTACATTATGGCACATCCAGAGGACACGTCTTCACGTATCGGAGCAACCGTTCTTGCAGTACTAGGATTCACTTCCTTCGCTTCGGGCGATATATTTGGGGAGTCTTTCCTTGATGACTTAGATACCTCCTGAGCCTTTTGAGGGGCTGGTATTTTGGTATCTGTAGGTGTTTGTGGTTTGGGCTTTGGGTCTTGGGTAAGCGATCCCGTGCTAGATGTTCTTATTCGAGTTTTCACCATAGAAATGCGTCGTTCGCGAGTGTTGATTATCGATGTTAAGAAAGGTATTTGGTTGCTGATTGCTAGCATGAACGGTTTGTAGCCAAGGCTGGAAAAAAGGTTATATAACTCTATACAATAGATTTTGATATAATGTGTAAGTGTAGATTTAATAAGTGTAAAGCCGCGTACTCATCTGCGAGCTGTAACTGTAACTGAGCGGATACAGTAACGTGCTCTAATGTGTACGCCGACACTAATATTCGCTTTGTCGGCTCGTTGCGAGCGTAGAGCTCGAGGCCACGTACACAATATGATTTTTTGGTTACAATAACTACAAAGGTTACGGTTACGGCTACCAGGTGAGTATGCGGCTTAAATTAATAACACTCAGTTTTACATATTTTGATTTTCGACTCTACTTGATAATCGATCTCATATGTATGCTGGTACACCACTCGACGGTTTTTAAGGTTACCAAATTTTAATATGTGATGGGTGGTTAACATCACATGATATCTATAATATTATAAAATTCTAAACATACCGTGTGTCTGTACATTGAAGCTATTAAAAAAAACTGTAATCCTATATATATTATAAACGCGAAAGTTTGTAAGAATGTATGTATGGATGTATGTATAAATGTATGTTTGTTACTTTTTCACGCAAAAACTACTGAATGGATTTTGATGAAACTTTACAGTAATATAGCTTTACACATCAGAATAACACATAGGCTATAATTTACAAAGATATAGGTGTAAATTATCCAAAATATAACGATTTTCCATCACCACGCGGGTGAAGCCGCGGGAGCAGCTATTAGACTATATAAACGATGTAAAAGACGATGCATTTTCTTAGATTTCTTGTCTGTTTTTCGGTTTGTCTGTTTGTTCAGGATTCTCGCAAAAACTACTGGGCCGATTTCGATGCGGGTTTCGGTGATCGACAGCAAATTCTTAGATTTAAAATCTGCACTGCTACTTTTTATCCTGGGAATCCCGCGGCAATTTTTTATGGGAATGATTCAAAATGGCCAGATTAAAAAAATGAATTCTCTATTTTTTATGCCAGGAATTTTCCCGGGAGCGGTTTGTAGTTGTTCGGGTGCATAAAAATTAGCTTATTCCGATAGTTTTCACTAAAACGATAGCTTACATTCTTTTCAAATGCTGCGCTATTTTGTGTCACCGGAATTCCACGCGAATTTAAAGTCAAGCGTGAACGAAGTCGTCGGAATATCCTAGTATTTTATAAAGCTGGAATAGAATAGATAGGCCGTCCATAAAATACGTTCGAATATAGTGGGGGAAAGACGATCATTTGTTGTGACAAGGAGAAAAAACAATAAAATTTAGTTGGAAAATTTTAGTTTTTATGACATTTTGTAAAAGGTGAAGGGGGGGGTTCAAAGATTTTCCTTAAAGTTTAAATTTAATTTAACGTACTTTATGAACAGTCTCCTATAAACATTTACAACATCAGAGTGCACCATCAGCACACCACGTCGCAGTGATGTCAAAAATTTGGAGAAATATGAAAAAGCTCACCACTCTGCGTCGGTCCAGGCGCATATGTCCTGCAGCGCCCTCCTCAGCCGGCGGACGGCGTCGATGCTGACGTCATTCGCGCGTGCCGCGTTCGTCGTCCGCAGCACCGCGAGCGCGTCGCGCAACACCACCGCCACCACCAACGCCCACTCCACGCAACTCGCCTCCGTCATTAGTTGGAGGAAGTATCTGAAGGGTTTCATATTAGGTTGTAACATACGAAGGACAATATCAGATATTGTAATGTTCCCTACATTGTGGATTGAAAGAAGATGTAATAAGAATTGAAAAATATGTAAAATAAAACGAGGTGAGGTAAAAAGCATCTCAAATAAACGTGCATGTATGAAGAGGATAATGAAAGTAGATGAAGCGAAAGTTGTTTGTCTGAGATCTATAGTCTCTGCCTACCCCCATGGGAAAGAGGCGTGGTAATATGTATCTATGTAGCTGACCCGTTCCCACTTCGCTGGGCGTCATTAAACAAAACACACGCACGCAAGCACGCATATCAAGGTTTAATTATCCTTTAACCGTTAATTAATTCATAAACGCAGAAAGCACTCGCAGTACCTCGTATGAGGATGTGCGAAATTCTTGCGTCGAACGTTATTGTTGTAACAGGTGTTCCCGTGCTCACTTCGCTGGGCGTAAAACATTTTTACTGTTTTTATTTATTAATCGCAATCAAGTATAGCCTATGTCACTCGGAAATAACGTAGCTTTCTATTGGTGAAAGAATATTCAAAATTGTGTCAGTACCACCGGATATTACCTCGAACATCCAAACTTACAAATTTAAGCCTTAGAGGGTGACAATCATCCCTTAGGTCCATTGATTTCGTGAGGCGTTTAAGGGCGGTGGGGGTCGAATCGAATCTCATCTAATCTTACTTTGGGGACAGGGGCGGTCTCGGCGAATATCGCGTAATTTTTTCCGCAAGAAAATATATCAAATTGCTAATTAAATGAAATAAAACATGCGTTTAACTATTTTATTGTTCATTTATTTATTACATTGTGATTCTAGCCTACCTTCTACGCAATCTAAAATAAAAATATTAACCAAATTGTTTTTTTCAGAATAAATCTTAATGCTAGGGGAGAGAGGAGGGTTGGAATATCGCCAAAAAACCGCTCACGTAATTAATAGATTACGTAATTTTTTGGCATCGTCGGATAGTGCTCGTCTCCGTGCGCCTAATAGCGCCTTCAATAATCGCATCCCAAATTACCAAATTTCATAAATTCCATTTTTCCCCCTTAATTCCCGTTTCCCCAAGGGCGACCCCTGGTCCGCGACCACTGTACTGTGGGCCTCCTCAAGACCTACAGTTTGGTGTGCGCCACGTCTCGATCCGACCCAAATTCGGCCTGTTATCACTTGAAAACAGACCGATTTGGGGTAAATTCGCAATTTAATTCGGTAAATGCCCTATTAGAAATAAAAACAGTAAAAATAGATCACTTTCACTGGAACTTGTTTTATTACCTAAGCTGCACGTGCGCGGTGTGGTCCCCCCTTTCGGCCTGGTGGTGGTGGAGCCGCTCCATGAGCGCGGCGTAGCGCCTCTCCTCCCCCGCCTCACCCAGCCACGCTACGCCACCACCCTCGGCTACACTGCCCTCACCGGCAGAACTATAATTTAAGGAATAAATATTATGTCAAACAGTAATAAAGTGAATATAAAAGTTTTCTAACACAAAAGAAACCAACTTCAAAAGTAACTAAAAAACCGCAAAAATTTCACATTTCAGCCTAATTTCAAGGGTGTTTCTGCTATACATTCGGAACCCAAAGTCTACTAGAAATAAAATTTACATAGGACCATTTCGAAGCTTTGCTAAATGGAACACAAAATAATCATTAAAATCGGTTCATAAACAACAGTTATGGCTAAACATATATAAAAAAAAATTACACCACGAACTGAGAACCTCCTCCTTTTTTGAAGTCAATTAAAAAGTAACAATAATAAACAACGGAATTAGTACTTAATTTTATATTGTACATTGTTAATGACTGTCACTGAAACGACAAAGTCAGTTATATTAGAATTTGCCTCCGGCCTTCTTAATAGAATTTAATTAAAGTCAATAAACTTGTATTATTCAGTTCAAAGTTGTATGGAAGAAATTAATTAGTTAATGATGAGGTAAATCACCTACTATTTTGTCAGTTGTGTTTCTGTTAATTATATCTTTTAATATATAATAAGATCTTCCATTAATTAAGAACAAAGATTATTACATTTCAGTAACTTAATTACAGTATTGAAATAAATATGTATTGTCTCGCAAAACGCAATACACAAATGCGTGCTTGAACTTTATACATGTCACTGCTTGGAATACAGTTTTACAGTAAGCGAAGTGTTACATACTTACATACAAGCTAAGAGAGGTGATTATTACGCTCTCGCTCGGCCTCACATATGAACTCACATGGCATCTCTTTCACACACTGTATAGACACACATAAGCATTAACACTTGTCTGAAACTGTGCACACACAAGTAGGCCGCTTCTCTTCAAGCGCATTTAAATTTTGCGTATAGTACTGTGAATAGTTTAGAAACATTAGAACAAAATACCTGACAGGACCCGGCGACATGGGTGCACCAATCATCAAGGGTAAAGCCGCTCGTAGGGATAAACTCATATATCCGCTATCACCACATAAACTGTCCGACTCAGCCGAAGGTGTGTATGAACCTAAAAAGAAAATTTAAACTAATCCGCAGTCTCATTCCACAAACGTCGGCTTGAATCCTGGGCAGAAAGCAGGCCAGTAAGTAAAAGGTATGCTTAGCAAGTTTTTGTGACCTAATTTACATATTGTTAGAATTCCTTATAGACAGTAAAAGAAAATCTCGCGACGAAACCTGCAGGACAGCGATACAAAATTGTGTGAAACTCGCTAATCCGTCTAGGATAAGGGTGGTTGGTATATCAGTCGCTCTCTTAGAATCGGGATATATAAGCCAAGCAGTGGCACGTTCATGGGCTGTTACTATATTGAACGAGCCGAGCGACCGAAGTGAAAGTGCAGTGTTGCAAAATATTTAATACGTGATTATATGCCGTGTCTCTACATTGAAGCTATAAAAAAAAATCTGGAATAGACTATATAAACGGTGAAGTGCAGGATGCAATTTTTTTTAGATTTATTGTCTGTCTGTTCGAAATCCACGTAAAATCTACTGGGCCGATATTGATGCGGTTAGACTTAAAATCTGCGTTATCAAATATGTAATAAAATGTGTCATATTTTTTATCCCGGGAATCCCGCAAGAATTTTACCGGGAGAGGTTTGAAGTTGTTCGGGTGCATAAAAATTAGCTTATTCCGACATAGTTTTATTTTACATACATACATACATAACTTCACGCCAGTTCCCTTGCGGGGTAGGCACGAACAACAGAGCGCCATTTAGGCTTATTCTTACACACCTCACTTGCTTCTTTGACATTCATAACTCTTGTCATGCACGCTCGTCTGTTCTTAAGGCTCCTGACATCACTTTCTGCTAGTACACGATCAATTTGATCATGGAAGGTGTGTCGTGGCCTTCCACGACTTCTGCATCCATCCACTTTTGCATTGTATATCTGTTTAGTCATTCTTTCATCATGCATTCTTTCCACATGCCCGAACCACCGGAGCATTCCTTTCCTTACCTTCACCCCGACACTCTCTTTCAGACCAACTCTCTTTCTTACTTCGGCATTATGAACGCGGTCCGCGAGCGTCACTCCGCAGATTTTGCGCAGTGCTCGCATCTCGACCGCGTTTACACTACTTTCATGCTCTCTCTTCCATACTACTTTATACCCAAGTTTTATTTTATACGTAAAAATTTGCTAATTTGGATCTGGTTAATACTAAAACAGAATCTAATTTTAAAGAAATTTAACTGGCTTTTACGGAGATCTTTGGAATTCCAGTATACATACTAATAAAAAACTACATACTAAAAAATCCATTGCCTTGCTGACAATACCCTTTCATTTTAAATACTGGAAGAATAACTGTAATCTCCGTTACCTGTCAAACTTGGACGAAGTTGCGGACATATCCTTGTCCTAGTATAATATAAAATAGCTCTTCTATGGATTTATATGTGTCATTGTGTCAAAATAAACATAAGTTACATTAGTAATGCCCAAACATGCTGACATGGACGTAAACTTTGTTATGTTATATTTTAATTTAATACTACTTTTCTTTTTTGTTCTCTTAAATAATATCTGACTTCAATTCAATTGCATTGTAGTTACTGTTTACACACAAAAAACTTAGGGAAAGTAAGTTTCGTAAATGAACTTCCCGTTGTTAACCCTGGTCTGGGTGTCACTAAGATTAGTCCCAGAGTTGTCCATTAGGTCACCCAGAACACAAGCGTAACCTACTTTGGATACACATAATGTGTACGTTTGCAGTTATTTATTTAAGATTCAAAATTGCAACACTTACTGACAACAGTACTGCCCTTCCGCTGCATATATTGCTCGGCGTCATGCTGAACGACTGGGTACGGCCATGCGAAGTCCTCATGCAATCGCTTGAGACATAGCACAGCACTATCGACTCTTGCGGCTCTCTCTCTTTCTCCCGCCAACCACGCAACTAAGTGCAAGTCTAACGCCGCCGCCATTTTGCCTAACGAATGTAAGCGTGCGGTTGAAAGTAAGAGACGTGCGTGCCGCTGTATCATCATATCGATAAAGAACTCTTCTGCTGTTCCACTGTAACTATCTCTGAAGGGAAATGGAAAAATATACACTTTAAATTACATTAGTGTTGCCGTGATATATTTATTAAAATCGATATAATTTATCTATCTATAATATAAAATACTAAAGGTACCGTCTCTGTACATTGAAGCTATTAAAAAAAAACACTGTATATAAACGATGGAAAATACGATGCAATTTTTTTAGATTTCTTATCTGTTTATTAGTCGTTCTGTCTTTTTATTCGGGATTGACGTAAAAACTACTGGGCCGATTTCAATGCGGTTTTCACTAGTCGACAGCAAATTCTTAGACTTAAACTCTGCGCTACTTTTTATCCCGGGAATCCCGCGGGAATTTTTCTAGGAATGATTTAAAATATTCTAATGTGAATTTTTTTCTGATCTATAGCAAATTTAATGTTATAAAATGTCTGATATTTTTTATCCCGTGTATCCCGCGGGAATTTCAAGTTAAGCGTGGACGAAGTCGCGGGTATGTTCTAGTAATATTATAAAATTCTAAAAGTGTAGTCTTTTGTTAACAGATTTTTGTGTTTGTGTGTTTGTTCGGGTTCAAGTAAAAACTACGAAAAGATATCGATATATACGATTCCGATGCGGTTTTCAATAGTCGATAACAAATTCCCGGACTTAAAATATGCGGTACTTTATATCCTGGGATCCCATGGGAATTTTCTTGGGAGCGGTTTAAAGTGGTCCGGCTGAAAAAAAAACATTTTCACTGATCGATAGCAAATACACTGCCATAAAATCTGTGCTACTTGATGTCCCGGGGATCTCACGGGAATTTTGCCGGGAGTGGTTTCAAGTTGTTAGGACACATAAACTAGCTTATTCCGTCTAACATGGACAAAGTCGCCGGTCAACCCTATGCAAGTTAATCGTATTTATCTTTAATAAGGTATGTTTATCTAATACTATGAAAAGGAATAAAATTGAAAAGTAATTGCCTTCTATTGCGTCACATTTATGCTTGTGTTACAATCTATCGTAATACTTTAATTAACGCACTAATAAAGACATAACACCTAGCCTAGGGTTAAATGCGTTATTTGATACGTGACATTGTTAATGACGTTAAACATTAACAGACAACTCCTATACATACACTAATGTAGCCTATCGTTAACCCGTTATTTTTTAACGCTTATAATTATTAATGTTTAACGTGATTAACAATGTCACGTATCAAATAACGCATTTAACATTTGTGTGCAATATTATATTATGATACATCATAATATAATATTGCACATGATAAGCTTAAAAAATAGTTTTGAAATACTAGATCTCTGAAGTTCATATCACTTGTTTATACCGTGGTGTAAAAATGCTTGCAGTGCACTTGCTATACTATTTCCATTTCTTTATTTTCTCGATGACCACTCCTGTGGAAACTTGAACGAGCGTCTTTTTTAGATTGCGTATACATTATTTAATAAAAATATGATGCTTACGCACGTACAAGGTCATAGCAGTCGGAGAAACTAATAGGGATGGAGCTATCGATAAACGTAACACGATAACACACCCGATATTTTTTTACAAAGTGTAAGAAACTATACTATTGCCGGATAATTTTGTACAAATTTATTAACTACTATTACATTTCATTACAGGATGTAATTATATTATATTGATTCTTTATTTATTTATTTTAATCAAAATCTGATGAATCGTCACTGTCACTCGATGAGCTCTCCCCAACAATTATTATAAGTTCCTGTACTTCTATATTATCGAATGCCACATGAATTTCCCAATCCGACGCTATAATGTTTTGGGTTCTTCTCACAATTTTTTCCCAGTGTTCGGCGGTTACTTCCGCACATGCATGTTTTAATAAATCTAACATCTTGTTTGCCGTAAATGGGGGATGGGTATTGTTTCGAGCGGCGTGTCCTTTGATTTGTGCCCGTATTAGTTCTATAGCATTGTACTGGCAATGATACGACGGAAGTCGAAGAACCCAATGACCACATTCGGCAGCTATTTCGTCGGTAATATATCTTTTAGGGAGGCTTTTTTTTGATTTTAAAATATTCACTAATTGTACTTTTAATAAAGTATTATCCACATTTTCGCCATGACGTTAGAGCCAGTCAATTATCTCTTATTTTTTATTGGCCTGCGTCGGCATTTTATCAATTTGTCTGAAGTGATATGTAGCGTTGTCAATAATAATTATCGACGGTTCTCGTAAATCTCCGCGTTCATTTCTTCATAGTAGTCCACTGTTTTCTTGGATTTAAAGGCCAGTAAAACAACTGACACGAATCCTTTCGTAGACCCTGCATGGCATATGATAAGGCGTTCCCCTTTTCCCATTGGCACTGAACTAGTGGAAGCGCGGTGTCGTCAGTCCAGTTCTTAGATACTGTGTGGTTTGCATTTAACCAAGTCTCGTCAGTGAAAATAACATTTGACCAATCTGATATCTTTTTGGCTTCGATCAAAAATTCGCAGCGAGCCATAGCAACGTCGTGACGCTCCATCAATATTTTACGTTTGTCCGATTTTTTATAAGAAAATCAAATTTCTTTCAAAAGCAAGCTTAATGACGATATTTTGAATAAATACAATGAATGAGATGTTGCTTATGACAACGTAGGTATTTATTATCGAATTAAAAAACGCGATTGCAGTGCTATCTATTTTGCTAATCCGTTTATTCCATGGAAACGACATTATTTATCGGGATAAAAAGTATCCTAAGTGGTAACTCGGATTATAACCTAGCTGTGTATCGAGTTTCATTGAAATCCGTTCAGTAGTTTTCATATGATGCTCTAACAGACAGACAAAAATTCTAAAAATTGCATTTTCGGAATCGAATTATTCCCCCTGATTTTTTCACATTATTAAACGCAATGTACAAACTCGAACCATTTACATATTTATTATAGTACATACATACATAACTTCACGCCAGTTCCCTTGCGGGGTAGGCACGAACAACTGAGTGCCATTTAGGCTTATTCTTACACACCTCACTTGCCTCTTTGACATTCATAACTCTTGTCATGCACGCTCGTCTGTTCTTAAGGCTCCTGACATCACCTTCTGCTAGTACACGATCAATTTGATCATGGAAGGTGTGTCGTGGCCTTCCACGACACTTTATTATAGTGTAGATAGATTATCTATGGTGTAAATTGTACTGTACCTGTCGGCCCTTGCTGGCACCGACTTCTTCCTCTTGACGGCGGCTGTGGCCCTGGCGGGGGGCGCCTGCGGGGGCGGGGCGGGGGAGGGGTGCGCCGGGGGGGAGGGCTCGCGCGGGGAGACGGTCGTGCTGAAGCTGCGCCCGCGACCACCGGCCAACTGACAACATAACAGTATATATAGAGCACGCGCCTACCGCGTACTTAATCCTGCCAGAGTAATTATTTGCTTTATTTTCCATGGCACTTCTGTCGTGGCGCTGACTCTATATGTAAAAACGTAATAAAGCCGATAACAATCAAAGAAGAAACTTTTTATCATCGAAAAAAACATTACAGCCTCCTTGGTTTCGAACGGGTGTACTGTGTTATAACGACATAATTCAAACGAGTGAAATATACTATTAATTATTATTCTTTAAACAATAATTAAAAATAAAGCATATATAAAAGAATTGAACCCACCTGCATACTCCCTAATATAACAGACAAGTCTTCTGCGTTGGGACTGACAGTCTGAGATTGGACAATTTGCCCATATTTAGCTTGTACATTCACTGAATTACGCGGCGAGTCCACGTCGTTTGGATCTGTACATGAAACATTTTTAATAGGTAAATGCATAAAAGTGATGTCATATAAATTAATAAGTACCAGAAATAAAAAATAAAATGTTGTAAGATAAAAATAATAGCTATTATTATTATTTTATATAATTGAGAAATCACGTGTGTTTATTTACTGAAATTAGATTATACCTTCATTTGAAGATATTTAATATTTATGGAATATAATTAATAAAAGACGTTTTATGTTCTTTGGTAGTTTTATTTTAATTACCTTTTAACATGTATAAATAATTATGAACATTGTTGCAAGCCGATATTAATCCTTTGCAGGTGTCTTATTACCCCTCCGAATTTGAGTGATCTAATATTCGCGCTAATCATACCGCCGTAACACGTCATAAAACCTTCTTTCCTCTGTTGGTATTTTATGCGAAGTCTTGGACGCCATTAAGATGACCATTTAACGATTTCAAGAACCAGTAGGCGTCATGTTGCTTCGACGTCATGTCTAATTTACAAATGGATGAAGGTCGATCAGTCGAGAAATGCGCCAGTCGTTTTCTTCGTCAGTCTTTACCTAGTGCACTTTTGGAGTGAGTATATTATAACGACGAGCTTCGTGCGATTTATGTGATAACGATTTTCGGCCCTACGGTTTGGCTTTGTTGTATTCGGCTATACTTGTAAGAACTGTGAATTACATGTGTGTAGTTCTAATAAACTTTCTGACAATTCCAACGGCATTTTCGAATTTACACCCTACAAATTCGTAACAATAATTTATTACGCTTCTTAAACAAATAATGTTACGTACAACGGGCGTAAAATGTCAGAATTGACGCGTCTGTCAAACTCGATTCTCACATTCGACGTTGACAGGCGCGTTTCGTTTTGATTAATGGTTAAGATACCTTTTCCCAGAAAATTAACGTAATTTTGGGTAGTTTAAAACCGAAAGCACGTATCACCAGGAGGAAGGGGGCATTAAAAGATGCCAAAAACGTCACGGGAGAACTCTATATTTGAAAATTATTTTTAAACTTGTGCCTTATTCGTTTTTCTTCATACCTGTAGAATTATTTTATATGAATATTTAACTATCATGTGTCTCTGAAGACCGCAGGCCAAGTAAATGGCCCGGAGTTTTGGAGGGCTTGCGCGGGGCCATGGGAAGGCCAACACGTAGAGGCTCCTTGACAAAAATATAGATGTGGGGTGACACTGACCGACGATTATCCCTCTCTACACCATATAAAAATGCACTTAAGGAGAAGCCCCGGCCAGTGAAGACTATTATTGTAGGGAATTTAATTATATTATTATGGTATTAATAGTATTATAATTATCGTAAAATACCGCACCTATAGCTCGTAAGAATCTGACGAGATCTCTAGCCAGATCCCACCGTTCTTGCTGCAGCGCCGTATCTAAGAGTTGAGTCGCCAACTGCCTACTGACTGCCGAGCTTTCCAAATTCTAGAAATAGAGAGTCGGATAACATAATTCATTGTTAGTTATGTATTGAAAAATCCTTATAATAAGAAACTGTCCTATTATACCTGTTCTCGATAATACATATATGTGAATTTTCATTATCAGGCCATTTCCAGGCCAGATAACAAATAAATTCAAATTCACATAATATCTATTAATAAATTGCAAATAAACATCACAAGAAAATCTCAAAACATTATATAACTAGTCATCTGAACCTATTAACACCTAAAGAATAAGGACCTGGATGTACGAAATGGTATTGACCTACCTGCAAAAGTATCTGTAATACAACCAGAGTATTCACAATTATATTTTTGTTTATAGAGCAATTAGAGAGCTAAATAATTATCTTGTATAAACGCAATATTAATCTTAATTTTTTAAACACCGATGATATACTAAATCATTCAAGTCTTAGTCCAATAACATGGACCGGAATCCTCGCCGAGAAGCATGCACCACTTTTTTCTGAGATAATGTGCATATTGTTACAACAAAGACATCCTGATTGGCAAAAGACAATATTTTGGTACAACCCAGACAAGTGTGGCGGGTGTAGCGTCTGCTCCCTTCATAACGAAGAAGCCCGATTCCAGCAGTGGGTTATTTATAAACTGATATAATTTAAGGAACGTGATAATAAAAATCGTTTTTAATTCTTACATTAGGTTTACCTGTAATATTATTAAGTACGAAGCGGCAGTGTCGAGCATCTTCCTTTGCAGGCACTCTTGGAACAACTCCTTTGGCTTTCCTGCTGCCGAAAACAAATAGGCCCATAACGCTATCTCTGTCTTTCTCGCACACTGTACAACAGTCTGAAAAAGAAGACTAATCATCTTAACATTTAATTGTTATACATATACATACATGGATATATTACATTGAAGATTTCGTTTGTAGAAATATGTTTGAAGTGGTTAAAGAATAATATATAATTTTACCAATGTTACAAAACATGACAGGTGAATATAAGTGACGTGTCCCAGAACAGTTTTAAACTAAGGTTTTTTGTGGGCAATGGTTAAAATATAGATAAAACAAATTACTCAAAATCTTGCAAATCTTAATACATATCTTTTCATAAGTAAAATTAAAATAAATCAATACTAGTGGCATTGCCTAGAAAGTATTTAGTGTGTGCTCAACAATACAACACATCATATTACTGGATTTGTTATCCTTATAAAAAAACTAGGATATACCCGCGACTTTGTCGATGCGAATTTCTGCGGGATTTCCGGTACACAAAGTACCGCAGCATTTAAAAAAGAATGTAAGTTATCGTTTTAGTGAAAACTGTGCTGGAATAAGCTAATTTTTATGCACCTACACAACTACAAACCGCTCCCGAGAAAATCCCCGCGGGTTTCCGGGATAAAAATATCACACATTTTACTACAATAAATTTGCTATCGATCAGTAAAAAAATAATATTGGAATTCGATTTTTTTTTATCTGGCTATTTTAAATCATTCCCAGAAAATTTCCCGCAGGATTCACAGGATAAAAAGCAGAGCAGATTTTAAGTCTAACTATTTGCTGTCGATTAGCGAAAACCGCATCGAAATCGACCGAGTAGTTTTTACATGAATCCCGAACAAACAGACAAGAAATGTAAAAAAAATTGCATCGGGTTCTCCATCATCTATATAGTCTATTTCAGATACTTTTTTTAAAATAGCTTCAATGTAGAGACACAGCATGTTTAAAATTTCCATTTACATTGTAAACAGAACGTGTGGTGGTGCAACTAGCAATAAATCTAATTACAGATCGATGAATATTAACGAGCTTCTATGTTATGAATGCTAAATTGTTTTTTATTAAGGTTGCGATTATCGCGTATGCCATATATGAAATGAAATCATGTTAATTATTACACGTTTTATATTAGCATGTCGCAAATACATTTTTTAGGCACTATATTATTAATGCCATCTGTATTAAACATTGTGTAAACTATAAAATTAATTTCACATGTTTTCAAATTTCGTACAAACATCTGAATGGCATTATAAATCTAGCCAAATATTAGATATTATATTATAAATATTATTATATAAAAGCCAATATTAGACGGTTCATTTCTGTCTTTCAATTTGGATGAATCAACCTAAGTGATCCACGCAAACATGAACTTGGGTCATTCTATTTCATTGAATACAGTTGTGACCTTTCAACCAAGTTGACCCTATTTGGTTGTTCTGTTTAATATTAAAATTATTAAACAAGTTTTTGCTGTACTTGCTAATACAATATTTTGTTTATAGCAGTTAGTCAAAAAAATCATCTAAATCTTCTACTAATATATAAAGCTGAAGAGTTTGTTTGTTTGTTTGATTGAACGAGCTAATTTAAGGAACTACTGGTCTAATTTGAAAAATTCTTTCAGTGTTAGATAGCCTGTTTATTGAGAAAGGTTATAGGCTATATATCATCACGCTAAGATCAATAGCAGAGGAGCACCAATGAAGAAGGTTTCAAAATCAGGGGGTTTTCAAAACAAATTCCACCGGACGACGTCGCGGGCACAGCTAATATAACAATGACAGAGACCCTAAATTTCGATAAACTATTATATATCACCTGCAAATAGACTGGAAACTCGTGAACAAATTCAATGATACTAGGCAATTGGGCGTCGGGTATTGGCTCTTTGCTCGTGGCCTCTTCCTCTAGGACCTCATGAAGAAGCAACTCCAGGGAATGCGGGAAGTACGCCAGTTGAGAACACGATCGGGCGATTTCCCACGCATGGTAGCCCAGGTTTCTGCGTAGGAGTTGACGAAGTATTTGATGTAGGTACACTTGACTCTGTAAATAATTACATTATTTTAGTGACCTGGGTAAATTACAAAAATAAATTCAAGTAAGCGGTAAACGGAATCTCAAAAAAATTTGTAATTTGTTAATGACAGGAGGAAATGTTTATCAATTGTTTATTGATATCCATTATGCTAGTGATTGATGATTTGATTGTATGTACAGCCGTGGTATGAAAAGGTTCGTCAGTTTTCAAATTGATTCATTTAACGTTCCAGAACAGAATGTTCCACAGAAAATTATGTTTAACTGTTTGACAATAAAGTTTAAAACTACAAAGATCAAAGTTATTTGATTTTTTATCTAAGAAGATTATTTAGAGATGTAAAACCTTTTTAATGGTTTTAATATTTATGATAAGCATAGTGATTATATCCTCTTTGCTTATTATTGTTAATCTCAGTGTCTGTCAATGTCAAAATTCCACTTTTTTACCTTTTTTCACGCTCTATATTTTATAAACGTAATATTTATCAAAATGTTGGCAGTACTGTTTCTTGTACTCGTGCAAGCAAAGTCGACTTTAAGGTGATGAACTTTTTCATACCGCGACTGTGCCTATGATGATTGTGTTGAGTATCAGTCGCTAGTTGCCGAGGGGACGAATACGCTTCTGGATTACATATCCAGAAACACTCGTTCAACGAACAATCAAATCATTAATCACTAGCATAACAAATATCAATAAACAATGTATGAATATTTCTCTACCACTATACAGTTGATAGGAATGTGGCATCTCAAAATGTTGCTGTCGCTAGCTCGTACAAAGTGTATAACTGACGGCAATAAAATAAATTCACTCACCGTTCTATTCACAACACAGAATGGCAACGAAAACACTGAATTTGAATCAGACGCATAAAGTGTTGTGTCGTTTTCTGCTCCCAAAAGTATCGCGTCATCGAAGAGGATTGCTGTGAGGAGAAGTACATTTATACAACAGCTATCTTTAATTACGTTAATTTCCAAGCAAGATTTCAATATAAACGAATACACAGTAAGATCGGTTTCATTATAGGTCGGCAAATTTGTATGTGACAATTCCACGGTCTGCTGGCGACGGGGAATGTATGAAGAGGAGATGAAAAGAAGTAAGGCTGTAAGGGACATTCAATTGACGGCTCCTAGTAAGCATATTCATGAGGCGTTCAAATAAGCTTCACACTTTTTTTCGTCGCCGCAGTAATTGGTAAGTAGGGTCTCCAGAGATTCGGGAATTATGATTAAATTTTTAAAATTTTTATTGCAGGAGTTCAACAGACAGGCATGATGGAAAGCGGTTACCATCGCCTATGGATATTTACAACACCAAAGGTGGGCTTATAAATGCGCTGCTGCTCTCTTAAGGGAGACTGGAATCTGGCCACTAATGCCGGAACACAGCTCAAGGTTGTTATGGCGGCATACTCTAAACCAGGGCCCGGTAGCCATCCAGTCGGGCAAAAACCCTACCACCTGGTTGTGGGTTGTTTTATCGCCTCTTACGACTGGCCGCCCGACCGCAGGAAATTGTATTCTTTCTCCGTTCCTGCACGGATAAAAACGGTTTTTAGAAGAAAAAAAAACACATTTTGTATATGCAATGTAAAAATTTGAACCAAACACTAAATATGTATTACAATAACGACGGTATGGGTCCCATGTTACTTATGACATAATTAATTTATCATTTTGGGTAAATTTTCAGAACTCCAAAGTTTCCAAAAATTTGGACACCCTGCTAGGCGGTACCGTCAACTATGAGTCGCTGCAGCCCTAACTACTACATTACTACAACAGCCCTACTTTGTTTTAATCCCGTTCTCATGTCTCCTGTCGCCCACGGACCATGTAAATATCACATACGAGCTTGTTCACCTATATTTCAAAAATTTCTGCCGCCGGAACTAAGAAGGCATAAAAAATAAAAATAATATCCCATAATTTCGCGACTATCATACAAAATTAGAACTACAGAAATCAAGTTTGGAAAGGACGTTAGAAGTGCTTTATATAATTACGAAGGCAGAAAGGAAATACTGGCTTTATTCCATAAGGGATGACATATTCGGCAATTATCTCACAAAAATGAAATAAGAAAGCAGCCAACGAGCTCTGAAAGCATGAAATGAAATGTTTTGTATCTTACAAAACATTCACTTACTCAGAGGATAGATATTTAAATGGAACGGAAGCATTATCCGCTTAGTCATAAAATTATGCCGTCCGGAATCAGGATGTCGGGTTGCATCTCGCGGTAGTAGCGGCAACCACACTCTGGCCCCTAACGCTCCACACCATAGCCATAAGGCCCGAGATAGTTGTGTCGATGACGCTGAACCGCTTCCACAAGACCAAACACTCTCAACGCATGATGCGAGAACTGTCGCTGGGAGACAACTGTACGCCTAAAAACAAAAGAAAAAGCATTTTTGATATAATTAATATATACATAAAAAAATCTTTCGAAGCATAAATTATAAGTATTAATGACGAATTACATCGCAAACTGCAATATTGTACGGATATAAATTATTTAAAAAATTTAGCTTAACTAGTACTAAGTTATTATTTTCATGTTTGGTGTTCAACAAGCCCAGTAAACATTGTCGAATAGTGAATGTGTGTACGTTCCATAAAATTACTGTAGCCAATTGGAACGATAGGGCTAACACTCCCTTCCAGCACATGCGGTTTAGGATTTCCAGGAGAAAAAAATTGTTATTTAAATTTTAATACAATTGTTATCTTTGCTACTCTTGAACAAATCATAATTTATTTCTTAATGATTCTCAACCACGTCTTGTTGTTTTACATGGATACTAAATAAGACTTCTTCAGAACACATCATAATTATTATAAAATCAAAATAAAGTCATATAATTAGATACGATAATGAACGTATTGACCGATATTCTTGGTTTACATGCCGCATACATTAAGTTGGGCGCAAATGGAGCAAAACGTCACAATAATTACCAGTGTACACGAAGTTATGCTTCGTCAACTCTTAACTGTATTAGATTACAATTGTTATCGAAAAATCGATAAGCATTAATTAAGTTATTAGCACCAGTCAAACATAGTAATCCAATTAATTAATCAGATATTAATCTTTATAAACACTGATAGACGTCGGAAGGCGCGATCTAGGCCTCATTAAATATTAACGCACGTTTTCACCTATTGAAGGCTGTATATGAAAATGAGGAAACTTGATGCAACCCTTTACGTGTATTGTAGCTAGTTTTAGTCTGCATGCATTAAACAACCGTTTTCCCTCAAACGTAGGGATATATATGAAGGTCCTTGTCTTTAGCAAAGGTATAAAAAGAATGTAATTGATTAATGCTAGTCAGTGGAATTTTGACACCTGATAGTCAGTGTTTCTGTGAGAAAATGAACTACATTGTGGTCAGTGTCAGCGTATTTTATATGTAATTTATTAAACAAGAATCATCCATAATATCGATTTCTCTTATATTGTGATGTGAATACGACTGTTGCAGGTGACGTGGCTCCTTGCTTTAACGGTGTCTGCCAGTGCTGATGCACCTTGGGGCGGCCTTGTCTATGCACCTAAGCATGCATCGGTTGATTACTATGTAAGTACGAGTTAACATTAAAGGATGAAACATAGAAATGTTATATTTAAATATTAATACTATAATTACGGTTTTAGGCTTATCCCAAATATGCCTTCGAATATTCTGTAAAGGATCCTCATACGGGAGACAACAAGGCACAGTGGGAAATGAGAGATGGTGACGTCGTTAAAGGTATTCAAAATATCACTAACTTGTCAAACTCACACTTAAATAATTGTACAGTAGGGATAATTAGTGTCTGTTTTATAGGATCATACTCGCTTGTGGAACCCGGCGGCAGCGTTCGTATAGTAGATTATTGGGCAGACAGCAAATCTGGATTCAACGCAAACGTCAGGCGTATTGGAGCTAAAGTTCATCCAACAATGGTCGCCGCTGCTCCTATCTATAAGGCTCCCTTGCCAATCTTGAGTACGGCTGCAGTTGGCCCAATTTCAGTGGGCTCTATTGGCAAATTGGGAGGATTGGCAGGTGCACCTCTCTGGACCGGACATTCATACGGTGGAGCGATATCAACTGCCTCTGTGATAAAGAGCACATCGCCTGTTATAGCGACGCCTGTAGCAGCTGCACCTATTATTGCTGCGCCAGCGCCATTAGCAACGCCAGTGCTTAAGGCGCCAATTCTCCCTGCGCCAGTTTTACCAGCACCCATAGTCAAAGCTCCAATACTTCCTGCCTACACATCGTCACTACTACCTGCAGCGTATCCTGCGGCCCTTCCCGTTCTGAAAGCACCTTATGGTTTAACAGGCTGGGACAACAGTTTATTACGAGCTCCATTATCTACCTACGGGTTATTAGGCGATGGATATCTTAATAAAGGATTATTCTCAGCTCTGCCCGCCTTAGGCGCTTCTTGGGGATATCCAACACTTGGCCAGAAATATAAATAAAGGATCATAAATGGACTTTTCATAAGGTAAACGCCGCGACCTATAGCAAGAACTTCGCCATAAGTAAACATTTAAGCGTCGTATTAAGGATGTGAAGCTCTTAGATTATTTAATATGTAACTTATTAAGATATTTATTATTTTTGTAAATAACGATTTAAGCGAAACGAGCACGATTAAAGCACGTGGTGCCACAATGTGGTTAGTATATTGTTTCATTTTGAATAAGAACCCAACATAGTTTATAGGCGAAGATCAGCATATAACTGAGAGATTACAGTCTACCTACAAATGGAATAATAGCGATAATTATTTTTATCCACCCCTACCAGAAATAAATATATACACAACACTATTGTTAATCATAATAGAAGTAACATAAAGATTGATTTTGACACGAATATCGTATTCGACCTTATTGCAAAAAACGATTCTTTCCTAGAAATGTAACTTATGGGATAGATTCGAAAAAGCTGGCAGTAATAGAAATATGTAGTAAAATTTTAAGAGCTATAAATAAGCTACCTCTTAGTAAAACTGTCTATACCATATAACACAAAAAAATATATATTTAAAACCTACTGACCAAATATGGCCATAAAAGGAAGGGAAAGTTTCAATTTAAATTTATAAAACTTCATATTAGCGTACGTTTAGGATGATGAACATAGTACAAAATTAATGCAGTTAAACAGAGTGCGGAATACCAAGTTTTACAAGTACGAAAACAAGTAAAACTTGACGCACAATGTATTTTTATTAAGCGGTAATTCACATATAAAAGCATAGCATACGTAATCATAACTCATTCTTCAATCAAGACCCGCTAACAAAATGAAAATCCTACTGGTAATTTTTAAATTTAATTCATTTTAATTCCGTTATCATAAAAATTTTAATAGACTCATATATACTACCCAACTCCAAAAACATAATAATATAACATTAAACTTTGAATATTATCTATGAAAATTGACTACTACCTACAGTTATAGATATCTCATAATACAATTTAAGATTATTATAAATATATACTAAATAAATAATGAAAATTAAGTACGATCATTTATTTCTCTAAGCCCGATAGTTTATTATTGTATTTATGCAATTTATTTTAATAAATAACTCCAGAATAAAGAAAAAAACGAACTCATTACAAAAAAAAATAATATTCTCAAAACCTTTCGATTCTAGCACCCTGATAAAGAGATCTGTTTTATTACAATAATAATTATATTATATGTGTGTATTTTAGGCTCTACCCTCCTTATGGTTAGCGGTTGCCGTCAATTGTGCCCCCATAACAGTCGTTCCAATTGTCGACACTATCGTAAGTATATAGTCTATATTTATACATTGTATCGTTTATATCATGATAATAAAGTTGAAAATCTAATAAAATAAGTATAACTATCTTAGTACAATCATCATACACTAAACAACTAAATCCAAAATATTACAAGTGACAATATCCCAAATTAAATTAATATATTGTAATTGACTAGGAACTGGTAGTTCAAAAATTCCTGTTAACAAAATTAGCCCCAGATTAACAAAAGAAAATTGGAAAATAACTAAAATCACTTACAATTTCAGGATCACCCCCGCTATGCATTCAAGTACTCCGTGAACGACCCAGTGACACACGACAACAAAGAACAATGGGAGGTGAGAGACGGAGATACAGTCAAAGGCTCCTATTCTCTGGTCGAACCAGATGGCAGCATACGAGTGGTTGATTATGCCGCTGACGACCTAACGGGATTCAATGCTGCAGTAAAGAACATTGGCCCCAGTTTACACCCCGTTGAGGACATTAATCCGATTTTAACAAAAGCTGTTTCATCGGTTGTTGCCATACCGCCTACAGTCGAACATATAGGGTACGGTTTTGGAGCTGCCCCAATAGTTGATCAAGTCCAAATTGCTGAACCCGTTCATGCAGTTCCTATAGTTCCATCTGTATCAACAGTAACTTCATTAGGTCATTGGAGTCTCCCTTGGGATCCTGTAACGCATTCTTATGGAGGTTGGGTGCCAATTAAAACGCCGATTCTAACAGCGCCATCTGGACCACACGTAACAATATTTAGCAAGAAATTTGAAAATGGGAAGTTCTATAAATGGGTGACCGGGCCAATATCGTTAGCTGGCAAAACCCTGGTTATTAAGCATAAGCATTGATAACTTAAAAGAAATTAGAGGATACATTTATAAGTTTGTTATTACAGTTTTCTCGAAACCATGAAGAGATCGGATTTTCCTGTATGTGTATAGGTTAAACCTTAGATATGAAAAACATTTCCATCAAATTGAATTAGATCTCATACTTACATATATTAAAACACTCTAGAGTTATTGTGTGTGTGAGATATAGTTAGTAAGATTTGTAAATAGGAAATAGCGTATTTCTAGAATTACCTACAAGTTAAGTAAAACTTGCAAATTTCGAGATAAGAAAGCTTTCTTATTTATGTGTATCTGTATATACAGTGCCGTAAATAGGGCGGTGCCACCGGTGCCCAGGCACAGGACGTAGGCTCTGGAGGGCGCAATAATGGGCAGACTAGGCAGGACTATTATTTTTTCGATTGGCTCCTGATAAGTTCCTGCAGCGCCCATAGTGCTCGATTCCAACACATACGTACCTACATGCCAGTATCATCAAAAACGTCTGTTAAATTAGACAAAACATCGCGCTCATTTTTTTGTTCTAGTTCTTTAAGAAAATAGATTTTTCTTACAAAAGATTAGATAATTTGTCCACCAACGCCAAGGTCCTTGTGCTTGTTTATCAGCCTAAATGAAATAAAGTAGGCCTGTACATAGCATTGCTCTAGCTAGGGTACCGATAATATCTAAAAAAAAAAACAAGGGCGCAGTTAAAGAAGCTCGCATAGGGCGCATAAAAGGCTATTTACGGCACTGCGTGTAGTGTAGTCATACTAGTTGAACCATGTGATTACGATACTTTATAGAAGCTATAGTTTATAATATGTATTTTAAACCGACGGATTTATGTTCCGTTTATGAATAAAGTGATACATAAATAAATGAAATGTAAAGTAAAAATTATTTATTTTTTACTTTTATGCTAATGTTTGTTTATTACACATTGTTGTTATAAAGTTGCCAATAAAATATTTCAAATTATAACTATACACTTTTGTTTAACTTAAACCTGAACAAGTTGTAAATCTCCTTGTAGTAAGGAATAATGGCAAAAATAATGGGTCATCCCAATTGTTCCATTATATTTTCGAACTATAAGGCCCCAATGGTGGTTCGGTAAATAGAAATATTACTTTAAGCATAAAAATATTGTGGATTTTATCAATTGACAGAAAAGATACTCACGAAAAAAAGTTGTTTACATTTTAATTTAATTTAATTCATATTAATTTTATAAAAACCAATGACTTAATAATTGGTAGGAAGAAGATCCAAGTACATACAATAAAAATACTGTCAAACTTGATTGATGAATGTATATAAAACATGTAGGCAGGCCAAAAATACATGAATGTATTATGTTCTAGATGTCAGAAAGATTTGTGATGTCATAGATTAATCAAATGAATGACAACAGTGGTGGATGATTGAGGCAAACAGAAGAGTTGATATTACTTCTCCAAGTCTTTTTTAATTTGCTAGACTCAACTTTATTTCTATCCTTTGATTGCAATGTATTGGTGGCCAACCTAAGTAATTAAACCATAAAACTGAATTGATTTGTCTATAAAATTAGCAATAAATATAATTGTTAAAAAATTAAATGAAAACCTCACAACTGTCCATGTCTAGCATTAATTATTTTTGTAAGTTATATAACAAAAATCTACAACATCTGTAGACTGTTCGAAACAGCATTTTAAGTAATAAGTACTTAATCTCAGCACTAATGTTTTCAGTTTTGTTCAAGATTGCATGACAACATTTCAGTTTTACATATAGTCAAATCCACGTAGTTATATAATTAATATGGTTTACTTGATGCTAGGAGTTATAAAAAAAGTTCGGCCTGTTGCCTTTTTTAAAATTTGTTAAGAACAATCAACAACTGTTACACTAGTACATATATCTGTTTATATAATTACACTAAGTTTTTAGTCTAAGTGTAGACTTAATTACACGTTGCCACATTGCTGGAAGAAGAAGCCTTTAAGTATTTTGATTGCATTCACATGTCTGACATCGCACGTTTCTGGTCAAAGTAGACTACATAAAACATATGCGACCACATGAAAGTTAAAATGAGGATTCCGATGCTTTTTCTATATAATCGTTTCAGTAATCGAATTTTGTATAGAGGAGGCCAGATAAGACAAATAGTATATGTACAAAAAAATACAGCTGAACTATTATATTTTATCATTGAAGGATAACGCCAGGAATCACTATTGGCTAGTAAAAAACGTAAATCTTAATGCTAGTCTTTTTTTCTTATTTTCTAAGTTTTATTATTAAAACACATTTATTTTATTTCAGATTATCAGACTCTCTTTGCACGGCATCCATACGTAATATAATACACCGTGTCTTCCGTCATTCTTCAACATTCCAGCGAAAAACCGCGTTTTTTATGTCAATTAATCTATCAAACAAACCTCTCAAGTCATAGAGAGTGAACGATAAATTGACAAGCATTTAGACGTTTCTAGAGTGACCATCAGTATAACGTTAAAATGACGCCGGAAGCGGCGCCCAGAGTCAATTGATGCTAGACGCCACTTTAGTATTTATGATAGAGCAAAGCTTTAAGCTATGGTTATTCCTAGTGTCCTTCTTCCATGTTATTATAAAAACTTGTGTAAGGTTACTCTCAACATGTTTAGCAGCAACCGGTTAATAGATCCCCAATTATTGTCCTTAAGCAATGTATGCGTTAATTAAATTCTCGATACGATGTAACATTGTATAACTGAACAAGTTACGCTAGAAATTGGCACGAAGGAATATAAAGGTTCTTCAACAAAAAAGAAGTTATAACAAGCCATCCGTGGAAATAAGATGTTGGACAAAACCGGAGTTAAGCCGGGTCGAATAATTAGTGAAGTATAAATATGATCGATGTTGACGTCAAATTACCAGTGCACTTCGTTTGCTCATTGGAATACCTTGTCAGCAATATGAACACGTATTTAGCGGTAATTCGTTCAATTACTTTGAATATTGCGATCAGATTTATTATGCAAAGGAAATACGCTTAAAAACTATTTAAAAGTATCAAATAACAAACAAAGCATAAAAATCATGATAGTAGATTACTATTATCATCTAAAAAATATGATCAGTGATTAAGTAAAAACAGTTAAATTACGTATTTTTTTAATAAATAGACAGTAATAAATATCTTAAAAAAATATTTGGTTACAACATTTCTACCATTATAATTTTATCAGAAACCATTTATAAGCATTTTTTTAAGAAATTTATAAATCGTACCAAAAAAAATTATTATTAATGATCTATTTCCTCGGTCTTTAATAATATTATTCACAAACTCTTTAGTATATCCAATCATAGCGAGTGTACTGTTTCCAGGTTTCATGCCTTTTGGCATTCGCTGCGTCCGTGTCGGCGGATCCACCAGCCGCATTACCCCTCTTACACGTTACACACACAGTCGATTCTATTGTAAGTATAATTATTTATTTTAAATGTAATATTTTCTTTAATGTCGTCGAATTACATTAATAAGTTTTTAATATTGCCTTATATGACACATAGGTATATTACGATATTATTTGCGATACTTCTAGCGTAACTGCATTGATTTGCATGGTGTTTATCCACAGCCGAACCCCAACTATCGGTTCAACTACGCCGTCAGCGACCCCTCTACCGGTGATCACAAGGCACAATGGGAAGCGCGCGACGGCGACGTCATCCGCGGCGCTTATTCACTAGTCGAACCTGACGGAAGTGTACGTCAAGTCGAATACACCGCTGACTCATTGACAGGCTTTAACGCAATCGTTAAGAGAACTGGTGTCAAAACTCATCCTCTGACCCTACCAGCTACGGCAGCTATTACTCCCGTGATCACGAAACCAGTTCTTGCACCGATAGCCCCAATAGCCCACAGCCCTCAGGTAGCCCACGTGGAACATGCGCCTTTAATCGCACCAGCGCCGGTGGTTGAAGAGCTCGCGCCTGTGGTGGAAGTACAACATGCTCCCATACACCACGGGGTAAACATAGCTCCTTTACTTCATCACCAGCCGCCCATTCACTTGGCCCCATTGATTGCTCCCATACACGCAATCAACCTATTACCCATCCATACATCTCCCTGGCTGCACTTACACGGAGCTTCGTTAGGTTCCAAGAGCCACATTGCTCGTAGATGGGCTGCCGGACCGATTTCGCTCGACGGTAAAACGCTCACAATCAACACCAAACATTAATTTTTAAGTGCCCAAAACGTGACGTCACGTGACTGTCTCATTACTAAGAGACATAGGGTTTTTCAAATGTAAATAGTCTGTACCAAACTTCTTTTCGTGCATAGGTAACCTTTTTTGTTACTCACGGACCTAGTGTGTTTTTACATTTATAATTAAGAATATGTAAAATGCAGATAGGTCATTTAGAAGTTAAGCTATATTGTTTGGTATTTATCCAAAGCAACGAAGTGTGCCTGAATAAAATATGTAAATAAAATTTACAATTAATATAATGCTTTTCTTTTTATTCTTATACTGCCTACCTGCGTTAGTGACTGACCAGATGCGACTTACATATAGCGTTAAAAAAACACCTTTAATGAATAGCTACATTAGTGTATATAGATGAATTATCTGTCAATGTTCAACGCCAATGTCGCATCTCAAATAACACATTAAACCCTTGGCTATATCTGCGTGACACAGACATTGACAGTAACATTATCCTAGGTTAGCACCCCTGCTAACTAAGGCTTTGTTCCAGCTTCGCTAGATGGCGTTACGGGTATTTTAAATTAAAAATTAAGTTTGAGATTACTAAATGGGCGTGTGGGCGTCGCAATAAATAGCTCGTTCACCACTTTGTATACAAAACTTACATGGACGCGAGCGAAGCTGGGAAAGCTTCTAGGTTATTGTTTTATTATTGCTACTTTTTCAAAACAAAGTCGCGGACAGAGGCTAGTAAAAACAAAAATTTGCGAAAACTTAATCCGTATTTGTCTAAAATAAATTTCAATCATTTGAAAATTTGTTGCTAATTCCATTCCATTAGCAATAAACGTTCCAAATGAAAAAAAACTATACTATTTACATAACGAATAACATCGTTTGAAATCTGTCCAGCCAAGTGACATAATAAAGACTTGATATCAAAACGTCCTACGAGCCTACGTAACTAAACTCTAATTAGCCGATAGCAGTTCTAGTATTCAGGTGTAAAACAATTTAATCTTTGATACTCGTTTCATGTTATTAATTGGGAATTTGACCTACTTTACGAGTCACGCAATTTAATTGTATCAATTATTAACACGTAATAAGTAAAAACCGACGTATATCTATACTGCTACTTAAACTCGACTATCATATCATTTTGACAGGAATGTTGTAAGTTGATGTAATATCTAAACATTGCTTATATTAGTGATTACATTACATTAATAGCACAGCATTTACTTTTATTTTACTGAAGGGACTGTGCATTCTATAGCGTTATAGAGAGTCGTCGTTAAATAGCGAGAAGTCTGTTATTTTTGTCTGACGTCTTTTGCTGCAACAGTAATTTTGTTGTATTTTTTACTTATTTTATTCATATCTTGCGATATTGAGACATCTTGGTGATAAAGGAAGTACTTAGAAATTTCGGTATGCATGATGCCGACAGACGAATCTATTACGGGATAACATAATAAAGCGATAAAAGAACGTACACAGCTGCGCAGAGTTTTTACTAGTTTTGGCAACTTAAGAGGCACTTTTTACTACTTATTTGTTGTCGTTTTTAAGAATGGGTGTAATGCTATATAGACTGTATTATTATATGGAAAACAAGCTAAACCAACCAAAGCAAAGTAATTTTGAGGGAGTTTGTCGTTAAATCGAGTGACGTTACATGGGAGTTTACACTGTATTTTTAAACCTCAATTTTGTTCCGAACATGATGAAACTTAAATAGGTATCAGGTGAAATCAGGACCGTAAGGGTTTTGAGATCAGGCAAACAACATAATTCTTATAGCTGCTCAAAAATCACAATTATTTAAACTATAATCATTGACATTGCACATAAATACAAGCGACTTGCTACAACTTGGTACATTTTTAAATAATATAAAAGCGCACAATAAAATCGGTCAAGTTTAAAACGACCTTTCAAATTTTCACCAAAAGCTCACACATAAATATAACACACAAATTAGACTAATTACTAGGATTAATAATTGGTTTAGAAAAACAAGAAAAAAACATTAGGTTAGAAAATATACATTATAAAACATATTCGAAAAAAATTGTTATGAGATATATGGAACTAGATTTAAGAGGATCACATTAAAATACAATAAGTAACAAACAACGTATAGCGCGATGGTACAGTTTTGCACAACTTATAAATCCTATCGGCAGTTTTCGTTTGCGCAGGAAAGTACAACATGTAAACAATCCATTGAAATTTATTTGATGCCAAAAATGGCAGAGAGTATCTTACTATGTATTCTCAGCTCTGTTCCGCTTACACGACTCGTACACGGTCCCGCGCTACTAAAATTAGTCTACTGCGCAGGTATTATTACTACATCAGGAGAAATTATTAGTTATGTAAAATTGTACTAGATTTACTTTTGTGACGGACTATGTACTTACAGGATTATTATCTTCATCGACATCATATTCCTCTCTTTGCACCATCATCAGTTTGCCACTGGCATTTATCACCTAAAAATATTATTATACAGCTGTTTACAAAGGCTAAGGAGTTCCTTAGTGCTCATGTTAAGTCCTTAGTGCGCTGGGCAAAAGCCGTTTTTATGTCAAGAGAATATATTCATTCGTCACCACGCTTGTCCAATGCGTATTGTCGGGGTTCATACATCGATCATAATAATGTACAGGTTTTCACGTTGAGGTTGAAGTCGCGACTTCATCCACGCTTGACTTGAAATTCCCGCGGGATTCCCAGGACATAAAGTATATTTAAAAATATAAGCTATCGTTTTAGAGTAAACTGTACCAAATCAAATCCGCACTAAATGGCCCACTTCACGAATGCACGAGGAAAGCTACAGTGCGAGAGGAATGGCGACGAATTGTAAAGCTTGCCACCACCCCTGTCATGAGGACCACGACCACTCTGCCAAGAGTGTGACGACGGAGAAGAAGTGCCGGAATAAGCTAATTTTTATGCATTGGAACAACTTCATACCGCTTCCAGAATTCCCGCGGGATTTCCGAATAAAAAATATCATACATTTTAGTACGTTAAATTTGCTATCGACCAGTAAAAAATCACATTAGACTTGGATATTTTTTTAATCTGGCCATTTTAAATCATTCCCAGAAAAAATCCCGCGGGAATCCCAGGATAAAAAGTAGCGTAGATTTTAAGTCTAGGAATTAGTTGTTGATCAGCGAAAATGCGTTGAACTTGGTCCAGTTGTTTTTACGTGAATCCCGAACAAACAGACAAGAAATCTAAAAAATATTGCATCGCGTTCTCCATCGTTTATACAGTCTATTCTAGTTGTTTTTTTTTTAGTTTCAATGTATATAGCACGGCATTTTTTGAATTTTACTAGCGGTCCCGGCAGACGTTGTCCTGCCTTGAAATAATTAAAGTCTAGGACTCGCCTCCTAGCGGTTCCAATTGTGTATTTAACTATCCAGGGACCCACTAAAACTCACACACACGAAATGTCATCAAAATCGGTAAAGTCGTTCTCAAGTTATGACCGTACTATACATACATACATACGATGCATTTTTATTGATATATATTGGATTTGTATTGATTAAGGTTCACATACTATTAATCAAAGAGTGGGACTTAAAGTATAGCGCCATCTATTTGATGCTTATGTAACTAAGTTGACAGCAGAACTCATACTTACCATGTCTCGATTTAAAAATATTATATTTTTTAATTATAAATTAAAATGAAACCTATCCTATGTCCTAAGTTGGAACAAATCCGGTAAAATGAAAAATAAATATCAAAATCGGTTAAATACTTTCTGAGTTCATCGCAGTCAATTTATATATTGTATAGATAATATCATAGATAGACATCCATAATGTGGACATAAATGCATATTTTATGATATTATCACGGTACGGAATCTAGAATACCGCGTGATGTGGTATTGTAGGAAATGGCAGCAGATTTAGAGCTAGGATGATGATGACTTACTAATGAATCCGGCTGTCGTTGAACTTGTAATATATGGGCAGAGGAACGATGCCGCGAGAGGTGCAAAGGATCTTGCAGACGACATAAGGCAGCTGAAACCACACAGGCTGGATGGGACAACGCCGAGACGTCCACAGCTTGCACGCAACGCATCTCAACGGTGCCAGCTAAAAGAGATAGAAATATAATTGGGTACACATGTTACAATAAATTCTAACTCTTTAGATAAAGTCTGTTTTTAAGGCTTTAAGATACCATCTTATTGTTTTAATATTAAAACATCATGACAGAAATAATTTTAATTGCTGTTTTTAAATAGTTAATGCACTAGTTGACTTCTTTTACTTGTACAAAATTATGACGTTATAATTTTGTATATTCGTATCAAATCTCGTGAAGCTACGACATATTGCAATATGATGAAAACTATCTCGATTGATTCGACTTGAAATAAAAACGTTTGCCTAACGTTGTGAAAATAGTTAACATACTATGTAAATTTTTAGTTTGACGCTTTATTACGCTACCAAAATACGCCAGTGTGCTTTGATACACACTTGAGATGGTACTCGTTAAATTTATATTTTATTTAATTTGGGGTGCTAACAGCTATTATTAATAATAACTAAAAGAAGCTAGATTAAGAGAAGCTATTAATAAGCCTTGAGATATACAGATAACAGTAAAAATAAAAAATAAAAATTAAACAAAGAAACAATAAAAAAAAATGCATAGATACCTTATAAGGTACTTAAACCGATGAATCCGAGTTTGAAGAGAACTTGACCAACTTTGCGCTAAACAATGCTACACTATTAGTATAATAATAATATCAGCCCATAAATGTCCCACTGCTGGGCTCGGGCCTCCCATTATAGGGGGAACGGACAGTATACCCGCCACGGTTGTCCAAGGCGGCTTGGCAGGTTTGACACATCGGTTATCTTGATGTGCAGGTTGCATCACGATGTTTTCCTTCACCGTTGTTAGCACGTGGTAATTGTAACAATATGCACGTTAAATCAGAAAACTGACAAAGTGGTGCATGCGTTTCGGTCAGGATTGAACCCGCACCCTCTGAGTCTGGGACGAGTGCGCTAGCCATTACGCTACCACGACTTATTAGTAATAGACACTATTAGTAAATAGGTCTAAGTCTATATCTTCCAACTTACTTAACTTATTAAATTCATTTTCTGTTCTGATACAGAATGAATTACGTCGCTAAGCTTTGCGCGTCAATGGTGTGTGTAATAATTTCCTAGGGCGAACATTAGTAGGGGAAACATACAAATGTAGTTTGTTAATGAGATTTACACAATCAATTCTGGATTGCGCAATTTTAACTAAGAAACGAAAATCAGCAATCTCTCTTCTAGTTTTAAGAGGTAAAAGGTGAAATGAAGTACAGCGTTCAACGTTACATTTCTGTGGTAATTTAAATTTAAAATTAATAAACCTTGTGAATTTCTTTAGAATACTTTCTAGTCTGGTGGAATGTATTTCATAATATGGATTCCATTTTTTTTAGTTTTTTCTCGATTGTTCTTCCTTCACACCATTATGTAGTGGCATTAGGGCAGGGCATACACCATAATGGTGAGACCATAGTTCTGATAAAAATGACTGACGTACAAAGACAGGATGGTGGTCAAAACGATCTTATAAGTTTTCCTCTATCGTCAACATAATCGGCTACAGTGATTATGTTGATTATGTACCGGGATAATTTGTCATAATGACATACAAAGAAATAGTATACTTACCATTATCTAAACTAAGCTCATAAATAGTGACCAGGGCATCAGCTCCAAAAACCACTAGTTGGTCATCGAGTATATCGAGTACATAAATTTGAGATTGTACTCGGACTATCTTCGCAAACTTGTTGTCGAGTCGAGAGTCGCGGGGATAGAAGCGAATCTCGTCGTGGCCGTCCAATATACTGTAGCAACCTATTGGGAAGCATGTAATATTTTAAACATAACAACCTTTCAGAGCGTTTGGTGGGAACTGAAAGGAGCGGTTGTGCTGTGCAGTTTTATTTTCTAATAACGTGTAAAATTACTCTAAAATGAACAATAGTTGTAGAATATTGATAGTTTTTGAGTAGTAATTATGTGTTTTTATGAGAAATGTGAACTGTATAATCAAATTTGGCCTCTCGAGTTGTCACAAGAACTCCGTTGATAACCTACAGTTCAAGTGAACTATACAAAGGCTTAATACAATGAAGAAACTATATTGTAATCTAAGATCTGGCTTAAAAGCCTAGCCGCTAAGCCATAAGCCTAAAGAAATAACAACCTCCCTAAACTATTGTCAATAATATTGAGTACAGTTTAGTATTACCATTTACCACTAATACGAAATTTAGTAGCGATAAATTGAAAAACCAGAAATATTTCCAGTTGATCAAAATTTTGAAAGAAGATAAAATTATTTACGAAATATTATTAAATTATATTATATTAAATACTAGCTACTATCTTATTTTACTCTGTTATTTACTTATGTCTGTAATGACTATAGACTTATATACTACAATAGACGATGAAATAAACATAGTTGGACATTTCTTCATACAAAAGCGGTCAGTTTCTTCTGCAACTAATCTAGAGCGTGAGGTTTTTTGGCATAGCTTGTATGTATTTTTTGGGAGTGGTATTTTAAGACTACCACATTAATTTTGCAATTTAATTAATAGAGAATAACATGTTATTTACATATAACCTAAATTAACTGAAAATATTTATACACTAACACTGTGTCCTGTGTCCACTAACACTTTTTTTATAGTCTTTACTAGGATATGCCCGCGACTTCATCCACGCTGGACTTGAAATTACCATGGGATTCTCGGGACCCAAAGTACCGTAGCACTATAAAAATGTCAATTATCGTTTAAATAAAAAAATTGTCGGAATAAGCTATTTTTTATGCACCCGAAAAAATACAAACCGCTTCCGGGAAAACTCCCGTAGGATTTCCGGGATAAAAAGTAACGCAGATTTTAAGTATAAGTATTAGCTTTCGATCAGTGAAAACCGCATCAAAATCGGCCCAGTACTTTTTACGCGACACCCGAATAGACAAATCGACAAGCAGACAAGAAATCTAAAAAAAATGCATCGTGTTCTCCATCATTTATATAATGTAGTCCAGTTGTTTTTTTTAAATAGTTCCAATATACAGACACGGCATTTTTAGAATTTTATATTATAGATTAAAGCAAAACGACACTTAGTTCATGTGTTCTTTATTGCACTACACTTTAATTTTGTTTATAGAAATAATTTTAAGGTTACATATATTTGCATGTAAATAGCACACATTCAAGGATTAATCCTACCTATGACTATATAGTCCCGCCACCAGAGCATCCCGCCGGCGACGACAAAGTCCTTCTCCTGCGCTTCGTTCCCAAACAACTTCCATCTTCTTGAGGCACAGTTATAGTGGGCGAGGCCAGTACGACCGGCCACACACACGTTCACACCGTTCTCGTCTATTGCACTATACTGTAGCAAGAATAAAAGATTTTTAGGGCGCATAATCATTTCGACAAACACGATACCACATCAAGTTATGTCATAGCCGTCTAAATCTAAGTCACAGGCAATTTTCTGAAAATAAATTGGGCTTTATGAATGAAATTTAATAGAATGGATGTATTCTATAAGCCACTAAATAACAACACATAACATTTTTCTTGATTTCACTACACAATGGTATAGTGAAATCAGGAAACATTTCCTGATTACAGTGTAGTGAAATAAGGAAAAATACGTAGTCTCCAATATGGGTTGTTTTCTGTTACACATTTTTCATTGTTCCAAATAGTAAAATCAGTAATTCATGTTGCTACCACAGAACACTTATTATAACATTATCCTATTATTGCAGTTCATAAAAAAACGTTAATTTATTTTCATCGATATATCTACATATCCACACCATAATATCACAATCAATTCTGATGAATGAAGAAGGCCTTCCTGTGCTTATATTTTTAAATTGTTTATTATCAATGTTACAGTGTGGTAATTATAAACAAATCTAATAAACAAATAAACGACAACAATATAAGGCATAAAAAACAGCTTACCCTCAATGGCCAATTGCTGGCAATATATGTTGCCGGAAGCGGTAGTACGATCCACTGCTTCCTACATTCGTTATCGTCCACGAACTCCCTGTAATTTGTACTGTTCTCGTATTCTAAATTCGGTTGATCTTGCATCCCGTTCTCTCCCTGATAAACTTCAGCGGAAGAATCGATTATCGATATCTTAGTTCGTTTTGTTAGGTTGTCTTCCAAGTTGACGTACAGTTTGTCGTCCGCTTGGAGATATAGATGGCGTTGATTGCTCTAAAACAAATGCCTACTGATACAACAAGTCAAGACAAAGTCAAGTAAACCAACGACAAAAGACTAAATTATACACATTTTTGAAGTGAAAACTTCTTTGAGTGCGCTGAGCACTTTATTTTGTGGGTGCTGAATGAGACTAAACCGTCATGTATCACGCTCGGCTATATAACGCTTGTTCGGGTAAAGTCGGCTCGAGTTGAATAAGGAAGCAAGAGCAACACAAAACGTCACCGCTATACTCGCTCGGCGAGCGTTACTCACCTTGTTGAAGTTTTCACTTATGTTGTATGGTACTTAGATACACACCAATTTTTTAAGAGTAATTTATGTAGTCTAATTTGTAAAAGTCATATTTTGGTAAACCACTTTTTTTCTAAGAGTACCTTCTAGTTTTACGGAAAGGAGATGCAATAAGATATTAATCTTGGGGGTACCTACACTAAAAATAGAAATGTCGGGCATAAAGTTCACTCAGGCGGGACACAAACAACAAATGTTTTGTTCTGAATCTCTATGGTGGAATCCATAGTAATGTCAAATCACTATAAAAGCATTTCAAAATCCTATTATATACTTTACTTAAAACACAGCATAAGTATTTTATATTGATTTTTGGTTATAAGCTTTGAATCTAATTTGACCTATTATTATTCAACACAAATAATTATTCTATATACCAAATAAAATATGTAATCTAGAAGCAACAATGTCTTACCATACATGGGTTTACACTGAGCGGGCTTTTGATAAAGTCCAACTGTATTAAGTTTGTTCGTGCTTCAGCTTCGTCTTTCACCATCCACAGCTGATAACCTTCTGTTGCCCATTCCTTCAAAAAATATTAACAATCTCTAATATCAGTCAATTTTAAGAGAAATAATTTAAAAAATTCACGTGTTACGTATACAATCTTGCAACATTATTTCGGATGTGCATAAAAAGGTGATGTTACTAATTATAGTGTCATGTTTGTCGAAGTATTTTTTTAAACTACTGATAATAAGACGGCTACCCAATTGGGTAGCGTTTTTGTAAATTATCATTTACGTAATATAACTATATTACGGATGTAATTTACCAGGAGTAATTGATATATCGCTAGGCAGTGTTGCCATGAGATTTTAGAAAATTTTAGAGTTCCGTTGGCCAACTTCCCCCTCCTCCTATCTTATTCTCCTATTCCATTCGTCTATCCCAACCCCTGTATCCCGTTCTTCCTATCCCATCCCAAAGGCTGGCAACGCATTGGCTTCGCCCCTGGTGTTGCAAACGTGTATAGGCGACAGTAACCGCTTTCCATTAGATGAGATTTATCCGTGCAGGAACGGATAAAGAATACAATTCCCTGCGGCCGGACGGCCTGTCGTAAGAGGCGACAAAACAACCCATAGCCAGGTGGTAGGGTATTTCCCCGTCTGGATGCCTACCACCCCTGGTCTTGATGCCGCCAGAACAACTTTGAGTTCCATTCTCTCTTTAAAGAGCAGCAGCATATAAGTTACAAATACCTTACCTACCTTTACCTTACCTTACGTTACCTTTAGTTTTACAAATGTTCATAGGCGATGGTAACCGCTTTTCATCATGTGGGCAGTTTGCTTGTCTGCTGAGCTCGTGCAATAAAAAATTCCGCAAACTAAAACTGCCAATCGGAATTATAATTTATGTACTAATATAGCAATAAATGTATCTATGCACATGACGTAAGAATAATATTCAAAGCTATACACACCAAACTGGAGACAACGAGCGGGTTCTGTTTACTCAGATCTTGACTCAGGCCGTAGTCCCAGGCGAGCGAGCACATGAGCAACGCGCCGAACGTGCTCCACACCGAAACGCCTCCTCTTTCCCAGCTGACGGCCACCGCGCGACCGTCCGCTGTCCATCTGTTATTAAAACAAATCAGGCGAATGGGTCAAACACAAAATAATATAATATAAATATTATAAACGCCTAAATTTGTAAGAATGGATTTATGGATGTATGTTTGTTATTCTTTCACGCAAAAAATAATGAATGGATTTTGATGAAACTTTACAGTAATATAGCTTACACATCAAAATAACACATAGGCTGTAATTTATAAAGATATAGGGTGAATTATCCAAAATATAACGATTTTCCATCACCACGCGGGTGAAGCCGCGGGCGCAGCTAGTCAGAAGATAAAGCGTTCAAGTTACATAAATTCCATATGTACATTATTTGTTCATGTATTATTTTTTTTTAATTATATAAGACTAGAGTTTACCCCGCGGCTCCGCCGCGCGTCAAACTCTAGTGCGTACCTCTTGTTTTAAGAGCAGGCGTTAATACTATCGGCAGACAAACACACACATTGTATATCCCCAAATTAAGCAAGTTACGCTTGTGTTATGGGTAATATACAACGGACTACTCTGGGGCCGTTCCCAGACACCCAGACCATAGTAAATAACGGAGAAAATACGTTTCCGAAATTTACTATACCAGGAATCGAACCCGGAACCTCTGCGTTGCAGTGAGGTACGCCGGCAAAGGCTTAGCCCGCTCAACCACAGAAGCCGTCAATACTGGATATAGTGTATTGTATTTTTATGTTGGTGCTATTGGCCCTCGAAAGATTTACTTCATTTTATATCGCAAACTATCCCATCTACCGGGATGAATAGTCTCTATGTCCATTTTCGGTATTTAGACAGACAGATCGAGTGAAGGTCGCATTTTTTTAAAGATTATGAATTTTTATATCTATAAACTTGATAAATGATTGGTCCCCCATACAAACTTTAATGCCCTATTTGAACCCGTTCTAGTTTTATTTATATAACTAAATATTGTGTAAACTACACAAACGACCAAAACTACCAAACGTACTAAAACTGCCGAAACGAAACCATATCTACCAACCAAAAGTACCACAACTACCTAAACTACCACAATTACCAAATCTACCGAAACTACCGAATCTAAAAACAAAATTCTACAGCTACCAAAACTACCACAACTACCAAAACTACTACAGCTACCAAAACTACCACAACTACCACAACTACCACAACTACCGAAACTACCACAACTACCAAAACTACCACAACTACCAAAACTACCGCAACTACCAAAACTACCACAACTACCAAAATAACAGAATCTACCAAATCTACCAACCAAAACTACCATAACTACCAAATCTACAAACCAAAACTACCAATACTACCAATACTACCCCTACTACCAAAACTACCACAACTACCGAAACTACCAAATCCACAAACCAAAACTACCACAACTACCAAAACTACCACAACTACCAAAACTACCACAACTACCAAAACTACCACAACTACCAAAACTACCAAAACAACCGAATATACCAAATCGACCAACCAAAACTACCAAAACTACCACAACTTTCAAAACTACCACAACTACCAAAATAAACGAATCTTCCAACCAAAACTACCAAAACTACCATAACTACCAAATCTACAAACCAAAACTACCACAACTACCAAAACTACCACAACTACCAAATCTACCGAGACTACCAAATCTACAAAACAAAACTACCACAACTACCAAAACTACTACAGCTACCAAAACTACCAAAACTACCACAACTACCAAAACTACCACAACTACCAAAACAACCGAAACTACCAAAACTACCACCATTACCAAATCTACCAATCAAAACTACCACAACTACCAAAACCACCACAACTAACAAAACTACCACAACTACCAAAACTACCGCAACTATCAAAACTACCAAAACAACCGAAACTACCAGCATAAACTACCGAAAATAGCAAAACTACCAAAACTGCCAAACAAAACTACCAAAACGACCAAAATAAACAAAATGACGAAAATGGCAAACCCAAATAAAAAACCTATCCTAGTTTCCGGGATAAACTTTACATAAATCTATCCCAGTATCCGGGATAAAAAGTATCCCTTGGTCACCCTCGGTATTCAAATTACATATGTACCGAGTATCAGCCAAATCGGTCTAATAGTCTTTCCATAAAAGGATAACAGAGAGACAAATATACTTTTATCCCGGAAACTATCCCATTTTCCGGGATAAAAAGTATCTTATGTTCATTCTCGGCATCGAAAATATATATATACTGAGTTTCAGCCAAATCGGTCCAGTAGTTTTAACGTGAAAACGGAACAGACAGACAGACAGACAGAGTTACTTTCGCATTTATAATATTAATAGGGATTATGTTGTGGGTATGTTAGATTTCATTTTTGTATTTTAACAAATAAATTATTTTTTACTAGCTGTTCGGATACTGAATACCTAAGTTTGGTAGACATTGAAAAATAATCCAATAACAATAAATAAGCTTTTCAACTATAGAAAGATGTAAAAATTAAACAACTTTTCATATAGCAATCCATGTTTGCGAATCAAAACATATAAAAACATTGTTCCAACATTTGTAGTCTTCTCCTGTAGACATGTAATACTTTTTTGCGTTTGACCCAAATTCGTGGCAGTCAACGAACTATGCAGGCTTCTGTATAGGTGGTATAAATCCAATTACTACCATTTTGAAAAAATACTATATTTTGCAATTTGTTGTTATTTTTCTTCATGTTTTACTTGGCACCGACTTCAAGATGTTATAGAAAATATACATATTTTTGCTTTTTAGTAACTTTTGATTTCGGTTTATTTTTTTACTTTTAAGTTATGTATATGTTATCCAATAACAACGAATCCCTTTCTCTTAGTTTGCCGTTTGATATTCCTTCGCAGAAATACAAGCTACGCTGTCTACTGGTGTAATATTACAGAATGTTACTTTTTTCCAAATCTATTTTTTAAGAAGCTAATGATACCACTTTAGTTTATATTAAAATCGGCCTCGAGACTCTTTTGAGAATTTTCACTATTTCGTGTCGTTCAGGATTTGGCCCTACAGGCCTACTTTAATATTCCAACCTATATATAAAAAAATAAAATAAAAATATTTACGCGACAAATTGTGAATTCTTGTTTTAAAGTCTGTTAAAAAAGATATAGCGTCATATACTATATTTATATACTATATATACATATAAATTCATAAAACGTCTAGTGTATATTACTTTACATTTTTCTTCATACCCATAATTATAATCATAATAGAAAATTGCTACGGAAAGTATCTTACCTCATACACTTGACGGGCCCGGGATCGCCTGGAAAGTCCTTTGAACTTAACACCATTGTATGCGACAGCTCCAAACCACCTGTCGCTTCGTCTATCGTAAAAACATCCACCTGAGAACTAAAATTCAATACACATTTATACTCTTTAGAAACCATCATAGGACTGCTATGTACTAGTCCCAATTTATTAATATTAAAAAAAATAATTTATGTTCCAACTCTAAGTTTTATAACAGTCAACAAAATCATAGGCAAATATGTGCACGAACAGAACGTGAAATGTGAACGTGTACGTATTTAAATGGCGTGAAGGTTTCAAAGAATAGGAATAAACAGTTAGTTTACTTTCTCCTTCCGATAGCAATGAGTCTAAACTTGTGATTAACTCTTGCGCACGTCGCGTCGTCAATGCCCTGCGCCCAGATGCCTTGAACAGCCTGAAAGAGGATTTACCATTTAAACCCAATAACAGTTTGTCGAGCAGTTTATTTTCTTTTTAACAGGCCGATCGTTGATCAATTGTGATGCCCTAAAGCATTACCAATTCGATTTTATGTAGAAAACGCATTTGATAATACATTTTAGTGAATTTGGTGTACCCATATCATTTGCTAAATAAATAAATACAGATAAATAAAATTGAAGTGTCTGTTTGTAATGTTAAAATAAAAATGTGAAAAAAATCAGGGGTATATATAATTTGGACCAGGAGATTCCGAAAATGCAATTTTAAGTCTGTCTGTTTGCCTGGATGATCCGACTAATCTCTGAAACGGCTGGACTGATTTTAACAGGACTTTCACTTGCAGACAGCTGATGTTATAAGAAGTAACTTAGGCTACTTTTTTAATTCGCGGGCACAGCTAGTAAGCCATATAACTCATATATTTATACTTTAAACTGAAATAAAAACAAGAGTATGACTTTTTGAATTTACATAAATGCAGTGTTTTTTGTTTTTAATTAAAACATTTTCATTTCAAAACTATTAATTATGATTAAATTTAGATATGATAACGATAGTTTATTGTCTATGCATTAGATGACTCATAGAACGGCACTACTACGTCGCTCGGTACTATGATGTATGACAATTATGACATGTGAAATTTAGTGTCAATAATGTGCAACTTGATGAGCGTGTAAACGTTCAAAATAAAATAAATCGTTGGACTCGGTATACTTTACAATATTGGTAAACGTAGTGTAAGCACGCCCAGCTGCTTGTTGAACAAAAACCTTGGTACTGCTTTAATGTTTGGTAATTGATGATTTTTTTTAAAAACACATAAGGGGCCATTCTTTCATTACGTAACGGTTCCGAGGGAGAGGCGGGGTGAGAAAAATCTATACATGCCCTTATCTGGTGGGGAGGTCGGTAAAACCCATTGTTACGTAATATTTTACAAGTCGAAATTTAATATTAGAAATCTATTTCTAGTTCAGATGCCGAATGGTTTTCCTCATTGTATAATGTGCACTTGGATTTACATCTTATTTTATTTATTTTTAGAATAATAATCTTTGATTTACGTTAAACTGTGAGTTTTTTTATTTTTTTTTTATTGCATGAGTTCAGCAGACAGGCAGACGACTCACTTGATGGAAAGCGGTTACCATCGCCTATGGACATTTGCAACACCAAAGTTGCTACAAATGCGCTGCTGCTCTCTTAGGGGAAACTGGGACCTGGTCACTAATGCCGGAACACAACTCAAGGTTGTTATGGCGGCATACTCTAGACCAAGGGTGGTAGCCATCCAGTCGGGCAAATGTCCTACCACCTGGCTGTGGGTTGTTTTGTCGCCTCTTACGACAGGCCATCCGGCCGCAGGAAATTGTATTCTTTCTCCGTTCCTGCACGGATGCAGTATAACTGATTCTTTTCTAAGAACGTTTTATTATTCGGAGAAATGAGATTGAATCTTACGTAAGAAGAGAGAGGGGGGGGGGGGGGTGTCAAGAATGGTTAAAATCATCCTTACGTAATTATTGAATGGCCCCTAACCATCTATTGAACAATTAAATAACTTAATTTATTCGGTAGTTATTAGACGTTTTATTAGATGATTAAAAACCGGCCCATAGTTTAACATTAGGCTGATTTAATAAATAAAACCTGTTTAATGTAATTAAGTGATTGTCAATATAAAAATAGCTTACAATAATATTAATTATAGTAAAAAAATGAATCTCTACTGAAGTGCAAAAGTGCTTTGTGTATGTTATGAATTCTTCAGCCTAAGGACCTTGTATAATATTAGCTTACAATCATATAACTTTCAAATGTGAACAAACTACTTAGCTAAATTGACTAAAACAATAAGTTAGATTGCCTGGACTCTAGAGATCCCTTAAGCGACAAAGGCCGCCTAATACTTTGCCAAAAACTAAGTTGCCAGTAGGCATTTATTTTGATGAGATAATATATCATAAAGTATGGTGGACAATTAATTAAAATAGCCTAGGTCTAACGTGTTCCAATATTTACTAAATTAGCTTTTAATTATTATTCAAATAGCTTTTAATTTAGCTGATATGTATACGAAATCTCTTACCCTTAGATCTGTATCCAATAAATTCTGATATATTTTGAAATATAATAAATATTAAAATACAAAAAATTAAATCGAAAGAAAAAAAAATTAAAACAGACTTCAATTTAATGAGAATAATATCTATTACAACCTATTTTGTTAAAAAATTATAAGCATTTTTGTCCGTGGGGGTTAATCAGACAATAAATGTCTACTTGCTAAGATCTTGGCAAACACATCGCGCTTCATCACTTTCATTCATGCAGTTGTATATTTTCTAAACATTTTTTTTTATTTGAAAATAAAGATATATATATTTATAAGCAACCCATGTAGAATTTGTAGTGTATCTTCTATTAAGAAAAAAATACTTGATGAGAAGATCCCACTCTTTCTTAACATTATACATTGTATTTGTATTTAAAATATGATTAAATTCAGTATCAGCATTGCTCTTTGAATAATGTAAATTAAAATGGACTTTACTCACATTGGGATCGAATTTGAGATTAGGTGCCGTGAGATACGCCGCTCGACCGTCATTAAGAGTTATTCCAAAACCACACACCAGAGGAGAATACTCAATGTCATTAACGTGTATGTTGTCTTCTAAAATTGGCTCCGCTGTAGAAACAGGAGTACAAATATAAACTTTGAACGAGTCGTCAATACTATAACTTACTATCAAGACCGACATGGTTAGTTTTTATTGTACAACATACAAAAACTCATGAACAGAGTTTAATTGGGCAGAACTTCTGAAACACCACAAATAAACATAAAAAAATTACCTTTGGATACTTGTTGATTAATTGAGAATGGTATCCTGCCGAGGTCGAGGCAATAGTCCCTGTTTTGCGTGCCGTCCCATCTATATCTTAGTAAGTGCGATCGAGTAGTGCAAACCAGTATTTCCGTGCCAGATATACAGCACATGCGGGTTATTAAGCCATCCCATACTAGGACTTCTTTGAACTGAAACATTGTATACCTTAGGCTAAGCAAGATAAAATTTAAAAATAAATTATCAATTTCAGTTTAGATACTGAATAGAAAGGCTTATTGTACAACGAAACTTTTTTAAACGATCACAGGGAATGGACATAATGACATCGCTACAAAACTCTCACAGTAATTATACATACAAATTACTTTGTTAAATGTTGTGTTAGTTGAAACATTAAAAAAAAAGTAAATATAAAGAAGGGGCGCAACAAAATCCCTAGTTTCCCTATTTTTCCCAAACAAAAATTGCTTTGAAACTTGTGGTAGAGTCGTGATTTTCAAAAAGTAACCTGTAGGATTCCATTTTGAAATAAATACATTAATTTTCATTTATTTCTATGGTCTTCGGTGTACTAAAGTGCTAACACATTGTAAGGAATATTGCAGGGCTGCGGATGAGAGAAACTTACTCAGTGCATGGTTCCACACAAGCAATTTTCACGCAGATGCGTGTAATTACATGCTAGGCTCCTAACCATAAGACGGGTCTATATCTGATCAAAGCGTCGATGTCTGAATATGCATAAAGCATACATTAAACAATAGAGAAAAATTTTAAGGGACATAATAAATTGCATTTTTGAAAGTATATTTAAAAAAAATCTTGGCATGCTTTTACAGTCCCATATGAAATATCTATAGTAATAACGTATATAAAATACGTGTAGACTCTTTGCCAACTATAGACCTAAACTGTAACAATTAAATATTTGTGCTAATGGTAAATCGCAAAAAAAACTGAAGTATTGTATAAGACGAACAAGCAGAAACTAGCAGTATGCGGGAATCATATTTAGTAAGATGGAATAGAAAACCTGTTACCAGAGTAATTTTCAGTGACGGTATCACTTCCTTTACAAACAATTCTGCAGAATCCCGCCTCAAACTAGCAGTGGGTGGGTCATACTGCTGATATGCTGTTTGCTCACTCAGTCCTTCCACGTTGTACAGGATAAGGTGCCCTTCTGATGTCTGAAAATGGTATATTAGCAATCTTGAGTAAAATGTAACAATACTTTTATCTTTGATTGTCCACTCTAATAGACATGTCTAGATCTGTATACACAAATTGAAAAACTATAATATAAACAATCAGCAGTACTATCTAATTATCTGACATTTATAGTACCAATTTTGATCAAACACTGTAATAATCACTAGAAAGTAGAATCAACAGGCAAGTTTAAAAAAAGGGTACAAGCGTCTTGTAATTTTCAATACCTTTTTCTAAGAATAAGGTAACCACGGTTAGGAAGTTATGATAGCTCAGTGGTTAACGAACTCGCATCTCAAACTCAAATGTCGAGGGTTTGAATCCTAGCCCGCAAGCATGCTTTACTTAGGCAGTTTTCAGACTTAATGTGTGTACTGTCACAATTGCCATGTGCTGTTGGTGAAGGAAAACATCGCGATGATAGTTGCACATCAAGGTAACCGATGTGTTAATCCGTCAGGCCACCTTGGATAAGTGCGGCGGTATACTGTTTCCCTAAGAAATTGGGAGGCTCAAGCCCAGCAATGGAATAATTATGGGGTGTTATTATACATGTATGTCTCTTATAAAAATGGCCCGGACTTGCGTCGGGCCATGGGAACGCCAGCACGTAGAGGTCCCTTGACAAAAATGTAATTATGGCGTGACACTGACCGGTGATTATCCCTGTCTATATCATATAAAAATGCACCCAAGGATAAGCCCCAGTCAATGTAGGACTATTGTAGGAAATAAGGAATAAAAGGTACCGGACTATTAGAATTAACTGCTAGTGGAACTTAGAATCTGGGCTATGGGAACTATAGCATCTGCCCATTGCAATGTTCGGGGAACACGAATAAAAGTATACGGGGGCCCTGAATTATATCAATGTTGACTAGTTTATCTCAACATCACTAAGTTCCACGCCAGCGAGCCCTATACGTGGTTCCATTCGTACCTACATCATGTTTGCTGATATGTACTGATTTTCTTAAAATTTTGTACATAGATAATTTAGAAACCTCACAAGAATACAGAATATTTTTTGATTTGGATAGATAGATAGAAACACTTTATTGTACACCATTACAGAAAACTTACGAATTAGTAATATCTTAATTGCATACAAAGGGTAGTCTTATACCTAAAATGTGTGACATCTTTCCAATTTATATGGATTAAAATGACACACACAGGAAAGGTGTTTGTGAATAAAAAAAATGATTTTATGTACACATATATGTACATTGTTTTCATAAAACATTCATTTTTGTTTGATTCTCTTATCTAAACTAAGTACTAGGTGTTAACTACAATTTGTCATTAAAAATAATTCAGTTTCGTGATAATACATTATTTTGATTTGCCTTTACATGATATATATAATAAATCTAACACTAGTAATAACTCCTTTAAATACAATATAGATATTTTAAAGGGTATAGTAGTTTAAATATTCTAAGCTACCACAATTAACTGTAAATAACGTTAGAGATAAATTTGGATATATTTAATTATCAGAAAATGTCTTATAATATCGCAGACATAAGCGAAGTCTGTCTTTCATGATGTGAACATTGTATATACATTGGTAGAGGTTGGTGCTGATGAATGAAACCTCCGTGTTACAAGGGTTAATATAAGAATCATTTAGTTTCTCAGATGTTCTTTATTTAACAGATGAGTAACTTATTGAATGTATTAAGTTTCTAAAGTAATTAATGCCATCCATTCATTTGTGTTACCATTGATAAGAAATTAGTATTACTAGTATGGAGTTAATTTATGTCTTTGAATCAAATCAGTAGAAAAGCTGTGAAATCCAAAAAAAAATCCTGAATCCCTTAAACATAAAAGCCTTACTTGGAAATTCACAATCCCATATTCCTAAACAAAATTATTTATACTTAAACTGTAATGTCCTGATATATATATACATACATACATAACTTCACGCCAGTTCCCTTGCGGGGTAGGCACGAACAACAGAGCGCCATTCAGGCTTATTCTTACACACCTCACTTGCTTCTTTGACATTCATAACTCTTGTCATGCACGCTCATCTGTTATTAAGGCTCCTAACATCACTGCTAGTACACGATATATGTATATATATATATATATATATATATATATATATATACATATACATACATATATATATATATATACATATATATATATATATATATATATATATATATATATATATACATGTTTTTTGTTTATTATTAAATTGTGTTAGCGACCTGCTAACACAATTTAATAAAAATTAAAAATACCACGAAAATACCACCAGGTATTTTAATATTATATTAATCCATGTGAACAATATTTAAAAAAATTGTTAAGTTTACTGCTGATCTTTGCCCTATCTTTACCACACTTGACATTGGCCATAATACTAATTAAATAAATAAACCTATTCCAATAAACGCAAAGAAAGAAAGAAGACTGCATGGATATTAAGATATAGAGTCAGGATTAGAGAACAGAAAATTAATTAAAATTCTTCATCACCCCAGTATTTGAAATAGAATTAAATTATTCAGTGATCAATAACCTCCCTATTTATGATATCAGATGAAATAATATATACTTGCAGGTCATAAACAGTCCACTGATAAGTTTCCCCACTTTAGAGAAAAAGATAGTATATCTGCCATGGTTGGCCGAGGTGGGTTGGTGAGTTCTACACATAATTTTTATATCTTAATATGCAGATTTGCACGTATGTTACCAATTTCAATTATTTAAAAGATATTTTTATAGCAAGCACATACATAACTCACAAAGTAGACAGAGAGGATATGATAGACCTTAAAAACATCCAGTCTTGATTACAAGCTATATGTTCACAGAGAGTTTAAAATAAATCATTGTAAAATATGTACCGATATGCATATCATAGATGAATCTGGTTTCCATTCAACACCAACATTAACACCCAATCTTTGTAGAGATTCCACACTCCTCTGATGATACACCACAGGAACAGTTGGCTGAAATTGAAATACAAACATGAAAAAAATGTTTACTTATGCAATTACATAGTTCTAAATCAGAATTCAAGGGAATGGCTTTAGACAAATATTCAAAAATGGTTGCGCTTTGTTGTATTTATTTATATAATATATATGAGTTAACAGAGAAAAATTAACTTTTCACTCACACTATGATTACGTTATTACAAAATGTAACCAGCTCGTTGGATTCATTTCATGTTCAACTAAGGATTTTAAAAACCAACATACTATTTTTTACCTCTTCTGTTCTCTCGTTCGAACAATAATGGAATATGCCTCAATAATCTGGTCTCCCTTTTACGTTGTGCATAGCGAGAGAATAGAAAGAGTGCAGAAAAAAATGTTAAATATTCTTTCTTATAGATTCCATCTTGGCCGCGAATACAGATTTGACACAAAAAGATTAGTGAAATTTAAAATTGACTGACTCAAATCAGGACGTGAATGTAATGAACTACTGTTTATTTAAGCTCTTAAATGGCTCAATTGACTGTCCTGATATACTTTCCTTTATTAATTTTAAAACTAGATACAAAACTAGTAATCCTTCACCTAGACTCTTTCTCCTTCAAGTTTTTAGAAATAACACATTGTTTTATAATCCAGTCACAAGAATGTGCAGGCTATATAATGAGATTGCAAGTACAAATATATCCACTGATATTTTTAATTCCTCCTTCTTTAAATTTAAATGTGAAATTTAGGCTATTATTTGCACCAATATTTCTGGCATAGTTGCATAATAATTTTGTTACCTAACCACTTTAAAACTAACATTATAATAAGTCATACTAACCCCTAAACATCTTGTCAATGTATGGTACATTATGTGGTCACATGTTTAGAGTTACAGCTTATACCTAATATTTATACATAATATGAAATATGTAACTTTTAGCTGTTTCTTGTTTTGTATGCCAAATAAATAAATAAATATAATGTTATAGTTTTATGATTTTTTTTTAGTATAGTAACTAGTTCTACCATATTTTTTTCTGTTCTTATGGTATTATTCATATAGAGTTAGAATAATTTTAAAGGCTTCTTTAAGAACCATAATGATGCGTTCACACTTACTCTAACTTAATATGAATATGAATAAGACCATTAGAATTTATATTAAAGTTAGACCATAAAGCTGCACATTGATTTTACTAATGCAACATATTCTAGGACCATCCTTTTATTTAGATTTGCAATTTTTATATAAAGTAATTTTTTATTACACATTTAACTTAACATTACTATATATAGACTTAACATTGTATATTGAGGTTTTAGTAAATTTTTTACATAATTTATATTAATACTTATTATAGCATATTATTGTGCATGTGTCATGTTACATATTGTTCTAGCACTTAGTTTTTTATATTATTTATTATGACTTCTATGCTCTTATCGTTAGAATATTAAAGTGCTTGATCTAAATCTACTAGATTGTTTTTTTATAACATTGTTTCTTAATGATTTTTATGTTGCGACCCATGAAGAAACCAAAAGTTACAAAAAATAAATTGTGAGACCCCTTCACTATAAAATTATAATAATATTTTATTAAATTTACTATAGTACATTATAACTATAAACTAGCACAGTGAAGGAAACTTAACATTTTGCATTCTATCTACAATCACTCAAGACTATAATTAGAATACTGAGCCTAGGTTAGCATAATATAATTATATCATCTTAACTTAACTGTATCTTTAAAACACAATAAAGCATATTCATTTATTCATTCATTCATTCATCATATAATCAATTAATCGTTTATTTATACATGACCCCCAGGAAGGCCACCATTGAGAAACGATGCTCTATAAGATAAATATCTAATATGAATTATGTTAAAATAGCAACCTAATAAAGAGAGGTTAACAAATAAAACAGCATCATTGTTGTAGTCTGCTAATCACTGTCTACTCAGAAGGTATTTCACACTATACTTGATGACTTGCTAAGACATGGTGTCCACATCAGAACTGACAGACAGGTTCAGAGATATTATATTCTCCTAAGTCATGCTACAATGCAGACGGCTGGATTTCTTCCTTAGGTCATAGGTCTGGAATATTTTGTTACAGCTTTATAGTAGAATCTCAACATCTCAATATTTTTTGCTAACCAATATAATGTCATAACAGACTCCAGTAATCTAAAGTTTCTCTATGGTCTCCATAGAAAGTGGCTATTGATATATAAGTTGTATGGAAGATGTGCAGACCAGGAGTTGGCTAGCAAATCTTAATTTAGAAAAACATTGCAGGGAGAAGAAACAGTACCCTAGTAGAGTTTTTTATCTCTGCAATGTTATTAACCACAGTTTCCAATTTTTCTTTGAAATAATAGTTTTAAATTAAAGGAAGATTGAAGAAAAATTGGAAACTGGGGTTAATTGACTGAAAGGTAAATACATCAGAGAGTAGTTAAAAGGACCAAACTAAAATTAATTTATATTTTTGGATCCTAGAAAAACAAACCAAATAAATCAAGTTTCTTTTAATCACTTTATGTAGCTTCTTTCTAAAAAACCGTCTTTAAAAATAAAAATCTAGAACCCATTTCCAACACCAAATATTTCATTTAGATTGATGGGTTATATTATTGAAGTTTAAGTAGGGATCCCTAATTTTAATTTAGTCTATATTAATCAGGGTTAATGTAACATTCTAATGGCGGGTCGGCTGGGCGTAACTATGTTCTAAATCTCAGCCTTTCCAACACATACAAAGAGCAGGGTCGTCAGGGAGGAGGGGTTTTTTAGTGGTTATTGGGGTTGCTCGCTCGTGTAGCAACGCTCGGAGTCTTCCACACTATTCTGTGATGTCGATCGTGGACGGAGCGCTGCCAAGAGCATACTATTGCTGCAGTGTTATCGCCCCCGACCGACGCGTGGCATTCCCCTAGCAACAACCCAGTTTGTGCGTAAATCGGTTAAGCATTTTCCCTCGCCTCAAAACAAAAAAAAAAAAAAACATTCTAATGGCGAAAGAATTTTTGAAATTGGTCTGGTAGTTTCTGAGTTTATTTGTTAGTATAGATTTAGATGAAATAATATCAGATATCAAAAACTATTTTTTAAATAATACATACAGTTCATAGTTCATACCAAATAAAAGGCAGAGGTTAGACTTAAAAACGATTTAATAGTCTCATGTAATTCATTAAAATTTTGTAGAAAATTGAAAAGAGAACTACTAAATTTTTCAATAAGACTTGTTGATTCGATAATTATACATACCTTGCAAAACCATACAGTTAAAGAATCATCACAAAGGGAAGCAAATAATATTTTATCCCTATTTGAGACAATTTGTTTGATAAGTTGATTATCAACACCTAGATTCTTGAGAACTTTTGGCCAACCTATTGGAAAATACATTGTAGCATACAAACATTTGTCACTATCTTAATAAAAAAACAATTGATATTTCTTAAGCTGCATTCATGTTATTTATTTATTAATAAAATCAATAATTAATTATACAATTTAAACAATAATTTTAGAGACAAATAGTGTATTGCAAACTGTAAATAAAGATAGATATCACAGATCACATATACAATGTAATTTTTTTTTGTGGTTTTTATGGCTTGGCAGCTAGGCCTTTAAGCGAGATCTTAGATTCAATGTAGTTACTTCATTTTCTTAAACCTATGTGTAGCACAGCTGAACTGTAGGTTATCAGCTAGTGCCATTCAACGGGGTCCTTGTGACAACTCAAAAGGCCACATTTGACTTTACAGTTCACATTTCTTACAAAACACATAATTGCTACTCAAAAACTATCAATATCCTACAACTATTGTTCATTTTAGAGTAATTTTACACATTTTTAGAAAATAAAACTGCACAGCACAACATCTCCTTTCAGTTCCCGCCAAAAACTCTCATATACAATGTAATCTGTTCTGTGGATAGTAGTGTGGTTACATCTACTTTAATGTATCGATCACATTTTTTTTAAGTTTTTTCCTTTGGTCACTACTATTTCACCGGTGAAAACTCACCATTAAACATTTTGGAAGTGATGATAAAACAATTGGGGTGGATTATAGTTATGGGACACCTTTTATTTATTACTAGCTGTACCTGGCAGACGTTGTCCTACCTTAAAAAATAAAAATCTAAAATAAACCATTGCAGCACCATCTACCGGCACCAAGTATTAATATAAACTTTTCTCGAATCCATTTGAACAAAAATAAAATTTCATTAAAATCGATCCTACCGTTTAGGAGGAGTTTAGCGACGCCACCTACCCGGTCCAATCGTGAATCTAAACCATCCCGGGACCCACTTAAACAAACACACAGAAAATAATTTCACCTAAATCCTGTTATCCGATTGCAGCGCCATTTATCTACCTGGTTTAAATTTGAATCTAAACCATCCCGGGACCCACTTAAATAAACACAAAAATAATTCATCTAATTCCTGGTATCCGATTGCAGCTAACCCGCTAGGTGGTGCCGCTAACTCCTAAACGGTGGGAAAGATTGTAATGAAATTTTATTTTTGTTCAAATGGATTCGAGTGAAGTTTAGATTAACATTTGGTCCTAGTAGATGGAGCTGCAATCGGCTTCTAGATTTTTATTTTTTAAGGCAGGACTACGCCTGCCGGGTACAGCTACTGTTTGACAGCTAGTTTTTATGTGAAAAGAATAGAGTTGTTTTTTAATTTTGATTATTTTTTTGTTAAATACTTTCCGTATGGCTTAAGGAACATACGAAAAAAAAGCCGAATTGCTCGAGCCGTTCTCGAGTTTTGCGCTTAGCAACATTAATTTTTATTTATATAGGAGATAGAGGATGAACTAATGAACAAATCCCAATTCCCATTTTCTTTAATATAGATTAAAAATCTAAGGTGGGAGCGAAGCGAAGTGCAGCCCAGCCGCCTTAGCCCTCGTGGTTATTTTTTTATAATCAACGAAAATTCACTTTATATCTCATATAATAAAGAAACATGTGTCTCATATCTATACCGCACCACCCTACTACCGCGACTTGTCAAGGTGACGACTAGAACTGCAAGTGATTATTGGTTAGGTACTGTGAAATGAAATAACACGTTGCACTCATAACAGTACTTCTCGGCGTTGTAAAATAACTCAAGCCCTAGAATCTGGCATAAATGTCTTGATATGGAAACTTTTTTTTCTAGTCTAATAGTAACATTTCATATATATGATGTAAACAAAGGTAGATGTTCGTAATATTTGTTTTGTTTATATTAACACTTATAGCAATACGTGAAAAGTGTAAAAAAATTAACAAAACTGCTTTAAGTTTGGGAAGAAAAATAATTTATAAAGTTTACAGACGATATCTTGCGGAATATAAAGCAAGAAGTCTTTCTTCTTCTGAATTAAATTCTTTTGAACCTCGTCGATGTTTGTCCAAGAACCACTCATATAACAAGTATATTTAAGTTTATGTTGTTGTTTTTAGTTCAATCGTATATTATTTGATAAAGAAATCGCTCTTTCGGATCTCTCGTCTATTCAAGACTGCTTCAATACCTCTTTTGAATTATTCAATTCGGACATTCCATTCGAAAGAGATCACGAGTTTAAAAATGTAAGTATTAGAAAAAAGTTGCGTGGTCGCCGCGCACCCTAATCGGCTCACAAACTACTATGGATACTACGTATGATAGGCTTATGCGATGTAGCGTTACTAGGGTACGGACCAAGAAGCTTACACATAAGTGAAAAGTAAGTAAAGTGTTGTGTGTAAGCTTCTTGGTACTGGCACTATGGGAGGGGAAATATTTTGAATTCACTTAATAGGTAAGTAATTAAACTCAACAAAAAATAAAAAGGTAAAGATAGTGAGTTTATGACGTCGTAGGGGGTAATCTCTGGATCTAATAAACCGATTTTGAAAATTCTTTCACCAGCGGAAAGCTACATTATTCTTGAGTGACATAGGGTATATTTGACTGTGATTAATAATAAGTATTTATTAATCTTTTTCTGATGCCCAGTGAAGTGGGCACGGGTAGCTAGTATAAGATATATAACAAAATTTCATACAATTATCATTGACCAGGTAGATTATGTTTATGTTGGGTTTTTTAGTATTTGTTTGTACCGGGGCCACATCTTTTTTTATTTTTTTTTCATTGCAGGAGTTCAGCAGACAGGCAGACGGCCCACTTGATGAAAAGCGGTTACCATCGCCTATGGACATTTGCAACACCAAAGGTGCTACAAATGCGCTGCTGCTCTCTTAAGGGAGACTGGAACCTGGCCACTTCTTCGAGTATATTATCACAATATGGGATCGATTGACATAATGTACAATATGTTTTGAATAAATTTACGTAATAATTTCTTTTACTTGGAATTTTGGTCTAATTACATTCTGTGAAGATTCAAATTGATTATGATTTCTTGTCATTATAGGAAGCAGGAGCTGAGAGCACAAACTACTATGGATACGTAGTATCCAGAGTAGTTTGTGGCTGAGCGTAGATTTCAAGAATCAGTAGAAACGATTGCAAAAATTCGTGCCAGCTTACTATGTGTAAGTGATTATTTATAAATTTCAACGATGACAATAGCAGTGCTTTTGAATCTGAGTCCGACGAAGATGATGTTGCGGCCAGCTCTAATCAAGACATGGATTGAGAAGCAGTTACCGAGATAGAATATTTAGATGAAGATTTATTAAAATGAAGTATAATTAAATAATACCTATCAATATTTATTTCCGAGAATTTTGAATAAATATTAAAATGAACATACACTTCAACGTCAAGTAACATTAAAATAAAGGTCTTTGGACAGTATTTTTTTTAACTACTATCCTTACTGTAACGTCGACAACATGAACTATTTTTTTGCTTCTATCAATATTCTATCCTATCTGTAGTCAAAAAGCTAATTTATCCATGTTAATTTTATTTTAACGCTGATCAAAGTCTAAAATCCATTAAAAGTAATACGGATATAACAATGCTACGTTACACACGAGAAGTCATTTTTATAGTTTACCAAAGATATCTAGCGGAATTTAAAGTAAAAAAAATTCGTTATATTTTTACGATATTTACCAAAGATTTCTGCACAAACTACTATGGATACTACGTATGAATTCTGAAGATGGGAATATACCAGTATGTCAACCTAACTAATGCCCCACACCAGCCTTTAATCACCAGACAATCAAATATATGCCATTGAGTCTCTTCTTTTGTCGATTATATTAAATATATATTAGCCAAATAGAGTAGAACATAACGGGGGCGCCACTTTTGCAAACTTGTCTAAACTCTTAACAATTTGATTATTTTGCTTAGGGTGTATTTTAAGTATATATAAAGAATACTATGTACTGGACTGTCCAAGATTATTATTAGATTTATTTTTTATAGCCCTCTACTGTTAGTTTATCTATAACCAATGCCAATATTCCAAGAATATTTATATTTTAGAAAAAATTTCAAGCTAAAACCATATATAAATTGTAGGTGTTTAAATGACAATAAATGAAAGAGTTGTTGTAGCAGCAATTTTTTTTAAAGTCGGGCCATGTATGTCTTGTACCACACGGATATAGTGTATTGCAATTTGCTCCTGTTCTTTATAGAATTTATAATTGCACTCAGAAGCGGGATAATTAGTAAGTATTACATTATATATGGTAATTATTTTATCAATATTTAACAAGCACACACTGTTAGTTCAAGCTCGTAAAATATATTCGATAGACATCGATATTTTTCTAATTTTTTTTTTCGATCTTATTTCGGAATGTTAATTATAACTATTAATTTATACATTAATTTTTATCGTAATGGAATTCCAGGAAACGTTTCTAAAATTATTATTGTAATAAAACCATTAAGACGAGTGAGATTACCGCCACTGTGAAATGAATGACATTTGAATATGTTCTCTTTCCAATCACCGAACAATGAACAGGTATTCAGAGTTTTTGGCGGGAACTGAAAGGGGAAATTGTACTGTGCAGTTATACTTTCAAAAAAATGTGCAAAATTACTCTAAAATGAACAATAGTTGTAGGAAGTAAGTAGATAAATTTTCAGTAGTAATTATGTGTTTTTGTGAGAAAATTGAACTGTGTAGTCAATAGTGGCCTTTCGAGTTTTTGAGCTTAATGGCGTCAGTTGAACATCTACAATACAGCTGAGCTATACTAAAACTTTAACATCAGATTGGCTGTATTAATTAAGATTCCCTTGCTTGCCATTGTAGCGAATACTACTACTATTACTAGTATTACTAACATCAAATATCTGTAATCTACTGAACAGATATAATCAGATGTTCAGTAATTTCATTTGAGCTAACAACAGCCTTGTTGTACCTACTAAAACAGTAAAAAAGTTAGAAATTACACAGACACGGCGCTACAATCACTGTATATTAAATATAAATATGAAGCATTAAAAAAAAATTGAAAATGCTGATATTCTCTTCTGTTCAATTACTTTTAGTTATCGAAAAAATTGAGCTAGCGCACTCTTCTCTATTTATTTATTTTCGACTGTAAACATTGGTGTAATTAATCTTCAATCTTGCATTTTTTTTCTTGCAACTTGCATTGATAATTTAACTAAGACTTACAAATATTTTGTGTTATATCGGGTAACAGGAGGAGGACTTCATATATTTAACATTATATCGTATACATCTATAATGTGGGAGATTGCCAACGTAATTAGAGTTAAATTTATTTGCCAGGATGTCGGAAGAAATTGATGTAGAATCCAACAACCTCTGTGCGACTGAGGACGCATTTGAGAAGTTCTCTGCAAATTCCGTTTACAACGAAAACGAGTACATTACTCTGTCTGATATTGTGTCCCCGACGTACCAGGAACCGGAATCTAACAGTGATTTGAGAGACATTCCTTACGATAATGAGGTTGTAGTATGTTTGAATTCTGATCAAGATCAACAAGATGTAAACACAGCAGCTACATTCGAAGATGATACCGGTAAGGAAGAAAAGACGGAAAACAATTGTTCGAGCGTTCCCGAACAAGATGAAAATCCATCCACTACCAGTGTTTTTAGTTCTGATATCATAGAGTCATCACCTACAAAGAGGGTACGTAAGAAAAAAACATATTATGATGATGATGAATTTTCTCCATATAGTAAATACACAGGCGGGTTGCGTCGCCGAAGTGCTAAAGCATTTACCAGTACACAAAATACAGACAGCTGTTTGCCTTCTACCCGAAAGAAAAGAGGAAAGAAATCCAAAAGCGAAACACAACCACTTGCAGAACAAATACTTACAGTGGATAACTCAGCTATTCAAGATATCCCAGATGCATCAATCTCGGCTTTCACTGATAAAGAACATAATGTTAAGAGTATAATAAGTTCCACAATACCTCAAAAGAGAAGACCGGGTAGACCAAAAAAAGTAAAAGATCTTAGCATATCAGAACCTGATTCTACAATGAACAATGAATCTTTAAATATAAATAATTTACAGAATGATACCAAAACTGAGCCTATGGAGAAGGCTAAGAGAAAAAGTGGAAGACGAAGTGTTAAAAAAGTTGTAGACAATGCATATAATTATGATAAATCAAAAATGTCTAGTTCTTTAGATGTTTCAAATACTTCTAATACAGATTTAAAAGACATATTGGAAGGTGTAAAACCAGCAAGAGTAAACAAGGATAAACTAAATAAATTTACAGAAATATCTTCGAGCGAAGGAAATGATATAATGCCTACAGAAAGCATGAGTAATGAAAAGGAAAATGATGATATTCTTAACCAATTAAGTGAAATGTTTTCTGAAGAAGAAACAAAAACTATAACTGAAAATATAGTGTCTACATCTAAGGAAACTACTGATGCTGTGGAGCTTGCACTTGAGGTTTGTCCTGAAAATTCAATTTTAACTAAGTCAGTTGATCCAGAAATTGATAATAGTAACTTACATAATATTACACCAATAACTCAGAAAAGAAGAGGAAGGAAAAAGAAAATGATAAAAACAACAATAAACAACAGAGAGCAAAACACCAATGACACAACTGACTTGAACTCAAATAAAGCAATTAATCTGAATGATGATGATGATGATGATGGTGAAGATATTTGTTTGAGCAAACTAAAAGAATACATGAACCCTAACAGCACAGAAAATATTAACAATGACTTAGCTAATGACATTAATGCAGAACAAAAAATAACATCCATTGAAAAAGATCCGGACATTGTTAATGAAACCACTACAAAAAGAACTGCAAAAGTGCCTATAATGGATGACTTTGAATATAATATAGATAGTCTAGTTGGTGATAGTGAAATAAATGATAAAGAGGAATCATTGTTAGTAGAAGACACATCTAAGAGATCTGTTCGTAAAAAAAAGCAAATGCATTATGAAGTGGATTCAGACGAAGATCCATTTGCTAATGTTGAGTTATCTGATGATGATGAACCTAGAAGGACTAGAAAGGGAAGGTACAATTCAGACGATGAATATATACCAAGCATAGAAATAAGGAATAAAAAGGGCACATCAGAATCAGGTAGTGATGGTATGGATCTAGAAGAAGACTTAAGATTATCAAAAAAGAGAAAGAACAATAAAAAAGTAGATGGTAGTTCTCCAAGAAAGAAAGGCAAAAAAAGTCAGGAACCTGTAGAAGATGATATTGTATTAGCTATAGACTGTGATCAAAATGATGATATTGAAGAGAGCCTACAGCCTTCTGTGATTAAAATAAATGAAATTGCATCTTCAAGCAGCTGGGGCACTACAAGTGAGTTTGAAAATTTCCTTGCTAAAAAAATTGCTAATTCAAATATTAAGATTAAAAAGTGTACAAGTAAACAAGATAAAAGCATCACTCCTTTAGAAATACCTGTTATAGATCAAAATGAACCCAAAAAGTTTATTGATGAATATTCTCAGACAAATATCACTGAGTCAAATAATGTTAGTAGTCAAACTGATGGACTATATGATATTCCCATGAACAATAATGTTATATTGTCTAATGAACAATCAGAGAAGGCATGTGAATTTCTTAATAATGTTGTTACAACAACTGCCGAGTTAGGCCGACTAATGACTGAAAAATCTGAAGATTTTATAAAAAAGAAGATCAATACTACTCACGTAACCGACACACTCAAAATGGACTATTGTGTAAAAAAATCATTTTTATTATTCAAGCTAGCCAAACATAACCTTGAACAAATGGAAGAGGATCTGGCAAACCAATATGAAGATTTTCTGAAAGCTAATGATCTTTTGAAATGCAGACTAGAGCCCAAGACAATGACACCCAAACATACAGATGATGACAGTGATTGTGAAATTGTAGAAGTGGTAAATGCAAAATTAGATAAAAAATTTAACCCTAAAACTGTATTCCTAAATAAGGAGTTGTCCATTAAAATTGCTAAGAAAGCTTCAGATGCTGAGAAAAAACTTCAAATCAAAGGAAAACATGCAATATGGATAAATGATTCTGTGATGGTAAAAAAAGTTAAACCAACTCAGTCTTTTTTAGCCCAGGATAGCCGTAATAAAAAACCTCCTGACCATTTTGTTACGGCTGGAACAGGAACAGATGATGATTTTTTTAAAAATCTCTATCGTCGGGAAATATTAGCTAATATTGTAAGTGACTTTTTTAAAAATTACAGTCATCAGCAAGTAATAAAAGTTTGTGCTCCTTTTATAACTACAGATTGGTTAAGAGTAAACAAACTTTATGTTTGTAATTATTTTGTAGTGACAACTGAGCGTATAGCTGGAGCATCAGAAGGAACATATAGTAATGAAGATATAGCAAATAGAGATACCCCACGTGGGAGTGGTACTGTCTCTTCATTAAATTCAGATTTAAATGGTTTAAAACCTAGGATGAAGTTGTTGATACCGGAGACTCTATTAACATTATGTACTTGGAAATTACAAAAACATTTATTTCATAAAAATAATAATATTACAATTCAGAATTTGAATGGAGAATTGGTAAATGGAATATCACGAAATTTTCCATTAAGTCTGCTTCAACTTTGCATATATGCTTTGAGTGCTGATCATATCACTAAAAGAAAAGCATCAGCTTCAGAGGATTCTCTGAATGACCCCCAGTTGTCTACATCCTCTATTTCATTATGTGATTCTGCTAACAATGAAAACTACAATTTTGAAAAATTACAAGAAGAAACAATGTTAAATAACCCAGTTACTTTATTTAAACTGTGTTTGAATGCTATAAGGGAGCAAATGTATAAACCAACTTTTGTAGCAGAACTCCATGATGGTTCTTTAAACACTGATCAATCACATATATTTTCAGTTTTAACATTGAAAACAATATGTTATAAAGAAGTTGTGAATAATTATTTTGTTAAAAAAATATCAAATAAGCTTAGTATAAATGACTTAGAAACCAACAGTTGCAGTTCAATAGATACATTTGATGAAACATTGTCACTAGATGTTGATGAGTCTGATTTTTTGCCACAAAAAGATATCCACATGATAAAATCTCTCTCCACTCTGTGTATAGAAAAGATACAATATTTGCTTGCAGTCACATGTCCATCTAAAGGTAAACAATGTCGTCAACTCTTATTCACTCCAGATAGCTTAAAAACGATTACTTTTAATAGTATTAAAAATATTGATTTTGATAATATAAGCATGTCAAACATAGAAAATTTTACTATAGATTGTGTAAATACATTAACAGAAGAAGCATTCCGTAAACTTGAGCAGTCAATTCCAAGTAACTTAGAATACCCAGACATAGATGATAGAGAATCTCAGGGTTTCGATGATGAATATGAAGATGACTATGAATATCAAGAGGAACATATTACTGAGGAGGAACATATCACTGAGGAGGAACATATTACTGAGCAGGAACATATCACTGAGCAGGAACTTATTACTGAGGAGGAACATATTACTGAGCAGGAACATATTACTGAGCAGGAACATATTACTGAGGAGGAACACATTACTGAAGAGGACCATATTCCTGTGGAGGAACACATTAATGAGGAGGAACACATTACTGAGGAGGAACACATTAATGAGGAGGAACATATTACTGAGGAGGACCATATTACTGAGCAGGAACATATTACCGAAGAGGAACATATTACTGAGGAGGAACATGTACATAATAATGAAAATAACTGGTTAGCGCAAGTACAACTACAAGAACCAAGATCTTGTGTCACTCCCACTATAGCTATAAATATAGAAAAAGAAGCAAAAAATATAATGCCTGCTATAACACAGGTAAAACTTGAACCAGAAGATGTTTTGGAAAGTGAAGTTGACACATCAATTGTTAAGTCAGAAACTTTACACAATCTTAATGAAATGACAGTGATACCTGAGAATATTGTGACCAAATCCGAAGTAGTAGTTAACACCTCTCATACGGACGTAGAAGTTGAAAGAAGAGATAGTGTTAGTTTTGATGTGGATGCCTTTGAATCCTTTGTTCAAAGAAACAAAATAATGCGTTCACTAAATGATCATAATACTGAGGAAATTTTCACTCAAAGTATGTTCAGAGTTCGTAGACAGTTTGAGCCTGATTATGAAGATATTAATGATTTAAATAATAGTTTATTAGTGCCACAAACCTTTGAACCACTGCTAGAAAATGCTAAAGGCTGTCTCATGGAAAGCAGTTCTGATGAAGGTACAAGCAGTAAGAAAATAGTTGGAAAGAAAAAGGTTGAAAAGCGAAAAATAAGAGTAAAAAAACATGAAACAAAGGCAAATAAAGATACTACACCGACTTTGAAAGAAAAAGTACCTATAAGTAGTGACATAGCTGTTATGACTCGGAGAATGCGTGACAGAATAAGACAAGAAGAGAAAAAAATTGAGTCTTCAGACTCTGAAACTGAGAATGTTATGTTGAGTAATTTAAAAGAAAAAGAGAAAAAGAGTGACAAAAAATCCAAAGGCAAGGATGGACTACCTTCAAAAACTAAGAATCTTCCTAATGAAAATTTACAAATTCATAACAATTCTAAGACCAAAGAAATGTCGCTATTGAAAACTAATAGTGTTTCAGACAATGAGATTCAGTGCAATGCTGTAGACTCTACAGAGCAAGTAAACGAAGCAGTGGAGAATAATACTAAAACTGATGAACAATTCACAACTACTGTATCAGTAAAACGCAATTTGAATTCAGATAATAGTGTAATAAATGACCATTTTTTGTCATCAATGTTAGATTTTAGTGAACCTGCAGAAACAGTGGAATGTGAACCATCTATGCCCATATTTGATGATGTTGAAAGAAAGAGGACAAGACGACAAGGAGCTCTAAAGAAAAACAAACCAGAAAATAATGCATCAGAGACAAAAAAAGATAAATTAATTGTGCAGAGTTCCATTGATACAAGTAAAGTTAATGCTGAAGCTGAAAATGACAAATTAGTAGAGAAGATTACCTTTACAGATCGTGATGGATGGCATTGCTACCCTATGGATGGCAATGATAAGAAACTGTATCAAAATCCTTGCATTTTGTTAGATAAGCTTCCAGAAGCCTTTGTTGACACATATTTTCTTTATCAAGATATCACAGAAAAGACAAAAGAAGACCAAGAGGTTGACAGGTAAGTTTACAATTATTTTCAGAGACATTTTGCTGAAACTATTATTTGAAGTACTTTTAATAGAAAACTGTAATTACAACTAGTATTCAGTACTACAGCACAGTATTAAAACAATGTTGTAGTCACATAGACTACTTGTAATGAAGGTGTTCTGTTTAAATATTGTATATGATGGAAATAGCTATTGATTTTGTTATTATATTCATACATACACTGATATACTATTATTTTATTTGGTGATTTATAATATAGTTATTGTAAGTCACCATCAATCAATCACTAGTATTTAAAAGTGGTATTCATAAAAATTTGTTAATTAACATTCTAAACATTATTTAACTAAGCAACTGTTTAAGCCGTAAACAGTATTTAAAAATATCTTATTCATAAACAATAATTGTAAGATTGCTTAATTAACTAAATACTACTTAACTTTTTTACCCTAGCAACTTTATAGTAGAATTTAGTAGAATATAGGTGGTTCAAGCAATTTTCTTATCAAAAGTCAAAACTTTTCAAATGATTGGTTGTTAAAATGATTTTGATAGATTAGAGTTATGTAAAATGACAAATTTGTTTTCATGACCTTTTACTTTATTTTTAATTGTTGTAGGCTTTACTGGCACAACTAATTAAACATAATCTAAAAATTTAAAATAAGGAATCTTATATCTCCTTATAAACTTGTACTTTTTAAAAGTCTGCTTCATCATACTGCATTACAGGGTCCAACCTATATTTATAAATCTTAGCAGGAGGGCGCCTGAATTCATTTACATCTAATACATCTTGCTCAATGTGTAAATCGTTACCAAAACCGTGATACCATTTTTTGTCTCAATTTTCACAAAATCAAACACCAGCTGTTAAATGCAACAATAGTTTTGTCCGCCATTTTGTTTCTTAAGAGAGTTAAACAGTGGGGTGAGGTTTTAATCTGACAGCTACTTAAGTAACTCTTTAAACAGGACTTAATAGTCTAAATAGTGTTTATGATTACAATTTTCTTTAAATAACCGTTTAAAGTATTGCTTAAAAAGTAATCAATGTTTATGAATAACACTGTAAATGTAAAAGTATATGTCTATATCTTTGTTCATAAATTTTATTTTATATTATTAAATTACATATTTAAAAAAACATGAATTTATTTATGTATAATAAGGAATAACAAGTAAAATAAAATGTGTCACTGGGAAGTTCGTAGTGGTGCAGGTTCAGAGTAAAACACAAATTGAATAGATTACTAAACAACCACCTATGGGCTTGTTGAACTCCTTAACAAATTTGCAGATCTTCACCAGACAATTCCACAGAATAGAGAATAAATACATAAAATTTAAATGTAACATAGTTAGAATATAGATTGATGGATAGATAACACTTTATTGCTAACCAAATATACAATTTCAAAAATACACAATTACAATATTGTCGTAGCAGAAACGATAGGCGGCCTTATCGCTTAAAGCAATCTCTTCCAGGCAACTTAACTTAAGGAAAAGTTTAACCTAATCTGGTGTTGTATGTGGTGCAGATTATTAGATATCATAAACAAACATACTTAAACTACATATTTTATAAATTAAATACATACATAAACATATTTATAAGAGAGAGAGAGAGAGAGAGATTAGTCTATAGTATAGTGGGAAGTAGAAAGGCGAAGGAATTCAAAACGATTATTATTCTATATAATATATAAGAATTAGAATATGTTCATTACTAAACAAAAATGGTCTTAAAAGAGATTTCTGTCAGGTAATCTGGATTCAAAAGTTATGCAGTGCAACTCTATTACTTGTACATATTGTCTGTTTATGTTCATATATTGCAGACTAATCTTTGCCGAGTAGAGCATATCGATAATTTGGGACCAAAGAAATATATACCCATTTTTAAGCAAAACTTGTGTCTGTAATTATGGAATACTAGGATAAGCCCCCGACTTCGTCTATGCTTCACTTGAAATTCCCGCGGGATCTCCGGGATAAAAAGTCGCGCACATTTTAATTCTAACACATTGCTGTCGCTCAGCGAAAATAGCATTGAAATCGGCCCAGTGCTTTTTACGTGAATCCCGAACAAACAGACAAGAAATCTAAAAAAAAAACATCTTGGTCTCTATCGTTTCTATACTCTATTCCAGTTATTTTTTTTATAATAGCTTCAATGTACAGACACGGTGTTTTTAGAATTTTATAATATTATACATTTAAGCTATAGTTATGTTAATGTTACAGATTAACAAACCTGAGCACGTTAGGTAGAGCACCTAATAATGCTAAGGATGGTAAACCCAAAACTAAACACAAAGACTGTGAAGATGGGAAAGAGCTACTAAAAGTTGCTGGCAGTCCTGATAACTCTATACCAGTGGGCCCTACATACTCCGATCATGCTGCTGAATTGACGCCCTCGGAAGATGAAGGTGATAATGCTGATGATATGGAACCACCACCAATACCAGTGAGTTTTAACTTTTATCAATTAAACATGATTTGCATTCTTGTGTTATTTGTGAATGTTCCTAGTACATACTGAAGTTTAGGATGATTTATGATGAAATAAAACTGTCTAAACCAATATTGGTTACAGTGACACTACTGTGCATGATGAATGTTAAAGATTGACTATGGAGGTCTGCTTGCCTGTGGTTCATATAGTCCCTATTTCAGTCCAGACTATGTGATTGCACTTTAGACAGGTCAAAAAGCCACCACAATAATTGTAGGTTAATAATAATACGAGGGTGGGCCTTGGTCTTGTCATGTCTGGTTGTTATCAAATTTCTTTATTCACTGCTCTGCAAAGCTCTGGGTATTTTGTTTTGTATATTGCATCCACCTCAACCTGTTAGCTAGTCATGATTTCCACTTCTGTTATATTAATTATGAAATATACCTATCCCAGGGTTCTTGGTGTGCTTATACAAGTTCAAGTTTCAATTCAAATAATGTTGAATTATAAATATGTAAGTTAAATTATAATTATAAATAATTTTCATTGTTCATTATCCAGTTTACCAAACCAACAACAGAGAATAACCTTGCTAAGAATTCCTTGATGGATGACAATGAGAGTGATACAGAATCCAATGTGAAGGTCAAAGAGGAATCCACAGATGAGACCACCGTGAAAAAAAAGCCAGGTCCTAAGTCGAAAACAGTGTTCCCAGTCAAACCCAAAACTGATGAGCTCATGTTAACTGCAGATAAAATGATGAATAAGGAATTGACATTGTTGCATACACCAGTGGTATTGAATGAAAGTGTCTCAGAGGTACCAGTAAAGAACTCTATTCCGAAGCCCAAACAGGTTAGTGAATGTAATTTCCTAAGCATGTACAATTCATAACTACACTTGCTTAGTGTTGTGAAAGGGATATAATGGTAGACGTGATCCTTCCATGAAAGAGATTCTTTTACAAGAATCTCATATGCTAAATATTGGCCCTAGAGCCTGTGTGTGTAGTTGTATTGTTTAAGGCATTCCACTCTGACTAGTACTAATATCAGTGCAGGCTAGATTGTGTATAGAATAAATTTGTTTTTCTTTTTCTTCATTAATTGTTTGAATTTGTATTTACTTGTGTATTTCTTTAATTTTTGCTAACCACGGTACACTGAACATAAGATGGAATATTGTGTACATTTTCATAAATTTTACATTCTTTTTCAGAGAAGTTCTTCAAGACCTGAGAGGTCTACAAAAGAACGCAATCAGGTTGAAGACAACTCGTCCTCTGAAGAAGAGAAACAATGGGTTAACACCAAAGAAAAACTTCTCAAACGGATGGGCAAAAAAGAAGATGCGATGTAAGGATAGACTTAATTTTGTTTGGATTTAACATTTTTAAGAATAATTGTGGCCAAATATGGTAATCCACAAAATAGGTTTTTCTCTTTCTTATTTCTTTCGGTCTGTAATCAACCATGAGCTATATTAACAGATATTTATGTTCTTTTAAGTAACTTTTTCAGATCGGTACATCACATAAATTGTATAACAAAATTACACTGCACTTTAACTGTTTACTCAATGTCACTTATGCTGACTCTGTGATCAGTAAAAGTGACCTGGTTTGAGTATGAAAAACAGTTTTTTAAACTCGCTTCTAAAACACCTATAAACCTCGTATAGCTATTATGAGTAAGAGAGTTGACTATGTTACTTTTATTGACTCTGTGGCCGGTGGTTGGTAAAAGTGATATAGTTTGAGTATGAATAACACTTAAACCCATTTTTCAGAAACCTAAACCTCATATACCTATTATAAGTAAGACAGTTGACTTCATGATACTTTTACTGACTCGGTTGTCGGTAAAAGTGACATAGTTGGGTCAGGAATAACACTTTTTTAAATTCGTTTTTCGGAAATCCAATAACCCCGTGTAGCTATTGTGAGTAAGAGAGTGGATATCTAAATATTTTTACCAGTGCCGACGACGCGAAACGAGCAAAATTGGTGAGCGAGTTCATAGAGAAGCGCAGCGATGCGCCGGAGTCGCGGATGCGGCGAAAACCATGCCGACCGAGAAGATCCAAGAAGAAACTTCTTGAAAGACAAAAGCAATTGCGGTAAGAAAACACTAATTTAATAGTAGATTGTTACACGAGAGGTAAAAGTGATTTATATAGGTATCAGATAGTTTGGCGCAAGAGCGTAGCGAGGGCGCTAATAGTTCTGTGTCCGAATAGGCCATTCATCTGAGGTTAATACTCTGCACTTCATTTTGAATATGAGAAAAATAAATAAACACTGATTAGGTAAACAAACAACTACTTCTCTAATGAAATCATGCTTTGAATCCATATCTAAATCTGATGAAACGTTTTTCTGTGGCATACTACCAGACAATTTTTTTTGTCACAGATGTTAGTAAATGTTTAGCTGTTTTTGTAAATGAGATAATAATTTATTAAAAACTAATTTATAAGTATAAAATGATGTTACAATATTTCACTTTAATTCCATTCATTACTTTGACTTTATTCATCATCACTTTCATAGGACTCATCTGCTCCACCGACCATCAATCTTGCGATGGAAGTGACTGGTTTATTACTAATTAAGCTGACTAATATTGTTATGTTGATATTTATGTTTTGTTACAGTGTCTTATCAAGGGAACTGTTAGGAGAAGCAATAGAGTCAACCGGAGCCAGTAAGAGATATTCACAGGTGTTCGCGAAGGGTCGTCGAAATATTAGAAAGGTTAGCGGCTTTGTTTAATTATTTCGCAGTATACCATTATTTTTAATATCATAGATAGATAACATTTATTCAAGATACGCGCTGGCGCTGCAACGCCATCTATTGACAACTTACAGTATAATTGTTAGCTTATAGACCTTCATTATAAAATAATTAAATGTGCCAAATTTCATGGTGATTGGTAAATTGTGTTGGAGTTTTTAGAAGTTATCAAAGTGCCATGTCTATATGCAATTAGTTTGGGTTGAACTAAAGTAATTTTTAATATTTTTTTACATAGGTCATCAATAAGAAATCACTTGCTACGAGTACAGTTATTGCTAATGTAGAGGAACTAGAAAGGAAACGACGGCTGAACATAAATCAAAATAGACTGGTAAGTTTAATTGTAGTAGAAATACTTGGTGACGCCATCTAGCGATGTTGGGTAGTTTACAGACAACTTCACTTCATACGTCACTGCGGCCGCCCACTCGCCAGAAGATGGTGCATGGACTTTTGAATTTTGATTCGTTACATACGCTTACTCGTCGTCGTTGGTCGCTGCTGTACTCGTTGAGCAGGCGCACGTTAATAAATAATAATATTTAAAACCTTATCAAATAACTACTATCTGGTGATTGAAAAATTGTCCCTTAATCAAATACACAAAGACTAATAAGTGTTGCATCAAGTGGAAGGACTGGGATTAGGTTATAAGCTGGCCGGTTTCCCCTTGTGTCTGGTGTCATGGTGAAGAAGTTGTGGTGAACTCATGGTGATCTGACAATGTACTGTGATAAGATGAGTGGGCATATTTTCTTAGCTGCTCCAGTGGTTGTAGTAGTAGTCTTGATTGCCTGGCATCGCATGCTTTGGTTTATATCACCGTATTTGAATTTTGGGCTCGAACGTTGGTTCATCATAGCCCGCATACTGTCGTTAGGGCTATTTACACAACTTACAATACTTGTGAATGTCCTAAATATTATATTATTATATGATAGAACATTATATTGCCATATGACCTGTATTAACATAAAAATGATGTGGCTTATTTCTTAATAATAAGTCACGAATTTCGAGCACATTCCTGTCTCTGAAGGCCTAACACTGGCAATTTGGACCAATTACCGGTGGATATCAAGATTTTAAAAATTAATTATTTAAAATAAATTAAATATTTATTAAATGTAATATTTTGAGTTTTTTTTTATAAAATAGGAAGTAATATTGCATAGCACTGGATTTTCATGGGCTGGATTTTTTTATACATTAAAAACTTCATTAACACTAAAGTAAAACTAAAAGGTAATTTAAAAATAAATAAACTATACTATAAATAAAACTAGTAATATTTGTATTTTTTAAAGTGATTTTTGTATTATGTTTTTTTAAATTAATGTAAAGTTTTGAATGTAAATAAATATATGTATAATAAAATAATCTATAAGAAACAATGCATGCCAAAACTGGGAAACAAATGTCGCCATGCCACCAGGTCCCGGTCGAATGGTAAGGCCCAAGAAATGCTGGCTTGACGTTGTGAAGGATGACATATGTACCGATGGTCTCAAAACGGGGGATGCTGAAGGCCGTGCGAAGTGGAGTAATAAAATAGGAAAGCGGACTCTGGGCGTCGGAGTAAACGATCCGATCGCAACCGGGATTTAACGCTCAGATGATGATGAATACAAGCCCAAAGCCCGAATATGGCAGTCTTTAAAACATACCCATCTCTAACTGAAAATAAAATTGAATTTGAATGAATGATTACTGAATATTTAGATTCCTTCTTACATACCTGTTACTTCTGATTCAATATAATGACAAAAGTCCTCTGTGGTCAATCGGCCTAAGCCCTAGGGGCAGTCCGCTAGTTTAACTGGAACGTGGAGGTTCCAAGTTTGATTGCCGACAATATAAATTAGGTAAACAAACTCCACGTTGTTAAATTCTAATATGATGAATATAAAATATGAGTTTGTAAAAAATATCTTACCCCAGAGACAGAATGTAGATGGTAGGACATTTGCTCCTTTGGACGGCTACTATCTCTGGTCTAGAGTATACCGCCATAACAGCCCTGAATCGTATTCTGGCATCAGTGGCCAGGTTCCAGACCCCAATTCGAGGCCGTCCACAGATTGGTAGCAGCTTTATTGTTGTATTAAATAAAATATTTTTAACTCCTTTATTTATATTCTACTATCGTACCTTTCTGTAGCGTGAACTCCTTGGATTTGAAGAAGACGTGAACGTCGTAGTTATTAACGACGAGGTGTGTTTGGAATATGACTTTGAAGAAGAACGACCTGTTGTTACAATACATCCGTTTTTCACTAAAGTCATGAAGGCGCATCAGGTAGCCACCGTTATTCTTTAGTTGTTTATAAACTCTTATATATAGGTATAATATACTTACAATACTTACTTAAGCTAAGACCCGTAATTATGTTTTTGGCAGAAACTTCAAAGGTGTTGTTTTGCAGTTTTATTTTAAACAAAATTTATAATATTGATTTAATGTGAACAAAAATATCATTAACAATTTTTTAACAGCAAATAGTGTGTTCGTATTGAAAATCTCAACTTTTTAAAGTACTGCCTTTTCTAGTTACCACAAGGACTTCCAGTCGGTTTGGCTGAGGCTTTAGCTTGGAGATTATTTTAAAACATAAAAATTCAGGGATATTTGACACTGGCTAATCGGATATTCGACACATAATACAATAAATTATAAAATAGTATTCATATAAAAGAGCCACCGTCAGAATATCTTATTATCATCTTACGTTCAGCAATTCATTATACAAATAAATTAAATTATGCTTTAAACCACCATGAATAAGCAATTTGACTTATTAAAATTATGACGCCATAAGTCAGTATTCTCATATAAAATAAAGGAGGTTTTAACATTTGTGAGATGATAAAAAATATCTCAGTTTGATTTGACTGTCAAATACCCAATTATACAAACCGTGCAGAGCCACTCTAGCCATTAGCTTAATTTTAGAAATTGTTCGTAATAGTGAAGAAACTACATTTTGGTACACTTAATTATGTGGAAACTTAACATTTGTGGAAGACGAAAAATATATGGCAAACCATTCTTGAAATGGATTTGAATGTTGTCACATAAAATAAATACTTATGCAATATTTAGTGTTGCCAGTCTAATTACTTCAAATAATGCGACATATTCATTAAAACATCTTTTACCTCTTGTACAGAAATGAAGTTGTTTTGTTTTTACGGTATGCTGATGTATAGTTTATTTTCGGAGCATAGACAACCCTAAGAATGAATACTTAAAAAACATCTGTATTTTTGTAGTATGAAGGCGTGAAATTCATGTGGGACGCGTGCTTTGAAAGCCTTGAGATGATCGAATCTGGACATCCGGGTGGCGGCTGTATACTAGCTCATTGCATGGGACTTGGGAAGACCCTCCAAGTATTGGCGTTATTACACACGGTGTGTATTCTATCATTTTTTATTATAATAAGAGAATTGATTATATTGCGATATACTTTGGCAACAATAAATTACGATTTTATTTTTAAGATTTGCTTTTTGAATTTTATTGTATAATAAATAATGTCTTCGTATACTTTGAAAGAATTACATTTAAATTATATTTGACTTTTAATTATGTCATGTTAAAAAAAACTAAGCACTTGCCATTATGATACGAAAATGACTGATGGTTTACTATTAAATAAAAATTGATTGTTTACTTGACTCCCCAGACGTTAATGATGAAACAAGGGAATAAGCATTTGCCATTTTTTTTTTAAATTTTATATTATGGCATATTAATGAAGGTCTTATTGTAAGAATCAACAGAATATTGTGTTATTTCCCCATTTTGTGGGCAAAGGTATAAGTATAAAAAAATGTGTAACTGACGTCATGGGTAAAAAATTTATTTGGATTAAAAAATTCGAATATCAATAGGAAATTATAGTAATGAGTACCGTATGTTACCTCATAAAATTTCTAAATGAATTCTGAAAGCGACGGTGGGCGGTAAAATCTTACAGTCTTCCCCATCGGCTTGTTTAGTGTTGCAGATGGCCATGGGCGACGGTAAGCACTTACCAGTGAGTGGGCCGTTTGCCAAATTGCCTACAAGCAAACATAAAAAATAGTCATTAATATAATTCAATAAATCAATAATATAATTATGGCGAATGCAAATAAATGTATTGAAGTCTGAAATGAAGTCAGTAAATAATGTAGTCGGTATCGATAATAATTGTGTAGGGTAGCCTGGAGGAGATCGCCTTTGGCGACAAGACAGCCCATTGTATTTTAATGTATATGTAATAAAGTTATTCATTCATTCCGTTTGTCATATAATGCAATTCAAAAAACATTCTAAGTCACTTGTGATAAGTTAGTGATTAAAAAATAAATCACAGGTACTAACACACCCGCGCGTAGGTATGAGCCGAGTACTAGTGTGCTGCCCTCTTTCGACAGTCCTCAATTGGGTGGACGAGATTCACAAGTGGATCGGCCCCGTCACTAATCAAATAAAGGTAAGCTTAATGTTAAATAAACGGGTTAGGGTAAACCCTATCTATGTTAGATAAAAGCTCTAGGGTAAGCTCCATGTTAAATGCCTAGGACATCTTAAGCTCACCTTCTTGGTTTAATAAAAGGGCTAGAGTAAGATCTATATTTAATCAAAGGGATAGGGTACGTTTGTTAAACAGAAGAACTAAGGTAAGCTTTGTCATGGATAAGGGCTTTCTTTTTAATATAAATGGAATTATATGTTAGAAGTACAAAACCGTCTTAAACAGTAATCTTTTGTATTAGTGAAGCCTAATAAATGTATATGTTTTACAAGCCACGAAAGCTAAGGAGGAAGCTTCAGGTATAATTGTTTAAATCATGCTTTGAAAACAAAATTTTAATTATTCCTTTTAGTTAGTGATTTATATAAGTCTCATGTATCACTGTTATTAATTTTGTTTTCGAAATTTTTTTATTTATTCCTAGCTGTAAGTAGCGGACCATTTTCTACTCGGGTTTTTAATTTGATTGATATTAATGTTTTCTAAACCTTGAAACATTGAAATATACACAAAATCCTAAGATAAAACCCCTATTTTGAAAAGAAGTTCTTTTACGCGGCTTGCAAGAAAGAACTGGCAGAGATAGTCACGTAAGGAAAAAGCGTGATGCAGACGACCCTAAACCTAATTTTTATTATACATTTTCGAACTTTAATGCAATTTATTGCTTTAATGTTTCCTTTGGACTGTGTTTTGCACAAATTTGTACGTTGTGACACTTGAGGTCGAGCTCTCGCTGCCGCAACAACGTATTTGGCACAAAATTGTGGTTGAATTTAAAACGAAACGATTTATTGTTGTTGTCTCACTCTGTTTATATAGGATTTGTATGAAATGGGTATATACTCTTGGGAATATATACGATTAACTTATAATTTAGTCATTTGAGGTTTGCACCTGAAACTGGTACCAGGTCTTTATTATGAGACAGGAACATTAGTTTTATTTGGCATGGAGGTTAAGATCTAAAATAAAACAATATCCAGCCGTGTACTTTATAGTGTTTTAAAATTAGAAAGTCGTGTAACCGCCCTTAAGTCCCTAACATTTGATTGAACCCCTTTGATCCATTTCAGCAGTAACAGTGACCTTTCATTACAAAACAGGTATTTGAGCTCTCCAAACTCCGTAAGACATACGAACGCGCTTATCAACTCGAAGACTGGTACAATGGTGGCGGAATTTTCATCATAGGCTACGAATTGTTCCGTAGTTTGACAACCTTAGATCCCGACTTTGATGATATCCGACCGACGATCATCAACAAGATTCGTACAGCATTGTTGGACCCTGGCCCGGACATTATAGTTTGCGATGAAGGCCACCTGTTGAAGAACGACTGTTCTGTGTTGGCCGTAGCGATGAGTAGGGTGGTCACAAAGAGGCGTATCGTGTTGACCGGCACTCCGATGCAGAACAACTTGAGAGAGTACTTTTGTATGGTCAACTTCGTGAAGCCGAATCTCCTTGGAAAGTATTCGGAGTATTCTAATAGGTAAGTGGTATTATTATTTTTATACCTAAGACTTTGTGGTGTTTATCCATTTTATCCTTTGATGTACTCCACCTTGTTTGTCTTAGGCATGGTTGGGTATAATAATTTGGCATCCAGACGAAAGTTGGTATTGACATTTAAATTGTTAAAGAATCAAATTGTTTTTGTTAATTGTTTGTATTATCTGAAATCAAACTGAACATTCAAGTGAATTTTGTGATGAGCCGTAGGCAACCACCAATGTTCGTAGTACCATACGGCAAGACCAACTTCCTTAATAAGGCGCCGATGACACAAATCTTGCGAATATTGAACAAGATATGTCAACAAATTGACATTTTTATCTGTACTGTGACTGAATTCACGAGAACTGCATATTATATTCTATGTTATGACGTCTGAATATATATATATATATATATATATATATATATATATATATATATATATATATATATATATATATATATATATGTATATATAATGTATTATGGGTGTCACGTGTACACGTGATACACATAATACGTGTATCATATCATGTCACATGTATACCACATGCTATCGTATTGGTGACAACTGTAATGACAGCGATGTTTGTAAGTTAGTAAATAAATTTCTCATAGTAAATAATAATGTATATCTGTGTATGTATAATATTTATGTATAAAGGTGAATTTCTAAGTGGGCCTTTAAAGCTATGTCCTGAAGGATATGAAAAGCGAAAAACATTCAAAGGAGTTTCGAGCCTCATTTTCATGAAAAATGTGATATCATTGGATTTTTGAAACATTAATTACCTTCGTCTAAACTAAAGTTACTTAATTAAAAATGATTTATTAGTATTTGATGTCCTTAGTAGTTTACTAATTTGAATATAGGCGTAGGGGTAGTAGAACGCAGAAGAGACAGATTAGATTCCTTTACAGTATGTAGTTTGGTTTTGTTTTTGCTGGGACAACCCTAGTGTTGTCTGTTGTACATTCAATTTGCTTGATGCGTCTAATATCGGCATTATGTAACTTGATCACTTGGGAAATATAAAAAAAATACAAAATTCCAATGTTGTATTAGTACAGTATTATGCCATAAATGACTTGTTGATCTCAGACTACCCTATATTTAGGAGGATTCACACGATCGTAATTTTGGCTTGCAGTCTTCTTTACGATTATTACATTCGCTGCTTTTCATCATGTGGACAATGTCTTAGTGTTAAACGACGCTTATTGTTCCGCCTACATCAGTTTGTTGTCTTTAATAGATTCGAAAATCCAATAATGAACGGCCAACATCGCGACTCTAGTGAAGAGGACATAAAACTAATGAAAGCAAGAACGCATATCCTCCACAAGGTACTAGAGGGCTGTCTGCAACGACAAGAAGCATCCGTCCTGTACCCGTATTTACCCAAAAAACATGAATACACTGTCTTCATACCACTAACAAAATGTCAGTGGGATCTGTACAAATATTACATAGATAAATATGGCAGAAAAACCAAACAGAGTACATTGAAGGACTTTCATATACTGCAGAAGATTTGGTCGCATCCGCAGGTGTTGCATAATTTTCAAATGAAAAGCCGCGAAGAGAAGAATAGGATCAAATGTAAGTTATCTGTCGTTATTTTTCATTAATCCCCCCCGTGCACGATAACTTACGCACAGGATTACCAAATGCTAAAAATTAACATCACTTAATATCATGTTATAAATGGAGATTATCATAAATGTTTTTAATGTTTTTGAATTTTCTAGTAAACATCGCGATTTTAGATGCTTTTGACTCTAGCTTTAGGATTTTTTTTGATTGTTGGTAACCCTGCACCCATGTTTTGACAAAAATGGGACTCTTGCGATGTTATCTCCTCGTTTATTTTTTTCCAAACATCTGGGTGCGTGATATATGAATATATGAATAAAATTTAATAAGAATATGTAACCTATATGCTGCTTTACGACGTTGTAGTGATATCGCAAAAAAGTAAATATTTAGGCATGGCGCTATATGTATATGTGACTGAGGATTGAATTTTTTTCCAATGTAGACATGTATGTATGTAATTAAGAATGTTCTGTAATTCATCTAAGTAATAGGTGAGTAGATAAATGAAGTGAGGCATTTTTTTTTAAATGTTTGTACGTAAACTTATATAACATACCATGTGGTTTTTGTCTATGTGGTTAATAGTAATATATCCATTGAAAACCATTCCGCCTTTACCCATACTAATTCAATTATTTAATACTGAGGTTTCACTTTGTGAATCGGAGACTCCGTCTTTCTATTAAGGGTCATCATATCTCATCTGTATGTATAATATGCAGTGAAACTTTTAATCATTTTCTCCAGTGGAAAAATTAGAAGACGACCTTGCACGTGAAGACCTGGTGAGCGAGGATATGAAACCCGAAGACACAGAGGTCTGGTGGTTGAAGTTTTTAGATGATGGAAGCAGGCTGGACTGCTTGGAAAGCTCCAATAAATTTGTAGCTGTGTTTAGGATATTGGACGAATGTAACGCCCTTGGGGACAAAGTGTGAGTTTGTATACATTTTCTTGACTATTGAACGAATTAATGAATGAATGATTCTTGATTTTAGATAATTTTTGATTATTTGTTTCACATTATGTATTGTTTTTTTTATTATTATTTTTAGTCAATGCATCACAATTATTGTGGTGTACGTGTCTCAAATTATGATCATTAATTTATAAAAAAATAAATTTATATAAATTGACAAATCTGACATGAACACTAATTATAATGTCTAACGAAAAATCCAGCCAAAAATGTTAAGATCTAATTGCAAGCTTTACCATTTTGCGTCTGTTTTATACTTCACTTGCTTTGATTGTCTAATAGGATTATTTTGTGCCCGGAAATATTTATGGGGGGTTATTTAAAACGTATATTTCATAATTTTACAGTTTGATATTCTCAACGTCTCTTTTCTCCTTGGATGGCTTAGAATATTTTCTAAAGAAGATAAACAAGTGGAGTCTCGGACAGGAGTACTATAGACTTGACGGATCGGTCCCAGCTGAAGTGCGTCAGAAGTGGTGTCGTGAATTTAACGCTGAAAACAATCGGACCACTAAGTGAGTATAGACAGAAACTATGGAGGGTAGAAGCAAGGAGAACCATCTCAGTGTATCAAAAGCATCCAATTTAGGTGGCGCCATGGTAAGATTTTAAAAACAGCGCCATAAATTATAAGAGTAGGATAGCAAATTAAAAAAGGAAAGAAAAACATCTGCTTTGTTATAGCGCATTTTTTAAAATTATTATAACATAGACAAACGTCGATATGGAATATAATTATATATGGTTTTTAAGCGCCTAGTTATTTGTAAATAATAAATAGAAAATAATATTAAAAACTTAATGAAATTTTAAAGAAAGTCAGAGATATTAAAATTTTCAACTCCGCACATTTCCCTCTGTATATAGCTGCTGCTAAATTCATATAATTTCCATTTGCTACGCTAGCGCGATTTCGGCGACTCTTCGAACAATAATTTGCTGTTTAGAGGTGGAAATGTTTTCATCTTGTTCCCAAGACGGTTTTCCTTACTTCTACCCTCCAAAACAGAACCATAGAAATTAAAATTGCATTCCTCGTCCACGATAACCTGACGCGCAGGGTTACCAAATTCTAATAAATAACATCACTTAATATCATGTTATAAAATAGGTAAACAATAGAGATTAAAATTTTTTTAATTTTTGCTGGAATTTTCTAGTAACAATCGCGATTTTAGGTGTTTTTGACTCTAGTTTTAGTTTTTTCTTTATAATGCTGCGCCGTTCACTATAGGCTGGATGTTTATCCTCACATCCCTGGGTCCTTATGCTCATATACGCAACGGATCTCAAGAAAGTTTCTCTTGCACATCTCATGAGCTCGCAGTTTAGGTCTGAGACATATGGTATAGTTTTTTTTTTAAATAAGGGTGAAGCTGGCTTAGAAGAAACTATTAAATTTCTTCTAAGGCAGCAGCACGTTGGTAACAGATCTAGTATTGCAAATTTCCACTGGCTATAGTAACCACTTTGATGATCCACCAGGGCTCAAGTCTGCTATTACAACCATGTGCATAGTTCACTGTCGTCAAAATTGTAGTTTTTTATATATAGAAACATATTGTATACTTTTTTAAAATTTTCATACAAAAACAACCATAATGGTGCCTTAATACCATTTTGACGCCAACTAACGACCATTCTGACTTGATGGTAATAGCAAATTGGAGCCCAGGTTTCGGTTTACAATAAAAATGAGAATAGATGGAAATGTTAGATAGATAGATACATAGATAACACTTTATTAGACACCAATACAAAATAAACTTAAAGACAAAAAATATATCTAGTTATGTACAAAGGGCGGTCTTATCGCTAAAAATCTATCTCTTCCAGACAACCCCAGGAATGAATGATGGTGGTATACATCACATATAGTACGAACTACTTACTTGTTAATAATAAATACATAAAATGTTTATAGATGAAATTAAATATCATATTCCAACGTCAGGTAGTATTTTTTGATCATAGTTTTAAATATTCGCTAGCGATTTTGCTTGTCTGATAGCAATAGGAAACGCTACCCTTAAGAGTAAAAAATTGTTGTAAAAAGTTGAGTTATGCGCAGGAGTGTTCAATCGAAGTAATTATAATGGGCTATCAATCCGTTCAATGGTGACAATGTGTTTTATATTCGCAGGTTGTTCTTAATATCGACCCGCGCCGGTTGCCTCGGCCTGAACATGACCGCAGCGAACCGGGTCATCATTCTGGACACCTCGTGGAATCCCGCCCACGATATCCAGAGCATCTTTAGAGTTTACCGCTTCGGCCAGAAGAAGGACTGCTATATTTATCGTCTTGTGGCTCTGGTCAGTTGATCTAATTAACACACTGTCATTAGCTTGTATGTATCATATTAATGCTGATGAACCAAATTGAATTAGTTTGGTTGAAAAGCACAGAACTGAAACAACATGAAGATATTCAATTACATTGAATGATTCAAGTCTATGTTTGTATTGATCACTTTGATTGATTTCTACAAATTAAAAGACATAAATTTACTCAGTATTGTTACGTGCGAGCGGGTGTACACACTTAAGATTGGAACTAAATGCTTTTATTGCCTCACACAGCCGTACGTGATACTCCTCTACAGGGTTGCCCCTTCACACACAACTAACATTTGGTGTCAGAAGTGGGATACCCACAAATATCTATCTATCTCTGTCTTTTCCTTCCTGAACCTCCTACTCTAGAATTTCGATCTTCATTTCGTTATTCTTTTGTTTATCATCTATCCGTTTGTAAAAGGTATCTGTCCTTGTATTTTCTTCTGAATCTTCGGAATCTTGCACATTTTTCTGAAACTCCTTAACCAACTATATCGTTCCACCATTGCTCGTCACAGTACTTTCTTAAGTTTTCGCGACTAGTATAGATAATTAAAACATATGAATCATCTAATATCAGACTATAACAGATTTCACACTAATTTTGGCCGACTTCCAGATAATTAATTGATTTTAAATTTGCATACATATTAAGAACCAATGACAATATAATTTTATTTTTATAAAATTATTAACAACATTATCTTAATTTAATTGTTTTATGAATAATATATAACTGAAAGAGACATAATAATTGTGTATAAAATATTTGTTGTAATTTTAAGAGCATTATAATCAGTAATATAATCAATAATATAACCAATAATATAATAATAATATCTATATGTAGTCATAAGGACAACAAACGGCTTGAAAAAAAACTATAAAAAAATTGTATGTCTGTCAATGCGAAACATGTAACTTGAAACTTAGCATCACATCTGCAAAAATGTCCATGTTTCAAACAAATAAATTACTTTGACAAGTTTTCTATAGGGTTCAGTAGTCATCTTTTTAAAAAAAAAAAACTGAAATTTTGTGAGATCGCCAAGTACATCTCCCTGTGTACTTTACAGTTTTCTTTCAAAATACCGAGTCTGTATCGGTAAAATTTAACAATACAGACTGTATTGATATATATGTATATCGTTAGACTTTATAGATTAGATTATAATGCTTAATGAATTGCTATCTCTGAAATACTCGAGCCAAAAGATAGAGAGACTGACACTAGTTTCTTTGGACGGTGGAAATTATGAAACTTTTTTGTTTTAGGGCACAATGGAACAGAAAATGTATGAGCGCTCAGTGACGAAACAAGCTGTTGCTTGTCGTGTGGTGGACGAGCAACAAATAGATCGCCATTACAACATGGCTGAACTCACCGAACTTTACCAGTGAGCTTATTTCAATTATATTCAAACTTAAAAAGGAGAAGGTCGTTCATCGTGTAAATATTTTTTTATGTATGTTCAGCCATAACTTTTTGGTTTCTGAATCGATGTTTATATTTTTATTTCGCGTTGGATTCAGTACTGCTTCAAAATTCTCCCATATAAATTTTATTGCTATTAAACTTTGGCTTCGGAAGATATAGCAGAAAATTAATTAAAATCGGACAGAATATTTTTTTTTGTTTCTGAACCGTTTTTGATAATTCTTTTTGCATTGGATTCAGTATAGCGTCAGAATAGTTCCATATAAATTACATTGTTATTGGATCTTGGATTCCGAAGATATAGCAGGGAATTCAAATATTCAAAAACAAATGATCAAGAACGTTCTGTGCTGGACTACGATTATGAAGGCGTACAACAGAACTCCTTAACGACAGGCAGCACGAACATGTAAATTGAGTTACGAGTTCTGTTTCGTCTAGCCGTCGTTTCCGTATTTGAGAAGCTGTCTTACTAGAGATATCACTGCCTCTGTGGTCGAGCGGGCTAAGCCTTTGCCGGCCTACCTCGCTGCAAAGCAGAGGCTCCGGGTTCGATTCCTAGTATGGTAAATTTCGGAAAGGAATTTTCTCCGTTATTTACTATGGTCTGGGTGTATGGGACGGCCCCAGAGCAATCCGTTGTATACTACCCATAACACAAGCGTACCTTGCTTCATTTAGGGATATACAATATGTGTGTTTACTTGCCAGTAGAAAAAACATTATAATACATAGCTGAAAAGCGTAGCTGGGCATTAACTCGTTAATCCGTTAATCGTTAATTAACGAAGTTAACATATCGAGTAACGGATTAACTTTTAAGTTAACTTAAAAATATGTTACCGGACTCGTTAACTTCCGTTAAATTTCTCAAAGATAGTTAATCGTTAATCCAGCACAATCACAATCTATTTATTAAATATAATACTGCTATACCCTCAAGCGCTGCAGTTGAACGTCTTTTCTCCACGGGAAGGATATACTACAGCCGAAACGAGCCTCGCTTTCAGACGAGAACTTCAGCATATTAATGTTCATGAAGGGGTCAACATATTAATGAAGGAGAATATTCATATTATGCCAGATGACTAAATTGACAGATAAATGGGACGGGTTAGTGTCGTTTCGTCTAAGATGTAAGTGGTCTATGTAGCAATTCGTCTTAATAGCCATTGGTCATTTTATAAATATCAAATAGTCTTAAAATTAGTTCGTCTAATTAGTGTTTCGTCCAGAACGCAACTAGTCTACCTTAATAAAATAAATTCTAAACCTTAATCCAAATTGATGAAAAAACATGGTTTGCCAACAAGTCTAACGATCAAGATTAACGTTAACTTGCGTTAAATTTTCTGAAATGGAGCGCTTTAACTTTTAACGAAGTTAACTTTTTCGGTAACGGATTAGCGATTAACGAAGTTAACTATTTGGTTAACGGTGCTCAGCTATGCTGAAAAGTCAAATTAAAAAATTTCTAGCAAAAAAATAAACCAGTTTCAAGAGTAAATAAAAAGCAAAATGTGTATATTTTCTACAACATCTTAAAGCCCGTGCCAAATAAAACATAAGAAACAACAACTTTGCAAAATATAGTAATTATTAACTTATGACGTCATAACTTTGCACAAGTATTTATTCATACTTGTGCAAAGTTTTGACGTCATAAGTTTGTACGCTGTAACGTTTTGTAAGGTGTTAAAAAGTGTCGTGAGTTGATTTGAGTGTGCATTAATGGCGTCCTGCGCCAGGTTTGACGAGATGGGCGTGAGCGTGGCGAGCGGCGTGGCGGTGGGCGTGCAGGACGTGGCGCTGCTTCGCGTGGCGCGCGACGCGGCCGTGCACGCGGTCTACGAGCACGACTCGCTGCTGCGCGACTCCACCGAGCAGGGCCTGCCCGAGCACGAGCGCAACGCCGCCTGGGTGCAGTTCCAGCAGGAGCACGCGCACAAGCGTTAGTCCCTTTTATATTCAACTAGCTACATCAGACCACCGCCGGAGGTTCTTTTCAAAAACTACGTAGGGTAAACTATACCATTGTTGGCACCCAGTCAATTGTTGTTTATTCTATGTTGTATATTTTTTATTTAACGGCCATAGAGTATGACTACAAAAAAACTAAGACTTCTTAATGTTTTAAACAAAATACTAGAGTGCCATCCATTGTCCTGGGGTGTCAAAGATGGTATATTGTCTCCTAGATAGATAGATAATTCTTTATTGTGCACCAAAGCAAATACAAAGAAAAGTATAAATAGGTAAAAGATAGTACAATGAGTGACCTTATCACTAAAAAGCGATTTTTTCCAGGATATGCGAACAAGAGATTCATTTTTAATACTGTGGTGCTGGTGGTGCAGCTAACCCCTATTAATATTATAAATGCGAAACTAACTCTGTCTGTCTGTTCCGTTTTCACGGAAAAACTACTGGACCGATTTGGCTGAAACTCAGTGTATATATATATTAGATGCCGAGAATGAACATAGGATACGTTTTATCCCGAAAAATGGGATAGTTTCCGGGATAAAAATATATTTGTCTCTGTTTGTTAAGCTTTTACGGAAAAAGTATTGGACCGATTTGGCTGAAATTCGGTATATATGTAACTAGAGTTTATCCCGCGGCTGCGCCGCGGGTTAACCTCTAGTTCCTGCTTCTTGTTTAAAGAGCAGGCGTTAATACAGGTTACAATGTACACAATTTTTATGTTAGTGCCATTTGCACCCGAAAAATTCACTTCATTTTATATCGCAAACTCGATGCATAATATATACTCATGTCGATCTCCTGGCATGATATATATATTTGTCCATTTTCGGCATTAAAACTACATTTAAACAAAATTACAATAAAAACGATCCAGTATTCCCAGTGTTTTCTGAAAACTTAACAGAAAGACATATCAAGTTACTATCGCATTTTTATAGACGATGCATTTTTATATCTATGAACTTGAGAAATGATTGGTCTCATCCAAACTTTCATCCTCTATTACAAACAGTCCTAGTTTTATTTATCTATGAAATATTTATCTATTACCCCCGTCAATGAAAACTACAAAAATGACAAAAGGGACAAAATCAGCAAAAAGGATAAAAAAGAGCAGAAGAGCAGAAGAGCAAAAGAGCAAAAGAGCAAAAGGGCAAAAGGGCAAAAAGGACAAAATAACCAAAATGATGAAAATGTCAAATCACAAAACCAACCAAAGCCTGTCCCACTTTTGGGATAATCTTTACATAAATCTATCCCATTATCCGGGATAAAAGGTATCCCTTGTCCACCCTCGATATTAAAATTACATGTATACCGAATTTCAACTAAATCGGTCCAGTACTTTTCCCGTAAAAGCATAACAAACAGAAAGACAAATATATTTTTATCCCGGAAACTATCCCATTTTTCGGGATAAAAAGTATCCTATGTTCATTCTCGGCATCGAAAATATATATATACTGAGTTTCAGCCAAATCGGTCCAGTAGTTTTTACGTGAAAACGGAACAGACAGACAGACAGAGTTACTTTCGCATTTATAATATTAATAGGGATTTTAATACCGAGGATGGACAAGGGATACTTTTTATCCTAGATAATGGGATAGATTTTGGGATATATTTATGTAAAGGTTATCCCAAAAAGTAGGATAGGTTTTTTTGGGATTTGCCATTTTGGTAATTTTGATCATTTCTGTCATTTGAGTAATTTTGGTCATCTTTGTCCTTTTTGTTCTTTTTGTCCTTTTGCTCTTTTTTGTCCTTTTTGCTCTTTTTGCTCTCTTTGCTCTTTTATGTCCTTTTTGTCTTTTTACCTCTTTTTGCCCTTTTTGTCCTTTTCGCTCTTTTTGGTCTTTTTGTCCTTTTAGCTATTTTTGTCCTTTTTGTCAGTTAGAAATAGAGTAATAAAGTTTGGATGAGACCAATTATTTCTCAAGTTTATAGATATAAAAATTCATCGTCTATAAAAAATGCGATAGTAACTCGATATGTCTTTCTGTTAAGTTTTCACGGAAAACTATTGGAAATACTGGATCGGTTTTATTGTAATTTTGTTTAAATGTAGTTTTAATGCCGAAAATGGACATATATACTCATGCCAGGAGATCGGATAGTTTGCGATATAAAATTAAGTTAATTTTCCTGGTGCAATTTTTTTTTTATTTTTTTTTATTGCATGAGTTCAGCAGACAGCCAGACGGCCCACTTGAAGGAAAGCGGTTACCATCGCCTATGGACATTTGCAACACCAAAGTTGCTACAAATGCGCTGCTGCTCTCTTAAGGGAGACTGGAACCTGGTCACTAATGCCGGAACACAACCCAAGGTTGTTATGGCGACATACTTTAGACCAGGGGTGGTAGCCATCCAGTCGGGCAAATGCCCTACCACCTAGCTGTGGGTTGTTTTGTCGCCTCTTACGACAGGCCGCCCGGCCGCAGGAATTTGTATTCTTTCTCCGTTCCTGCACGGATAAATAGCACTATCTAGATTTATTAATCAAACCTTAATTAAATTAAATATTTAATAATCTATCTATAATATTATAAATTAATTAATTTAACTTAAATTCTGCGCTCCTTTTTATCGCGGGAAGTTTTCTGGGAATGATTTAAAAGGGCCAGGCTGAAAAAAAAATCCAATGCGGTTTTTGCACTAATCGATACCAAGTTTAATGTAATAATAATATAATACATGTGATGTTTTTTATCCTGAAAAACCCGCGGGAATTTTGGGAGCAGCTTCAAGTTGTTTGGGTACATAAAAGCCAGCTTATTCCGACACAGTTTTCACTAAAACGACAGCTTACATTCTTTTTTAAATGCTGCGATACTTTGTGTCCCGGGAATCCTGCGGGAATTTCAAGTCAAGCTTGGACGAAGTCACGGGCATATCCTAGTTAATTATAAATAATGCCTGCTGGGATTGGAGCCAAGACTGTGTTGTCCATTTGTCTGTAGGGTGGTCTCGGGGGCTCGCATGGAACCTGTTCACTCAACAGTTTCCCACACGCATGTACGATTTACCCACAGGTGGCTCGAATGAGGTGGTTTCTAGTCATCTTGTGAAACTGTTGTTTAAGAAGTAATAGGGTTGCATCATAAAATATGTTTACAAAGCCATGGGAGTACCACATATAACAAACTATATAATCTATCTTGTATATCTATGCATCTTATTTACATTTATTTAATTTACGTACCACCGTCATATAATCAGACAGTTCGCTTTATGAAATCTGTAACCAGGGTTACCTGGAAGATATTGCTAAAAACCAATGAGGCTGCCTATTATTTCCTACCTTTAAGTAAAATTGTTGTATTATGTTAGTACAAGTTAAACATTTTCAGTTGTCAATATAGTCAATGAAAGTATAAGTTTGTCCTTGTGTTAAAAATAAAGTGTTAACTATCCATGCATTAATCTCAAAGTCCTGGATATTAATGTTTTTAAAGTAAAATAAAACGTACTGTTTTTATTTTTTAAAGTAAAATAAAAAATAGTTTTTGTGCAAGCCAGGATTTGAGTAACAATTTATTTTGTTAATTTTCAAATGTGACATGTACTTTTCTATATATTATATATTTATATAGCCAGTACTATTTTGATACCAAATTACAACACTACCCCGTATCAAAACAACCTTGGGAGGCTCTGGCAACAAATATTGGTATTCAATATTTATTATATCACCAATAATGCAATAATTAAACTTGTTGTAGTCGAGCGGCGCAAAATCGTGCATCATTGTCACTCTTATACTTCTTTGTTATCATTCATTTGGATTTAACAATGTTACTATTTACATTATCTGGAATAACAACCAACCTTTTATCTGTAATTCAGCTTTTTAATAAAGGAAATAGAGTATAGTTTAACTCCAATCCTGGCTTCCACTAAAACAAGTCGTTTTATTTTACTTTATTTTTCGATGATTTTTAGAACTTCAAAACGAGATGGAAAAGCAGAAGGAACTGATGAAAATGCAAGAAAATGCACAGACAAGCACAAGCAGCACACAAGAAAAGACAAAAAAAGGAAGGAAGAGTAAAGTGGCTAAGGTTGAGATTTCTCTGCCACCGGAGACGTCTATAGAGGTTAAAAATGAAAATATTGAATCAATATTACCATCATCTGAAACACCAAAAAATACCAATGACCCGAAAGCTTTTAAAAATGAGCCAGATTTCGAAGATAATCCCAAAAAAGACGCAGACTATGTTCCCCGTTATTCATTTAGGGAAAAGAAAGGCAGAAAGCTACCTACACAAAGTCCGCCTGCTAATAATATACAAGAAAAGACTGAACAAGCACAGACAACAAATATACAACACCTAAAATTCGACAAAATAAAGATTATGGAGGAAGAACAGATTCAAGGAGTTACACAAATTTTAAAACGTCACAATTTTCAAGTAAGGAATGAGCCAAATAAAATTATGGCATTGGTTAATAACGTTATACATTTAGTATGTGGTGGAGGGCATACAATTGATGATGATTTGAGCAAGCACATAGCAAGCTTTACTATACAAAGGCAGGTAAATTCAATCCACGGACTAAGACATGTTATATGTGAGGCTATTAAGAGAAATATCCGTGAAGAAACTCCACCAGGCCCGTCAACTCGAAAGAGAGGACGTCCGTCTAAGCAGAAGGACAAAATTGCGAGTGATGTGGATAAGGGTTCTGCAGCTGCTGTGAAGCCAATTATAGAAATTAGTGTGTCTAATAACACTGAAAACAGAGAATTGAGAAGTAGAAAACGAGACACATTACTTGCTAAAAAGAAAGATAATTCACAAAATGTGATTGAATTAGATGACGATTCTCCTCCTGCTATGTCCAAACCGGTTGCTGAGAAGAGTCATTTAAAGATGAAAAAGCGTGAGAATATAAACGATAATGACAGTATATTATTAAGTGATGAAGATGAGGAACCGATGCAATCTAAGCCTAAATCACAACCAGAACAACAAAAGCCTACCCCTAACACCACTAAAGATGCGGTCCAAGTTACAAATGAGGAAAAAATTACTTTACATCCATCATTGTTAACTAATAAACACTTTATTAAGATTATAGCTCATAAATATTTGGACGGGAATAAAATGTTAGACGAGGATGCTGCCATACTTGCAGCCAAGTACAGTACTGCAAAAGCTCTTCAAGAATATGAAACCACTGGAAAAGCCATAGATACTGGACCTATTTATAATATTGCTATCGATGTGAGTAAAAATCAATGAAACTCTATTAAATTACAATGTATTCCTTATTAACAAAGTCAAAAATTAATTCTATTCAGTTTCATATTTAAATAGAGTATTAAACGTAAATCAGTAGGCAACACATTGAAATAGTTGACTTGTCTTTTCTAGCATCATTACACAGAGATTACCAACTTTCTTTGTATTCATTATAACAATAATGTAATAAATAGCAGCACTGTTACATTTTTACAGGTTCTAGGCACAGATTTTCTGAGGAAAGTGAACTTATCGAATCCAAAACCTAGACCGGTATCTCCTATGGTTGATTCAATAACATCATTAAGGGTGAAGGAAGATTTAGATACCACTCCTGAGATTCCAGCGCCGCCAAAAAAAGTAGTAGAGCCAAAAGCAAAGCCGAGACCTTTATGCAAAAAATTAAAGGTTACCAGTGAACCTGTAAAACAACTAACTTCATCGAATTTAGCGCAAGAAACACGTCTAGATCCGGTATCGCACATAGTGCCATCTTCGTATGCAATGCCATCGTCGTCGCACCTTACTCCATCGTCGCATCTCCCACCGACCCCGCAACTGACGCCGGCGCCGCATCTGGATACTAAACATGTGGGGGCATCACCACACCTGGCGGCGACTTCGTATTTAGTTCCGGCACCGCAACTGACATCGATACCGCCCTTGGGACCGATACATCACATATCCACAGCACCGCAGTCTGCGCCGGGACATAATAATGTTGTGCCAGTTGGATTGTAAGTATAATGGCTGTTACTATATTAAATCGAACTTTGTGTTATGTTAGAATAAACAGAGGAGAACATTTTAAATGATCATCATCGTCTGATTAATTATGTCACAGCCTATTTTTCAAAACTATTAGATCCCCATGGATGAAACTTGGCAGGATGGTGTATTCCATATGCTGCTACACAATGCTATTGTAAAACCGAAATTGCGTAAAAATTATGTTTGACTATTTTCATGTAACTAAGGGATGAAAACAATCAATGTACATAGGCGCGTAGGGTACCAATACAAGTGTGATTGATTCACTCTTGCAATACATTTTGTAAGACTATAAATGAATTGACTCTTTTTGTATGTGAATAACACAGGTGGATAATACATTATATATTTAATACTGTAATCTTGAATTATTTACGATTACACATACTATACTGTACTGTAATTTGTCGGTTTCCGAGGATAAATAAAAAGGTCTTATTGAAAGTGCTATTTTTATTAAATTTTAATAAAAGATAAATAATTGATTTCCAGATACAGAACGACAAATATGCCAACTCCAACTTTTCCACCACCGTCCAACGGCGAATGCATACTCCCGGATGACGATGATTGCCACATTATCAACAACGAACCAACTATTGTGTCCACAAACAATCCTGCTGTGACTAATAACAGTTCTATACCTATTGGACTTGTGCATAGAAACAGTCAGCCTTTAATATTAAATTCTGTTACAAATGGACGTCCAGGCACTACTACATGGAAAATAATTTCTAATCCTAAAAAACAGCCTGTTAGACCCCCGCTGCTACAACAAACAGCGCCTGTAACGCAGAAGAAGCATGTTATTAAGATTTCTGGTAACATTATTGAAGGTGCAACCTCATATGAATGTCCAAAAAGCCCTAATCCACCCACTGTTTTGGATACAAGTACACCTAATGAGTTAATATGTTTGGACAGTGATGAGGAAGAATCAATAACACCTCATTTTGAAGAAGCAAAACCCAAAAATAAAACCAGATCTTCAGCTAAAGTTAAAGAACCAGTAAGACCTATACTTGGATCTTTAAGAGCTGTCGGTCCAGATGGTCAAATGATACCTGTAGTACCACATACACCAGCCATCAATTTCAACATTGGTAAATCAAAGAAAACCTATGCTGTAGTTTTGAAAAAGAAATTTGATGCAGATAAGACTTCGTCCTTGCCATCAATCGATATTGATAAAGGAGCTTTTGTAAATCAGGCAAATGTGTTGAGATTGACGCAAACTGGTCACCTAGTGATGGAAACTGGGAATAATTCAGTAGAGCCTCCAGTACCTCAACTTCAAGGATTTATAGCACCAATAAGTCATGTGCCTGAAAAAACATCAGTCCCAGAAAAGACACCAGCGGCAGATAAAGCGTTAGTGCCCGAAACTCTGCCAGTGACAGAAAAGGCACCGACACTAATACGTATTCGTAATGAGTCTTCAAGTAGTGATTCTTCAAGGGCAGCGAGCCCTTACGATCCCCTGTCAATACTTAAAGACGTAGTTCAAATCCAGGCCGCTGATGAACCTTCAAAGAAACCTGACAACAAAAAACTACACATACAGATGAAGTCAAAGATTGCTGAAAAACTGAATGCTACCAGACTCGAGAAGAAATCGAATGTCAGTAGTGATGTAAAGAAATCAACTCCTTCGAGTTCTTCTACTTCCAGTAGTGCTAAAAATACTTCAGCATTAAGTAAGAGCTCTAATTTGTTGAGAAATACTGTACAGAAGGAATTGAAAAAAACCGATGACCTTATTAAGAAGGCTGGTTCAGTAATAAAAGTGGACACCAAATCAAAGAAGCCAAATATAACAGAATCTGCGAAAGATACTATAGATTTGACGAAAATAATGCCATCGAAATCACGTAGCGATATCGAGAAAGTGAATGTTGAAAAGCATAAAACACCAAATAAGAAATCTGACAGTGTGCAAATTTCTGGGGTAAAAGTTGTGGGAACGACGAAGAATTTGGTGTTCCACGGCAAATCTATTACAATAAACGATGGTCCTGCCTCCAAACAAGTTGACTCGTAAGTATACTTCGTATTTTTCTACCTGCTTGCTTATGGTTAATCTGTTTTTGCATGATCTTCAACATTTAATTGATGAGAGAATATTTTTTTACTTTAAATAAAAAAATTGTGTTAAATATTAGGTTAGGGAAAAAGTTTCTTCGCATTTTATATAAAAATTCAAAAGGTTTTTTTATAAAGTTTATTTACATTTGACTAAAGTATGTAGGTGCCATTTTGTTGGATGACTTTCTGTCCACACCCCTTCTGTTGATTAATTCCGGCCGCTTTCTCTCGACTTTTTGCTTTAATCTCATCAGTTGCTCCCAGTACAGTTCAGAATCGATGGTCCTGCCTGGCGGTAACAGCTCATAATGAATAATGCCCTTCCAATTCCACCATACACACAGCATCACCTTATTGCGAGTTAACCCGGGTTTCGCCAGTCTGTGAAGCCTGACCGGCCTTTGACCACGATCTTTTTCGCACGTTCTTGTCGTACGTTATCCACTTTTCATCACCAGTTATCAGCTTCTTCAAAAATGGTTCGGTTTCATTACGTCGTAATAAAGAATCACAAATGGGTACACGGTTCATTAGTTTTCTTTCAGTGAGCTCATGAGACACCCAAATATCGAGCTTTTTGTGTACCCAGCTTTTTTCAAATGCGCCAAAACCGTTTTGTGGTCAAGTCCCAGTTCTTTAGCTACATCGTAACTACTAATATACCGATCTTGCTCCACTTTTTAAAAATGGCATCAATTTTGTCCGTAACAGGGCGACCAGAGCGACGTCCACCTTTGATATCAAAATTTCCGGATTGAAAACGCTTAAACCAAATTCGCGCTACTCTCACAGATACTGCATTAGGTCCATAAACATCGCAAATTTTTTTCGCGGCTTGTGTTGCATTTATACCTGTTTTGTAGTAAAATTTTAAAATGTATCGAAATTCTTCATTAGATTTACTCATTTTAACAATAAGAAAAACAAATGAAAATCACACATTTTCCTAATTTGAATTTGGAATTGTCTTCTTTAAAATTAAAACTTTTTAATGATACCAAAACCAGCCAGATACAAATGGTATAGCCAAAGAGATCTTATTACAAGTTCATACATTACATTACGGTTCCATAATCCATTCATTACATAATAACCATGATTATTATTTACAGAAATTCAGCAAGTACATCTAACAGTAAGTCCTTGACGTTGAAATATCCAAAGGTGATGCCAACGCAAACACAAAAATTGGAAAAGAGACGTCCGTCGGTACTAGTGCCAAGCAGTGAACCGAAAAGGCAGAAATTCAATAGTGAGTCTTTTATTTATATTATACATAACTGACCTTTACATGGGAATACAAATATTTATGATATTTATATCGTTAAAACGCTGGAAGATATTGAAATGGAACATACACAGAAATTTAAAATATTATAAAATTGTAAAAGTGCTGCGGCTGTATACTGTATTGAAGCTGTTTTAAAGAAATTGGGATGACATCTGGGGTCTAATTCTGCTATTACTATCTCGTCAAAATTACCGAACACTAGCGTCTCAATCGTAGGATTGCTTCGGTATTCTGTCGATTCCAATGACGTGTCCGTGTCGAGCCACTCTATCTTTATAAATATTTATAAATGAAAACTTGCCAAATAAATGTTAAAAATTTTGGTAGCATTTCAATATTCATTTCAGCTAACGCCATCTCTTCTAATACCAATATTTTTCTACTATTCCATCGCGACGATACCGAGTAAATGTTGCGGATTTAATAGAATACGAAAGTTTTATACTATCGCAATGGATTCGTATTTTGAGTATCTTTGCAACGCGAAGATATTGAAATAGCTGAATTTGGGCCTCTGGTGTATATACAATACGCCAAATGTCATGAATCTCCATTTATTGACTGCAAAGAAGGAACTAATAAACATCCAAACAAAGAGTCTGACAATTCCATGGAAGAAGCATATTAGGAATGACATTATCCCAGTAAGACGTAATTTTTTTGAAGCCCCTAAATTCTACATTCCTACTATTAAGTTTACTGATCAGACGATATTAAGATGCATTCTTTTATCGAGTTTTGGTATAGAAAAATATCATTAAAACTTTCAATCACATTTAATATTTTTAACAAATCAGTCAAAAATTTAAAATCTTACTCTCTTTTTGATAAAAAAAAAACTATTTGAAGCAATAGCGACGCGTACTTATGATTTAAAAATAACAGGTTTTGAGAATTTGTATGCCTCATTTTCAGCGAACAACATTTGCACTCAGCTTATTGCTTTTCCGGAATTATATCCTGATACAACGCTGATTTTTGGTGTTTATGCTCGTGGTACCAAAATGATACGAAAAAATAATTTAAATGTATTTTTCAATAGCTATTATTTAGCAAATTTCATGTAAACAGTGTATCGGAATTAAATCGATAAGTTTCCACAGATGTTACGTACGTAAAATTATGATGAATGGATGCCAGTGACATCCAGCGAACAAAGGGGAACTAACCAACAAGGCAACATTAAAGTACTTGGATTGTCATTCCTAGTATTCTTCCTTCATGGTATAATATAACTTTGATATTTTAAAGCCATGTGTTCACTAGGCGACTTAAAACAAAGTATGTCGCATATCTCATTTCGGCGCGACTTTGTGAGACAAAATTTCTCGACTTTTGTCTTGTACTTAGTGTAAACTGCATCATTGTTGGTACCTCCCAAGAGGGTTGGCTCCCTATTAAATTATTCAAAATATTGAGGAATATTTTTATTGTATTTTGTAGCCATACAATGATAATATAAAATAAAAATTAAGATTAATTAATTTCTTGAATAAATTGACAGGGTCTCACCCCAGCCAATCATGAGGTGCCAACAATGGTATAATTTCCCCTACTACTTAGTACTTGTGGTCGAGATGTCCCCAAGTGCAAATGGAACGTATTAGAAAGAAATTGACTAATTTGTCTTACTACTGGTTAAAATGTGACATAAACTCCGTACAAGTAATATCAAGTTTCTTCCAATGGTAAGGTAACAGAATGGATAGTAAGATATAGAAATCTGACATACATAAGCGGTCTATTAGACAACTGTCGGGTGGCGTTGAGCCGCGCCGTCGTGAGTGGCGACATGCATTTGTTCCCGACATAATTATATACATAAACCAGATAGGAGACGTTTTTGCGTTTGTAACAGTGTACACACACACACACACACACACACACACACACACATCCATATATATATATATATATATATATATATATATATATATAGTTTATAAACTAAAACAGGTATAAACCAATTTGCTACTTACACTTTCGCATAAGTCGCTTATAAGCAAGACTTGGAAACCGGTAGAAATGAACTAGTTACGGTCTAAGTGCATAGAAACTTTTTTCGGTTTTGTTCTCTTTAAGCTCAATCAACCGGTTTTCGGTGACAAAAGTTAGTTAAATAGGATTTGTTGAAAAACCGGTTTTAAATAATTTCGAACGGTTTTTGTCGCACAACTTCGGGGTACCCGTGTGGTACAGCAAGTTTTCTGTCGCACATAAACACATATTAAAAGAAATTGAATAATACTTCCTTTTCTCGGGGAGTAAACCGATTAATTTAGGTTTATATAATGTTACCTTTAAGGTTACACTCCAACGAATGTTGACTAAAGCCGGTTATACCTGATTAAAACCAGTTAATTTTAAACCGGTTCCAAGCCTTGGTTATAAGTAGTGTACACTAATACAAACGCATTCTCGCTTTCAGCTTAATTGTACTTTAGTTATCGCCTGCGACGTCACACGACACGTAGATTTCGAGTTGGGCGGCCAAATTACAAAACCAATGTCCCCCAGTGAATACGAGGCTTAAAAGCTATTTTTAGTGTCTGACGAATACACGAGTAGTGTTTTTATTACGTTTAGCTTGGTGCCATTTAATATAATATGCTTTAGGGATAGACGAGGATAATCAGGAGCATGCGCATTCTTGCCCTAATATTGAAAAGTAGAAAGTGAGTTTCTCAAGCCTCGCTCTTTAGGCTTCTCTCAGACTTTTCAGGCTGGTATCACTGCATGCGAACCTTTGTTGACAAGTCTTCAAAATACCTTTCAGTTCTAGTACAGCAAGTGTGCCAAATTTGCTATTGCTAACCGTAAGGATTCATCAAAAACATTAACTAAAATAAAATTATCAAAAAAATCGCAATTGATTTGATTTTTGACTAAATTGTATATTATTATAATACTGTATATAATACAAGAATTAATCTTATTTTTCAGCTAAAATGACCCTCAAAGACTTCAACATCGATGACTTCGACATTATCGAACTGGAGTAAAATAAGTTTTATAAATGTAATAGTTACATTGACTACTTCAATAGATCTATTATGTAATAAATTAATGCTTATTGTCATATAATGTGTAAAAAAATGTAGATGTTGCAAATGCAATTAAATATAGGGAAAACTATACCACTGTTAGCACACTCATCAATGTTTGGCAGCCTAGTAATTTATACAAAACATTAAGGTATCTTAATTTTTTTTCTATTTTGTAGCCATACAATGATGATAATATTATTGTTGTATGGCTACAGAATAAATATTAAAATTTCTTAATATCTTGAACAAATTGACTGGATGCCAATCATTGGTGGGGTGCCAACAATAGTACAGTGAGACCAATGGGCACTGTATCCTAGAACAGTATTCATACGTTAGCGACGCCTGAATGGTAATCCGTATAAGTTAAAAAGTATTTCAACCCTGGGACACTTCATACATTCGATAACACTTTTTGACTTGGGCGAATTATCATCTTAAACATCTGTTTATAAGAATCAACACTAACAGTCCACTGCTGTGCTCGGCTCTGTCCATTTCTAGGGTCATGTATAGTAATCCTGCTACTCTTGTTAAAGGTGGGTTTAGAGGATTTCACACATCGGTGTGTAGATTTCCTCGCGACGTTTGCCTTCATCGTATTTGTACAGAATGCAAGAGGCCAGAACCACCGCAACTAAATGGCCAAGCGTCACTTTGCGCATGAGTATTATTTTATAATGCTGGCCTATTTTTTTAAATTAAATGACGTCTATGATTGTGTATTTAGCGAGAGCTATTTAGAATTTCAATTATCGAATTTTTTATATGTATTGGTATTGTTTCTATTTTTATAGATATTTTATGAAGGTGTCTCTTCAATACTAGGACTGCATTATGCTTCATTTTTACTCCGTTCTTAAGTGAATGGGTTCGTAATTTTGGTAACTTAAGTCTAGATGTATATAGCCCGTTTCTATCTTGCCTGTCCATTCGTATCTTTACTGCTGTAAAAAATTTGAGGCAGCTTAAAGAACAGTGAAACTAACTAATTTATATTTGAAAAGTAGTGATTTTTGTAATTTAAAGGTCCGATATGAGACCAAAACTCAAACATAATTTTTTTTCTAAGATTAGCATATGTATGCTAAAAGTTCTTAACATTTCTTTTAGCGCAAAATATATGAAAGTATAGAGTTCTAAGACCAATCATCTTATCATCTCACTAATAATCGAAGGCACACAAAAAACTAACAATAGTTTATGCACATTATAATAAACACTTAGTTACAAACGAATATTATAAATATTTGACAGACGCCATAGCGTCGATAAAATTCTAAAAATTGTTAACCATGAGTAATATAATTATAATATACAATTGTATATGATTTTGGTTCATTATGATTAAGATTGATTTTACACTACTTGGTTAATTGTATACATTATTTTAAGTACACAATGTTTATTATAACTTCTTTTTTTTTCTTTTAATGTGATATTTTTTATAATGCTTTCAATGTTATTTTATGTGTCGTTGTTCTTATACTTTGACCTCGCAACCACTTTATGTAAACAATATTTCATTAAAATGTCGATAAAACAGCATTTCTCAGAGACTGTTTTTATCGATATGTTGCTAATATTTTTAGGGTGCTAAGTATGTATTTTTAAATTACTTTCTGGACCTTCTGAATGATATTCAGTAGAAAGCATGAAAATTGTCGTGGAGTGCAGTCAATAGATGACACTATTTTTTCTTTTACGTATGTTTTATCGATATAGAAGACTGGATATAAGGATATTGCAGTCAAACCAATGTAAAGTTGATTTCAAATGCGAAAATGGCAAGATAATTTGAGTACTATTAACAGATATGTTCAGTATTTGTATTGCTAGTGTAACAAACTTCCAAAGTTTTTACAATACTATGTATCGTAGTCAAATGTCTTCGTTCAACAGAATTCATTATTACAGATTCCTCTTATTATTATTTTAATTTTCAATGATTCATTAACTCGTTAAGTGTGATTAAGTAGATGTATTTTTTCCATTCTAAGATATTTCTTTCCTCGTGGCAAATAATTAGCAGGACTTTACTTTGCATTGAATAATATCCTATGATATGGGATTAAATTAAGGATTCTTAGTAAGAACGATTTTTATGTTTTAGAGCGTTTTTTATGGGCACATAACATTAAAAAGTCACTACAGTGTATGGAGTCATTATTATTAAATCAGCATATAACTTAAACAAAAATGGCGGTAGCATCTTATTAGTCCTTGAATAGTGCGTTCATGATAAATTGACACGCAGGGTTACCAACTCCCTAAAATATTAATCCCTAAAGTTAAAGTCACAATTCCTCCCTAAAATAACCACGATTACTTGAAAACGCCCCTAAAAAATATTAATTTACGTTTTATAATATTCTTTATTTATAAGCTAATTTATTACTCCATATAAGTAATGTCACTTTTGCAAGTTGGTACCACTGTATGTCAAGTTATAGTGAATACACATTGGATGCAGTAATTCTAGTAATTCTTCCTCCCCGCATCCAATAACGTGTTCTGCGAATGTTCAAGTCTTAAGCCCTAAATTATTTAAGCTATTGCACTAACTAAAACAATTACAATATGGCGTTGTCGTTTTTGGCCAATGAGAAACGGTTTTAGTACTGGTTGAGTTTAAAATAAATGAGCTAAGATAACCATAATAATTGAAGATATATATGGTCAAATGGAAGATAATGATTTGTATTCTAGAATGACACTCACTTTGATTCAAACTGAGAACAAACAGAATTTTAGTAGTAGTATTTTTTGTTCTTCATTTGTAGAACAGGCAAAGGTCTCAGACCATATAGTAGTCTCAAACAGAACTGAACTGTCACTTATAAGTAGTGATGTGACGTATTTAAAGTGGCTTTTATTATATGATTATTTTCTCAAAGATCGAATCGTGACTGAGTGTTGCTTTAGTATACATATATATACAGTTTACATATTTAAGCTTGGTGTGTTATAAAATATAAGCCGACATTGACCTAGAGTCGAAGCTGCCATTTTGTGTTAACGGTTCAAATAGGGATGCGAAATAGCTGCATCTGGAAATTCACTATTGGGATTCCATTAGTAAAACGTAATTATTAAATTAAAAAATAATAGTAGCACAAAAGTCCGTGAGAAAATGCAAGTATGAAGATAATGAGCAATCACCATTTAACCTCGAATAACCAGTTGAAACTGATAAAGTATGGTGAAATCGCAAATTCTGTATCGGAAGACATTCGGGAATTATATATATTTTTTTAATCTTACTGAATGTTTTCATAACCTATCATTTTAGACAATACCACTTTGTTGGCTCTTATAATACAATTTGCCAATATAATCCCGAAAACTAACGTATCTTCCGGTCACCCAGGAGAGAGCCCGTCTTTATTATAAACCATTTGAATACTATTGACATCTTTATTTGAACCGGATAAGGTCAATTTTCAAGTACCAGTCCCTGTAGACGAGTAGCATTAGCGCTAAACGAATAAAATAGAAAATGTATGGGAATGACATATTGTTACGTTAAGTATTATGTCATTCCATACATTTTCTATTCTATTCGTTTAGCGCTAATGCCACTTGTCTAGAAGGCCAGTAGAGAAAAATTCTACGTAAAATTCACACCATACATTTCGACTCTTCGTCAATGCAAAATAATTTTACGTATAATGTAAGTGACACGTATGTAAGTATTATAATAGTGTCTGTCGTTCTACATTTAATTCTAATTGTATTTTATCGTGAACATGTTTACATCTAAGATAGAAATCTCATGTTTATCAAAACATTTGAATAATTAATTAGGTACATTCAAGTAATGTTGTTGAATACTTAATATAAGTTGCTGAATAACTTTCTTTGTTAAGATTACAAAAACACTATTTGGTTTTAAAAGATTCTTATTTTCAATGCACACGATTACGACGTGAATGTTATTTATGTTTGTAATGTTTATGAATAGTATGAATAAACAATTTACTTCAAGTATTCTTTTATTTGGAACCTTTTAGTTAAGACGTCATCTATTCCGACTCGGTAGCCAGGCCTCACATTATCTTTTTTAAATTTATAAACCTGATATTGTAACTGTCAGTGTCAAAATATAGTGAGAAGAGGTAGTCTATGAAAAAACGATGTAAGACTGTTCTAAGGAAGTTTGTTTTGCTTTTCTTCAAACAAAACCCACAACTTTATGGGGGCTCGTGCCAGGATCGTGCCAGGATCATGTAAGAATCCTGCGAAGCATTGTTTTAACGTGAGTTTTGATCTGATGATTACGAAACAACCTCGAAATTAAAATTGAAGACGAGTCATTGTGTGCTGTTTTACCGACACTAATTTGCATAATGATACCAGCGCATAAAATTTCCCAGAATTTGGAATAAAGACTATTATTTTTCTTTTATGAAGACGTTTTATGAATTGGTTATTTTTTACGACTGAAAGACTTACAACCAATCATACAAGATGCCACCGAAGAAAAATAAAGATATCGAAGACTCAGATAGTAATTGTTCAGAAGCTGGTTACAGAGTACGAATTTCATTTAGCGACTTGGAAAAATCAATGACACCGTTCACAGGCGATGATACCTACCCTATTACGAATTGGCTGACCGATTTTAATGACACTGCAAATTTAATGGAATGGAATAATCTTGAAAAACTTATTTACGCGAAGAGACTGCTTTCAGGTACAGCTAAATTATTTTTACGATCGCTAGGCTCTATTACGTCATGGGATACATTAAAAGAATCTTTATTAGAAGAATTTGGTTCGAAATTAAATAGTGCTAGCATTCACAAGAAATTAGCATCACGCAAAATGAAACCGGATGAGACATATCAACAGTATTTTTTACATATGAAAGAACTGGCGTTGCATGGAAATTTAGAAGATGAGGCACTTATTGAATATGTTATTGATGGAATTCGTGATTCTGAAATAAATAAGGCCATTCTTTACGGAGCCACTGATATCAAACAATTTAGAAAGAAACTTGAAGTATATGCACAGATTAAAGAACACAAGATGCAACAAAGACCTATTCAGATGACAACCGGACGTAAAAATCATACCATCAAAAGATGCTACAATTGTGGTGAAACTGATCACCAATCACCAGCTTGTACTAAAGGTATAAAATGCTTCAAATGTAATGGATATGGACATAAGTCAAAAGAATGCCAAAGTTCTACAAATAAGACACTGAAAATTCAAGATGAGAAAGTTAGTACAGATGTTGTTAAGCCATATAAAGAAGCGAAAATTAACGGAGTTACAGTTAAAACCTTTATTGATACTGGAAGCGATGCGAATTTAATTTGTGAGAGTTATTACAAACAAAATTTTCTCGAGAATAATGATTATAATATTAAAGATACTCTCAAATTATCAGGAATAGCCGAGTACGAAGTTTGCACGAAGGGATCTTTTATGGCAAAAGTTGAAATCGACAACGTTCATTTTGAGACCTTGATGCATGTTATCGACGATGATGTAATACCTGTTAATGTCATACTTGGAAACCCGATATTAAAAGACGTTGAAATTATTTTCTCTGCCGACGGGATCTCTGTAAAAAGAATATTACACCTTACACAAATTAATGACTACGAAGAAGAATTTGATGAGAAATATGATATCAAGAAGCTGAAATATAAAGACAAGATTAAACATTTATTGGATAATTACGATAACTTGAAGACTAGAAAGAAGGAATCAAATGTTAAATTGAAAATCATACTTACTGATGAAGATCCTATACACCAGACTCCACGAAGGCTGTCACCTCTAGAAAAGGACATAGTTAATAAACAGATACAAGGATGGTTAGATCAAGAAGTAATTAAACCTAGTAAATCGGAATATGCAAGCCCTATCGTGTTAGCGAAAAAGAAAAATGGAAGCTACAGATTATGTATAGATTTTAGAAAGCTAAATAAGAAGATTATAAAGGAAAGATATCCACTTCCACTCATCGAGGATCAAGTAGACAAATTGAAAGAAGCAATACTATTTACATCACTTGACTTGAAGAATGGTTTTTTACATGTTGATGTCTGCGAGGATAGTCAAAAATACACTTCATTTGTTACTCCACAAGGGCAATATGAATTTAAGAAAATGCCGTTTGGTTTATGCACCGCACCATCTGTATTCCAACGCTTTATCAATGATATCTTTCAAGATTTAATGTCAGAGGGCACTGTTCTTGCCTATTTAGATGATTTGATTATACCATCTAGGACAGAAGAAGAAGGATTTGTTAAACTAGAGAAAGTACTTCGAAAAGCTGAAGAGTTTGGCTTACAATTTAATTGGGCGAAATGTCATTTCTTACAGAACGAGATAAATTATTTAGGTTACATAATTCGTGATAATCAGATAAGACCTTCCAAGGAAAAGATACATGCTGTTGCAAAATTTAAAAAGCCTCATAATATCAAATCATTACGATCATTTTTAGGACTGACTGGCTATTTTAGAAAATTTGTTAAGAACTACTCAATAATAGCAAAGCCACTAACAGAATTATTGAAGACTAATGTTATGTTTAACTTTGATCTAAAGTGTGAGAGAGCTTTCGAAGAATTGAAACATATTTTATGTTCCTCACCAGTTTTACGAATTTACAACCCTAATTTTGAGACAGAGTTACATACAGACGCAAGTATAGACGGATATGGAGCTGTTTTATTGCAAAGGAATCCACACGACAATCAGCTACACCCTGTTCACTATATGAGCAAAAAGACTACTCCTGCTGAGAAGAAATACCATAGTTACTACTTAGAAATTTTAGCTATTGTAGAAGCTGTCAAGAAATTCAGAGTTTACTTACTTGGAGTCCGCTTTAAAATTGTGACTGACTGCTCAGCCCTAACTATGACGTTACAGAAAAAAGACTTACCTCCGAGAGTTGCTCGATGGGCACTCCTTCTTGAAGAATTTGACTATAAGATAGAACACCGATCTGGAACCCAAATGAGACACGTAGACGCTTTGAGCAGAAATCCTGTTAGTCTAATACTTACCGAAACTACAGCACGTCTGAAGAGAGCTCAAGATGATGACCTGAAGATAAAACTATTAAAGAAAATTTTAGAAAAAGAGTCATATGAAAATTTTATTCTGGAGAATGGAGTTTTATGTAAAGCTAAAGATGGAACTAAACTGATTGTTGTACCTAAAAAGATGCAGAATGAAATAATAAGAAAATGTCATGAAAAGGGTCATTTTGGAATTTTGAAAACTGAGGAATTAATTAATAGAGATTACTACATAGATAATTGTAAAGAAAAATTTGAAATTCAACGATTAGAACTTATAGAAAGGCGAGGCAAAATATTCAGAAAATTCAGGAAGAAAATAGGAAAGTTTATAACAAAAAGAGAACACAAGCTATACAGTACGAAATTGGAGATTTAGTTGCGATTAAGAGAACACAATTTGTACAAGGATATAAGTTAAACCCGAAATATTTAGGACCATATAAAATTATAGAGAAGAAGAAAAATGACAGATACGTTGTAAGGAAAATTGGCAATGGTGAAGGACCTATGAATACCACCAGTTCAGCAGATTTGATGAAACCCTGGTCGAATGGCGATGAAGATGAAGTATCACATTCATCAAGATGGGTCAGATGAATAATGCAGGATAGCCGTGTGGGATTCGAAGACGCATTCCGACTCGGTAGCCAGGCCACACATTATGTTTTTTAAATTTATAAACCTGATATTGTAACTGTCAGTGCAGCACACCCGGAGATAGATAGGAACGTACTGCTTGCAGCGAACTCGGCCGTTTGCCTGGCCGTGAGCGCTGCAAGCACCATAGTTCAATATGCCTACATGGCGCCACCCACCTCTGCGCGAGCCTCACTCGTGCAAGGGAGCGGCGCCTACGTAGAGCATGATCACATCCCACCGTCCGGCAGCGTCCCAGACTCGCTGGAGCACGCGCTCTACGGTGCGATTCGCGACCATAGTTATTCCCGCCCTGAAGCGCCTGCCTGTAGTCCGGTATACACGGCGGCCGGTTCAGCGACGGCAGGGGATGGGTGCCCTACGACGACGGTGTCGTATAGCGCACGGGCTTCACCTGTGCCTACGACATCGACTTGCAACCTTTCGGGCTGCAACGTCGAGAGCAGCCGTCCCACGACACCGGTTGTCGCGCGAGCCTCACTCGCGCCCTCGGCCGGGGTCGTGAATAGGGACCTCGTAGGCGCGGCAGCGGCGACCCCCTCGTCTTCCTTCCCTAATGGGATGGGAGCCGCTGTTGCGATGTCGGCGCCTGCGTCTTCGGCTGCGGCGGTGTCCACGTCCTCGTCTTCAGCGGCAGCGGCGGCGGGCACGACGACGTCGTCATGTTCATTCACAGCCTCATCGTCTTCGGCATCGGGTTCGGCGGCGCCGTCAACGTCTTCAACGGCAACGGTGCCGATTTCGTGTGCCCCGATGCTCGTTCCCGGATCGAGGTCGCGCTTCTGGGACCGGTCCCAGAGCAGCGGCGCCGATTCGGACGGCACGTCGGGTGCTTCTTCCCCAGCGCGCGCGCGCTCGCCTCTGCGCCCCACGGGGGGCGCACCCGCGGCGTCTACCAGCATTCTCGCGGGTGCGGAGGCCTACCTCCGCACCGAGGGGGGTGAAAAGGGGCGCAAGGCGCGCAAGGCAACCGCCGCCAAAGTGGCCGCGGCTAGCCAGTGCGCCGCCCTCGTCGGGAATATATCGGCTCTCGGCCCTGGGGAGCTCCGCCTAGCGGCGTGCGCCCAGGTCGCCGAGATAATTCAAATTGCCCAAACGTCGGGCAATTTGAAGGGGGTTTACGTGCGCCGGCTGAAGGAGGCCGCGTCCAGGGTGTCGGACATCGTCGACACACTGGTCACGCGAAATCCGGAATCCGAGGCCTGGAAGCTCGGTAACGAGAACGCCAGGCTACGCATGGAGTTAAGCTCGCTGCGGGAGGAAAACCGCTCCTACCGCAGGGAGTTTGAAGACATGCGTAAGGCCCTAAAGGCCTCCGCTTCGGTTGCGGAGCCGGCGCCTGCTGTAATGGCGGCGCCGACCCCCGTACCCGTCAAGCGAAAGGCCCAAGCCGCCACGGCGGAGGCGGCGGCGGTACCGGAACCGCCCGCCGCACCCGCTGCGGTTAAAAAATCGCGTCCGGCCCGTGCTGCGGTAGCAGGGCCGACACCGGCTCCCGTCGTCGGGACGGAGCGAGCTCCAGCGGCCGCCAACGGGGTGGCGCCGACACCCGCTCCAACGGGGCCCGGCGGCATCGATCACGACGCGTTTGTGCGGGCCGTGATCGACGTTGTCGCCCCCATACTCGATGCCCGGTTCGCCGGAATCGAGGACCGGCTGAATGCCGCGCCGACCCTCCGTCCACCGCTAGCGGCCGACCGAGGCAAGGCGCCGGCAATCAAACCGGCACCAAAAGTGGCCGTTAGGCCGAAAACGGCCACGGCTGCCGCTGCCGTCCGGCGGAATGCGGGGGAAGTAAGTACCCCGGTTCCGATGGAGGTGGTGGCGGCCCCGGCTGTCGGGGTGACGGACTCCCCACCGTCACCGGCCCCCCCCCCCCCTAAAAAAAGACGAATAGAGGGGGGGTGAAGTGGAGGCTGAAAATGCAGCGGAGAGCGGCACGCGATGCCGCCGTTGCATTAACGGCCCCCGCCACGGCACCCGTGCCTGTGGTGTCGGCTCCTAGGCCGGCCCCTAGGCAACGGACGGCGCCCGCGGCCGCGACATCGGTCGTCGCGGCGCCCGCCGTCCGCGCTCGCATCGCGCACGTCGCGCCGCCGCCCGCGCCCGTGGCCCCCGCCCCCGCCCCGGAGGGGGGGGCGTGGACGACGGTCGTCAAGCGGAAAAAGGGTAAGGGGGCGAGGGCCGATGGGCCCCCTCCCCCCACCCAGGCGCAAGCTGCTCCCCTGCCGTCGGGGCGGGGGCAGCAACAACGGAAACAGGCTGCGAAGCCTGCGGTAGTATTCCGTGAGCCGAAGTCGGCCGCAGTTATCATCAAACTGCTGCCGGCAGCGGCCGCGAAGGGTGTCGGTTATCGCGAGGTCTTCGCGAAGGCCTCGACGGTGGTCGACATCGCGGCCATGGGCCTCCGCGAGGGGCTGAAGGTGGTGCGGACCGTCAGGGACGCGCGCCTTCTCGAGTTCCAGCCGGGACCCGAGAGCGCGGCCAAGGCGGACCGCGTCGCCGAGGCTCTGCGCGGAGCCCTTGCAGGGATGGCCGAGGTCGTCCGCCCCGTAAAGCGTGGGGAGCTTTACGTCTCTGGGCTGGACGAATCGGTCACGGTCGATGGGCTGCGTGACGCGATCGCGCGCGCCGGCAAATGCCGGCGCGACGACGTGCGCACGAAGCACATCGGTGCAGGACCGGGCGGTTTGGGCGCATCGTACGTGATGTGCCCCGTCGCTGCTGCCAAAGTCATCGTCGAGATGGGCTACCTCGTGGTAGGCTTCACCTCGGCGAGGGTAGAGGCACTGGAAGCCAGACCGATACGTTGTTACCGGTGTTACAACGTCGGCCATGGCGCCCAGACCTGTCCGGACACGTGCCCGGACCGGACTAACTTGTGTCTCCGCTGCGGTAAGAGCGGACACAAGATGCCGGACTGCACGGCCCGGAACCCCCACTGCGCGGCGTGTGCGGCGGGGGGACTCAACGCTGCCCACCCCACGTTGGCGAGGTTCTGCCAGCCTCCCTACGTGAAGGGCAAATTCGTCCATCCGAGGACGAAACAACGCACGGGTGTTACGGGAGTACGCGCAATGGACACCTCCAATGCCTAGTACGCCCGTAACAATACTATTTCAGGCGAACGTAAACCACTCCCCCACCGCTCAGGATTTGTGCCTGCAGGCGATGGCGGAGTGGCAAGCGAACTTGGCCGTAATAAGCGAACCTTATTACGTGCCGCCTTGCGGCAATTGGGTGGGCGACCTCGACGACGTGGTAGCGGTGGTGGCCAGAGCCGGTTCTGGCACACCGCTTACATGTCTTGAAAGAGGAAAGGGCTATGCGGTGGCGGAGAGCGGGAGTATCGTCGTCATAGGCGTTTACTTTTCGCGCAGCCGCCCCCTGGCGGAGTTCGAGCTTCACTTGGACGCCATCAGGGCTGCCATAGACAGATTGTCGCCTAAAACGATCTTCGTGATGGGCGACTTTAACGCAAAACACTGTTCCTGGGGAAATACGTTCACGGAACCTAGGGGCCGGACGGTTGAGGAATGGGCTCTTCAATCCGGCCTGACCATATTGAACCAGGGATCGGTCCAGACCTGCGTGCGCGCGCGGGGTGGATCGGTCATCGACCTGTCATTCGCCACTCATGCGGCCGCCCGCAGAGTTGTCGGATGGAGGGTGCTGGAGGAGGTGGAGTCGCTCTCTGATCATCGGTACATCAGATTTGAGCTTACCCCCTCCTCCGGTCCGAGCCCTGTTCATCGCCCCCCTCTCTTCCCGCGTTGGGCCCTTACCAAGCTCGATCCGGAGCAGGCTGAGGAGTGGGCACTCACGGAAAGCTGGGCCTACCCAGTCGAATTCGAGAACCTGGAGTCGCAGGCAGAGCACATGCGCAAGACCCTGACGAGGGTTTGCGACGCGGCGATGCCTCGCGTCTCCAAGCGGCAGCCTCCGTGCAAGCAGGTCCACTGGTGGACCGAGGAGCTGGGCGAGATGCGAAAGGCAGTTCGCATCATCAGCCACAGGCTCAAACGCTGCAGGGCGCGCCGTCCTCCGGACTACGTCGCGGAAAATGGACTCGTGGGAGAGTTTAGGGAGGCCAGAAAGGCCCTTTCGATTGCAATACTGCAAGCGAAAGCCCGGGCTCGGGCCGAGCTCCTCGAGACGCTCGATCGGGACCCTTGGGGGCGTCCGTACCGTGGGGCTCGCAACACGTTGCGGCCTTGCACATCCACGGTCACGGAAACGCTCGAACCCGAGGTGCTCCGGTCGGTTATCGACGGGCTCTTCCCGGATCCGGGAAACTTCACTCCCCCCAGTATGGGTCCACCCGTTCCCGACACTCCCACGGACGAGGAGCCTCACTCCATCTCCGAGGGGGAACTAGACGTTGCCCTGGACCGGCTCCGGGGCAGGAAGACGGCACCGGGACCCGACGGGGTTCCAGGTCGACTCCTCTTCCTGGCCGCTAAACATCTACGCGGCCAGCTGCGGGAACTGTTCGAAGCCTGTATTCGCGCAGGTCGGCTCCCGTCGCAATGGAAGGAGGGTCGTTTGTGCCTGATTCCCAAGGGAGGTCGGCCTCCCAACGATCCGTCCGCCTTCAGGCCCATAGTGCTGCTGAACGAGGTCGCTAAGGTCTTCGAAAAGATCTTGGCGGAGCGGCTCGTGAAGCATCTCGACACTGTGGAGCCGGGGCTTTGACCGTTTCGGTCCAAGGGGTGGCCATTAGAGTAGGGCCCCAGATGAAATATCTGGGGCTAGTTCTCGATGGGAAATGGCTGTTCAAAGCGCACTTTGAGCAGCTAGTTCCCAAACTCGTCAAATCCGCGGGCGCACTCTCGAGGCTGCTTCCCAACGTAGGGGGCCCGGGAGGTGCGACGCGGAAACTTTACTCTGGCATCCTGAGGAGTATGGCACTGTACGGTGCACCCGTCTGGTCCATTGCACTTCACCGCCACAACAGAACCCTGCTGCAACGGGCGCAGCAGGTTCTGGCCGTGAGGACCATACGGGGGTATCGCACAGTGTCGCGGACGGCGGCCACCCTCCTGGCAGGCGATCCGCCCTGGCATCTCCAGGCGGACGTCCTGACAGTGGTGCGCCGCACCCGGCAGGATGCCCTAGCTAGAGGCCTGACCTTCTGTCAGGTCGAAATCGAGGCGATCAGGAAGCGGGAAACCGCCTCCATGATCGCCGTCTGGTCTCAAGAGCTCGACAACCCTGCGGCCTATGGCGGCTACACGGTGGATGCAATCAGGCCACAGCTGACGGAATGGGTCAACCGTACCAGCGGCACCCTGACCTTCAGGACGACACAGATACTTACCGGACACGGATGTTTCGATAAGTATCTGTGTCGCATTGTGGGCTGCTTGCCTTCCCCGGACTGCCGCCAGTGCGGCGCGCTCGACACGGCGTTACACACGCTAGTCGAGTGCGCCGCATGGGCGCCGCAGCGTTTCGAACTTGAGACGCACGTAGGTCCAGTCGACTCGCTCTGCGACTTGGTCAAGGCCATGCTGCAGAGCAGCGACAATTGGGGGGCTGCGGTTACTTTTTGCGAGACAGTAATGTCACTCAAGGAGGCCGCAGAACGAGACAGGGAGAGAAGTCCTGCAGCGCGTGCCAATGCGTCTTCTCGAGGTCGCCGGCCTTCAGCTGGCACCCGGAGAGGCAGGTACGCGCATTACTTCCCTCCTGAGTTAGGTTCCGTTTTTTCTTCAAACAAAACCCACAACTTTATGCGCTGGATCGGCTGGGCGTAACTATGTTCTAAATCTCAGCCTTTCCAACACATCCAAAGCGGGGCTCGTCCGGGATCATACCAGGATCATCGCGGACGGAGCGTAAGAGCATACTATTGCTGCAGTGTTATCGCCCCCGACCGACGCGTGTCGTTCCCCTAGCAACGACCCAGTTTGTGCGTAAATCGGTTAAGCATTTTCCCTCGCCTCAAAACAAAAAAAAAAAAAATGTAAGACTGTTCTAAGGAAGTTTGTTTTGCTTTTCTTCAAACAAAACCCACAACTTTATGGGGGCTCGTCCGGGATCATACCAGGATCATGTAAGAATCCTGCGAAGCATTGTTTTAACGTGAGTTTTGATCTGATGATTACGAAACAACCTCGAAATTAAAATTTAAGACGAGTCATTGTGTGCTGTTTTACCGACACTAATTTGCATAATGATACCAGCGCATAAAATTTCCCAGAATTTGGAATAAAGACTATTATTTTTCTTTTATGAAGACGTTTTATGAATTGGTTATTTTTTACGACTGAAAGACTTACAACCAATCATACAAGATGCCACCGAAGAAAAATAAAGATATCGAAGACTCAGATAGTAATTGTTCAGAAGCTGGTTACAGAGTACGAATTTCATTTAGCGACTTGGAAAAATCAATGACACCGTTCACAGGCGATGATACCTACCCTATTACGAATTGGCTGACCGATTTTAATGACACTGCAAATTTAATGGAATGGAATAATCTTGAAAAACTTATTTACGCGAAGAGACTGCTTTCAGGTACAGCTAAATTATTTTTACGATCGCTAGGCTCTATTACGTCATGGGATACATTAAAAGAATCTTTATTAGAAGAATTTGGTTCGAAATTAAATAGTGCTAGCATTCACAAGAAATTAGCATCACGCAAAATGAAACCGGATGAGACATATCAACAGTATTTTTTACATATGAAAGAACTGGCGTTGCATGGAAATTTAGAAGATGAGGCACTTATTGAATATGTTATTGATGGAATTCGTGATTCTGAAATAAATAAGGCCATTCTTTACGGCGCCACTGATATCAAACAATTTAGAAAGAAACTTGAAGTATATGCACAGATTAAAGAACACAAGATGCAACAAAGACCTATTCAGATGACAAACGGACGTAAAAATCATACCATCAAAAGATGCTACAATTGTGGTGAAACTGATCACCAATCACCAGCTTGTACTAAAGGTATAAAATGCTTCAAATGTAATGGATATGGACATAAGTCAAAAGAATGCCAAAGTTCTACAAATAAGACACCGAAAATTCAAGATGAGAAAGTTAGTACAGATGTTGTTAAGCCATATAAAGAAGCGAAAATTAACGGAGTTACAGTTAAAACCTTTATTGATACTGGAAGCGATGCGAATTTAATTTGTGAGAGTTATTACAAACAAAATTTTCCCGAGAATAATGATTATAATATTAAAGATACTCTCAAATTATCAGGAATAGCCGAGTACGAAGTTTGCACGAAGGGATCTTTTATGGCAAAAGTTGAAATAGACAACGTTCATTTTGAAACCTTGATGCATGTTATCGACGATGATGTAATACCTGTTAATGTCATACTTGGAAACCCGATATTAAAAGACGTTGAAATTATTTTCTCTGCCGACGGGATCTCTGTAAAAAGAATATTACACCTTACACAAATTAACGACTACGAAGAAGAATTTGATGAGAAATATGATATCAAGAAGCTGAAATATAAAGACAAGATTAAACATTTATTGGATAATTACGATAACTTGAAGACTAGAAAGAAGGAATCAAATGTTAAATTGAAAATCATACTTACTGATGAAGATCCTATACACCAGACTCCACGAAGGCTGTCACCTCTAGAAAAGGACATAGTTAATAAACAGATACAAGGATGGTTAGATCAAGAAGTAATTAAACCTAGTAAATCGGAATATGCAAGCCCTATCGTGTTAGCGAAAAAGAAAAATGGAGTTTTATGTAAAGCTAAAGACGGAACTAAACTGACTGTTGTACCTAAAAAGATGCAGAATGAAATAATAAGAAAATGTCATGAAAAGGGTCATTTTGGAATTTGGAAAACTGAGGAATTAATTAATAGAGATTACTACATAGATAATTGTAAAGAAAAATTTGAAATTCAACGATTAGAACTTATAGAAAGGCGAGGCAAAATATTCAGAAAATTCAGGAAGAAAATAGGAAAGTTTATAACAAAAAGAGAACACAAGCTATACAGTACGAAATTGGAGATTTAGTTGCGATTAAGAGAACACAATTTGTACAAGGATATAAGTTAAACCCGAAATATTTAGGAGCATATAAAATTATAGAGAAGAAGAAAAATGACAGATACGTTGTAAGGAAAATTGGCAATGGTGAAGGACCTATGAATACCACCAGTTCAGCAGATTTGATGAAACCCTGGTCCAATGGCGATGAAGATGAAGTATCACATTCATCTGGGTCAGATGAATAATGCAGGATAGCCGTGTGGGATTCGAAGACGCATTCCAACTCGGTAGCCAGGCCACACATTATCTTTTTTAAATTTATAAACCTGATATTGTAAATGTCAGTGTCAAAATATAGTGAGAAGAGGTAGTCTATGAATAAACGATGTAAGACTGTTCTAAGGAAGTTTGTTTTGCTTTTCTTCAAACAAAACCCACATATATATATATACATACACGGCGTGTTTATTTTTTCAAAATCAGCAGATTCGAATCCTAACAAGGATTTTCAAAAATCTCATGAAACCACTTTAAATTGTGTCAAAATCGGCCTCGAGACAATTGAGTGTTTTTTGCTATTTATATTAGCATAAGTTTAGGTATTGGCCCTGAAGGCCCACTTGAAAAATTCACCCTGTGCGAAAGCTTAATAGTAAAAATAAAAAACGTTTAAAAATTACTAATAACAGTATATTCTTTTAAACTTACAACAAAATATAATAAACATTTATAATTTATGCATCTTATAATAAAATTTTAAAGCTGCTAAACATAGACGTAATTTCAAAAATAATTTCATAACTAAACCGATTAAACCACACTTGACCAGTTTTTTATCACTTTTATTAGCTTAATTACGTAATTTATTTTAAACAAAATTATACTTATTTACGTAAACAGAAACTTTAGAAGCATCATAAAATTACATTACTATTAGAAAAAACTATATTGTCTTAAACTTTATATTATAGTAAACATGGGGAATACAATTTTCATAAATAGTTTCAGGCAGATATCTTCAAAGATAGTAATGTGATATATTCATACAAGAAAATATCAGATCTTATGAGAGGTTTACACTTATTAAACGAGCCGTTTTCAAAAATATAAAAATAGGTTTACGCTAATGCACTCATAAAGGGGCGTTTCCACTAGACGTCAATGGATTACATCACAGCAGTACACAGGACAGGAGCTGATCATCTGCGCAAAGTTCCTTGTAGAGGCTGAATAAGAAAACGCGACGACCGTCTATCTATGTCAATACTTATCCGACGTCGACAAAGAAGTATAATGGGTATGAAATGCCAAAAAAAGAGCAAACATCTTCACACCTTTATATAGCACCTTATTATTCAAGTTTCAAACAGACACTTGTTTGAATTTCATATTATTCAGATATAGCAACAATTTTTAAATACAATGTAATGAAATATTAAGATTATGGAAGAGCGAGATCTTTTGATACAAGTAAATTTTGCGTAACAGGAGAATAACAACAATAGATCAGAAATGTTTGTTTTTTTGCCGATTACTTATTATTTATATAAATATATCTTACCCCGCGTATGGAGGTAATAATTTGCATATGTTACGGGCAATTTGATTAATCGGGCAGTATTAATACGGAACGATAATTATGAACAATGACCAGGAAGAATTTATTACTTTGGCCGGCCTATATTATTAACGCACAACGGCCCGTGGTGTACTAAAAAATTATGGTTTAAGATAACTTGAATTTATCACTTGGACCGGGCAGTATGGATACTTCCCTACTTTTAGCCGGATAATGTGATAAATTCGGTTACCTTTCCATAATAATTATGTAAGTTTTATTCATTTAAGGGTGGGGTATAGTTATATGCCACTTTTATTTATTACCAAGATTAGATTTTTTTAAATATAGTCCCGCCTTAGCCTTCGTGGTTATTTTTTATAACCACCCAAAATTCACTTTAAATCTGAAATAATAAATAAAAGTGCCATATAACTTAACCCCATTTAACAAACAAAAAACTACATTTCATCTGTGTTTTATTATATTGCCCAAGATAAGGTTGTTATCAATCATACTGACCGGGAAAAGTGATTAATCATGCAGTTTTATTTATATTGCCCACTTGATACAGTCATTATGTATACAGACCGGTCACTATTCATAGTGAACGGATTTATCAAATTGCCCGTAACACGTTATATCTCTATTTCTATATGCATAGTGAAAACGTCTCTTAAGATCCCTAGAAACAACGCGCGATATTGTTTTCAATGTTGTTGAAAGAATTTCATATTAAACGCTTTATATTACCACTGCTGCTTTTAAACACAGCAGTGTAACCATTAATCATATAATAATTAATTGAAGATTTGTGATGCGATAATACTATTTAAGGAATACTGTCTATAATAATCGACTACAGTACTTAAAAAGTCTAAAGAACATTTAAGTTTTAAGAAGAATAACTTTATTTCTAGAACTCTTTCACGCGATTTGTTCCTATTTGGATGTAAACAAATTTCGATGAACTCTTTGGTATATAGAGTCCATCCAACGAACGGAAACTTTTTATTTCAGAATATGCTAAAAATCCTGTGGGACTGCAGTTAAATAAACAATATATGGCGAGTAATTGCGGGGAATCTTAGTAATCACAATAGATAAATCACATATAGATAGACACCTGTACTCTCAATTATTGTGGTCTCAAATATTTTCCAAAAAAGCATTATATAATACTGCTCATGTGATTGTAATTTCAAAGTGTGTTTCAAGTTTCAAAGTTCAATGTGCCAACTTACAATTCGGTTACAGATAAAAAGTTACAAAGACTACAAGAAGAAACAAGTTTTTTTTGTTTTATTCCGAAATATATTAGTTTTCCCTTCAATTAAGATAACAGGTAGCAATAGTAACGATAGTACTTACATTGGTAATCTGGCTTTTACAAACCTGCATGAAGTATTGATATAACCATCGAATGAATCTTGATATTTAATGCTGACACGTTTAAATTAATAATCATTATTTCATTCTGAGTACGGCAAGCAATTTTTTTATTCGTAGCAAACATACAAAAAAATATTCATTATATTTTATGATAGAAGCAAAAAATTATTATACAAAATGTAACTTATCACTTTATACGGGCTTACTTAGGTATTACATAACTTAAGATACACTGCTACTTGATATTTCATGTATAGATTAAAATTTGGTTCTTGTAATTTTGATTACAATTACATATAATAAATGTGTATGTACGAAGAGATTAATGAATATAAATGAAGCACAAAATGTATGTCAAGATCGTAGCAAGTGAAAATCCATTGTTCAGTAATGATGTAATTATCTAATTAATAATTAAAAAAATCTAGTATCCAGTCTTAATTTTAAGGCAAAATTTGTTATATTTTTGGTGACAATAAAAATTCTTTTATTATTATATTATTATTATTAATTACATACATACTGTCACGTCTGTTTCCCATAGGTGTAGGCAGAGACAATGGATTTCCACTTGCTACGATATTTAAAAAAATGCTATGCTATGTATAAAAAACAATATAATATTTTTTTTTACCAAAACAGGTGGAGGCTTGTTATCAGCATTTTTTAAATATTGTTGTTACTATATTCTGTATGTATTAGACTGTAAACCTTATTACAATAAAATAAATAAATATTATCCAATTTCTCAGTTAATTTAACAATTTAACACAATAGCTATTTCAGATTACAAAAACAAAGGAGATTTTGAATAACAATCTTTTATACAATATAATATAAAACTTTTATACTTAAACCTACACATATAACTGGCAATTATAACCAAAAAATGCACCGTTTTTCATATTTTTTCAAGTCGATTAAGTCATTATTTTAAATATCTTTTGTCTTATACACTCTATTTTCATAGTATTTAGACTCAATAATGCTTATGAGTTATTCTAATTGTAATTTGAACTTATTCCAATGCGATACAATTATGGATAAAAAATTGTATTCAAAAATTAATATATTGATAATCTATAGATGTAAAAGTGAGTTCGTATATATGTATGTTTATCTGTTCCCATTTCATGACTTTGGATAAAAATTATATAACGTTTTACTTCAGCGCCCTGAAAAACCTTTACTTAATATATTCCAATTCTCAATAAACAGTGAAAGAAATTGGAATTTTGTAACAAAATATGACTGTATTTTAACTCTTGCACACACCAGTTTTTTCTTCGTCCATAGTTGCTGCGCAAGGCTTCGGCCTCACCGCAAGTGGCACGCTTAGCAGCAAGAGGTTTGTAGATCGCTTAGATGACTCATCTTAGTATACCCAATACGTTGCATGAAATGCGCGGGGTCCCACCGCTCGCTTAGTGGGACGCTTGGCGCCTCGATAGCAGCCTAGTATAACGGACGCGTAGGTTATTTGCTTGGGTCACTGGGATGCCATTCAAATTCTCCCTCAGTAAACATTAACATCATGTACCCAACATGTTGGGCAATTTTGGGTAAGTGAAGGAAATTTGAGGATAGTGCTTTCTGTAAGAAGCAATTTTCTAGACAATTTTGAGAGAGACATTTTACCACAACATATACACGTCTACAAACACACTTTGATCACCAGGTATGACATCATGGCAGTGATCAGCGTGGCCACTATGTAGCGAAGCATTTCGAGCATTCAGCTTGCCTCCTAGCTACCTACGCAGTATGGCCGAAGCCTCAATGCGACGGTCACGCAAGAGCATTCTCGTTACAGCCTTACAGCTCGTGTCAACAATTTAAATCTAGTTTGAATCCTAAATAATCCTAGGTTCACAAAAACCTTGTATTATTTTTTATGTTACTACTTATCTAGCATAAAAATTACAATTACATTTTTTCGCTATCAACACCGATGGTTCATACCTTGACTTTTATTAAATAACATCTTTACATTAACATCGTTAGTTCAATATTCAATAACTCCAAACATTGTTGACTGTTGAATTCATTTTGGTACCTCCACCAATCAAACACACGATAGATAAACCGACATGATCTGTATTGCTACTGCTAACAACCCACAGCACCTGCCTGACATTCTCTACGTTACCGCGACATTGGTCAAATGAGCGCCAATAGCGTTAAATAAAAAATAATCAAAACTGTAAGTTTTTACCCTATAACTTGGTAATCCGTGAGTCAGAGACTTGATACATACCTCAAGCGCATTCGTTTATTAGTAGGAACAATAAAATTTGGACAATAATTTTTATCTGAAAAGGCGATCAGAACAAGTTATATTTTTTTGTATTTGTGTACATGCCATTTACTTACCTAAAAAATTAAAGCACTTATCAATATAATAGTCAATAACAATTTTGTAATTAACTTAATCCCTATTAATATTATAAATGCGAAAGTAACTCGGTCTGTCTGTCTGTCTGTTCCGTTATCACGGAAAAACTACTGGACCGATTTGGCTGAAACTCAGTATATATATATATATATATATATATATATATATATATATATATATATATATATATATATTCGATGCCGAGAATGAACATAGGATATTTTTTATCCCGAAAAATGGGATAGTTTCCGGGATAAAAATATATTTGTCTTTTTGTTTGTTATCCTTTTATGGAAAGATTATTGGACCGATTTGGCTGAAACTCGGTACATATATAATTTGAATACCGAGAGTGGCCAAGGGATACTTTTTATCCCGGATAATGGGATACATTTTGGGATAGATTTATGTAAAGTTTATCCCGGAAACTAGGACTGGTTTTGTGATTGTGTCCATTTCGTCCACTGGGTCTATTGGGTCCACTGGGTCCACTTGGTCCACTGGGTCCACTTTGACCACTGTGTCCACTTGGTCCCCTTGGTCAACTGGGTCCACTTGGTCCACTGGGTCCACTTGGTCCACTGGGTCCACTTGGTCCACTGGGTCCACTTGGTCTACTGGGTCCACTTGGTCCACTGAGTTTACTGGGTCCACTGGGTCCATTTGGAACACAGCCTACTGGGTCAACTGGGTCCACTTGAACCACTGGGTCCACTGGGTCTACTTGGTCCACTGGACTCACTGGGTCCACTTGGACCACTAGGTCCGTTGGGTCCACTGGGTCCACTTTGTCCACTGGATCCACTTGGTCCACTGGGTCCACTGGGTTCACTTGGTCCATTTGGTCCACTGGGTCCACTGGTTCCACTGAGTTTACTGGGTCCACTGGGTCCATTTGGAGCACTTAGCCTACTGGGTCAACTGGGTCCACTGGGTCCACTTAGACGACTGGGACCACTGGGCCCACTGGGTCCACTTGAACCACTGGGTCTACTTGGTCCACCGGACTCACTGGGTCCACTAGACCCACTGGGTCCACTTGGTCCACTAGGTCCGTTGGGTCCACTGGGTCCACTTTGTCCACTGGATCCACTGGGTCCAGTTGGTCCACTGGGTCCATTGGGTTCACTTGGTCCACTTGGTCCATGTTATCTATTTTGTCAACTTTTGTCATTTATGTAGTTTACATATAGACGGGGGTGGTATAGTTTGCGATATAAAATGAAGTGAATCTTTCGGGGGCAAATACATAAAAAAATAATACAATGTAACCTGTACTACTTGCTCTTTAAACAAGAGACACGCACCAGAGGTTGACCCGCGGCGCGGCCGCGGGGTAAACTCTAGTCCTTTTATAATTATGAAGAAATCATCTTGTGGTAGCCGGCTCAGTTTTCGTAAATATATCATGAGAACTTAATAATATTTTTCCCCCCGATTTATTTTATGTGCAAAACCAATTGCATATATAATAAAACCACGTTCTAACAGTTTTAAGCGCGGTATTTTGTTTTTTTTGTTTTATTTGATTTTTATTATTTCGTCGTTTCGGCCACTTTTCAGTAGCCGTGATCACAAAGATGTTAAATGTCAATGAGCATTGTTAAAGTTTTATTTAGCCTACCCTCAACTTGTTTATTTTAATTATTTAATTTTAATTTTGATTATGGTTATTATTTATTCTACAGGAGCCTAATCCATATCTATATAAATATATAAAAAAGATTTCAAATGTAACTAAATGTTCGTGACCAAGAGATAAAACTAACCTAAAATAGATAGGTAAATAATCTTATTTGAGCAAATGTACCACATCATTGCCATGGCTACCCTGCCATACCCAGAAGGTTGGCTGTATTAACATGCTGGATGGTAATGTTCCTATATGAACTATGAAACAGCCCTTTAGTTACAGATAACATCAAGGAGTTTCTTATTTGCTATGCAGGTTAATAGCAGGTGATTAGATTTTAATATTTTAAAATATGACCTAGATTTAAATTGTTGGCGTAAACGGCATTTAATCTATTTGTTCAAGTTTACAAAAAATGCACAATACAAATGGCAATGCAGAGGAAATAAAGATGTGACACAGTCTCACCGCGACGTAACTCTCGCGAGTCGCGATTTGTCGAAGGCGCATATTGCGTCGAGCAGCGCCGTGCGCCCCTCGCACGGGCTCACCGGCGCCGGGGTCAATGAACCGTTGCCGCTGGGTTGTGACGCAGCTATAGACAAGTTCAATTAACTTTTATAATGAATTCTTTATTGATACATTAAAACAGTAATGGATAGGTTTCAAGTGCTAGTTAGTGTCTTCTCGCCTATTATATACGATACTGTCTAATTGAAAAAAAATCGAGTCATACACTTGCTTAGAATGCTTTTTCATTTTAATTATAACATGCCACAACGTATAAAGTAAGTAAAACGTAAAAATCGGAGTGTAATAAGTGACCATGTGCGAGTTGTTCCCGTTTAAAAAGAATACGAAGTCTCATGCAATTCAATGTCAAGAAAATCAATAAAATGTCTTTTTGGAAATACAGTTATAACACTAGCTAGCTTTTGTCGCTGCGTGGCTCCATGCAGCATTAACAGCATTATTTTCTGATTATTTGTCCAAATTACATAAATCACTATAAACTTATGATTTTAATATTTAATAAATAATTCCTGTTATGACCCCTAAAAGTCTCATTGAAATCCATCGAGCTTCTCAGGAGCCATTTGAGACAACTTTCAAAGATTTTAAAAATGAAATGAAAACTCTATACCATATTTTAAACCTAAACAATTTAATATGAATACATCTGCGTTAGAGCAAGCTTCCAGGCAACCCGGTGTCTAAGGAGACATTAAAATAAAAAGGTATTTTCTTAAACATTTTTGCACTAAATATTTTTTTATTTATACTGGCATGTACTCACACATAACAGGCGGCGTGGGCGACGAGGCCGTGCTGGCACTCTGCGAGCGGACTGTCTCCGCTAGTGATGATGTCGACTTCCATATACTCTCACGTTTCTTCTGTGGAAATATTTTTTTCATAATACAACAAGCCAAAAATAGTTTAATCTGACGTATGAACATGTAAATAAAGTCTAATAAGTAGGTGCCCAGGCTTGTAGGCTCTTTAAAAATTATTTATCACCACATTTTATTTACATTTATTTATGTCTATATAATGCGATCAGTGTTTCACAATATTATTATGTATTATGGACTGACGTGAGCTTTGTGATAGGCTTTGCCACGGAATTATTTGACTTTGTCTTCTAAAATTTAGAATCTAAATGACCCGAACACTGGATATCTTCACTATATTTTTAATCTTCAGATAAAGCTTTTGGATATTATAACGAAAATTTACCGCTCTTCTCTTCTGTTTCTTCATTTCCTCTTCAGAGTTTAGAATCTCTTGAATACGCACCTCTCTCTTTGCACTTCGCACCTAAAACGATATCTTCAAAATTTAAATCTTAAAACAAATTACAATAGTATAAAATAGATAAGACATAGAATTAAATATCAAACTAAAGTCTATTTCAAAACACATCCATAAAACGTAGCCTGTTGCGTTATCGTAAATTGTCCTAGGATATAAATATTAATTTTATTTATATACAAATATATTTAATCCTGTTACTAATTAATAATAATCTTATAATAGAATCACGATGCTTATTTCTCTATTTACGTTATTTCTCCTATACCATCGTATTTGAAAAAGACTAAGGCCTATATTTCGTGCAACTTACTAAGGCGAGCGGGCTTCACAGTATGCGAAAAATTTAAATGCTTTCTTGAAGTTCGTGCATGTCATTACCAGAACACAACTATAAGGTTCACAGACAAAGCTAAGAGGGGTGAGTGTTGTGCTCTCACTCAGCCGCTATCCGGACACGCATGCCATCCCTTTTGCACCACAAGGTTAAACGTTAAAAGACTGGTACTGCGCAAACTCACAGAACTAACTCCAATCGAAGCGCATTTAAATTTTGCGCAATCTGTAGTTGGATGGTATAGAGCGGTCAGATAGGAGGGACGGGACAGAAAGAAAAAAAATATTGTCATCAATGTATGTACACACAGAAAAAGAATAAGCGTAATAAGACGTTGTACATAGAAATCAAGAATATACAAATGTAGTTAACAAAACACAAAAATATAGAAAATACGTGAGTAAATAACATTCACGCCAATGAGGCTAGAACTCAGCATTATACTGCGACAAGGGCTGGCGAAGCGCTGATTTTCAGTTCCAGCCTTTATCCAAAGAAAACAATGACCCAAACAAAAGTAATAATTTAACTTCATACAGAAGTGGGGATAATATAGGACAATGGAATAGGAGAATTGCACCATTCATCATACGAAACACGGTTAGCTCAAGGCTACTTATCACACCTTACGCTCACGTATGCAAGCGAGAGTTGGGTATGGAAAAGAGAGAATGAAAGTAGAGTAAACGCGGTCGAGATGCGAGCACTACGCAAAATCTGCGGAGTGACGCTCGCGGACCGCGTTCGTAATACCGAAGTAAGAAAGAGTGTGTCGGGGTGAAGGTAAGGAAAGGAATGCTCCTGTGGTTCGGACATGTGGAATGAATGCTTGATGAAAGAATGACTAAACAGATATACAATGCAAAAGTGGATGGATGCAGAAGTCGTGGAAGACCACGACAAACCTTCCATGATCAAATTGATCGTGTATTAGCGGAGGGTGATGTCAGGAGCCTTAAGAACAGACGAGTGTGCATGACAAGAGTTATGAATGTCAAAGAAGCAAGTGAGGTGTGTAAGAATGGGCCTAAGTGGCGCTCTGTTGTTCGTGCCTACCCCGCAAGGGAACTGGCGTGAAGTTATGTATGTATGTACTTATCACACCGACCGAGCCGGCCCTAAGAACTATAATCAAAATAATGACTCCGGAATAGCTGCGCCACGTCATACCTGTTTACATATGTAATTGTTGTAAACAGTTATATGGGTGTGCGTGAGACCAAAAGGGTGTGGTATGTTTGGATGGTACGCTCGCAACGGACCGTTCCGCCAGACACGCACGCTATTACAATGGCCATGTTAAACTTTAAGTAAAACCCGTTCATCTCCTTAAATAGTACTGAAAGAACTAAGGAATATCTTTTGTCATACATAAATTAAGCTTAATACTTTATATTTCGCAATGTCTTATTGGTATTTTAAGAAGAAGAATCAGCAAAAGCCATATTTGTAACAAAAACACTTCAATTTAAGACACTTTTAACTCACACAGCTAGCTAAGTTTATTTGATATTTTTTTTGTACATAGTTTCTTTTTTTTCTAAGAATTCATGGAGTTGCAGATACTAGTACTAGTATTAGAATACTTGCAAACATATCCAACATTATGCTTACTAATTTTTGATCACTCCTCAATCTGGTCTCCATCATAATGACAGCAGTTTTCAACTCATCTTTCAAACTGATTGGGAATTTGAGGTGAGATCGTACTTCGGCCTTCGAACCCATAGTAAGCCCGTTCAGCGACGCCCTTGAGAACAACGGGTGTTGGAGTAAATGGTGTATTGATGGACCGCCGTGCTTGCATGATGTGCTCGAAAGGCACAGCCGGAGAACCGATTCTGTACAAAATTAAAATGAGTTTATATATTTATTTTAAAAATTAATGTTACAGATTACTTATTGAAAGGTATGTGTGTACTACCACTTTCAATGTAATTTTAGTTTTAGGAGAAGCGGTAACAACAAATTCTCCAGTAACATATATTCTTCACTTTTTGTATTATAAAATATGTATAAACACAAACACTCTCTTCAGTATGGTATAATTTTGAAAGAGCTTGGTAGTGATATAATAATAAAATATGTGATGAAATAACAAATTCAATCATATTTATAGGTTTTATTAGATATTAGAAGGCGACAAACAAACTTCTAAAAATACGACCAACATCCATGTAAATCCTTTCAAAAATAAATGTGACTTTACCAAATGACGTTTGCTGAATTTCGCCTTTAATTTTATTGTACTAAAAATACTTTTAAATGTAATTAATCATGGCTAAATATTGTATTGTTGTGTCGTATTGTATGTTCACATATTTTTATGAAGACCATTTTTCTACAATATACATTTAAAAATTAATGTAATATATATTTATAGTCCAACTTAAAACGCTTTAAATTATGATCGCTCCTGAAGTATAAGAAGCGGTAGTAAACCACTTTATCAATTGTTATGATTAATTACATTTCACGCGTTAATTCCAAAAGGTAAATTTTAAATACTATAGTGTACTCGAAGTCAAATTGATAAATTCATTTCACTAATTCAAACGCTAAAACAGACGTGAGAATAGTGTTTCTTTGTGAACTCATCTTCCTTCATCAGTTAATTGAGTGTGGTTGGTTAAGTGAAATAACTGCAGGTTATGTTTTAATTACTTGCCTACATCCTCAGAAATCCCATCGGGGTAAATATCACAGTAATACTGATCCAGGGGCATCGCAAACGCCATCTCGTACAGCGTCCTACCGAAGCAATACACATCAACGGCCTCCGCTGATGAGGTCCGCCGTAGCTCCAAGAGATACGGCCGATATCGGCAAGGAACTCCTAATAAAAAGTTTTCAATATCCAGTAGTAGGACTCTTTGGTTTTCTATCGTTATGTTCCCGGGGTGTATGTGGCCTGGAAGCGATTGATGGAATTAATGAAAATAAATTACAAGAGAAAATGGAGCATCTGAACCGCGTGGGAAATAATCAATTAATTCATCAATCGATTAGATAATTAATTTAAATTATATTAAAATTAATCGTGATTAAAACTCCCTTGTAGTCATTTCCAACCTTTATACTTTTTTCCAACCATTTATTTTTCTTTTGACAGCTCGATGACGGATCAATTAGTAATGTCCTAATGCGTTACCCAGCCGATTTGTTATAAATAAAACGGCACTTATATATTTGCGGTATTTTTTTTTTCACATCGATTACTTTCACTTTATTTACGTAGTATTGATGGTTTATTAGTCTGTGGGTTACACGACTCACAGAACATCACCATTACGTCACCCACGACAATAAAATACGACAATTATGTCATTTGTTTTATGTGGGCTTTACTGTCAAGAAAAATGTAACTTGATAGACGTGCAGACGTCAAAAGTAAAATAAACGCTTGGAAACAACAGACAAACTAGAAATGCTATCAACGTAGTGCTAGTCTGGAAAGGATTTTAATAGACATTTTTTTAAATGGTGTCGTGGGAAAACTGGCTTGGGAGGTCGTCCAAATTCCTAGTGTTCAAGAGAAATCTTGAGAACCTCTGCCTTGATGTATTTAGATGTCCTCATAAGGGTACCCACACAATGTATCAAGTGTTTAAATCGGCTTTATAACTCATCAAAATGTTACTTCAATATAAAAATACTCTATATTTATCTAATTTTATAAAAAAGCGACTCATATCTTAAAACACCAAAGTAACGAATAATGCAACATTTAAACCAATATTCACCTATTTCACTTTTACACCTGGATATGGTTATGTAGATCGGAACAAACCCACAGGATGAAAGTTATAACATAAGATGCGCTTAAAAAGCTACATGGAATGGTCAAGGAAACCTTATTCTTTAAAACTATGTAGCATACATGATAAAGTTGTAGAATAAAGCAACAACTTACCATGGGGTATGCCCTTCTCGTGTAAAAACTTCATCGCTTGTAAAATCTGATAACCATAATGAGATATTTGTCCAGTCGTTAGGGGTTTTCTAATTTTAGGATTTCCATACTTAGTTAAATAATTCTTACTATACTCTGTACCATACAAAATATCCCTGAGACTCCCGTTTTCATGTATCCTCCTAACTACATAGGCACCTGTTTCTAAATTTTGTATAGCTAATATTTGGTCAATGTAGGGGTGCTGTAACAATTTAATCAATTTTAATATTGTCCTTTTTTATTCGCCTTCTCCATTATAGGTTAAAATGGAGATTACTGTTTTTCTTTTTTTTCCTTCTTTAATTTTAATGGGATAAAAAAAGGGGGAGGGGGATATCTTTCATTTTATTTATTTCTTCCTTTCTTTTCAACAAAACTTAAAACTATTACTTTTCCTTGCTTTTATTACAGTCTACATTATCTATTTATTACTTATAATCTATTTAATTTTATCTGTTTTGCAATAAAAAAATATATAAAAATAAAAAATATTGTCCTTATTATGACGTCATAATTTTGTACATTCTTATAAATATATTATGAGGCCGCAACATGTTGTATGGTAATAAATATGTCTTGTCTCAATTGATTTGACTGTCATCTACTATATTTTGATGAAAATTTCTGAACCAAACACAACGTTAAAATTTATCTATTGAAATTAATGTTCGACAATAATAAGTATTCCAGGTTCACCTGTACTCCGGTCTGGAAGTTTTTATTTATTGCAAAACTCGCAAGTAGGTACACGGCCCAGCTCATAGTAAATGGTTACCGCTACCTATAGACATTTGCAACACCAGGGGCGTACTCAACGCGTTGCCAGCCTTTAGGACCGCATGGAGGCATCAGACAGGAGGGATGGGATAGAAAGGCTAGAATATGGGATTGGAATAATGGGAGGGGGGAGGGGGAACGGGTTGGACCAATCTGGCGTACAGGGCGACATGATACATAGATAACACTTTATTTTACACCATTACCAAAAACTTACGGACTAGTAGAATAATAATATCAGCCCATAAATGTCCCACTGCTGGGCTCGGGCCTCCCATTATATCGGGGAACGGACAGTATACCCGCCACATTTGTCCAAGGCGGCTTGGCAGGTTTGACACATAGTTTTTTTTTTATTGCAGGAGATCAGCAGACAGGCAGACGGCCCATTTGATGGAAAGCGGTTACCATCGCCTATGGACATTTGCAACACAAAAGTTGCTACAAATGCGCTGCTGCTCACTTAAGGGAGATTGGAACCTGGTCACTAATGCCGGAACACAACTCAAGGTTGTTATGGCGACATACTTTAGACCAGGGGTGGTAGCCATCCAGTCGGGCGAATGCCCTACCACCTGGCTGTGGGTTGTTAAGTCGCCTCTTACGACAGGCCGCCCGGCCACAGGAAATTGTATTCTTTCTCCGTTCCTGCACGGATAAAATTCGTTTATCTCGACCCACGATGTTTTCCTTCACCGTTGTTCGTGGTAATTGTAACAATATGCACATTAGATCAGAAAACTAAGTGAAGTGGTGCATGCGTTCCGGCCAGGATCGAACGAGTTTAGGAGCTAGCATTAGGCTACCACGACTTAGTACGGACTAGTATTAGAATAATACTAGTCCATGTGTTGTGTATAAGGGGCGGACTTATCGCTAAATAGCGATCTCTTCCAGACAACCCGTGGGAAGAATATTGCTGATTAGGAGTGACGATGTTGGTACACAAGTGGTGTATGTGTAGTAACTTCGTATACTAGATCCTATGTCGTTCAAATTCGTGCGTGTTAACGGGGCGCAGGTTTAGGTTTAGCGAGGTAGTCGGGAACGCCTGTACCAGAGGCCTCGTTCGTGTCTGTTGCAGTGTTTTAAATTCACTGCGCATTCGATGCATCCCCCTAGAGCAGGGATACCAACCTTTTTTTTATAAGGGCCACAAAGACATATTAGATAAGGTGCTGCAGGTCCCAACATTAATTTATATAGGTATTTTTTATTGCTAGAGTATAAAAGAGGCTTGCGATTCACCCAATGGAAAGTTGTTACTGTCATCTATGAACTTTTGCAATACTAGAGGTATTACCAATGTAATTTTACAACTATTATAATGTCAGACAGGCCACTTACAAAAGCTCGGCGAGCCATATGCGGCCCACGGGCCGCGTCTTGAGTATAGCTGCTATAGAGGACCCAACTGAGTACGATAGGTATTCCCCCTGCGTTATCAAAAAAAAAGGGGGAGAGGCAAGTAGGCCATTGGAACTCTCACTCATCACACGAAACACGATTAGCATAAGTCTAGCCGTTTCAAGCTGATATGAACCTACTGGAATTAGCCTCAAAGTTGTTTTATGATGACTAATGGTCGCCCCGTGGTTGAAATTCGACCATAATTAATTTAAATTATAAGTTTGAACATTATTAAGGTTCTGTTGTCAAAGACTATACTTCTATAATCACAAATGTCGCCAAAGCTACACTGTTAATTTGACTTTAACAATAAACAAAACAGTATATATGTGTGTGTGTGTGCCAAATACATGGTAGTGTGCATAATGTTTTTTTAAATAATTTAATGTATTTTTAATGCATAATTAAAAAAAAATATTAGTATTCTGCACTCCTTCTCTATATAAACTATATGTGTGCGAAATGTCACACAAAAGGGGTACAAATATTTTGCTTCACTTATTAATATAGTGATATCCATAACACAAACGTCACGTTCTTAGTTTAGTAGTATAAAGTAGTACTGAATTATTATTTACATATATTAATGTAAGCCAGTATAGTAATCGAGTTCTATAGAACTTTCGCCACTATAGTTTAATACAAATAAAAACTTACCGAAAGATTTTGTAAAGCTTTAAAAGCAGTCTGCAAATCTTTATCGCTTAAACTTCTATCAGGTCCATAACCCTGCCATGAGAGCATGCAATTTGACCGACTATTTGTATCTGTTACCTGAAAAGTTAAATAAATTATTATTAAGTCTGTAGTTCAGTAGATAAAGCATTCACATCTAAAATCAATAATATAGGTTCGAAACCTGCTTGGGATAGATGTACCCCTTTGAGCGCGTGTACACGATACCTCTACCGCGCCGCCGCCACCGCACTTTCACTGTCGAGCGGGCATCAGCGGTGCGGTGGCGATATGGATGGATTGCGACGGACAAATTTCGCATATACACATAAATTCACTTAATATAAACGCGGTTGCGGTACGGCGGTGGCGCTGTGGCGACGTGTCGGTTTAGTCATCTATACGAGCTTTAGGTATTGTTAGTCAAGTTTTGAAAGGTCATAACAATATTTTAAATAAGTATTTTATTTAACTTAAGAGATAGTAACTCAATGTTTGCTTCAGAAATTTTCCAGGGAAAAGACAAGTTCGTCTTTTCCCTGGAGTCTTCAAATGCTATTTCAAAGAACTCTTTGTTCGCAAAGGCGCCAGTCAAAACATTGTCACCATTTTTCATATTTTTATCACACTACTGATAAGCGGTTATTTATTTGCATGTATCATGACACATTGCGATGTATCCAGCCCCTTTATACAATCTATAAACTTATAATGCGTAATACTTCAAGTATTAAAGTGAATGTATTAAATTGGTACTTTTAGACGCCGACAAAAACGAATTCACACCTGCATACCTGTAAAACACATTTTATTACCTTTCGGCATTTGGACTTCTTTTGTTTACTTATTTATTGGCATGCGTTTACTAATTGTTCTAGAGAACAGTCCATTGTTTTATTGTACTCGTTTATGGCCGTTGCGGTCGACTCATTAGCCAGGTGTTTCGGATTTAAAGTACAAACAGATTCTAGGAAATTCGGTCCACGCGGCCGGACAGACATATTGCATGTGTGCGGTATAAAGCAATGCCCCGATTGAGGGGAGAGGCAGTCGAGCGATAACCACGAGCGAAGCAAGACGTGTGTACTACAATCGGGAATCGTTAAGTGACGAACTTTGCGCGTTTAATGGAATTACGACCTTCTTACGTTTGGACTTGTTGTGTTCGGTTATATTTGTACCTGTGTTATATGTGTTTGTATAGTTCTAATAAACTCTATAGTAATATTTTCTTAAGTTTTCGCGACTTGTATACATAATAAAACTACGTTTTAACGGTTTTAAGCGCGGTAATTTTATTTGATTTTGGTTTTTCCGACGTTTCGGCCACTTTTCAGTGGCCGTGATCACGGAAGACAAAGAGAGACAAAGACAATTAAAATTAAAATTAATAAGTTGGCGGTAGGCTAAATAAAACTTTAACAATACTTTATTTTTCCTTCCACCCATTTTAATATTATATAAAATTATTAGAGCTAGGCATGTTTGCTGAAGAGTTTCTTGCGCCGCTTCTTCTCTTCAAGCCATAACATGTTGCGAAGCGGGCTCCCATAGATTAAATAATAACCATAAACAAAATTAAAAATTAAATAATTAAAATTAATAAGTTGGCGGTAGGCTAAATAAAACTTTAACAATACTCGTTGACACTTGACATCTTTGTCTTCCGTGATCACGGCCACTGAAAAGTGGCCGAAACGTCGGAAAAACCAAAATCAAATAAAATTACCGCGCTTAAAACCGTTAAAACGTAGTTTTATTATTTAACAATACTCGTTGACACTTGACATCTTTGTCTTCCGTGATCACGGCCACTGAAAAGTGGCCGAAACGTCGGAAAAACCAAAATCAAATAAAATTACCGCGCTTAAAACCGTTAAAACGTAGTTTTAACTCTATAGTAATTCTATTGGCATTTTAATTCGAGTCTCGCGACTCGTAACAATATGTAGACATAACAAATTGATACATGGGGCACGAAATCCTGCGTTAGTACCACAGGCAGGTCATGGAGAATAACCGCCCGGATTTAACGCGCTTGTAAATACAGTCGTTGGGACACAATTACATGATTGTGTTTGTAGGAGGCAAGCACTTTATAATAGGGTAGTTGATACATATCATAATATATTCTAAAACAATATTCATATAAAACAGCGAGCATTCAAAAACCATGTCAACAACCAACTTTAAAATATTACTACAAAAATAATAATTTTGATTACTGTTTAAACTATAATTAATACGCTATTTGACTCATTACATAAATGATGTCGCAATTTGCAACGCTCATACAAAATTAAGGTGGCTATTTGACATACAAGTTTTAAATTACTTAGGTCAAAGTTGTTGAATTTTCAATCTTGTCTAAGATTGTTTAGACATGTAATTTTTTTATTGGTATTTTATATTTCTGTTAAAAGTGGTGATTATTACTATTATCCTCTCTGTTTCTCATTGTTAATCTCAGCTTCTGTCATTGTCAACAATGCAATTTTCATTTTTCACATTTCTATATTTACAAATGTACAATTTGTTAAAATGTTGGGGGTATTGTTTCTTGTAATTATGGAAGCAAACGCCGACTTTCGTCGGTGACGAACATTTTCATTCCGCGACTGTACATTAAATACTTACTAAAAAATAATTTTTACGTATCCTCCACCCGATATCAGATAAGGGACCTTTGAGTTCATATCGTCCGTCCCCTCTCAGTGCAATTGACACCGTCTGTAGCGCTTGTTCTGAAATCATTATGCATTGCATAAAACATGGAATCGGTTAGTGCATGTCGATTCGCGCACAGTGAAAGCTTCCAAAGCGGTGATGAAGCCCACTATCTTTATTATTTAGATACGAAATTCAGCATGGAAAATAGCTTACTTATATCTCAAAATTATTCAACAGTTCTTTTCTATGAACATTTTCGTTGAAAGATTTTTCCTTTCACATCCTTTCAAGTTCAAAAGTTATAGAATAATTACACTTTAAAAAAAAAATATAGAAGCCATAAGTAAAACTTTAAAAAAATACTTTGAAAACAAGGTGGCTCATCACCGACCGACACATGTAAGGCAATTACTAAAAAAACACCATATAGTTTTTCAAGACCTGCCTAACTATCCTATCCTTGGTATGGTGGCATATAGAATACACATTCCTGTCAAATAATATAATAGAGCTTCTATATTATAAAGGGCTTGTAATTTTAAGACAGACAGACGAACGAAGGGAAATGTCTATTTTTAGCGTCTTGCAAAAATTCTAAAAATCAGAAAAAAATAATAAGTATGACATACATAGTCTCATAGACTTAAGCTTGTGGAAATTAAAATAAACTACCCATAATTCAATATTCGCAATAGTCTGTGTTACGAAATAACGAACTAAACACGCTCTCATATGATAGTGTTAAAAGTTAATATATAGATTATGTATTCTTTGCATCGTTTGGACCTTCAACATAACAAGATAGACATGTGTGTAATAGATTCGCGTGACTGTTAATTTTTATTACTTACAAACAAGGGTTCTCATGTCATGTTTAGAGATAAACGTTGACTGTACCCATTCATCGAAGTCGTGGTAGCGTAACGACTAGCGCTCGCGTCCCAGACTCTAAGGGCGCGGGTTCGATCCTGACCGGAACGCATGCACCACTTAGTCAGTTTTCTGATCTAATGTGTAACATTTCAAAATCACTATGACTATCACTCGAAAATAACTCCATTATTACACAAGAATCTCTCAATATTAGGGGATCGCAAATAAAAATCGATTGAGGTCAAAAACGGATCTGTCAAAATTAGATATCGTTTATTGAAAACGTGTCACTTTCATACAAGTGGCAATCCAAAAATGCTGGATCGCCCTCTCAACGATGGATTCGTAAAACAGATCGACGAAACGATCTGTGGATCGAATATTGAAATCACAAAAGTAGGAAATGGATTGAAAATATCGATTTTGGATTAGAGATTAAAGATTGAGATTGAATATTGAAAGCCGCCGTTAATCAGTTTTCTGATCTAATGTGCATATTGTTAAAATTACCACGTGCTAACAACGGTGAAGGAAAACATCGTGATGCAACCTGCACATCTAAATACCCGATGTGTTAAACCTGCTAAGCCGCCTTGACCAAGCCTGGCGGGTAAACTGTCCGATTCCCCCTATAATGGGAGGCCCTAGCCCAGCAGTGGCACATTTCTGGGCTGATATTATTTTATATATTATTATACCCATTCGTGCAGGAATGGAGAAACCATATAATTTCCTGTGACCCGGCGGCCTATCGTAAGAGGCGACAAAACAACTAACAGCCAGGTGGTATGTTATTTGCCCGTCTGAATGGCTACCACTCCTAGTTTAAGAGTATGCCGCCATGACAACTTTGAGTTGTATTCCGGCATTAATAGCACCTTTAGTGTTATAAATGTCCATAGGCGATGGTAACCGCTTTCCATCAGGATGGACGTCTGCCTGTCTGTTGAACCGATGCAATAAAAAAAAAGTACTTTATATACGAGAACAGTATACCCACAACACTAGTCTAAAGCGGATTGGTAGGTTTGACACATCGGTCATCTCGATGTGAGTGTATTTTTTTAAGTTTAAGGCTTGGCAACTAGGCCTTTAAGCCAGACGCCGTTGTATTGTAGGCTACAATCGACGTCATTCAACGGAGTTCTTGTGAAAACTCGAAAGGCCACATTTGGCTATATAGTTCACATTTCTCGCAAAAACACATAATTATTACTCAAAACCTATCAATATCCAACAACTATTGTTAATTTTAGAGTAATTTTACACATTTTTAGAAAATAAGACTGCACAGCACAACGTCCCCTTTCAGTTCCCGCCAAAATCTCCATGTGAGTGTATTGACTCTAAGCTACCACAGCTTCTCATCATAATTATCTTCATCTATATTATTGTCATAATTAAAATAACATTTCATAATCATAATAAGACATCTTTGCAATAATCAATTTGATTTACTATTGTCAACACTAATGTTGTAAACTAGAAAATTATTTTATAACCAACAGATTGTATTTGCTTGATATAATTAACGAAAATAGAATAAAACTTGTTTAACGGGTTGCTTTGTAGAATGGAATTTCACTAAATAATGGTAAAACAGCATTAGTAATAAAAATATATTATGGTAATATAATTGTATCTTCCCACTACATAGATTAAAACATCAATACAAACACTTTCATTGTGATTTTCTGAAAATATAGGTGAAAATAATCAGATACTTATGTAGCCAAAAATAACTTATGTAACAAGACAATGTTAATAATATAGTAGATAATTATAATTTATTCAAAATTGGTGTCAAGCCGGTTAAATAATTACCTCTAGTATTTCTGTATATATTATTTTTTTTAATTTAAATTGAGTCACTGCCCTAGTCCTATTTCATCATCGTCAAAAGTATTCAACTCAAGGCCAAAATTCCAACCTCCAACACTAAACTGATTTTCTTATCTAAGGCAATATAATAAGTGTGAATGAATGTAAATTTGATTGGACATTCATATATTTGTTTGTTCCTTTGTCTTTTTTTTAATACATGTGTTCAGCAGACAGGCAAACGGCCCATTTGATGGAAAGCGGTTACCATCGCCTATGGACATCTGCAACACCAAAGGTTCTGCAAATGCGCTGCTGCTCTCTTAAGGGAGACTGGAACCTGGTCACTAATGCCGGAACACAACTAAAGGTTGTTATGGCGACATACTTTAAACCAGGGGTGGTAGCCATCCAGTCGGGCAAATGCCCTACCACCTAGCTGTGGGTTGTTTTGTCGCCTCTTACGACAGGCCGCCCGGCCGCAGGAAATTGTATTCTTTCTCCATTCCTGCACGGATAAAAACTTCTGTTTAACATTTGATTATTCAAATCATTCCTTTAAACTAAATTGGTCAAAATTTGAGTGTTTCCACTATTAAACTAATGTATTCTGAGTGTTAAATATAGACATACCTGCTATTGCCAAGGAATAGTTGTTGGGGTCCAAAAAACTTCTCATTTGTAAAGATAATGCCAATATCTGATGCTTCATGACTTCATTTATGTAATTCTGAAATATTAATTAAGATTAGCATTTTCTATGAACTAAGGCTCTTCGAACAGCTTTACCCACCTATTATTATCAGTACTTTATTTTTAGCATAACGCAAAAGTGACTTTGTTTGGATGTTTCTTTGTTCATCCTTCACATCCTAGGGAATAAAGCTTTAACACATTTTTAATTAGATTCAAGTACAAGTCATTTATGCCAAACTTGGCAATATGGTCATTATTGGTCATGGCAGTACTTTTACATGAATTTAATTCCAACTTAGAATGCAAAGTTTGTAGGATTTACAAAATAAGATATAATTAAAAATTCCATACACCTGCCCTGGGTCATGGGGGCTGCAAAGATCAGGAAGCCGCCAACAAAAATGTTACAAAATACAAGTAACATTAAATCTGCAGGTGACTTCATCCAGGCACCCTTTGAATGGAGTAACAGTACTGCACTACAAATAGCAAATAATACTAGTACAATAAGCTTTATTTTTCACCTGCAAAGCTATCTGTCTTTCAGCAATAAATGAGGGTTGCATATTTCCAATAAGCTTCTTTGGTGGCAATGGTAGGTCAATATTCGCCTGCTGTAATACTGCATGCAAAGCTGCAAAGTCCCTGTACCTTCTGAATACATTCCACTTATTCTCCTTGGATGGTCCTCTTTGCACTCTGAGGACATACTCCTGTAAAAAGTATGAAAGTGAAGGTATTGTGGGTGCGGTATAGATATATGGCACATTTATTTATTATTTGAGAAATAATATTAACTTTGGGTGGTTATAAAAAAAATATTAAAAAAGTTCAGACCTGTTCATAATAATAGGTTGGGGAAAAAGTCTTTTCGCATATAGTATGTATGAACTTGTAATAAGATCTCTTTGGCTATACCATTTGTATCTGGCTGGTTTTGGTATCATTAAAAAGTTTTAATTTTAAAGAAGACAATTCCAAATTCAAATTATGAAAATGGGTGATTTTCATTTATTTTTTTATTGTTAAAATAAGTGAATCTAATGAAGAAATTCGATACATTTTAAAATTTTACTACAAAAAAGGTAAAAATGCAACACAAGCCGCGAAAAAAATTTGTGATGTTTATGGACCTAATGCAGTATCTGCGAGAGTAGCGCAAATTTGGTTTAAGCGTTTTCAATCCGGAAATTTTGATATCAAAGATGCACGTCGCTCTGGTCGCCCTGTTACGGACAAAATTGATGCCATTTTTGAAAAAGTGGAGCAAGATCGGCATATTAGTAGTTACGATGTAGCTGGAGAATTGGGAATTGACCACAAAACGGTTTTGGCGCATTTGAAAAAAGCTGGGTACACAAAAAATCTCGATATTTGGGTGCCTCATGAGGTCACTGAAAGAAACCTAATGAACCGTGTACTCATTTATGATTCTTTATTACGACGTAATGAAACCGAACCATTTTTGAAGAAGCTCATTTTTGAAAAAGATCATGGTCAAAGGCCGGTCAGGCTTCACAGACTGTGGCGAAGCCCGGGTTAACTCGCAACAAGGTGATGCTGTGTGTATGGTGGGATTGGAAGGGCATTATTCATTATGAGCTGTTACCGCCAGACAGGACCATCGATTCTGAACTGTACTGCGAACAACTGATAAGATTAAAGCAAAAAGTTGAGAGAATGCGGCCGGAATTAATCAACAGAAGGGGTGTGGTTTTTCACCATGATAACGCTAGACCTCATACATCTTTAATCACTTAGCAAAAATTACGAGAGTTTGGCTGGGAGGTGTTAATGCATCGCCGTATAGTCCTGACCTTGCACCTTCAGATTTTCACCTGTTTCGGTTTCTGCAGAATTCCTTAGGCAGTGTCAGGTTAACATCACGAGAGGACTGCCAAAACCACTTGTCGCAGTTTTTTGATCAGAAGCCCCAAAATTTTTATAGCAATAGGATCACGTCCCTACGTACAAAATGGCAAAAAGATATCCAACAAAATGGCACGTACATACTTTAGTGAAATGTAAATAAACTTTATAAAAAAACCTTTTGAATTTTTATATAAAATGCGAAGAAACTTTTTCCCCAACCTAATATATAAATATGCTGTATAATTATACCCCACCCGGTATTGTAATGTATTCAATATGTTAATTAATTTTTAAATCACTCGATCATGATATTTTAGTATAGTCAGTTTGGAGAAAAATTTTACATTTGTAGTATTATATGTAGAGTAAACTATACCCTATTAAGCAATTCAAAACATTAGGAATATTAATGTTTTCCTATTTTGTACTCATACAATAATAAAAACAATATTATTGTGTAGGTAGAAAATGAAAAATATTAAGATTTCATAATATCTTGAATAGAATGTCAGGGAGCCCAATCAGTAGCAAGTGTCAACAATGATATGGTTTCCCCTATATATATAAAATGGCCTCACATTTTTATGATACTTATAAGCAACTGAAGCAAGAGTGTAATGCACATGGTAACTAAATCAAAGTTATATATATCAGTTTTGATCACTGTGTGTATTGAACTACTACAAATCCAAAATGTTTCCAAGTAAATAGTAGTTAGGAGGGTAGTTGATAATATCAAGACCTAAATAGTTGCTCCATATTTTTTAATGTTTTAAAATTAAATATAGTATTAATACTAATAACAATGTAGAGTAAAATAATCAGTATAGCTTAATTACATCACATCAAGTGTTATATAGTGTTAAAAATTGTTATAGACTTAATTCCAAACTACATATTTATTAGTGATTTATTTTAAACAAGTTCCGATTAAAGAAACTGTTAGTTGTACAGTACAGTTTTTTTCAGTGTGCAGTAAGTAACAACTAAGTCGCATTTCCGATTTTATAAAATGCCTTCCGAAAGGTGTGGTTGCTGTCGCAAATTTCTGTCACCAGTAGAGAGTATTAAATGTCACAAATACAGATTACCATATCACAGATTGTGTGCTACACTTCCAACTAAAGGCAAAATAGCTCCAACTTGGCTTTGCCCAGCATGTAATAAGAGACGGGATAGAGTTGACTCTTCAATACATGAAAGGCCGACAAATATACAAAACATAGAAGAACAGAAGGATGGTGGCGCGTCCAGCAGCAGTCCAATAATTGATACTACTAAGCTGGGGGGCGATGACCCTAAAAATTTTACCTTGGGGGATATCATGGAAGTGTTACGAGAAATGCGCACTGACTATCTAGATTTCTGAAAAGAAATGACAGATTTGAAAATTATGATACAGTCCTATAAATACGCGCATGAAAGGTCTGGAATCTCGAATGGAAGTGATGGAGCATCGCATCATGCAAATGGATGAACCTGTCGATTTTGAAAGGGCGATAAAACAACTGAAGTAAGACTTCAATAAACAGGAACAAGATAGTCTTCTAAATGATTTAGAGATCAGGAATATTTCTGAATAAAAGTCTAAAAAACCTAAACTTCTAGTTACACTCATGGCCATAAAGTTAAGTGTAAAGATAGAAGATCGAGATATCATTAGCACAGAGAGAAGAGGCGCTTTTTATGTAAATCCGTCCAACTATGATGACGTGGTGAAGCCACAAAGACCACGAGCCACTGTGGTCGGTCTAGCAAGATGCAAAATATTATGTCCACATCACTTTTTCGTAAACGAACGGTTAACCAGAACGAATAGGCGGCTATTCCACTTAGCACGCGAGCTGGGCCGTCAAAATGGATGGCAGTTCGTATGGACAAGGCGCGGGGGCGTACTTGCTCGTCGCAAGCCGCGAGATCCTGTGCTCAGAGTATGCCATGGAAACGATGTTTTTGATAATATTGGTCCTTGTGCTTACACATTCTAAATTGATGTTTTTTGTTTTTTGGTGTTATTTCTAGAATATAGATATGTTTACAATAAGCCTAAATGGCACTCTGTTGTTCGTGCCTACCCCGCGAGGGAACTGGCGTGAAGTTATGTATGTATGTATGTATGTTTACAATAATTTTCTTGACTGTATATTAATTAAAACTGATAGTATTGTAGGTTTTTTGTTATTGATTTATATTATTTATTGTAAGTATTTATATGTGCATATTATTGATTAGGTTTTTTACATTTAGGCATGTGTTTATCTAACTTTGATTGTGAACTCCAATATTATTGATTTATTTGAATTTATTGAGTTTTTGAAATTTCTCATACACTAATAATAATACTAAAATTCGATACATTAGGGAATCTCTTTGCAAAAAAAATTTAAAGCAATAGAAACTCAATATTTAGATTTAACAATTATAGATTAAAATAGATCCAATTTTTTTTCAATCATAGTCTCTATGCGTAGTTATGGAATCAAACTCAGGTTACAGTTCTTATATATCTCATGTGTTATAGAAGTTAAATACATTTATCCACCTACTTTTAACACATTGAAAGTCTCAAGGATTCTAAATCCTTGGAAGCATATATTAATTAATCATACCTACATGTTTAATGCATATAGTATATCAAATTACAGTTAAGATTCTCACATGACTGTAATGTTAGAAGATGCGATGACCTGATTCATAATTAATCAGATTATAATAAATTCCGTTCAGAAGTAAATATTTGTTAAAACTAGTCATTTAAATCTATTCGATGTTGCCTTATTTAATTGCGAAGTTGTAAAGAATTAACCGAACCTTTTTTTGTGGTTTAATAACACAAAATGATAAAAAAAGTAAAATAATAATACTTACCGTGTGTTTATTAACGTTTTGTGCATTTTCGATAACACAAGTTAGATTTTCGGTGTCGTCTACGATGGCTTTTACATGCGATGTTCGGTCAAACAATGCCATTGCACCAGATAAATTAACACCATTGATTACAATTTTGTATTTTACTTAAGTGTAAACAGATTATTTAATTAGCACAGTAATTATAACAAGAAAAATATCGAAGTTGATGTTTTAAAAATTAATCACTACATCCCATTCGCATTCGCAGCGGAATGAAAATTGTGTTCAGAGTACCACTGTTTTCTATTTTAAACATATTGCGTATAAGAGTATATCGGTATTCTTTATCGCTCTAAGATATTACAAAGGTATTAAAAAGAGAACGTGTATTAATCTATTTAATAACACACAGGCTGAGTATAGATGATAAATTCTCGTTCCTGGAACAAAGTTATAATGTGATTGACTTTGACAATTATAAAACAACAATCACAGCTGTGATTGGAGTTCCAGTGTTAAGCTGTTATAGACAAATTCAACTTTTTCTATATATATGTATGTATTTTAAATTGCCATTTTTTCTCAATACTTTCAAATAAAAAAGCATTAATTTTAATCACAATTGTAAGTAGTATGTAAAATAAATAATCCACAAAAATGTGGACTCGTGGATATAAATTGTGTTCCCACTTAGACGATTGTTCGAAAACTAAGACAGTCTTTAATTACGAAACATTTAAAAGTAACGAAAGCATAGTATTTTATCTTGAAATAGATAAAAAAGAAAATATGACATTTAGGGAGCTTGCATTGTGTTTGAATTTTAAGTGAAAATTTTTGAGTTCAAAATAAATTTCAGATATAAGTTATATGTTTCTTTTTAAAATATAATGTTTCAGAACACATTAATCAATGAGGATGAACCAAAGACAACGATCAATAAGTCATTTCCGGTTCTACCGCAACGAGTCGCGAGCGGAGAACTTTATAGGTCTCCTGTCTGCTATAAAATAAGAGTTTGTGAAAAATGTCGCTGATCTCCGCTCGTATCGCTGGCTCCGTAGCCAGGCGCCTTCCAAATGCTGCTTCACAGGTATATTTCACATTTGATGTATAAATAGAAATGCAGAAAGGCTTATCAATAGTAATTCCACCGGTGAATATATCTCGCCCGCAATCGACAGCTAGATATTTATGTAGAAATTCTTATTCCTTACATTATCATGTAATCATTTGAGAATACAATGTCTTTGTGGGAAGATCTATTGAATGAACCGATAGGTATACTTCATTAGGTTTAAATTTTCAGTTCCAAGTTCGGTGTTATGTAATACTGGGCGAGAGGTTTTCCATAATTTGACGTACTTAGAGGTTAAATGTAGGCGAATGAAAAACGTTAATCAGTGATAATTGCGCATAAATTAGCGCTTCAGCGTTGATGATGAGTTATAATGTGCCGTGTGTTGATGTTGAGAATGCATTTTTTAGGTTTCGAAGGTGGCGGCGCCTGCTGTTGCGGTGGCCAGCCGCAAGCTCCATGTCTCGTACCCCCAACGCGCTGCCGAAATCTCCACCATCCTGGAAGAGAGGATCCTTGGTGCTGCCCCCAAGGTCAGTTTTATGTTGTTATATAAACCTCTCATAATCAGCTGTTTTCATTATAGTTAAATTGTAACTTTAAATAGAAAGATTTATAGTGTTCAACATTTTCTATTAGACAGAATTATTGATCCATGACCTATAAAGTTTTGATATCAGGTCATATATGATTAAATTAAATAATTCCTAGTAAAATGAGGATCAAGAATTAAGGGAAAATATGACTTTCTTCATAAAATCTTAATGCTTAACAAAAAATTACTATATTTCTATCCTGTTGGATAGAATTTTATTCTAAAATATCTTGATAATTTTTGGCTAGAAAATGTAAGTGCTCCTATTTTTGACTATTTTAATTATACTTGGAACTTTAAGATTTATTATTAAACATATTTTAGTAAAGTATTTTTTTTTCCTATATGGAGACTATTTTTTTATCACTCCTATTGTTAGGGTTAATGAAATTTTAGTGCTTTTATTTTTGTATATACTCTGTATTGGGCAGCATATACCAAATGGTTAAGTGTGAATAATTTAAAATTTTCATATATCAATGGAGTATTCCATTGGTAAATGAAAATTTTAACCTCTTCAAAAAATGTGGACTATAATCACTTGCTTGACTTTTTTAATAATTTAATCTTAAACAGGCTGACTTGGAGGAGACTGGGCGTGTTTTGAGCATTGGTGACGGTATTGCCCGTGTGTATGGCCTCAAGAACATTCAGGCTGAGGAGATGGTGGAGTTCTCTTCTGGCCTTAAGGTAAGGCTAATTTTAAATGACAGTTAATATTTCTTTTAAAATTTAAATTAAAAACTATTAATCTCAGGAAGGATTCCTTCAAGCTTATCTTTAGCCATAAAGAATTCATGACTTATAATTGATGTATATTATGATATGTTTTAAATTGACATGTAACAACATGAATAAATAATTTCCAAATATTCAACAATAGGTTAGTCTGTTGCACAATAATCAAAAATCATTTATCAGAGTCTGAGATATTTTTATTGGAAGGTTCTATATCATGACTACAAAGCCACCAAATCTCTTTATAGTTACAACTGATGAAATGAGTATATATATAACTAAGTATTATGCAACATAACAAAATATGTATATATCAATGACAAAATTCCAATATGTTTCTCCAGGGCATGGCTTTGAACTTGGAGCCTGACAATGTGGGTGTTGTAGTATTCGGTAATGACAAACTGATCAAGGAAGGCGACATTGTCAAGCGTACCGGTGCCATTGTAGACGTGCCTGTCGGTGATCAGTTGCTTGGCCGTGTAGTGGATGCCCTGGGTAATGCCATTGATGGCAAGGGGCCCGTCGACACCAAGACCCGTATGCGTGTGGGTATCAAGGCTCCCGGTATCATCCCTCGTGTGTCTGTACGGGAGCCTATGCAGACTGGTAAGATGTTTTTTTTTTTTTACTTTGTTGGTATAATCTTGATTTTTTAAATTTTGTCTTGTTTTATCAATTTTGTTGTGTCAAGTGTGCTGAATTAGATAATAATGTCTGAATACAATGGATACTATTTCTTATAAAATTATGATAACAAAAGATTAACAGAGAAAGATAAGTTTAAAAATGTAATTAAAATGGAAATGCTTCTGCAATTAAAGAAATAGGTGTGTGTCCATTGATAGTATAAAAGTAAAAAAAAAAAGAAATTAGAGTATAAAATAATGGTTATATCTGTCAACTAATGAAAGTAACTTTTGGAAAACTGGAGAGGGATATTTAACTGTTTACTAGCTAAATAGTTTAAACCAGTAGCAGTAGGTCATATTAGTCTGTCAATGAAGGTTATAAGCAGTTTAAACCTAACTACTATTCATCATATAGTAAAATGACCATATGCTAATGTGCATGACATATTTGTGAAATAACTTACACAGCAAAATTATCAATGTATGAAATCTACTTTAGTTAAGCAGAATATTTATGATATTGACAGACGGCTATTCCTTTAAAATGTCTAAGGCCAGCAGTATGATGTATATAGGCTGATTATATAATTTTCTTCAACAAGGTATCAAGGCTGTAGACTCGCTTGTGCCAATTGGTCGTGGTCAGCGTGAGTTGATCATTGGTGACCGTCAGACTGGCAAGACCGCACTTGCCATTGACACTATTATCAACCAGCAGCGCTTCAACAAGGGTGAAGATGAGAAGAAGAAGCTGTACTGCATCTACGTCGCCATCGGACAGAAGAGGTCCACTGTTGCACAGATTGTCAAGAGATTGACTGATACTGGTAATTAAAACCTTAATCCTTTAAATTAACAAATTTTCATTTTACACCAAAACACAAGGATAAAAAAAATCAAGTCCTTTATCCAATGCTTACACAAATATGATTATACCCTTTGAGGGTATAACATGCTATATTATAAATTAACATTTAATATTTTATGTATGTCTCTGCAGACCACGGACCATAAAAATGGCCCAGACTTTTGGAGAGCTTGTGTAGGGCCATGCCAACATAACCCCCTTAGACAAATTAAATCTAAATGTGGTGTGACACTGACCAGCGTTTTTCCCTGTCTACACCATATAAAAATGCACCCAATGACGAGCCTCAGTTGGTGTAGGACTGTTGTAGAGAATGAGAACAAAAAGTACCACGCTATTGGAATGAAGTGCTAGTGAAACTATGTATCAGGGATTATGGCGTCTCCCCATCGCAAAGTTCAAGGAACATGGAAAAAATGGACAGACAGTGACTTGCCATTTACTGCATGGGCCCCTAAAAATGCCATACAAAATTGGCGAGGGAAAACATGGGTGTGAGTGGTTTTAGTTACAGAATAATGATAGTATTATATGCTACATAACCTAAAATGAATTATTTATCGCTGATATATTACTTAGGAGTATATAGTCCAGTTAAAATATTTCTGTATTTCTATCTTCCAGTGTATTTGTAGGGAAATCTTAATATAAATTAGTTAATGGAGGATGTGTCGGGAATTTAACCATCCAACTATGGTGAAGCCTAAAATATGCATGTTTCATAAAAAAAATAGCCTTTATTGCTGAAGAAAGCAAAAAAAACCTAATCCGCTAATTGGTATCTATTTTTGTCTCCTTCTTAGCCTGTCCTTTGACAAAGGCCTCCCTCAAGCTATTTGCTGCCCATTTTTCCCTGTCTTTACAGGTTCTGGACCACAATGTCCCTGCTGTTTGTTTAAAATTGTCCTCCCAGCTCTTGTATTGTCGTCCTCTTCGCCTTTTTCCGTCTCTAGGGTACCACTCCGTTATTTTACGTATCCATTTGTTTATATTGTTTCTCATTATATGTCCAGCCCAGTCCTATTTCATTTGTTTTATTATTCTTGATGCCTTTTTGAACTTTAGTAAATTGATTGATTGTCGATAAGTTAATTTTGTCTTAATGTGTTTCATACAAGATAATAAGAAGCATGCCTGCTACTACATATTAGTTTTAAAAATGAATTGCCTCAGGTGCCATCAACTACACAATCATCGTGGCGGCTACTGCGTCTGATGCGGCGCCACTGCAGTACCTGGCCCCATACTCAGGTTGTGCCATGGGCGAGTACTTCCGTGATAACGGCAAGCACGCTCTCATCATCTACGACGATTTGTCCAAGCAGGCCGTCGCCTACCGCCAGGTGGGTGTACTCATACATAATCAAGTTATATGTTACAATAACTAATTTTTCTTATGGCGGGTTCTTATATCTTACCTACTGTTCATTTGTGTTACTATCGGCTAAAATTTGACTTAAGCTCCATACAAGAAATGTCAAAATTCAACCGGTGGTGATATGTAATGGCGATACGTATTCTTAACCTACCGAGGCAAAAGCTAGATGAAAGTTTAAGAGATACACGAGAAGATTAAAAGAGCTCATTGAACTTGCATGTAATCTCTTCATATACATTCTGCATCTTTATAATGATTTTAATAATATCTAAAAATGAATCCATAAACAAATAATCATTCTACTTAGATTAGAATAGGTCATTGGAATGTTATTTTGATAGATGTCGCTGTTGCTGCGTCGTCCCCCTGGTCGTGAGGCCTACCCTGGTGATGTGTTCTACCTCCACTCTCGTCTGCTCGAACGTGCTGCTAAGATGTAAGATATCCTCAAGAGATTCCTAAGTTTACTATGTGAACAATTACAGTGTATGAAGACATGAGAAGGTTCCTCCCTTTTGATCATGAAAGTCAAGGTTATATAATTTTATGGAAAGTAGTCACTATCATTTACAATTAACCCGGAAATAAGTTTTTAAAGACTTGGTTTGAAACATGATTTCACAAAAACCTTAAGATATTTTAAAGATTTTTTTGGGTTTGTTTAATATTTTGATTAACAATTCAAAAAATGAATTTATTTAATTTAATTATCTTGTAAACAAATCACTTCTTCAAAAAGATTATTTTTACTTTTAAGTTTATATTTGGCAAACATTTCATTACTCAGGTTAGTAATCTTATTTATTGGTGAATCAATCTTCCACTCACGAGAATAACTTCCAAGAAAAAAGTTTAAATTAATAATATATTATATACCTTAACTAAAAGGTAGGTAGGCTTTAGTCACGTGATTATTTTAGTCCGTATCTAGTAGCGTTTTTTTCTTTCAAGATATCACATTACATTAAATTAAAAGATAATTTTTGTATGTTAGGTCTGATAAAATGGGTGGTGGTTCTCTAACTGCCCTGCCTGTGATCGAAACCCAGGCTGGTGATGTGTCTGCTTACATTCCCACCAACGTGATCTCCATTACTGATGGCCAGATCTTCTTGGAGACTGAGCTCTTCTACAAGGGTATCCGACCAGCCATCAATGTTGGTCTGTCTGTATCACGTGTAGGTTCTGCTGCTCAGACCAAGGCCATGAAACAGGTGAGTAGAGTTTAATTTCAATTTCATCTTCTTTCAGTTGTAATAATAGCTTAGTAACCACGAAATTCTATACTGATTTATCAATGGCAATAATTTAGGCCAACCATAGACCAGCTGTTATGAAATGAATAAAAGCTGTCTCTGCACAGTCTTGGTACAAAGAGTAGCCACAAGAAATATTAGCTTGTCATGAACAATGACATGCATGCCAGTGGTTCTACAATAATAATGGACGGCCTCTGTGCTTGAGCGGGCTAAGTTTTAGCTGGTCGAATTTGCTGGAACCCAGAGGCTCCACATTCAATTCCCGGCATGGTAAATTTTGGAAACAAACTCGGTTATTTACTATGTTCTGGGTGTTTTTCTGGGCTCGGCCCCAAAGCAGTCTATTGTATGTTACCCATAACACAAGCGTAACTTGCCTATTTTTGGAATATACAATGTGTGTATTTGTCTGCCGATTATTATTATTATTATTAATAAAGGATTGCTGACGTAGGATCTATTTGAGATAAACTTTCAGATTGCAAAAGTTTTATATATAGTCTTATATGAATTGGCATAATTATTAATAGTAGTTTTCACTTAAATTTTAACACTCAAATTCACAAGTTTTTATTCCAATTAAGTTCCACTGGAGTGCATTTTTTGAAACTCATACATATAAGTTAGAGTTAAGTCTACTTCCTATTCTATGTATACCACTTTACAATGTGTTATCAGTGCTAAAGAGGAAAAACAGCAAGAAACTCCCCAGCAACAGGTCTAGCTAAAAAATCCTTTTCTTAATAAGTTTTGTGTATTGGTTATATACATACATACATAACTTCACGCCAGTTCTCTTGCGGGGTAGGCAAGAACAACGGATGGTTGGTTATATAGATAATTTAAAATATTAAATTAATCCCCCAGGTGGCCGGTTCGATGAAACTTGAGTTGGCTCAATACCGCGAGGTGGCCGCTTTCGCTCAGTTCGGCTCTGACTTGGACGCCGCCACCCAGCAGCTGCTCAACCGTGGTATGCGTCTCACTGAGCTCCTCAAACAGGGACAGTATGTGCCCATGGCCATTGAAGAACAGGTAAACTGGTTTCAACATTTTTTTGTTATATTAAAATAATGATGACTCTGGTGTTTAAGTCTAGTTATGGCCCTTTATAGGTCTCTAAAACGCAGAGGCCCTAGTCTCGAGTTCCGACAGAGTAAATTAAATAAACAAATTTTACCTTGTATACTCTAGTGTGGATATTTGGGATCAGCCCCAGAGATACCAATAACAGGAATAACTTCCTTAAATGTTCTAATTCAAAAAAATGATTTACTAAAACATATTGACAAACTGCTGTATTTATTAAATAGAAATGAATATTTTATAAGTTCACAAAAATTATGTTTAACTTTTTGTCAATCATTGTGGTTGGTACGGTTGACTATGGCTATGTTCCACAAGAGACTCACAACGACCACATTCACTACCGCGATTTTTCCCGTTCCACTTGCTTGCCGGCGTCACAGTCTTAAACTCAAGTGGAACTGTTATTCGACCCACCTTTTGATATGGGTCGTTGTGAGTGCTACGTGAGCGAAAAACAAGACGTCACTAGTAACGTTTTTGCCACGGCCATAACGGCTGTGCTCGCCATGTGAAACGGCAGACTGAGCATTTTGTGTGTTGTGAGATACTAAAGGAATGTGCTGTATCTGTTTTTGAATTTGCCATTCTTTTATTTTTGAGACCCAAAATAAATTGACTATTTGCAAATGTCAAACCTAAAAATATATACATTTGGACACAAGGTTGACATTTGCAATTACACTGTCAATTTGGTCTGTATGTCTCAAAAACAAGGTATAAATTATATATTTTTGTTCTTCAAGGTTGCTATCATCTACTGTGGTGTACGTGGCCATCTTGACAAGTTGGACCCCTCAAAGATCACTGCCTTTGAGAAGGAATTCACCCAGCACATCAAGACCAGCCACCAGAGCTTGCTTGCAACCATTGCCAAGGACGGACAGATTACCCCCGAGTCTGACGCTGCACTCAAGAAGATCGTCACCGATTTCATTTCCACTTTCCAGGCAAAATAAGCGGTTTTAGTGTAACGATGTAATACTTTTGATGTGAGATTGTGTTTAAGCATTTAGGATAAATCATCTAAATCACCACCTCGTAGTGCAATCTCATATCAAAATGTCTAAAACCAGGTAGAGGCAACCCTGATGTGTATTAGGGTTGCCGCTAGCTGGGCAACAGGTATCTATGTAGTTTCATTCGTATGGACTGTATTGAATGCTGATACAATCATGGAATGTATTTATCTCGAAAGTCAGGAGTGGTTATATATTAAAAAATATTTAAAAATTGACTTTTTTATTTTTAGCCTAATTTTTTGTATGAACACTGGATCAAAATATGAAAATCATATAAGAATAATTAAGTTAAAATTTCTGAACAATATGTTGGACCGTTAGCAATGCTACAGGTAGAAAATGGTAATCCTACTAGTCTGATAGAAACGAATCGATTTAAATAACCATTTATAAAACAAATTGACCATATCGAGCGAGATAATGGTCAAACGCGAACCTATACGGAATAATAAAAAAACAAATACTGGTTGGTAAATCGATGTCTTCAAAAATCCGTATTGTGCCCTAGTAACGGATGTGTCTAGAAAAAATTAAATGCATTGCCACCAAAAAGTTAGTACATAAAATTATGTAATATTAATAAATCAGTTTATGTAAAGCTTGGATTAAAGGACTTTTTATCAAGTCATAAAACAAACAAAAAAAATTGTTTGACAGTGGTAGCACAGCCATCCAAAAACTGAAACGTCAAACGAACGTGGTTTTGTTGTGATTGATATAGCGGTAATTTTATTAGAAATAATGTAAAAGAAAGCAATTATTTAACTTATTTTTAGATATTCCTTAAAAATATAGTATTTTAATTTGTATGCATGTCTTTTGATTGCTTTCAGTAAAGATATTCATGATTTAACATGGAGTTCTTCGAACGTGCGCATATAAAGAGAAATACCGATAAGAAAGAAACTAAATCTGATATAACCATGAAGAAACAATTAAAGCAGATGTTGCACGGCTATAAAGAGAACGATAACAAACTTATTAAGACCTGTATACGTTGTAAAAGTGAGGCTTGTGACCCAAACCATTGCTTTGATGACTCTTCTTCTGTGAGTGGTTTTTCGGATTTAAACCTCACGAATTCCAGTGACGAGGTTGCTACAAGTCGTGTTACCTTAAATTCTCAATTTGGAACTGATTTCTCTAAGAATACAGATGATAACGATTTAAGTAGTAGCCTGAATGAAGATTTAGGAGACTTTAGTGATGATGTTGAATCTCTAGCAGTAGACTCACAAGATGAAACTGATAATTTGTTATTCAAGGAAAGTATGGATACAGACCAAAGATGTATCTCAGGGGATGATAGTTCACATTCTAATCAAGTTTTAACATCAGATGACAGCCAGGTTTCATTTTTGAGCAGCCTTACCCTAGAGACACAATCAAGTATTGGATCTGAATCGGAGGAATTTGATCCTGATGGTGCTTTAGCGTCTAAGATACTTAAAAAATTAAATAAGAAAGATGGTGTACTTCAAACTCAAAAAGGAAGGAAAAGAAAAGTGGGAAGAAGTACTAAAGAAAATACTTTTGTTGTAGAATCTGTTACTGATTCTATTCAACCAGAAAATAAAGTATATAAACATGAAGTAACACCATATCAAAGTGATGAAGATACTGAATTTCATAATATTAATTTTAACAATAACAACAGTCATTCTTCTGAAGCAAAAAATGAAACAACTGATAAATCACATGAAAACAGTAGTCAAGACTCAGAATCTACCCACTCATCACCATACATTTCAATTACTGCAATGAATACTCCAAGTGAAAGTTTAAGTGAAATTTTGGGAGAATATATACATCCCACTGTAAGAAATTTGTCATATGAGAAACAGACTATAGTATCAACAAATTCTGGAATGTTTTCAACAGAAAATGTACAAATAGACGAAGAAGTTAGTAGTTTAATTCCTGAACTGGATGTTGATCAGACTATTGAAGACTTGGAACTTAGTACAGATAATATTACTACAGAACCTAATGATGAAAGTATTATTCTTGGTGATGATACAATAATTTCAGAGACTGCTGAAAGAGAGTTTTCACTTAATGATACGGATAACATAGAACTGATCAATTCTATTAAAGTATACACATATAACAAGACTTGTATATTTGTTATTCCACATCCTGGAAGGCTATATGTCCATGGAAAAGTGAATCTTAAAGCATTAAGTGGTGTAGTGGAAGTTTTTGGTTATACTTTGAAAGATGAATGGTGTGACTTATATGCACCAAATTATAGTTATGCACAATGTATTAAGACTATTGAAACTGATAATCCTTACCATGGATTATTTAGTAAACTGACAGCTATTGGACTTTCAGTGTCAAAGGCTGAAGAAATAGTGACAACAATTGGTGAATATGATGGTGTTATAGCCATGTGTCCACTAAATGACCGTAAAATGGATTTTGTTAATAATAACTTTACTATAACAGATATATTTGGAAAGCAAAGTAAAGATGTTGACAGTAGTTTGAAGCAAGCATCTGAATTGTTAGGTTGTTCATTATATTTAAGTAGACCTATGAGGGTTTTAGAAACACATTCAGTCTGGGATGGTGTCATTACTTGTGGCTTAGGTAGGTTCAATTAGAATATACATCTCCCAGCTATAAACTCACTAAAATGACATTGTTTTTAATTTATTTGTATACTATTTATATTAAATTAGAATGCAATAAGTGCTATTATAATAAAATTTGCAATATGATTTATAATTATTAATTGCTTATAAACCAAACAACTACAAATAATTTTCTATGCCTCATAAACAGACAATCATATATAATAATGTTGTGAATTTCCTGACAAAATATGTCATTACCTACCTATTTATTTGTTTGTTTGTTACTCATGTCTGTATGTCATTTTCTGTCAGTAAATCTTTCTCCTTGTTATCTAACATTATAAGCAGATATTATATATTCTAGCACCGGAAAGCCGTGGTATTGTATGTGGTGGTAAAAGCACAGGGAAGTCTACCTTTCTTCGATTTTGTGTAAATAAACTATTGGCTGATGGGCCAGTGTTAGTTATAGATTTAGATCCAGGGCAAGCAGAGTTTACTGTTGCTGGTAACATCTCTGCCACTGTTGTTGATATGCCTTTGCTTGGAATTAATTTCACACATCTGAAGAGACCTGACAGGTATGGAATGTAAAATATTTATAATTAGTTGTATGACAGATACACACTATTCAATTGGGATGCTAATAAATTTTCTCGAACCTGCAAGATGTCAAAATAAAACAGACAAAAGATTGAGATGAATTTTAAAATTTCAACTATATACCTTCCAATATCTACTCCAGACTGATAGTTAAAAATTCTTAAAATTGTCACCTTATATAAATAGCAGTTCTCATTTTAATGTTGACATTTATTTATTTTAAAAGTATAGACAAACACTTCTATTATATTCACATAGAGAAACAACTTACACTTGACCAAATCAGTTGATAATGCTAAATTTTGTAATTTAAATTGTAAACACAATACTATGTCTTTTTTATATTTGATGAAAATAGGGAACTGTTATGCACTTCCCATATTACTTTTGTTATAATGAAAATAATTTTCTCTGACAGGATGCTAAATATTGGACTAATAAATACAATGGATAAACCATCACTTTACATTGATGCAGTAAACTCCCTAATTACATATTGTAAAAATCAAGAAGAATTCAAAAATATGCCTTGGATAGTGAATACAATGGGCATGTGCAATAATATGGGCTTAAAGTTTATTATGTATACAATACTAAAGATAAACCCGACTTATCTACTCCAAATAGATTCAAGGAAGGCCAAAAAACGTTTTGAATCTGGCTTAGATCAAGAGTCTATAAAACAACTATATTATACAAGTTTTAATAATGATTACATATTAAAAACAATTGAGATGCCTGAAAATTTTAATTATGAGTATTTTGTGACAGTTCATACAGAATGTTTGAAGAATGTATACTCGATAGCCCCTAGAGATGAGAGGTATCTCAACTTTTTGGCATATTTTGGAGAGGTCCTTAACATTTACAGTGGTTGCGGATTTATGGATATCACACCTTATGAGTAAGCATTTCTTCTTCTTTATAAATTGCTTTTTTAATAATAATCGACAGGCAAATATATATAATGTATATCCCCGAGCCAAGCACGTTATGCTAGAGTTATTGGTAACAGACAACACTGGAGCTCACACACTGAGATAGTAAATAAAAAAAAATATTTATGAAATTTACCATACTTGGAATTGAACCCGGGATCTCAGCATTCCAGTGAGCTAGGTGGACAAAGAAGTAGGCAGCCTCTGTGGTTGATTAGTGTAAATTGTTAAACCACTGAAGTCCTCCAAATATATAAAACTGGATGGTTTACATACATTGAAATTAATTATCCATGTAAGCCATTAAAAGTCTTGTTCTGATATAATTTATATCCCTATACTGTTTCCGGCGATATTTCAAATCAGCGCACGCACACAACTCATTATTGTCTAGCTTTTAACATGTTGCATAATTATAGTTTACTAGCCGCTCTCCGCGGTCTCACCCGCGTGGTGATGGAAGATCGTTATATTTTGAATTATTTACACTATATCTTTATAAATTATAGCCTATTTGTTATTCTGATGTGTATGCTATATTATTGTAGTTTCATCAAAATCCATTCAGTAGTTTTTGCGTGAAACAATAACAAACATATATCCATACTCACAAACTTTCGCGTTTATAATATTAGTAGGATTTTAAGTTTTTGATAAGAAAATAATTAATTGTAACCATTCATTTTATATAAAGTAATGAGATTTATTTTTTATCCGTGCAGGAACGGAGAAAGAATACAATTTCCTGCGGCCGGGCGGCCTGTCGTAAGAGGCGACAAAACAACCCACAGCCAGGTGGTAGGGCATTTGTCCGACTGGATGGCTACCACCCCTGGTCTAGAGCATGCCGCCATAACAACCTTGAGTTGTTTTCCGACATCAATGACCAGGTTCCAGTGTCCCTTAAGAGAGCAGCAGCGCATTTGTAGCACCTTTGGTATTGCAAATGTCCATAGGCGATGGTAACCGCTTTCCATCAAGTGGCCCGTCTGCCTGTCTGCTGAACTCCTGCAATAAAAAAAAAAGATTATTTTGCTATTGTAATGTAAATTTAAAAAAATACGCGATAAAAAATTTACGGTAGCATACGGTACACTACCTAATACTGAAGTGGAATACTTGTAATTTCGTCATGTCCGTTTGTCCACTGTCAAAACCATTTGAGCAAAAACGAAACTATAAAATTGGTGAGACTATGACAAAGTGATTGATTACAAACTACCCAAATGTAATTTTCTTATATTACTGAATTGTAAAAATAACAAATCAATTAAATTATGATGCTTTTAATAACTTGTCTGCAAGTTTAATGGAACTACCTGTAATTTCCTGATCATTCCTTATTACTTCACACAGAGCTTGGACTTTATATCAATAATATCTTATACATCCTATAAGATAATGAGACAACACAAAAATAAAAATCCTGTTTTAGTTACTAAAATTTTCATTGAAATCCCTTAAGGCATTTTGGATGCTATCCCAGACAAATTGTTAGACCGACACTGGCAAAATTTTCAAAATGTTTGCTTATTATTTATTAAGCATCATCTAAATAGTAGCTTTAACTTTGATTCTAGTATCTATTTTAAATTCATATACACTTTAATATTATTATTTTGGGTATAAGTTAAGTGCATACTGTATTTTTTATATCTACAAACAATATCTAACAAAATGAAAATATAATCTAATAGGTATATTATAAATAAGACTAAATAAACCAATTAAAATCTTAATATATATAAATTACGTGTCACGTTGTTTGACCGCGATGGACTCCTAAACTACTTGACCAATTTTAATCAAATTTGCACTCCGTGTGCAGTTTGATCCGACTTGAAAGATAGGATAGCTTACATTTGGACCCGGTAGGTGGCGCTGGAATCGGGTTCTAAATTTTTATTTCTTCAGGGCAGAACAACGTCTGCCGGGACAGCTAGTTAGACTATAAAATCTAGTGCCAGAGCACTGTCAAAAAATTGTTATATCAAATTGGAATTGTTGCTTACTCATCATCATGTTTTCGTTGTATATTCAAATTAACCTTGTAAAATATGTTAATAATGTAATACAGTTATAATAGCACTATCTGAGGATGTGATGTCATATATTTACATGACAACTATGACCACATCAGTTTTAATTTTAATGCATGTGTGTTCATATCTCATGTGTGTATGTACAGAGTACATTAATATAATGGGAGACCTGTATGTTTCCATAAACCTGTCAGAGGCAAGGCTTCATACAATTCGATTCCTGCTGGCTTCTTTTTCTTTGTCATATTTATCCTAATGTAATATAATTACAATAATGTGTTTAATTTTAAAAAATTATAGGGGATACTATACCATTTTTGGTACCCTACTATTTTAACCAAAATATTAAGAACTTTTAATATTTTTTATGTAGCCTTACAATGATAATAGTAATATTATTATATGTATGGGTACAAAATAAAAATATTAAGAATTTTAAATATCTTGAATAAATTGCCTGTGAATTAAATTGAATCATTGGGTGGGGTGCCAATAATGGTAAAGTTTACCCTATGTCATTGTCACAGATGAACACTTGTTTAAGTGCCAGTTCCTATATCTTTCTATTCATTTACTTCCATCATCCCTACCATCGGTTGAATTTTGACATTAGATGTATGATTATGATGTATGATGTATGATTGGAGCTTATGTAAAATTTTAACCGATAGTAAGGCAAATGAACGGTCGGTAAGATATAGGAACAGGGCCTAAGTGCTTCTAAATATTAAATACTAGTGATCGCCCGCAACTACCTCTGCATTTGTTCAGAACATTACAGTATCGCGCCCTGCCGCACACCAAGACGTAGCGGTCATTAGCGGCAGGGTTTTTTCTGCCTAACACCATACTTCGACCAGTATAAACGATATATTTATAAACCATCACCTATACCAGCGAAACTTTGTTTGCGTTGCTATGTATCTATAATATTATACAATTCTAAAAATGTCGTGTCTGTAAATTCAAGCTATATATAAAAAAAACAACAACTAGAATACACTATCAGGGCGTGCTATTAGTATCTCACAACGTCCAAAATGCTTCGTCTGCCGATTCACATAGCGACCACAGTCGTAATGGCCGTGGGGAAAACGTCACTAGTGACGTCATGATTTTCGTTCACGCAGCGCTCACAACGACCCATGTCAAGAAGTGGGTCGAATAACCGTTCCATTGGAGTCTAAAATTGTGACGCCGGCAAGCAAGTGGAACGGGAAAAATCGCGGTTGTGAGTCCCTAATCGAACGTAGCCTACATAAACGATAGATAAAACACGATGCAATTTTTTTAGATCTCTCGTCTGTTTGAGTATTTGTTCAGGATTCACGTAAAAATTTTCATGTTTCATCACGTTTTCGCTGATCGCCAGCAAATTCTTACGATTTCTTTACGCTACTTTTCATCCTGAGAATCCCGCGGCAATTTTTCTGGCAATTATTTAAAATGGCCAGATTAAAAAAAATCGATAGCAAATTTTAGGTAATATATTTGATATTTTTTATCCCGGGAGTCTCCTGGGAAATTTTTCGAGAGTGATTTGTAGTTGTTCGGGTGCATAAAAATTAGTTGATTCCGACACAGTTTTCACTAAAACGATTGTTTACATTATTTCTTAAACGCTGCGGTACTTTGCATCCCGGGAATCCCGTAGAAATTTCAAGTCAAGCGTGGACAAGTCGCGGGCATATCCTAGGAAGCTGTATTACTGTAAAGTTTTATCAAGAGGAATAACAGACATCCATGCATCCTTATAAACTTTCTAGTTTACAAGAATTTCCCCTCTTCACTATTGATTTACATTATATATCTATCTTTTGTTTCAGAGTTAATTTAAAAGACTTGAACATTGTAACAAACGTGAATGTTCCGGTGGATTATATAACGAAGGTGCTTAATGGTAAAATAGTGGCATTGTGTCAGAACGCAGGAGACAGAGGCAAGATCGCGACACAAGACAAACCGCTGCTATGTCTTGGATATGGTAATTTACATAAATACCTATTCAATATTTATTGACAGTTTTACAAATCCAACGTTTTGGATTCGTACACTATCGACTGTTCCCTTTCCCTTCCCTTCCTTGTTGTATGACACGGCCACGTTTTCCGGAAATCGACTAGGTATATGGGGAACAAAAGTCTAGGCACGCCCTCTCTGTCAGCTCTCAATAGAAAATGATAGACCCAAGAAACGCTGGCTTGATATCGTGAAGGATGATATGCGTGACATTGGTTTCACAACAGGCGATGCCGGTTTGCCGATGTCGATTCGAGAAGTGCAGAAAAAACGTAGAAAAGAGAACGCATTCCGAACGCAACGGGAATTTAAAGCCAATGTAATGTTGTTCAATTATAATTTAAGCCGATATTGTTAAAGATCCAATCAATATCTTTAAACTGAAGCTGCTTTTGTAGTGCTATGCTCACGCGCGTGCCGACCCTAATAGGTCTGCCTGCATATTGTACCATATTTTGGTTTTTTTCCCCTCTTAACAATATTTTACATTATATTTCCAAGCAAAGCAATTAATTTAAGAATCATATACATAACTAGGATATGCCTGCGACTTCGTCCACGCTCGACTTGAAATTCCCGGGGGACACAAAATAACGCAGCATTAAGAACAGAATGTAAGCTAACGTTTTAGCGAAAACTGTGTCGGAATGAGCTAATTTTTATGTACGCGAACAACTACAAACCGCTCCCAGGATAAAAAAATATCACAATTTTATTACATAATCGAAATCTCGATCTTAATCGATCAACGAAAACCGCATCGAAATCGGCCCAGTAATTTTTACGTGAATCCCGAAAAAACAGACAAGAAATCTAATAAAATTGCATCGTGTTCTCCATCGTTTATATAGTCAATTCCAGTTGTTTTTTTTTTAAATAGCTTCAATGTACAGACGCGGCATGTTTAGAAGTTTATAATATATACGTACGAACATGTTATTTCCTCAAAACTAATATGAATCATAGGACAGTTGTGATTATATTATGACTCAACGTGAGTTCCCTGAGAGCTAATTTAAATTTAATAATCTATATTGGTAACTAGAATTTGCATACAACGCCGCTTGCGTAAATATCGATTTGGTCTTTAACTTTAAAAAAATCATATTTCCTCCAATGTCTAAGCCTGGCCTTTATATCTAAGTATTGCTCACGTAAGCCTCCAACGCTTAACGCACACTAGGATTTATTAATGAATACCAGGACATCCTTTCACAGCTGAGTCCGGTATTGATAATAATAGTGTGTGCTCAAAGGCTTATGAGAGCAAAACTTACAGGTATAATAGGATTCAAATAGCCTAAAATATAACATTTCATAGAAATCTGTTCAACTCTTAAAACTGTATGGAACACAGTTGAACAAACATGAAAGAAATTTATTTGATGTACTCGTAGGTACATCATACATGCATTATAGGCATGATACATGAGCAAGCCTATACTCGAAGGCTCCTTTTTTTAAATATGGCTCTAAACGATTTCTGTATCTAGCAAGTTCCAGAAATACATACATGAATATTTAAATTTTTATAGAATAAACTTCAAGAAAAAGTTTCAGCTAATTTGTAGGTGTTTGTTAAATGCCAAACAGACATGTTTTGTGGCAACTCGAAAAGGCACTACTAATAAATAATTGAGATTTTTAACACAAACAATTCTTCGTTAAAAATAATCTGTAATAACCTACTGTTCATTTTTAACCAGTATAATTTTGAAAATAAACTGGACAGCAAAAAAGAATCCTTCAAGTTTCCGCCATAAACTCCTTTTGATAACAACGCGATGGAACGAGCAGAGGTTATAGTCTATTTTAAATAGGACGGATTGTATGGGAAACATTATGTAAATAGAGAAAAATAAATATCGTAACTATAGGATTATTTTTTTTTTTTTTAATAAAATGAAATAGGATTAAATATATTTTTATATAATTAAAATTAATATTTATTTCGTAGGAATGTTTACGATAACGCTATAAGTTACGTTTTATGGATGTTTCACCCATACCATTCTATTTGAAATAGATTTTAGGCATAGGTTCTATATTGTCTATTATTAAGCTGGTACTGTGTCTTCCTTAGCAGGTCAGGCTTTATTTGATTGTGATTTGATTACTAATTGTTTCTAATGTTTCAATCTTAGTGTTATCATGAATATTATATGTTTCTATGGCGCGTGGACCGTTATTCACTGGCATATTAATGAGCTATGCATTATTATTCAGTCTTTTATAACGAGACTGCTGGGAAAGCCAAAAAATGTGTAATAGTAAATACAAGGAAACTGTCTTAGGGACTATGCTTTTTTGTAAACACTATGTTAGCATTTTATAATTTTTTGGTCAAGAGTAAAATAGCTGTAATATAAAATCTATGACCAGATTTTTAAATATTGAAAATGTGTGCCTGAGACTTGACGAATAAAATAGGTATTTGGTCTGAAGCCTGAAAGAGGAATATAACATTTTAAAGTTCTTTGAGATCATTGATTGATGGCATTTCATTGAACAGAAATAATCCTTTCATTTGACGACGTCTCAAACAATAGCGTCTTTTTTTGTACATTTAAAAATATTTTTATTTTTAGCGTATCTAGTTTTCGAGCTATAATCAAAGGAGTGCAGAAAATTACTTCACTTTATCTTGGAAGTTTACCAATCAAAAAGTTAGACAATAATCGGCAACATTCGTGCTTGATCGTTCTTCTTATTTAAGTTAATAGATTATGAGATATGAGTTTTTATAACAGCTTACCTCCTATATCTTTTGGGTTTAAGTAGCTTTGAACAGAATTCGTTGAAATTTTTTGACATATGGAGTGTGTTCGGTTATTTGATCCGTGCAAGAACGGGGAAAGAATACAATTTCCTGCGACCGGGCGGCATGTCGTAAGAGGCGACAAAACAACCCACAGGCAGGTGGTAGGGTATTTGCCCGACTGGATGGCTACCACCCCTGGTCTAGAGTATGCCGCCATAACCATAATTTGTGTTCCGGCATTAGTGACCAGGTTCCGTCTCCCTTAAGAGAGCAGCAGCGTATTTGTATCACATTTGGTGTTGCAAATGTCCATAAGCGATGGTAACCTCTTTTCATCAAGTGGGCCGTCTGCCTGTCTGCTGAACTCTTGCAATAAAAAAAAATCTTGTCTCAATTTAAAATTAAATTAGTTATTGGCGCACAAAAAGTGGTCTGTACTTTTGACCAGACCCATCTATTCTTATGTATTTCGATGCGCTGAATCCAAGTCGGGGGTCAGTTTGGTCCATACACCCTAAAAATTTTGAGGATATATGGATTAAACTAAACCCCGATTCGGATTCTAGTTTATGGTGAAGATATTTAGTGAAACACTTATTATTTTTATAATATGCTCACTTAGTATACTTTGATCCTAATATATCAAAATAACTCTCGTAATAAAACCCGAGCCATATACAAAAGATGAACTAAACTGACAAGCAGACGGCTAATGGTTAGTGTATTCCTTAATTATCTCTGAGGTCACAAACTAAGTAACACTTGTATCACTGTATTGGAATAACTTAAGTGATGTGTAACGGGAAATACGCTGTGTCATCTTGCCTATCGGAGTTTAGACATAAAATAAGAATACACAGAAGCTTTACTTAAAACAAATTTTGAAAATTATGTATGTACGAGGTTCTAATAAATTAAAAATTATCACTTACTTTTGTAATATTCTCCTCGAGATTTGACTCCGAGCAGCCAGTTGAATGAGTCTTTTTTTTATTTTCACAGAGATTACGCAAAAAGTATTAAATGCGTGAGTACGCTTAACCCATAGAGATCGCTGTATGTCCATCCACATACACCTGTCTCAAAACTTTAGTTATCAGTAATAATAATAGTTTAGAAAATTAACGTAAGAAATACAGCTTGTTTTGTCTATTGCGTAATCATTTGGCGCAAACTAAATATATATATATACACGTCTGTAAGGACCCTTAGATCACACCAGCCCGCATCATTTATTGCAATGATTCATTTTAATTAGTTATGTCAAGTCGGTCTAAACATCGGCTACTAAACCGATGGGCCAAACGAGAGCTTACGAAGTTTGAAATTGCGACACAAAATAACATTGTTAGTAACAAATTTATTCCGGAAATTTTAAACATTTGAGTAAGAAAATCCTGCCAAGTGCGTGTAGCCCACGCACAATGAAGGGTTTAGTACAAGCGATGAACTATCGTTTGTCATTTGGGTACTGAACCTTAAAAATAATAATTTTGAAACAACTCACGTTTTAAAGAGCTCCACGGATATTCCTAAATCAATTTTCATTGAATTAATTTTTCGTTAAGATCTTGAATGTTTTAAGGATTTTAACAGATTCCAGAAAGGTCCTCAATTCTGTATGTTTTTATTACACGATTTCTGCCTCAATTGTGGAACAAATTTAAATTTTTTTATTTGAAAGAGTACACTCCCGAGATGGCCCTTTTGTTTGAAATTGAGAACAACCTTCGAATATTACGGGCGCGTAGTATGTGTTTTATATATTTTTTGTTTATAAAGTTATTGAAGAATTTGCGTAACTAAAAAGTAGAAAATAAAAAACTAACAAAAAAATGAAACCGACTTCAGCAGAAGTAACTAAAAAAAAAAAATTTTGTACATCTAGAAGTCGGTGCCAAGTAAAACATAAAAAAACAACAGCAAATTTGCAATATATAGTAATTTGTATGTTTTATTTCGCACCGATTTCAAAGATGTTGCAGAAAAAAATATTTTTTTTGCTTTTTAGTTACTTTTGAAGTCTGCTTTGAATTTTGTTAAAAAATTTCCACATTATAGCACAAATTTTTTGTGACTGGAAGCTTATATATCACCATCTTACCTTATAATATATTCAAATTATTGTTATGTGTCTATTTTTACAGGTAATTTTTAAATACTTCAGTTACATGTATCATTTAAAATTTTAGTTCTGCAATTTTGTGTAGCGGTATATAGAATACACCTTTTTGCCAAATTTTATTCATATAGGACTAGTTTTTGAGAATAATGGCTGTGACATACAGAGACAGGCGGACGAACCAACATGACGATAATATAAGGTCCAGTTTTTACGAAAATTTCTATGGATCCCTAAATATTATGAAATATCAAATTTTGTGACATGAGAACAAGCTTTCACATTTTTCATTTTAATACAGTAGCTAGAGAGTTAAAGGTGACAGATTACTTCCGGAAAACGCGGGCTTGTTGGCTACACACCACAGTCTATCTCTGGCAGATAATGTCGTTAAGTTTGGAATTATTTAGCTTTAAGGCCTTAATGTTGCACTCGGGGAGTAAAATAATGGGTTTTTTAAAACTTATCAAATCTGCTTAAGCAGAAGCATAAAGATAATTTTGTTTGATTAACCTAAAAAAATACATAGTAATATTCCCAGGAATACTTGCTTAATTTGTCTAAATTATATGCAATAGGACTGCAGCAAACTCTCAGTAATACTGCAACCAATTAATTTACTAATTAAACTAGTTTGCAGTTACAAGACAACTTTTGAAAATAAAGCTTAGTATTATTTTATTGTTAATTAAATTACAGTGAGATATAATAATTTTATAACACAAGTTTATCTATTACTGTGTGCTCTCGGGATTACGTTACATTGTATTTTTTTAAACATGACTAATCCATGACGTCATTACAACGACCTGAACAAAGACATAGGTGTATCCACAATCATAAGTGTTATCAATTAGTGCTGTAAACGACTTGCCGGCTGATTAACAGTTGATAACAATATTCTTATGCACCAATTTGTTTCTTATAGGTTTGATACGTGCGGTTAACTGTGAAAAGGGTGTGCTGTACATATTAACACCAACTCCAGTGGGAATGCTGTGCAGGGTTGATACAATCTCATATGCAGACTGGGTGCCTGAGTTACGTGGCCAAGAGAAGGTGCTTTCCTCTGGTCTGGTTGTGCCCTACCGCACTACAGCACAGTACAGTCAGAGGCGACTCATGTTCACCCCCCGACGCAGATTCAACCCTCTACAACTTTTGAAAATGTCAAGGAATACCTAAATTGAAACCTTCAGTTTATTAGTTAATAAATTTGTAATTGGAATAGATCCAAAATAATAATAATCTTAAATTATAAAAGGAAATCTAAATATATGTTAATTCATGTATATTTGAAAGATAATTTTGTACTTACAATACTAATAAAACATAACATAGATGTTTTTTTTAACTTAAATATTTCCCCATCCTAAACACCTTTGATTCATAAATGCTGTATTAAATTTTTATAAAAGTCAAAAAGAGTCTAGAAAAGAATAGTTAAACATGGGGTTCCTTTATTACTAATAAATTATATTAGGAAGTTAAAATTTCACACAAATGATAGATTACAATAAAACTGCCCTACAGAATTAGATTGAATGTCTCAGAGACGAGTCTAGTTGACAGGCACTTAGCTGAGAGTGGGGCTTGCGCTCCATGTCAAATAAACATCCTACTAGATTTATACATCACTATTTTATTGAAAAAATTAAAATACAAAATACCGAACTAAACAATCAAGTTATGGTGATGCCACACCGGTCGAGGAATAAATCTATATTTTGAAGAAATGCTACTTCGATTATATAACATGATAGTATAGCACGAAAAATCCAGTGGGCCCACCAGAGAGGGCTCCACAATTAACCCCCCCGACTACATATTTATGTTAAGGCATTTACGCTTACTCTTTATAGATAATCTATAAAATATACAAGTACCAATTGTGAAAATGTAGCCACACAAATAGTGAATGAGTGTGCATGCGACGCAGGCCACGAGATCGCGCCAGCGCCAGCATCGGAAGGAAGCACTGTGTGGCAAACGCCGCCACTGCTGCAGAGTCCAAGTCGTTTCAAACGTAAGTTATCAGGCAGTATGCGAACAATTCATAAATCAGAGTTCTCCCGAGCACAGCACACTTACAGCAGGGAACACCTAGTCTTCTTCTTCTTCTTGACCTGTAGCGCGGCACGGGTGGCAGTTTCGAACACTTCGCGGACGCCCTCCTTGCTCTTGGCTGAACACTCGAGATATGCGAATGCGTTGATTTTTTCGGCCATAGCGCGCCCCTCTTGGGGCTTTACGGGCTCTTGTTTCATTTTACGCAGCTCGTTGATTGTCGCCGGATCGTTACGCAGGTCTTTCTTGTTGCCCACCAGGATAATGGGTACGTTCGGACAAAAGTGCTTCACCTCCGGTGTCCACTTCTCCGGGATGTTCTCAAGTGAATCAGGAGAATCCACTGAGAAGCACATCAGGATCACATCCGTGTCAGGGTACGATAGCGGCCTCAACCGGTCGTAGTCCTCTTGGCCAGCCGTATCCCACAGCGCCAGTTCCACCTGTTTGCCATCCACCTCGATGTCGGCGACGTAATTCTCAAACACTGTCGGCACGTATACTTCCGGGAATTGATCTTTACTAAACACGATCAGCAGGCATGTTTTACCACACGCACCGTCACCGACAATCACTAATTTTTTGCGTATCGCAGCCATCGGTCCTGTAAAATAATACAACGCAAATAAATATGATGGTGTCGAGCGTCAACGCCTTTCATGACTTATAAATATGGCCGCCGTACAGGATTATGGGTAGGGAGTAGTCAGACAAGCCCTCAAATGTGAATAAGCACCTGAACTAGCGGAAGAAGAACAGCACCACCACATAGTACCCTCACATGCGAGGGTGTTATTTATTATATTTTGTAGATACCTGAAGATTCTGGCTAATTTCTGCGGAATATTGGCCTATCGACACTTTTTTAATCGTCTTTGCTCATCACAAGCACTTTCGTTCATAAGTCACTGATGTTGCAATAATGAAAAAAAGGAGCTAGGTCAGAAAAATGTCTAAATATTATTAAATACATTTTATCGTATTTGTTATTAAAACTAATACAAGTTTCAACGTTTACATGTAATTAAAAAGCATGTTAATATTAAACTCGATAAAACGATTTATTTAATATTTTTCTAATCAATGTTTATTGCCAACATAAAAAAAATATTTTATTTGACGTTTAATCTGTTTGAATATGCAAGTTCATTTTTTTATGGGGAGTTTTTGGCGCGAACTGAAAGGAGATGTTGTGCTGTGCAGTTTTATTTTCTAAAAATGTGTAAAATTACTCTAAAATGAACAATAGTTGTAGGATATTGATAGTTTTTGAGTAGTAATTATGTGTTTTGTGAGAAATGTGAACTGTATAGTCTAATGTGGCCTTTTGAGTTGTCACAAGAACTCCGATGAATGGCACTAGCTGATTACCTACAGTTCAGCTGTGCTACACATAGGTTTAAGAAAATGAGGAAACTATATTGTAAACTAAGATCTGGCTTAAAGGCCTAGCTGCCAAGCCATAAACCTAAATAAATAAAAATAATCATTTTTTTATGATTTTGTAAGAACTTAGTGAGCCGTACACAGAATACAAATATATATAATATATATCACATCTTATTAATGGTGTGATTGGTTAAAACATGAAACAATAAATTATGATTGTTGAGCTTAGATTAGTAATAATATTTATTACCTTAAAGATTAAACGTTTCAAGATTATTAATCTGCGATAGATCTGTAACTTTATTTTTAATATAAGGATGGTTTCATATCTTTTGTGCACTTGGCCAACTGAAGCCACTCGGTTTGGTATTGACATGGGAAATATATGCTAAGTATTCTTCTTTAATATTGATATATCCTATTTCTCGTGTTATATAATTGTACTCTGTGCGTCTAGTTTAGAAAACCTTTCACAATTATTTGCAATGCAAATTAAACGTTACTAAGATTTGAAATAGAAATTGATTAATTAATTTTACTTACTTATATTTCTATATTATGTATATACCTTGGTTTCTCATATATTTTTTATTTCAGTACTTATATTTAATGAAATTGTGTTTATTTTATATCAACTTTCTTAGAGATGCGATGTTCATAAAGGTAGAGAGAGATCAGGTTCGAATTTTTGAAGAACATTAAATTTTGCCAAGAACCTCAGCCAGAAGGCACAACTCGCCATACACAACGCGGTGCTGGTACCTACGCTCACGTATGGAAGCGAGAGTTGGGTATGGAAGAGAGAGCATGAAAGTAGAGTAAACGCGGTTGAGATGCGAGCACTGCGCAAAATCTGCGGAGTGACGCTCGCGGATCGCGTTCGTAATACCGAAGTAAGAAAGAGAGTTGGTCTGAAAGAAAGTGTCGGGGTGAAGGTAAGGAAAGGAATGCTTCGGGCATGTGGAAAGCATATGACTAAACAGATATACAATGCAAAAGTGGATGGATGCAGAAGTCGTGGAAGGTCACGACACACCTTCCATGATCAAATTGATCGTGTACTAGCAGAAGGTGATGTCAGGAGCCTTAAGAATAGACGAGCGTGCATGACAAGAGTTATGAATGTCAAAGAAGCAAGCGAGGTGTGTAAGAATAAGCCTGAATGGCGCTCTGTTGTTCGTGCCTACCCTGCAAGGGAACTGGCGTAAAGTTATGTATGTATGTATATTTTTTTTACTACCAACTCGAACGAAGCCAATAACGAAAAGTTTGTAAATTTGTAATCAGTTAAGTCAGTAATTCGGATTCCGTAGATAAACGTCCATCTTTTTCTAATATATACATATTGTCACGTCTATTTCCCATTGGAGTAGGTAGACGTGATGCATCTCCCCATGGTAAGTTCCTAACAAACACTTCGCTTTATCTACTTTCATTAATCCTTTCATACATACGCATTTATAAATAAGTGCTTTTTTAATTAACCGAACAAATACTAACCTTTATATACATATTATAAAACAAAATCGCCGTCCGCGTCAGTGGCATTTTGAAGCGGTTTTCACCATCAGTTAGTTAATTTTTCAGGGAAGTTATATACCAGTTATTGCCCGCGGTTTCACTGGCAATATATAAATTAGGTTTTTATTTAAGCTAAATAGAGCTACATAGTAGAGTTTGATCCGCGGCGTAGTCGCGGGTAAAACTCTGGTCTATAATATAATGACTCCGTCTGGGCTGTCGAGTTTGTACAATGTATTTAAAAATGTGTGAAAAGATCAGGGTGCTAATTGGGATGAATGATGATGATTCTAACTAAATCCATAATGCCCGGTTCCTATATCCTATCTACTATTCATTTATCTGCCTTGCCATGGGTTGAATATTAACATTACTTGTATGGAGCGTATGTCAATTTTTTACCAATAGAAAGGCAAGTAAACGGTTGGTAAGAATAGGAACCGGTCATAACTCTCCACTGAGTACTAAGTACTTACCTACGTAAGATTACGACTTAGATTATAGTGACATCTTGGAAACAAGACGGCACTAACCAACATACAGAAAAACAGATAAAATACTGTGTTCATCATTCTTTTCTTTTCTATGCTATACAAGCCTTCAAAAACGTTCTTTATGGAAACTTAGTATGTATAAAACTTTACATTTGAATATAGATAATAATAAAACTCAAGATAGATTAAAAATGTATTATATAAAACAACAAGTACAATATGAAGCTTTTATGCTCAGACGTCCGTAACAATGCTTAAATAACAGCAATATATTTGCAGAACTTATTACCTACAATATTGTGCGAAATATTTATATAAGGCACAGTACAGTATCACAATAACATAATTATGATTAAAAATAGTTTTTCCCACAATAAAAATATCAAAACTACTCAACTTACAAATAAACGATCATATATATTTCAGACCAGACCATAAACAATAGAGTAATTCAAATGAATATGCATGCAATAAAACCATGAAAGAATGAATACTAAGAATTAATGAAAGAACGTAACTTATTAAACTCTAGCGATACAGATGGCGTCAAAAGATCATTCTTGTTTGTATTGAAAATATCACTATACCATTTCCAAGCATTTATTTTACTTCTGACACGTCGATGACGGATAAAGTAGTAATGCCCTAATGCGTTACCGACTCGATTTGTCATAAAAACCCACTTCATTTGTAAATAAGTTTTAATCATTTTTTTTTAAACTAGAACATTTTTATTTTCAAATCGATTACTTTCGAATTATTTACGTATATTGTCGATGGTTTAATAGGCTGGGTGTTACGTGACTCCAAGAACATTACTATTACGTAAACCACAACAATAAAATACGACAATCATGTCATTTGTTTCATGTGGATTTTTTTGTTAAAAAATATGTAACTTGATAGACGTACAAACGTCAAAAGCAAAATAAACGGTTGGAAACAGTAGAAGATAATCAACGTCTTATTATTTAAAACATTTTTTTAACTTATGTCACTCATAAATTGAAAGTTTGTATTGTAAAATCATAATTAAAGAGAGTATTAAAACGGGAGTATTTTTCTTTCGTCTTAATTATGAAATTTAAAGAAACATTAAGACTTTCGATTTATTACTGATTTAAGTTTAAACAATGTTTTACATTGTTGCTTTAATGGGATGTTGATTATAAGTTTGACTTGAGATTTTCTATACAAACAAAGGAAAGTGGCGCTAACTGTATGTTGACGTAAGAGTGAGTTACGAGTTATACTTTTTACTGGACGAATGTATTTCTTTAGTCAACTTTTGTTTTACTACTTCTGTCAAAAAAAATCTAGAAAAAGCAATGGCCAAGTAAAAATGTAACTCCAAAAAAGTCACTACAAACCAGTCAACCAGCATTTATTTTATTATGATTTTAAAAATACATTTTTTTAAAACAACGGAACACTGAAAACAACAACTTGATTTGAACAAAGTGATAAGAAAATTAAAATTTTACATTTTTGACTGAGACTATCTAAAAATATGGTTTATAATATTTTGTTTGAAATAATAGCGATGTTTGCCATCTAGACATTAAGACACAGGGGCTTTTTCAGAGACATATTTTTACTTGATGATCGTCATTCCCTAACAGTTTTGCCAAGAGGGCTGAATATATCATTAATTTACTTGTTAATCAAATCAAAATATATCTAGCACCAATAAATACTAAGCTATAGGTAAAATAATTTTTCTTATGAAGAAATAAATGCTTAGATTAAGTTGATATGAGCCAATTACACAGAAGTCTGTGAAGTAGGTGAGCGGACCATAAACATCTTACTTTAGTCCACGTTAAACTCAATGATCCTTCTACAATAGATAGATGTAGAAGCCTACGCAATATTATAGTATTTTTGAATAATTGCCTATTGCGTAACCGTTGCTAACTAAGCCCGACCATATATTGTGATGAGGGCACAGTAACACCTAGACTTCTATTATTATTTAACATTGAAAAGGTTGCTGTCACTGTCACTTTATTTTTGTGCCTGTTTGGTAGGCGCCATTTTGGCGCTGATAGTTGAGGCACTGAGTGTGAGAATCCTCCGTGTCTATGATATTACTTTCGTAAAACTTCTTTGTTTACATATTTTTATAAAGGTACGTACTATATTAGGTGTTTTAAGATTTATGTAGAATGATATATTCTTCATAATATACTCTTTATTCTTATTTCATTCGATCGTTGGGATAGCGATTATTTGATATACCTATATTTTTATATATTAGTGCTATTCTCCATACTAAATTGTGTATTATTTATTATCTTAAGAAGGTGAGTTTTACATTTATTAGACAAATCATAGCATTTGTTTCAAGTTTCCGGTTGTAAAAATTTAGATTAAATGAAGTTTTTGTTTAATATACTTAGCATTGTTTCTTAACAGGGAATGTATTAGTTTTATACGAAATTGTTTATGAAGTGTAATAGATTGTTTTACTAAGCTACAAGCTATATCCCGTAAGTTAAATGTATATTTCCCACCAGATAAAATAGTGCAAATTAAATAAGATAATAAAAAATATACGATGCCAGGTATTTTTTATCCACTTTATACATTAGATATTGTTTTTATAAGCAGTGTTGTAATTATTGACTTCGTAGACATGCAAAAATAACTTTTATACGCAGTATTGCGTCTAAAAGTTATCGCGTCTACGTATTGTGCCCGAGTTTAACACTTTCAGTCAACTTTTGAGTCCGTTTTTGTGAGCTACAGAGTTTTTATATATTATATCATCTAAAATTGAGCCATTAAAAGCTCTAAGTAAACCTCATTATTTGATAGGATTTATATAACGTGGTACATTGACGTGATCACATTGATTATTCAAACTTATTGATGATTCTTGTATTTGATGATTTTTTCTTCCACTTGTGTATTGAGACTTTAGTTATGAGTCAGCCAGCAAATCGCATAAGTTGACTTGATACAATCAGAAAAGATTTCGATTGTTCAGTCGAGGAGCGAGTGACTGGTGACTCGATTACAATTCATTCGATGGTTTAAACATCATGGGATCGGTTATTGTTAGATTTATACTCGTAAATATTTAAATTGCACTATCCACACTGACAAATTTTCTGTATATATATGAACATAGTAATATCACAATTTCCAGCGTTGCACTAGGTGATGAAACGCAGAATCAGTCCAGCTTACAAGTCTTCAGATGCCATCTGAAAAAATAGAAAATGTTTTTATTTAACTGGATTTTAAAACTTAGATAGAATAAGGTATAAAATGTATATTATAATAAAATTCTAAATATGTAAAGTACAGATACATTGAAGCTATTAAAAAAATGTGGAATACACTATATAAACGATATATTTTTTTAGATTTCTTGTCTATTTATCTGTTTGTTCGGGATTCACGTAAAAACTACTGGGCCGATTTAGATGCGGTTTTCGCTGTTCGACAGCAAATTGTGAGACTTAAAATCTGCGCTACTTTTTATCCTGAGAATCCCGCGAGAATTTATCTGGAAGTTATTTAAAATGACCAGATTGAAAAAAATAATGGAATCCTAATGCGATTTTTTTACCGATCGATGCAAAGTTTATATAATAAAATATGCGACACTTTTTATCCCGGGAACCGCGCGGGAAATTTCCCGGGAGCGGTTTGAAGTTGTTCGGGTACATAAAAATTGGCTTTTTCCTATACAGTTTTCACTAAAACGATGGCTTGAATTTTTTTTAATACTGTGTCCTGGGAATCCCGCGGGAATTTCAAGTCAAGCGTGGACGAAGTCGCGGACATGGCCTAGTAAATGTATATAAAGAGTTCTGTAGAAATAATAATACTCAATATTTATTAATAATTATTAATATGTAATTAGATAAAATAAATGTAAGCTCAAAAATCAAATAAATGAGATATAGGAAGAAATAAAGTTACAATAAAAGTTGGCCCTTTTAATGAAAATATATATTATACACGAAATATAAATAAAGAAGATCCTAATGCCACAAATTTTTGTATAATTTTCTTTGAACAAAACAAAATTATTTTATTATTACCATAGGATTATATCTATAGTTTGACCGTTTCTTCTATACTTTTTTCGCATTTCTTCCAATTCCCCTTTAAATACTTAATCTATATAGTTTGGTAACATGTATGCAACGTCAGGGAATTGATCATCGGTTGTAATGGTACTATACTAGACCAGGGTCTCCAGATTGATTAATTTGATGAATTTATTATGCGAGACATGAAATCCAGACGGTTATAGCTCGTAGTATAGTGTTAGCTTAGGTCGTGTGACCGACGCGAACATTAGGCGTCTTCTTTATGCGAGAGTGTATCTGTTATTTTTCATTGTCAAAATAACCATAATGTTTAGAAAAATAAAAGCTTCCCCGTTCAGTTTTCATTTGTAATGGTATCGTTTTATTTATTAATTCTTTTAATTTCATTTTATAAGTAACAAAATTTTTTGTGGTGTCTGTGATCGACGAGCTCAGAGCTTATGTAAGAGTTTTTATGCAAATGGTAAGTGTTGCCCAGAAAAATTGCTTGCCAGAAATAAAACTTAAATACATGCACGCACGCAAACACACATATTTCGCATGAAAGGAATATAGTAAGTAGTGCATTCACTAAATTATAGAACTCAACTTTGTAATGGTAGTGATTGTCTTTAGTTTTATTCCAAAAAATCTTTAGCTAATACTTTTAATTCAAGCATTTTCGAATTTAATTCCTTCCTCAGTTTGTAAGGAGTCTTTTGGGGAGAATTGAAATAAAACAAATATTTAATTGGAATTATTTATACAACATTAATAATGATTACAAACGATATATATACGGTAATGACATAGCATTTAAGATAAAGATATTTAAAATACTGTTACTTAACAACAAAACTGCTCATAAAGATAGATGCATTTCCAAAACTGACATTATTTTTGAAACATTTAATTTTTTTGTAAACTACAAGAATTATAATTTAAATCATAATAATACTGAATCATATATTTTTGTGATCTTAATTACATAAAGATTGGAAGTATTCAAAGTATGGTTTTGGACAGAATAAATTAGAATGAATATAAGACCAAGGAAGTGTCGGATACAGTGAGAGACCACATTCCTTTAAAACTCTTTAGGAAGGAAGAAGTAAAATGCTTGGCCAAAGAAGAAAGGAGAAGATTCAGTTTGGCAAGAGGTCTGCTAAAAAAAAATGCACATATAGTTAGAAGATTTTAGATGATTATTGCAAAAAAATAATAATTTAAATTGGCTTTGTTAATGCCATTTACATTTACAAAGTTTTACAAGGTTGATAAATTGCTGTCAACTTTACAGAATGCACCACTATACCAGCAAAAATTAGTTGAAAGAACAAAACTTAAATGAGTATTTCTAAGATATATCCAAACGTTTTAATATTAAAATGATTAATAATGATACATCTTGATTTATGTTAATCATTGGCAATACATGAAGACGCCAACTAAAATACATGATAAGAAAATTTTATAAACCTGCGACTATTTTTCAAGACCTATGAAAGTAAAAGTTTATAGCATCAAATATCTAGTTTGTGCTCGTAAAACTAAGACTACGTCAAGTTTATCATATATTTTTGAGAACATATTGCAGTTTTTACCCTAATTGAGACAAAATATTTGCTTTTTACATTTTTATTTTCAAAAAACCTATTTGAGAGACATTATTTGTAGGTATTTAGTGTCAATAAAAAAATGCTTACAATTTTCATAAATTTTGAAACACTTCTTCCATTTGACTTTCATAGCGGTCAGCACACAGCATTTAGGTATAAATGACTTAATTGTTTCGTTTTAAAACAAAGAAGATGGTATAATATAAAAATGACCTTTTTTAGGATGTATATTTCGTTAGGTATACATTATTTTTATCCTTTTGTTGGACTATAATTAAACCTTAAAATAATTACGGATTTGAATGCTATATTTCACTAATTTATCCGGTGAACATGGTCATAACAAATTATACACATTCATCGTAATTATCGTCAAATCAGTGGATGGTTGATTTATTTTAAAGTTTTGTAGGAAAAGTAATTAATTTAAAAGCCGTGAGGTGACGTCTCATAAAATTTTCAATTAAAAATATCTGGAGGCCCAAATATGAAAATATTCAAAACAAACTTTTGTTATTTACTGGAGTGATTTTTTCTTAATTGCAAAATAAATGTAATTATTATAAGTTTTTTTTACAAAACATATAGTTTGTAACTTATTTAACTTACAATTATTCTAATTTTAATTTAAGTTTATAATAACCGATACAGTTAAGAGTTAATTGTGTTAGTTCCGACGTACGACAGGAGTTTACTCCTTAAGTACGATTGTCTTTGAATATGCAGTACTGTGGTCAAATAAGGGCTGTTACAAGGCTTAATTTTAAAACATTTTATCTTAACACTGTTGGATATTATTTTAGATCTTATTTCATTGCATTAAACTTCGAAATTGTAGAATAACAAACGTAACGTTTTTGAGTTAACACTTGTATTACTTCATTTATAAAATGTCCATACTTACATATTTCCTTATATACATACTTGTAAAAAAATTGATTCTTAAGGAGTAAACTCCCCAAAAATAGATAATATTGCCACAGTAACATAATTAATTATATTTAATGAAAGTACAAATAATTAATATAATTTATTGCTTCTTTACCTTCTGCCATGCGAAGATACCGTAACCCAAGCCCACACCAATGGCAAGAGTGACTAAGTAAGGCAAGAACTTGAACGATGGCCCGTGGTATTTCCTCAGTAGGGTCGAGATGAGTTTCAGGTTGCCGTCGGTGTAAGGCGGGTATCGTATACTGAAAATAATATATTTTATTTATATAAATTTCTCTTTCATTTCGTCTTTTTAGGGTTTCGTAGCCTATACGGTGAAAACGGAAACCTTACGAAATCCTCCTGTCCGTCTGTCTATCCTCGTATATTGCAGAAAATAATTATCGGAAAGAAATGGAACTAAATGGATGTCTGACAGGGAGGTAGGTAGTTATGACGCTATAAAGTTAATAATAAAAAAATAGTGTAATAGGTACCAGAACGTTTTTACAACAGTAACAAAAAGCGCTATTACAATGAAAGAAAAAATAAAAAAGGTAAGACGCATTAATGATTATGGAAAACTAACTAAATGTAATCAATAAGATTAGGTGAAAACTAACACCTAAACTAGGCGACGCCTGTACTATAAGGTGTTAGTTGCGTGTTTCATTTTACTTAATATTTGGATAGAAATGTTACAAAATTAGTGAGATAATATATTGCTATATAAATTTGTATACACAGTTATATAGTGAAATTGTGAAAAATAAAGTGTAGGAATGGGTTAGTCAGATCTGAAAAAATATAGTGGTGTTCCTTAATGACTTTTTATAGCCCCCAAAATCGATACATTTATGTGCCCCTCTCTTACTTTTGAACTACCTGTAAGGTGGAGTTTTCTGAAAAAAATTGGTAGAGCTACAAAATTCCTTCAACCAAAAAAGGTATGAACATGCCTTAAATAATTTTTAGTTATAGAGGCATTATATAGTAAATGATTTTTATGGCTCCGTAGCCAAATGACGAACACAGTGGATGCCATGCATTTGCCAGACATATTTAAGATACTTTTCTTACAATCAAACCACAGAATTGGTCAAAAGATACACAATAACTTGCTGTAAGTCTTGAAATATAAAAATACATTACTTACGATGTAATTTTTTCTCCAAGAGATGAAAAAGTCTTAATAAGACAGCTCTTCTTGTGCGTAAAGGTATCAAAAGTAGCCTTTCCGTGATAGGCACCAATGCCGCTGTGACCCACTCCGCCAAATGGCAAAGTGTCAACTGAAATTTGTAGTATAAATGTACACATAACATTTTCTGCTCCACCTGCATTGCAAGATTAGTTAAAAATTTCCCATTAAGTTATGCTGCCTGGAGGAGATCACTTTTAATGATAAGGCAGACTGTTACTTTGCAAGTAAAGAAAAAGAGTTGTATTGCCTTAAACTTTCTAGTTTAAAGTCAATAATCTATAATATTATAAAATTCTGAACATCTTCTTTAAAGAGAGACTGGAATCTGGCTACTAATACCGGAATACAACTCAAGGTTGTTATGGCAGGGTACTATAGACCAGGGGTGGTAGCCATTCCGATGGGCAAATACCCTATCACCTGGCCGCGCAAAAAATTGTAAACTTTGTCCGTTCCTGCACGTATAAAAATAATATATACACTAATTATAAATGTTGTTATTTGTTAAAGTATTAGTTTCATTAACGTAGTCATGCAAAAGCTTAGAAAACGTTGTTATAAAATAGAACAAGAATACTTATAATGACAGTCTTAGTATTTCAATATGTTGCCTTGATATTTCACTTTGATCTCTACTATTGATTTAATGTAAAACTAAGTACGGAACATCTGTGTGAAATATAAAATTAAAAATAAACGTTATTATTCACTGGGGAAAACCTTTTTAAATAATAGAATGTTGTTTGAAAAATATTATGATTTTTCTTATATCAATAATGACGGGTTGTATTATCTGATCCTACCATTGGTAGAAAGTTGACATCACTTGTTAATGTCAAATTTTAATCAATAGTAAGACAAATGAATATTAAATAAAACAAAAACTCGAATAATGATTTTAGCGCCAACTTGTGAATAGGAAGATGTAGACGTAAGTAGATTTATTCTCAGAGTTACATTTTGTACAGAGCGATTATACTATTTCAGTATTCTTTTTCCATTGTTATTACCAGAATTAAAGTTAGAAAAAGTTTAGTGATTATCACTTGGAACATTTATTTACAACGCAGTGGGTTATTAAAGTTTATTTATATAGAAAAGCCAGTGATACTTGTAGTCGATTATTATATAGAACAATCTTGTGCCGAGTTTTTCTTATCTATTACTATACCTTACCACTGGTAGAAAAATGACATTACTTGTATGGAATTTATACCTTCTACTGATTAGGGCACTGGTAAAGCAAATTAATGGATAGTAATTAGTAAGATATAAAAAGACAGGCATCATTCAAGGCCCGTATTCTCGAACGTTACTTGTTTAAACTGCCATTCGAGATAATTAGGGAATATGCATGTTTTATTTATTATATTTTAAAATTATTATTTACATCGTCTTATCATAGTAAAAATGGAAATACTGTTGAAAATGTCCAAATTATTTTTTTATAAATATTTAAATCTTGAGTAAATTCGAAATATTTTTAAACGCCAATATTTTCGCGGACTTTTGATGACGTCTTAGTCTATTCTCAGAGCGGGTTTCTTTTGTGGTTCACAAGTCTCAAAATGCTTCTTCAGCTGTTCCACATACCGACTATGGTCGTTGTAGTCTCCGCGAAAGTGTCACTAATAATATAATTATTTTCGACCACGCAGCGCCCACAATGACCCATGTCAAGAGGTGGGCCGAAGTGGGCGTTGACCACAATGGATTAATTATCTCTATCCATACATTAACAAAGGCGTAATATTCAAATCAACCATACAGCAACCTTACATTTGAGTATTTTGTTGTTAATGACATCAACGCTCCATAATCCGTTCTATTTAATTTTTGGAGCCTTGTGAGCTTCAAGAGGAACGCGCCCTTTGTTGACAAAATGAAAAGTGACGAGACGTTCCATTTGATCAATAGCGTTGCGTTTTGCGATTTTAAATATCTAGCGCATTTTTAATACTTTTTATTAATTAAAATTTGTAAATTAAAGGAATTAAATAGAAAATAACGTTACATATGTAATTCTACAGCAAGACATCATATAAAAAAATGACTTGTATTTGAATTATATGCGTATTCCCTATTGTAAAATACAAATGTATGGCGGCCTCCTTCCATTAAGCTTCAAGCATTGTAATCACTAATTTAGCTAGATTATATCAATCTAGAATATGGTCTCTAAACTTGAAATATTTGTTTTTATTTTATTTGAGGGGTTAACAGCTGTGGTCTTACAAACTAGCGTTACAGAGATAGCTAAAGAACAGCTATTCATAAACCTCCACAGATGACATTTTATAACTAATAAGTCCTAAAAATATATGTATGTACTAGGCATGCCTTTTAAGTTCTGTCGTTTCCATATTTCTCGGCAATTTTGAATTTGGAACTGTTCTATATTCGAATGTGTTTAAATTTTGAATCTCAAAACAGTTAAAAGTATTAGGATTAATGCTATTGTTTAGTCACAACGTCGATTGGAATCTGTCAGGTAACGTACGAAAATAAATCTTTTTAAGGAAAATGTTCGTGCAATAATTTTCTACAACTTTAGAAGAGGCCTGACACGGCTTCAATGTTTTGAAGAGCTAACATCTGTGTTCAGTGATGAAGCCCCATGTCTGCGGACTATCGAACGCTGGTATTTAGATTTCCAGCGTGAACATACTAGTGTTAGTGACAAATCTCGCGAAGGACGCCCAAAATCCGCCTTCACTGAAGATAACATCATTGCTGTGAGACAACTAATTCTCGAAGATCGTCATGTATTGAGAGATAGAGGCTCTATTAGGCATCTCAGGGACGACCATTCAGAAGATCTTGCATGAAGCGCTTGGTGTGAGAAAGCTAGTTTGTCGTTGGATACCGCATCTGCTTTCCGACGATCACAAGGCGGCCCGCGGCAAATGGTGTAAGAAAACTCTGCAAAGGTTCAACCGAGGAGAGTCAAATCACGTCTACGACATCATCAGTGGTGACGAATCTTGGATCTATGCCTACGATCCTGATTCCAAACAACAATCTACAATCTGGGTCTTTCAAGACGAGCCAAAGCCGTCTAAAATTGTTCGTTCTCGAAGCACTTCAAAGAAGATGGTGGCCACGTTCGTTGGAAAAACCGGCCATGTTGCGACTATTGCACTTGAAGATCGTAGAACGGTTAACGCAGAATGGTATACGCAGGGCTGGGCAAAATACATGGTTTCCTTTAATTGAAATACAAATTACAAAATACTGTCTCGCATGTATTTAAAATACGAAATACAAAATACTTTTAAGTCGGGTATTTGAAATACAAAATACAAAATACAGTGTTTCAAGTATATGTATTTAAAATACAAATACAAAATACAAATTACAAAATACTGTCAGGTGTTAGTTTATGTAAATAAAATACTCAAAAGAAATCAAATAATAATTATTATTAGGTCCTTGCCTATGTAACTGCCGTTTTTTTCTGAAATAAGTTAACCTAATTTTATTATATTTTATTTATTCTCATCTCCACGGCCTTAAAGATAGGGATATTTCCATCTTGTTCTTTATGTTCTTCGTCGTCACACTCTTGGCAGAGTGGTCGTGTCCTCATGGTACAGGGGTACCACCCCTGTATGTGCCACCAGGCAAGCTTCACAATTATTCACCATTTCCATCTTGTAGGTACGCGTAGATTTTGGTGGTTCCACCCGGATCTATGCGTGCTTATATCGGTCCCATGGCAGGAAATGCACAAGGACTGAAACAGCTCGCTTTTTTGAACTCGTTCATGAGGTGACCGACAAAGTTTTTGGGTAGTATCCTTTTGCGTAGGTAGTCATACTCGAGAATTTTAATGCTCATTACGCTGAGTGGTTGGGTTCCCCGAGAATTGATCTGTCTGTGGCTACTGCCCACGAATTTGCTCTCGCCAATGGATTCACTCAGGTCATTACGGAGTTTACCCGAATACCGGATAGAGTGGATCATGAGTCTTCTTTGCTGGATCTTCTGCTGACCGTACACCCGGAGAACTACCAGATCTCCATCAGTGCTCCACTGGGAACCTCTGATCATTGTCTGGTATCTTTGGTGGTGCCCTTTCCTATTCCCGATCGGACTCGTCCCGCTGGACGACGGAAGGTGCGGTGTTACAGGTCAGCAGATTGGGATGGACTCCGTGAATTCTATGCATCCTACCCATGGTGGCAGTTATGTTTCTCGTCGGAAGCTTCTGATCCGGGCACAGACTGGATCGCCGATGTAGTACCGCAGCGAATAACATGTTTAATTCCAAACTCAACTGTACCTATCGGTGGTACGAGTAAACCACAATGGTTCAATAAGCACAGCAGTGAAGCTATAAAGCTAAAGAAACAGGCTTATCCAGCCTGGACTGCAGCGCGGGCTCGTCAGGCTCCAAGTTCCTCTGACCTGAAAAAGTGATATAATGCCGCCCCCAGGTCCCTCAAAAAACAGCTCGCGAGAGCAAAATTCGATCACATCGGCAGAATTGGTGAGCGCCTCTCTAGCTACTCTTCTGGAACTAAAGCTTTTTAAGCCCTCACCAAAGCTGTCCAAGGAAACTTTTGTCGGGCTTCTCTTCCACCTCTGCGCACAGTGGACGACCGTCTGGTACACGCCGTCAAAGATAAAGTCAATCTTCTGGATGAAATCTTTGCGGCCAATTCAACTCTTGAGACGTAGGCGAAACTCCACCTACAATCCCTGAGTGTGAGTCTAGAATGTCGGAGGTGCGCTTTACTCAAAAAGCAGTCCGATGTGCTCTCCTCTCCCTCGACGTCAAAAAGTCTTCTGGCTCTGATGGCAATCCTGCCATTGTGCTGCAGACGTGTTTAGCTGAGCTGTCCCCAGCCAGTCCTTGCCCGACTTTTCACTCTCTCTTACTACAAGGGTTGTGTCCTCGCTTCGTGTAAGATTGCCCAGGTACAGCTTGCCCCCAAAAAAGGGGACGTAACAGACACGTCGAATAGGCCTATAACAATAACCTTTTTGCTCTCAATGGTGATGGAGCGTATTATCAAAACGCAGCTCTTGTGTTACCTCGAAGATTCCCAGCTGCTAAACGATGGGCAATACGGCTTCCGCCACGGTCGCTCAGTTCGGGATCTCTTGGTTTACTTAAACCCACCGTTGGGCTGAAGCCATTGAGAGCAAAGGGGAAGCGCTGGCAGTTAGTCTAGAATTCTAGATATTGCTAAGGCCTTTGACCGGGTCTGGCACAGGGCTCTTCTATCGGAGCGGCCATCGTTTGGGATACCCGAAAGGCCTTGCACCTGGATATCCAGCTTTTTTGATGAGCGCAGCATTCAAGTTGTTGTCGACGGTTGTTGCTCAAGTTTCAAGCCCATCAACGCTGGTGTGCCCCAGGGTTGTGTGCTATCGCCAACGTTGTTCTTCTTACATATCAATGATATGTTGTCTATTCGCAACATTCATTCCAATGCGGATGATAGCACAGGCGATGCGCAGTATTCTGGTCATGCAAACTTCCCTCGATCATTTATGGAGAAAAGTTGGGTTAGATTTGTATCTGAAGTAGAGTATTCGTTAGAGTGAGTCTCTGAATGGGGGAGACAAAACCTTGTCCATTTCAACCCCAAGAAGACATAGGTCTACGTATTCTCTGCTAAAAAAAACTCCATTCGAGCAATCGCTTCAGTTCCAAGGAACTCCCCTTACCACCACCAAGAGTATTGGGATCCTTAGTGTTGACATCGCGAACGATGTTCAGGGGCCATCTTGAAGGCAAGGTAAAACTCGCCTCTAAGAAGCTGGGAATGTTAAACGGGTCCAAGCAGTATTTCACACCGCGGCAACGCTTTGTGCTTTATAAAACCCAGGTGAGCCCGCATATGGAGTACTGCTCACACTTTTGGGCTGGAGCACCTGGCTACCAACTCGATCGCCTAGACTGTATTCAACGTCGAGCCATTCACGTTGTTGATGATTCCACACTCATAGATGGTCTAGATAGGCTTGTCCTTATGAGACTTCGCTTCTCTCTACGTATTCTACTGACTGTATATAAATGACTAATTTTTAAAAAAGAATTTCGTGATTTCAAAGTAAAATTAATTTGAAATTATATATCTTAGCCAAACAAAAATATTTATTTTAAATGGCCAGTACTGCAGCATGTACCTAATATTTAGCGGTCATCATTTTGCTTATGAAAGCTATCGAGCGCTATTTTCTGAAGAACACACCCATTACTAAGGTAGCTAAATGTATTTTGTGCAATGTATTCCTAACGATTTCTTTACATTTCCTAAAATTAAGAAAAGTCTTCGTGGTTAAAGATTCCAGTCCGGTGAAGAAGCAGTCGACGCTTTCAAGTCAGCCGTTTTGAACACCCCCACTTTAGAGTGGAATAAATGTTATAATAACTGGTTTGAGCGAATGGAAAAGTCTATTAAGCTACGTGATGAATACTTTGAAAAACAATAAAAAGTACTATAAGGTTCTAGTTGTGTTTTTTTCTTCAAACGACAAAACTTAAAAGGCATGCCTCGTATGTATATGCTTTCTATATGCTTATATACGTATTTTCCTCACTTTGCGGCCAGCTTCTTAACCGCTGTTGCCATAGCCATTGTTTAAGTGTCCGGCTAGTCGTAAATTCTACTGCACACTGCGGTCTTCCGGATAACTGAGCGGACTGTTGCTAATCGTATATATATATATGTATGAGACCGAACACCTACAGTCTTAAGCAGGCGATTTTTGTCACTTCTTTTTTGGGGGCACGCGATTTTTCGAAAGTTATAAGTCTATTACTTTTTGTACCCCTCCCCCCCAGCAACTGTGTTTTGAGGAAAAAAATCGAAGTAAATAATTTTTTTATTGATTAAAAAAAATACAGTATCGAGGATTGGAGTTTAATCTTTTGTAAGGGTTATCGAAATTGATTTCTTTTCATTTTTTCTAAATTCTTTCATTTATTCAGTTTTAGTTTAAGGCAATTTTTCGATATTTTCCAATTTTCCTCTAAGGGCACTTGCGTGCCCCTACGTGCCCCCACAAAAAAAGCCATGATCTTAAGTATATTTTTTACTAGAAATGGTAAAAAGTGCAAGCCAAACCTGCCATGTGGCTCATAGTGTCGTTAACGCACAGTCCTCCACAGCTGGTGTTGTCGATAAAACTAGAACGCACTTTAGCACTCGACGTGAACAGGTACATCGTTAGCGGCTTCTCTCTACATGCATGAACAGATACCACCACCAAGCTTATTAGTTTCGTTATAATATTTACAGAAAAAAAATGAAATAGAATTGCCAGGTGTAAAAAATATACAGTATTCAATGCATTATAACAATCTTTCTTTATTTAAATGTATATTTTGTTTTACAAAATAAACCGTGATTAATTAGAATATATTATATGAGTTTAAGTAGGCAATCATCAAAATCTTCTACTGTATAAATAAATCAGGCAAGTGCGTGTCAGATCACGCACACTGAAAGGTCCCATAGAGATGGTGAAAACCTTTGAACTAAGAATGATTAAATGACAAGGATTTAATCAATTAAAATAATATATAAATCAGCTTGGCAAATCTATAAAGAAAACTTACAGTTAATATTATAAACAATTTTTTGTATAACAAAAGGCTTAGTACAATTATTATATTACAGTACCTATTACTTATTGATAGTCTATAATAGTAGATTATGTATTTTTGTGAATAGTTTAGTATAAAGTACTTATTTAAAATAGAGTTCCACATAACCACCTTTATGAAATTAATTAAATAAATAAAATCAAAACCACCACCATAAAATATGAAACCATCACCAGAATATATGTATTAGCATTTACACGTTATGCAAAACATTCGATAGGAAAACAGCCGATTCCAAGAAACCTTCCGCCTTGACGGCCATCGTAAAAGCAAACATTTTATTATATTATTTCACAAAATATGTCTTATACTCAACGTTCCTAAAAACCTCTCTGTAATCGGACTATAAAGAACATTAGAAACTATTATTTGCGATTTTCAATTCAACTTGTTTAACCAACAATTTTTATTCAAACATTTTTTGAATGTCATATCTAAGTTAAAAATTTAGTATAATTGATACTCTACGAGTAATCGTCTAAATAACTATCACCAATAGCGCCGGCTGTTGCCCAATGTATCACTCGGGAGCATCTTGCCTTAATATCGGTTACATTAATTGTATTGAACAGTCAGTAAAATATAGGCAACGGTCACTAAGCACTATAGATAAAGCTCCTGTACTAGAGGTAAAGCCGGAATTCCATTGACATGCAGTATAGATGTATCTGAATGACTGTTTTACTTTATTAGCTTTCAATGATTAAACATGTCGGTTACTATCATGAATATTATTTACATTTGATTTGCAATTGTCAATTGAGTAATACGTTATCATTTCACATATTGATGAACTACAACAAGTGTACGCTTCTATTAATATGTGAACTCTAATTTATTCTAATAAAAATAGGTTAAAAGGCTAAGTAGCATAAGTCCTTATTCCATAATCTATGTAAGGTAATTCGGAAGGTTGATAGATACTTTGCTTTTACGATGTGCCGGATTTCGTTAAGGTCTTACCGGCGTAAAACATTATCGTGTCGTTCATATTGATACTGCCGGAACGAGTTTGCTCAGTGAACAACTTTTGTATATTGTTTTGTTTGCTGAACACGTAAAGCACTAACGAGTGCTCCCTGAAACCGATCACCTAAGTCAAAACACCCATTGTATGTCCTCATCTATGGCATGAAGATTGTAAAAATGCATATTAACTAATAATGACAACACACAAATATATTTGTAGTATATAATGATAACAATTCCCAGAAAATATTGAAGTAACGGAGACTTCCCAATATTGATAAATTTTAAATGAAAATATTTTCCCACACTGAAAAATAAATATAAGATCTTAAATAAAATGCAGATGTAAAAATCTACTTTGATGATGCTCAGTGAAAAATATAATGAAGTTCCCAATGATTATTATACAATTACTAACACACTGTAAAACAACACACGTTATAAATAATGGCAAATTCTTATACTAAAATATAAGCATAATATATCCTAATCTCATAGGGCCTTACTTATAATCGTTTCTTAAACTTAAAGAAATTGCTCATTAACTGATTAGTGAAAATCTTATCCCTTTTTTACTCCTCTTTAGTCGAATGTTTTGGGTACAACCTACGTTAATTATTCACATTTCGTTTATCTGTGCTCCTCTTAGGTAAACAACAGGTAATACATGTTTTTAAGTGAAAAAAAAAATAGATATTCATTGATTAGGGTCCGATTCTGATTTTCTTACTTAAGAGATGCCTAATTATTTCTTAGCGAGATTATTATAAGTAAGGCCGATAGTGTTAAATTACGCATATAAACATCCAAAATACCTTTTCTTGAACATGATAACACCAGGAATTAATATAACTTCAAAATAGGAATTAAATAACAAATTAATTATTATCATGACATTTAAATGTGCTTATACATGTGTAAGTGAATTATTAGGCTTATTGTTTATGTTTTCCCAGATAAAAAATTAGGGGTTAACATTCTATGACGTTTACATAATATATAACTCTAAATGTCAGTTTAAATAACCATATCTTGGAAATAAATCTGTTTTATTTAATAACTTTTTAAAAATATTTTAGTTCATTTTAGGTTTTAATTTTAAGTAAGTAAAACCAGTCTTAAATGCTATGGGACGGTTCTCTCAGCGGTTAGATGCTTGAAACCTTTTGTCTTCTTGCACCAGCGAGAGTATGTCATCTCTTAGTCTTCTATAAAAGGGAGTCAGGTTTGTAGCTACTGACCCTGTTCTCAGTATAGGCATGCTGGATGACGCTATATTTAGAATTACTGAAGTGTCATGGCAAAATAGACTATGCTGCAATCATGGGAATAGACCAGAGGGAACGTCATAGTCATGGAAGATGTGATGTGTTGATACTTTGAGATCTTCCAATTTTTCAGACACAGTTGGATTTGAGATCTTCGATACCTCTCAACGCGTCTGATAGAGAATTCATGCAACCAAAGCCTGGGTTGTACCTAGATGCACACTTCGTCGATAGGAAGAAAGAAAAATATTTATTTGTAATAGCGAACCATAACACAAAATACGAGAGTGAATAAAAAGTTTTTGGAACCAATATTAAAAAATGCAAAAATTTAAACCAAATTATTTTATTTTTCTACATAATCTCCCTCCAATACAATGCATATAAAATAACGCGTTTTTAACTTCCTTATTCCTTGCGCAAAAAAAATTATAAAAACTCTATGGCAGCCATAACGTAACGTCATTATCGTGAAATTTAGTTTCACGAATTTCCTCTTGTAATTTTGGGAATAAGTGAAAATCACTTGGGGTTAAGTCCGGAGAATATGGTGGGTGGTCAAAGAGATTGAAGCTAGGACAGCGGATTGCGTTGAGCGCAACTTCCGATCGATGAGCGGGAGCGTTATCGTGAAGAAATAATACGCCCAAAGACAGTTTTCCACGACGTTATTCTTTAATCACTTCACGCACTTTCGCAATTAAATTTGCATAATAGGGTCCAGTAATTGTCTGGCCTTTTGACATGTAACCAATAAAAAGGTTTCCTTTACTATCAAAAAACACTGAGGCCATAACTTTGCCAGCGGTGGGAGCCACTAGAAATTTCTTAATGGATGGACAGGATGATCGTTTCCAAGATTTGCTTTGTCTCTTAGCTTCAGGATCGAAGTAGTGGATCCACGTTTCATCCACGGTGACAAGGTGACGGCAAAAATTAATCGAATCACGCTGGAACATTTCAAAATTATGCTTAGAAATTTCCAAACGTCGCTTATTGTTTTCGTCGATTAACATTCGTGGCACCCATCTAGCTGACACTTTTTTTAATCCCAGTATATTAATTAAATAGATTGAACGCTACCAAAGGATATTTCTAGGATCTCAGCTATATGTTTTATAGTTATTCTTCTGTCTTCCAAAATCAGTTTCTCAACCTTTGTGACATTTTCATCACCTTTTGATATTCCCTTCCGTAACGGAGATTGAAACCCTCCCAGAACGCGGGTCATCTTTACAGCTTGATCGACCTCGTTTAAATTCATTCGCCCAGTACGCAACCGTAGAATAGGGTACAGCATCATCCCATAATGTTTGCTGAATGACCGATAAAAAAAAATCCTAGACATTCTTTTCAAGCTGTGATATCTTATCACCACACGTAACTCTTTCTTATCCATAATTTTGCGTTTTTGGGCAACTCATTGCACAAAACAATTTATTACGTGCGAAAGAACTGACAAAAACAAGTGACAGTTAGCATAAACATTGTGTAATTGACATTCATTAATTTGAATATCGAACTTCTCGCAAAAAGTTTTTATTACATGGACTTCTAAGAACGGTTTGATTCACCTAGGTAGTAATATAACTAAGTAGGTATAAATATAATTAGTACTTTGGGATCAGTTTATTAATTATAAACTTATAGTATAGTATTTTTAATAGAAGTTTTATTAATAAGCTCGTGTAATTTATAATTTAGTTTACTTGGTTCAAAGTTTATAATATTATAAGTCTAAACATGCCGTGTCTGTACATTGAAGCTATAAAAAAAAGCAACTGGAATAGACTATACAAATGATGGAGAACATGATGCAATTTTTTCAGACGTCTAGTCTGCTTATCTGTTTGTTCGGAATTCACGTAAAAACTAGTGGCTCAATTTCGATGCGGTTTTCGCTGATCGACAGAAAATTCTTAGACTTAAACGCTGCGCTACTTTTTATTCCGGGAATTCAGCGAATTTTTTAAAGGAATCATTTAAAATGGTCAAATGGAAAAAAAAATTGAATTCCAATGCGTTTTTTTTTCACTGATGTATAGCAAATTTTACGTAATAAAATGTGATATTTTTTATCGGTTTGAAGTTGTTCAGGTGCATAAAAATTTGCTTATTCTAACACAGTTTTCACTAGCACGAGAGATTGCATTCTTTTTTAAAAATGCTACTGTACTCTCTGCCGCGGGAATTTCAAATCAAGCATGGACTAAGACGCGGGCATATCCAAGTTATATATAATAATCTAAATACTAACAAAATTTTACTTTATTTTTGACATATGTAATTTTTTTTAATTTAAACACAAAATGAGCATCGCTATTTCTAAAGATAAACTTTTTCTTTCTTTCTTATGTGGATTGTAAATCGAAAAGCTTATTTATGTAAGAAACGTTTATTAATTTTAATGTTTATGTTAATGTCATTTAGTATAAAAACCAATGGTGACGTTAAGCTTTAATATGAATAATGGACCCCATAATGTTGTGTGATTTATTCTGCAATTGTTAAATTGAAATTATGAAGCAAATTATAGGTTTGACTTAGGCTTATTTTTTTAGGATCTTATAAATGCTTTGTTAAGAGATGTTTTTTTACTGTAATTTTATATTGTGAATAGAATTATCATTCAAAACCTACGTTAATCATGTCCCTAAAGTAATTTACTATTTTTTATATGCAAAGAAACACGTATTAGATCAAACCTATTCTCCTTTTTTGTAATAAGAAAGTTGCTTATATAGTTATTAATATATTACAAATTTTAAAGAACTTACTTGGAATTAATGAATTTAATCGCTTCATAGGCATTTTCGACAGTCAAAATTGGCAAGATAGGCCCGAAGATTTCATCTTCCATTATTTTATCTGAAGCAGTGACATTAGCCAAGATAGTCGGCTCAATAAACTTGTCGTTGGCGTCAGATCTCCCACCAATCACCACTTTGTCTTTACTCGCATCAAGTAATGTTTGTAGACGTCTGAAAAAAATAAGTTGAAGCATTCATAAGATACTAACTGACATTCAAAAATGTGAATTTTTAATTCTTATAAGTTTGTGAGAGTTCCGATAGTCCACTTCCCCCTCCGATATAAGATGGGATAGGGTCCCATCTGTATCCCATTCCTCCTGTCTACTGCCTCTATCCCATCAGTCCTATCGCATCTCTTTTATCCCATCGTAAAGGTTGACAACGCGTTGGCTTCATTCCTAAGTTTGAATATGTCCATAGGCAACCGTAACAACTTTCCATAAAGCCAGATTTACATTAGTGAAGTAGTTAGGTAACATGCGAAACCGACAAGTCATTATGATGATTAAGACAGAAATATTCTGGTTAAGTAATAAGTTGTTGATTAAGTAGATATCTGTCCAAACGATGATAAAGATTTATTCGCAAATTATCTCACTACTTAACAAATGCAAATGTTAATCAAGCTAAATGTGGGCCGTTTACCTTCTTGCCAGCTTCGCAAAAGAAAAGTGTTACAGTGGCGAAGTGGATTGTCACTAGTACAGGTATGTTCGAAGTTCGTGGTTAGAGTCAGAGTGCTCGCTTGTTTTTCGGCAGCGACAAAGACACGGCGCTGCACACCCTCTAAGTGTGTCCAGCCTGCACGAAGCAGCGTTGTGATCTCGTCGCGGCCATCGGGGCGGATTTGTCCCTCCCGGCTATGGAGAAAGCCATGGTCGCCGCCTTCTTCTGCGAAACTGTAATGTCCGCAAAGGAAGCGACGGAGCGGAAGAGGGAGCAGATCGCCACGCTCCCCTCTACGGCCGTGCGACCGGTGAGGAAACCAGATTCGTCTGAACATAAAGACCGGAGAAGAGGGACGCGCGCCCTTTCTCACCTCGAGGTGAGACCCGAGGTAGCCGGATAGACCGGATCTCCGGCTAACAATTGGTAGCCCGTAAAGGGGCCGGCCGTCGTCCATCCGCACTGGAGCTGAATGTGCGAGCGAACCCACAGCCCGGACAAGGGACGTTCGAGAATCGGACAGGAGTTTTAATGGGTATTCTTAACTGCGGCATGGCAATGGCACTTCATACGTAAGGTGCTAGTGTCACCCCGACATGGCGAATCCCACACACGGGCCTACGGTCCTCAATATGATTTTCCCTGTATAAAAAAAACCTTCGGAAAAAAGATTATCCTGCTTTTTATTTTTTTTTAGTGCGAAAACTGTCTCGATGGACGGAAGGGATGATACATAACAAGAGTGGAGAAGTGATACTTACGCAAAATGCCTATTGTTGATAATGCGACCATAATCCGGTGACTTCTGCGGCTCTTCCCCGTACCATTCTTTTAATACTTTCCTTGCAGCAACGATGAACTTGTCCTGGATTTCTTTCGTGCATAGTACGTAGTCTGGAGCAATGCACGTTTGGCCGGCGTTAATGTATTTGCCCCACAACAAACGTTTGGCTGTGATGAATATATCTGCCGTATTGTCTATATAGACAGGGCTAAAAAATGACATTCTCGACAGTTAAATCAAATGAGAATCACTTTTTTTCAACATACAAAACTTCACAGCCTCCTTGATTTTGTTATACCCATACAAAACCAAGGAGGCTGCATCTTGACGTCTCAACGCAGTAATTCTAAAGAATCTAGTAGCTTATTGGTTATTGTTTAACCAGTAAGTAAAGTTACTTCATAACTAGCATTTGCCTGCAACTTCTTCCACGATGGCACAAAAATAACAGTTATTTTACCAATATTTAAAATCAGAGGTAACACACATTTGATTTCAGAAAATTTCCTATAGATCAGTGAGAATACTGCATCGGAATCATATTTTTTTCCACCTGGCCTCTTTAAACCGCTCCCAAGAAAATTCCCGCGGGATTCCCACAATATAAAATACCGTAGATTTTAAGTCCGGAAATTTACTATCGATTAAAACGAAAACCGCACTGAAATCGGTCCAGTAGTTTTTACATGAGTCCCGAACAAACAGACAAACACAAAAAATCTAAAAAGACTACACTTTAAACTTTTATAAAAATAGACGAGCAGTCCCGTCAGACGTCCTGCCCTCAAAAAATAAAATCCTAAAACCGGATTCCAGCGCTAAGTATTTTGTTTAAATTGACATTTTAATTAAATTCGTAATATCTTTTGAATGGGATTCGAATAATTCAAAAAGCAATCTACAATTGAAAGACGAATACGAGATGATTTATTTGGATAAGGAATAATACAAAGGTATGGATAACATGGTCTGATTTTGGTCGGCATTTCTATCAACTTTTAAAATGTAAAAAAGTAGTTATAGTGACATTACTATAATATGGTATCGCGAAGTTTTTTTTATAGATATTGATATGTTCTTTTATATTGTAGAACACATTTTTGTTCCATCATCAACAGTTTCTGCAGTGCATGCGATGAAAGACATTGTATGGATAATTTTTTTACACCTTGAGTTACATTTTTGAAGTTGTAGTAGGGATCTTTATATTTTTCTAGCAAAAAACATAGCCTATATTACTCAAAGATAATGTAGCATTTTAATGGTGTAAGAATTTTTGAAATCGGTCCAGAAGTTTTTGAGTATATTCGTTAGATATAAAAATACAAAAATAACAATAATATTTATTTATAATATTAATATAGATTAAATTTTGAACACCAAAATAGTTAAACAAAAACTACTTTTTATCTAAATAGTTTGAGAATTTATTGTAAAATATGTCATATAATCAGTAGGGTAGATGATAGTCAAAGCAACTGACACACTTTTTATCATGTTACAAAGCTCACAGCGTCTTTTATTTTGTATGGGTGCAGGTTATGCTGTCACAATTTTCAATTACGATAAATAATGTAATATTATTTTAAAATTTAGATAATCTCGTACCTTTTCCCACCGAGTTCGAGAGTGACGGGAGTTAAATGTTTAGTGGCGGCTTCGTATACAATCTTACCGACGTTGGTGCCACCTGTGTAGAAGATGTAATCAAACTTCTGCTTGAGAAGTTCTGTAGTTTCTTGTGGACCACCCTCAACAACAATCACTGCATCCTTGAAGAAAATGAAACCGTTATTGATTCAATATCCATAAAATTGAATATAATAAACCTCCTACTGCTGATGTTGGGACTCTCAGGAAATTAACGAATTATACCCAACTCATGTGTGTTATTTTCTTGTGTGCAATAAAGAATATTCTATTCTATTCTCTATACCCCTCCACGTTTGTTCAAAGCAGATTGTCGGGTTTCACATTTGAAGATTTCAAGTGTCTTCCTTTACTTCCGGCATATAGTATAGTTCTTGCAATTCACAAAAGCGAACTGGCTTTACGTGTGCTAAATACGTATCTCTGTGTACGTGAGACCAAAAGTGGGTATGATTGGACAGCAGGCTCGCAACTGGAAACTGATCGTTCCGGCAGACGTATTTACTATCGCAATGTTCAAGCACGCGTACAGTTCGCGAAAAATTTAAATGCGCATCGACAGAAGTTAGCTTGGTGAATTTGTGCAAGGTCCTGTCAACTATTAACATTTATTACAACTACAGCGAGATTAGCGAAAGAGACGCTTTAAGAGTCCAGGGTGGACGTACGAGAGCACAACACTCACCCACTACGTGCCACCGCGCGAACTTTATAATTGTGCTTTGCGCAACGACTCGTTCAAACTTCAAGGACGCATAAGATTAGCACGAATTTACTATAAAGGCAGGCCGTTTTCGTGAATTAGAAGAACTATATATGAATTGAGTCTGAAATGCATGCTCCCCAATTAGGATTCGGATGGACACCATGAGAACGAGACAGGGTAGCGTTAGCAATTAAGCTACCACGACTTGTGATTGATAACACAGGTCCACAAATAAAAGTTGTGTGTGCTGGCTGAACATGAATCTGAAGTAAGAATTGGGGATCAATAAGTTAAAAAAAAATCAAGAAAAACTGTCTTCAGATTCGTGTTCAGCGGGAAAAAATACGCCATAAAATCAAAATGTGACACCCAGCACACAACTTTTTGGGGACCTGTGTAATAATTGCCACACGTTTAAAAAAATGTTTTAAACAATCGCTCTACACATAACAAGGAGCTCCAGGCCTTTAATAAACAACTTGTTCCATTTCTATGTTTTTTCAAGGTTACTTATTTACGGTTTTTGTGAAAAACAAATCCTTTAATCCGTAACTTTATCCGTGCAGGAACGGAGAAAAAATACAATTTCCTGCGGCCGGGCGGCCTGTTGTAAGAGGCGACAAAACAACCCACAGCCAGGTGGTAGGGAGTTTGCCCGACTGGATGGCTACCACCCCTGGTCTAAAGTATGTCGTCATAACAACCTTGAGTTGTGTTCCGGCATTAGTGACCAGGTTCCAGTCTCCTTTAAGAGAGCAGCAGCGCATTTGTAGCACCTTTGGTGTTATAAATGTCCATAGGCGATGGTAACCGCTTTCCATCTAGTGGGCCGTCTGCCTGTCTGCTGTACTCCTGCAATAAAAATAAAATAAAAAAAAACTCAAAATAAAATCTTGACATTATTTATATGGGTAAATTTACGCTCATTTAATATTTTTAAATTGTTCTATTGTTCTATCTGCTCATCGTTTTATTTTAATCTTTAAAACTATTCAGTCTATATGGACAAAATATACTTGGAAGTATAATACAATTATGCATTGTATATAGATTATAGTATATTATATTGCAGCATATGTTACTACACAAGACTGTATCCAAACTGCGAAAAAACTATAAGTATGACGTGGCACGGAATTAAGGCATGAAAATGTGTGTATGAATATTTATTTAAATGCAATATTTGAGTAAATACTTACATTATTAAACAAAAGATTAAAACTGTAATTAAATGTAAACTAGCAATGCATTTTAATCAAATTCATTAATTTAATTAATATATATTATATATATATATGTGGGTTTTGTTTGAAGAAAAGCAAAACAAACTTCCTTAGAACAGTCTTACGTCGTTTTTTCATAGACTACCTTTTCTTACTATATTTTGACACGGACATAAGCAATATCAGATTTATAAAATTGAAAAAACATAATGTGTGGCCTGGCTACCGAGTCGGAATGCGTCTTCGAATCCCACATATATATATATATATATATATATATATATAAAAGTATAACTAGTAACTTTATACTTGAGTATAAATAAGTGGTAACTTTAACAGATTACAATACGTATTGTACGGTGATATTTAGGTATATATCACGGTACAATTCATTCATTGCTATATGTCTCGTTGTGTGATGACCAAATAAACGTTTTATCTTTCTTTCTTCTTTCAATACCTTGTTAATTTATTCACGCGACTGAGTAATACATAAAAATATATGATTAAAGATTTTATTTATCATACTCAGGTAGGTTGTATTTAATATATGCACATATGTCTTGTATTATGGTAAAACAAATATATTGCTTACAATTTGTTTTAAATTGAACTTTCTTAAATAAGATAGAATAAGTCCTATGAATATTTTATAATAACAATATAACCAATCATAAAATTTTATACATTTTAAATATGTCTAAAAAATGCTTTAAATAGGTTGTGAGTTGGCATACATATAGGAAAGCCAATAATAATCGTTTGTATGAAACTATAATAACTGGTTCTAAGCAGTAATCAATAGAATGTTAACGCATTGCAAATACTTACATTGTCCAGATATTTAGGCAATGTCTGAACAACAAACTCCGTACAGGCCGCGGCGAGTTCGCTGGGTTTCAAGATAACCGTGTTTCCCGCCGCGATTGCACCACTCATGGGCAAAAGTAATAGCTGCAGGGGGTAATTCCAAGCACCGATGACCAACGCCACACCATACGGGTCCTTGTAGATGATCACGTCGTCTAGCATATTCACGAAGCCTTTTGGTGGCTGTTGACAAATATGTTGGGTATATTAGTAATTAGAAATATTACTTAATTTTTTTATGACAGTACATTAACACCACTTTAGCCTCCAACTAGCATCATCACCCTAGCGTTGAATCCTGGTTGCATCCGCAACGTCCGTTTTTCTAATGTATCTTCTTCATCTGGCGCGGTCTTCAGTCTTCTTCAATCTTCAATTACAAAAGAGTCATGCTGGTATGGCCAGGTTTTATGGAGACTGGATAATTACGTGGAGAAGAAATATTTAGTCCATGCTGCCTCCGTAAATTTCCGGTAGTTGGGAAAACCCAAGATATGTTGGCTTGACTTTGTGAACAATGACATGCGTATCAATGGTCTCAAAACAAGGGATGCCAGAGACCGCGCAAAGTGGAAAACAAAAAGTAGGAAAGAGCACCCCGGACTTCAAGATAGACGCACCGAACACAATCGAAGTTTAACGCTAGGATGATGATAATCCGGTGCCGCCTTCAGTATAAGGGTATTCTGGGGTCTGTTACTCCCACCGAAAGCTGGTGAACGGCATGGTTACACAATAAAGGAGCGAACAGTCAAATCAAATGAGATACTTTTTTGATGGACGGCCTGTGTGGTTGAGCGGGCTAAGCCTTTGCCGGCTTACCTCACTACAATGCAGAGGCTCGGGGTTCGATTCCTGGAATGTTTAATTTCAGAAACGAATTTTCCTCGTTATTTACTATGGTCTGGGATAGGCCCTAAGGTGGTCCGTTGTATGTTACCCATAACACAATCGTAACTTGCTTAATTTGGGGATATACAATGTGTCTTTGTCTGCCGATTATTTATTTGTTTAATGCTAACGAGTGAAATAATTTTTTTACATAACATCGCAGTCTTATATATTTTGTACTAGCATACAAACGCACATACTAAAAACGTCATAATTTTGTTCAAGTAAAAGGAGTCAAGTATCACATTTTTAAATATTGTTTTAAACTGTAATTAAAGTTATTTCTATTATGATACTCGTATTTTTTAAAAGTAAGACTATAAGATGTAATTTAAACGGCTGTTATTTTTATATACCTAACATTTCGCTTTAAATTCAAGAATACACATTGTATAACATTTGAACAAAACTGGTATGTATACTTGCTAATAAATTCCATAAATAATAATAAAACCAACGTTTCAAACTCATAAATTTGAAACGAATGTTTCAAAATCTCTGTCTAAACAAAATTAAAACAACATTTGACTTGTTTCAATAATGACGGTCATAACTTGCTAGACTTCTACAAAATTTATTTAGTATAATATGAACTATAAATTAATATGAAATGTATTTATCCTTGTCTTCATCTTACATAAGTAATCTGTAACTGTTAAATCAAGCCATCATTATTGCTTATACCATTAATGTAATTAATTGTTGTAATAGTACATTATGGTACTAGTGTGTAACATTGGTGATTACCGCCGAGGCGCCATTGAGACTCGAGCCGTAGGCGAGGGTCTTAAGAGAGCCGAGGACGGTAATCATCAATACACACGTGTATCATACGACGTTTTTCAACACACTTGTGAATAAAATAACAACAAAAACTCATTTTATTTAGTAGATAACAAAAAGTTATATATGAGTGAAAGTTTTATTTATTAAACACGTACGAGTTAAAATTATCTATTTAAATAAGAAGTTGCATGAAATGAGCAAGCAATAGGAACATTAATTTATTTGTTCTATAGAACACGATCTTTTTTTTTGAATAAAAACTTTTTTAAGAACAAAGCAACTCAACCAATAAAATTAAAAAAAAAAATCTATAACTCACTAGTGAGTTATAATGTTTTTTACTCACAGTTTGATAATGGGTGTCATTCTGTGCCTAATTGCGGTGACCATAGAGCCACTTTATGAGCAAGTGTGTTGAAAAGTATGTTATCTCTTCTATATAATTTTTGAATTCCTTCACCTAGATTAATAGGCGATGTGAAACTTTGTATTTGTGATAGTTTTTTTTTATGGAAGTATAGATTTGCGTTTGACCATTGTCTGACCTGATGTTGAGGGATGACGCAGTCTAGGATGGAGCACGCTTACCTAGAAGATACCTATTCACTCGTGACTTGAAGACTTCAAGATTGTATTTGGCAGGAAAACAGACTCCGGTACGCACCAGAAAAGATTAAGCGAAACGCTTGGTTCTGACTGGCGGTGTTTCCATCATGTATCGGTGGCGCAAACTGGTGCGTCTGGTTGTCCGATGGTAAAATGGGGATGGAGGAATCATCAGCTCGTGCAATTCTAAGGAACACACCCGAAATGTATCTATAGATACATGAATTCCGAAGATTGCCGCAAACCCGGGATAAGTAATGTTACCAAAAGCATGACTGAATCTGGTCGATTAACGGTATCGAATAAATATAGAAACTGTCATATTAAGCAAGTCCTAATATCACGCGGTTTCGAAGTTAGGAAATCCCAGGAAATCTAAAAGTCCCAGATTATATTGTTTTAGTATCAATCGGATCCGAATCAAAATCACATGTTGTTCACCAATTATTGTAGGCGTACAAACTGGTACTCATTAGGCATGTTATAGGACATCCCTATTGTGTACCATGTATTTAAGCAATTAAATAAACTGTATTGTATTGTAAAATCTAAGGGTGCTTCGGTGCAGAGCCTCCTTAAGCATATTGGACGCCGAGGTGCGAAAATCAGCTTGCGCCCCCCTTACCAACAATAAGAAATAGCATATATGTATTGCTTCATCTTTAAAGTTACCTAGCCATTTTGGCAACAACGAAACCCCTACTATGTATTTGTCTTGTCCGTCTGCTTTTGCATGTCACAGTCATTTTCCACAGATACTTCTGGGTGAATTTTAACACGAAGATCTGGCTAGATTATAGGCTTATAATGGAACTATACACATTGGTGAAGGACATTTAATTGAGAGCTGATTTTTTAAATGTATATACATACATATTGATCGTGTACTAGCAGAAGGTGATGTCAGGAGCCTTAAGAACAGACGAGCGTGCATGACAAGAGTTATGAATGTCAAAGAAGCAAGTGAGGTGTGTAAGAATAAGCCTAAATGGCGCTCTGTTGTTCGTGCCTACCCCGCAAGGGAAGTGGCGTGAAGTTATGTATGTATGTATGTATGTATATACATAGCCGTGTGGGATGTCGTTAATCAGATTTTTAACCATGACGATGTTCTTTAATGACTTTTTTATTGAAGTCAATCGAATGCGCCTCCTAGGTTACTGCGCCCAGGTACCACGCACTTAGGCTTTCGTCCGATCAGCCCCAAAAAGTCAATGAAATTTTACATATAAGAAAGGACAAAGATTTTTTTATACTACAATAGTATAGTCTATATAACCCAAAAATAAATGGACCATACAATGGAAAATGTACTTAAATATAAAAAAAACAAGCGAAAATAGTTCGAAACGAAAACGAACAACGAAAGACGTTTGAGAGTAAGCCTCGAAGCAGAGGCTTCGCCATTTTGTCTCAGTTGATTTGACTGCCTAATTGGACATAAAACACTAATTGCTATGTCGCTTATCTGTCTCAAAATTTCCAGCCAGTATTGACATTTCGTGTTGTTGTAAACCGCTAATGCTAAATACGAAATGCTCTACATATTTAATATATCAACAATCAACATAACCAGCAGGGCTGTTTGTTTCAAGTGAAGCGACGTCACAAAACGTCGCTTGAAACAAATAGCATAACATGATGATCTTTTTTCATTTTTATGTCTAATATAAAGAACTTGGTTTATAATTATAATTTATAGATATTGTTCGTTTTCAAATATTGTTCATAGTTTATTAATGATGCGCTTTTTTAGTCATTTGACACTTCAAACTCTTCTCCCGACTCATTTTACAAATAGCCTTCCTTTCACTTCGAAATTATCGCATCGCATTGATCTTAGACTTATCTGTTTAGGATAAGAAAAGCTAAAGCGATCACTTTAGCACGACAGAGATTACATTCGTAAATATTTATATATGCTAATATAGAAGTTACCACTGTCGTCGGTAGCCGCATGAAAATGTTCGTGTATAAATAGACAATGGCGTATATCGCACACAATTTAAAAGAAATTATGTGCATTAATACCATTTGACCTTTGGTTACGTGTGGACTGTATATAGATAAAGGTATTTAATGATAATGTCGTTTTGTTATTTTCATTACGAAATCAAGCAGTGACTTATTTCAACGCCGACTTCAATATGAAAAATAAAAGCAGAGACATTGTAGTACTTCTTTAAACATTGTGTCCTTTGGAATTAGGACAGCGCACGAACCATGCGTTTTAGTATTAAAATGGTCAATTTAGTCATCAGCTATAAAATCCTATAAGGAAAATGTTATTTAACAACTTTATAGAACTAGTGTACTACTCTCTACTTAGTTATATTACAAAACGAATCCCTACGTTAGAAATAATACTTCTCTCGGTTAAAGACTGGGCCTGAGTATCAGACCATGATTTGGCTATTTAGCTAGCCGAAAATCAGCTCAGTAATTTGTATTTTTTTTTATTATGTAAGAACTTAATTTCTTTTTGACTTGCCCGAATTACATGTTTTCTCGCATACCGTAACAGCTGTAGATCTTTTAGATTGTATGAATGAATACTTAGAAATATGTCATTAAACTTCCAACAGGTCGCAACATCACCATAATATTTACATATGTGGGCGAGCATTTACCTCAACCATAAGAAAAGATCTGCACGAAGTGGTCAATCATGTTTTGTGAGGTGATTAAGATTTCTGAAAGCCCAACTGTTCCTTTCTTTTTCCCTTAGAATTCTTAGTCAAAATGTTTGAACATAATTTATGAGTTCTTTAGCATTTTTTTTAGAAACTAGTGCAGACTAACTTATCATATCAAAAATGAATCATTTAACCTTAGCTAGCCCGAGTTATATACAAGGCTGTCTTAAGCATATGGGGCACCGAGGTGCGTAAATCATTTTGCCCCCCCCCCCCTCCAGCAACAAAAAATTTAAATAAAAACTTAACAAAAAATCTATGCAAAGACTTACTCTGTCAGGGCTAGCCCACTCTTTGAGTTCATGCAAAGTGTTCTTCAAATCATTGATCAGGTACTCTACTTCTAACAAGATGGCTTCAGTCTTGCATCTGTTAAGGTCTTTGCGAAGAGCTTCGGCCATAGCGTTCCTGTTCTCTTCGTACATGCGTAGGAGGTTCTGAAGCTGCTTGCGACGCCATTCTATCGGCTTTGTGACACCCCGGTTGAAAGTATCGCGGGCACGCTGCACAACCTTAAAAAAGTAAATCAATTCTATTAGAAAAACTTTAAATAGTTCAATCATAACTTTCACATTAGCAATTATTATTAATTATTTATGTAGTTTCCACAACAAGAGATAGTGCCTGGAAGAGATCGCTTTAAGCGTTAAGACCTATGATTGTTATTGTTTTTTTTTATACAGGGGAAATCCGTTTGAGGACCGTAAGCCGCGCGATGGGGAAAGGTCGCGGCCCGTGTGTGGGATTCGCCAGGTCGGGGAGGTACTAGCATCCCACGTGTGACAATAGCATCTCTGCTATTGCCACGCCTCGGTTGGGGATACCGATTAAAACCCCTGTCCGATGCCGAGTGACCTTCATCCGGGCTGTGGGCTCGTTCGAGCATTCACCACCAGCCCGGACGGACGGCGTCCGGCCGCTTTGCGGGCTGGCTTCGCAATTTTTTAACCGCACATCTGGGTCTCTCCGGTTCCTCGACCTCACCGCGAGGTGAGAGGGGACGCGCGGGCGGGATCCGGGAGCGTTCCTCGTCTCCGGCCTTTATGTGCGTGCGGGCGGGTCCGGTTTCCACGCCGCGCCGGTTGCCCGCATTGTTCATGTCAATAAGAATGAAGGGCCGATAACTTATATGAACCATTTTATTAATATCGTGTTTTTGTAGAAAACGTTTTACCTATACAGGTTTATAACAATTAAACTGGTGATAATATTTATTTGCACTTAAATTAAAATTTCCATTATACTAGGATTTGCTTTAAATAACTTTTTCGTAGTGAAAAATATGCATTTAAGAGTGTATTGCCACTTCATAGAAAACATTTTTGTTTGTTTAGAAGTTACATAAGTTCTTCTGGTGGATAATTAAGGGTTATTCTATCTAAATAAATTGATACATACAATCACAGTAATAAGTACAATGGGCGGTCTTATCGTTGGGAGCAATTTCTTCCTGACAATCTTGTATGGACAGAATCTCATTATGGAAGGGGACAGAGTTATAACGGTAGAGAACTATTTACAGAAGGCATTATGAGAAGCCTTGTGAGTTGTTTTCACATTTTTTTTATAAATGGAGTAACCCAAGTAAGGAAACTATAAGCTAATAGCCCAGGCCACTCAGAAATTATTGTGAATAATAGTTTTTATGTATTTATGTGAGACTGCCCAGTTATAATCTATTTTGATAATATGATTATTTATAACTCGAAATAGGTATGTTCCAATTTCAAAATTTCCCTCCACATTGTTTGCGAGCCAATTTAAATTATCGTGTCTGGTAAGCGCTTTCCATCATGTGGGCGATCTGCATGTCTGCTGAACTCATGCAATAAAAAAAAACATTAAAGCAATTACTGTATAGGATTCAAACGGCCACAAGGTTATGTGACCTTCATTGCAGTTAAATGTCAGTAATTAATATGTAGATAAGTATTTGAATGAATTATTATACAATTGTTAATGAGTTACCTACTCAAATGAAAAATAAAATTGAGTAAACTTCAAAAAGGTGAAATAATGATAATTATAAACAATAAAAATACTCACCTCAGCCATATTTTCATTTTTGGATTTTGTTTGAATACCTGCAAAAATTGATGTACATTAACCCTTAAGACTATTATCGATATACCAAAAAGCCGCAAGACTAAGACTATCTCTATCACGTAATATACCCATTTCATACAAATCCTATATAAACAGAGTGAGACAACAACACAATTAACGATCACATGCACAACGTGATCTGCACTCTCATCACGGACACTTATGTGCTATTAGTGAGCTAAAGGGTTAATAAAAAACTAGTTATAAAGTCATGGTCATACAACATTAAAGTAAATTGATATATAGTTGTGCTTTAGACTGTATACAATACATAAGTTAACATTTATAGCTATAGTTAAAACAAGCAATACTTTTTTTGAATTTATACCAAGAAGCTTTAGGTATATGTACTCATTTTTGGATTCCATAGACAATTTGGCAACAAAGGAACTCTGATAAAAAAATTTTTTTCAAATATCTACTGGGTTTATATGGATGTGGATGGGAAATTTTCCAAAATGGTATATTATGTATGAGACTAATGTTCGTGAAATAAAATAGATTTGTATTTATTTTCCCCATTTCGGACTGACTGTCTCCATAATGCCTGGACTACTACTGTTATGTGCAAAGTATATTTATTCTCTATGGCACCTTTAATATATAACAAATTGCCTTCATATTATCAATTATTAAATGAGAATTTTTAAAACAAAGGTTAAGATTTTTTTAAAGGAATAGTCTATTATAATGTTATTGATTATTTGATTGATAAATTTTAATTGCTTCTTTTTAATACTTTTCTTTTAAGTTAACAATTTCACAATTATTAATTTTATCTTTATTTTCAATTGAACTAAAGTAATTGTCTCTCTAAACATTTCATTACATTCTATTAAAAAAATAATTATTTATATAATTTATTTTTTGTATAACTAAGCGGCAGTGTTCTTTATCCTTGCCTCCACTTAAACATTTGTGCACCCTGATGGGATAAAATATGCTGTACTTTCTTAATCTCAATGTTATCTACACTGTTACCGTGTTTTACAAATGGGTGTACAGACAAAAGTGCAGTTTTACACAAAGGACAAAATTGTGAATAAAATGAAACTAGTTGATTGTATGACTAAAATTTGGAATACCCTTCTATTTAGGTACACTTGCATACTGCTAAGAACTTCTAAATTGTAACATTCATAGATTTTAGTAAACAACAAAAGAATGGCATTTTTGTGTATACACCCATTTGTTATGCAGCCCTCAATATAGTGGAATAAAAATCATCCTCTGCAATTTATTCTCTCTGCTACATGTATGACAGTAGTCATAAAGTAATAGGTATTGTTGAATGAATAATCATTGATTTAAAGATCTTAATTTCTGCAGTCCTGCGGTACATACAGTTATCATTGAAGCATTGGCAAATTAAAACAGCATTATTAGGAAGCTGTGAAAGTGCTTATGCAACACTTTACAGTGTAGTAATATGGTAAGGGGTCAATGTACAGACAGATAAGGCGTATATTACGATTGGACTTATACAATATTTAGTATTTTTATTTTTAATGGCAACAATTTATTTTAGGTAAAAATTAAGAATATTAATAATAAAGCATAGTTATGAACATAGACAGGTTTTAAGTAGCGGCAAAATGTAGTTAAAGAAATCACTTACATAAACTACAAACCGTATTCGAGGAAATAGGAAATATATAGAATAAATTGTTATTATCAGATTCTTTTATTAGGAAGGTAATAATTACAAATATCTTTAGGGATTTCTGGAGAAGTGTTTGGGATAATTAGAGATTTAATAACTTACCAACAGTCATTTTAGAATATTATAAATCAATTTATTAAGAAATGTTTTAGCCTTGCTAGGAAAGTCAAATTAAACAAATCACACTCGATTAATACCGTTTTATAAAACGTTACACAATATTAAAATTGGCAGTTTTTAACGTATAATGTACATTACAAATAATAAGATTTATTCCTGTGAAATACACGAGATGAACAAACTACAAAGTGATGTATAAAAGTGATTATAAATTAACAAGCCATATAGCACAGATTTCTATGGCTACGTTCCACTAGAGACTTACAGACTCACAGCGACCATGTTCACGATCGCGATTTTTCCCGTTCCACTTGCTTGCTGACGTTATAATCGTAAACCCAAGTGGAACGGTTATTCGACCCACCTCTGGACATGGGTCGTTATGAGCGTTGTGTGATCCAAAATGATGGCGTTTAAGCATGTGTCCGCTATAGCAAATCGTAACTGAAACCGGTTGACATGCCTCTAACGTACCGTATCGGTATTGGTAAAGCTATTAACGGCTATAAACAACTGACGATGACGCGACGTTGCCAACCAACTGACAATAACACAAATAATCACTATAGCTGGTTAGATTCTGTGATTCCGTTTTCGCTACGTTGGTAACTGATCGAACGATAATAACCAAAATAATTATGCCTTTTCTCTCTTTTTAAATTATTCCTAACTTGCAAAACAGAGAAGACGCGAGTATTGGCTAGCAACTTAATCACCATTATCCAGCAACGTACAATATCGACTACAAACGAAAACTATGCACATATTAGTTGAAAACCTGCTTTGATACCGATATTCGGCAACGGTTATCAATACCGGTATTGAAACCAAATATCGGCTAGATACCCGTTGCCAAAAATTGCGGATAACGCCCATGTCTAATGGCGTCATTAGTGACGTTTTCGCCCAAAATTCTCCATCTGCCGTTCCACATGGCAACCAAGTTGTTATGGTCGTGGCGAAAACGTCACTAATGACGTCACGATTTATGCTTACGAAGCGCTCACAACGACCCATGTCAAGATGTGGTTAGAATAACCTTTCTACTTGAGTTTACGATTGTGTCGCCGGCAAGCAAATGGAATAGGAAAAATCGCGGTTGTGAGCATGGTCGTTGTTAGTCTCTTGTGGAATGTAGCCTATATGTGATTAGTGACTTAACGGATTTGACACAAACGACAGTCACGGCGTTCCATTTGTAGCTCACAACGCCCAAAACGTTCCGTTAGCCGTTCCACAAGGCGACCACAGTCGTGGTCGTGGCGAAAAGTCACTAATGACGTCATCATTTTCGATCACACAACGCTCACAATGACCCATGTCAATAGGCGGGTCGAATAGCCGTTCCACTTGGGTTTACAATTGTAACGCGGGCAAGCAAGTGGGACGGGATAAATCGCGGTCGTGAACGTGGTTGATGTGAGTCCCTGGTGGAACATAGCCAGTATGTTTTTCAATTATCTGACAGCTGACTGTTAAGAAAGATTAACGTCAAATGGAGTTTTTGGCGGGAACTGAAAGGGGACGTAGTGCTGTGCTGTTTTATTTACTAAAATGTGAAAAATTTCTCTAAAACGAATAATAGTTATAGGATACTAATAGTTTTTGAGTATGTGAACTGTATAGTCAAACGTGGTCTTTCGAGTTTTCACAAGAACTCCATTGTGTCCATTGAATGGCATCGGTTGTAGCCGAACGTAGCCTTCTACAGCACTAATAAACAAAGACATAAATATATCAGAATTGGCTGCATGGACTAAGATTCCTTTGCCTGCCTTTGTGGCGAATTTTATTGTACTAAGTACGACTAAAAAAAATAATAATAAAATAAAATAAAATTTTACTACGAACGTCAAATGTTACCAATTTTACAATTAAAAAAATAAGTAGGCTATAAGTAAATTATAGAGTTTGTGCTATGGAGGGTAGAGGTAAGGAGAATCATCTCTGTATAATAAGTATCCATCGAAATGCATAAAATTAGCATCACGATGAATTTTAAAGAAGGCGCCGAAAGTTGGTAAAAGTGTAAAGATTATAAAGTATTTTAGTTTTATAGCTAATATTTAAAAAAAACACCATTATACGAAGTTCACAAAACATTTAGTAGATTATTATTATTATATTTTAGGCATTGAGTTAGACGTTTATATGATCTAAGATTTTAGGTTATATTTACTAGATTATTTTATACTACGCAAATAATTGACGTTTTTAATAGTGTACTATAACCGTGGACAGAGAAACCTAGGTTTCTCTGTCTACCCGTATAACCAACTACTCTAGTCTCTAAAGATATTTTTTTTAACTCTGCATACTTCGTCTACAACAGCTCCATTCATATTCGTAACCCTTTGTCTACACCAGCGCCTTTCTGGATGGTTTTTAGACTGTTATTTACAATTACAGCTTACAGTTGAACACTTTTTCAACTATTCTCCCATTTGAGATGGTTCTCCTTGTAAGTATTCTTGTATTATTGCTAAAATCTAAGGCTAAATTGGACGAAATGGTTTCACTCGTTTTGTCCAAGACAGTGACATCTGGGAGCACAAATAAGTGAAGTAAATGGCGAATTTATCGAAACTGATTTTTATACAGATGGCGTTGTTTAAGTATATTATCATTAATAGTACATGTAATAACATAATTAATAAATTTTATAGTAGGGCCTTGAGTTTTATTTATTTAATTTAATAATAATAAGTTCATGACAAATTTTTCTTTAGCTAGTCGACGTCCACTGCTGGATGTAGGTCTCCTTAATCTCTGTCTCACATATCCCGGTTCTTGGCTTTCCTCAACCAGCTCTTGCCAGCGACCTTGCGCAACCGTCAGTACTCTGGGTTGGAGGGCGAGCTTACTTACTTAGTATTGAAATATGCAAAAATACCTACAATTTTCCATGATTACATTATAACATTAAATCTAGGTTCTGACCATATGCAAAGAAGAATGAAAAATAATAAGAATAGTAAATTTACTCACTTAGGTATATATCTTTGAATATTCATAGGCATGGGGTAGAAATGAGTAGCGGTAACTCACAGTGAATAGTGATATTCTTTAATGACTTTTGGCACGGGTAATGTTTGTTTCATAATTCATTAAAATAGCCTCTACTTTATAACTTGAACTATAAATACTTGTAACGAGACTTGTTTGGAATAAACTAGGTACACCGAATAGTTTTAGAGTTATATACATTTTCGATTAAATGATTTTTAGGGTTCCGTAGCAAAACACAAGCTGATAAATTCGTATAGGTAGATATGGATTGAAAATTGGGTAAATTTGCATAAACGCGGAACCTAAAAATTATGCGTTTTTTGTATTTAAAGACTATAAATATGGTTTGCTATGGTGTAATAAGAACACTAAAATTATCGGAAACCCGTCATTTAGGTAAAAAATTAAAAAATAATACAATTAATTACGTTAAAAACCTGCATCATATAAATAAAAATGTTCAATTTTAGCGTCACGACTCACCTAGTTGTGATAAAAACACAATCACTTATTTAATTTCGGGATTAATCTGCAAATGTAACATATATGACATGACCAAAATAATTAATCATTATAAAATCAACTATTACGGCATTGCTAAAAAACCACCATATTTTGTAATTGGTAGGTGAAACTTCAGATTAATAATATTAAGAGACAAAGTTTTTACTTCGCTTTGCTACTTGTTAGGCAAAGACACTAAATCCATACAGCATGAATATCAATATTATTCAATTAATTTTTGAAAAATGCGCTTGTAAATAGTTAGATTCGACTCACCGATAGCTCGTTGATATTTTTATTTTTGAAGAGAGTGAAATGCAGTATCGTATGGACGGTGGCGCCACTCGTAGACGTGTTGAATTGTCGATTTGATTGACACTCACGAATTTGCAGTGACGTTTTAGACGAGCATTTTCGAATCGCGGGAATTTAAATACAAGCGTTTAATAGCAAACCCTACATTTCCCCCCACCGAAATCCGCAAGGATTTCCCAGTTACGATACCAAACTTGATTAGAAATATTCGATAAACATAAAAAATTGAGTGTTTAAGAGTAATGTTAGTAGTGGACTGTATAAGATAATACTATAGATTAAATTGAATATAATAGATTAAGAATATATAGATTAACTTTAAATATTAGTTAAATATAAAGTCGTTGAATAAATTAAATTGATGTAAATGATTGATTATTCCTGATCTAATGGAAGAGGACTAAGTTTAGTTACAGGCCGAGTGAATTCGCTGTTAGCAGTACGCACACTGACCACTCGAACAACGCCGTCGGGACCAGGGTGCAATTTGCTAACTCTGGCTAGGCTCCACTTAAGTGGCGGAGCGTCAGTGTTTATAAGAACAAGATCACCTAGTCCAAGATTGCGACAGTTGATCGACCACTTTTGACGCTGCTGTAAAGTATGTAAGTAATCTTGTCTCCAGAGCTTCCAAAAACGTTGTGAAATTTGTTGGACTGCTTGCCAACGATTCAGTCTCGAGCTAGATATGTCCTGAAGATCATATTCCGGTACAGATAGAAGTTCCCTGTTTATAAGGAAGTGAGATGGAGTTAGAACTCCGAACTCATTTGGATCACTCGATAATGCACAGAGTGGCCTAGAATTGAGTACAGCTTCTATACGTGCGAATAACGTACTGAGTTCTTCAAATGACAGTGCTCTCGACCCGATTGTACGTTTCAAGTGCAGCTTGGCTGATTTGATAACAGCCTCGTACAGTCCGCCAAAATGACTTCCTGTAGGAGGATTATATTTCCAATGTATTTTGCGGAATACGAATCCTTTTGATATATTGTCTGAATTGTTATTCAGAAATTCAGTCACTTCATCGAGCTGTTTTCCAGCAGAAACGAAATTTGTGCCATTATCAGACACAACTGAATGGCAAAGGCCTCGTCTAGCAGTAAAACGATCAAAACAAGCGAAAAAGCACTCTGCACTTAGCGAAGACAAGACTTCCAAATGGACTGCTCGCGTTGCACAACATACAAATACACACAAATAAGATTTGTATATGTGAGCATTCTTACGAGTGGACTCTTTCGTGTTAAATGGTCCGCCTATGTCAATTCCAATAGTGTGGAAAACATGAATATCTTGAGACCGATATCTAGGTAGTTCACCCATGATAGGTTGTCGATATGTAGGAGACACCTTGAAACATGGAATGCATTTTGAAGTGCGTGAACGAATAGTACTTCGCGCTGAGACTATCCAATATTTTTGAGATAATATACTTTGCAGAGTTCTAGGACCTACATGCAAATGAAGTTTATGATAATAATCGATTAGAATATGCGTGAAATTACATTTTTTAGGAAGTAGAAGTGGGTGTTTCCTATCAAATGTTAAATCAGATTGTGAAAGTCGACCCCCCACCCTGAGGAAACAATCCGAATCCATAAAGGGGTTGAGTTTTTGCAAGGAATTACTGCATCGACCAGTTTTTGATAATGACACAATATCTGTTGAGAAATGATGTTTTTGAACAGATTTTACAATAATGTCATGAGCTTTCCTCGTGTCGGCTACCGCAAGAGATCTGCGATTTGGAGCAGCTGTCCTACAATTATGTATAAATTGATAGCACCTAGCCAAAACGTTAATAAGTTTATTGTAACTTGAGTATTTCTCAATAAGATCATACACTGAATCAGATATTACAGTGTCTGAAGCGAGAAGAGTTGATTTTATAGACTTTTGTTCAGGAGGATTGTACTCTCGAAAATCCTCAACAGTTTTGATTGGCCAATCTGGCTGTTTAAGACATAGCCATTCAGGTCCGTTAAACCATTCTTGCATCATCAGCAACGCTGCAGGAGAAGCGCCACGCGAGCATATATCCGCTGGATTTGAGACACCACTCACGTGGTACCAACACTCTGTATCTACAGTCTCAAGAATTTTGGACAATCTAGTTGAAACAAATGTTTTCAGAGTATGGGTAGGAGTGTTAAGCCAGGCTAAGACCACTGAAGAATCAGTAAACAAAAGAGTTTGATCAATTACTAATCTAGGTTGTAAGACAGATTTTACATAGTTTACAAGTTTTGCTAACAGATGAGCAGCCATGAGCTCCAAACGAGGAATGGTAACAGTTTTTAGAGGAGCCACTTTCGATTTGGCTATAACCAGACTGACTTTTGATGCACCAACTGCGTCTTTAGTCCGGAGATACACAACTGCTGCGTAACCGCGGCTAGATGCGTCACAAAATCCTAGAATTTGAGTATAGGTGTGACACTTTACTTTAATATGTCGATCATGATTTATATTTGACAGAAGTGGAAGTTCTTCGACAAAATTCTTCCACTGAACTTCAAGTTCAACAGGTAGGTGCTGGTCCCAATCCAGTTGCTGGGCCCAAAGTACCTGCATAAAACATTTAGCAAAAAATGTGCATGGAGCCACAAAGCCAAGTGGATCGAACAAGCGTCCTATTTGAGAAAGAACAGTTCGCTTAGTAATAACAGGATTAGGTGGAGCTGTGGAAAATGAAAATGCATCCGCAGCTGGCAACCATTGTAATCCGAGAATTTTTATAGAAGTATTTTTGTCGTCTTCGAAAGCAAGTGGTGTTTCTCGATAACTTTCGTTAAGATCTGCAAGCACTTCAGGTTCATTGCTCGACCATTTGCGTAATACGAAGCCCCCTTTTTCAAGTAACGCCATGAGGTCTCTTCGAACTGCAATAGCTTCTTCCTTTGTGCTTACAGACCATAACAAGTCATCCATAAAAAATGCTGTCTTCAGGATTTCTGCCGCCTTTGGATATTTGCTGGCTTCATCTTCCGCTAGAGTGTGCAATACTTTGATGGCTAGATATGGGCTACTAGCGACACCATAAGTCACAGTGTTTAATTCGAATACTTGAATTGGTTGACTCCGATCATACCGCCATAGAATGTGTTGATATGGTCGTTGGACTTTGTCAATCCAGATCGCTCTGTACATTTTACAAATGTCAGCAGAGATGCATATTTCGTGCAAGCGAAAATTAATAAGCAGTTGATTAATATCAGCTTGCAACTTAGGACCCGGTAGTAACACCGAATTCAGCGATAAACCATTTGACGTCTTCCCAGATGCGTCAAATACAACACGATGAGAAGTGGTAGTACTTGTCGGTTTGATGATGCAGAAATGCGGGATGATGTATTTCGAATCCACGTTCCGAATATCTCCCAGACAAGTCATGTGACCAAGGTCTTCATATTCGTGCATGAACTTATGGTACTGAGCTTTGAGATCAAGTTCTCTTTCTAATTTCGATTCAATATTGATAAGTCTGCGAATTGCCATTTGACTTGAATCACCAAGCTCGACTGGTGCTCGAAATGGATATTTGACAACATATCGACCCGTGTCGTCACGCCAGTGATCCTTGAAAAACATTTCTTCGGCTAATACATCTTCTGGGTTACGCGGTGGCTCAGAAGGTACGTTTTCAGTTTCCCAAAAAGAATGCATAATCTGGTCCAAGTTCGTATTTAATGCACAAAAGGATACATCTCTATCCCCATTAGCTGTAGCATCGATTCCGTTAACAAGGTTATGGAGTTCTGTCTGACCTGTCATTACGTAACCAAAGATTGAGCTCATTGCGACTGGTAAACCTGCGACACGCGGAAGAATCTTGTTTCCATCGTAGATGTACGGAAACAAGTCACCGGCTAACAATAAGTCAAGAGGAGCGGGCTTATAAAAGTCCGGGTCAGCCAAAGTAAGACCTTGGAACTCAAGTAAGACTTTGTTAGACAAAGGCATCGTAGGTATGTTACCAGCAATGTTAGTAACAATGACTGCGTCAGTGGACAAGATAGGACCGGTAGTATGACGAGGCTTGACTTGACAAGTTGTCAAACCGAAATCTTGAACCCTATTTCCACCGAGACCAATGGGTTCAAAACTACATTTGCGTGATTTTAACCCTAACCTTTTCGCACAGTCTTGAGTTATGTAGCTCGACATAGCGCCGCTGTCGATTATAGCACGCACAGCATGGTACTGGCCCCAACTATCCGCTACGTGTACAATTGCGGTGCCGAGCAACACTGTCGAATTTGCGGAACACGTTAACGCAATAGCATTATAATTCGAGTTTCCAGAAGAATCTATGTGTAATGTATGATGATGCTTATTTTTGCAAATTGAGCAAAGGAACTTGGACGGACAAGCGTCAATAGAATGAGCACGCAAGCAATTTTCGCATAACTTTAATTCTTTAATTTTATTGAGACGCTGCGCAGGCGTCAGATTGTTATATTCTAAACATCGATAAATAGAATGTGTTCCTTTACAATACAAACACTCCATGGATTTCGTTGACAAACAAGGTTGGTTTGTATTGACGGCAGCTGACGACAAAGACGGTCGCTGCATATTTGAAAAATTGTTCGATTTTTTAGAAACAGAAGGATTCACCTTATTTTGTCCACGAGTGTACGTTACACTTTTAGTACTAGTGTAATTAGTAGTACACTGCGACATTTCAAGGACCCGTACATGTTTCTCGATAAATTGTATTAGTTCATCAAAATCAGGCAATTCATTTTGCCCAAAACAACGCTCAAACTCACGCCTGGTGCGTGGATCAAGGTTACGTAACGCGATATAAAATAAAATAAATGAAGATAAGTCAGTAATTTTCAAACTTTTAAGTGCCCTAATGTTTTCTTGAAATGTTTGTAAAAAATCATTAAGTCCCGACACTGACTCCTGTACTAAAGGCTTAAAATTAAATATTTTATCAAGATAATTAGTCGCCAACGCTCGTTTGTTCTCATAACGCTTAACTAAGGAGTCCCAAACGATGTGGTAATTGTCAGATGTAACAGGCATAGACTTAACAATCGTTTGCGCAGGCCCGCTAACAGCCGACAATAAATAATAAAACTTTTCGATGTCTGCGATATGTGTGTTATTATGTATTAAGCTAGTAAACGTATCTCGAAAGGTAGGCCAGTTTTCGAGCTTACTATCAAAAGGAAAAATCTCCAACTTAGGTAACCTAGGTTTTACAAAAACATCAGGTTTAGAAATATTACTTAGGTTTTGTTGAGATTCATTTGAACTTTTGTTTAAACCTTCCCACACAGAACGTACATGATAATAAATTTCATCAAAGTTTTCTATTTCTCTGTATGACGGTTGATATTCAGAACAAAACTTCTTTTTAATTATTGCACAACTCTGTACACTTTGTTCAAACTTATCCCGCAAGCTAGAAAGATCGCCGTAACGAACATTAAACTCGTTTAATAACTCGGGTTTTTTGTGAACATTTTTGGAAACTTCAAACAGATTTTGTAATCTCATAAAACACATTTCCTTAGTGGTTATATGTGGTTGTAACAACCTATCGCATTCATCCTGGAGTTTCGCATCAGATTTCGACATTTTTAAATAAGTTAATTAATGTATTTTACACAAATAAATGCAATGGCGCTCGATCGGCGTTGAACGATTGCAACGTAACGTATATGCGGGTGGATACAAAAAATATTTATAAGTTGAAATACACGTAAAATAAGATTAAATATATACGAATATATGTTTAAAACATAGAATTAGACTCGTATAAAATGTAATTAATGAGTAATTAGTGTATTTGAAAGAATAAATGTAACAAATATGGACTGCAAGCTAACTACTTGCACTCGTCAATATAAGATTTATACCAATATAAATACGTTTTAAATATGCGTATTGATTTCGTAATTGGATAAATCCCGGCCGAATGACCAATATGTTCGATTGAAAGTTTGAATATTTTGAAAAATGCGCTTGTAAATAGTTAGATTCGACTCACCGATAGCTCGTTGTAGATTTTTATTTTTGAAGAGAGTGAATTGCAGTATGGACGGTGGCGCCACTCGTAGACGTGTTGAATTGTCGATTTGATTGACACTCACGAATTTGCAGTGACGTTTTAGACGAGCATTTTCGAATCGCAGGAATTTAAATACAATGTTATTCAAAGATGTTCAGTTTGATTGAATAATATTGATATTCATGCTGTACGGATTAAGTTCCTTTGCCTGACATTTAGCAAAGTGAGGTAAAAACTTTGTCTCTCAATATTATTAATCTGAAGTTTTACTTACATATTACAAAATGTCGTAATTTTTTAGCAATGCCGTAATATTTGATTTTATAATTATTTTGATCATGTCATACATGTTACATTTGCAGATTAATCCCAAAATTAAAGTAATTGTGTTTTTATTATAATTAGTAGGTAAGTCGTCACGCTAAAATTGAACATTATTTCTATCGATATATGATTTTAGTGTCGTTATTAAACCATAGCAAACCATATGTAAAGTCTTTGAATACAAAAAAATGCGTAATTTTCAGGTTCCGCGTTTATGCAAATTTACCGAAAATTGTTGCATACAACACTAGTTGCACCAACCACATGAACTCATATATAATTTACAAGAAGAAGAGAAAACTGAAAGCGTTGCTTTATAAAGACCTATCATCATAATATCATACGAATATTGCCTAACTGATCAACACAATATATATACAAAGATTAACTCACGCACTATTAACCTAGTTAAATAAATTGTGTTTAGTTTAAATTTTAATATCTAGCAAACAATTTAGATTGATTAATGAATTTTATATAATTGGTCTATGGACTCATTATTCGTATTATTTTATGATCGAGTATCTAGGTGTTTCTTCCGCGTCCAACTGCGCGTGTCATTGGCGGCAACCAGGCTTTCTTTAAAAATATAACTTTAAGAATCTTTCCGTTTCAGCTGCTTTGCTGAGAATAATAATGAGCCCTAATTAGACAATTGTAGTCAAACATGAATGATCTAGCATTAGTATAAAAATCTGGTTGCGGTCAGTTATGTGCGTTGGACAATCGCCCGCTAGCAAGGAGAATTACCCTTTGCCATTTCTGTCAGTAGATATTTATTTATTTTTTATTTAGTCAGGGTTGAGTATGCTGTTGTGGATGGGTGGAACCACAAGGGATGACCGCGTCAGGATTCTCTGTCTGCGCGTCAACTTTAATTTCCGTGAGATAGCAGGCAAACCTTAAGAGAATTTAAGATGCGATGATATGACCCCGTTTTACAGAAATCTGTAAAGTTACGTGGGGTACAAGCCAGAACTAGACCAGGAAGATGCCGGGGGACTACTTTAGTCCCCCGGCAGTGGATGTGATCTGCGAGGCCCCCGCCTACTTGGGCACGTGAATTTGGGACAGTTTCCGCTTTCCCGTATCTCTGGCATAATGCGCAGGACGAAACACCCAGGGGTTTTAGTGGGTATCCCTAGATGGGGAGTGGCAATGTCGTCTTGATTTCTGCCTAGGAGTGCTAGTGTCAAGGGCCGCGAATTATCTCCTCAAGCTTCTGCGCTTGTTGCGGCCTATAGTCCTCAATCGGATTTCCCCTGGCTAAAAAAAAGGACACAAGAAGAAAAAGGAAGCTTGGGCCTAAAAAAATGCTGACTAGTGGAATGATAGCCAACAATCTCACAAATAGAGGCGTTCAAGACTATCCGAAATGGAGAAGAAATAGCAAACGGACCCCTATAAGCTCTGGCCTAGAAGCTGAGATTCCGAACACAACTAAATATAAATAAGCACAAAAACATACAGGTAGATAAAAAAAATGTGTGTGTGTGTGTGTGCAGTTCACACACAGTAGTAGTGAAACTTTGGAGAATATATAGGCGAACGTAATTATATCTACAACGCTTAGTAGATAAGAAAGAGGAGGCTACGAAGCATCGCACAAAAAGGAGACCTAGTAGTGTCAAACCCTGTATAATGTATTATATCTTATTCTCTCGCAGGCTTAGTGCTATAGATTTATCTCTTTTTAGTGTACCTATCTTTTTCGTTTCATCGAGTTTCAAATCATAACCATTCTAAAGAAGTTTCACATCAAAAATCGTGGTGTGCGGTGCGAAGTATTAAAATGAGCTTCTAAGAAAAAAATGCATGTCTGTGCAGTTCACATACAGCAAAAGTGACACTTCAGGGAATAAGCAGATGAACATAATTATATCTACAACGCTTAGTAGACAACAGTGAGGAGGCTACGAAGCACCACACAAAAATCAAACCTAGTAGTATGAAACGCTGTAATGCATTCTATCTCATTCTCTCATAGGCTTAGTAGTCCTATAGATTTATATGTTTATCTCTTTTTAGTGTCGCTTTTTCGTTTCATCGAGTTTCAAATCATAACGATTCTAAAGAAGGTTCACTTCAAAGAAGCATTTTCTTCCTGTCTAGATTATAAGTTATGATGATCAGCAGAGACATAGCTACTGCTATATTAGAAACATGTAATTTCTCTTTCCAACTAATGTATCGGTGAAACATAACGATGATAGAAACGCCCGAAATGATATACCGAGTTCAAGATTATTAATAATAAGTGACCTTTGCTTCGATTCGGCATATCTTAAATTATACTTATGGCTACCTTCTAAATGCATACTAACGTAATAGGCAGTAAGGTTAACTTTATTATGGTCAAGGCTTTTTAGTGGCTGTAAATTAAAATATATTATTATATGGACTGGATGAAGGAGTTATGCATGTTATTTTTTCGTACGTCTTGTCATTTGATGATATTTTTTTCTCTTGTTGTCCAGTGTTTGTTGCATGCAACTCCATAAATTCTTCGAAAATAATTGCATAATATACTTATGTAACTGAAACTATTTTAACGGTTGCAGCGCAGCATTTTATTTATTTGATTTTTATTTCGACGTTGTCTTCCGCAATAACGACTACTGAAAAATGGCTTAACCGTCGAAATAAAATGCCGCGTTTAAAACCGTTAAAACACAGTTTGAGTTACTATGTGTGTTAGTCGCGAAAACGTAATAAAGTTAGTACTATACTTATGTACTCAAAAATAAATAGAAAAGAGCCTGAGGTAAATAAATATATTTATATACATACATACATAACTTCACGCCAGTTCCCTTGCGGGGTAGGCACGAATAACAGAGTGCCATTTAGGCTTATTCTTACACACCTCACTTGCCTCTTTGACATTCATAACTCTTGTCATGCAAGCTCGTCTGTTCTTAAGGCTCCTGACATCACCTTCTGCTAGTACACGATAAATTTGATCATGGAAGGTGTGTCGTGGCCTTCCACGACTTTTGCATCCATCCACTTTTGCATTGTATATCTGTTTAGTCATTCTTTCATCATGCATTCTTTCCACATGCCCGAACCACCGGAGCATTCCTTTCCTTACTTTCACCCCGACACTCTCTTTCAGACCAACTCTCTTTCTTACTTCGGTATTACGAACGCGGTCCGCGAGCGTCACTCCGCAGATTTTGCGCAGTGCTCGCATCTCGACCGCGTTTACTCTACTTTCATGCTCTCTCTTCTATACCCAACTCTCGCATCCATACGTGAGCGTAGGTACCAGCACCGCGTTGTGTATGGCGAGCTGGGCCTTCTGGCTGAGGTTCTTAGCGCCTAGAAGTTTACCTAACGCTCCATTCACACTATTCCCCAAATTCACTCTTCTTTCTATATCAGCAGTGTACCTTCCATCCCTGCTATATTTATATGAGGTATTTAAATATATTTTTAGCTAGACGTGTTGCTGGGGAACTTTTTTCCCGCATTTTTCCTAACACGTTGCGAAGCGGTGTACATATAATAAGAACTGGACTTAATTTTGAACTTTTCAATTTATTTTTGTGTATGACCAAAAAAATATTCTCCAGAAGAAAGAAGTATGAATAAAAACTTTTGAATTCGATTTTTTTCCGTCAAATAGAGGTGTAATGTGCATACAAATGCTATTTAAGCTTCGTTTTAAAAATAGCGATGGTGAAGGAGTTACGGACGTATCGTAAATGATAGACAGAAAATATTTTATTGCGCTTGAGATAATCAATGTTTATCAATTTTTTTATGTTGCTTTTATCTCCCTAGTTATAGATTTTATGCTTTTGTTATGGAAGTTGCAGTGGAAAGTTTCTTTATTAAAAATGCTGATGAGCGTCTGCATTTTTGTAGTATCTTAGTAAGCATGGGGCGAGCCAACCTAATCTACCTCGGTCGAATATATACACACAAGGAAGACTAAGAAGACCAGGAAGATTAAGGAGAATTCGGAAGACTACAGATCGGTGTAATCGATATAATTAGTGCTATCTACGTTCAGTGTAACGTCCCGGGCTAGTGCTAAGTTGTGTCGGTTAAACTCGAACGTGCCGTTTGATACAGTTGTGCTGATTGCACCTGTTGCTGGTGTAGCGTCTATAAATAAATTCAGTCAACTTGCTAAGGGGTGTGTTTCATTTAGGGCGACCCCTGCGCCCGCACGCCCAACAAAGCTCGTTAGAAAGGAGTAAAAATCACGTTGTTCAGAAAACGCGATTATGACTAACTAGCTGATTGGTGCCCACTTTGCTGGGCTTTTAATTATAATTGGTCTAATATCTTCAAATTCAAACTTGTAAAAAACCTACTTGAAAATAAATATAAGTTTGGATATGCAGGGCCGTCTTTATCCGGGGGTGTGTAAGGAGTGCTTGGTGCTCGAACGCTGAAGATCGACCCACAGCAGTCTGATAACCAGATGAGACATATTTTTTATCAAATTATATTGCTTTGTAAACATGCCTATGATAGCTTGCCAATTGAAAAGAGAAATGAAAATCTTTTATTTGTATGAAACATGGATACAAGTGTTTTTTCTATGATGAGAATACGATTCACCATTTTCTGGCATATCAATATTTCTTAAAAACTAATATGAATAAGGTTAAGTGTTCATGGCTATTTTTGAAGTCTTCAAAGCATGGCAATAATATTCCACTAACGGCTTTTTGCAGGCAAGCCTATATGGTTATTTTTGTAATTAAATTAACTGCCTTATGATACCAATTTCTATTGGTTAAGAGAACGATATAGTTGCCTATATTGACACACGTGTTCGTACCTGCTTGCCAGGTAGCCATAAATAGAAATATGTAGGCAAGCCTATCAAGGCATATTCTCCATGTTAAAAACCTTCCAGTTGTAAATAAATTTGATCAGATATCAAGAGTTGAAAGGTATAAACTTTTTTTATTAAAATTAATTTAATTAAAAATAGCCATGAACACTTTTGATTAGCAAGCTATTACAGGTGTGTTTGCAAATAAATATAATTTGATAAAAATATGTCTCATCTGATTATCAGATGGGTGAAGGTCGATCTTCACCGTCTCCTCTACTATAGGAACTTAAGGGGTGGCGCAAGTCAATTGAGTTAAATACATACATACATATATAACTTCACGCCAGTTCCCTTGCGGGGTAGGCACGAACAACAGAGTGCTATTTAGGCTTATTCTTACACACCTCACTTGCCTCTTTCATAACTCTTGTCATGCAAGCTCGTCTGTTCTTAAGGCTCCTGAGATCACCTTCTGCTAGTACACGATCAATTTGATCATGGAAGGTGTGTCGTGGCCTTCCACGACTTCTGCATCCATCCACTTTTGCATTGTATATCTGTTTAGTCATTCTTTCATCATGCATTCTTTCCACATGCCCGAACCACCGGAGCATTCCTTTCCTTACCTTCACCCCGACACTCTCTTTCAGACCAACTCTCTTTCTTACTTCGGTATTACGAACGCGGTCCGCGAGCGTCACTCCGCATTTACTATTTAAATACAATTTCATTATAAAACATAATGATGATGATGATGATGACAGTTAAATAAAATCTACAGGTTGAAACATTTATCATCAAAATGTAGCGAGCAAATATAAATATATTTTGCATTTGGCTTTATATTTTCTATTTGGCCTTCACTATAAAGAATCTGTATATACAAAATCAACATGTAGCGGTATATAGAATAGACTGCATCTTCGTGTTTTTCTTTTTTATAAACCCAGTCGCTTTTGAGATAAAGATTGACTTACAACAAAGACAAACAGACATGACGTATGCACATTCATACACAGTTTTGGCTGCACATACATTAAAATATATAATTACACGACGAATTGAGACCCTTGTCTTTTTAAAAATTAAAAATGAAACATAATAATTAAATATCTCAGCTTCGATATAACTTAAGGCAAAAATTAAACCCATTTTATATGAATAACAAAAGTAGCACTATAAAATTAATTAAGGACCCATCGCTACATCCGCGTGAAATGTTTTATAACCATAACATTATCTCAGATGAAACAATAAGGTTAATGTATACTTAAGTACTAAAATAATCTTTAAATAAGGAATTATACTTTTTGGGATGTACAACCGTTATAAAGGTTCACGCTTGACTAAACAATCATCAATCTTTGATGTTGCCAAAATTGAATGCGATAAACGTATCTATATCCCAGCTGTTGATCCTGGTTTTTGCCTTACCTCCTTTGATAAGGCATTGACGTAGTTATCCGCTCAAACCGGCTTTAGCAAGGTCTCCCATTCTATCTAAATAAAGCGGTGTCCATGACATTGAGGTCTTGACGCTGCTTTAAGTAAATACGACGTATTATGTAGTAAGTAAACTATCATAAAGACCTTCGAATGGCTTTGTTAACAGTTTTATTGAAGCGAGAAATTGTTGTAGGTAAAGCATATTATTATGATTTCGCTATTTTAATAGATATTGTCTAAAATATAAATAATCTGATTTTGGGTATTACATTTTTATGTTATATTTTCACAGGCACTTTACCAAAAATAGAAGAGTGAGACAGAAGAGAGCGATACTATAACATTGTCATGTCCGTCTGTCAATCTATATACATATCACCGTTATTTTTCTCAAAAACTATTGAGCCTGTAAAGATGAAATTTAGTGAGGTGTATTATATATATGCACAATAATGCTGTAGTCAAATAAAAGACAAAAATAAATGTAGTAAGGCAGTTTTATTTATATAAGGGCCGATATTTTAATGACCAGATAAAAGTTATTCAAAGTAATAAAGTATAACCTGGAAAAATTAAAGATGTCAGTTGTACGAATAAAACAGTTGAATAATAAATCAGTTGAATGTTTTCACTTTTGAATGCACTCAGGTTAGAGGCTTAGAGATATTAGCTAATAAAGTCTAACTTGCAAAATCAATTTTTAACGAAAATTCGTTTAAATATTTATTGCCAACTTTCAACGAACATTCCTTTAAATATTTATCATTTCAGTAGTTTTTGAGATATGACGTTTTATTGATAGCTAAATAATGAAAGCAGTGCACGTTTAACATCTTTACGGAATACTTCATTGTTAGTGGAGTGCCTCATAATTTCACGGTTTTTTATAATTTAAAATAGTCTCGATGATGCATAGAATTGAATTAATACTATTACTCTGAGGGGCGATGGATATGAAAAATGTATCCTTGTTGTCTACTTGTCCTTGTTTAGTAGGTATAGTTAGTTATTAATCGGACTTCAAAATGTTTATTTTTTTATTAATAAACCTACACCGATCAACACTACACTTATATATAGAATGGTATATATACATACTAGGATATGTCCGCGACTTCGTCCACGCTTCACTTAAATTCCCGCGGGATTTCCAAGACACAAAGTGTCGCAGAATTTAAAAAAGAATTTAAGCTATCGTTTTAGTGGAAACTGTGTTGGAATAAGCTAATGTTTATGCACTCGAACAACTCCGTGCAGGAACGGAGAAAGAATACAATTTCCTGCGGCCGGGCGGCCTGTTGTAAGAGGCGACAAAAACAACCCACAGCCAGGTGGTAGTGCATTTGCTCGACTAGATGGCTACCACCTCTGGTCTAGAGTATGCTGCCATAACAACCTTGAGTTGTGGTCCGGCATTAGTGGGCAGGGTCCAGTCTCGCTTTAGAGAGTAGCAGCGCATTAGTAGGACCTTTGGTGTTGCAAAGTATACTTAGTATAGTAGTAGTACTACTTCAGTATACTTATCATCATTATTTATAGACAGCACCGCCTTCAGTTTTAAAAAACTTTTAATCCCTGCCAAGCGTTGCCTGAAAGATATCGCTTTTTAGCCATAAGGCTGCCCGTTATTCTATCTTTTATATTTTTCTACTTATGTTTGTCTATGCTTTGGTCTACAATAAAGAGTTACCTTACTTTAACTTATATTTAAATAAAGAAAGAATTACAACTATGTATAATAAACATAGAATTAAATTAAATCTTTCTATAGGTACACGATATAGGTACGCCGACAACTTACCATTTCCGTTCATGATTGGACTTTCTGATATACTCTCGATTTTCACGTTCAACAACTCTGGTTTCTCCTCACTGTTCGTTAGTGTCGAGACTATATCACTATCAATATTTATATCGATATCGATTACGTGAACTTGTTCACTATTCGCACTCGCGTCCTGCCCGAGCGTTGGCATCGCAGCAAATAAATACAACGAGTACGAATTTGCGCATCTGTAACTATGTATGATGTATACGAGTTTATTGTGTGAGGATTTTTTGTTTCAGTACCAGTGGCCACAGATTAATGTGTTAATTATGATAAATAGATAAAAGCTTTATTTTTATTGTAATTAAGACAGACGAAAAGCGAAGAAATCAAGATCGTACAATGGGCAACTTTGTTTTGGAAAACATAATTATGTCGGTAAAATCTGATTATTGGTAAGATATTGTTAGTTAATCATAAAGGCGCCTTATCACTAAAATTATGTACGAAACGTTAAGTTTGGTTTGCGAACATTTTGCGCAGAACTCCGGGCGTATTTTTAAAATTTTTATTGCAGGAGTTCAACAGAGAGGTAGACGGCCCACGTAATGGAAAGCGGTTACCATCGGCCATGGACATTCGCAACACCAAAGGTGCTACAAATGCGCTGCTGCTCTCTTAAGGAGACTGGAACCTGGTCACTAATGCCGGAACACAACTCAAGGTTGCTATGGCGGCATACAGGGGTGATAACACCAGGGGGCAAATGCCCTACCACCTGGCTGTGGGTGGTTTTGTCGCCTCTTACGACAGGCCGCCCGGCCGCAGGAAATTGTATTCTTTCTCCGTTCCTGCACGGATAAATCGTATACGTAGCTGTAGATGCATATCCAGAGGTATCTAATATTGTGTGTAACTTATGTAAACATGAAGTGCAGAACATTTGTGCGCGAACATGTTCTACCCGGCAACACTCTACTAGTTAAGTCACGACGCCACCGTCTTGAAGGTTTGCCCGAACATCTTGACGGACCGTGTGATTTTGCCATGAGTAACATATTACATACATACATACATACATAACTTCACGCCAATTCCCTTGCGGGGTAGGCACGAACAACAGAGCGCCATTTAGGCTTATTCTTACACACCTCACTTGCTTCTTTGACATTCATAACTCTTGTCATGCACGCTCGTCTGTTCTTAAGGCTCCTGACATCACCTTCTGCTAGTACACGATCAATTTGATCATGGAAGGTGTGTCGTGGCCTTCCACGACTTCTGCATCCATCCACTTTTGCATTGTAAAGTAACATATTAGCTGTGCGATTTCAAAGCCAAGCAACTGACATTGTTTTCTGAATGAACATTTGTGCATTTATTGCGTTACTAAGGATTTGCTGATGTATTGTGCTTGTCGAAACTTGTAAACACTGTAACTACTATATGTCGCTCCCAACAAGCTTAATAGTTTCGAAATGGCATATTTTTTACGTTCGTGATCTTTTTGTTCTGTGGAGTAAAACTTAGGACTACACTTGCTAGGTTCTGAAATTATATATATAACCCATTCCTTAAGGTGTGAACTCTAAAAATTAATAATCGTGACTAGTTTTTAACGGACTTTGGACTTTTGGTGACAACTAGAAATGTGTTATTCATAATAAATATATTACACAGATTTATTTTCAAAACGTTTCAAAAAAAGAAATACATGCGTTGTAGTAGTTGAATTGTTCTTTTAGTTAATAACTGCGCATATAAATGGGAATTAACTTTTTTATAGTTTGTTTGTTTTTGAATTTCATGGCCGTTCTTAATCAGAAAGATATGGCTGGACAAAAGACTACCTTCATATTTTTTTTAACAACTTTAACAACAACAACAAAAGCGACTTCGAACTAAAAAGTAAAAAATAAATATTTTCTACAAGATCTCGAAATCGGTGCATTTTGCAATTGTGTAGTTCTTTTTTTTATATTTTACTTGGCTCCGCTTTCAAGATGTTATAAGACTTTTTTTGGTCGCTTTTTAGTTTGAAGTCAGCTTTTTTTGTTAAAAAATATTTTATACTTTTTATTAGTCGCTTGAATAGCTTTAGAAATAATATTTTAAGCGCCTATAGAAAATATACTACAGGCACGCGTGAACAAGTTTTGAAGAGTGTTGGCTCTCGGCGCTCTTCAACAAGGAGTGTTCTCGGTTACCCAAGGATCCACTCATCAGATGCTGACTTTTTGACTATGGGACCACGTCAGGAGTATATACTCCTTCGAATACAGAAAAATGAAATAAAAATTGGTCTAGTTTATTATGTTACTTCTGTAATTACTGGTGACTGTGTTAAATCCGTGCTACTACTATCCGTGCAGGAAGGGAGAAATAATACAATTTCCTGCGGCCGGGCGGTCAGTCGTAAGAGGACCTGCGTAATAATTGCCACACGTTTAAAAAAATGTTTTATACAATCGTTCTACACATAACAAAGAGCTCCAGGCCTTTAATAAACAACTTGTTCCATTTCTATGTTTTTTCAAGGCTACTTATTTACGGTTTTTGTGAAAAACAAATCCTTTAATCCGTAACTTTATCGTGCAGGAACGGAGAAAGAATACAATTTCCTGCGGCCGGGCGGCCTGTTGTAAGAGGCGACATAACAACCCACAGCTAGGTGGTAGGGCATTTGCCCGACTGGATGGCTACCACCCCTGGTCTAGAGTATGCCGCCATAACAACCTTGAGTTGTGTTCCGACGTTAGTGACCAGGTTCCAGTCTCTTTTAAGAGAGCAGCAGCGCATTTATAGCACCTTTGGTGTTGCAAATGTCCATAGGTGATGGTATCCGCTTTCTACTAAGTGGGACGTCTACCTGTCTGCTGAACTCATGCAATAAAAAAATAAATAAGGCACACTACAAATACAAATTTTATACAAATCATGCAGTAAATTACCACAAGTTACTGAATTTACAAAAAGTAGAAAATATATACACGTTATACTGTAAAAGGATAAAAAAACTTATATTGTTCTGAGAAGAAAAATTACAACAAATAATCATTTCCGCACTTTTGAGTATATTGTTGGCAACGTTAACAAAACACAATATAATATAATATAATATTCTAAATAATATAATATAATATGCCATTTCGAAACTAATAATAATAATATATAATATATATTCTATCCTATCCTCTCCAGGCGGACGTACTTGCTAAAGTTCGGCACTCCCGACAGGATGCTCTCGCACGTGGCCTGGTTTACTGCCAGGCCGAGCTTCAGGCGATAAGGACGCGGGAAACCGCGACCATGATCCAATTTTGGTCAGTAAAGTTGGAAAACCCTGTGGCTGGCATTGCTACGATGGAAGCGGTGCGCCCTCACCTGTTGCGATGGCTCTCGCGGAAACGCGGGACCCTGACTTTCAGGATGACGCATATACTTATCGGACATGGGTGCTTCGAAAAGTATCTGAATCATATCGTGGGCTGCCTGCCTTCACCCCAATGTCGCCAGTGTGGCGCACAAGACACGGCGTTTCATACGCTAGTCGAGTACGCAGCATGGGCACCACAGACGTTTGAACTCGAGACAATTGTAGGTCCGATCGATTCGCTCGGCAGTCTGGTGCAAGCCATGCTGCAGAGCGATGATTATTGGGTAGGTGCGTCCAATTTCTGCGAGGCTGTAATGTCTCAAAAGGAGGCCGCAGAACGAGATAGGGAGAGAGGTACAAGTGCGCACGCGTCTCGCGGGTATCGACGTCAGTCGGGGTCTCAGAGGCGCCGATATGCGCATGACTTCCCTCCTTGAAAATACCGCTGCAGGGGCCCTCTAGCATCTAGGGAGCAGAGGAGTCTTCACCCCTGGTTACGAAGTGAGTTTGCACTGCTTGTCGGAGCATTCTCAAGCACGGATGCGCTAGGATCAGCGTAGGCGTAACTACGTTCTAAGTGTCACGCTCTTCCTGCCATAAGCGCGGGGCACATGGGAGGAGGGTGGTTTTAGTGGACTATTGAGTACTCGAGTCTCCACACAAGCCGGTCGATTAGTGTTTGGATTGCCCCCTTGGGAATGCCTCCATAATCGTAATGGTTTAATCCCTAGCAAAGGACCCGGTACTGTGGAAAATGCATTTCCCCCGCCTTAAAAAAAATGCTTGCTCTTCAATGCAAACAAAGAATCCAATCTTTCCTCTTTATAATATTAGTATAGATATTCATATATCTTAATATATATAAATCTCGTGTCACAATGTTTGTCCTCAATGGACTCCTAAACTACTTGACCGATTTTAATCAAATTTGCACACCGTGTGCAGTTTGATCCGACTTGAAAGATAGGATAGCTTAAATTTGGACCCGGTAGGTGGCGCTGGAATCGGGTTCTTAATTTTATTTCTTCAGGGCAGAACAACGTCTGCCGGGACAGCTAGTATTTATTATAAAATTAATTAGATATTTGCATATTATAAAAAGTGCAAGATTTTGCGCTGGAAATTGTTTAATAAAATTGGGAGCTGGGTTGCCATAAAAAGCGCTATATCTAGCTCCGAAAGCGCTAAATTGGCAGCCCTGATGAGCCGAGCGCCGGGGAAGTCCCGTAAACGAGAAAGCGAGCGAGAGAGCGAGCGAGGATATACCTCGTCCTCCGATGACCTCGTCCCTCTAATACCTAAAACCGCGTTTTGTGCATCGGTAAGTGCGATGTTCCGAGCCGCCATTAATGGAGGCAAACTTAAGTTTGCATCGAACTATATACATTACATCGAACTATGTATAACTATATACCTCTGCTCTCCACGTAGCTGGGCATCACTACCTCTACTTGTGGTCTGTGTAAAAAAATATTAATAAATAATTTTAGAGTAGACTATGGATGTTTTTTGGTTCCGGATCGAATTCAGTTTTTTGTTTGATAAAATAGAATATGTTTAAATAAAAAATGCTTTCATTAAAATGTACGTAACCTAACCAACTGATAATTTGGAGTAAACCTGCGAAAAATCGAATTGTGTATTGGGACACATATTAGAAGTGAAACTTCCACGGACAAGTGGAAAAACGAATCACAACGGTTAAGTTGAAAAACGAATGGCAACGGATGAGTGGAAAAACGAATCGCAACGGAAAAGTGGAAAAACGAATCACAACGGACAAGTTGAAAAACGAATTGTAACGGATGAGTGGAAAAACGAATCGCAACGGACAAGTGGAAAAACGAATGGCAACGGATAAGTGTAAAAACAAATCGCAACAGGCAAGTGGAAAAACTTCAACTGACAAGTGACAAAATGAATCGCAACAAAATTTTAACTTGTTGAAGTTTCACTTCTAATATGTGTCCCAGCACACATTTCGATTTGTTTTTTAATAGCTGTCTATACGACACGGCATTTTTAAAATTTTATAATATAATAGAATAGAATAATGCAGTTTGAGTAATGAATTGGAGACTAATATAACAATAATAAAATCATTGTAGCAACGTCTTGTCATACAGAACTGGAAAAACTAGTTACCGTCTTTATGTAGACAACAGACTTTATAATATAATACACCCGCAGACAAACACTATAATATTGCAAAGCTAAGCATATTATGCTAGTGTTATGGTGTCAACTTTGGGGCTGATTTCAGACATCCAGACCACAGTAGTAGTAAATAAAATAAACTTCGTTTATGATATTTGCCATGCCAGAAGTAAAATCCGGGACCTCCGCGTTCCGCATAGAGGCCATCAATTAAAATGAATTACAATAAATAAACTTTGCACTAACATAAAATAAAACTCAGTATTATTTACGTTTTAGGAAAATTCCATACAAATAGAAAATGATAGGTATGACCATAATGAGACTGTAAACATGCTCCTCGCCTACCTAGTACTTTAACGTAATCACTACACCAGGAAATCATGGATAAATACAGCCGTAGTGTGACGCGCGTTTTTATGGAAATAATTACACCTAACATTATATAATGGTAGGTACTGCTTTAATTACGAAAAATGTATTTCCTTATTATAAGTAGATAGTACTTAGTTTCTAAGGTAGGAATGACAATTGTACAGTAAAAAAAACATAACTAGTAAGGGGTGAGACGTTTTTGGCGAATTTCCGATCCCCTGACCTCCTGATGAGATATCGTGAGATTTGGCTCAACCCACTCCGCTGTCCCCTAAACTCACGTGAGATTTTTGAAAATGTGTATCTAATATAAATGCATCGGATTTATTCAAAAAATAAATAAATAATTTGCTTAATATTTTTATTTAAGACTTAAATGGTAATCAGAAAAAAATCATAGCATTTTCGCGACTAATACACATAATTAAAATCACGGCTACTGAAAAGTGGCCGAAACGTCGAACATAAATTAAATAGTTAAAACTAAAGTATTTATGTAGCAGATCACTGTGAGCGGGGAGCGTGCCCGAAAGGCTGGCTGGATTGCCACGCTGTATGGCAATGTTTATTTGTTAGGCGTAAACCGACAAATTACACATAAATTACAAAAAGATGGAGCAAATCATGTACGTATTACCCGCACTATGTAATGACCAATGGGAGAATAATTATTTTCTGTGAATAAAATAAAAACTATGGACCGCCTTTCAAAAGCGGCTAAACAAAGATAATGACCTCACTCTTATAATAAAAACTGGAATTCTTTCGTTTTTTCGTAATTTAATTAAAAACAACTTTCGAAGGTCATTTTACAAATATTATAGCCTACGGAATTTTCTAGAGCTTTGCATGTTTACTTAAATTTCTAAAGAAATAAACTTGCGCATTTTTCTGTGTATAGTAATAATAATAATAACGGCCCATCAACGTCTCACTGCTGGGGTTTGACACATCAAATTATTTCGATGTGCAAATTTCATCACGATGTTTTCCTTCGCCGTCCGTATTTGGTAATTGTAATATGCATATTAGGTAAAAAAGGAGCCTAAGAGATATATTTATACTTTATGCGGTCAGGATTCGAATCTGCTTCTTTTGACGTGAATGTGTTAACCACTAAGCTACTACGGGTTTTTTTTATTTTACTTTTGTGAGTATCTTTACCAATATTTAATAAAAGTGTTTAATATCCAGATCTATAAAAGAGAGAAAACAAATCTATAATATTATAAAATCCTAAACATGCCGTGTCTGTACATTAAAGCTATTTAAAAAAACTAATTGGAATAGACTATAGAAACGACGGATAACACGATGCTTTAATTTTAGATTTAGTGATAATATTTCAATGTTTTAATTTCAATAACACACTAGCATCCGCATTACATATGTTACTTGGCCAAAAAAACTAGGAAACCTTGGTTTCTGATCGCTGTATTTCCTTGTCCGTTTCTGTATGTTTGTTTAGAATCTATCTATAATATTACAAAATTTTAAAAATGCCGTGTCTGCCGTGTCATTGTAGCTATTAAAAAAAAACAACTTGAATACACGATTTTTTTCTAGATTTCTTGTCTGTTTTTCGGATGGTCTGTTTTTTCGAGATGCATGTAAAAAGTAATAGGCCGATTTCAATTTTACTAGGCCGATCGATAGCAAATTCATATACTTAAAATCTGCGTTACTTTTTATCCTGCGAATCCCGCGGACATTTTTTGAGAATGATTTGAAATGACCAGATCAAAAAAAAATCGTATTCCAATCTAATATTTTCACTGATCTATAGAAAATTTCATATAATAAAATTTGTGATATTTTTTATCTTAGGAATCTCGCGGGAATTTTCCCGGGAGCTGTTTGAAGACGTTCTTGTGTATAAAAATTAGCTCTCGTCTGTCATTTTCAACATTGCAATTTTCTTTTTTCACGTTTCTATATATTACAAACGTAAAATTTATTAAAATGACGGCAGTATTGTTTCTTTTACTCGTGCAAGCAAAAGTCAACTTTAACGTGACAAACGTTTTCGTACCGTGACTGTACATAAAAATAAAATAAATATTAAATTATGATATCTAGGCTTAGAGCACAATTAGGAGGAAACGTTTTTAAAATCTGGCCACATTGTCAAATTATTTGGTATACGTAATTTGCCTTTTAGAGACTCGCTTAGAGAAATTGATACGTGTCTCTATATATTGGTACGTGTAAGACATAGCATAAAGTACTACTTTATTTTGATACTTGCCATATTCGTAATACGAATCTGCGAAAGTAGCCGCTTTGGGCCCCCATCTATTCGTTGCGTAAGATGTCTATTGATTTAAGAAAAAATATTTTTAATTTACTACTAGAATTTTCCATTCGTCTTCTTTCACCTTCACTTCATTATTTGAGCTCGCACAATATGTCTTTTCCTTCCATACTTCTCTATTCTGAAATATTGGATATATGTCACAGCACAAATCATCATGTTATCCTTCATACAGTCCATCCATCTCTTTTTTTGTCTATCTTAACATTTGTACCCGTCAATCTTTCAAAATTATCCACGCGTGTAAGACCGAAAAATTTAAACTTAAAAAGATTACGTCTATAATAGTAGGAACCAACGAAGAAGATTACTAATGGCAGTCATCTATTTAAATAGAACTCTGAAATCTACTAAATCATGACCAAGGGGCCTAAAGCGGTAGCTTTCGCAGATTCGTATTGCGAATGTGACAAATATCAAATTAAAGTGAAATGTTTATGCTACGAATTACATCCACCAGCGCATCTAGATACCTGTCAATTTCACTAATTGTAAGCGAGTCTCCAAAAGCGGCCAATTTAGGCCACCGGGGTGACGCCATATATCTAATCTATGAAAACAAGATTGACAACAAATACTCGACGTTCACAAAACGTGTGAAGTCGTGTTAAAGAAATTAACTCATCCTCAAACATATTTATGCATTTACAAAATACTTGAACCTTGAAAATATAACATTCATTATACTTATGTTTTATTCATAAAGGTGGATCCCTTTTAGGGTACCCTAGCCATTTTGATAACAAAGAAACTCTTATATATTCGTCATATCAGTACGTCCGTCTATGTAAAATGTAGGCATGTGAAGTATCGTAAGTCAGGGCTTGAAAATACATATTGATGCGGATTTTATGTTTTTTTAAGATGAGGAAACAATCGTCTCCGAAGTCGTAAAAAAAGTTTTTAAATACAACCTTTTGAGATCCTGGTTATCATATAGCAGCAGAGTGCTAGCCAAGACAAGTATAACGAGCCCAAACACGATGGGTCTATCATGTTTAGTACAGGAGTTCCTATGGCCACCTTCCGAGTCCATCATCAGATCAGCTTCATGGTAATATTATTGCATTGTCACGCGATATACATATGCGTACAAAATTTCCGCTCAATCGGAAACCGGGAAGTTGGTCAAATTTAACTTGCAAGATTCCACCCGAACTTACATACATACATATATAGGTACATCCATTGCAAGTTAAATAAAAGCTTGTAATAAAAAGTAAGTGTTCGCTCTATAAATATTGACTTCTGAAAAAACTTAAGGTTCTTTTTATTTCATGAGTTCAGCCTACAGGCAAACAGCCCACCTGATGGAAAGCGTCGCCTATGGACATTTGTAACACAAATGTGCTGACTGCTACCGCACTCTAAAGGGCGACTAGAACCTGGCCAATAATGCCGGAATACAACTCAGGGTTGTTATAGCGGCGTATTTTAGACCAAGGGTGTAAGCCATTCAAAGGGCCAAATACCCTATCACCTGGCTATGGGTTGTTTCAATGAAAATCGAAATTGCAAAATTTATTGATCGGTTTATGGAACATCACGTGTTGTTGATTAAATATTTGTCAGATTTGCAGCAAATGACAATGACAGCACAGCACAGCAAATGACAGCAAAATGAAAACGTCACTAATGACGTCATGAGTTTCGCTGTCGTAGCGCTCACAACGACCGATGTCGAGAGGTGGGTCAAATAATTAGTTCCACTTGAGTTTGCGATTGTAACGCCAGCAAGCAAGTGGAACGGGAAAAGCAGCGGCTTTGAGCGTGTGAACCTCATGTGGAATGTAGCCAAGGTCTGTGGTCAAATCTCAGAACATTTTAAGTCTGGTTCCTATAGTTATTTTACTATTAACTTGTCTTACCATTGGTAAAAAATTGACTTTACTTGTATGTAGCTTATGTCAAATTTTAACTATAGTTTGCGTCCAAGTGCTAGGTCATTGCCTAAGCTATGTGCGCAGCAAGACGGGGGAGGAAGCCGGATTGACCAGACGTATATGAAATATTTAAGGGCAGATAAATCTGGGGATAATTTTTAATAGTGGGCAAATGAACGGTTAGTAAGATTATGGAAGAAGTCCATGAGTTAGTGATCTGAGGCTTAAATCTGTCGCTAACAACGTATAACGTTTCTCACGTGTGTGGCCAAGCGTATTACGAATTGCATACGGTCACAGTCGACTACTACATAATAACGATTTACATCGTCCTATTATAACTTATTTGTATGGGAAACACGTCTGTTGTTGCGTTGAACTATACGTTTGTGTCAAAACTGCTTTTGATGTTTATTGGGTTCTCTTTTCTTTCACCTTCTCTCAATTATTTAGGGTCGGCACAATATGTCTTTTCCTTCCATACTCCTCTATTTTGACATACGTACTCCGTCACACCACGAATCATCTTGTGATCTTTCACACAATCCATATCTCTTTTTTGGTCTACCATACATTTGTATCCATTAATCTTGCACTTTAACATTATTTTTGTCTCGTGATTTTCATTCCTCCTAATCAATTGGATTGTTGTTCACATAACAATATGCACTCTTTTTCGTGAAATGACTACAACCTCACTTACAGTTGCATTAGTTAAATAGTTAGTTCACTTCCGAAACTGGTGAAGTAAGTTAACAGTAAGGCTAACACTTCGTAAACACTTGGAAGTCTTCCACTGCACGTGGCGCACGTTCTTTCATGCCATATGTGTGCAAGAGCCGACATAACTTGCAAAATTAGCAAGTTGAAGTGGCAATGGGCCGGTCACATCTGTCGCAGAATCAATAGCCGGTAGAGCAGACGAGTCCTGAGTGGAGACCGCGTTTTTCTAAACGTAGTGTCGGACGCCCTCCAGCCCGACGGACTGACGACCTCCGCAAGGTCGCCGGTAGGCGCTGGATAAGGAAGGCGGAGGACCGTGATAAGTGGTGCCAACTTGGGGATGCCTACGTCCAGCAACGGAGTGTGATGGGCTGACGACGTGTGCAAGTTATGGAGTGAACTCCCTCCCGCGGTTTTCCCAGAGCGCTACAATATGGGGCTCTTCAAAAAGAGCGTAAACAGATACTTAAAGTGTCAACGAGGTAGGCAACGCATCGGCTCCCTTGGTGTTGCAGATGTCCATGGGCGAAGGTAGCCACCTGCCACCAGGTGGTCCGTTTGCCAGTTTGCCTACAAGCAAACATAGAAAAGTCTTTATTATCGTTTGGACAAAAGAATATTCACTTCTGTAATAAGTTGTTGTTGTAGAAGTCATGGTAGCGTAATGGCATGCGCACGTGTCCCAAACTCAAAGGACGCGGGTTCGATCCTGGCTGGAACGCATGCAACACTTAGGTAGTTTTCTAACCTAATATGCATATTGTTACAATTACCACATGCTAACAACGGTGAAGGAAAATATCGTGATGTAACCTGCAGATCGAGATAACCAATGTGTCAAACCTGTCAAGCCGCCTTGGACAAGCGTAGCGGGTATACTGTCCGTTCCCCTATAATGGAAGCATGGGCTGTTATTATTTTTTTATTATAATAAGTTGTTGATAAGTCTACATTTTTATCCGTGCAGGAACGGAGAAAGAATACAATTTCCTACGGCCGGGCGGCCTGTCGTAAGAGGCGACAAAACAACTCACAGCCAGGTGGTAGGGCATTTGCCCGACTGGATGGCTACCACCCCTGGTCTAGAGTATGTCGCCATAACAACCTTGAGTTGTGTTCCGGCATTAGTGACCAGGTTCCAGTCTCCCTTAAGAGAGAGAGCAGCAGCGCATTTGTAGCACCTTTGGTGTTGCAAATGTCTGTCTATAGGCGATATTAACCGCTTTTCATCAAGTGGGCCGTCTGCCTGTCTGCTGAAATTATGCAATAAAAAAATTTAAAAAAACATGATTATGACCTACCTGCAAGTTACTAGGTAAATACTAACTGAATGCAAATGTATTAGCTAGAACCCTTCGTGTTGATATTAAACTGGACAACCTCGGAGAGATGATGAACAAGCAACTAATAACGACTTTTTGCGGTTCGCGCCGAAAATAGTAGAAAAGGTAAACAAAAGGAATAAAAATTAGTAAACATGAAGTCGGGATTAACACATCGATTATCTCACGATGTGCAAGTTTCATCACAACGTTTTCCTTCACCGTTAGTATGTTGTAATTGTAACAATATGCACATTAGGTCAGAAAAATGACTTAATGCATGCTTTCCGGCCAGGATTCGATCTCGTGCAAGCTCTAATCTATAATATTATAAAATTCTAAACATGCCGTGTCTTCTAACATTGAAGCTGTTAACAAAAAAAAAACTGGAATAGACTATATAAACGACGGAGAACACGAAGTAATTTTTTTAGAGTTCTTGTCTGTTTGTTCGAGGATTCACGTAAAAAGTACTGGGCCGATTTCGATGTGGTTTTCGCTGATTGACAGAAAATTATTTGACTTGCACTTAACAAAAAATATGAAAACTCGAGAAGAACTACTACATAGCTAAAGCTATTTACATAATAATTGTGTTATATTTATAATTGTTACTTTTTATAATAGAATAATTAGACGGCTGTGTGAACAATTTTTGGCAAATTAAACTACGTCTTTGAATTAATAACAATTATAATTATAATTAATTGTTGTATAATTGTTAGATAAAGTAAATAATTTTTATTGTGCCGGATTTCTAGATGTTATTTAACCATTCCAAAGATTGCAAAGCCATTGCAAAGCCATTGCAAAGAGTGTATATAAAATTTTAACAAGTAGACATATTACTACACTATGCCAATTTCCATACCACGTTTAAAACAAAGATGCTCGATCAATCATCAAAGTCAAGTAATGTCGGACGGGGTCACCAGTCAGTTGGGTGACCGCCCAAGGTCACCTCTTGACTTTGGCTTTTTGGATAATTATTTCTTGACCATATTGTTGTAATTTTAAAAAAAATGTGTTGTAGTAAGCCAAATTTAATTGAATATAAATTAATAAACTTTACTTTATTAATGAAAAAATAATCTGTGGACACGTTACATATATTTCGCGCGTACTGGCTTAAAGGCCTAGTTGCCAAGCCATAAACTTAAAAACAATAAATACAGCACGGCGCCACGGTTGGCGGTCGCGTCGTTACTGAATATCTAATATAGTCGTATGCAATTACTTTTATGTAATACGCATGTTAATAACTGTATCAGCTTTATGGGCAGTGGCCCCAACCCAGGGGCAATGGTTTTTCGAAACTTCATTTGGAACGCTTGTCGCATTCAGAATGACAGGACCACATTGCTTTTTGCTTGATTTGGTTTTCGTTTATTGGTTGCTAAGAACTTTTTTAGTCGAGATGGGAATGTTATCTATGAACAATGCAAACCCCTCTGGGATAAAGAGTCTTTGGCGGGAACTGAAAGGGGACGTTGTGCTGTACTAAATTGTTATTTATTTTTAGGTGTACTAATTTTCTAAAAATATGTAAAATTACTCTAAAATGAACAACTGTTGTATCGATTGGATACTGACAGGTTTTGAATAGTGATTATGTGTTCTGTGAGAAATGTAAACTGTTAGTCAAATGTGGCGTTTCAAGTTTTCACAAGAACTCCGTTGAATGGCGTCAGTTGTACAACTACGCTACCTATATACGCAGACTTAAACATCAGAATTGGCTGTAGGGACTAAGATTCCTTTGCCTGCCTTTGTGGTGAATTTTACTACTACTAATTACCTCTGGGATAGACAGAACAGTCTGAAACTTGAAGAGGCTGTAGGATGTCCACTTAACTGTTCTACTCACATCAGTCTTCAGTGTTCCATTCATCACCAGAGCTAACAGGCAGTTTTTGGCGGGAGTAAAGGTTTGTTGTGCAGTTTTATTATAAAAAAAAAAAATGATATAAGATCACTTTTAAAGTCCATTTTTATATTTGAAGGATATTGAGTTTTTAATTCTTCGTTTGTGTTTTTTTGTTACATTATTATTATTTTATTTTTATAAATAATCGGCAGGTATAGTAACCTTGTATATATCGCCAAGGTAAGTAAGTTACACACTCTGGGGCTGTTCCGAAATATCTACATAGTAATTAAAGAAAAATTCATTTACGATAGGGCCCCTTATGCTGGGGCCACACCTGCGATAATATTAAAGTTATTGACTGCGGCCAAATGAAATTTATTAATAGGGTTAAAAAATATCGCCATTATCGAATAAAAAATAAAAACAATAACGCATTATACCCATCGCCATATTTGCGATACAGTCTATAACTGTAACATTATTCTAGTTGAGGCCCCACCTTAAAGCGAGGTATTCTTTTCTCGCTTTTTGATGTTTTATCTTAAACCATGACAAAATATTACTATAGCCTGGAATAAAAGGTGTGGTATTTCAATCCCGGGAATCACGCAGGAATTTTCCCGGGAATAGTGTAAATTAGTTATATTGCATAAATATTACCTGATTTCGATACGATTTCACTATAAACGATAGCTTAAGTCCTTTTTCAAGTGATGTGATTCCTTATATTCCGAGAATCCATCGGGAAATTTCCCCGGGAGTGTTTTAATGTGGTAAATACATAAAAATTAGCTAATTCGGATCCAATTGATACTAAAACAATATAATCTGGGACTTTTACATTTCCCGGGGTTTCATAGCTTCGAGACCAAGTGATATTAGGACTTGTTTAATATACCAGTTTCTATTAATACATTTATATATATATATTCATCTTCAGTTGAACAGATGTAGTTATGTATGCCTTTAGTAACATTATTTATCACGGGTTTTTACGGGAATCTTTGGAATTCATGTATTTTCATACTAAAAAACCCGTTGTTCTGCTGAAAATACATTTTAAATTTAAATACTGGAAAATAACTGTAAACTACGTTACTGTCGAGCGTGGACGAAGTCGCAGGAAAATCCTAGTCTTAAATATTAAGAAAAATGTTGCTGGGGAGTTTTCTGCGTTGCGTCGATCCAATAACTAAAATAACTTTGGAAGTATAATCATGCTTTTCAATAAGTAATCTGAAAAGTTAAATTTAAATTTTATTATTTGGACAAAGATGAGAATAATAATATTTAATACGGGAAACTTGAAATCACAACCCTTTGTGTTACAATCAAAAGCCTTTGTTTTATTGTATTTAATAAATCAAATAACAAAAGACTATAAATCAGATTAAAAGTATTTTTATTAAACATTTTTCACAATTCCTCGTGATTAGGGTCTTCGCCGGTCACGACGCCATCTACGGTCATTGCCTTGTACCTTTCTAACAGCTCGTCCCAAAATCGTTCTCTTTCGCCCAAAGGATTGTTTTTCATTCGAAGTGTTTTTGTGATGTGGAGGTACTTAACGTCAGAGCTGTTTTTATTTATCGGTTCCCAAGTAAAATCTTTTAACACGTAATCCTGTTTGTGCGGTGTTGGGTTCCTGGGAAGATATTTTTCCTTATAGATTAGTCGTAAATAAATATTTGAGGGTAAATCTGTATTTCTGTACAACGAAATAAATTTGTATTCTTTTACAAATAAAAATGAATTCTATTAAACCCATGTTTGTTTATACTTTACGAACTTTTCTAATCTATATTTTACCGCCCATCGTTTTTTGTTCCCAACTATAACTTCTTCAACTGTATTAACTATTATATGATAATACCTACAATATAATCTGTGCTGTTCTGTTCTTTTCTGTACCGTTTTATTTTATTTAAGTGTCTATCTGTTATATCAGAATAGAAAGTGAAAAGTGAAATTGAAATTTATGAAAGTGAAATTTATGCGACGCCTAATTCCTATTCCTATTTTTGACTGTTAATTTGTAGAAAGTACTCTACCAATAAAAAATAAAATAAGGACTCCCTAAATGTGGATATTAATTAAATATTGTTTATTTTTGTTTTAAAGTTTCCTTGGACACCGGGTTGCGTGAAAGAGATCGCTATAAGCGATAAGGCCGTCTATTGTTTTACTGCAAATGTATCCATATTCGTCTCGGTTATGGTGAACAATAAAAAGTTATCATTCATTCATTAATAAAGGAAACATCAATTAACACTGACGAATCCACATAGTGTATTAATATAATAGGAGAGACGTATGGAAGCTGCATATGTCTAGTCACCGTAGCGGACAACTGGCTAGCGCATTTTTTGTGTAGGATCCAGCTGATAAGCTGCAGATGACTGTTTTGGCGACATCGGGCTTGGACTGGCTAGCGCAACGCGAGAGCGCCCATATTAATAGTTGCTCTGTCTCGTTCGCACATCATCCGTCCCGCTCACACATTTTTCTATTTAATCTATATGTTATAAAATTCTAAACATGCCGTGTCTGTACAACTACATTGAAACTATTAAAACAAAAACAGCTGGAATAGGCAATATAAACTATGGAGCACACAATGCAATTTTTTTTAGATTTCTTGTTTGTTTGTCGGTTTTTCTGTTTGTTCGGGATTCACGTTAAAACTATTGGGCCGATTTCCATGCGGTTTTATCTGATCGACAGATAGTTCTTAGACTTAATCTCTGTGCTATTTTTTATCCTGGGAATCGGGCGGGATTTTTTCTGGGAATGATTTAAAATGGCCAGGTTAACAAAATTGAAATCCAATGTGATTTTTAACTGATCGATACCAAGTTTATGTAATAAAATATGTGATATTTTTATCCCGGGAATTCCGCGGGAATAATTAAATAATTAAGTGAGTAATAAATAAGTTTACTTGAGCTCTCTTAAGCCCCAGACAGTGACTACTACTCTCCGCCATCTGAACTTTTATTGAACCATCTACCTCTCGCTGCTACAGATGGATCACAATGAAAGGTCGAGGCAGTAACTACATATATTCTTAATAATTGCCATCGTCAGGCCAATGTGGTAATATAGTAACTTTTCCTTACCTGTGTTTAAAAAAATTTGTCCACATTCTTACCATTTTTCTCAACACCTTAAATTCTGTTGGTTCGCTAGCAGTTTTCATTAATTGATCATAACTTAATTTGTTGCGAACACAAAAAAGTAAGTAACACAGTTCATCAGTAACGGTCGCCCCGGAATGCTTTGTGTTGTATCTCGAATGCTTTGATATATATTGACTGTTTTCATTCAACTGTCCATTAAAATCAAACATATAGTAATACACCGGATTTATTAAATCCGAAGCGAGTTTCTTTGCAGCTTTATTTATTGCGTATGAATGCAACACATCTCCTGCATATACTGCATATTCTAATAAATTATTATAATGTAATGATTTGTCTGCGAGGTAATGCTCAACTACTTCTTGGTTAGCTCTTTTGTATATTGCACTTTTCTTATCAAATCTAAAGTTACACCTAATAGGCTCTTGTAAGAGATTTTGATCTGCATCAGTAGGAAGCACAGTAGGATCAAATAAGAGGTGTGAAATTAAATCCATGCCCTCTTTTGAATTAAGGCCAATCAAAACTGGTACATCATTGACTATTTTTGCACTTTCAGGTAATGTAATGATTACCGGATCAGAGTTATCCTTCTCAACGCACGGTACAAAAGGTAAAGATACCAAACGGTCATCAACAGAGTCTCCCTGAAGTAAAATATCAACCTCTTTTGCTTGGATTTGTTCAGCTTTTAATTTCTGTAGTTCTTGTAGTAAAGTTACACTATCATCAGCGGTTATATTTAGCGATACACCTAATTGAAATGCTTTTGTTTTTAAATTTTTATAAAAGTACACAGTTTCTAAGGCAGTGCCACTTTGTAATACTGCCGCTGAGAAAAGGCCTTTTGCTTTTTCAGAATATAGCAGGATATTAATTAATGCAGCTCCTCCACTATTACCCATCAAAGTAACCTTTTCAGGGTCTCCACCGAAATGTATGATATTATCTTTAATCCATTGCAAACCTAATATAAAATCACGTAGACCATTATTAGCTGGTATTACATTATCTTCTGTAGACAAATATCCAAATAAACCAAGTCTATGACTTATTGTAACAACAACAACACCTTCTTCCAAAAAGAAGTCTGAGGAATAGGTTTTAGTACCATTGAAGCCAGTTCTGAAATTGTCATTATAATCAAATACCGTTACAGGAGCTGATCCTTCAAGACTGGGTGTATAGACACTAATGTAAAGACAATCCTCGGAGCCTGATAATCCAAACTTTTCACCCAATCGCATTCTTGAATTGAATTGAATACATGTTGGCTTGTTTTTATATGCTTCATATTTACCATTCCAAACTTTATGTGGCTGTGGAGGCTGAAATAAATAATGTAACATAATTAGTAACAAAAACGTAGAAACTTAAAAAAATATATGTACCTAACCATATTTTCAAATTTGCATCAATTTTATCTTCCATACTACTACAATTAAATTTATGTTTAAATTTGTAAATGCATGAAACAATGTTGTTTCTTTATGAATGTTATAAATTATTATTGTAAAACTCAGACAATTCTTTCAAGAACACAAGTAACAAAAAACCATGTTAAACCAGAAATTTAAATAATTAATTTTGATAGTATGATTTAGAATTGTTATAAACCTAACAACGGTTTATTATTTACTCACATTTATTATTTGATTTTAAGGTATTCTCAGCTATATCTGTGGGGTCGAAGATATAATTCAAATGAAACTTATATGAGACCATTGAAGTTATAATAAACCTAGTCCAAAAAGAATTATTACAATCGGTTCAGAGATAAAAAAAAATATATACTATATAACAATACCTCAAGAATTACAACACGATTTCTATTTGATTTCGGGAAATATACCGCTATATTTTCGGAATCCAAGATATAATATTAATGACATTTATAAAAAACTACCTCAAAATTATACTAAATCCAATGCAGAAGGAATATTCAAATCGGTTCAGAAAAAAAAATTATAAACTTAACAACACCAAATACTATAACTACAAATCCTTGCCGTATTTTCCGAATCTAAGGTCTAATTTCAATCAAATTTTTGTGAGACTACATTGATAATATGCTCATCCAACGCAAAAAGAATGATTAAAATCACTTAAGACACAAATAAGTTAGGGCTAAATATATAATAAAAAAATATACGAGGAATTGAGAAAATTCTCCTATTTTTTGAACTCGGCTAAAATTTATACATATTGTTACGAGTTGCAGGACTCGAATTAAAATGCCGTTGGAATTATTATAGAGTTTATTAGAACTATACAAACACGTATAACACAGGTACAAATATAACCGCACGCAATAAATCCAAACGTAATGCAGAAAATCGTAATTCAAATACACGCGCAAAGTCCGTCACTAAATAGATCACCGAATGTTAACAAGTCTTGCTTCGCTTGTGCTTATCGCTCGACTGCCGATCTCTCCATTGGGGCATTGCATTATACTGTACAGATGCAATATGTCTGACCGACCGCGTGGACCGAATTTCTTAGAATCAGTTTGTATTTTTAAATCTGAGACACCTGGCAGTGATCACAATACAGCAATAGGCCGTAAAAGATTACAATACCCAATGGGCTGTTTTTTTAATCACAAATTTTAAACACACAATAAAGAAAAGAAGTCCAAATGCCGAAAAGGTAATAAAATGTGTTTCTACAGGACTGCAGGTGTGAATTTGTCTTTGTCAGCACCTAGGTCGTAACAATATAATTTATTGAGTAGTAAATAATTATTGTTTTTACAAATGGTAATAGTGATTTGATTTTTATAGTAATTTGGTATGTACTTCTACATAAATTGGTATGTAAATTAGTTTTTTAGCCAAAACATGTTGAAGTACACTTTCTGTACCTAGTTCGTACGGCAAAACTATGGATTAAAAAAAATGTTAAAACATAAATGAAAGGAAATTTTTCTAGCTTAATTATATCTGATGGTTTTATTGTAAAATGAGCCGGAAGGAGATATTGTCAAAAAACTGCTATTAGGCGAAATTTCTTCGCTATGGTGGCGCCAGCGGTAACGATAAAAAGTAGAAAAATTGACATTCGGAAAGAGCACATCGAAATCTATAAAATTACCAATTTTCAAAACTCTCGCGAAACTTTCCAGGTAGAGCTACCAAGTGATCGTACTATAAAGGATAATCTTAACTAAGCTGACCATATAGTTGTTAAGAAAAGTGAAACAAAATGAATGACAAACTTTGTATTTTAAACAAGCGAATTGATTAGCGTAAAGTTATTACTGTATATTTTACCTGAAATCTTAGTTCTCCTACTGGCGGTTCCGCATATGGAAAACTTTTAAACGCGTAGTAGTTGTTCTTTAAGAATAAAGTCTGTTCTACTCTACCTAATAAAATACCTTGATTTAATTTCACCTCTACTTTCTCGTCACAAAATATATTATTAACACTAAAAAGTGCTATAAAATATATTACATGAGCAGTTTTCATAGTTATTGAGTTAACGGATAGTTTTTAATTGATATGATAAACAGCCAATGCATGTTCATTGACTAAACACTACTACTGTAGATAAATGATTATGACATATGTGTACTTTTGATTATCTGTTGATAATAAATTAAATGTAAGCTGTATTATCGCTGTATTATATTTATGTGTATATCATCATATGTATATATACGTGTGTGTATATACAGTTATATTATTTTTGTACTTATATGCACTGTGTATATTTATCATTATTTATAGACTACACCACCGTCAATTTCAAAAATCTATTAATCCCTGCCAAGGGTTGCCTGGAAGCGATCGCTTCTTAGCGATAAGGCCGCCCGTTGTCTTCTATATTTCTTCTTATCTTTTGTATTTTTCTACTTCTGTTTGTCTATACTGTGGTGTAAAATAAAGAGTTACTTACCTACGTACCTACCTATCGTTGTTTGAGTGTAGAATTATTAATTGGTATATTCTAAGAAATAATCCATGCATGTCATATGTACAGTATGTGTATCATTTGTTTGTACCTTGTTCATAGCCTTAGTAATGAATCAATTTAATACTGATCTTGACGGAATGATGTTAAGCGGGCTCTAGGTTCGATTCCTGATATGGTTAATTTCGTAAACAAACTTTCCGTTGTTTACTGTGATCTGGATGTCTGGGATTGGCCCCAGAGTGGTCCGTTGCATATTACGCACAATACAAGCGTAAATTAAAAAAATATTCAAAATTTCTTAGCGTATATATAACATGCGTTAGTTTGCCAGGCGGTGGGGCATTTGCCCCACTGGATGGCTACCACCCCTGGTCTAGAGTATGCCGCCATAACAACCTTGAGTTCTGTTCCGGTATTAGTGACCAGGTTCCAGTCTCTGTTAAGAGAGCAGCAGCGCATTTGTAGCATCTTTGGTGTTGCAAATTTCAATAGGCGATAGTAACCGCTTTCCATCAAGTGGGCCCTCTGCCGGTCTGCTGAACTCCTGCAATGCCGATTTAAAAAAAAATCAGGAACCGGAATATGCCTTTTATATTTCTCTTCTCCACTCCTCTCGGTTTTTGGCATCCCTAATTATGTGATGATTGGCACATCTTAACTTAGATCTACTTTTATCAGAATATAACGGAGGCGGTATTTCAAGAAATTATTATCCACATAAATCCACGTCGCCATACCAGCGTCCAGTATGAGCGGTACGTTGGGCACCTACTTAAGCAGTTTATTTGATTTCATACTTTGCCATGAAGGCTGTCGTGGAGATGAACCTAGGATACCTTTTATCTCCTTTGGTAGGATAGTTTTCATGAGTTACGATTCGAAATGTCTGCTAATAAAAGTTCTTAGAATGCCTTATATCAGTAATATAATTTATATAAAGTTCAACAAATTAATATGGTTACGAGTGCGAGACTCGAATTAAAATGCCATTGGAATTATTATAGAGTTTATTAAAACTATACAAGCTATACAACACAGGTATTTGTACGTGTGTTGTACAGTTTGTATAGTTCTAATATTTATATTTGTATAACCGAACACAAAAAAATCCAAACGTAATGCAGAAGGTCGTAATTCAATAAAATGCGCGAAGTCCGTCACTATTAGATTCCCGATTGTAGTACACCGTCTCGCTTTGATCGTGGATCTCGCTCACTGCCCTCCTCCCTCAATCAAGCCATCGTTTTATACTGCACAAATGCAATGTGTCCGCCCGGCAACGTGGACCGAATTTCCTAGAATCAGTTTGTACTTTAAAATCCGTACATCAGGCTATTGATTACAATACAACAATAGACTGTTCTCTAGAAACGGATGCCAATAAATAAGTAAACAAAAGAAGACGATCATAAAAGAATTACAATAATTTCAATGTTATTAGTTATTAGTTCAAATGCCGACGGATATAAATGTGCTTCTACAAATCTGTACGTGGAAATTGTCTTTGTCGACGCCTACGTTGTAACAATAATAATCATTAAGCGAATTACATACACATACATACATAACTTCACGCCAGTTCCCTTGCGGGGTAGGCACGAACAACAGAGCGATTAAGCGAATTTATTTCAAATATACATTAAAATAACAATGGCTAGATACATTCTCATTCTTCTCTTTATTTTTTAAATTCTATTATATTCCTGTTTTAACTACCAATGAATATTTAAATAATTCAGTGGATTATCCATTTATCCAAGCAGAGTTTCTTTTTTGTGTACATTTTTTATTTGACGTCATAAAACTAGAGCAGCTAATCCTCAAATATTGTATTTGTGGTAATAATTTTTAGTATTTTGGGGACGGCATTTCGAGCCTTTAACGACGTTTTATTGTAAGCGACATTTGGACCTAAGTATATTTTTTGTTGCAAAAGGTATTTTAAACTATTATTTTGTTTTATGACTCAGTTTTTCATTCAGTAGAGTCTAATCTAATTAAAACTAATAGTCTTAAAACAAAATAATAGTTTAAATTGCTTTTTGCAACAAAAAATATACTTAGCTCCAAATGTCACTTACGATAAAATGGCGGTAAAGACTCGACATTGTCTAATGTGTTGTACTTTCTATATAGTACCATACTATATACATATCACATTTTATTAGTTTGATGTAGTTTAGGTATTCGCAAGTTTTTAGGACTAGGTTAAATAAAATCAGAATATTTTTTTAAAAATAAAACAAAGTTACTTAAACACATTGTATTCATTTCCTAAAATAGAGGTCGTATATAACAAAAAACTCATAGTTCATCTTTCGTTCCTTTAATTATACCGTCCACTGCCTTTTCTTTATACTTTGCGAGGAAATCGTCCCAGAACTTGACCCTGTCACCATAAACGTTGGATTTCATTTCTAATTCTTCGCTTATTACCAAGATCTCTTTGTTCTCTATGCTAGCTGGTGTCCACGTAAACTCATCGCCTGGTGGTGTGGGGTTTCTAAATAAAATATATAAATTATTAACATATTTGACCGTCTTTATGGACTAATGGTCTAAGCGATGCTTAGCACATTGGAATGCAGATCTCCCGGGTTCCATCTGCAATATGGTAAATTTCATAGATGAATTTTTCATTATTATTATACTCTGGTACGGGATCAGCCATGGAATTCTAGGTTGCTATTACTCATGAGTCCCACAGCACAAGCATAATTTAATTAGTGATTATAATTAAGTAAAATTTATATTTTGGATTCTATAGAATTAAATACAATAGTTATTTTGTATTCATTTCAAGCTTCTAATCCACGTGTATACTTTTCATGAAAATAAGTTCATATACAAAGTTACAAAAAAGAACAAACAAATACATGGCTGTGAACTGATGTTATTATAATAATAATAATTGGAAATAGTTCTCAGATTCATTATAATAAGTATACAACTGAAATTCTTACCCGGTTTTTGCAAAGTTTGTCCACAGGCGAACCATGTTTCTCAAAACTATCATTTCCTCGGATTCAGCGTCTTCCATTAGTTTTTTATAAGACTTTTTGATTTTCTTACAAACAAATAAATAACATAATTCGTCGCCTATAGAAGCACCCCAGGTTCCTTCTACAGTCATGGCTTCTTCCAAAACATTTTTTTTTCTCATATTTAGTTCCCCGCTATAATCAAAAGCATAATAGTATACTTTAGTTGCGGCTTCAACGTATTTTCTCACAGTGTAGTCAATAGGATAGAAAGAAAACACGTCACCGATATATGTCAAATACTCTCCAGGCCTGCTTATTTTGACATAACCTTCATCGAAGTAAAAATCTTTAATTTCTTGTATTGCTTTAGAATAAACATTTGTATTGATTTCAAATGAACAATTTACTCTAATAGGCCATATAAACAAGAAATCTCTATCTACAAAAGACAAATATTGGGGCTTTCTTAAAAGGCGTTCAGACATTTCAATCGCTTCGCGTGTATTGAAGCCTATCATTACTGGAATATCAATATCAATAGTTTTACTTTCAGGGAGTTGTGTAATTATTGCGTCAGGTCTATCTCGCTCAATCACAGGACCAAAAGGTGTAATAGATCTTTGAATTTTTCTCGCTTCATCTGCATGGACTGAGTGAAGTTCTGCTGCAGTGATTTCATCCAAAGGTATTCTAGACAATTCACTTATAAGTTGCGAACTCGTTGTTACTGTATTTTCAAGCTCATTTATTAGCGCTATAGCTCTATCTTTTGGTTTGCTATTAAATAGTTCAGAGTTCCATGAAGTTCCACTTTGCAATATAGCAGCACTGAATAACCCTTTAGCTTTTGGTGAATTTAGTAAAATATCTACCACAGTCGCACCACCAGTGTTACCCATCAATGTTATTTTAAACGGATCTCCTCCAAATTTAATAATATTAATTTGGATCCATTTCAGAGCTAAAACAACGTCTTTAATACCATTGTTTCCTGGTATCACATCGTCTTCAAAATATAAGAATCCTAAAGACCCGACTCTATGACTGATAGTAACAAGTAATACTTCTTCTTTCATAAAGAAATCTGGACCGTATTCTTTGGAAGCATTGTATGTCATTCTGAACTGTTCATTGAATAGAAAAACTATAACTGGTAGTGCTAAGTTGTCGTTTGTTGGTAGTATTGGAGTGTGGACACTGAGATGCAAGCAGTCTTCTTCGCCGCAGAATCCGTATTGCTTTACATTCCTTACTGGCATGAAGAATTGAGCACATGGTTTCTTCTCCTTCTTAGTTTCTAATACATCACCCCAACCTGGATGAGGTTGTGGTTCCTGGAAATGATGCATGTAGTAAATATTGTCATACCTGTTTCCTGTAGGGGTCATCAATCTTAAAATTTTCATATCGACTTTTTATATTGATTAACAGACACAAGCCTTACTTTTGCTACTACTGCTTTTTAACTGGCCTGTTCTCGAAATATCGGCAACTTGGTCGAAATAAAAAGGAAGTAGCAGTTTAGTGGCTAAGTCAATTATAGTAAGTACAATTACGTAGATTCGAATCTTAGCCGAAGAAATGCATTGGTTAGGTAATTTTTTCTGGCAGAAAACGCTTATGGCTACTATCACTATATGTTAAAAGTGAGGAAAAACATCGTTGAAAAATCTGCATGTCGAGGTTTCCGCCGTGTGAAATCCAGAAATCTGACGTGACAGGCTTGTCGGCTTGTTATATATATTGAGTGAAGTCAGAATAATACATTACTGAAAATTAAATTATTTGAATAATGTCATCAAAATATTATTGAAATTCCATTTCATGCGAAGTGGCAATATTCAATTCGTATTATCGTAAATTCATTTCAACCGTTGGCCTTTGTCACGTTGAAAATAATGACCGCGTCATACCCATTCATCAATTGTTTTACTTTTTAAAATAATTAAAGTACTCTTTTTAACACGATCTTTTAAGTTCCAATAAATTGATGAAAGGTTAATAAATATTGTTTATTAAATGGCACTATACAGTTACAATATTTGTGTAATCGCAGTAAAGGCTTTATAAATTAACAATCTCTTGTAAAATACCCGGTTTCTGTATGTAAGGCCGCTTTCTGATATGTCGGCGTACCGAGGCCTACATTTGTATGAGCGAAAAGCAATAAAAAAAAGAGCGAAAGAAAAAGAATAACATTCACATTGAATTGGAAAACATGATCTCCATATTTCCTTAAGTTGAGACACGAGAAACAAAAAAGCAATTTAATGTCTCATATTAAATCATTTGAAATAAAGAGCCTTTCCTTCTTTGATATAGTACAGAATAAATAAAATTTATATACCTTAAAACGTAATCGTCCAACAGGTGGTTCAGCGTAAGGAATGCCCATAAACGAATAATATTTCTCATCTGGAATTATAGACTTAACTTCTACACCTTCCACTTTACCAGAATAAGTATCCACAATTACTTGACCTTCAACCATTAGTATAGAAAATAATACAAATATAAAATGTACCGGAAACATTGTGGTAATATTAGAAATAAATACATATACGATGAAAGAATAATTGCTGTTTGATTTTATTAAAAACACTGACGTGTCTTTGATAACTGTTAATCTATTTGGGTTTAATTTATTTTATCATTTGACCGATTATTACAGTATTAGTTGGCTTAAGGGCTTCTCTGATATTTATAAGTTTTTGATATAATATAATCATTGTTAATATCTACTGTAAATAATTTGTCGGTTTTAATTTCATTAGGAATGAAATATTTTTAAGACATGTTTTTAGAGTTACTTATAATTTTTGGCTTAAACGGAACCCTTCGTCCGTCTTTGTATGATGTAACGGCCATACGAGTATTGTGATAATAATGACAGCCCTTAATCATCCCACTGCTGAGTTCAGGCTTCCCAATCTTATATAAATTGAATCAAGTTGGCATGGACGCGGTGCGCGTAGGTACCTATGTTCAGTTGCAATATTTCGCCACGCTCGAAGTTTTATTGCGCGCTGTTCCATCCACAAACTACTATGGATACTACGTATGTTCCATCGAAGTAAATATCGGACGTGCGGGGTTGATTTTCTGAAACACCGATTTGAATCAGGTCTACATAGCCTCTTTATTGTAGCAACACCAACCTCTTGAAGAATTTTTGGTAGATACTGATTTTTCGGCCGATAGCGAGGATTCCATTAATGCGGTTGTTTTTCAGATGCATTATGCTTTTATTGCCAATAAAATAAGGTAGTATTTAAAAAAATTATAAATTTGGAGGTAATTTGATGAATTTTTTTCTTAACTTAAAATAAGTGTAGAAATATTAGGAAAAAACACATTACGTCTCTTATCGTAAAGATTTATGATATTTTTTTGGTAAATTATTGATCAGTAAATACTAACGTTTGTATTACGTAATGTTTCGTTTGCACCCCACTTTCGACCTTTTGCGGCTTAAGGGAATGGACACTATCTATATCTACCCGGCACGCTGCAGCTGGTCCGAAGCGGCTTGGCAGCTTTAACACATCGGTTAGCTCGTTGTGCAGGTTTCGGTTTCGTGACGTTTTGCTTCACCGTTAGAACGTGGCAATTATAACAATATGCACATTAGAAAACTGCTTGCTTTCTTGGCCTGGTACGAACGCGCGTCGTTTGAGACGGAGACTTTTGGGTCAAAGAAATGTTATGAGTGATAGTAATATTGGCTTAAGAAAAGTGTTATATTTTTCTATTACAAAATGGAAAACATTAGCTCAAATTTCTCTCTGGAAGACGAGAAAACTTAAAAATAAGGTTACAACTCACAAATAAAACAAGTTATCTAATACCATAATCGATTTATATGAATGGATTTCAACAAATACTTATATGAAAACACTTACACCACACGATTAATTCATTCAGAACAACTAAATAATTATAAAAAATATAAAATAAAAACACATGGAAAAATAATATTAAATCAATCTTAGAAACGCTGGTTATCTTTATACAATCTGTGCCAAAAAATGTATGAAAGCGTATTCGTCCGAGAGGGAATGAATATTTGTATTAATTAAAAAATAAAGGTTTTCTGTATTATAGTGTATTATTATGAATGACTTTTCTCTAATATGACATGTTACTATATTATAGATTCTAAGATCTTGTAAAAGTTACATTTTTACCGGACGATTGCCATTCGCCGTGTTCTTCTTCTACAAATTCACTGTGTTCGCTAGATGTCATTGATATCGGTTCAATTGTAATATAGTGTGTCTCACGAAAAATATCACGCGGCCAAAAATGAAACTAATTATAAGAGAGGACGAGCCTAAAGCGGTCGATTTTGGAAAATCGCTTAGTGAAATTGCTACGTGTCTAGATATATTGGGAGATGTAAGATAGTATAAATTTCCACTTTATGTTGATACTAGTCATGTTTTGGAAAATTTCTGTCTAAACGATGATAATGAGTTAATCACTAACTAATTCAAATATAAATCAGGCTTAATCACTCTTTTACATTATGCCGATATTGGAGGGTTCATTTATGTCGTTGAATTTTAATGAATCAACCAAAGAAATCCACTTATACATATAAGTATACTTGAATCATTTAATGTCATTGCTTGAACCATCCTATACACATACCGCAAGGCCAAGCCTTTCAGTTCTGTGCCTGTCTTTTCTTTTGTAATGCTGATCCGTCTATTATCAGCATTACGCCCACTTTCACGGCAGTAAGTGGAAAAGTTTTTAATAGGATTCTTTTCGGAGAGTGTGCGGTTGAACTGTTCGACCTGATTCCTACACCATTCCATCTTTGGACCACAAGACGCTCTGGTATAAGCCAACGTTTCACAGTGGAAACACTACCAGTGCGTATTAAACGTTTCGCCTCCACGTTCCTTCTGCGTACGGCAGAATTGTGGAGTGCACTACCAGAGTCCGTGTTTCCCGAAAAGTACAATCCGGGTATCTTCAAGTCTCGTGTGAATAGGTATTATCTCGGTAAGCGTGCTCCATCTTCGACCGCATCAACGTCCGGTATTGGACGTGATCGTAGTCAAACGCAAACCTATTTAATATTTTTAAAAAAAGTTACGAAAGAATTAGACAGCGTGAGTATCAAATGTTCAAGTAGTTAGCGTTGACTTTCAATTTATGACTGATAAAAGATTTAAAAAATAAAACATTGTATGAAAGTTTAATTTGAGATTTTTATAAAAACAAGAACGGACTAGCCGACTATGATTGCAGTGTGTTACGAGTTGGGTACGTTTCTTACTATAATAGGCCCGGTTCCTATATCTTCCCGAACGTTCATTTGCCTTATTATCGTTTGAAATTTGACATAAGCTTCAAAAATTCATCCGATGGTAGGGCAAATGACTGAATAGATATAGCAACCAGTGGTTGTCATTCTTCAGTATTCTTTAGACCCTTGAATTTAATTAAAATTTTAGAGTAAAATATTCAAATTAAATAGTGTACAATAATAACCTTATTTCACCTCGTCTTAATAAAATGTAAAAACAGTGAATTTTTTTTTAGATAATGTTCATTAGTTAATAAACTGATTTTATTATAGGGTTAATCCTGGTAGCGTAATGGCCAGCGCTTACGTTCCAAACTCAAAGGGCTTGAGTTCAAATCCTGGCCGGAAGCTTGCACCACTTAGACAGTTTTCTGACCTAATGGGTATATTGTTATAATTACCACGTGCTAACACCGGTGAAGGAAAACATCGTGATGAAACCGTACATCGGGATAATCGACGTGTCAAACCTGCTAAGCCGCGTTGGACAAGCGTGGCGGGTGTACTTATCTGTTCCCCAATAGTGGGAGGCCCGATCCGAGCAGTGGGACGTTTATGGGCTGTTATTACATCAGAGGGCTGGTTAACTCGGATCAGTATAGCGATCCAGTGAGGTAACGTAGCCAGTATTATGGGAACCTTACTCATTAACTTCGATGACCTAGGCTCTGTATTTTACTTATATGGAATTATAAGTAGAATATCATAAAGTTAAGTTTTTTTCATTTTTCTAATTTATAATCTGTATATATATTTTATAAATAATATGTTGTAAAAAACAAAGGTCAAATGATATATTATATTAACAAAACTATTTTTTATTGGACAAGTGACAAACAGTTATTATATTAATTGTAAATTACATTTAATAAATTTTATTAAAAAAATATTACAGTTCGTCTCTTTTCCTTATTGGTTCATGAATAATTCCATCAACAGCTTCTTTTTCCCATTTAGAGATGAAGTCATCCCAGAATTTAAATTTGTCTTTATAAAGATCTTGCTTTATTTCGAGCTGTTTGTCAATATGCAGGTAATCCTTTTTTTCTAGTGTATAGGAAGGCCATTTCAAATCGTCAAGTAGGTCGTCTTTTTCTGGTGTAGGATTTCTGCAAATTGAGGAAAATTAGAATAACAATGTTTATCATGACTGAGGCCGAAAATTCTCAAAGAATTAATAATGGTAGAGGCTTCAAATACTTTCAGTGATAGCTGGCTTGTACAAGATCCGTTTGTTATTTTTTTTATAGATGCTTTTTCGGGTTTCATGGTCAAATGACAAAACCTGTAAAATGTATAGCTCCTACATAGAACCCTTCACTGTGCTTAAACTGAAATACACTTGACCAGTTTTTTATTGTTTGAAGACAAGTGAAGAAGAAAGTTTTCACGCGGGACTTAAGACACCCAAATCATATTTAAAATGTAGTCTAGATAATTTTTTTACCACGGTTTTACCTGTTACTACAATTTTCGGTATGATAGACGATTGACTTATAAAATGGTACGAAAAAGATCTTATCTATAATATAATTGTGTTTTTGTAGTAGTATTTTAGATTCATGTCAGATATCATTGGGCCAATTTTGGGTAATATGCAAAATATGTAAATACATACCTGTATTTAGCAAAATTTGTCCAAATCCTGACCATTTTCTTCTGAATTATTCTTTCTTCTGACATTTCTTTATCATGTTTTAAATATTCTTCCTTCAAACTTGGACATCGGAATAGATAACACAATTCATCACCGGATGCAGCGCCCCAAGTCCCTTCTTGTACTTCAGATTGTTTTAGAATATTAATTTTGTTTTCATTCAAACTACTGTAGTAGTCAAAATGGTAGTAATATAAGTTAGAACTGGAATTTGCATATTTTCGTGCTGTATAATCCATAGCATATGCTATTATAGCGTCACCAATATATGTTATGAAATCAGGTACACTTTTCTTTATACTGATCTCACCATTAAAATAATATTGTTTTAACTCCTCTATAGCATCTTGAAAAGCATCTTTCGCTGGATGGAAAGCGAATTTTAAGCGTATAGGTAATAGTAATGGAAAATCTTTTTTTAGATATGATATAAACACAGGTTGTATTAAATATTGCATACTTCCGAATAAACCTTCTCTGGAATTAAAACCTAACATTATTGGGATATCAATTTTACTCAAACTGTTTTCTGGATATTCAGTAATTAATCCATCGGGTAATTTTTCAACAATTGGACCAAACGCAACAACACTTCGTTGAGTTTCCTTGAAGTAATCTTTTGGACTTGCATGTAGGTCTCTAGAAACTAGATCTTTAGGAGGTATTTCAATTAATTCTTTAATAAGTTGAGTTTGGCTTGGAGTACTAACATTCAATATTTCCCCAAGATTAAAAGCTCTTTCCCGTAAATTCTCTTGCAAAGGGGCTGTGCTCGAGGAAGTACCACTTTGTAATATTATTGCACTGAATAAAGGTTTTGCTTTTGAATGCATAAGCAAATCAGCAAATGCCGCTCCACCTTGTGATCCCATTAATGTTATTCTATCTTTATCACCTCCAAATATTTCTATGTTATCTCTTACCCATTCTAAGGCCAGTACTACATCTTTGAGGCCAGAATTTCCAGGGTAGTTTTCATCTTCAAGCGACAAGAATCCAAATACAGCTAACCTGTGACTTATAGTAACCACAACCACATCTTCTTCGATAAAAAAATCATGGGCATAATCTCTAGTTTTATTATATGAGTTTACGAAATTTTCATTATAAAGAAAAACGATTACAGCCCTGTTATTTTTATCTAATGCAGGTGTAAATATATCTAAATAGAGGCAGTCCTCAGAGCCATAAAAGCCAAAGGATTGTTCTTTTCTTATATTATTATTGAATTGGGCACATGCTGGTTTTTCTTTATTTGTTTTCAAAATGTCGTCCCAAGGTTCTATAGGTTTCGGTGGCTGGAAGAATAAACCAATATGACTAGAGTAATAAGTTTCGATTTATTAACTACAATATTATAAAATTCTAAATATGCCGTGTCTGTACATTGAAAATATGTAAAAAAACAACTGGAACTCATGACATAAGTAATGGAGAAAACGATGCATTTTTTTTTAGATTTCTTGTATGTCTGTCTGTTCGGAATTCATAACAACTACTAGGCAAAATTCGATGCAGTTTCCACTGATCGACAGCAAATTCTTATACTTAAAATCTGCGCTACTTTTTATCCCGGGAATCTCGCGGAATTTTTCCGGGAGCGGTTTCGAAATTGTTCGGGTGCATAAAAATTAGCTTACTCCCACATAGTTTTCATTTAAATGATAGCTTATATTCTTTTTTAAAAGCTGTGATACTTTGTGTCCCGGGAATCCTGCGGGAATTATAATAAAACTGTAGAGGAGAGACGGGAGAGAGGAGTCAAGATTGTAAAACAGATTTAAAAATGGAAAAAGTCAGGAGGGCTAGATCGGACCGCTAAATTAAAAAAATACAGCCTTTCGAGTTTTGGTTTTTTTTCTGTTTGTCTGCTACAGCATGACGTGAAAACTATTGAATATATTTAAATGTAATTCGACACAGAGCTATCTTATATTTCGGGTCAACACTTGGGATACTTTTTATCCCGATGAATGACATAGTGTCCATGCCACGGGATAAACGAAAGGTGCTAAGCTGAAAGGCGCACTGCGGTTGCGTCTTTTTGGTTTCTTCGTTACAATACACTAACAAATATAGGTAACACGTCGTCGACAATGCTGGTTATTAATAAAAGTAACTAAAAGGTTCCCGATGTCTCATTCTCAATGGTTGGGGAGCAATTTTTTATCCGTAACTTTTATTCACTTTCCTACTCCTTTCCTTTTTATTTCTTTTTAGTTTTGTTGAAAGTAAGAGTTAAGATATTGACTATTTGCTATGGGTGCACGTATAAATAATTAGCAAGGAAAACTGAATGAAGCCCACTATCACATCAAGTTTTTAAAAACAACTCACGTGTCAGCTAATAGTTCGTTCTCAATAATGTTATTATTTGAAAAATAGTTGTAGGTAAATGCTACATTTTTTTTTATTACTCTATTCTAAAAGTACATACATACATACATAACTTCACGCCAGTTCCCTTGCGGGGTAGGCACGAACAACAGAGTGCCATTTAGGCTTATTCTTACACACCTCACTTGCCTCTTTGACAGTTTATTCTAAAAGTCTAGTATATAAAATAAATTGTTTCTAAATGAATTATATATTATTCTGTTAAAATTTACCTTAAACCTTAATTCTTTAAGTGGAGGAACTGCGTATGGTATACCCATGAATCCATAGTATTCGTGCTTTTCTAACAACGTAGTCAATAACTTTCCTTCAATTTTACCATTAGTAGTATCTACTATTGGATTTTCTTTTTCACAAAGCCCGCCAGACGCTAAAAATGAAAATACGTAAAGAATTAAACATGTTTTAAACATTTTGCATAGCTATTCGAATTGATTAAATTTATCGACTGACTGCAATACGTGGTCTATAATGTTGTATAGATAGCATTATCTTTATACCTAATCAGGACATATATAAAGTTAGCAGCACAAATTGGGGGATTATAAATATTGACAAGCAATTTGGAACAAGTGGCCGTGTAAGGGTCGGACTTGTATATATACAATCTGATTGTAAAAACAAGCAAGTATAATTTTTCAATATTTTAATTTACCATTATATATACACTACATAATATTGTCACGCCTGTTTCCCATTGGGATAGTCAGAGAGGTCGATGGATCCTCCACCTGCTGCGTTCCTGACAAACACTTTTCGCTTCATCAACTTTCATTAATCTTTATGTAGAGATTAATAAAAGTTGATGAAAATACTTGCTTATTTAAAGTGATTTTTACATAACCTTTCTTCCTTTCTTAAAATATCTTCAATCTGATCATGGTGAGCACGTCGCTCTCTACCGGCACCAACTCTACCAATCACATTGCTGTCATATACTTGTTTTGTGATTCTGCTTACATTCGTTCTGCCTACATGTCTAAACCACCATAAGTATTCCTTTTTGAGCTCTTTTCACTGCATCTTATTTCAACCCACAACTATTTCTTTTATCACACTGTTTCTTATCATAACACTTATATTAACCTTAAATATGCTTCTCAAAGCTCTCATTTCAATTGCGTTTACCAGACTTTCATGCTTCTTCTGCGATACCCAACTTTCACTTCTATAAATAGCGTTGGTACTAATATACCTTGATGGACAGCCAGGCGTTACAGATATTTTCCGGCTGTTCATAAAAGAGTTTAGCGTTCCATTTACCTTATTACCTGATATTACTCTTCTTTCAATATCACTGTCATACTTTTCATCTTTTGTAATTTACCATTATAATGGTGTAGAAATACTTAATTAATATATTCAGTAATCCAACTTCGATGCTAAGGGTAATTTTGTAGTATCTTTTTTTTTTCAGGAGATCAGCAGACAGACAGACGGCCCACTTGATGGAAAGCGGTTACCATCGCCTATGAACATTTGCAACACCAAAGGTGCTACAAATGCGCTGCTGCTCTCTTAAGGGAGACTGGAACCTGGTCACTAATGCCGGAACACAACTCAAGGTTGTTTATGGCGACATACTTTAGACCAGGGGTGGTAGCCATCCAGTCGGGCGAATGCCCTACCACCTGGCAAAATTCATATGAATTAAATCATTAATAAATAAATTATGAATACCTACATAATTCATATGAAGTAACCTACAAAACAGTCAACTTTCAGGACAATATTTCTAAAATTAGAAATTTCTATTTATGATTCAGGACCCCTTCAAGTTCGGAATTCAGATTCCAATGTCAAATGTTTTAATTTATAGGATCTTACGTTTTCTTCCTTTTATTAGTTTATAACGTATGTATATTTTGATATAAGAACAATAAAATGTAATAAAACATTAAAATGGTCACACATATGGGAACATAAATAAAAAGTGTAAATATTATAATCCTTATTAATTCTGCTAACACTATTGGTCAGCTTCGGTAAAAATTTATAAATAAACTAGAATTTGGCACACGGCTAGGCTGCGTGTCAAACTGTAGGTTGTAGTAGCTTTATTTTATAAAAAAACTTAATTCGGTTTTATATATATATAACAACAGCAATGAAGTTACAATAAAATCAATGACATGTTGTTTATAACTCGTAGGTATTTGCTAGTGAATTGAAATACGCGATTGCAGCGCCATCTATTCAGCTAATTTATAATGGAAACGATACAATTTATCGAGATAAAAAATATGTTCATTCGAGATATAAGCCAGCTCTGTGTCGAGCCTCATTCATACATTTTTAGTAGTTTTTAAAGACGGTGCGATCGCAGCGTCATCTTTTTCGATATTTACATCTAACCCGCGGAAACGACGCCATTTATCGGGATAAAAAGTATCTTAAGTTGCGCCCCGGGATGTGGACTTGCTCTGTGTCAAGTTTCATTTAAATCCTATAGTTAACACCTGATGCTTTAACAAACACATAGACAAAAATTCTAAAAGTTCTGCTTCTTCGTATTAGCCATCCTGATGTTTTTCATATTTTAAAACGCATTGTACAAAGTCGAACCATTTATAGATTTATAATAGTATAGATAGATTTCATAACATATTCATGGACTTTAACATTGTTTTAAAACTGTGCGCAAATTACGCTATTGCAATAGTTTTCTTTCATACCATTCAAGATGTTTATTTCATCGTCATACTAAGTCAATGCTAGCAATATGTACAATATTCAAGTTCATATTATAATATTCTACTTTGTAATGTATATATTCAGCAATATTGTTACATCTTCCGAAATTATTAGCATTAATGTAAATGGGACCATTTTCATAGGAAAAAAAATAATGACTATTTACGGGGAAAATCTTTATAGTGCATTTTGGAAAATACCTTATGCTGAGCCTCCGATTGGAAATTTGCGATTTAAGGTAAAAACAGAAAGACCACAATTAAAAAAAATAGTAATCAGATAAGCTAAAATTACTTTATATTTTACTTGAAATTAATATTTAATTGGCTTTGTTTTTTTAAATTTATTAATATAAAATATTATAAAATTTTAAAAATGTCTACATTGAAACAATTAAAAAGAATTAACTAGAATAGACTATATAAACGACGGAAAACACGATGCACTTTTTTTAGATTCCTTGTCGGTTTCCTCGGGCTTCACGTAAAAACTACTGGGCCGATTTTGACGCGACACTGATCGCGAGCTAACTCTTTAAAATTTGCGTTACTTTTTATACTGGGAATCGCGCGAGAAATTTTCTGGGAGTGATTGAAAACGAGGAGATTGAAAAAAAAATCTAAATCCAATGAGATTTTTTTACTAATCGACAGATTTTATGTAATAAAATTTGTGATTTTTTTATTCCGGCAATCCCGCGGGAATTTTCCCAGGAGCGGTTTGTAGTTGTTCTGGTACATAAAAATTAACTTATTCTGGCACAGTTTTCACTAAAACGATAGCTTACATTATTTTTCAAATGCTACGGTAGGTACTTTGATGCTGGGTTCCCGGTAATCCCGCCGGAATTGCAAGTCAAGCGTGGATGAAGTCGCGGGCATATCCTAGTACAACAGTAAAATACTATACTTGTACCATGGATTAAGCAACGATATGTATTCTATTTTATTGTCTCTGATTTCAGTCTCCAAAACCGAACATCTGGCCGCGTCATATCATAAACAATTTCAGCATACCCTACAAAAACACGTGTTCCACAAATTGCAAAGAAGATTGTCTTTATCTTTCAATATACATGCCTTTAAAGTATCAAACTGATTACCACCCTGTCGTAGTATGGATTCATAAGTATTCCCATCAATATACTCCTGATTTCCTCATTGATGAAGGAATAATTATTGTTACTGTGTCGTACAGGACATCTATTTTTGGATTTTTGAATACTGGTGATAGTTTCGCGGAGGGGAACATGGGTGCTAAGGACGTAATATTAGCTCTTAGATGGATAAGAAATAATATATTTATATTCCACGGTGATCAGAATAGAGTTACTGTTGTAGGGACGCAATCATCGGCAAATTTGGTCTCGTCATTGCTATTAACGAGTGTGTCGGAGGATTTGTTTGCAAGAGTCATCATTCAAAGTGGGTGTGCTCTGTCTCCTGCTGAGTACAAGAGCTACAGCTTTGAAATATCCAATAAATTATATTGGAATCTAAATGGATCACTCAAAAAGTTTAATCGCACAAAATTGTATGAAATTCTTAGTAACGCCTCCATCAGTGAATTATTGTTAGCATCTGAAGAATTATTCGATAGTACCGAAGTAAGAGACTGTCAGAGATTGATTAATTCTTTTGGACTCACTGTTGAAAGGACGAAAAAGGGGGCCTTTATGAATAAATTTCCATTAGAAGTGTATAAGAGCCGACTCGCAAACAATGACGTAGAGGTGATGCTGGGATACACAAGCCTCGAATGTCTTTACAAATTGAAGGGTTTTGTGAACAATAGGAAGTTGTTAAAGTACTTGAATTATAACTTCCAGTATTTGTTGCCGTTCGAAGGGAGGCAAGACGAATACGAATCTAAACGATACAAGAAGATCAGGCGTAAAATAATGGATTTCTATTTCGTTAATGGCACGATAAAGGAGCGGAGTCTGAGACGGTACACAAAATACGTTTCGGATCAAGTGATTTATCCTCTCATTCGACAAGCAAGATTACATACGGGGGTGTCGTTTAATAATGTTTACTTATACAGATTTTCGTTTAAAGGCTCCTTAAGCGTCGTTTGGAATACTTCAGTGCGCAATTTGAATTGGGGCGGGGCGACTGGTGGTGACGAAATCTGCTACCAATTCAGATGTAAATCGGCGGATGGCAACTACGAAAGTACTGAACCCAGCGAGCGGCGGTTCATTAAGAAAATTGCGAGATTATTGGCGAATTTCGCTAGATTCGGGTAAGGTTAATGACGTCGAAATATTTGTAGTAAGATTCTTATTTTCATCAAAACGGATTTTAATTTAAGTAGTTGAAGATTTAACTAGGAATTGTATTATTTTAAAATTAAGAAAAAGTAACAAAGCTATTTTAGTGTCAGGTTTCGTGAATAAAATCAAATTAGTAGTTAACTGATTTTAATTCTTAAATTTTTCATAATCTCCTTTTTGAATAGCGATTGTATTACACTCCTTACATATGTCTAAAAAACCAAGAAAAACAATATATTGGTTCTTCATGTAATCTATACTAATATTATAAAGAGGTAAAGTTTGTGACGTTGTAGGGGTAATCTCTGGATCTATTAAACCGATTTAAAAAAATCTTTTACTGTTAGAAAGCTACGTTAACAGGGAGTGTCATAGACTATATAATATGACGCTATATACTACGGGAGCGGGACAGAGCGCGGGTGAAACCGCGCCGGGCCGCTAATTTTATAAATTTTTAAAATCATTAAAGAATTCTTGCAAGTTTGTTAATGGTATAATCAGTGTAACATTTTCAGAAACCCCACTCCAGATCAAAGAGATGATCTTCTGGGCAGATTGAAGTGGAAACCGCTGCGCCCAAGAGCTACTTTGACGGGTTTAAACTTAGGACGAACGATAAAAATGAAAGAAATTCCAGAAATAAAGCGGATTGAATTTTGGGATAACCTTAAAAAGGAGTTTTTCGACGATGACGACAATGATGATTCAGTGTATGAAAATTTTGATTAAACTTTTTTTGAACTCATAATACTGTGCAATTAATATAATATTACAGTCGAATTATATCTAAACATTTAAAAGTAAATGTTGTATATAGGACTATAATTGAATTATAAAATGTGTTAAATTTATTATGTATAGAAATTATTTAATTTATTGTATTCTTAAGTATCTTTATTCTCCGTCAAAAACGTATTGAATTTAATACTGATGGTTTTCATACATAGGTTGTTTGGATGTGTACATTTTCTGCTTACCATTAACAAGTGGAACTAGTAACAAGATAGACTAGCTAAGATTATGGTGCAAGTTCCTCAGCTAATATTCGAACCTACATCATTTCAATGAGATGCAAATGCCTAACTTACTACATTTATTTACAGCAAATAATCTAATACAATAAAAGAACACTTAACTTATTCTATTATTGGGACACTATAATGCATTATAAAGTAATTAAAAATACAATATAAACTTAAATATAAGCTACAAACTATACTATATTAAAAACTAAAACTAAATAAAAAAGCGAAAAATAGCTAAAGAAGATTAACTTATTTATATTGTATTCTACCCATTGTCCTTCAAGAATATAAGTAGATTACTGCGCCTCAATCAGTGCTTCTATGGGCAAGATGCAAGGCTGGCTACGTTTCCTCGCTGGATCGCCTGCCAAAATGCCTTAAGATAAGGTACTACGATTATCTGTGCAAGAACGGAGAAAGAATAAAAATTTCTATAGCCGGGCGGGTTGTCGTAAGAGGCGACAAAACCACCTTCACATCGTCTGGATGGCTCCTATCCCTGGTGTGGAGTATGCCGCCATAACAACCCTGAGTTGTGTGTTCCGGCGTCAGTAGCCAGGTTTCAGTCGCCCCTTCGACGTTTGTAGCACGTTAGCAGTACCTACTTTTGGTGTTGCAAATATCCATAGGCCACGGTAACCACTTTTCATCAAGTGGGACCATCTGCATGTTTAATAAGCAACAAAAAAATTTTTTAGCTTTCGTACAAAAAAAATATTTTTCTGGATTTTTCTTTTGCTAGTTACCATGGACTTTTACTACACCAGGGGTTACATGGTCTTACTAGCGCACGGTGGGTCTCGTAGGAATTATATGACAGCATTTTTAAAAAACCTCACGTCGAAACGCTGTCAAAAAATGGGCTCGTTCCGGATCCGCATAGTGTCTAAGAGAAACGTTCTTGAGTACATGAGCGAATCCGCTCATATGCGAATATAGGCATAACAAATCAATTTACTGATTGGTTTTAGACGAAATCTCCTATAAGCACGTTTTACAAGACCATTTTGTGGGTTTACGGGTTTTCGTATATTACATGAGATTGAAATGGTTTAATTCATTAGGGGTTAGCTATTGAATGAAGTACACGAATGGTCAATTAAAGTTGCAGGGTAAATGAATATACATATTTTAGTTGTATTATCATCTAACACACTTGAAAGCCGAATACTCATTTTTAGCAATATGGCATTTTTTAAGTAAGAGAAGGATAAGATTGTATATTAGCGGTGACTTAAGGAAAAATAATCATAGTTCAGCTAATTGCCAATATTTCTTTGTTAAAACAATTAACGAACGTTTATCCTACTAGTCGGCTTTGAATGGGAAATGTGCAGGGGATAAGTGTATCAGCCCGGGGTAAGGTCTAGCCACCTTACTTGTATGTGGCTTTCCGTGGAAATGCAGTAATATGGGAGTAATTGCAGTGGCCGGTATTATCCCTTGAATGGCATTGCCTGGTTTTATCCGATATCCACGATGGACTACCACACCAGGAACACATTCATAAGTGAGGTGCTAGTGCCACCCCGACCTAGCAAATCCCACACGCCGGCCGCGATTTTTCCCCCTTGCACGGCTGATCGGATTCAATTGGATTTCCCCTCGTTAAAAAAAGGTACAAGGAACACATAGGCATAAAACCTTAATTAATGTAATAAAATTAAAATTGGATAAAACTAGTAAAGAATTCTGTTGGCTCAGCGACGTAAAATATGTCTTGGCCTCCGATACTAGAACACAGCATCTTTATCTATCCTGTGCGGTTTCATGCAATTGAAGCTCAGACAGGTCAGTGTTGACTTTATTAATCCAGCGATATCTGGGACGACCGACCCGGACGTCGTCCGATTGTTCGAAAAGGCTTTCTTCCTGAATGTTTCTGTCCTCTAAAATAGAAAAGATAAAATAGAAAAAACCGTACAAATAATCTTTGACATTTCAAATACGACAACAAAAATAGTATCTATAAGAAAAAATCTGGTAACTATCTACTTTTGTAATGAATAGCATTATCTGATTACATGTCCATCCAACCTATAAAATACCTCGAAATAACCTCTATTGAGTATAAGGCGGGAGTTCATTCTAGCGGCTCTATTGTTGTTTATTGCAAGGAATAAATAGATCATTAGATTTACTACGCCCTAAAATGGAAAAATAAAAAAAACACGAAATAGGACATCATTATCTATTCTTCTTTCTCGTTTAGTTTCTCTGAACTTTTTTCTGGTGAACAGGTGACATGTCTCTTAATTTGTTGCCATCTATCTCAAAGTTGCGTAAACAAACAGATGAATTAGACACTTTTCCCCGTTATTAAAAAATTCCCCGTTATGAAAATTTCTAAATACAATTGTGTGTATATTTAATTATTTATCATTTAGCAAACACCCTGTTTGGTCAAGAGTGATAACTAAAGAATAGTGGTGATTATTTGAAAAAATATGTCTCTTTTTGAGAGCAAGATTATAAGACGAGTTTATAGGACTACTCCTCACACTTGCACCGGCTTATAACAGAAAAGAGACTACTCTCCTTTCTATTATGAGCCGGTGCAATTACTTACTTCTAGCAATTCACGAAGGCGAGCAGGATTTACTCATATTTGAAAATGTACCACGTACAATTTTTATTACGATCATGTGAATGTATAACGGAACAATCAGCGTTTACTACAAGTAAAGCCCGCTTCATGAATTGTAAGAATACTTACTAAAAAGAATTACTTAAATTGAGGCGAAGCGTCTTAAAGCCCGGCACAACTAACTAACTTCAAGCTATTCTTATATTATTTGGTTTTGTATGTATGGAACAAATGTATGCACTACTCAACACTACATCGCTGAAAGATAAGAAAAACAAAAAAAATGTTTTAATTGCTCTGTTTAAAAATTTGATATTTTGATTTAGTACTGGCTTATATATATTGGGAATTATTTTATAAGAGCACGTATGTATTGGCTCCTGGTTCTAAGTTTCGTGCTACCGTGCTATCTTTCCATTTTCACGTGCGTCGCACACAATATAACTTCCCTGAATCGAAAGAAAACTCTGTCTCTCTGCTACTCCATCGTGTAACCTCGCCTTAGTATTGGGAAAATAACATGTCATTGAGGTAGATAAATCATTTTACTTTTAGGTTATGAGGTGCCATTAAGAAATAAAGGGAAAATAATATAGGAATGTATTGTAATCTATCAAGTTACTAAGAGTGTTTTGTTCTTTTGTTACTATCTTTGTGTCTTCTTTTACATCATTGATGGGTCGAATGTAATTGTTGTGTCGAATTATTGGGACAAAACCTATAGATACAACGTATAGCCATTGAAGTGTATTATTTTTCCGATAATCCGGTAAAATTTAAAACGATAGTTGTATGTATCATGTCCCTGTTCCATATGTGATAATATTAGTGTTAGTGACTGTGGCGTCATGTTTATAGCGTTAAAATAACACCTTTAATGATTGGTTACCTTAGTATACACACTGTACATGTGTTATCGGTTAATGATTAACATTATTAACAATGAATAATATCACATCAAGCATTAAAGTCACATCTGTGTGACACGGTCACTGACTCTAAATCCCAGATGGAGCAGTGAGGTGTTACTAATTCGCAATAATATGATTTTGCCGAATATTATTTCAAATATTACTGTCGATTGCGGCCTGAAATAAGCATGAAATCTCCTCGATACTAGATGCAGCTTTAATTATTGTTTCAGGCTATAGCAAGCACTTTCAGAAAACGGGTCGTCTGTCTATTGTGCGATTTAGAGGATAAAAAAATATCTTACACAACAACCTAGGGACTCATGAGGGCCTAAAGCGAGCGACCGCTTTTGATGAATCGCTTAGTGAAATTGACACGTGCCTGGATGTAGGTGTAAGACATACTCAGCATAAAGTTCAATTTTATTTTGATCATTTTCATATTCGTAATACGAATCTACGAAAATGTCTGTTTTAACCTCTTGATCAACGCGGGCGATCAACGCGCACTATCGCCGTATTGCATTACACGCACACTTCACAAACAAATCAAGACACACAAAGAGCCTAAAAATTAATAATCCAGGCACAGAAAAGAAAAAAAAAACACACATGGCACTAGATAGGACAATATATATAAGTATAGATATAAGGCCCGCACTGCACATGCACTTCCTCACAACACCAGCCTGTAACAGATACACTTTACATTAGTATAAGTTTAGTATTAAAACTAGAATAAATTAATATAATAAGTTATTCGTAAGATTCGTAAGAAGACACCTCAACACAAAAATCAATAAATTAATGTCACACACAAGAACCAAAATAACTAATAAGCGTGTTAAATTCAAAAAATTAAATCTAGAAATTAAGTTGTAAAAAAAGGGTACGGAACTCGAGTCCGTAGAATTGTTAATAATAATAAAAAAAACCTCTTGATCTCTAATCAATAGGATTGAAGACAGCCAAATGTTATTTTTTAAATATATATGCATACTCTAAGTTTTAATTACCTGGACTAAGATTAAAGCTGCAATAGACCTTTTTTTATTCATAAGTGAGTTGTGTGAGTTGAATCAATAACTCACCACTGTGAGTTGAATCTTATAGATTTTTATAAGACTTAACTCTCTGTGAAGAGTTGTTCCAAGCTTGCAATATAAAAAAGGTCGATCGGAGCTATCGTTTTAGTACAGGCAATTAAAAATCAGAGTATCGTTTAGTACGGATTATCTAGCAACTTTTAACTATTCATGACATTATTATATAACCTTCAATTAAACAATAATTTACAATAGAATATGTCACGACAGGGCGATACTCTGTTCATTTTTATTTGTTTTGGCGATATTTTGATAAAATTGCACAGTAATTTTTATACACAACTAATTTTATTATATAACTTTGTCTGATTCCTATCTCTGTTTCGAGTACACCCAAACCACCCATTGTATGTCATATAAAATGGTCGACCCCGATTCTCTATTCAAGTTCCACGCGGGACCGATTCCTCGAGAATCAAAATCCGATACAGCGTTTCGCCCACGTCATGTTTATAAATAGGCAAGCACCGTGAATAATTTCAGGTATTTTGCACGGTAGACGATACCCACACGTACTTGCTCAACCTATTTTCACTGAATAATGATGCGGTAAGGTCGTTTGATAAGGGATAGCGAGATAGTAGCTATTTTGCAATATTCTCAATTTATTATGATGAATTGAAAAATTTATATTAATTTATAAGTGGATAATTTGCATTGTCATAAACGCGCTCCTTATTTTATAATTTTGGGGTTTTGTAGCCAGAGGCATAAACGAAGCCCTTACGTTTTCGTCAGAGATATTATTTATCCGAACTCGATTCTGTAACAAAAGTTTTGGAAGGTATGGACTCTATTTGTTTTTATTGCTGGAGTACAGCAGACTGGTCGACGGCCTATCTGATGAATGATTACCGTGGCCTGTTGGAATCTTCAACAAATAGTTTTTATTCATTTGGTGCAGCATAATACTGGCCACCAAATTTTATTTTTTTCTATTTAGAACATAGATGCTCTTTTGTTTTTTATCTGTATATATTTTCCCCCCTATTAAAATCGTCATTATATGATCTACGCACGTGCAGTTTTCATTTATAATTAAAACCATTACAATCCACAAAAAAATAACATTTAAAGAAGTGTTCAACATATAGACATCTGCAATGTCTGAGGTGACACCGACGTGCTGCCAGCCTTGACAAAATTTATAACTTATTCCAAAAATACAAGGCGGCAAAAGAAACTTTCTTGAAAACCGTTGCGTACACATGAACTGCGGTAGTAGAAAGGAGGAAGGCACCATTCTGTACAGTTCCTCAGAACACTCCTCTTTACACAGACGATAGATAACGCAGAAAGATGGGAAGCCTCTCCGAATGCCAATCGGATTTATTATTATTAATAGAGGAATTTAAATGTTAAATATGACATATTATGACAGCTAGCAATACCTACCCAACCTACCTACCTTTACAAGATAATTAGGTTGAATAAGGGAAGATTTATATTAGACCGGTCCGTGTCCGGGCCGGGGCGGGGCCGGAGCGGAGCCACTCCGTGCTGCCCGTTTATATTACACCGGGTGCTAAACGGGCGATACAAAATGTATGTAACGTTTCAAATTCGTGCCCCGTCCGGGCCACGTACACGGCACGCCCCGGATACGGCCCGGTCTAATATAAATCACGGGCGATACAAAATGTATGTAACGTTTCAAATTCGTGCCCCGTCCGGGCCACGTACACGGCACGCCCCGGATACGGCCCGGTCTAATATAAATCACGGGCGATACAAAATGTATGTAACGTTTCAAATTCGTGCCCCGTCCGGGCCACGTACACGGCACGCCCCGGACACGGCCCGGTCTAATATAAATCTTCCCTTATATCCATTGAGTAATTTTTGAGGTATTTTGTATTTTCGATTTCAGTACCTAAGGTCTTCTACTTTAATATTCAAAATAGATAATATCCAGTTTTTTTGAGGTGTGAATAATTTGAATAATTATAATTAACTTAAAAAAATCTAAAATGCTCTTAACTAATTTGCGCCCTTATTTTTACTACAGAACGATATCATCTTAACTCGTTATCTTAAAAGAGAGACACAAGTGACACGAACAAAGGCGCCTAAACATCTGTTGAGAGCACGCATTGTATGTTAACGATGCTTATTGCTCAGTTGTCTTGGTTAGGCGCACTGATAACAGCTACGTCTAATTGTAATTCCTGTTATTATTTTGGTATTCAGGTTTTTGGGATTACCGGCGTTTTGGCCAAGTTTTTTATAGTAAATCCTCTTTATTTTCCATTTAACATGTATGGATTTTTTTAAATAAAAAAACAGAGCAGCAGGTAGCGCTGCGTGAAGGTTTGTCAGCTATACTGCCGTCCATCCGCTGATACCGGCGAAAGTATGTGGCAACAGCGAGGGCATAGTGCAGCGGCGGTACCTTGGCGGTGTTATATGCCCGCGCTGAAGCTTCATTAGCTTGGCGTTTATCGCGTTTATTCGTATTGAGGCTTATATGGAGGGGATCTATGCCGTTAAATAACATTCATTCATACATAATTATAATGAAAATACTATTTTGCAAATCATATTACCTAAAATTAGCGTACAAACATAAAATCGTCTAAGCGGCTCGTTTGTTATTGGCACTGGAATAGGACGCGGTTGCTTCAGCGACTACAACACCACGATTTGACTAAAAGCTCTTAGTAGGTATCAAGATAAAAATTCTAAACCGTTCAGACGTAAAAGTTTAATCTTTTGGCAGAAATCAGTCCTTTTTCCTACAAGTTGAATCACAGTAACAAATTCATGGTGATTTAAAGTGAAGTTGTCCCCTCGTAAAACTTTTTAATCAGATTGTATAAAGTTCTTTTAGGGACGACAGATTCTTTTATAAATTGTGTTTCATGTGTTGCAAACCTTCCCGGGTCTTTTGACAGTTGTTAACACCGTTAAAACTATGTCGATAAGTGGATAACGAGTTAGTAGTTAGTTTTATGTACTTGTTTATTATTTTTACGTGGTCAGAATTCTCTATTACTTATATAAATTGCAGGTAACTACAATACTAACTTTGTGTTGACATGTTTTGGCTTCGAGGGATTGAAGGTTGTAAGTATGTAAGAATATTAGGAGTGCCAGTCATTAAGTAAACCAGCCACACGGGTCATTTTATTTTCATTATTTATTATTTAGGTCATATCTAACTAATATTTTTAAAAAAGTACTAAAGAAAAACACAATTCAAAACTATACTTACAAAATAACATAAATCTATAAATAAAAAATGGACTCCAAATCGCTATCGGCGGGGAGCGTCCAAAATGCTGGCCGCATTTCCGCGTTGGATGGCAACGCTAATTCTTTGCCCTAGGTACAAGCCAGCCTTTTGGTCACGCGAGACCTCAATTAGACGCGTTGAGAGGTCTCGATAGAGATGATGAACTCCAGGGTCTCGACCCCCGAAAGCCACAAATACGTACCCACTACCAATGGACATATATTTGCGACATTTCAGGGCCTCCTGGTGTGCAGCAGCAGCCCTGGCTGTCACGGCTGTGTCTGGAAGATGGGACGCCGCCAAAGTACCGACACAAGTTGCGTCTCATACTAGGGGGCGTCCCATCTTCCATGGCACCAATGACATCCCGTCTGGTCTCTCACCACCGTCGCGGCACAGCCCATACAAAACGATTTGTTCTTTATTCTATATTGGTGTTGCAAACCAACCATGAAATTAAATCATAATAAATAACAGACTGTATCAATATTATAAAATATAATGATATAATTACGAAATAAATATCACTATTCATTTGAGAGGACTAATAATGATCAGAAATTATCAGATTAAAGGAGATTATTGATTTGACTTGCTTGATATTAAATGGTAAGAATTTTCTAAACGGACTGCCTGTATTGTGATGGAGGTTTAATCACGGAGGAAGTGTCCAGACCAGATTACTGAAATAAGAAAGATTCAGTTAATAAAAAAATCTCAGTGTTTTTTATAATTAAAATTTATTAACAGCTCTAACTGCTAGGCGTAACTATATATATGTAGGATTGTGATCTTTTCCGAACGCATGAGTGGTTTTAATGTATATAGTGTTACCGAACGATGTGTGAGTAAGAAAGATTGATGATAATTGCAAGCTAAGATAAACAACAGTCGATGTAATGAAAAAGACAAGAGACGATCGAATGGAGTGTAGCAACGTGGGCAAAGAGTACATTGTATATATAAAGAAACGTGGGTAGATAGCTTGATCTATGAAAAAGGCTGGATCATTGATGTAGCAATATATTATTGCTACATGGATGGGCTTGACGATATTATTCAAACAGATGTAAAAAAGATTAAAGATATGTTTTATCTAACTAAACAGTATTTCTTATTTCACCTCCACATACTTATGTATATATTTGTGTAATATATCCGTGGGAGTGTACATTTAGCGAGCGGCTTGTTCGCAACTTCGCCTTCCACACATTGATCAAAGAGGCGAGCAGAGCAACCACATTCAGGGCTGCTAAAGCAGGGATAACTGCGTAAGGGTGCTTTGTAATGATAAACTATATACTCATCCGTGGCTTGTAAAGCTATGTTGATTCATAGTACGCTACTTAATATAATTTAGAGTACATAAATCGTTAAAATATCCAAAACAAAACGAAATTAGTGGACGTATTACAAGTGGCAGCGAAGTTAAAGTAGACGTGACTGGATCACGTGAGAATTAGATATAGTAGACCCATTTTTATCTATAAAATTTTAATTAACACTACACATTCCTATGCCCGCCGGCGACTGAGAGTTCATCCACACTTCCTTGACACCTGGAAGTTAGCCACTGTACGTGGCGCTCGCTCGTTTATGCCATACGTGAGCAAGCTGTGGAATGAGCTCCCTCCCTCCCGCGGTTTTCCCAGAGCGCTATAATATGGGGCTCTATAAAAAGTCTCAACGAGGTAAGCAACGCATCGGCTCCCTTAGTGTTGCAGATGTCCATGGGCGATGGTAGCCACTTGCCATCAAGTGGACCCGTCTGCCAGTTTGCCTATAAACAAACATAAAAAAAAAAACAAAAAACATCCGGACTAAATAATAAACAAAAACTGATTTTACAAGCACCAAGGACCAAATACGGTACAAGAAGTATAACATTTTAAGGAACACACCTGTGCAATGAAATGCCTTGAGACATAGGAGTATCTCTATCAACAAATATTTACAAAAAGAGTCTTAAAAAATTTATAGAAAACCTTATTTAAACACATAAGACCTGAAAGACCGACAAACAAATATTAACTCTGATATTGTATCTTTATGATTTCTGTAATTAAATTATAGTGTAGTACTTATATAATAGTTGTTAATTAAGTTGGCTTGTAATATGTATGTACTTGTTCTTTATTTTTTATTTTACTTCTTTGTAATTCAATTATACCTAGACATAAGTTGTTAAAATCATCCTCTCAAAAAAAATCATTATGCCGGCCTGCGCTATTAAAATGTGTCGGAACTATTTTAAAACGGGAAAGGATAAGGATGAGATGTCATTTAATCGGAAAACTTAACACTTTTCTCATGATTTCTTTGTAAAAACGTGAAATTTAATTTCGACATTTTCAAGGTTATCGAATTGATTGATGTTGTCAGGTGACAAGTGTGACCTATTTTCCAAAATTTGGGGACTTTTGTTACGATTTTTTTTATTTATGAAATATGAATAATTGAAAAAATCTATAGAAAACAGACATGTAATATTTGTGTATCCGGTTTTATTAAACTAGTTTTTATTACGTTTTAGACTTCCTAATGATCCAATTTTAGCATTTTTTTTTTTTTATTTTTTTTTTATTGCAGGAATTCAGCAGACAGGCAGACGACCCACTGGATGGAAAGCGGTTACCATCGCCTATGGACATTTGCAACACCAAAGGTGCTGCAAATGCGCTGCTGCTCTCTTAAGGGAAACTGGATAAAGCATATTGTTGGACAAAGAGATGGATTTTGATAAGAAGTATTTTGAATCATTTTCGCAATTATTTTTGCACTATGTTTTTTATATTTTCTTATCAACGGCACAGTTGTATTGAAATAAAGTACCTGAAATAATTATATATGATCGTGACCGATAAGATGTAAGTTGTGTGAAGGATAATTAGAAAATTTAAGAATACTTAACCACCATATAAAATTATTTCTAATCTAACCTTAGCGCTTTGGACAATATAAACTTTTTAATGTAACCTTATGACGTTTGACATAGAATTGACAGAATGCGTGCTGCAAATATCGTCAAAGAGGATGTAAAAAAAACTGAATATCGTTTAAAGCAGATGCTTCGGTCGAAGTTATCTGTACTAATATTATAAAGAGGTAAAGTTTGTAAGTTTGTGACGTTGTAGGGGATAATCTCGGGATCTACTAAACCGATTTTAAAAATTCTTTTACTGTTGGAAAGCTACGTTAACAGGGAGTGTCATAAGCATAACATGACGCTTTATACCACGGGAACGGGACAGACCGCGGGTGAATCCGCTCCAGGCCGCTAGTAATATTATAGATAACTCTTTATTGTGATAATTAAGATATTACATTTTGTCTATATTCTGTTAGCTGCATCTCCATTAATTCCTAATAAAGAAATAATGTAATATATTAATATGATAAAAAACAAATTTTAGTTCATAAAATAATCAAACTAAACTAGTTTCAATAAAAACTTTTAGACATAAATATTTTTATTTTTATAATAGCCCTTTTCAAGTAGTTTAGTTGCTCTTAAGTCCCTGCATTAAACTAACCCGTGTACCTACTCCGTAATTCCTACTACTGATATAAACTTTGGATTACACATAAAGCCTACTACCCAATATAAACCTATCGAATCGTTCCAAGTCTACTATTACAAATGATTTCACTGACTTTTAGCGCAGGATAATCTTTGGGTTATAAATAGTCATCTAATAACCTTCGTGAACATGATGTGTAACACAAAAATAATTTGCCATTATGAATAGTTTATTTAGAATTATTACATTAGTATTGGTAATTAACAGACTTATAATTATCTGTACAAGCATTTTATTGCGAATTAAAATTACTACATGTGCTAAAATGTGTTATGAATTCATTTGTGCATGTATTTTTTTATGGTTCGTTCCAAGACACACAACTTTTGTTGTTAATACTTTATTAAAAAAAAACTAAAACCTCTGAGTAATATTAAATTATATCACACAAAGCGATTAAATCATAACGATCATTTAGACTTTTCACTTACATAAAAAAAAATTTTACTATAAAAAATGGGGTAATATTTTTTTCCTGATATCCCGAAAACGCAGAGTGAATTTAGCAACGCTTCGCGTTTTTGATGCCGTTTTTGCCGGTGTTGTTTGTTAGCAATGCTCCCTTCTTAAATTACTCGCGAAATATCGTATGATAGTTTGTTAGACTTCTTAATTTGGCAATGAAACATCATGCCACTTTTAAAAATGGTTTCCCCGGCACTGCGCGAGGCGGAGGCCCTGTTCGTCTTTCCGTCCCGCGCCCCCCTTGCTTGATGATTTAAAACCAACGCGCCTCTGGCGGGGCCCCATTCTTGACTCGAACAGCTGTCGCGTTTATTCTATTTTAAATTGAAGACAAAATATATTAATTTGAGTAGACTCAGTGCGTGCAATATGAAATCAGGTACGTAGATTCTCTCTAGAACCCCTCTCTTTTCTTCTTCCATGGTAGTAAGGTTTCGTTTACCTTACAGACATGGCAATCTCCTCGTTCAGCCACGCCGGCAGTCGACCGCCAGACAGGCGACGATGCCTGATTGATTAAATCATTATTGAAGTCTTTTTCATCTTCCCTTATTAGGTAAGTTTTCTAACCTTTTCGAGAACTACGTATAATATTTAGAAGTAGGCTGTGCAACGTCCATCTTCTCCTTCCACCTTTCGAATTAGTCTCGATGCCTGCCATCACAGAAACGATTAGTTGACGAGTTTATTTAATTATTACGACTAATTCTCATTTTCCCACAAACAGTGACAATATAATAACGTGCCTTTATTCAACTGGAATCATTCTGGAATTCCAGGGGGCCACGTACGGGCACAAACTACCTTTCATAATCTATGTGGTCGGCCAGCACTCGAGCCGACCCATTTGAACACATTCGATACCACATCTTCTTACTACGCTTCCACGTGCTTCCGACGCCTGGCTACCGGCTCACGAAGGTCTCGACAGTTGGAGCCGCCTTCGTAGTGTCGGGGCAAAAACTTCCTGTGACACGTGAGCGGGATGGCGCCCAAGATCTTCTTAATTAAAAACTTCATTAACATTATTTAAATATTTACGGTCTTACATTCACCGTATATTTCACAGGTTAAGAACCAGTCTAGATGTCCCACGCCCTTTTGATAATTCTCCTGGACAGTAGTCCGTTGGTTTCAGACCAGGTGACCAGGGTTTAAGATCTGGTAGTTTTCTCTTGTCTTAGTGTTTAAGAATAGTATTTACTTGAGCGTGCCTATCGTGCCGTATACTTACCTGGCTCCCTAAAAGGAGAATTAAAGAGAAGAAGTCTTAGCTCTAATTGTTTCATTCCATCTACCCCCTGTATAGAAATCGACGGTCTATTCCCGGCCGCCGATTCCCATCATAATTTTGTATGTATGTATAATATATTTTATTAGATGTATATATATATATATATATATATATTACTATGCTTCATGTATGTATATAATAAAATGTATTTTTAAATTTATTTAGAATATTGTACAACTAAACCCTGCCCTAGCTTTTATGCCATTTTCTCTTTCCATCCCAAGGTTGTCTGGAAAAGATCGCTGCCAGCGATAAGGCCGCCATTTGTACTTATTGTAAGCTGTTTTTGTGTATTGTTTCATAAATTTGATTGTACAATAAAGTATATTCTATTCTATATGTTCGGTTACCGGGAAGAGATCGCTCTAAGCCATAAGGCCGCTTATTGTTTTATCTAAAAATATTGTAATTAATGTATTGTAACTGTTATTTTGGTGAGCAATAAAGTGTTATCTACGTATCCTGAATGACAATTTTATTTATAAAAAGCGGCATACAACTCCAAAAATGTCCAAAAGTCGCGATATCAAAAGTTCGTCACCTTAAAGTCGACTTGTACTTGCAGGAGTACAAGAAACAGTACTGCCAATATTTTAATAAATCTTATGTTTTGTTAAGTTTATAAAATTTAGAAATATGAAAAAAGAAAATTCCAGTGACGACAATGATAGACACTGAGATTAACAATAGTTTTAATCATAAGAAACAAAGAGGATATAATTACTACACTTATCATAAATAATAAAACTAATAAAAATAGTTTTACATCTCTAAATAATCTTTTTAGTTAAGATAGAAAATGACACAATTTTGATCAAAGTAATTTTAAACTTTATTGTCAAACAAACGGTTAAACATAATTTTTTGTGGAATAGTCTGTCCTGTGAAGGTAACATGTGCTCGCGGAACGTTAAATGAATCAATTTGAAAACTGGCAAACCTTTTCACATCGCGACTGTACCTATGTGCCTTTAGCCAATGTGCATATTATTTTAAACACCATAATACATAAACTCTTTCTATTATAAATCGACTTACCAACTTTCATTAATCTTTCAGTTAATAGCTCTTAAAGATTCATGTATGGTCCATATCTTCCACGTTCATCAAATATAACCACAAGAAACAAGAAGAATAATTATTGTTCTTCTTAATTTAAACATTGGTACACCACATTCATATATAACCCACTGCGTTGAGTGCTAAGGCTGCGTTTCATCAGGGGTTGTTGGGTCCATAAATCCCTGACAACCTCTCGCTGTATGTGTCTGCTTTACTATCCAGCTATATTGCTGTTTATTCGGAATAAAGGGTAATTTTACAGTTCCTTAGCTATTTTGTTAATAGTGCCATCCTTACACATTTGTCATATGGTCTGTTAGTCTGTCTGTGTTATTATAGTATTGCAATTTTCCTCAGAAACCATTGATTGGGTCTACATTGATGAAATTTAGTAGGAAGATAATTTTTTTGCTACTTCACAATCTTTCCTTTCACCTTTTCTTAGTCATTTGGGGTGGGCAATATGTCTTTCTCTCTTTCATCATTCATACAATGCATCCAACTTATTTTTTCATTTGCCACTTTATGATCGTATAGAATCTATAGAGAATTGGGAAAAAATGAAATTAGGGTTGACCATATACTTTTTAACTTAGGATCAAAAATAATTTATTTTTGCCTACAGATGTGTGGGTAGATTATATATAGTCTTAGGCTGGTTTTAGAGTCACGCTAACCGCCCGCGCGAGTGACAAGCGCGTCTCGTAAGCGCGCTTATGACCTGCGCGCAATTGTGGAACGAGTTTAGTATGACGCGGTTCACCGGCATTTTGACGTTTTGATTTTGTCGCGAGATACTGCGTGCGGTCACCATGACTGTGTAACGCACATTGGACACAGAGACTTCTTGACAGCGCGCGGTTGAAAAGCGCCGGAAAACCGCGTTTTCACTATGAAATGGTACAAGGCAACACCTAGCTCGTGGCTCGCATCGCTTACCACCCGTGCCGGCGTAAGCGTGACTCTGAAACCAGCCTTATGTTATTTTAGTTACACTCGATACACCATGAAAGTAAAAATTCATCATGGAAAATCCGTAGATAAATAATTATATGCATTCCCAGTTTTGAAATAATAATAATTTCCTTATCAATCCATTCGTAAGTATACACATGAAAGTTGGACTAATCTTTCATGTCTGGATTTCCCGGATTAATGTAACAATTTTCTTTTGTTTCCATCCCCAGTAGATGAGATAAAAGCCTGGTTGTAAATTACAAGCGGGCCACGGATAATTAGGCCGCGGGCACACGCCGCGTTGCACCCGTAGCGTGTTGCCATGATAAGGGCTCGTTTACGCGGTATCTGGGCTCATTATGCTGATATATAAATTAACTAGATATTATCCGCGACTTCATATACACTATATTTTTTTTGGAATAAAATTACCGGCAAGTTATACAGGTAATAATAATATAACCGGCTAACAAACGCACACATAATATATTCCCAAATTAAGCAAATTACGCTAGAATTATGAATAACTAGACACTTTTCAGTCTTGGAGTAGCTCTATTTTTAACCGATTTTTTAAATTCGTATTTCTATTAGTTATTTATATGTAACTATTTTATACTTTAAACACAAATTTGCCCGTGAAAATACTCTAGACAATATTAAATAACAAATAAGTCTCATATTTTTAAAACAATTAAATTCGTTTATTTTTTACAGCTGACGTGGATCGTGAATGAAGTATGCCTCATTTTCATCAAACTTACATTATATATATATATATATATATATATATATATATATATATATATTCAGTACCAGACTACAAAGGTTGACAACGATGAGCTAATGCTTACTGCTACTTATAATTGCTACAGTGCGTCTCACAGTGAAAAACCTGCGCTACAAAATTTAACTAATCACACAGCCCAGCCACGTTGTTATATTGTTTTTATAATGTATTTAAATGTAAAAGTTACATTATATTATAATATTATTCTATTTATTAATACTATTAAATTGGAATCTTTCTTAAATTATTTTATCTTTCTAACATTTAGTTGTACGTTGTACCATGAACGTCCATAGCGCCCCGTTCTTCTGCGGAACTACTTTCGTGAGACGGAGTCTAATCAATTATTCAAAATGTCGAATAGAGACTGCCTTATTTTACGAAACAGATTTATTGAAACGGGTTATTTATTACCCTATGTGATGTTATCGTAAATTACAATGTGCCCACACCAGCATACAGTGTATTGGGATTAATAATTATGATTCACACATCGCCGCGTTTAAATGTTAAAAGGGTTAATTGGCAATTGAAACTGCTGCAGAACATCCTTTTCGCTGAATAAATACAATCGCGCAATAGTTTGTAGTTTACATATTACCAATAGACTATGTTGATGACGGCCCCCTTAGATCACTTTGTATTGTTCCTTTATATTTTGTAATATTTTCTAAATTCCAGAAAACAGGTTGCAATTAACAATAAGAAAAACAATCTCTAAATATACTAAAAACGTATATATAACAAAATACAGATAATTTATTTTTAGTCTAGTCTACACCTGTAACTGTAGATATGCAGTCCACGAACCCGTTTTCAGGGCAGATAACGGTGAAATCAATTGAGAAGCTATTGTTATGTTACAAAACGTCGTGGCCTTGGAGACTTTAAGTCTTAAACCAATTCATCTAAGGTAAGTATTCAAAATTATGACGTCATAATTTTATACAAGTAACAGGAGTCGAGTAGCCTTAATAATTTTATGAAAAATAAATAAAATTATTTCTATCATATTATTAATGTCATAAAAACGTCTATAGGCGACTTTCCATTAGATAGGCCGGGCCGTCTGCTTGTTTCTGCCAATAAGAAAATATTTATTGCAACCACCCTTAATTATTTCCAAGATTAAAGCACTCCATGTATTTAGTATACGCGATATACTTTCTTGCCAACAATCATGCTTATAGACCTAGGTGTATTTGAAAAAAAAATACAGAGATATACATACGTAGACACATGGAAGGGTTAAAATGAAATGAAATTGAAATTGAGCTCCAAAAATAAATAGTTGATCATATTGTATATTTTATTTATAGAATTGCAATCAATCACTTTAGATATGACAGTATCCCGATTTTGTTTTTACAATGTCGAGTGTACAGCCCATCCATTAAATTGGATATGTTAAAAGCATATTCCCGTTATGGACTTTTGGAGGCTCGTGTTTCAGTCTTCAGATTGGTGTTAATGATGATCGATTATGTTTGACTAAGCTGTGACTCTATACTCAATGAATGAAAGCTTACCGAATTTCTTCTTTTTTAATTCTGAAGGCAAACATTTCAGCTTATGGAAAGTAGTTACTGCCGCCTATCACAACACCTAGGGGCGTTGCGAACGGGTTACCACTCTCCACTTTTTAGAGAACACCATCTCGTAGCGTACAGGGAACACCTCGGCGGGAAGTTTTTCTCCAAATCATTATTGTATGCGGAAACGTTCCAGATTACCGTTCTATTCTCTATTCTAACAAAATCATGTTTTCACTGGACAATTGTCATTTGCAACATTCTTCTTTCATGTGCATATAACATTGTTTAACGGAGTTTAACACTTTCATCTCTCCGGAACATTTAAAGCTGAATACACGAAATACCACAAAAAGGTGAAAGAATTCAAATGTTAGTCACGTAAAGTATTTCTCCGGCATATGTTGGACAAATGAACATTTTGTTGGTAGCGAAGCGTGTTTCAAATTCTTCTATACCTAAGAATGTTTCTACAAACATTGTTTTAGTAAATATAAATGCTTTTTGTTTCAAATACCACCCAGAGGTAACATTGTAACAGCAACCCATGTTGATAATTAATAATAATATTTTTTTAAAACATACAATATAAACCATGAAGCAAAAATTCAAATGTCACACTACGTGAATTATGTCATCGCATTTTCATTTAGAACACTTCGGTGCAGGCCCACTACATAGGTAGGATGTTGATAGAATCTCTTCATTATAAATCATTGCACAAAACTTCCGACTATAAGTTTTTTTTTTATGTGTGCACAGATATAGCTCGCCGGAAGAGTTCGCTTTTTAGCCATATAGATAGATATATGGCTAAAAAGCGAACTCTTCGAAAGAGAAGCCAGTAGGAACTAAATTGCATAGAGTTTTATTAGGCTGTAAGCTATACCCGCCGTAATAGCCTGTAGGTCTCGTGATTTTTTGTAGCAACTCGACCACAAAATGTTTGTAAGCGTTATTTATAATAATATTAAACTAGCCCAAAGTAGGCCGCAGCGTCAGCAAAACGCTGTACGTTGAATCGTACAAAATATTAACTATATGTTTTTATCTATCTATCTAATCTAGTTATTAAACCATGCACATACATACTCATCTCTTTTTGAACTACAATAATAAATATGTGAGATGTACACACATCACTAACACATATCGTTAAAATTATAATAGATATGCACACAAGCGTTTGTTTTAAGTTTCTCTGTGCCCTGTAACCGGAGTCCAGCACTCACCTCTGTCAACACAATATCCGTTCGCCTGTGTTTGACTTTCTTGAAAAGACTCCCCCACACTAAGTGCCATTGCACTTTATTAAAATATAAATAAAATATGTGATATTGCTCTCACATCTCAGTTGTGCAGAATATAGGTATATTGTAGGTAGAAAAAAAAAATAGTCGCTCGCCATCACAGTAAATACTTTTAAATAAAATGAATCAGTCTGCCTAAAAACTTTTAAAATGCCTGTGATAAGGTGTATTTTTAATTAAATACTTTTTTAGGATTTGTTAGGAATGGATAGTACATCCACCATGTTGGTATAATTCGGTTCGGCGGGTTTGACACATCAGTTATTTAGATGATAGTGTTACGACCTAGACGCCGACAAAAACAAATTCACACCTGCATACCTGTAAAAACACATTTTATTACCTTTTGGCACTTGGACTTTTTTTGTTTACTTTGTGTTTAAAATTTGTGATTAGAAAACAGCCCATTCTGCCATCTTTTATGGCAGTCATTAGCTGTGTGTTACGGATTTAAAGTACAAACTGATTCTAGGAAATTCAGTCACGCGGCCGGACGGACATATTGCATCTGTGCAGTATAAAGCAATGGCCCGATAGAGGCACGAGGCAGTCGAACGATAGCCACGAGCGAAGTAAGACGTGTGACTACAATGGGAATTTTTTGGTGACGGACTTTGCGCATTTTATGGAATTACGACTTTCTGCATTACATTTGGACTTGTTGGGTTCGGTTATATTTGTACCTGTGTTATACATGTTTGTATACTTCTAATAAACTCTATAGTCATTCTAACGGCATTTTAATTCGAGTCCCGCTAAACTTGTACTAAAAGTAATCGTAGTAATAAATGTTAGGTTCCATTTCTGTTTTCTTTCACTGACAGCATGTGGTATTTTTAACAATAGGTAAAATAACTGCCTAAGTGGTCGATGCTTTCCGGCCACGAATTCAACCTACGTCTCTTTTGTCCGTAAGAAGAAAAGCCTAATTTGCACAGCTTTGAGTATATTAGAATGTGTTTCTATGCTGAACAAAAAAAAACAACACAAAGGCAAATTGAAAACCTTCTCTTTTTTGAAATCTGTTAAAAATGTATCCTACATCTTTCAAAATCATTAACTTCATTGCTTTATGAAGTTACATGGTAAGAGTGTCTTAAGAATTATTAAATTTATATCTCATGAAACAAACTGGGTAGCACAGGAAATATAAAAACGTGTTAAGTCGACTTTGAGAAGTTCTCAAGTGTCGCGGTCTTAATCCCCACCCTTAATTAATTAAGTTCGCTTATAAATGGGCGTGGACGGAACCCTTCTGCGTCTTTAGCGGCGAAGTTTCCGAATTAAAAAGATAAGAGAGGCTAAAACTGTGACGTTTCACTAATGCTCGGGCTCCATCTGGGACAATGTTATAGTTATTGGCTGTGACCAAATGCGTCCAGTTCATAGTGTAACAAATTACACCGTTAGTTATTAGCTACATTGGTGTGTATATACATAGTTTGTCTGTTAATATTTAAAGTCATTCACAATTATTAACAATATCGCATAGCAAATAGCTAACTGAACTGATCGTGATATCTGTGTGATATGATCACTAACTAAAACATTATCACAGAAGGTGCAGTAACATTGATTTTTATTAGAGTTCTACAGTGATTTTGGTCAAAACGCATCATATAACCGTCAAGCCTGCCGCCCGTTGTGTGACAGACATTATCATCCTAGATATAAACTAGAAGCAAAAGTAAATGTAATAAAATTTGTGAATGTTTATATTAAAATCAGACCCAGATCGTTATAATACAGATGATACTTGAAATTTAGTTACAAAGAAATTTAAAAACTGTGGAGAAAATGACAAATATTTTATGTGTAGGCGTATCTTTAAAAGTAATGACAATGAACAAAGTAGGCATATTAAAGCGTCCCATTTTCGTTATTTTTCTTACCTATGCTACCTCTACGAGTACATTCATAAAGTGTCTAAAGCCTGTGTGAAATACTAACAAATAAATACAAATAAGTATATAGAAATACCCATAGGCGTCGGTCGTAGAAATTTCTATCATGTGGATCAGCTTTTTAGTTGTTCTCGAGCAATAAAAAATATATAACAATAATAATAAGTTTATATGAACTAGAGAAAAGTTCTTGAAGAAAGAAACAAGCGTTTGCCGCGTTTATACCTAGTCTTGTCATAAATATTGTAACAAAGAATTCTTTTTCTGTTGCAAATAACATTTATAAGTTTTACAGTGTGTTAGTTTAATACATAAATATAAAACAATTTAAAATATAAAAAGCTTATTAAGTGGTCTCAATTGGCTGCAATACAGTCCTTTAAACGTTGAGGCCAGTTGTCAATAGAAGCACGCACTCTTTCCATGGGAAAATTCTTCACTGCCAATCGTATGGATTGTTTTAGGGACTCTAAATTATCATGCTGTTTAGAGCAAGCTGTACTCTCTAAAACTGACTATAAATCATAATCCAGCGGATTAAGATCGGGACTAGACGACGGCCAGTTTTCAGCTCTGATGAAGTCCGAAACGTTCGTTTCTAACCAAGACTGCGTGAACCGAGCTTCATGACCTGGCGCCGAGTCTTGCTGGAAGGACCATTCTTGGTTATTGAACATGGTGTTGTTAAGAGGCTTAACTACCTTGTCAAGAATGGTATCTTGATACACTTGTGCCTATGTTTTGATACCTTTTTCACAAAAATATGGCTCAGTCACTCCTTCATAGCTAACACCCCACCAAACCATCACTGAAGACGAATAATGCCCACGTTGCACTCTGTCGACTAATTGAGAAGCTTCCTTAGAGCTTTGAGCATAAATACGGTCATTTTGTTTGTTAAAATATTGCTCAATTGTAAAAAATTTCGCATCCGTAAACAAAATTTTTCTGTGAGCTCCCTTTGCGTACCGCTTCAGTATTTGTTTCGATTTTACCACCCTATTCTTTTTTAAATTATGAGTTAAGAAATGACCAGTGCGTCTCTTATAGGTTGCAAGTTCTAAGTCACCTTTTAAAATACGCGACATGGTTCTAGGTGATCTTCATTTCCCGAGATAAAATCTTTTGCTTTCGGACAGGATTTCTTCGAATTCTTTCCCTTATTGCTTTGACCACCTTTTTCGTACGAACACTACGTGGACGGCCAGATCTTTTTCTGTCACAAACAGAGAAGCTCTCATTGTACCTATTAATGCCCGGTACACAAACATTTGACTAATACCAAGCGTATGGAGAGTATTAAAAATTGCATTTGGCTCCATATCTACTTTATGTAATGCAATCACAGCGATTCGGTTCTCTTCATCGCCCCACTCCATTTTAATATCGCAAAATGCAAATTAATACAAAGTATTGGCGCCAAAATGAGAAAACACAATGAACAATGATACAAAAATGACAGATTCCAAATTCAAATGTAATGTTTTGTTTCTTTTTAATTGTAACAGTATTTATGACCAGATTAAGTATTTAATTTACTAAGTCGGTTTTGTGCCCTTCTTGTAAAACTTTTTCCTTTCTAGATACACTCATATTATAAATTCATTTTCGTCGCAACAAAGTTAGAGATAGATAACTTTTTTTGTACATCAATACAAAATAAACTTACAGACATATTTATATAATTTTGCACTAGGGCGGTCTCTTATCGCTAAAAAGTGATATTTTTCAGAGAACCCTAGGAATTAATAGAAATGATAATAGCGATGGTGGTAACATATAGTTGCGACTTTTTATATTTTGATATCAGGGGCTTTGTGACGAAGACTTAGGTGAGTAACGACATGTCGTACCCGACTACGGGGGACCAAGACAAAGTCTCCGTCTCCGTGCTTACTTTAGCCAGCTGGCACGGAGTGGAGTTCACTAATAAGACTTAAGGTCCAGGGGTGGAAGTTTTTTTTTTCCAATATGCTACGTTTATATATATAAAACATATTCGACTGTGGCACAAAAATCTCATTGTGCCGCAGAGTCGTGCAAATACATTTATGATACATAGTGACATTTTAAAAATGAATTTACACATTATTAATGTCATATCAAAAATAGGACCAGAGGCGAGATTCATTTGTTTACAGCGAAATTCAAGGCCATTTATGTATAATGGCTTAACATTGGAAGTAGCTTCGGTGAACCTGTAGCCACCTCAGCCAGTTACACCCATGTTGCCTCTCGACAATTATGTACGTAATTTTTTGGGACCCATGCGAATGGCGAGTCACCGTCTGCCCATTTTTCCATGTTCCCCAAATATTGCGACGGGTGGGCAGACACCATAGTCCCCATAGACCCAGATCCCTAGTTTTACTAGCAGTTCATCCCAGTAGCCCGGTTTTTGTTCTCATTTCCTACAATAGTTCTACACTGGCCGAGGCTTGTCCTTGGATTAAGTCAAACTTGTCAAGGGGCCTCTACGTCTTGGCCTTCCCATGGCCTCATGCAAAACTTGCAAAAGTTGCAGGAAATACAAATATTATTATTACTTTATTTGATTTTTAAGTTATTTAGTACGAAATCTGACTTTGATTTAAGGCTACCATTAAGCAACTAGTCGCGTACAACAAAAATCCTGAAACATATTAGATTAACGTAAATTGAGAAAAATCATTTCACTTTACGTCACGTTTTGACCAGCACAAGGCCTGTGCGTGCCAGATGCCCTCGTAAATAAAATGTAGCTGGAAAAGTAGACAATATTTTAGCCCACAAAGAAAATAGCGAAATAAATTTTTAATTTTGGGCCAACTTTTGTGGCTGTTTTGTGGCGTAGAAAAATGTCACGTCCGTGTAATTCTGGAGCATAATGGCGATGCACGTTTTACTCTTAAACATTTGCTTGTGTATGAATTTATACAGTTTCAGTGGAAATCTTTGAACTCTAACTGGTTAGGTCAATGTATCTTTGGTTTTTAAAGGGGAAGAAAGAATAAATATGTTTTCAAACAACGATGTTTAATACTTGGATCTTCACAACACACGGTAAATTCTTTCACTATGAATACGCTATAATTAATATTATTGTATTTTATTTTATTCGGAAAAAATAAGTATGTAAGACTATTGTTTTATGCGATATTTTGAAAATCATTTAGAGTTTAATGTTTCAAATTATTCAGAGACTCATAAATAAGAGATTTACCACATTAGAAAAGAAGAATACCTATAGATTTTAAATGGAAATTAATTTCATTATATTACCTTAACTTGAGACGTTAGGCTGAAAATACCCATTACATTAAATTTCTTACAAAATGTCACTTAGGTTAAATAGCCTATCACCCCTCGATATGTTTCTTTCTATCTATCCCGCTATATACATAATTGTTTTACTAATTGTATTAGGATTAGATGAGTTAAACAAGTAGGTATTCTTATGTACAATACGTGTGTATCACTGAACTCCTAAGCTGTAGAATCGTTTTTGATGTCATTTTTTATGTGTTTGAGTGGGTCCTGTGATGGTTTAGACTTTAGTTTCACCATTATAGCCAGTAGATGGCGCTGAAGTCACGACCCAGGACTGATGAGAATTTTTGTTTGCTTAAGTGAATTCCTGGATGGTTGAAATTAATTGGATCCAGTAGGTGATGCTGCAATCGGGTCCTAAATTTGTATTCTTTCAGGTCAGGACAACCTCTACCAGTGCTGGTACTGCAAATATAAAATAGTGCTTTAAGAAAAATATCAACGCCGAATGTGATCCTTATAATCCAACCTAGTTCCGCTTTAACCCTCGATTAAGGACCGATTTTTAATCATCAGATAAAATTTATCAGTCGAATAAATTATAACCTGACTAAATTCAAAGTAAAATAATTCAACTGTTTTAATTATGCAACTGTTATTTTTAATTTTCCTATGTTTTGTTTTATTTTAACATTACCTTTATTTGGTGATTGAAAAAGCGTCCTTAAGTTTATAAAACTTTCCGTCGCCTAGACCCGTTTAACTGTCAGCGATTAATGTGATCCTAACTCGGCGCCTTATTACTTTTCCTAATGATGATTGTATGAGAAGAATTGCTTCCATCTACTTTATTTCCAACGTTACTATCAGACTGTTGACTTCGACCCCAATTTCAGGCGATTTCTCCTACGAATAATGACTTAGAAGCCTCCTTACTCATTAAATTGGGACATTTATAAACGCTTTGTAAGAGTTTAAGCTTTTCGTCTGAAATTTAAAATCTTGTTTAATAGTTAAGGAATTAGTTGTAATTTTTTATTCGAAGTGTGGCGCAGGCAGTGATTATTCACAAGACCCCTGAATAATAGGGTAGTTGACAGTCAAATGAACATTTATATTATCTAACAAAAAGCTGAAGCGGTCTAGGTTTTGTACGATTTACGACACCAAAACTTTAAACAGTCAAACAGCGTATTAAATATGATTAAAAAATTAATTAATATTATCTCTATAGTTATATTTTAAAAATATGATGATAAGAATATATGAACAATATATGAACCTTTATTTTATATGAAAATTGTTTTAGAATTTGTTACAGAAGGTGTCACCTAACCAATTAATATTACTTATATTATTTGTAGATATGTATATACGAAGCGTGTGCTTGCCGGTACGAGTACTATATATACTATACGATTTAAAGATTCTTGCTAGGTATTCAAATTAATGTTTGTTGATGCCTATCAACATAAGAAAATTTAATATAATGTTTTATGTGAATGTAATAGACTTATAGTTAGTTATTTTTAAATTATATTTCTCTTTTGTGGAGTTTTAACTTACCCTTGTGATCTTTTTATTAAGATTATCTGTTAGACCGTAACAACAGCAACAAATTAAAGTCAACTAATATGGTGTATGGAATTTCGTAGTATTTCCCTTTAATCTAGTCAAAAATCATATAAACTGTAATCAGCGAGACCTACGCCCAGAAGTGGACTGAGATGACTTGGTGATTTTATAGGTAGTACCGGTACGATTCTCGAGCGGTCTCTTTGGCCCACGGACAGTGATACTGAGTTTCTTTTCGTTCTTAAAGGGACAAAAACAATATTTTCGATATGTCGGTAAATAGCATCACATTGGCTACGCCCAATGCTTTAGTAGATTTCTATTATTCCGCTGACCGTCCAAGATCCGTGCCGGGAACAATGACTAGCGTAAAGTAATTATTTTTATTATGAAAGCAATTATTTACTGAAATGTTGCTTTATAACCTCACTTGTAATGTCGGAAAAGAGCTGATACGAGCATGCAATTCCACGTATCGAATGACGTGACATAAAAGTGACCGTAATGTTAAACGACTTGTACGTAAATGCGTACTATCTCGGGAAATGGCGGTTGCTTTGAGAAACATGGAAGGGACTAGCCAATAACAATTTCTGTATTAGTATAAGTCCATTCGGACCTATACGCATATCTCATCTACAGCTATCTGGTAGTTTATTGAACACAACAAACTTTGATCGAAATTGTAGATAGAAAACTATACAAACTGCGAATTTAAAACTAGTTTAACTTAGTCGCCCTGTAATTGTATATAATCTTTGTAATGGCTTATTATTATGAAATTATATTAAAATTTGTGTATATTTTTCGAGAAATATATTATGATAAATAGCTAAATTATTATTAACATGGGAAGGTATTTTCACATCATAATAAGTATAAATTGTTAACATTGAAATATGTATCTCCAGTTCTTTTTGTTTCAAATATTATTTTCTAAATAGATACACATCTTTTAATTTTGCATATGAAAATATCAGGTTTTGTGTAAATTAAAATTTAACGTTGCAATTTTTCATTTAATCTCTGATAGTTCCTAAACGGTACGTCATAACAGTTTGTTACGTATCTCGATCAATTGGTAATTTAATCCTTTTTAAAAGTGTCCACCTTCCATAGCAATTTATCTCAATTTTGAGGTTTCAGGGCAAAGCTTCCCCATAGCTTTGCACGAAGCAGTAATTAGTGCAAATATTATATTGTACATTAACCCTTGCGCAGAGAGAAACGATCATATTGCTCTTTGGCGGTCAGCGTTCGTAATAAAGTGTGGCTGAAGGCTTATAATCCAAGACGCAATCATGCGGTTTATTGCTAGCAACTCTACGATGTCTTGTCGTGTTTTAAAGCTTTATTTACAACTAGAACCTAGTATTAATTGCGACACAAGTGTACAAACTAAATCTCATATGAACTTAATGTTAATGGGTTATTGAGATTTATTAGAATTCTTTGACAATAATAATTAACGTAAAAGTATGTAAGTAACGTATAAATATTAATAATAATATATGACAAATACCGGAAGTAGCTTTGGTAAACCTGCAGCCCATCTTTCTACATCCCTTAGCCATTCACACCCATGTTGCCCCTTGTCAATCTTGTACGGCATTTTTGAGGCCCATGCAGAAAGTGGCGAGTCACCGTGTGTCCATTTTTTACAAGGTCCCTGAACATTACGACGAGCAGACGCCATAGTTCCCATGGAACAGATCCCTAATTCAATTAGCAGTTCATCCTAATAGCCTGTTACATTTTGTTCTCATTTCCTACAATAGTTCTACACTGACCGAGGTTTGTCCTTGGGTACATTTTTATATGGTGTAGACAATCGCCGGTCAGCGTCGCCCCGCATTTAGGTTAAAGTCAAGGGGCCTCTACGTGTTGGCCTTCCCACGGCCCCATGCAAACCCTCCAAAAGTCCGGGCCATTGTTATGGCCCGTGGTCTTAGAGGTATATGACAAATACAAAAATGTAACCTTCCATTTCATAATGCTAAATATTGTGAAATTAGTAGGGTAGTGTGGTGTAATAGTGCGCGATTCAAACATTTTTTCAAAAATAATTTCATTTCGGAAGCGTAATTCGCTTCCTCCCATGAACATACAAACAACAGAAGTTAGCTCCAAACATTACATTGATGACCTATTATGACATATGAGGAATCTTATCGACCGCGCAATCTTATGCCACTCTACCCTATTTATTATTACTGTGTAGGGTAGTATGGAGGAGATCGCCTTTGACTAAAAGACCGCCCACTGTTCTTTTATGTATGTGCAAGAAACTAATTCATTCATTTATTAGGGATTTGTTGTCATTAAGAAAAAACAGAACACATACTTGTCAGGTTCGTCCGTGAGGCTCTTTCTGATCCATATATGTCAGAGTCATTAGTCTCACTACTAATTAAATTTAAGTATGTGGATGAAAAATTTTCGGTTGACTGTCATACTTCTTCCTCCCTCTATCCCACCTTCCTTGTCCCAACCTCATATTCCATTCCTCCTATCCCATCCCAACCTAAAGGCTGGTAACGTTGGCTTCTTCTCTGATGTTGCAAACGCCTATTAGGCGGCGGTAACCACTTTCCATTAGGTGGGCCGTCTGCCAGATTGCTAGCTTCGCAATAAAAATACTGAGGGTGGAAATTTTTGTCTTTATAATTTTATCCGAAGATAAAAAATACATGCTAAGTTCTTCGAACGAAGTGCCGAAATAAAAATCAAAAAAAGTTACGAGCTTAAAACCGTTTTAAAACGTAGTTTTATTTATGCTAAGTTCTTGTTAAAAAGCTCAATACTTAGCACAGATGAAGCTACACCTACATCTACATAAACACATATATTAAAAACTAACGGCCTGTGCTGGCTTCGCACGGGTGGATATTATTTTATAAACATTTTGGGATAAACGTATAAATAAATTTATGTTACTCAGGGATAATGTCGTATTTTACATACATACATAACTTCACGCCAGTTCCCTTGCGGGGTAGGCACGAACAACAGAGCGCCATTCAGGCTCATTCTTACACACCTCACTTGCTTCTTCGACACTCATAGCTCTTGTCATGCACGCTCGTCTGTTCTTAAGGCTCCTGACATCACCTTCTGCTAGTACACGATCAATTTGATCATGGAAGGTGTGTCGTGGCCTTCCACGACTGTCGTATGTCGTATTTTAATTTTTAAATTTAATTTTTTCTCAGAATTTTTGATATTGGTCCAGTAGTTTTGAGTTTCTTTATTACAAACATACAAAAATGCAAATCTTTCCTCTTTATAATATTAGTGTAGATATAGATAAAGACCCGCAGGTCACATATAGTAACTATACAAAGAGGGTCAATCTAATTACCAAATATTTGACACAAAGCGGCAAACACGTTGTATGGCAATACGTGTACACAGTCTGGCGATTGGTCGACATACTTCATAACGTTCAACTAAGCTCGTAAAATCTTTGTTCATATACTCTGTTGGTAATAGAGTAAACTGAATAACTATACTCTGTTTGAAAGTGATTTCTAAATGTGAGTCTGCCTTCTTTTCTTTACTAATAAAGGTAACTAAATATATGTATTATCTATGGTAACAGCATTTTGTGACTTCATTTCGTTCTATATTTAAATTGAAAAGTTTTATTTATAACTAGCTGACCCGGTAAACTTCGTACCGCCTCAGAATCAATAAATAAAAATGCTGATTGATAATTGCACAATGTTTCAACTTTAGTAAAAAATGTGGTCAAAACTTAACCGGAACGAACATCAAACGTTTGACATTCAAAACCAAAAAAATGAAAATAAACTTCACCTTTAAATTTAGTTTGATTTCTGAAAGAAATTTAAATTTCATTGATTTCTAAATGATGGGACTAACAAACATCAAATGTTTGACAGGTAGGAATATTTTCTAAGGGAAAGGGAAATTGTCGTTTTTTAGTATATTCCAAGCATTTTTTTCATATTTACTCACCTTTTAAATTTAAACCTTCCCTGGACTTCCACAAATTATGCAAAACCAAAATTAGCCAAATCAGTCCAGCCGTTCTCGAGTTTTAGCGAGACTAACGAACACCAATTGATTTTTATATATTTTTTTCATATTTACTCACCTTTTAAACCTTCCCTGCACTTCCACAAACATTTCAAAAACAAAATTAGCCAAATCAGTCCACCCGTTCTCGAGTTTTAGCGAGACTAACGAACAACAATTGATTTTTATATATATAGATTAAGTTTTAGGGGCAATAAAAATGATAATATCCGTGCAGGAACGGAGAAAGAATACAATTTTCTGCGACCAGGCGGCCTGTCGTGAGAAGCGAGGAAACAACCCACAGCCAGTTGGTACGGTATTTGCCCGTCTGGATGGCTACCTGGTCTAGAGTATGGCGGCATAACAATCTTGGGTTGTGTTCCGGCATTAGTAGCCAGGGTCCAGTTCCTAGATAGCGGCAACACATTGGTATCGCCTTTGGTGTTACAAATGTCCATAGGTGACGGGAACCGTTTCCCGTTAGGTGGACCGTATGCCTGCCTGCTGAACTCATGCAAAAAATAATATTTAAATGTTTCTTGTGCAGTTTTATTTTCAAAAGTTTTTTTTTAAAGTATGTAATAATGTTAGAATATTTTGGATTGTTGGTAGATTGTTTTTAAATAAAAGTCCCATATTTGTTCAATCCATTAGATCGTATTGGTTCTAAGTTTCGCTCTGAGGTATTCCCGGCAACAAGTGCCATCTATATCACAAGTTGTTGAACTAGACATTCTGGTAGTGCTCACATCTGTGGATAGTCATTTTTCGATGTTAATACGTGGCTTGACAATGAAATTGAAGAAGAATAGAACTTCCAATTTATTAATAATTTCAGTTGAAAAATATTGTTCAAATTATAAGATGTTTGTCGAGTTACAAGTTTTAGTGGTGACTTTCTTTCTTTGAATGAGTTTCTGGGGCAATACGTTGGTGACGCCATCTGAATATAGGTACTTTTTACGAGTAAATTTTTTTAATGGGTGTTGTCCTTCCTACAGTATTCTTTTATAGTATTTTTTCCATGATTTGATGCGACTTTGCGGGTTGTTATAAAAATTTAATTGTTTGCCGTCACTCAAAGATTAAGGGAGTGGACATTCAAACAATTGAGATACTTTTTATAAACTTACAGAACGTCACAGCCTCATACAGGCCGTTCCATTTGTTGCTCGTAACGCCTAAAATGCTCAGTTAGCCGTTCCACAAGGCGACTGAGGTCGTTGTGGTCGTGGCGAAAACTTTACTAATGACTTCATTAGTTTCGATCATACGTTCACAACGACCGATATCAAGAGGTGGGTTGAATAACCGTTCCACTTGGGTTTACGATTGTAACGCCGGCAAGCAAGTGGAACGGGAAAAATCGCGGTCATGATAGTGGTGGTTGTGAGTTCCTAATGGAATGTAGCCATAGAATTTGAACCATTGTGACAACTTATGACGTCATAAGTAGGTACATGTAAAAGGACTTAAATAGCGCATTTGCTATTGTTTTAAAAGTTAGGTGATTTTGACGTCGATCCTTTCATATGTATTTTTTTAAAATATATTGTAACACATGTCCGCATCCCTATTAGGCTGAGACATAGGAAGAACGATACACAGTAGAGTGTCGATTATCCAGACTAATTGGGGGACATGGGTATTCGGAAAACCGGTTTTTTCGGACAATCGAACCGTGTTGATTCAGCCCTACATTCATATTTATGTACAGAAGAATGAAAACCTTATTTACATATCTATCTTGTAATAAAACATGTACATACTAGATACAATTAACGCTTAAAAAAATTCAATGGACAAGTGGGAAAACGAATCGCAACAAAATTTGAACTTGAAGTTTTACGGGCAGGTTTTCTAATTGGACAAATACATTAACAATTTGCCCGTAAAACTTCAAGTTAAAACTTTGTTGCGATTCGTTTTTCCACTTGTCCGTTGAAGTTTCACTTCTGCTATATCTCCCAGCACACATTTCGATTTTTCTCAGGTTTACTGCAAATTATGATTTTATTTAAACATATTTTATTTTATCAAACTAAAAAACTGAATTCGATCCGGAACCAATAAAAACATCGATAGCCTACTCTAACGTTATGCCACCGCTCACCACGTCTAGTCTAAATTTATGCCGTACTTCCACGCGGCCGTAACGCTTTTTCGTGACAGAAAAATTCTAAGACCCCGTCTATATACAAGTTTCACTTCAAAAATCATCAATACTCGTCTGTCGAAGCAAGCCTGCCTTCTTACGAACGGGTAGGTAGAACATTATTTTTTAAGAACTAATATTTGATAATGGTCGCTTTCAGCTTGTGTCTCAAACCAACGCAAGGCAATATCTAAGCAACTAAACGCTTTAAAAGCACCAATTATGTTTTCATCTTCACTGAACTTGTAGGCGTCGTAGTTCGGATAAGCGATCGTTCGGTTGATCGACGTTCGGATAATCGCCGCGTCCACTGTACTTGGTATGAGACAATCAACAAGTTGTAATTTAGAAAATCTTATGAAAATCCTACATGACTAGATGTTTTTCAAATGGTCTATGTTCAATAGTTACAATTAGAAACATTATATCAAGTACTGATTAGGAGTGAATTTTATAAGAACATATTAACAATCATAGTTTTTATTACTAGTAATTTTTCTTAATTTTAGCGGTAAAGTTTTTCAGGGAAAAAAGGCATTGTTGCCTAAAAAGACAACCCTTATTTTATAGAATATCTTATTCTAAAAGTCATCCGAGTAGAAATTGACCTTACAAATCATTTCTGTATAAAAGTGAATTCTTGGATTTTTCTTATCGGGAAACGTCTTATAAGGGATGTAATAAAGTCTGGAAAATGGTTTTCTATAAGCTGGTTTCTTGTTAAGCGACTAGTTTTATCCGAGCTTGGCGTATTGTTACTGAGAAAACTAATTCTTAGAGGGTCATTGAAAAACCAACTTGTGCCAACTATAGATAAAAACTATGTCTTTGCCAGGTAGTTGCAATATACGTATGTAGATGTTTTGAAAACATTTTAAGAAGTCGGATAATAATTATAATATCTATATATCAAGTGCATGACAACAGTGTGGGTGGTAGGCCTGGTGCTGGTAGACCACGAAGTACGAACCAGACAGGAGAATAACTATAACACATATAGCTGAGATCCTAAAGATATCTTTTGGTGGCGTTCAATCAATTTTAATGGATTCACTGGGGTTCATAAATGTGTGTGGGGTTCACGAATGTTAACCGACGAAAAAAAGCGACGTTTGGAAATTTCTAAGCGTTATCTCAAAATGTTCCAGCGTGATTCGGATAATTTATGCCGTCGCCTTGTCACCATGGATGAAACGTGGGTCCACCATTTCGATCCTGAAAGTAGAAGACAAAGCATGTCTTGGAAACAACCATCCTCTCTATCCATTAAGAAATTTCGAGTTGCTCCTACCGCTGGCAAAGTTCTGGCCTTAGTGTTTTGGGAGGATAGTGAAGGAATCCTTTTTATTGCTCACATGCCAAAAGGCCAGACAATTATTGGACCCTGTTATGCAAATTTAATTCCAAAAGTGCGTGAAGCGATTAAAGAAAAATACGGGGAACACTGTCGTCGGGTGTGTTGTTTCTTCACGATAACGCTTCCGCTCAACGATCGGAAGTTGTGCTCAACGCAATCCGCTGTGCTGGCTTCAATCTTTTAGACCACTCACCATATTCTCCGGACTTAGCCCCAAGTGAATTTTACTTATTCCCAAAATTAAAAGAGAAAATTCGTGGCACTAAATTTCACGATAATGACGCGGTTATGGATGCTGTAGAGGAGTTCTTCGAGACTCAAGAAAAACATTTCTTTTTCGCAACAAAGAAGGAAGTTAAAAACGCGTTATTCTAAATGCATTGCATTGGAGGGAGATTATGTAGAAAAATAAAATATTTTTGTTTAAATTGTTGCATTTTTTATATTGATTCCAAGAAGTTTTTTATTCACCTTCGTAATTTTTAAGCAATGTCTATATGTGGCGAGATATTCGAAGTTTTTTTTTTACTAAAAACATAATTTTTATTATAAATCAAATACCTACATAAATAAATCTAAGATATAGATTATCTAGCGGACCAATGTCAGTGGGAAGCGTGTCCAGAAGGCTGTCTGCATAGCCATGCTGTATGGCAATACTATTTTGCTGGGCTTCCAGAGTTGTGAAAATTGAATTCCCATCTAACTTTTAAACTATGAGGTGAAAAAAATTGAAAATATCAAGGTAGATAGAGTTCTAAAAATACATTCGACGAAATGTTTTTGAGTTGAGTAATTTTGATGGTCTTATTTCTGTTCTAAATGCTTTTTAAGGTTCTGTAGCCAAATAATGTGAACAGAGGACGTTTCTCACCTCGACGGAACCCTTCGTTGTGCGTGGACTTATGAGATTTATTTATTATTAGATTCCTAAAGTAAAAAATAATAAATTCGAACAAGGTCGCGGGTAACAGTGAGAATATAAATAAAATTAAATGTGCAATTTACGATATTGATCATTCAGGAAGAACTTAATGCAATTTTGTTCGGTTGCATAGTGTTCCAACCGCCCCTCGATAATGTATGCAAAACCAAAAATTTCATGTCGCGTGCATATTCCAATTTAAACCAATTAAGTAGATTATATACGTGGTAGTTTATATTCAAAATGAGGACTTTGCAATTATGACTTTTTTTTTATTATATTTGGGATATCATTAGACAGTGATTATTGCCAAAGTAGAATATATTTTTTATCAACAAAAATGATTGGTAAACAAGTGGCTGCATGCGAGTCGGAGTAGTTCATGGAAGTTTTACTCTCAAATAAAATACGTACAGTATATTAAAAGTATTGCTTTATCTGACTTTAAAAATAATTTTGGTTTTTTATATAATTTTATGTTACAACGATTAGAACTCACCGCTTAGTCGCTACTATTGAATTCACACAAACAGTATGGTATGATTAAAATTAACTATCTAGACACAAAATGTAACCAAAACATAATTGAAAATTGAAAACATGAGTAGACGAAGAAGTTATGGGACAATAAAAAAACCTTAAAGGGAAATGTACTGTATAAAATATGTAATCTACGTAAGTATGCATGGAAACCATATTAGAATTTTAAATAACGCTATATAAATTTGGTTTTGAAAATTGTAAGTGAGGAAGGAGTGATATAGGAAGCAAAGTGACAATAAAACAAAAAGCTTTGTAATCCATTTTGTAAATAATTTACCTGTAGTAACATATCCCCTTCATTCATACTCAGTCTTCAATTTATCTTGTATGAAAATTGAGGTATACAACAGGTGTGGACGTAGGGACGATGGTTATATCGTGTGATCGATATATTCTAGTAAAACTCCAAAATAAAATATTAAATCACCCGAATATATTTTCACACAATTGATATTACATTTCACAATGTTTTTCTACATAAAGGATACCTACGTTCCATTAGGGACTCACAACGACCACGTTCACGACCGCGATTTTACCCGTTCCACTTGCTTGCCAGCGTTACAATCGTGAACCCAAGTGGAACGGCTATTCGACCCGCCTATTGACATGGGTCATTGTGAGCGTTGTGTGATCGAAAATGATGATGTCATTAGTGATGTTTTCGCCACGACCACAACGACCGCGGTCGCCTTGTGGAACGGCTTACTGAGTATTTTGGGCGTTGTGAGCTACAAATGGAACGCCCTGAAAGTCAAACGACCATAAAAACCTGCAAAGAGTTTGTGCAACAGGTGAATTTTTCTAGTTCTTGTAGGAGAATTATTCAAGGCTTCTGTGTCCAAATCTGAAAGCCATATGATATAGCGAAAAAAAAACTATCAGGGCCGATTATGATAAAAACTAGAGTGGTAAAACTAGATTTTGGAAAATCGAACTCTGGTCAGGAATCGAATCGGCTGACTATGGAAAAAAAGCAGCTGTATTATTTATTACCCTAACTCATAACTAACTAACTCTCGTGTTGCTTGTATGGATCAATTTCTATAAGGGGATGCTTTATGTCAAACTATGGGAAACAGTTGATGTTTTAATAAATCAATTCATATGTTCAAACTTTTTTATTTTTATTTTATTGCAGGAGTTCAGTAGACAGGCAGACATGCCACCTGATGAAAAGCGGTTACCACCGCCTATGGACGTTTGCAACATTGAAGGCATTACAAATGCGTTCCTGTTCTCTTAAGGGCGATTGGAACCTAGCCACGAATGCCGGAACACAACTCAAGGTTGTTATGACGGCATACTTTAGACCAGGGGTGGTAGCCATCCAGACGGGCAAATAACATTTGGCTGTGGGTTGTTTAGTCGCCTCTTACGTTTGGCAGCTTCGTAATAAAATGAAAACAGTAAAATAATTCAGCTAAAGATTCATCTGTGAATGATGTAAATATAACACAGCGTTCGTCTACACGCTCATCTTATAAAGATGTATATTACACAGTGTATGTTACAGTCAATTAAAGTGGGGCGTTTGCATTCTCCGATCCCAATTAGCTGCGTAATTATCATCGGAGCGGCTTACTCAATTACGCTGTGATGGAGTCGTTTTACATGTTTGCGTTAAAGATAATGTCTATTTGACTTTTTTATTAGGGTTCTGTAAGCATTTCGTTAAAATTGTAATTGTGGTAGAGCCGTGATGGAATTTTCGGGACTAATTATTCGGGCGATAGCGGGGATTTCTTCGATGGGGTCGTTTTTCAGATGCATTCATTGACCTCTATTATTGCTAGATCAATGGATGCATTATTATTTTATTGTGAACTAGGATATGCCCGTGACTTCTTCCACGCTCGACTTGAAATTCCCGCGGGATTCCCAGAACGCAAAGTATTGTGGCATTTGCAAAAAGAATGTAAGCTATCGTTTTAGTGGAAACTGTGTCGGAATTAGCTAATTTTTATGCATCCGAACAACTTCAAACCGCTCCCGGGAAAATTCCCGGGATAAAAGATATCACACATTTTATTACATTCAATTTGATATCTCGATTAATAAAAAATCATATTGTAATTATTTTTTTAAATCTGGCATTTTAATTAATTCTCAGAAAAATTCCCGCAAGATTTCCAGGATAAAAGTAGCGCAAAGTTTAAGTCTAAGAATTAGCTGTCGATCAACGAAAACCGCATCGAAATCGGGCCAGTAATTTGTACGTGAATTCCGAACAAACAAACAAGAAATCTAAAAAAATTGCTTCATGTTCTCCATCGTTTATATAATCTATTCCAATTCTTTTTTTTAATAGCTTTAATGTGCAGATACGGCATGTTTAGAATTTTATAATATTATAGATAAAATTAAATACCGTTAAAAAAAAATTATAAAGCCAAATTACTTATCTCTCTTTAATAAAGGTATAGATTTTTCCTGTTTTGTACGATATCATGTACTCATACAGAGAAAGAGAGAGAGAGAGAGAGAAATCGTTAGCATTCCTCCTTATTCCAGTTTCCACAGGAAACTGGAATAAGGAGGAGGGATGGCATAGGATGTTATAGGAGGATATATATAATAACAGTAAATAAATCTTTTCCTGTATAAACGTAAAAAAACAAAACTGTTTTTCAATACAATTTTCGTAGCGGAAAAATATTTGAAAGGTTTCCGAGCTCGCTCATGAAGACTTCCTGTTGGAACAACTTTCTTAATTAAAATTATATTAAAATTGAAGGCTCTCCCTCTCTTTATATTGTTTTTTTGTAAACAAAAACAAAGTTTTTCATTTATGTTTACTTTTATTACATTGGAAAATAAGCTTTTTCTCTGACTTTCCCTATGTCAAATTAAAATTTTGTAGCGGTCATATTTAATACTTTTATCTATTCTGTAGTGATCATATTGATAACTATATGTGCCCGTCATATCATTTGTCTTACTTTATACTCATAGCTTTAGAACCTTGCAGGTAATCGAAGTGCAACAGATACCAAAATTTAAGATAAAATTACTGTTTTAATGCATAAAATTATAATTGATATCCGTTGAAACGTTTCGGCGACCATTCAAGACCATCTTTCAGATCAGTTTTATTCATTGATAGATTGTTCTATGCACGCTGTGATGGGACATCTAATTAAAAATACACAACAAGTTGTTTTCATTGTAATGAGACTTCTATGAACTAATGTAAAATAATGATGGTAGCCATCCAGTCGGAAAATGCCCTACTACCTGGTTGTGGGTTTTTTGTCGCCTTTTACGATAGGCCGCCCAGGCTAGCTGTTATCTTGCTAGCCTAGCTGTCAGAAATCGGCCTCTGAGATGTCCATTGTATATTAACTATACCGTCTATACCAAAGCTATAACACAAACGTAACTTGTTTAGCTTAGAACTGTACAGGTGAATCTTACAAGTGAGCCTTCAGGGCCAAATCGTAAACTATGCTAAATATAATACTTTCTTACGTTTTCGCGATTAGTACACCTAATCAAAACTAAGTTTTAACGGTTTCAAGGGCGGTATTTTATTTTATTTTTATTTATTTCGAGGTTTCGACCACTTTTCAGTAGCGGTGCTCACGGAAGACAAAGATTCTAAGTGTCAAAATCTTTATATAATATTATAAAATTCTAAACATGGCCATGTCTTTACGTTGAAGCCATTGAAAAAACAACTGGAATACACTATATAAACCAAGGAGAAGATTATGCATTTTTTTATATTTCTTGTCTGTTTGTCCGGGATTCACGTAACAACTACTGGGCCGATTTTTATGCAGTTTTCGCTGATCGACAGATAATTTTCAGACTTAATCTATGCACTACTTTTTATCTTGGGAATCCAGCGGGAATTTTCTGGGAATGATTTAAAATCATTAGGTTGAAAATAAAAACCATTCCAGTGCGATTTTCACACTGGTCGATAGCAAATGTTATGTAATATGATCTGTAATACTATTTATTCCGGGAATCCCGCGGGAATTTGTCCGGGGCGGCTTGAAGTTGTTCAAGTGTGTAAAAATTAGCTTAAGCCGACAGTTTTCACTAAAACTAGCTGTGGTACTTTGTGTCCTGGGAATCCCGCGGGAATTTCAAGTCAAGCGTGGACGAAGTCGCTGGCATTACCTAGTAAATAAATAAAAATCAAATAAAATGCCGCGCAAAAATCATTAACACGTAGTTTTAATTAATATTGTCCAAGTAAAATTGTTGTAATGAAACCGGTCGAATTATGTTTATGTTTAAATATTTTGTTTCTGATATTGGCCTTTGGAACCAAAAACGAGTTAGGAGTAGATAATACAAACACATGGTATATACAACAAATAAATATATTTCCCATTAAGTTCCATGTATAAATTTTAAAATTACCTTTTTAAATAACATTCATGACAACAATATCTCAATAAAGTTATTTTACAATATTTTGGAAGTTGAAAACATGAAATCACAATGTTTATATATATTTTTTATGTCATACAATATAGTAAGTTACGATTTCCCCAGTTCTAGAATTATATATTATATAATCGAAATTCAGTTAATATGTATAATAAGGTATACAATTTCATAATTTGGTATAATTTAATGTAAGTACTGTCGCCTACATAAATTACATAATTTTCTTTTTTTCTAATTTTTATTTACACACTGGTTGGAGGGGCAGATAATTTTGGACTTAATAGTAAAGAAATGAAATCGATACATTAATATAACTATCACTAAACAAACACTGAATAATGGTCCACATGAAATTTTACCTTACAAATAAAGCATTTACAACACCATTATATATAAATAGTAAAATCATTAAAACAGAACAAAAATTTTAATAAATTACTTTTTCACAATAAGTTTTATAATATTCTGTTTCCGATAGCAGGCAGCTAAAGCAGTCTCGATATGATCAGAGTATGCGCGGACCGAGTGTACTTATAGGAAATGATTATACTCGGATAGTGGTTTACACTCATAGGTTATTATACTATTGTGGCGAGTATGATTACTGATTCAATGATATTGCAGGATAGTTTATATCGATTAATCCAATATTTCGCTCGTTTCGTCATTGCTCGAATATAATAGCGGACGGAGCGACGAGAGATTCAAACTCCCACTTTAATCAGATACAGATTTTCACTGCGACTTTGGGTCCGATGCACATATCATAGTAACGTTTTAGGGTGATTAAGTATTGTGCGAGAATCATAATCTATAATAAAATGCACTTAATTATTAGATCGGCATTTTAGTAGAAGAAGCACCACTTAGAATGAATACAGTTTGTAAATGAGTATTCTCTGAAAATAGCTTTGCCTATCCGTGTTCGGCTGTTATTATCTAAGTTTATGTTCATCAATCTTTTTGTTTTCATGTAAATGTACATAAAGTTATCCGAGCACACTGGTAATAGCACGGTCCGAGTTTGATCTAAACAGACGCTATTGTCCAAGTGCACTCGCATTGGCATTTGCCCTAATGCGTCTGTTTTTATGCATCTGAGTAGATATCAAAGTGCATTCGGTTCGAGCATACTCTGCTAATATCAAAGCGGCATAATAGGGATGTGGACATTTGTTACAATAAATTCTCATATTATCTACAATATTATAAAATTATAAACATGCTGTGTCTGTACATTGAAGCTATTTAAAAAATACAACTGGAATAGACTATATAAACGATGGAGAATACGATGCAATTTTTTTAGATTTCTAGTCTGTTTGTTCGGGATTCATATAAAAACTACAAGGCCGATTTCGATGCGGCTTTTGCTGATCGACAGCAAATTTTATGCGATATAAATGTGTGATTTTATCCCGTAAATTTCGCGCAAATTTTCCCGGGAATTCCGTGGGAATTTCAAGTCAAGCGTGGAAGAAGTCGCGGGCATATCCTAGTTTACATATAAAGAACAGGCGTTAAAAAAACAAATCATTTACTGTTTAAAATATTAAGATATAAGTGATTTTAATACTTATTTAAACAATAATAATGCTCTATTTGATACACATTGTACATGTACAAAGTTATGGCATCATAAGTTTGTAAGCTCGTACAAAGTTTATGAAGCTACTACGGCAACGTTGTCTACGCTGACAAAAAAGTATCTTAGTTGACTTGACTGTCCACAACCCTATTAAAAATAATATATAAATAGAACATTAAAGAAGTTTAAAAAACATACCGGTTTCCATAAGTCGTAATTATAAGTTGTGGAGACCTGTATTGTGTTACGAAACGCATTTCCCGGTAAATCAGTTCGAAATTCGAAAGCACGAAGCGTTTAATATATGGCCGAAAAATGTTCTAATTTGAAGAATTTTGAACTTTAATATATAATTTATGCAATAAAACTACGTTTTTAAGCGCGCTTAAAACCGTTAAAACGTAATTTTATTATGTATACTAGTCGCGAAACTTAAGAAAATATTATTTAATTTATGATTATCGTTCTAGGATATCTCATAAATTAATTTGAAATTGTCTAATCAAATCGTATTAAAATTATATTATATTTGACAGACATTTAATTTTATTTGAAAAATAAGTCATAATAATAACTACACATCATGTGTACATTCAAGTAATTCCCATTTTTATATTACAAAAATCCTTGAAAATGTCTTTTTCATAGTAATAAGCACAGTTTTAAACAAAAAATATATAATTCATTTTTCATGATTTCCAAATTATAATAGATTTTACGAACTATAATAAAAAACAAAATAGCATAAATTTAACTTGTGTATTTATTTTAAGATCTGATTGCAACTTTCCTTTGTGTAAAAAATTACATGAATGTAGAGCTATATTTTAAATTCATTTATACAAATATACACTTCAGCAATTTTTGTTCTAATTTCATTTATTTGGCGTTTAATTTATTTGCAATACATACAAAAACTAAAAATGCACGGATCTACATTCACTGCATTCATAAAAATTTGGCAACTATTTATTTGCTTAATGATTTAAAAATTTGCATTTTATAAAAAATATTGTAATATTATGTATGGATAATCTAATTAAAAAATACAGGGACTTGGTTTATTTTGTGCGTTATACGTTAAACTATGTTATGCTAGTTCTATATAAAATATTGTATATTATATCATTTTGATATCAGCCAACTTGGAAATGGATTTATTACGAATAAATATCATTATTACAACGCTCTGGAACGAGCCGATTATATATCTGAATTGGGCGTACTGTTTTTTTAAATCGTGTAACGAATAATAATAGTCAGATGTAGTGGGCATGGTTTCATAAAAAAATTAGGTAGTATTAGTTGACCTCCGTTTCGGATTTTAGTTCTGATAAAATGTAACACGTCTCTACAACGGTGAAATGCATGTCATTCGATAATAACTGCAATCCGCATTTAATTTTATTAAAAAATGTTTTCCTAAGAGTGATATTTTTATTTAATAAGTATATTTACCAAATTTATTAAAGATTAATGTGTTATTTTAAGAGTATGTTTAAATTACTAAAGATAAAATATATATAATTAAGATATTTTTAACTTTCTGGATTGAGAACGTATAAAATAATCTAGGATAGTAATATTTCATCTTGATCACTGTATAAAGAAGGTAATAAATAATCTTGGTTTCATATATTCATAAAAAAAATAAGAATTTGAATTTAATCTAAATGTGATAAATAGTTAGTGCGGTAAACTGCATGGGGCCTATAAATATAAATAAAACATTTTCATGTAATGTGTATTGTATATCTGAATTAAAATGGAACTATCTTATTCATAGACTTAGCAATAAAAAGGCTTGAAGCCGTTAAAATAGTCATCAACTACACATTCAATAAACATTTCCATCAATATTTAAAAAAAGCAATAAACTCTGTAACAATATTTTATAAATATTAATTATTTGATTACAAAATATTTAGACATCTTTAAGTACGAAACCAGCGTACATATTACAAAAAATATTACAAACATCTAAAGCAATAATATTTCATATAATTAAACTAAAGCAACAAATATATCGTCTCCGTTCCAAAATATTACATACATTAAACATCAAATTATATAATTGGCACATTATCTATACGAACCTAATAATCATAATACACATTAAGTCATATCTTATATGATTATAAAGTTCCCGAAAAGCATTATACTTTCTTCCACCTATAACATATATTGTAACATCCAAAAATACATAATAATAATCGAAACTAGATTTTAATGGTTATTAATGGAGACTTTTGTCTAATTTAACTATTTTCAATAATCGCGATTACAGAATGACTTGAATGTAAAACAAGACAGTCATAAAGATATTTACTTTGACTCTTAACTTGTAGTTTTGTTTGGATTATTTAATTTTATTGGTTATGATTACCACTGACTATTAGCCAAATCCAAATTATTGCATCAACCTTAAGAAAAACATTAATATATCAATAAAAATCCCGTTTAGTAACCTTTAGAATGTAGTTTCATTAATGTCCTAATAGTAGCGTAAACCTAAAATATACATAATAGTTACATACTATAAAATCACTTGAAATAATTTAGAGGAAGTTCTTACGAATAAAAATTATACATAGGCATAGTTTAAAACGTTGTCAATTAACAAATTTAAAATAAAATTACATAAAAAATTATTTCAACTATTTATGGAAACACAATTGGAGAATTAAATACACTTCGATGCGAAAATAAAGAACCGACAGTCGAGGCTTTATTAATATTAATACAATATTGAGAATATCTTTAATAATTCACACATTGTCATAAACTACATTTTATACAGACATTACACGACACCAAACATTTCAAATTAACGATTATCGAATATAATATATTCTTTGAATATATAATATATTAAAAATAAATTAAATTAATAAGTTCAAACACTAAACTTTTCTACATCACGGTACTTGTTTCGTTTTTTTAAATAGAGGAGTATAGAACTAAAGCGGTTTATTTTAAAATAATTGCTTGTTCTTTCGAATTCTGGTTTTAAAAGTTAAATCGTCTCATAATTAAAAAAAGGTTCTTCTCAGCTCAGCTCAGATAGAAAAAGTTTTGTTTCACAGTTTGTGCTTGTTCACGTCGTCTTGCGTGCCTGGTCACGTAATATAAACCTTTGACATAATATTATTTTTCAAGTAAGAAATGCAAGGGTCATATTAAGGGTGCGGGTTCATTTGCGATAATGTTAAATATTTAAGGTCTTATTCATATTGAGTTACAGGTTTGAAGGCTACTTTATGGTTTTTAAAGAAGTTTTCAAACTTAGTCTAACTCAATATGAATAAGACTGATAGACTGTGGCCGAATGCCTCTTATATAAAACGTAAAAAAATACGCCCTTATCGAATAGGCACATTAGTGTATACATACGTTATCTGTGAATATTTCACATAATTAATAATGTCGCATTTCAAATAACGCATTAAATCCGTCGCCATAGTTGCGTGAAATGTCTTATATGTTTACATTGTCGCAGGTAAAGGTGCACCATAATAGTAGTCACGTTTGCGATTAGCGCTTACGTTCCGCTCACGGCAGTATGTATAAAATTGTTTGTATTATTTGTAGGTGTAAAGTAAGATGCGATATACGTATATAATAAGTTCAACCACTTTTCTTCCATTATAAATGAAATAAAACTTCCATGTTTTAATAATATAATTATTATTTAGACACGCGAACTCGCTAGTGGACCACGCACGCGAGATGTACGTGAACAAGCAAATGTTTTAGTCTGCTTTGAAATAAAAACTAGAATCATAGCAAACGTTCAAATAATGTTACTGACGGGCTATCTTTATTATGTAAAATTTACTAATAGGTAAATATTAAAAAAAACATCTATTGCATATTACATTTTTACCGTACTCAGAGTTGAAAAATGGTTTTACGCGCCATTCTCATTTTAATCTTTTGGACTATATTTCGGGTCAGAAATATGGTTGCCTCCTTTTTTTTTTGGAGAAAATATAGTATTTTTGTTTTTAAGCTGTAAAATATAGTACTTTTGGGAAATTTAATTGAAAAAAGAGCACAAATTTATTTTTATTATTTATTATATTTATTTCATTACTGCGTTTTTCATTTTTCCATGTGTGTTTATTACTACTTTTTGCTTTGGCCATTATAGATCAATTATTTTTAAAATAATCATAAGTATCTGAACAAAAGGCGCGACAATTGAATTAGCGATGAAAATATAGTACATTTCGTACTATATAATTTGTCTATAATATATAAAATTAATTTACATATACAATATACAATTGACTAAAATATAGTACAATAATAATATTAATTAAAATAATTTTAAGTTATGGTCAAGTGGTTTAAGGTCAAGTGTGTGTTACTTGACGTCTAGAAGGGTTCCGTATAGTTGCGGAACGTATACTTATTTTAATCGCTTTACTATTATGGACTAGCTTTAGACTTTTATAAAAAAACCCAATGTAACTCAAAAAAATCAGGATCAAAAAGGCCGTGACATAATAAACAAAGATACAGACATCAGATTTCAAAGCAATCCATTTTTTTTAATAATCCTATAAAGTCAATTTTTCTGCTGTAAAATGACTAACATATTTTTAATAGTTCTTTAGTTAATTACCCATTATTCACTCTGAGTGTGGCAATTAATGTCCTAATTAATATGACCAGCAATCTTAAGTTTTCAATGTTTTTCCCTATTCGATATATACTTAGATTGCCATTTGGTATATTACATTTACGTTTAAAAATATGAAATGCGAAATATGTAGCAGAAAAAAACGCACCGAAATATTAGTGATGTACGCACGGTTTTGCTCGTATAGAAAGTTGACATTGACAATGACATTAGAATATATTATGTAGGTAATTTATGTCAGTGTCATAAGGTATATTTTTTATTACGAAATACAGCAGACAGGCTAATGACCCACCCGATGGAGAGCCGTTACCGTCGCCTATGGACATTTGCAACACTAGAGGTGTTACAAATGCGCTGCTGGCCTTGAATATTTTTTTTAAAAAACCCCTTATCGTCGTGCTGCGGTAAAGCCTTAGCTGGGAGCTCATTTATAATCCACGCGGTGTGCTTGAGGAACGTTTTAGAGTACCGTTGCGTACAAGACCGAAGCGGATCAAGGAAGTGAGGACGAACGCCTAACCGATGACGAGCGGTGCGATGGCAGAAATATTTAAAGTTTTCGATTTCGAATTTATTGGTTAAAATTAAATACAAATCGTAGTTTCAGTATTTGACGGATCAAACTTATTCTAAAAATTATATAAATATGTATTTAAAATACTATAAATACTCTAGCTACTTACGTCACATTTTTCAATTACAATTTGTGACAAATTAATTCCGCTACGCACTGATGTTAGTATGCTAAGTACACGATTACTAATAATATTTTTAAAAAGGTATTAATTACATAAACTAAACACTACCAAATAAGTTTATCTGACTAAAATACGGTTATACATGCAAACATCAGTACGCTTTGGGTACGTTTAATGTATTAATTAGCTATACGATGACCCTGTGTCAGTCGTGGACTGCGACCGAGGCGCTCGCGGCCTGCCCCGGGATCAATTTCTAACTACGAAATTTAGAATCTACGCTCTACTCACGTAGTCGACTTAGGCACTGCCTACTTAACGTTACCGAAAAAAGACGGTGCTAAACTACGTAATCTAACTAGACGAATTCGATAATGATTTTTAGAAATTTGGCAGTTACGATTTTATGAATGGGCGAAAACTAGCGGGCGGGGTGTATCTTACAGGGGAGGGGGGACTAGACTAGGGGTTCGACGGATCCGCTAAGCTAAATTACGTCGGAACCGCACGGACTGACGCAACGCTAGCGACCGGCTCGCTGTGTGGAGGGCGTGAATGAGATGTGCGTCGTGTGAGAGGGCGGCTCGGGGACCGCAGTGGCGGAAAGGCACGAGGGGGGTAGGGCAAACGCGGCGGCGGCTGCGGCGCGGCGGCTGGGCCGGCGCCGCCGCGCGCAGTCAGAGCGGGAAACACCGAGCCGAGCGTCGCGGCTCGCTGGCCCCACGCCGGCGTCTGCCCATGTCACCCGCTGACCGGACACTCGTCGCATCTACCTCAATACCGCCTCCGCAAAGTCTTTCTGGTTCTATAGGTTCCAACTTGTGCATAGACGGCCGACTGGATAATCTTGTGCTTCCAGCAGCAGGGGTCGACGCGGCTCGTTCTGAATGCTCATCATCGAGATCGATTCGTCCAAGTCTTAAGGCTAACGCATATTCAGCACGTTCAATAACACTCGGGGGTTCCTCTTCTACCACAGTCGTATCGGCAAGCGTTGAGTCAGCCGCAGCTGAATCCGCCCGTGGTGATTCTCCGCGAGCTGTTGCTGATCGAGCCGTATCTTCAGATGATGGTGAAGCATTAGGTGCGCGTCGTTCTGGCGTTGTGAATACAGAATCTGAAGCCCAACTTCGTGTCTCTGAATTCTGACGTAACGTATCATCTATACTTCGTTGAGATGTTCGACGGCTATTGCGTGGGCTCTCATCATCAATTGCGCGAAAATCTAATGTGCTAAGATCGACTGGACCACAACGTCTTCGTGATCCATCTCTTCGAAAAGATGGGCGATGTGATGAAAAAGCAGCATCATAAAGTTCACAAATACTCGTACGATCTGAGTGCGGCTCCTCGTATAGTGTTAAATTTCTCGTTTCAGTTGCATCGGATGGTGTTTCGTCTCTGTTGGATGTGGCTTCACTGCGTTCAGATATATCAAAGGTAAACCTTGCTTCGAAACGATCAGGACTGAGTAAGGGTGCTGACCTTGAGCAGTCATCGGGATGTTCCGTATCAGTTTCAAGCGGCAGTGGTCGTAAGTCTGCTCGCCTCGGAGAGGTCTCTTCTGAATCTGTGGAACGGTCAGAACGAGGTGCGTGACAAATATGCCGGCGACCCAGTGCTGGCTGAGATCCCAAAGGCGCGCGACGGCAGCAAGTACGTTCATGACGTACATCAGATCCACTGCTACCGGTAGATTTTGAATGTGGCGGTCGCCGACGTCGATCATCTTCTCGACCATACAATGAAGTGAAATCCTCCGAACAAAATTTTTCAAAGAGCTCTTGTGAACTTAGCCTCGTCGAGCCTGTCGCATTGTAAAATGCTTCAGTTGGAGACCGAACTGCTCTTTCATAAAGTGCACTGGAACTTGCTCGTTTTGATTTATCCATGAGACCAAATTTATATATTCTAGGAAGACGGCGTTCGAAGACACCTTGAGAGTGCGCCCTTGCCGGGCCTCGAGGAGCCGTTGGCGTCTCGCGGATTTCAGCGAGTACCCGATCCGAAGAACCTGCTCTAATAGGCACTTCAGGCGCGGGGCGGTCAAAAGGGGGAGAGGCGACGAATTCCGGTTCGAAATCATCCTCGTCGGGGTGTTCGGCAGAGTGGCCAGAGCGTTCAAGCGAGGCGTGGCGACACTCACACACCTCATGCTCGTCGCTAAGGTCGCCTTCGTCGAAAGAAGGAGCGCGAGGGCCGCGGCCAAAGATACGGCGGCGTTCCTCAGCCGCTGCATCGTCGTCATCTAAACGAATGGAACGACGTAGCGGTGGGCGCTCACGACGGGGACGACGGGGCGCTTCGACAGTGGCGGCGTGCGGGAGAGGAGGGCGCGTCGCTGTGGGTAGCAGCCGGTCCAATGAAAGCCCGCGCCGGGGTCTCTGCGGCCGCTGTTGCCGCTTGTTGTCCTTAGGAGCAGAAGAAGGACTGGTCTCCTCCGGCGTAGTGGGAAGCGCCGCACCGCGACCGAACTCGATGAACCAGAGTTCGTCTTTGAGTTCGCACTCTCACTTTTTTTCGTTCATATCCTTATTTAAATAGTGCAGCACGTAATGAAGTACCAGGTCGTAGCAGTATTTGTATTCAGTCTGGAAATGTAAAGAAGCTTTAATACGTATTCCCATAATGAAACTACTGGTACTCTATTGAGAATTCCTAATTATTTCAAAATTGATTATTCAAACGTTCTAGAGGTAGTTATATAGTATAAAATAAAATTAAGTTTGACCAATAATTAGGATATCCAAAACTTTGAAAAGGTTTATAAAAGAAAAGTTATGAATGAATGTTTTACCATGTTCTCAACGAGTTGCGGTCGATGGCGTCGCACAGTTTTTACAGCTTGAAAGACATCTACTTCACCGTGCTGGATTACTTGTTCAATACACGCGTTGGCGGCACAATACACTCCGGCACGACTGCGGCCATCTCTATTGGGAAATTATGTTATTTAGATGTAACTAAAACACTTCCACCTTCTGGTACCAGATAAATAGGACAGTATTATCTAACATTGGGGATTAAATCGAATAAGTTAGTGTTTAGCAACTCAAGATTCCTATATCTTACCGAACGTTCATTTACCTTACTATCGCTTAAGTTTTCACGTAAGCTCTAAGCTCCACAAGTGATGTTAAAATTCAACCGATAGTAAGGCAAGCGAATGAATAGTAAGATGTAGGAACTGGCTATAATAGGTGGCCAACGTAAACATAACCATATACAGAGTTGTAAAAACATGGTGTCGGTGAGGCATAAAACTAACCGAGTTTTTAGGAGAAAGCCAGTTGAAGAGAAATAAATAGTAAAAAAAGAGACTCGAGGATAAAAGAGAATTTATGATCAAATCTTAGAAAAAGTAAGTATGGCATTATAAGTAATAATAAGAAGTAACTAATTATACGCTAACAGTAGATGGTGATACTTTAAAAAGTTGTATTAAAAAGTTAAACTCACGGGGAGACTACACAAACAGGACCGTAGTCTGTCCTCTGCCGCCAACGTTCGACCATATTCATGAGCTCTACCAGTGAGTTTGTCGATGATGGCACTTTATGGCCCATGGGCCAGCAGGTCAGTTGGAATAGCTGGACAGTCTTAGTTGGTGCCTTCACACCTGCCATTACCTCCGTGAGTGATATAATCTATGGGAGGAATTTCTTTTATAATTTGCATGAAATGTGATGATTGCTTTAAATACCAACAGAGTATTTTTAACTGTAAACGCAAAATATAGAGTTACAGAAGGTTCAGAAAGTATTGATATAAAATACATACATATTGTCACGCCTGTTTCCCATTGGAGTAGGCAGAGACGATGGATCTCCACTTGCTACGATCCTGATAAACACTTTTCGCTTCATCAACTTACATTATTCTTTACATACATACACGCTTATTTAAACTACTTTTTATCTGACCTTTCTTAAAATTATCTTCAATTTGATCATGGTGAGTACGTCTCGGTCTACCGGCACCGACTCTACCAGTCACATTGCTGTCATATACTTGTTTTGTGATTCTGAATTCATTCATTCTCTCTACAGGGCCAAACCACCTTAACATTCCTTTTTCAACTCTTGTCACTACATCTTCTTTCAATCCACAACGCTCCCTTATCACACTGTTTTGTATCATATCATTTACATTATTAACCTTACATATACTTCTCAAAGCTCTCATTTCAACTGGCTGTTCATATAAGAGTTCAGCGCTCTATTTACCTTATTACCTGTCATTACTCTCCTTTCAATATCACTTTCATGCTTTCCGTTTCTGGTAAACATGCACCCTAGGTAAACAAACTCTTTAACTTACTCTAGTCTTTCATTTTCTATCTGTACGTTACACCTTGTCATCCTTTCACCTATTTCAAATACCATAACTTTCGTATACAAAATATATTAAGTATATTATAACCTGACCATAATGTCTAGAACGAGAACTAATTTTTTTGCATTCTGGCAATATTCTATTTTATCTGTAGTCAAGGTGAATGAATCATAAACAAAGAGAAATTATCAACGTTATTTTAATTTTAACGTTATGTTACGGCTATGTTGACAAAATGCGTTCGTCGTACCTAAAGCAACTTCATACTTGTACGATATTTGAAGTCGCACTAAAATCACTAGTAAGTATCGGAATTGCTCTTGACCTAATATTGGAGTTGCTAGTATTTAGATAAAGCGAAAGTGGCGCCCCTATTATTTCCTACTATATTTTGCAACCCAGTAATTGTGTATGTAGTATGCTAGGTGAGCATCCCGCGGCTATGTGATACGCCGGAAAATTAGTAAAGTACTATCACTTAAGTATTAAATTATACAGACATGCGCTCAAATGCGGACGTGTGTGTAAAATTAATCAAACTCCATACCGTTAATAATTAGTTTCTGGCTCGATAATTATGAATATTATTAGTTTATAATTCTCATTTTAAGCTTAAACATTTATTTCAATCTTTTTCTGCCATCTGTGGAGGCTTATCATTGGCTTCTCCTTGTTTTTATATATGTATGTACTCTAGTTTTTAAGATTACATCTGTTAGCCCCCCAAATATAATAAAATAAAATAATCTTCTGTATCTATTTATTCTGTCCGTGCTGTTTATAATTTATAAAAACTTACAAAATATAGAAGCTTGCAATCACTTACCTTTTTGTTAATTCTAAAAATCCAAGTTTTAATATTCGTGTAGTGATTGTGCGAGACATGATCTATTGTGAACACGGGGCCATATTTCTTAGGATGTCGACCTTCTGGCCAGAATGGTGGAAATTGTTGCTGAAATAAATCAATACAAAGTGCTAATATCATCATAATTATAGATACCTGCAATCGAGTCGGTCCTTTAAGGACTACACCGCTTTTTACGATTCATCGTCCGTATCGATTATCATTTTTAATCGTGTTTACTTAAATATAATTCCTATTAATACAATTCTAAGAAAAATATATTTTTAAGTTAAAATATAACTATGACGATTACTTTTTTATATAGTATATGTCTTTCTGTATATCTGCGAACTCCTCATAAATCACGGAACGGATTTTTAAGCGGTTTTCACCATAAGCTGGATAAGTTTTCAAGGAAGGTTAAGAGTAATATTTTTGCAATAAACATAATTTGTTTTTAAAATAATCAAAACATTATAATAAAATCAAATTCAATATGTATTAAATTCTATTTGAAGAACCAGTTATATTATATTATCAAAAAATATTCTTTCAGACCAAAATAGTCAAAAATTAAAATGAAACTTATCAAAACTTTCAAACTAATTTTCCTAGTTAATAAAAAAATTCAATAAAAAATTCTTTAAAACCAAAACATCTTTAATATAATATAGTAGTGAATTCTTGGAAATCTTACCGAATTCTTGGGTGGCACGCATAGTACGACGACCGCGGCACATTCATAATCATAAACCAAGGACCAGAATTCTCCTTGTGTCATAACTAGGGGCCACTCGGTAACTATGTACTCTCGAGGCTTCGTGTAACCCTGTATAATAAAATAAGTTATAATATAAAACCATATGTATACTTACCTATACACTATACATATGCATGTGGGGCATATATTTACACAACATATTCCCATCATTTTTTTATTTATAGACAAGTAATTTTCGAAAAACCGTACCGTGACATATAAAGAAGTTTCTGAAGTTCTGTTTTTGGCAAAATGACTGTAAAACTTTAAAACGCTACGAAACTAATCAAGTACAAAGTTTTGTAAAATTATTATATTTCATCGCTTACGTGCATCTTAAGTCTTGCCTAGTTATTATATTATGTTCTACGTACAATATTCCACACCGTTGTTAGAATTTGTACTATGAATACTTACGTCAACGAAAACTGCATTAATGTAGTCTGTAAAGCTGTTTCCTTGGAAAGACGTCAAGTATGGACGAAAATTGTCAGCTGAAAATAAACATTTCAAAATTACTGTCTGTCTATTGTTTAGGTGGAAAACAATTTCCATGCATGACTAAATCATCCTGATCTTATAATTGAATAATGTAATTAGATTTTAGACCATCACTATTAGAAATAGAGAATTTATTAGAGCGTGGTATATAATTTGAAATAACTAGTCGAGTTGATTAATAGATAGTAGTTCGAATTGAGATTTCATAAAGGACAGTTAAAAAAAAAACATCGCAGTAATCACTGTATTGAGAAGTGAAAACATTCTAACAACAAGCTTAAGCTGATATTAGACGGATCACATTAGTAAGAAACGTTTATTTGTCAAAGGCGACACACACAAAATAATAAGGTTAATAAAGAATCATAACATTTTAAAAGTTGTATGCCGCAATTGGACAAATGGGGCTAACACTCAGTATATTGCTGCGCCGAAAGTTAATTCGACACAGCACTGATTTAGGCCCCCCATCCCTATTTCCTTGTCTCGTCCCATCTCCGATCTTCCTAAGGGCTAGCAAAGCGTTGGCATCGCGTCTGGTTTTGTAAACGTCTACAGCCGACGGTAAGGACTTTATGTTAGGTGGAATCTCTGTTTGCTCGCTTCCGGCAAAAAAATGTAAAAACTTATTAAACTTACGTGGAACAACTAGCACATCTCGATTCTTTTCCCTATTATCACCTCTATGCCCACCAGCACAATCGCCAATAGTGAACCTTGGGGTTTGTTTGCAAATCTGTTGGTATTCCTTTTGATACTCATTCAGTTTTGATACCGGATCCCTTTGTGATTTCTGCTTTAGTCTTTGCGACAGCTCTGATACTGGGAACCAGGATACTCCGCATACTACGTGCTCTTCTAGCGTGTCGTATACGAATTTGTACTGTTCCTGAAAGGATAGTTATTATTTAAAACTTTTCCTCAGAAGAATATTTTGGTACTTTACACACACGATTTTTGCACTTAATTACACTATTTAACGATGTTCAAACTTAAGTAACTTAAGGAACATCAACATTTAGATGTCAAATAGAAAATGTTTTAAATTCAAACACAAAATGTAAGTAATATTTTATACAAACATTATTCTTGTAAGAGGAAAAATGTAAGACATGTTTACAAAGCCCTCTATGATGTCAATGAAATAAAAGAAGTAGTAAAATTTTCACTGAATTGAATTGGCATCTTGGCGATAGGAAGACTTATAGACCCTTAAATCCCTTTCCCAAATAGCTGAGAGCTCCGGAATAATACTATTATATACATATTTACAAGTAAAAGATGTAGTCCAGATCGCTCTCGGTGGGGAGCGTTCCCAAAATGCTGGCCGCATTCCCGCGTTGTATGGCAACGCTAATACGTTGCCCTAAATATAGGCCAGCCCTTTGGTCACGCGAGACTTCTTTCAATCGCCTTGAAAGGTCTCGATAAAGTTGATGAGCCTCACGTCCCCATGGCCCCAAAGTCTCAACCCCAAAAGCCACAAATATGTATCCGTCACCGATGGATGCATATTTGCGGCGTTTCAGGGTTTCTTGAAGTGTGGCAGCTCCTCCGGCAGTGACGGCTGTATTTGGAAGATGGGAAGCCGCTAACGTATCGACACAAGTTGCGTCCCATACTAAGGGGCGTCCCATCTTCCAAGGTACCAACGACATTCCGTCTGGTCGCTTGCCATCGTCGCGGCACAGTCCGTTCGGTTCAAGAACAGCAGGTACCCCGACGGTGACAAGAGACCGGCGGATGATATCGTTGATTGCCGCATGTCGTGAAGTTCTACCAGCACTCCTCAAACACGACAAGCCATGATGACCAAGTCTATCAACTTTATCTCCGCACCGACAACGATGTGGGACTACGATGTCTGCCCCCAGGCGAATGCAGGCAGCAATCCTGAATGTAGTATCATCCAGGAGTGTACCTAGATTCGCCGAGGGCAGACTCTGAAGCCACAGACCAGACTCCCAGTTAGAAACAGCTAGGAGGCGAGCACGGTCAGTTTCGCCGGTGCAAGATGACATGAGATTGTCATACACCGACTTACTGAGCGGCCCATCCCACAGCCTCTGCATCTTTGGATCTAAAGGAAAATTTTCATTCGGGCAAGCCAAAGACCAGGCATTTCTGGCCTCAGTCAAATATGGGACCTCAAAATCACTGAGTGATGGATTTATTATATTACCGATGAGGTCCACAGTACTATGGACTGAGGACAGAAAGGCAGGTAGTGCTACGTCGGAAATTTTGCGTATCCCCAAGCCACCTAGCCGTATCGGTAAGGAAGCTTGGGTCCACGATCGGTCATCTAAAGAAATATTTAAGATGGAAGTTAATGTTTGCCGAATAATATTGTCTAAATTGTTTAAAATACTGGAATGTCTCCAAAGGGGGGAACAACGCAATACATACGTAAAGTTGGGAGTGAAAACGCAGTGCCTGATAATAAAATAAGCACTATGTGTATTTAATTGTTTTAAATTTGATAATTTTGACTGAAAATTGACAATTTTGTCTTCTACAAAAGATGAGAAGGATTCATCAAAGACGGGAGACCCAAGGAGGTTTAAATTATTTTTATTAACAATTTTTAGATTGGGGGCCAAATCTGTAAAAGCGGAAATAGTGCTTATGTTATTTTTCGTCGAACAGGCAAGAAAAAGTTCGCATTTGGAAAAATTTAAAGATAAACCTATTTTTCCAAACTCTTCTATTAAAAAATTTAGATCCTTTTTCACTGCATCTATATTACCTCCTAAGGTCCCATCGTCGAGATACCACACGTTGAATTTAGAATTTAATTGTTTAATGATAGGGTGGATGGCAAGTGAAAAAATGGCTGGCCCGAGAGGGTCGCCCTGCTGACATCCCGTTGCCGAATGAATTAAGTTATTTTGATATACCAAATAAGAATTTTCGTTGTAGCACTGATGAACAAACTTGTAAATTTTGGGAAAATGTTTTTTAACTTCGGACAGCAGAGTGCACCTATTGACCGAATTGAATGCATTTTTGACATCCACCTTCAGGATTACCTCACAGGAATCAGTGGTAGCAAATGATCTCAGAGAATGTACCGCTGCCTCGCAGCCACCTTTAGTGCCAAAACCTAATTGAATCGGCGTAAAGTAGCTGGAGCACCGGTTTCTTATAGCTCGACAGCATACTTTGGCTGCGAGGCGTCGGTACGTGGTGCCAACTGCAATAGGTCGAATGCCGCCATCTTTTTTCTTTAGAGCACATAAGTTGGCACCGTATATTATTGGGAGGATGTCGTTATTAACACAGCCAGAGAGCATTAGATTAATCAAGTCCGTCATGTCCTTGAGCAGCAGCTCACCAGCATTGCCGGTGCCCCCACTCAACAAATCTTTGAGATGTTGTGGAGTGAGGCCATCCAACCCTCCGGCCGAGCCACTTCTGAAGGACATAACGGCTTCGAGAATGCTCTCTGGGGTTACGTCTAAATTACTCTCATTGAGGGCTTCGGACATATCTTGCAACCATGTACTTCCGGAAGGTGGATGTTTATCTTCTAAAGCACGCAGAGTTGTCTCATCATTGGGTGCTATATCATCATTCGAGAAAAGAATTCTTGCTGCTCCCTTAATATCACCATCTGAAAGCTTTTTTTCGACCATATGACCTAAATGTTTATTCGGATACTTGTATCTTTTTGTTTTACTAAAGTCAAATTTGTCTTCAATATTTTCAATATGTTTGCAATTGTGTTTAATTTTAGATGTAACATTACCATGTTCGTTCTTGCTAATATTAAGGATTTGATAGGGGAGTAGCAATAAATGCTCCCAGGTACGTAAGGAGTTCTCGTTTATCACTTTTCTTATTTTCTCTGAAAAAATTTGGCAAACACTAATTCTAGCTCCTCGAGGGATTCTTTTTACTACTGGTGCCAATTGTTTAAATTTTGAAATTTTTTGCCAGAAAGGAATTTGTGTCAAATTGTGGGATAATGGATCCGGAATCGGTGGAGGGTTTAGCAAAGAGGTTGAAACTTCATTTCGGTTTTTATGGGCTTTGCCAATATGAACTCTCAAGCCTCTTTGCCCTTTAAAGAAGCGTACCTGGGTGCATTCATGACATTGAATTAAGTTCTCGAGTGATGAATCAGTCTGTGACTTTTGCATTAAATTAAGTTTTGAAACTTAAATACAAATATTGTACAAACTTATGTACTTCTTATAATAAAAAATAAAAAAAAAACTTATTCGAATAATAGGTAAAATTAATAAAAAATATATACACTGACGTAGAGGCACACACAGTTCGTTTTCTTTTTCAATTGGGCTATTAAATTTACATTGCAGAAGTAGGATGGTATATATAGGATAGTATGGATAGTGTTCTTCCTTTAATAGTATTCATCTTTTGGTATCACTCATATCATTCTATCTTGTTTCATTAACACTTGAAATTTTGCCAATCTTTTGTCAATTTCATCCGACTGGAATAATTTTATCAAAATTTTCGGGAACACAATGGTCAGGAACACAGCTAGTTGGTCGTTGCTTTCAAGTACGACTGCTCTCGGTTGTGAATTTGATAAAATGTACAATCTGGTAAAAAAAACATGACCGGAGATTCTTGGCCGAGGTATAATTGTCTAATATTGAGGACAACCTGAGGTTATAAACTATATTATTTCGACTTCTGGTACACTTGTTGATTTAAATTTATAATTTTAATAAGGATATAAAATCGAAAAAATAAACTATAAATTAATTTTCATTTTTAATTGATAATGTTTCCAGTTGACGTTGTCAATCCTTTACCATGCTTAAAACTTATAGTTCAGCAGACTGTAAAATGTTTAGCTGGTGTATGCGCGTATATCTATATAAAATGGAAACTGCACTTCACTTGGACTATATTTTATATTAATTCAATAGCAGATAATATTTCACATCAACAGTTCAATAGCAACTAGTTTATAAGTATCTACCAAACACAAAGTGCATTTTGATCAAAATATTCATATTTCATGAAAATCTTTCACTGTACATGTTCTGCCATGTAATTTCGATCGATTTTTTGGTTTAAGTCAATAGTTAGAAAAATATGCACTTTTTAACTGGTAAAAAGGGATCCACCCTCACTAATATTCCATCGCTATCATGGATTGGTTTGATATACAGTTTTTCAGATGTGGTCTTTTCGATTACACGTGTTTTGTGGTCCATAGGAAATTGAATAAAGTGGTAGACACTCTTCGCCATTTCGGAACCTGTCAATGTACGAGGTCAAACATGTGTCGTCATCAGTTTATCGTCATCCGCTGCTGGACGTAGACTTACCTTAGATTGCGTCATTTATTCTGGTCCTCCGCTTTCCTCTTGCAACCCCAACCGGCGACTTTCGCGAGTCGTCTGTCAATCGGGCTGGAGGGCGTAAAACATTACGTTTGCCGAGTCGTGGTCTCCACTGATAGGCACGTTTGCTCCATCGACAGGTACAACTTGTACTTGGTCGTTTTTTTTGTAATTTGTCATAGATTGCATTTTTTTTATTTTACTTACTTGCAATGCACGACCATTGGTCCTGCTGCAGGGTTGGTGGCCAGTCTCCTCCCTACCACTGCCCTCACCCGTCTTCTGAACTCAAGCAATGCGTTGCTGAAGGGACACGTGTGGGAGTGCCATTGAGTGTAATGGAACTGTAGGATGAACCTTTCCTCTACTACCACCTTTGGAAGAGAATAAATTGAAGATATGACTGGATGAAGAAGTTATGTATTATTTTTAGCTTTTTTCACAAGTATAATTTGCATATAAACCTTATTAGACTTTAGAAAAACTCTTTTTGAGCTTATTTTAAAAATAGCAAGTGATAAAGGAATTACGCAGATACAATTTTAATGATAAAATTAAACAAAATTTTGCTGCGCATTTTCTCAATTTTATTTAATTAATTTTACCTTACTTTTATCCATTTATGTCTTCATATATAAAATTAACTAATATAAAACAATATTTATAATACTATCATACGTTTGAATGGATTAAAGCGCGTGTTTTATATAAATTTTAGTCTAAAATTTGAACTCTTTCCGAAGCCATGGTGAAATACTATATATAATGTCAGTGTTGTTCCAAATTTTATGTCAATAAAGCTTCACGGCAAAATATCAACATTCGATTTTCCGGCACAAAATTTTCAAGTATTTATTTATCAAATAGGTTATAATAACTTTAGCAAAACAATAAAGCTGAATTATTATAAATTCACAATTAGAATTCTGGTAAATTTCTCGAACTTTTCATTGTATTTGTGAACTTAATATAAAATTTAATTTATAAAGTTTCAGTAGAAATTCTTAAGGACTGATATAGTGCGAACACTATTAAGAATTGGAAACACATTTTGGCATTAAAGTTTGAAAAGTTAAGATTAATTCCAAAACGATTCAAGATAGTATAAATAAAATGCTGTATTTCTAGTCGTACCTACGTAACGAGATTTAGTGTTTTAAGTTACAAATCTGTTCTTTTTTGTAAAAACAAAAAAATGTAATCTTAATTATTCTGTTTTTAATTTTAAATTACTATTTTCTACCTTTATATTTTTGTACATAATCAAGTATTTAGACTTTCATTTAATTTCTATTTTAAATTATTACAATTATATATACGGAAGCAAGTGAGGTGTGTAAGAATAAGCCTGAATGGCGCTCTGTTGTACGTGCCTACCCCGCAAAGGAACTGGCGTGAAGTTATGTATGTATGTATATATACGGATATTAAGTCTTATTCTGTTTAACTTTCAACGATTAAGGCAAACTAGACGGATCAATTTTGTCTTTCAATTTGGATGAATCAACCAAATTAATAGATGTAAATATAAACTTAAATAATTTAATGTCATTGAATACCGTCGTGTCCATTCATTTCTATGGCTTTTAACTAAAATGATTCAATTATGCTGATCTGTCTAATATCAGTAATATGAGTCGACTCTTATATTCGCCGATCACTGCATGATTACTTGTGTTCCAAATTTCATATCTTTAGTTTTAATAATTTCTTATATTATCAGAGTCAGATAGACAGAAATCTGATTGAGACTATTGGGTTAATTAAAACCTTTTTCATTTCTCATATTCTGAAAATAAGGGGGATTAAAAAAGTTCTTAGAAGTGCATATATATAAAACCTGGAGAAAAAGAAGGAGAAGTTCGATATTCAAAAATAAAAACTTTCAATCACACAATATTTATGCCAACTGTCACTTGTTTATGTAAGGTAGTTCGCATGTAATAAATTGTGTTGTGCAACGAGTTGCTAGAAACGCAAAATTATGGGTAAAAGTGAGTTATATGTGGTGATAAAATGTCACAGCTTGAAAAAATGTATACGAAAAAAAATTTTCGGACATTCAGCAGACATTAGGGGATGATACACTGGGTGGCTGAATTTAAAAGAGGTTGATCAAGTTGTAAAGATGACACGCGTTTTAGGCGGCCTTCAACCTCCATTACGGAAGAAAATGTCACATAGGTTGAGAATCTGGTTTTGGAAAACAGAAGAATAACTATGAAACATATAGCTGAGATCCTAAAGATATCTTTTGGTAGAGTTCAATCCATTTTAATTGATTCACTGGGCTTCAAAAAAGTGTCGGCAAGATGGGTGCCATAAATGTTAACCAACGAAAACAAAAAGCGAGATTTGGAAATTTCTAAGTGAATCTCGAAATGATCCAGCGTGATTCGGATAATTTTTGCCGTCACTTTGTCACCATGGATGAAACGTGGGTCCACCATTTCGATCCTGAAACTAAGAGACAAAGCATGTCTCCTCTCCGAGGTACGTTTGGAGTTGCCGGATCACACAGACGAAAATGGTACTTTTCATTCGTTGGAAACAATTTTCCCTGCTGTCAAAAATTTTAAAAAGCTATACGAACTATAGATAATACATGCGACTCATGTCTCAACTTTTTTTATAACCTTTGTTAAATCGCGGTTAAATTGTAATAAAAAAATATCAACAATTTTATAAATTCATTTTATACTTATAAATTACTTTTCACTAACTTATTATTTAATTTACATAAATTTGAGCTAAATATTTACAATCAGTGACAAAGCAATACTGGCTGGTAGAATGCCACAGACAAAAAAATACTTGACGTTTCACATATGTGACGTATTAAATGAGTTCATCAGATTTAGACATGGATTTAACGCTTGATTTCATTAGAGAAGTAGTTGTTTGTTTAAGTAATCAGTTTTTATTTACTTTCCTCATATTCGACATGAAAAGCAGAGTGTTAACCTAGAGTGAAAGGCCTATTTAGGCACTCGAACTATATAGGTCACTTTCACCTCTCGTGTAACAATCTACTATTAGGTGTTGATACTGTAAAAATGACTATCAACTTACATCCTTTTCAGTTTTATAAAGCCTGAACGTTCGTATGTGGAAATTGGCGAGTTCTTCTTCTTGAACGATACCCACACTGATGTCTCCGTACGTTTCATCTTTTTCTTTATTCGGTGGCCAGTATTGGACGCACATAACCTGTAATATAATATCCTTTTTTTATTTTATTTCTTTTTAATTTAATTATACCTAGACATAAGTTGTTAAAAGTATCCTCTAAGTCAGGTTGCCTGGATCGCTTTAAGCGATAAAGCCGCTTTTGTTTTGCCGTAAAATTACTGTAATTATTCATTTTCTAATCGTTTATTTTGGTGAACAATAGTTTTTTATATTCTATTCTATAATTACTGATGAACTGCGTAACTAATTCTTATACCTCTGCTAAATCTGGGATAATGTTAGTGTTAGTGACCTTTACACGCAGATGTAGCGATGGGTTTATATGCGTTATTTGTCTTGCGACATTGTTAATAATTCTTTTTGACGTTAAACATTGATAAATAATGTATATACATACATTAATGTAGCTAATCAACAATGGGGTTATTTTTAATATTATAAACAGGACGCAGTCGGACACAGTCACTAACCTTACCCCAGATGAAGCATGGACATTTAAAAAAAAATACCAAATGGCTGTCATTCAACCAGTACCTCGTGCTAGCTTTATTAGGTCACTGAAACACTGTATCCTTTACTAACATCATAGCAAAAGAATAAGATATAAGATAAGAATTCAAAGTCACCCAGTAAGAAACTTAAGATTATTTTTTTCAATAGTCTGTTTAGATGGGGCAATGAATCATCCTTTTCTTGCTTTTCTGACGTTTTGTTATTTAAAATATATTTTTAGACTTTATTGTATAGAAATAATAATAAAAAAACAATCAGAAGGTTTTTGTTTGATTTGTCCTTAATTTAAGAGGCGTGGTAGCTTAGTGGTAGCGTACTCGGAATCCAAACTCAAAGGCCGCAGGTTGGAATCCTGGCCGGAAAGCGTGTAGCACTAGGGCAATTTGCCGACCTCATGTGCATATTGTTACAATTACCACGTACTGACGGTGAAGAAACACATTATGATGAAATCTCTGCAAATCTGCAAATCGAGATAACTGACGTGTCAAACCCGGCAATCCGCCTTGGCCAAGCTTGGCAAGTATACTGTCCGTTCTCTTAAAAATGAGAGACCAGAGCCCAGCAATTGCGCGTTTATGAGCTGTTATTATTACTACTATTGGTCTTAAAAGTATGTTTTAAACAATAAAAAATCCTTAATTCATTAAAATTCCTTAACCGTATTGATATTGAGTCCTATGACCCATCTTTTAATGGATAGAAATTATTAAGTCTAAATTCTAAATTCTTTAGTTGACTCTGCTGAACTTTTGTCAAAAATTTATTTTCCTGTTAATGTTTGACTACCCATGCGCCCCACTCGTAAACTACCTATTTTTGCTCCTCCGCGCTACAACAAAAACTATAGTCGCAATCGGTTATGTCAGACCCATTGTACCCCTTCTGTTTTTACATATACATTTCATTACTTACATTACATTTAATGTCACTGTAACAAAGTTTGTGATAAGTTCCCTGTAGACAAGGAGCTCATTACAAACTTGTAGATTATGCTAGCTTCTTGAGAAGCAGGAGAGGCCAAAATATTAAACATTGTACATAAATGCAATCTCTCCAGACTTAGCTTCGCGCATAACTGAGATCTGGCTGTCACATTTGGAACACGCTGCGTGAGAAGGTGAGTTTCCATCATTAACAATAGCGTAATGTAATCAACATACGGAATCGGATTTTTTCAATAAGAAGTCCAACTTTCTTAATCGAATGTGAAAGTTCCGCTTTTCTACACCATTACTTCATCTTTTTTTATTTTTCTTTATTGCTGAAGCACAGCAGACAGGCTGACGGCCCAACTGTGATGGAAAGTGGTTATTGTCGCCTATGGATATTAGCAATACCAAAGCTGCCAATGTGCTGTCGGCCTTGAAGTAGAAACTGGACCTTGGCCACTGATGCAAACACACACACGCACAGCTCAAAGTTAATCATTCACCAATAAAACTAACATGTATAATCCTATACCTTATTCAAAACGAAGATTGAATGAAATAAAATAACTATGAGACTTTATTAATAAAATAAATCTATCTAGAGAAACGTTTAGAGAGAGTGGGAATTTTCATAATCCCACTTCGACGAATAGTTTCACCACACCATCGCCCCGTGTCTGAAAAACGTGCGACGAAAAACAATGGGCGCTTACTGAGAATGAAATATTCGCAAATTGCCATTCTTATTTTCAGTCTTTTGATATTCAATAAAGTAGTAGGTACTTAATAGATTTTCTTCGAAATCCTTTTCTGTGTGGAACATATCGAATCGTAATTTTAGCAAAGACTAAGAAATCGAAATTTTATAACGATCTAACAAGTTTATTGTTAAATATAATATTTGTTAAATTACTGTAAATCTAATGCACGCTAATTACATATTATATAACTTTGTATTTATAAAGTATACAAATTACGTATTATGTTAGCTTTAATTAAGTTTCATCAACTGCCTGATAGATTTTTCAAGGGATCAAAGCGAAACAGCGCCACTAGCGAGGTAATTCAATAAGGTAATATTGACAAATTTCTAGGCACCTTACCTACAAAAAATGGTGGCTTAGACATTATTCTAGTTATATTTTGGAGTTGATAAAATAAAAAAAAATACATATTGGTTTTTTATGGCAAAGCTAGCAAACAGGCTGACGACCCGGCCCACCTAAGGGGCTATCCATTAACTACGACACACGTTCGACAAAGGCGGTCGACGAAGTGTGACATTGACAAGGGCTGGGAGGGGTCCCAAATTTTGTGACGTCACATTTCAAAATCTAATATATTTAAGTTATTTAAGGAACTGCTGCTTAAATTTAATAATTTCTTGTTGTAAAATTGCAACATATGTGATGTCACACTAGGAAATGCGGAGTCTCTAATTAATAAATAATTAGAACATTCTAATGTACAATATAATAAGCAGCATAAAAAGGTGTGGGTGTCGAGCCTCTTAAAAAAATTCCTTAGAGGATGGACTGCGAAATTGAGACAAATTTTCAGCTTAGTCCTAATAAATGTAAATTGGTCGAAAGGAAAGAATTAAGGTTATGCGGAACTTTATCGCAATGGATCGCATCAAGCCCTACTATTTTTGTCGTAATATTTTTAAATGAGTTTGAGACACTTCACACGATCCTCAGACTTCGTTAGTATGTACTGCGTTCCTCGAGAAAGTGCTCAATGTGCAACTTATTTTTCTAAAGTATCGGTGAATACTAGAGTGTACCGAATATCTGGGCCAATATTTATTGGAGACACCCAATAGTGTAATCTGTATTTTTCATGTAGCCTAAATTACAAAAATATAGTATTATTATTACTAGAGCATAAATACAGCAACACTAGACGCAAAGATTCTTTTCAAATATTTACACAGAAATATATTGGTGCGACTCTGTGCCAGTTTATGTGGTCAGTCCAACAGCAAAGTGTCGTTGATCCCTTAATGTAATTTTTTTTACTAAGCTCTTAGTTTTAAGTGTCACTTTACATCTGTTTTATTATAGCTTTGTTGAAATTTCGCTTGTATTATTCAAGAGCTCCTTGGGTGAATTTATTTGAAAACCAAATTAAGATGCAGCGAATAATAACGACTTGATAGTCATGAACTCTTTTGTATTGACTTAAGTTATTTGAATATTTTACGAGTTGAACTGTATTTTAAGTAGAGTACAAATTAATTTACATGAGAAATTTAAATTTGTTAATTTATTTGTCAAGTTCTAATTATTTAAAAGTTGTTTATAATTTAAATAAATAAAGCTTGTTGAGGGATTTAGATTTTGTCTAAGTATTTTGTAGATGTAATAATAAACCGGTTTGTGATAGAATTCTTTCAGTTCGAGCATAGAAGGAAAATTGTAGGAAAGACACTCTATGAATTTCAATTTGTTGTCTTATAGGTTCACATTGTGCGCTAGATGACTCTAGTATCGATTTATCATAATTTTATGTATGTACATAGAGTAAAATATTTTCTATTTTATCTAAAACCTACCTGAAACCAGTTGGTGATGTAGTTAATTTTATGTTATGCGTTTACATTCTTACCTTGATGAAGTCAAATGTTTTGGTGAGCATGACAATTGCAGCCGCTCTCTCCTGCCATATCATCCGCCAAAAATACACCACAGTATCTTCGGTTGGCCCCTGGGTTACTATGTATGCGTTTGGCTTTAATATACTCTGCGAACAAAGTCATTATATTATTATACCAGGATTTTTTACGTATGATTTCTGAATTTGTACCTCGTCAAAATTAAGGTATTTTCGAGGATAAAAATATTCGATATCTAAATGACTTATATACCAAACTTTATGACTATCGGCTTGCGGAAACGTGGAGAACAAATTTCATGCCATGCCACTTGGTCTCGGACGATGGGGTAAGCCTAAGAAATACTGGCTTGATATCGTGAGGCATGTAATGCGTATCAATAGTTTATTAAGGGTTTCTAGAGCTTACATGAAGTACAGAGGCAAAAAGTAGTTTAGCATACTTGGATGTTTGTTTGCGTGCCAACTCTGTGTAGTTGTACAGCTCTGACAGACAAATTATAGTTGAACCTATAAAGCTTTAGGCCCGTAACATTTTAAATAAACTTAATATACCTCTATTATTTTGTATTCTTAAGTGTAAATATTTTTATATAAAATGCAGCCGGGGATTGCAGCTATTTCTATTATATTAAGAGTGTTATCAGTCTGAAGCAAGCTGGTACACTGCAGTTTATTGGGTCAATGCAACCGATCAATATGATAATTAAGTTGTAGTCTGGAATATTAGGTCATAGCATCTCAGTACATGTAGTATACTTTGCTGACAACGCAAAATATTGCAAATGCTGATTTAAAAAAATTTAATATAGAATAGAGAGACCCTACAGTTCTACACATTCACCGCAGCATATTTATTTCCGTGACACACAACTCTTACTTGCGTAGTTCGAGTACAAATCACGCTTTAATGTCGTAGAAATAAATATGTCTAATGATGAATTTATAGACTTCAGCTTAACCGGCATTTTGAGGTACTTGTTGATTTATTTAAAAAATAAGCACAGCGAGTTTTTATATTTGTCATGAAAGATACAGTTACTATCTTCCAGTTAAAGGTGAATATTAGGCGTGCTTGGTGTAGGTAATAAAATAAAATAATTGGCCGACAAACACACATATTGTATAACGCCAAAGTTACGCTTGTGTTATGATTAATTATTACAACGGACCAGTCTGGGGCCGATCCCAGACACCCAGACCATAGTAAATAACAGAATATTCGTTTCCAAAATTTACCATGGCAGGAATCGAACCCGGAGCCTCTGCGTTTCAACGAGTTCGGCCGTCTAAGACTTAGCCCGCTCAACCACAGAGGCCGTCAATGTACTGACAAGAATAAAATAACTATATGCAATAACAGTGACATAAAAATGATGCTAATAATACCTATGTATTTATATAATGTTCTTTTGACTCCTTAGTCTAGACAAGCAGAAACTATTTCTCATCAGAATGTATTACCGGATCACAGATAAAAAAAATTATTGCTTGAGTACAGCCGACAGGCTGACGGCCCAAATGTGACGGAAAATGGTTACCGTTTGCAACACTAAAGGTGCTCTACCAATGTGCTGCTGGACTCGTAGATGGGACTGTAACTTGGCCACTAATGCCGCAACATAACTCAAGTTTGTTATGGTGGCATGATCTAGACCAGAGGTGGTAGCCATCCAGACGAACAAATGCTCTACCGCCTGGCTATGGGTTATTCTGTCGCCTCTTACGATATGCCGACGCAGGGCCGCACAATATAGTGTTCTTTCTCCGTTCCTGCATAGATATCTATCTAGTCTTTCGAAACGAAAGTACGAATGTAATATAACTAATGTACAGACGTAATGTACTCGAGCAGTAGGCAATATTAGAGTGTCTTTAACGACGCCTGCCAAGGACATTAACGTCCTTTTTATGCGTGCATAAATTTTAATGACGCCCATCAAGTCCGCAGTATATTGGTCGAGTAGATATTGAATTCCTGCGTTTTCCAACGACGCACTTCGTGATACGCGAGCACATTAAACGGGTGATATGAGTCTTAAATTGACAGCTGCGTCAGGAATGATTTGAGTATATCAGCTTTTTAAGTACCTTACTTAAAATATAATGTGACCTAGGCTTAGTATTCTTTTATTGCCTGATGCAAGGCAAATGAATAGACAGCCCACCTGATCAAAAATGGTTACCGTCGCCTATGTATATTTGAATTCATTTTAAAATCACAAAAAAAAGTTCAATTTTATTGATATTTTTATCCGTGCAGGAACGGAGAACGTATACATCTTCCTACGGGCGGGCATCCGTAAATCTGTCGTAAGAGACTAAAACAACCCACAGCCAGGTGGAGGGTTCTTGTCCGCCTGGATGGCTACTACCACTTTGGTTTAGAGTATGCCGCCATAACAACCTTGAGTTGTGTTCCGGCAATAGTAGCTAGGTTGCAGCCTTCCTTTAAAGAGCGGCAACATAATTGTAGCACTTTTTGTGTCACAAATGTCCATAGGCGACGGTAACCGCTTTCCATCAGGTGGGCCGTCTGCCTGATTTAAGACTAGTTTTGATATTATCATAATGGCTGCGGAAACAAACAAAAAAAAACATTGAGTCGTAGGACTGCACGTTAGAAGGGGAAAAAATTGTAACTAGGAGTGATGGTTACGCGAGTTCAGTGCTATTTCCCAATCCCAAAAATGCTCGTAGGTCATTTTACCCGCCTGTATAGCTACAACCACTGATCTAAAAGCATGCCGGTTAAAAAAATCAGTTGTGTCCCGGCATCAGCGGCCAGGTTCTAGACCCTACTTCGAGATCGGCAATATATTAAGAGCGTGTCTGGTGTTACAAACATCCTTAAGCGACGGTAACCACTTTCTATAAGATGCATAAGCCAGTCTCCTGTGCGCTAGCAATAAAAGAACTTATACGTCTTTATAAAACGATATAAACTTTACAATGAAACGTGTTAGTGAAATAGGTATTGAATGCCAGCTTCAAACGTATTTTTTGCATAAAACGGTCGCACTTTTAACATTTATAAACGTTGGAATAACGCTTATTTAACGCAAAAGGTTTCTATGGCTTCCACTCAGTTCTTTGATGTTTTTGACTTTTAAATTGGTAAAAGAACAAAGGCTAATTTACAAATGGGCGGTTCCTATATCTTATCGATCGTTCATTTGCCCTATCACCGGTTGAACTTTGACATAGCCTGTCGTAAGAGGCGATAAAACAACCCACAGCCGGGTGGTGGTAGGGTATTTGCCCGTCTGGATGGCTACCACCCCTGGTCTAGAGTATGCCGCCATAACATCCTTGAGTTGTGTTCCGGTATTAGTGTCCAGATACCAGTCTCCCTTAAGAATGCTGCAGCGCATTTGTAGCATCTTTGATATTGCAAATGTCCATAGGCGATGCTAACCGCTTTCCATTAGGTGGGACACCTACCTGTCTGCTGAACTCATGTAATAAACAAAAGTATGAGCCCATAAATGTCCCGTTGATGGTCTCGAACATTTCCAAATATCTATGAGATCGGATAGTATCCGCCGCGTTTGTCTAAGATGATTGACAGACAGATTTCATATATAGGTTACCTCGATGTGCAGGATTTATCACGATGTTTTCTTTCATCGTTACACGTGATAATAAGAGAGATAAATTGTGAAACTCTTCTCCGTCATTAGAATCAAACCAGTTAATGAATTGTTATTTAAATGAATCCTATGTAGATTTTGAGATATTGGTTTTTTCCGATTACGTAGATTTATATCGTAGAGTTATGAATGTCAAAGAAGCAAGTGAGGTGTGTAAGAATAAGCCTAAATGGCGCTCTGTTGTTCGTGCCTACCCCGCAAGGGAACTGGCGTGAAGTTATGTATGTATGTATATCAATGTTCATCACAATGGTGGATTGTCGCCACTATTATTTGCCCTTATACAAATGGCTTTCGCGTCCTCGTAATAAATTGTGAGAATAATCTAATTACACTATCTGATAATTAGATATGTTTTCAATAATAACCCGTACAATGGACCTGAACATGAGACCTTTTTATTCCTCTACAGAACTCGTCACTGTACGACAGAACGCACTTGGCCGATTTAATATTCCAAATTACAAGTTATTCAAAACTCATTACGCAATAGTACTAGAATACTTAACGCATCTATCATCCAAAATGTTTTTTTTTGGTCAGTTACAATCATTAAGGCATCTTCTCGAGTAAACGACGCTATAATAAAAAAAAACCATTTCTTGAGCGTCGCTATAATGGTGGATGTTTCAAGCCTTTTGAAGATTCTGAACTCATTTAGGATTATTGAGGTTCTATTGTGGGGTGATTCGCCTCTCGACTTCTATAGTGCGAGCTAAGTACCCTCATCTTATTACAGCTATTACTACGCGTCGTAACAGAATTAAACTCCAGGTACGTTTCTATAGTATGTGGTTGGTTGAATTGTTCGACGTGATTGGAATTTCTTTAAGATATAATGCTGATATTGAGCAGATCAACCACATTGAATCAATATAATTGAAAGGCATAGAACTGAAAGAACACGGCGGCATTCAATGATAATGAATCATTCAGTTCTACGTTTACATGGATTCCTTTGGTTGCTTTATTCAAATTGAAAAAGGGAAATGAATCGTCTAATATCGGTTTTAGTTGTACTAAAAGTCGTGGCAGATTAGACTGGGCTGGTTCTAATGTCTTCAAATTACGTAGGTTTGTGTATTCGCATAGGATCATGGAAAAATTACTTAGCTTTAAGGGTTACATAGTTATTACAGCAAAAACGGAATACAGAGAGATAAAAGATGAAATTTAAACAATTCTTGCTTCTTCATCCATTATAGAAAACAAACAGCAAAACATTACTGTCTTGCTGTTTATGCATACACATTCATGTTACACAAAAAGCGATGCACATTACAATTGAAAAACAAAATTACATTTCTCCAACTTGGACTAAGTGCCAGGAAAACACTAGTAAATGTATTATACACATGTATACACATTTTTTATCTAAAATTCCGTCTAACCGCCACCTATTTAGCATAACAAACACGTCTTTTATGATGCATCATTCTGATACCCACTCGATCAGATTTATAGCCGATACAACCTTTTATGTGTGTGATACAAGAACACAACAAAAGGAACGGTTACCTTTGATGCGAGTTTCTTTTATGCCTTATAAAGTGTTGTCAGGTTTTTCTATTTACATGAACCGTCTAGATTTTAAAATCAATAGAATATATTGAGAAATGATGAAAAACCTACATCGCCTGATTAGGTAAAACTATTCCTTAAGTTAGGTTGCCTGGATAGAGATTGCTTTAAGCGATAAGGCCGCCTATTGTTTCTACCATGATAATATTGTAATTGTGTATTTTTGAAATTGTATATTTGGTGAGCAATAAAGTGTTATCTATCTATCTATCTATTTTGTAACTGTAATTAAAGAGTGCAACTCTCGTATCTCTTGAGTAAGCAACTATTTCCGTTGGCTCGGCGACCCAACATTTGTATTGCCCTCCGAGATGCCAGTTTTTTCTATCTTTTCTTGGCTATTATAGCATTTTTCTATAATATTATGGATATGTATTAGAATAGAAAAATGCTATTAAACAATATTGCTTAAAAATATAGTGTTGTAAGCATCTCTTAAGTTTGCAGATATCGAACGAACTTAGAAGGCAACGAGTTAAAGAAATCAGAACACGTCTCTTCTCATAACAATCACTCAAGAGTACGTGTCGCCGTTATGGCAATAGACTTGCTTACGAATTACAGTCCTTTATTTATATAAAATATAGTTTCATACCATTTATGTACTTAGTGAGGGTCTAGAATTTAAACTTTGTAGAAGTTCAAAAAAAATCCTTAAATAATCAGCATCAGGCTAGAATTTGACCTATATAACTCTCTAACCTGATTTCATTAAAATTAATAATAATTAAGTCTTTGATTGACGACAAACAGCAAACAAGGCTTAAGAGCTTGGAAACTCACATTTCACAAAATAATTTTAATATTTTACACAAATATACATGTTTCAAAACAGTAAATGTTCTATTCAACGTTAATTCTTTATCGTATAGTCATTATAAAGTAATACAACGTAGAAATCTACTACACTACCATCGGGAATCGTGCTCAGAAGGCTGACTGTATTGCAACGCTGTATGCAATGCTAATTCTGATTCAGGCAATCAATGCAGGCAATGCAATCAGGTAGACAATGATAATTCACTAAGTGAAATATAAATCAAATTTCTGATAGTTCATTTCTACAACCAGAATGATAATGTTTATATATATTTCTGTGGGGGTTTATTTAAGCTGTGTGGTGAGTCGATGATATCTACCTCGTTGGATGGATTGACGCACTACTGGCGAGAACCCATGGCTCAATCGCCCGAAAGGGGAATACAAAAACTAAAAAGTATAAAATAACTTATTTCTAAAGCTATTATTATTAATATATATTATCTAAAACATCTTAAAGTCGGTGCTTAGTAATTTTCCAAATAAAGCAATTTTTATGTTTTACTTTGCACCGACTTCAAGATGTTTTAGATAATATATATTTATATTTATAGCTTTAGAAATAAGTTATTTTATACTTTTTAGTTTTTTAGTTTTTGAAGTCGTTTTTTTTAAACGAAGTTTTTTCATTTTTTTGTTAATTTTTAGTGTCTAGCTATGTATGGGTAGACCCTCGAACGGTGCCGCGCTCCTTAAAAATATAGGTCCCAAGAAACGGGAACAAAAAAATGTTCGCAAAATGAAAACTGCTGGGCCAAACTATGTTAAATTTTTAGGGGACCAAATGGCAACTATTCCGCATCAAACTAAACAAGAATCACGTAAATCGGATTATAAATCTCAGCGTTATCGGTGTGCATATGGAACGGAATGGAAAAATTTTCATAAAAAATGTTCGTAAAATGAAAACTACGAGGCCAAACTATGTCAAACTTTTAAGGGACCAAATGGCAGCTAATCCACGTCGAACAAAAAAAGAATCACATAAATTGGATCATAAATCTCGAGTAATCGGTGAACATACATAAAAAAAAGATCCCGACGAATTGAGAACCTTCTCTTTTTTTTAACTCGGTTAAAAATAAGACGACGAGTGTTGTACTCTACTTGTATTTACTTGCTTAATTAAATTAACATTAAACTTAAACTCAAGACTATTATAGTCTTAAGACTATACAGAAATCTGGAAAGCTGCGTGAAAATATATAAAACCTAAGCATGTTCGTAGATGCATCTCTAAAGGTTTTCTGTATTGACAGATTTTGGCACGTATATGGAGTACTCAGTGTCAACCTTGCTAATTATGTAGCAATAAATTATTCCATTTACGTGACGTAACAATTTCTTTTAAAATAAAATATTAGAACAGAACTACGTTTTCTAAGTTTCCGAAAAATTCTAATCGAAATTACGTTATGACGAAGAACGTTATTCAAACGACATAACTTTTGCGCTATAGTGACTGGTGTTCCCAATTTTTCTCTCGCGTCTCGGTATTTCGCATGTCGGACGAGTCAACATTTCGCTACTGTAGGCACACATTGAGCTACCTTTCCTTTGGTCATTACAGTTGCACGTGACTAGAATCACCTCCGTTATGCTAACCCTTTAGAAAATGTGTTAGGGAATTTCTACAATTGAGGGTAACTGAGTTCTGAACAGTCGGACATAACTGCAGAATTGGTTTTTGCTTCGTAACAGAGAATACAAAAAAAAAGTCAATGTCGTTTTTTATTTGTGGATTCAGCTTAATTTTAAATTGTATATAGGAAAAGATTGTTACTTTAGGAGATTATTTATAGATTTTGTCAGATTAGACGTAATGTTTTATAAAAAAAAAGTGTAATCTAGTTACGGATGTACAACGTTTGGACGTTAATTTGCTGAAAATCTCAATGAAATGTACAATGTGGTTTTTCGAGATGGCCCCAAGACGTCCGTCGTTTGGTGTAAATTCAAGCTCTACAATTTGTTTAAGGTTTCTATTACATAGGACTAGCTATTATCTTGCGTTTATCTGTCTGAAGATTATTTTGTAACATGAATTTTCATGTATACCTGAGTGAAATCTGCTATTTGCAAATGTTAAAACATAAACTGTATGAAAGTTTGTCTTGAAAAGGTATAGTATATTAGTATTGGTTACATGTGGCACTGTTCATTCAGAAAATGTGAATATAATGTCCAAAACACGCGGCAGAATTTTTAAGATATAAATCGACACAATTTACTTACGATAAATTTGTATTGTATGAGTCTCAACATAATATCAAAAATGATTCACAGAAATTAATACAACAGAAAATATTTTATTTTTAACAAAAACAAAACCGACTTCAAACGACTCTAAAAACAAAAATAAATATTAACCGATTTGAATTATTTAATTTAATTGAATTAACATCTTGAAGTCAGTGCCATGTAAAACATGAAAGAACAACAACAATTTTATAGAATATAGTAATTTTATGTTCTACTGACACCGACTTCAAGACGTTGTAGAAAGAAATCGGTTAAATATTAATTTTTTGGTTTTTAGTGTGAATTCGGTTTTTTTGTTGTTAGGAAATACTTTTTCGTTGAGTAAATACTTCAATAGCTTTAGAGATAATATATTAAGTACCTGTAGAAATTGTACAACTGACACGGGTACACAAATTTGCCATGTCACTTTTCGGTGTATATGCTCTTAAACAAGGGTTGCTCTCGGTTTCTTGCGATCCACAAATCAGCTCCTAACCTGCTGACTATGGGACCATCTCGGGAGTTAAAAAAACAATTTGAAAATCGGTCCACAATTGATGGAAAAATCGCGTGACATGCCTACAAAAAAATAGCGCCTGTAGAAAGTGTAATACTGGCACGCGTACACAAGCTTTTTTTTTTAAATGTAGGCTCTTGGCGTTTGTAATAAGGGTTACTCTCGATGTATCTGGGATTCACTCATCAGATCCTGACTTGGTGACTATGGAACCATCTCGAGAGTATATACTTATGAAATATTTACGAATAAAGAAAAACAATTCAAAATCGATTCACAAAGGACGGACAAATAAATAAGCACCTGTAGAAAATTTAATAGTTCCACGCGTATACAATTTGCTTTCCAAGAATTTAGGCGCACGTCGTTCTTTAATAAGTAATGGTTACTCTCGATTTCCCTGAAATCCATTCACCAGATCCTGACTAGATGACCTTAGCACCCACTCGGGAGTATAGGCTTACGAACAAAGAAAAAAAATTGAATTGACTGAGATATCGTGTTACGAAGAAGTTAGTTATCAATTTTCGTGATTTCTCTAATTCCTTGGAATCCACTCATCAGATCCTGACATGGTGACAATGAAATCAATTCGATTTAAACAAAATTGAAAATCGGTTCACAATTGATGGAAAAATCGAGTAACGAACATAAAAAAAAACAATATAGGTACAGACGAATTGAGAACCTTTTCTTTTTTGAAGTCGGTTAAAATAGCTCCTATTTTTAAGTTTATTAGGTTTTACACTTTGTTTGAATCAAAATGATTCTTTGTGAAACATTAATATTGTTGTTAAGACTCACAGAGTCCAGATTTATTTATCGTAAGTAAACTCAGTTAATATCTTCAAAAATGTGGTAATACACGAGTGGCATAGTAACTCTATTTTGGTAGTTCCTTAATATACGAATATATATATATATATATATATATTACTCACATCTATGTAGGAAGCATTAATATAATCGGAGTCCGGCTCCCGGTCCACTGTCTCTAGCACCACTCTGTTGTAGTCATCTGCGAACAGAATACACAATTACGGCGTATTAATAACACTTTGTTACGGGAATTTGTTTCTAACTACGCACTGGGAATAAGAGCGGCGAAATGAGATATTTTAAAGGTATTATTTCAGTGCTGGTTTTTATATTAAATCGCCAAACTTTAATTATTAAGACATACATATTATGATTATTAATATCCATTTAGATTGCTCGGAAGAGATCGCTTTAAGATAGATAGATTGACAGATAGATAGATAATTATTTATTGTACACAAAAGCATAAACAAACACAAGTAGAAAAAGACAAAGATCTCTTCCAGGCAATTCTTGGTAGGGATTGATAGATTTTGAATACCGACGGTGGTGCAGTTAATAAATAATGATGATAAATAAACATAACACACATGAGTACAAGAACAAAATAAATAAATATATATATTTACATATAACGCTTTAAGTTATGAGATCGCCTTTTTTAATTTTATTTTTATTGCAGGAGTTCAGCAGACAGGCAGACGGCCCACTTGATGGCAAGCGGTTACCATCGCCTATGGACATTTGCAACACCAAAGGTGCTACATATGCGCTGCTGTTCTCTTAAAGGAGACTGGAACACAACTCAAGGTTGTTATGGCGGCATACTCTAGACCAGAGGTTGTAGCCATCCAGTCGGGCAAAGACCCTACCACCTGGCGAAATTTTGCTATACAATATAATTTACTTGTTTAATAAATACTACGTTTTAACGGTTTCAAGCGCAGCATATTAATTGACATTATTTCGACGTTTTGGCCTCTTTTCAGTATAAAAACACCGCGCTCAAAACGTTTGAAGCGTTTTATTATGTGTATTAGTCGCGACCACTTAAGAAAATATTATTTATTTCTTTGTTTAAAAAGATGATGTAGTTCCCGGCACGGATCTTGAGTGTTTAGCGGAATATTGGAGATTGCTTTGAGCATTGAATTTCTTAGAATCACACCTGGCTAATGACTACCATAAAAGATTACACATACACAAAAGGGCTGTTTTTCTAATTACAAATTTTAAACACAAAGTAAACAAAAAAAGTTCAAATGCCAAAAAGGTAATAAAATGTGTTTCTATAGACGCAGGTGTGAATTTGTCTTTTGTAGGCATTCAGGTCGTAACAATATCATGATACTTATTAACTAATTGACTTAACAACCCACAGCCTGGTGGTAGGGCATTTGCCCGACTGGATGGCTACCACCCCTGGTCTAAAGTATGTCGCCATAACAACTTTGAGTTGTGTTCCGGCATTAGTGACCAGGTTCCAGTTTCCCTTAAGAGAGCAGTAGCTCATTTGTAGCAACTTTGCTGTTGCAAATGTCCATAGGCGATGGTAACCGCTTTCCATCAAGTGGGCCGTCTGCCTGTCTGCTGATCTCCCGCAATAAAAAAAAAATGTTGGCATTAAAATTATTATAGTTACTATTAACAAGGGTATAATTTGTTTATATTTACGCGCACAGAAGGTTTGTCGATGAGTAGTCCTTGCGATTCCTAAGAACGTGACCCGCGCTCCTCTAGTTCGTACACTAATTAGGAAAACGTGGATCGCGTAGGAAACAGGAGGGATTTGCATCGGCAAACCTGCGCCCGACTAATATCAAGCTGTTCAGACAACTTTAAATTGTAACGTAATAGCTAGCTACCAAATTTAATCAATATCGAAATCCTGAAACACCGCTAATATACGTACATTGGTAATGGTTACATATTTGTGGCTTTCGGGGTAGAGACTATGGAGCCGTAGGGATGCGAGGCTCATCAACTCTATAGGGACCTTTCATTGTGACTGAAAGAAGGCCTGAACAAACGCTGCTGTGTTTTGGTCAAACGCGTTAGCATTGCGATACAGCGTGGAAATGCGAAAAGCATTTTGGGAACGCTACCCACCGACAGTGATCAGGAATCCATTATTTATATACATGTATGTTATATAGTACTTTTTAGTTGTTTTTTTATATATTTTATTAGATTGTTCAACGTATGGTGTACCAGATGATGACACACGTGCTGATGGAGTGTGCCCAGAGTGCAAGCCTACGAACAATAAACAGAAGCTACAGGATAGGTATCTGTAACACTATCTTGGCCTCTCCCCTATTTCAGCAAGCAAAAGATTTCTGTTGTGTTAAACCATTATTTAAAAATTAAAAAAAAAAAAGATTTTTGTTTGATTTGTATTATCTGATGCATGTCTTTATGGCGGCGGTATTGTCAGTGAGTGATAAAATCCCTTGAAAAAGAAATAGAATAAAAACGTTATGTAAATACTTGTAAAAATAGTTATACGACGAATAAATTCATCAACATCGGTTTATGTACATACTAGGTTGTGATATAGGGATGAAAACACTTCGTTTTACATTTATTTATGCAAGACATAAGGCAAGAAAAAATGGGTTTCTTCAACAGCAGACGGAAGCTGTTTGTTGTGTTTAGTAACTGGAATAAACTCGTTGTTCAAAGAGTCGCGTACAAATGTGTCCCAAATTGCATCTATTTTGCATACATAGTAGAAACGTGGCTTAAAATATTCGTAAATACGTTCGTATCACACAGTTGTTGTTTTGAGAAAATTTAACATATTTTACAGTTCATAAATATTGCAATACGAAAATACTCATTAAAAAAAGTATGAAATATATTAATCATACCTTAAAATTAATTAGTGGTCTTTAATTTAAGATGTTTGATATACATACATACATACATAATTTCACGCCAGTTCCCTTTCGGGGTAGACACGAACAACAGAGCGCCATTTAGGCTTATTCTTACACACCTCACTTGCTTCTTTGACATTCATAACTCTTGTCATGCACGCTCGTCTGTTCTTAAGGCTCCTGACATCACCTTCTGCTAGTACACGATCAATTTGATCATGGAAGGTGTGTCGTGGCCTTCCACGACTTCTGCATCCATCCACTTTTGCATTGTATATCTGTTTAGTCATTCTTTCATCATGCATTCTTTCCACATGCCCGAACCACCGAAGCATTCCTTTCCTTACATTCACCCCGACATGTTTGATATAAACTTATATAATCTGTTTTTAACAATCTTTGAATTTTACACCACGCTTCAGCCAAAAGTAGACGTGTTCATTACTGTCTTACAATTTGTATAGAAATGAGACAAGGATTATAAAAGTAAAAGGAACTGAATCGTTGAAAAAGGTTTGAGAAGTGACATCTTTAATTGCTTTTTCTTTTAAGTTTTATTTTATTTTAATGTAAAAGTTCCAAGTTTTCTTAATTGTATTTATATTAGTTATAGGCAAAAATATTTTACATTTTAAAATATATCTGTTTTGAAAATATTTCATAATCTAAGTAAAATCATTAAATAACAAACAAGCAAATATTCAGTTAATACTCGCATACGAAACCATTTTCTTTTTTAATTAACAAAGCCTTATTTCTCTTGAAAGCCTGAAACGTGTTCCGGCATCAGTGGCCAGGTTCCAGTTTCTGCTTCAAGAACGGCAGTGCATTGACAGCACCACTGGTATTGCTATGTCCATAGGTGACAGTAACCACTTTCAATCACAGTTGGACCGTCAGCCTGTTTGCTGAGCTTTAGCAATAAAAACAAGATTGAACCATCTATTTATGGCATTACGACACGTTTGTTAAAAATAAACCGCGCAGTTAAACGTCACTCCTCAATTTTTCGCCAAAAGTTATAAAAATTCGGTTCCGAAATTAAGCAACTTTACTTAGGTATATTTTTATTATATTAAATCTTAAGACCCTGCAATATCTATAATATTATAAAATTCTAAACATGCCGTGTCTGTACATTGAAGCTATTAAAAAAAACTGGAATACACTATATAAACGATAGAGAACACTATGCAATTTTTTTTAGATTTCTTGTACAGAGAAAAACAAACACACAGCTGTTTGTTCGGGATTAACGTCCAGTAGGACCTATTTCGATACAGTTTTCGGTGATTAAAAATTAGCTTATTCCGACACAGTTTTCACTAAAACGATGGCTTAGAATATTTTTTAAACGCTGCGGTACTTTATGTCCCGAGAATATCGCGGGAATTTAAAGCGTGGACGAATTCGCGAGCATATCCTAGTTTAAACTATATAAGTATTCTATCAGAATTTGAATTTTAAAACTGTGTTTAATATTCATCACTCAGTATTTCAAATCAAACTGCTTCAAATGCCAAAGTACTGATTACATTCAACCTTAAGGTCAATGGCTGACTACAAAGGCACTCCACTTGAATTAAAGGAACATCTTAAACTGAGAAGATTGAACAGATTACAGGGATTTTTATCGGGAAAGCTCGAGTTTATCTAAGTGGCTAACCTCAGGTTATAAATATATGTACATAACTGAATACACTTGAAAGTTGAGATGTCAAGTATAAGTTCGGTTTTACAAGCCGTTCTTGTGGCCCATGTCAGAAAATTATAACAAAAGTCGCCGTTGATGGATATGTTAGAGAAGGTCATTATAACTGACATGCAATTGAGTGGAGATTGTAGGTACATCCAAAAGATGCAATTCGTTAAGATTCAGATACTTATAAAGACATTCATCTCATAGTACTTGCTTAAGATTGGTGCAATAAAGCGGGGCCTTAATTAATTATTTTTTTTGTTGGAATAAAGCAGACAGGCTGACGGCCCAACTGTGATGAAAAATGGTACCCTTGCCTCTGAACATTTGCAGCACTAAAGGCGCTACCAATGTGCTGCTGGACTCATAGATAGGAGTGGAACCTGGTAATTATTGGTTATTTTACCACAATTTTCTCTAAAATGAAATAGTATCCGATTATGACACGTTAATACACATGAGTTGAGAACCACAGTTAATTCACACACGGAAGTACATATTGCTTCATAGGTTTCATTTACAAGAAAAATAAAAAGAAAAATCTATATTGTTCTTTAGCATCATATTGATAAAACAGGTTACCGATGATTATTATCCAAAAAAAAGCACGTTATCTTTTTTCCGAGTGATACGTTGCTATGTATATTATGTGGCGAAGACAGACTTGAAAGACGGGATAACGATTTAATTACGATTTTATAAGAGTACCGGCTGACCTGGCAAACTTTGTACCGCCACAGAATCAATTAATAAAAAAGCTAAATGATAATGGCAGAATGTTTCAAATTTAGTAAAAATGTCGTCAAAACTTAACCGGAACGAATATCAAACGTTTGACATTTAAAACCAAGAAAATAAAAGCCTTCAATTTAAATTTAATTTGATTTTAGAACGAGTTTTAAATTTAATTGATTTCTAAACGACGGAACGAACATCAAATGTTTGACAGGTAGGAAGGAATAGTTTCTAAGGGAAAGCGATATTATTGTTTTTACTATATTCCAAGCATTTTTTTCATATTTAATCACCTTTTAAACCTTCTCTGGGCTTCCACAAATAATTCAAAACCAAAATTAGCCAAATCAGTCCAGCCGTTCTCGAGTTTTAGCGAAACTAACGAACAGCAATTGATTTTTATATATATAGATAGTATAAAACATACATATTTTCACGCCTGTTTCCTATTGGACTAGGCAGAGACGATGCATCTCCACTTGCTACGATCCTGACAAATACTTTTCGCTTCATAAATTTTCATTAATCTTTTCATACATACACGTTTATTTAAACTGCTTTTTATCTGACCTTTCTTCAAAATAACTTCAATTTGATTATGGTGAGTACGTCTCGGGTCTTCCGGCACCGACTCTACCAGTCACGTTGCTGTCATATACTTGTTTTGTGATTCTGCTTTCATTCATTCTCTCTACATGCCCAAACCACCTTAACATTCCTCTTTCAACTCTTGTCGCTACATCTTCTGCCAATCCACAACGCTATAGTATATATAGTATTTTCTTATCGATTTAATAAGAGGTCGGTATTTGCGAACCATAAAAGCATATAGTAGGTATTTTCTTAAGTTTAGTATACACAATGAAACTACGTTTTATTATGTATACTAGTCGAATCGTGTCGAAACATCGAAGTCATAAATATTAAATATAGCATTATATAGGTATAATAGCATTATGCTGAGCAAGAGCCTTATTAGGACACCACAATTAATTGTTGGATCATGTAAGACTTTTTGTATCTTGTCCCAAATAAATATTTTTTTCTTTTTTTTCAAATGAAAAACCGTTTAACGTTGCCGTTAAAGAATAAAATTACAGAAATCGAGTGTAGGGCCACACACCGGGACCAATTATTAATCTAAATCATTCTTGAATCTACTTGAAAAAACACATTTTTTTATCCATCGTTAAAGAGGTGTTCAGCGGCGCCACCTTCTGGGTTCAATTATGAATCTAAACCATTCCGGGATCCAATTGAAAACACAAAAATAATTTCACCTAAATCGTGGCACCCGACTGTAGCACCATCTAGCTGGTTCAAATTTGAATCTAAACCATCTCGGGAACCACTTGAACACACACAAAAATAATTCACTTAAATCAGACAAATGAAAATGATTTTAAATGCAGTCACCATTGCCGAAATCGGCTGGGAAAGATCATAACAAATGAATGCCTAGGCTGATGTTCTGACTGATGTTTTTTTAATTAAACATTTTTTTTCATTATAAAATTACATATACTCAAATACAATAAAAGAAAATTCAACTTATTTGTATTGTATTCTACCCATAGTCCCTCAAGACTATAAGTAGAATATTGGGCCTAGATCACTGTCTTCTATGGGTAAGGTGTCCAGAAAGTTTGCTACGTTTCCTCGCTGGATCGCCATACTGATCCGAAATTTTTTTAATATTGATGAATATCATATTTTAATATTTATTCTCCTATTCCGGACAGACAAGACAATTCCAAAAAGACAAAAATTGGTTCAGCCATTCTTGAGTTATAAATGGTGTAACAAACACGACGTTGTTTTATATATATATAGATATATACTTGGTGTCTATGGCGTTGAGGCGGAAACAAGCCTGTTGCTAAATCACTCACTTTCTTCCCTCAATGAATAAATACACTATTTATTATAAAGACATTTTTGTTTATTAGATCATTATGTTACTTTTTTATGGACCTTAACATTTTTGACACCGTACAATGAATTTTAGATCATTCAAATAAGTACCACTTTACAATGTCTCATCAAATAGAGTATCGTCTAAAGTATCCTTCTAAGTCAAAATTTTGCCCGAACAGAGCCGTAAAAAAGATTTCAGTTTTACGGCACATTCACGGTTTGAGTTCAAATAAAGTGGTATTGCCACAGCTGCCTACAGAAGATTTAGAGCTGTTAAAACGAGTTTTTCACCATAAGCATTTTCAACGTAAATGACGTATTTTAAGAGGAGTTGAAATGGCTAATTTGGTATATTTTTCCATGATAAAACTACGTTTTAACGGTTTTAAGCGCGGTAGTAAACGCGTTAAAATGTAGTTTTATTATGTATACAAGTCGCGAAAACTTAAGAAATTATTATAATTTTCCATGGTTATAATAATAAAGATGGTATAAATCAGATCTGGGTCCCAAGTTTGCTATTATAGTCGTGCCAGAATGGTCAATCTCAAACGTCATAATTGCACCATAATGAGATTTTTTGTATACAATAGTACATAAAAGCAACCCTTATGGTGTCACCGTGACGCCAGTCATTGACCATTCCGACACGATCATAATAGCGGACTTGGGGCCCTGGACAGGTTTATATAGATACACTCATGGTTGAAGAATCCTACGAATGTAAATAGTGCACAAAGAAAAGAAAGAAGCTCTTAAATCCTATTCTAAATCCTTACTCCTTATTCTGTGGAGGAATACTAATTATATCCTTGCAGGATATAATTAGTATTCCTCTTGGAGAAAGAATACAAATTCTTGCGGCCGGGCGGCCCATCTTAAGAGGCGACAAAGCAACCCACGGATATGGTCCAATTCTGCTATTACTATCTCGTCAAAATTGCCGAACACTATCGTCTCAATAGTACGTTTGCCTCGTTTCAGTATTCTATTAACACCAATGTCGTGCCCGTGGCACGAAAATAATGATAATAATAAATATACATATTTTCAATGCCGAGGATGAACATAGGATACATTTTATCCTGAAAAATGGGATAGTTTCCGGGATAAAAATATATCTGTCTCTCTGTTTGTTATGTTTATGGGAAGACTATTAGACCAATTAGGCTGAAATTCGGTACATATGTAATTTTAATTCCGAGGGTGGCCAAGGGATACTTATCATCCCAGATAATGGTATAGATTTATGTAAAGGTTATCCCGGAAATTAGGATAGGTTTTCTGATTTTGCCATATTTTGTCTATTTTGTTCATTCCGTCCATTTCGCCCTTTTCGTCCAATTCGTCCATTTCGTCCATTTCGTCATTTATGTAGTTTACAGATAGATAGCGGATGGAACAGTTTACGATATAAAATGAAGTGAATCTTCCGGGAGCAAATACATAAAAAATTAATACAATATAACCTGTAGCTGCTCTTTAAACAAGGGGCGGTGTAGCCGCGAGGTAAATTCTAGTAGATAATAAGACTTTATTGTGCACCATAGTAATTAATTTTCCAATGTAAAACTAAATTTTAAAGGTTTGTCCATAACTAAAGAACGATCTATTCCACACAATTTGAGGCTAGAATAAATGATATTGGTTATAATGATCTCAGTATACATGTTTGCTTAAATGCATCTAATAACAATAAAAAATACTATGTTAATACTTACAAGGTATGACTTTCTGATTTTGGTTCTTATGTAGATTAGTCTTCTTTGTTGCGTGTCGACATGCATGTGTCTCCACTTTGACAGCTGTCTGCAACATAAATAGTAGTATTAGATCCTATAGGTTAGGTATATACACAGAGTACATTAATATAATAAATATACAGAATTGAAAGCGTATAAAATCTAATCGTATTAAATGTTGTTTATTACATCTGCGACATCGGGTATGAGCAGATTTCGTGGTTTTTGGTGTTTAGATAATCTAAGGAAATGAATATTTTTACCGTATTATAAAGGAATAATTCTAGCGGGTTAAGAAACTAGAATTTACAAACAAACCAAGAGTTCACTTATAGGTAAGTAGAATGTATTGTTTTATATTTTTTACGGCGTTGAATTATATGATGTATAGCATACATTATCTTCAAGGAACTGGTCGAAGTCTAAAGAACGGCCCATGTTTAAGCATTAGTTTGGAACTAACTATTACATATATTTTATCTATAATAACTACAGCATTAAGTCCTATGACGTCTAAGTATTTTCTACCCTCTTGACGAAAGCAGCTTTTGAAGTAGGTATTATCCGGCTCTTGAGTTATCTCCGCCTTTACATGTTTATTACACAGACGTATTTTATACTTGCAGTAGCAGTGAAACTTTTTTCGCTTTGCTATGACTGGTGTTTGTTAGTGAGTTGCAATGCGATTCGTCAAAATTCGCGAACGCACCGCCATCTTTTTAGCCACATTCCTCGCGGAAATGATGTTATTTATCGGGATCAAAATATCCTAATTCTTGACCCGGGATATAAGGTAGCTCTGTGTCGGATCTCATTTAAATCCGTTTAATACTTTTCATGTGATGAATGATGATGGCAAACAAAAATTCCAAAAGTTGTATTTTCGGAATTTGCTGGTTGGAATTTTCGAGGATCGAGATTTCGAAATTATATTTTTAGAATCTGTTTGTTGCACTACGTGAAAACTACTGAACGGATTGAAATGGAAATCCGACACAGAGCTCTAGCTTCCATTCTGAGTCAACATTTAGGGAACTGTTGCTGTACCTAAATGTTAGACCCTGCAAAAGTAATGTACAAAAGTATAGTATGCATTCTCAAAATATATAATAGATTTCCAAAAGAACTGAAAGCTCTAAAGATTAAAATTTTCAAATCACAATTTAAAAAATACCTTTGAGAACGTTCCCAAAATACTTCTGGGAACGTTCCCAAAAGTATTTTGTTACCAATATTTTATTTTTAGCTATTTATCCATTTTTTATTTAGTTTTTAATATAGTATATTAGTTTATATTGTATTTTAAATATGTGTGTGTGTGTAGTTCACAAGCAGTAGAAGAGAAACAAAGTGTGCTAAGGGGTGCGAGGGATTATAAATTTCGTGACGTCACATTTTATATATTATATCGTTATAATATATATAAGCTTTAAAACACGAAATTTGAAGTATTAACGAAAAACTTCAAACCATTCCCAACTCTATCTGTATGAGCATAGTGTTTAAATTATTAAGTATAATCTCATTCTCTCGCAGGCTTAGTCCTATAGATTTATGTGTTTATCTCTTTTTATTGTCGCTTTTTCGTTTCATCGAGTTTCAAATCACAGCGATACTAAAGAAATGTCACTTTAAAAATCCTACTAAAGTGTAACGGAGTTCCTTAATGATGAGTGTTTTGATGAGTTTAAATATATTTGTAATATTTGAACCATATTACTATCATTAGAAACATATGTAAATTTAAATTGTGTATCGTTTAGTATTTTTTTACATTTTAATGAAACATTAGCAATAATAATTAAAATTAAATAAATATTGAAGTACGAATGTGTATGTACCTATATAATATAAGTTACAAAAATTGTACGCCGAAATGGCAAAAACCATGTGATCATTATTTCAATAACAACGTCTATTTGTAAAGCTACCATGTAATTATGCGATACATTATTTGATTTGATTTATCATGAAATAGATGAATATAGCGCTGCGGTAGGTAGTGATTTTTTGGGCGTCGTCGTTATGGCAACGCGACCGAAGTTTCACTGGCACATGCTGGTGCATAAAAAACGAATTATATTATAGTATTGAGATTGTAATTCATAGTATTCTTCTTCCATGCTTTCATGCTTGATGTGCCAAATACAGCCACGATACCAACTGGGTCACATCGCGTAGAGTTTAACCTAGATAATTTATGTACCGTACATCACGAACAAGACTGCTATTAAAATGAGTTTTGACATCGCTTCCAAATTGACAGTTAAAAGTTCAGGAAAGCTTTAAATTGTATTACAATGTAGATTTATACAGTTTTTGACGAGACAGCTTTTATACTCAAACTGCACCACTTTATAGTCATCTTGTTTAAGGCAAATTTCGTAAATGAGATTTCCGTTATTTTACTTTGGTCTAGATATTGTTTATTTATTTATTTAATTACTGGAATTAACCACATAATTAGTCGTGGAAGGCCACGACACACCTTCCATGATCAAATTGATCGTGTACTAGCGGAGGGTGATGTCAGGAGCCTTAAGAACAGACGAGTGTGCATGACAAGAGTTATGAATGTCAAAGAAGCAAGTGAGGTGTGTAAGAATGGACCTAAATGGCGCTCTGTTGTTCGTGCCTACCCCGCAAGGGAACTGGCGTGAAGTTATGTATGTATGTATGTAACCACATAATTATTGGTTGACACCGGTGGTATGTCCTCGGTTGACTTGAAATTTCCGCGGGATTCTCGGGGCACAACGAAGAGAATGTAAAAAGAATGTAAGTTATCGTTTTAGTGATAACTGTGTCGGAATAAGCTAATTTTTATGAACTCAAACAACTACAAACCGCTCCCGGGCAAATTTCCGCGGGACTCTCGGAATAAAATATATCACACATTTTATTACACAAAATTTGCTATCGATTAGTGAAAAATCACTTTGGAATCCGCTTTTTTTTTAATCTGGCCATTTTAAATCATTATCAGAAAGATTTCCGCCGGATTCCCAGGATAAAAAGTAGCGCAGATTTTAAGTCTACGAATTTGCTGTGGATCAGCGAACACCGCATGGAAATCGGCCCAGTAGTTTTACGTAAATCCCGAACAAACAGACAAACCGAAAAACAGATAAAAGACAAGTATTCTAAAAGAATTGCATCGTATTATCCATCGTTTATATAGCGTATTTCAGTAGATTTTTTTTAATAGCTCCGATGTATAAACACGGCATATTTAAAATTTTATAATATTGGTAATTATTATAGAGTTTATTACAACTATACAAACACGTATAACACAGGTGCAAATATAACCGAACACAATAACTCCAAACATAATGCCCGAAGGTCGTAATTCAATAAAACGCGCAAAGTCCGTCACTTATTAGATTCCCGATTGTAGTACACACGTCTCGCTTCGTTCGTGGTTCTCGCTCGAGTGTCATCGTTTTATACTGCATAAATGCAATGTGCCCGTATCTAAGTCGACTTAATCCGCCACACATGGCTAATGACTCGGCCGTAAACTGCCATAAAAGAGTACAATAAAATAATGGGCTGAAACGTATGCCAATCAATAAGTAAACAAAAGAAGGCGATCATAAAAGAGTTAAAATTAGTTTAAATGCCGACAGGTAATAAAATGTGTTTTGTTTCAGATATGCAGGTGGATTTTGTTTTTTCGGGACCTGAGTTGTAACAATATTATAGATAGATAACACAAATGTAAAACAATATGCTTAATTTGAGAATATACGACATATGTGTCTATTTTTTTATTTATTGGAATCTTTAAGACTCGTCGTAGATTAGTTTAGCCATCTCATTCAGATAACGTGGATTCGAATATTAACAAAGATAAGTAGTGCTTTGGCAGTTTCTTTCTGCATGTCAATTTTTATATTATCATTTGTTTGTCGGTGAATAAAAACGGCATTAGACATTTGTAACAAATAACAACCTACAGCTGAAAGCCCGAGCCCATTTGGAACATTTATGGCTTTTGTTCCTCTTAAATTTTCTCCGGGTTTTTGTTCAAATGGACAAGTCAATCCCATTAGGCTACTACTATACTAAATTTATCTAGGTTATTTATTTCTTGATGATTGTTGTTATTATATTCCAAAGTGTAAGAACGCCAAGATAAGAATACTTTTATAATTACAAAATTATTAGCTAGCGATTCCGGTAGACGTTGTCCTACCCTAAAAAAATAAAAATCTAGGACCTGATTCCAGCGCCACTTATCGAGTCTAATTGTGAATCTAAATTATCTAAACAACCCACTCAAACACACCAAAAATTTCATCAAAAGCGGTCCGTCCAGTAGGAGTCTGTAGGAGGAGTTCAATAAGATATAAATTGAAAAAATTCGAAAACCTCGATCCTTTGCCCGTCATTGTGTATTACTATTACTACTTTTTGTGGTGTTTAGATTCTAAATTCAAATATTTGACAGTGCTCACGAAGACTGCACTTTCAATTGTTCGAAATTCAAATATTTTTTTATACTTTATTTATTTTTACTGTATTTTATTTAATTGGAGTTCAACGCCGCTATTTAGCGCGTGCAACTGTGAATGTAAACCATTCGGGGACCAACTTGAATACACACAAAAATATCATCAACATCTGTTCTGGGCTTTTGGAGCAGTTCAATTACAAAGAAATAACTTTCGAAATGTATAATTATATAAAGATACTAGGATATGCCCGAGACTTCGTCCACGCTTGACTTGAAACTCCGGCTGAATTCCCGGGACACGAAGTACCTACCGCAGCATTGAAAGAAGAATGTAAGCTATGGTTTTATTAGAAAACTGTGTTGGAATAAGCTAATTTTGCTCACGGGAAAATTCCCGAGGGATTCCCGGGAACTTTTTTTTCACACTTTTTATTACATAAAATTAGCTATCGATAAGTGAAAAAATCGCCTTGGAAATCGTTTTTTTATGTCGCCATTTCAAATAATAGCTAGAAAAATTCCCGGGAAAAAAGTAGCGCAGATTTTAAGTCTAGAGAATTTGTCGTCGATTAGCGAAATCCGCATCGAAATCGGGCTAGTAGTTTTTAGATGAATCTCGATCAAACAGACAAGAAATTTAAAAAAAATGCATCGTGTTATCCATTTTTTTTTTTTTTTTTTTTAATTGCAGGAGTTCAGCAAGCAGGCAGACGGCCCGCTTGATGGAAAGCGGTTACCATCGTCTATGGACATTTGCAACACCAAAGGTGCTACAAATGCGCTGCTGCTCTCTTAAGGGCATACTGGAACCTGGTTATATAGACTATTCCAGTTGTTTTTTTTTTAAATAGCTTCAATATACAGACACGGCATGTTTAGAATTTTATAATATTATAGATAGAAATGTCTGTGATTTCAAAATAATTTCCAAAGTTTAAATGAAAACTGTTATTTATAAGATATCTAATTCTAAAAGACCGTAATTACAGTTTTTGTTTGTTAGTCTGTCTGGCAGTTTCTCTTGAATGACTCTTAATCGCCTAAGTGACTCAACGTATTTTATAGAATATTTTAGAGATTATAACAAAAATATTATTGTACGTCTTTAAAGAGTTTCTTTAAAGACATCTGTTGGAAAGTTTTTGACACTACCCATGATCAGAAGGCTGGCTCATATTCCTCCCAACAAATAAAGATGCATTGTCATACAGCGTGTCAATACAGCCAGCCTTCTGCGCACATCTCCATTGGCTGATCTTACATTTATATACTATATCTATACAATATATACAGATATCGCGTGTTTAAATATTTAATAGTGTCACTTACACTGGAGCAAATTTTGTAACATAGTTTATGAAAGTAGTTAAAAATATTTTAACGTCATATATAATGGAAGAGTTAATTTAGTCAGCTAGTCTGGGAAAGAGCGAAGCGATTCGTGTCAATTACTACCACAGTGAAGTACTTACTGGCAACATTTTACTACACGGGTAATAGAATATTTTTTATTTGTACAACAACACAAGAAAAAGGAAAGACATCTCTATAAGTATTATAAATGCGAAAGCAACGAAAGTCTGTCTGTTACATTTTCACGAAAAAAACTACTGGACCGATTTGGCTGAAACTCACTGTATAGGAGTTAATGAGGATGAGCATAGAATAATTTTTATCCCGAAAAATGGGATAGTTTCCGGGATAAAAATATTTTTGTCTCTCTGTTTGTTATGCTTTTATAGAAAGACTGTTGCTGGCTTAAATTCGGTACATATGTAATTTTAATACCGAGGGTGGTCAAGGGATACTTTTCATCCTGAATAATGAGATAGATCTGGGGATAGATTTATATAAAAGTTTCGTCCATTTTTGACAAGTTTTGTCATTTATATAGTTTACAGATAGACGGGGGATGGGATAGTTTGCAATATAAAATGAAGTGAATCTTGCAGGCCAAATACATAAAAAAATATTACAATGTAACCTGTACTGCCTACTCTTTAAACAAGAGGTATTCACTAGAGGTTGACACACGACACAGCCGCGGGGTAAACTCTATTACTTAAGCTAAAGCTGCTTGAAGCAATCTCTTCTAGGCACTTTTGGGTGGACAAGATCTTGGCTTACAGTGTAATTAAATATTAACTAAAATTATATTTTCTATTTTATGATATTCTATTTTAGCATAAGCATGTTGTAATAAGCGTGTCACAATTTAAACCTACATTCAATTTTGGCAATGTCGCTCATTTTTCGCAAGAATGGTTACATAATTATGTTAACTAAAATGTTTGCTATTCACGTAGAATTCTTATACAGTTATAATTCTAATTTAATTCTTGATCGGAATGTGTGAAACCTTTACATAAATAATAACTAACTTTAGTATTTAGTAGGACAACAAGTCGTGGTAGCGGATTGGGTAGTGCACGCGTCCTAAAATCAAAGGGCGCGGGTTCCATCCTGGCCGGAACGCAAGCATCACTTAGGCAGTTTTCTGACCTGATATGCATGTTGTTACAATTACCACGTGCTAACAACGGTAAAGGAAAACACTGTGATGCAACCTGCACATCGAGATAACCGATGTGTCTAACCTGCCAAGTCGCCTTGGTCAAGCGTGGCGGGTATACCGTCCATTCTCCCCTATAAAGAGAGACCCGAGCCCAGCAGTGGGACATTTATGGGCTGATATTATATTATATTATTAACTTTAGTAGATATTTAATGTAGTGAAATTCACTAAATTTTAACTGCTCCCCGAATCAAAGGAATGAGATGAGTATGGCTTAACAAGTAGGCAGCTGAGGATTTTGGTCTTAGGTTTTTGGAACTAAAACGCGACGAAACAGTTGAAATGTGCTTTAACTTTTTTACTGTAAATAAAAAAGCTTGGACCACTGATTTATAGTTTAGTAATTTGTACTGTGTCGCTAAGTTGTTAGTTTGCCTGGCAACTCAACTGTTTGTGGAACAAAGTTTTAATACATTTCTCTACATGTAATGCTTGTAGCTATAACTTCTGCATTAACACGGTAATTAAGATTGTAAAGTCCTGAAAATATTTACGCTCTTCAATGTTACTTTATTTTCAGCCTATATAAGACTATATTTTAAAATAAGGATTATAATTAGCGTATTGTTAGACAAGGGATGAAAGTGACCTATTTAGGCACGAGATGGTTTGGCGCACGAGCGTAGCACCCGAGGTTTACACTCTGCTTTCCGAATATGAAGAAAGTAAATAAAAACTGATTAGAAACAACTTCTCTAATGAAATCGGGCGTTAAATCCATATCAAAATCTGATAAACTCATTTAATAAATACGTCACATAATTATGATAAATTATAAGTAGGTGCGAAGTAAAACATAAAAATTACTATATTTTGTACACTTGTTGTACAAAAAAATGTTGTTGTTGTAATAGATGAGTGGACTGGTGAGTTGAATCAACAACACACTACTGTGATTCTATAGGATTAAACTCACAGCGGTGAGTTGCTCCAAGCTTGCAACATAAAAAAAAGGTTGATCACAGATGTCATTTTGGTCTAGGTAACTAAAAATCAGGGTATAAGATAGATAGGTATCAATGATAAAATCTGTCAAAACTATAAAGTGGTACAAATTAAAGCTATTGGGAATTTATGTTTTTATAAAAAGAATATTATTATGTATATACAAAGTTACAATAATAAGCACGATTATATGTTATCCAACAGAAAATTAATATTAAAATATGTCAAAAGAATATGACATTTCCTTTAATATCTCAGCAAAAAGCAATTTTATTTCAACAGGCTTTGCCTTCTTTTACTGATTACGATGTCGTTGGTAATTTGTTTTCTTGAAATGAGAATGAATGAAAAAAATAATATTGGCTCAAGGAATTATTTCCTTGGTATTATCTTTGTTAATTATCTAATAATGTATTTAGTTCTTCCGCTTTCGGATTTGTCGGTTTCGCAGCGATACGGCACCGCTGATGCTCCGACAATTAAGAAAACGGCCTTAGGGCATTATTTCAAAAAAATGTTTAGCAAAAAGGCAAAATTTGAACGTAACAATATAAATGATATGCGAGGAGGACTAGGAAGTAATGTTATAGAAGCAGGAAAATGAAAATTTTCATCCGCTAAAACTAATTATGTAGAAACAATAGTAGGAGAGCCCAAGATGCTAAATGTGGAGTTCATCGAGCGTAGCGGGGACCTTTTGGATTGCGAAGATTAGATGCTAAAAAAAAAAAAAGGTTATATGATATATGACCTTTTAGTGGTGGGGGGAGCGTGCACAGGTTTTCAAAAAAAAGAGTCGCACAGAATTACTCAAGCGCGTCAGATATTCAAAAGGGATGTTAAGTAAACCCTAAAGGAACTCATTCTATTCATAAGGCTGACGATTTGGACGTGACCAAAAGTCATGGCCGATTTTTGGAAATGCAAAAAAAACGTGATACATTGAAATACTCGAGCACGTCACATTAATATACAGACGGTTTAGCTTGATGTCCTTGTCGTGCTGACCCATAATCTGACAATTATGTGGAGGAATTTCCATAAACTGACGGTTTGAAAAAAAATTTGAAGAATACAAAATACCCCCACCCTATATGAAGGGTTAGTATATGGTGGGAGTACATTATAGGGTGCAAGGTTTCTCCCCTTATGTTATTCTGCCACGCTCGAGTCAATCCCAAAATCCCCGCTTGGCCTCCCCTACTAAAATACACTGTGTTGTGTATGATTGTGAGTTCGTTCTTAGTGAGGTTAGCTCCTCTGAAGTCTGGCTTGGCTCTGATGCTGTCAAGAAGGGTATACAGTGATCAAGAATATCGTCATAAGCTAATCGATGACTACTGCTGGACATAGGCTGATGTAAAACCATCTTGAACAGTCTAAGAGACGCTGAAGATCGACCTTCACCCATCTGATAACCAGATGTGACATATTTTTTTATCAAATTATATTGATTTGTAAACACGTTTATAATAGCTTGCCAATCGGAGAGTGTTCATGGATATTTTTGAAGTCTTCAAAGCATGACAGTAATATTCCATTAACGGTGATTTGCAGGCAACCTTATACGGTTATTTATGTAATTAAATTATGTTTTTTATGATACCAATTTTTATTGGTTAACAGAATGCCCTACCACCTTACGACAGGCCGCCCGGCCGCAGGAAATTGTATTCTTTCTCCGTTCCTGCACGGATAAAATTTTTTGATACCAATGATACCAATTTTTATTGGTTAACAGAACGGTGTAGTTACCGATATTGACTTACCTGTTCATACCTGCTTGCCAGGTAGCCTATCAAGCATATTCTTCTTGTTAAAAACTATCAGTTAAAACTAAATTTGTTCCGTTATCAAAAGAGTTGAAGGTAATGAAATAAATTGATTAAAATTAATTTAATTAAAAATAGCCATGAACACTTTTCGATTGGCAAGCAATCATAAACGTGTTTATAAAACAATATAATTTGATAAAAAATAGGTCTCATCCAGTTATCACATGGGTGAAGGTTGGTCTTCACCATCTCCTCTACTAGTGTAAGGGTGGTAGGTACTGTAATGGCTAACCTCCTTAGTCCTTATGATACATTAAGAAACATAATTTATTTAAATAAAATCATAGAATGCCTCCACCATGTAATGGCCAGCGGTTTCTGTTATGTTATGTTTATGTTTCTAAATGTATCATAACGACTAAGGAGGTTAGTCGTTACAGCACATCATCCTTTTCTCTGAAAGGAACGGGTCCGAACCCAGCGGTGACACCTATGGATTAATATTATTAATTTTTAAAAATAGCTTAAATACATCTACTTTCAGCGGCAGGTTCTAAATAAACTAATATAAAGTAAATTTAAAAGTTTAACACTTACTTGAAATTCTAGCTTATATAATACAGGAAATTTTCTACGTTGGTCGCAGAGTTTTGGGAAGTTCTTCAGTTCGACTGGTCGGTCCGGTATCGTCTCTGATATCGATCCGTTCTCGTCAGCTGTGGAAGATACTCGGTTAATCAAATGGTCCAAATCAGTACACTTATGTAACTACTAAAGCGTGCATAAACATTCAACCGATGGTTAAAATAAAATAATCACTGTCTAGCCATATAGATGTCTTATTCATAGAGAGTTAGAGAAAGTTTGAACGCCTCTTTATGGTTCTTAAACAAGCGTTCTATCTCTCTATAAATAAGACCGTTAGCGATTATTTTATTTTAACCATCGGTTAAATGTTTATGCACCTCAGTCTAATAAATAGAATATAAAATAGAACATTCAGAGAAATAAAAAATCCGAAAAAGAAATTTAAGAACGCTGTTTTTTTATTTTTGTTATAATTTAAAATATAAGTATGTGAAGTACCTACACTTAATTTTTTTTGCACGATTGGCAAATGTAATCAGTGGTACTAAAAAAAATGTTAAGCTTTTTAAGATTTCATAATGCGATACATAATTTACAAGATTCATAGTAAATATTTTCTTCTTTCCTTTTTCGTTAACTGTCGAGATTTTTATTAAAATGCATATAAAAGTATCTGTGGATACCGGCTCTAGAGACATGTTTGAAAATAGCAAAAATCAATCACCCTTTTAATTTTTGTAGGTCTTTCTTATTGGCAATTAATTATAAATCATTATATGTTAAGCACGTGTTTAATTAAGTCGTTGTATATCCGGTTCGATCACTGGCCACAAAAAATGATCCTTTGCTATAATAATTCACTGCTATTGAATTATAAACTTTATTGAAATGTAATAAAATTCTATGTATAAAGTTATTATTTCTAGGGATTTTTCGTCTCATTTCATAACGAAAATAAATTAATGTTACAATACAATTTATTGCAAGTTGTTGTTTCTTTGGATCGTGTAGTAAGTAAAGTATTATTTGGTATTCGACCGAATACTAAGAAATAAGTCAAATAGTTAATATTTACCGAATATTAGTTGAAGAACTATATTTTAAATCTTCCATGGTGATTAAATTGTAAATAATTTAAAAAGTTATTAAAGATACATGAAACCAAAACCAAAAACCTAAGAAAATAAGTGAAGTTTATTCATAAAATATCTAGTTGATAAACACACCGTAAAAACTATAAAATGTTAGGTGCTACCAAGCGACTAATTACAGGCTATAAAAGCTTTGTTTTACCCAGAACCCTTTTGTCGTGCCGGTGGTGGAAACCACTATTCGCACCCGCTCCGCCGCACAAATTACAAAGAGGAAAAAACTAAAGGCCGAATAGGAATTCGGCCATAAAACCCACTATGTGTTACTCCTTTTGGTTGTGCAGGGCTGTTAAAAATTAGTTTGTTTTCAGTAACCGATTTATGGTCATTTCCTATGTCTTACCGACCGTAGATTTGTCTTACTGTCGGTTAAAAATATATATAACCTCTGTACAAATAATGTCAAAATTTAATCTTTGGGAAGGCAGGTGAATGAATAGTTAAATATAGGAACCGGCCATCAAAGAAATGTTTAAAATTTATGTTAAGTACTAAAACTTTTATAGAGACAACTTACATCGTTAGCGAAGTAAATTAGGAATGACTAATCGCCCAGTAAAGTAATTAACTCTGTAAAACTTCTAAATTCTACACAGTAATGGCGCCACAGGTCATATTTCTCTCGTGTTTTGAGTGTACCCTGATTTTTATAGAATTTGGTACTTAGAAAACTTTACATAAATACTCTTAAGGCCTTTTGCATGGCAGTCTGCCGCTTAATGTAGGATTGTGAATGTCGCTACAGCCTACATTGCGGCCGGGAACACAGCAGGATGCTTCGTGAGTCCGCCTACTGCGGGACTGCCATGCAGGATAGTGAATGAGCCTCTTTATGGTAGCGATACAAATTAAGAGGACTTAGAAGGCGATATGATTAAGTAATAGACAAATGAGATACATTACAGCATATTTGAAGAAATTGAATAAATTGACAGTAAATAAGTAAAAGTTTTACGTAAATGTAAATATTCGAAATTCGTTTGTAACTTTATTGTAATCAACTTTACATGTTATATGTATGTATTTAATCAGTTTATTGATATTCGACTAAAATTTTCAAATAATATTATATATTATATATTTAATAAATACTCTAATAAGTACTGAGAGTACCGACTGTGCCAAAAGTTTGTCAGCCCTGAATTGAGTTACAGACTGTTTCACTTCTCTCACACTATTCTCATCGAATGGAAATTCCCTGTAGCTTTCAAAGGCAAAAACTGAAATACGCGTGATAGAAAATCTGTAGAATAATACGAACATGGACTAAAATTGGGAAATGTACTGTTTACAATCTCTATTGGCTTGTGTTAGTAGTTGCAATGAATTATTAGCTTTGGACCGGGGCAACCGCTTACCAGGAGCACAGTCTTATATGAAGATATTCAAAGTATGACTCCATTGCGATAGTGTTTTATCCGTGCAGGAACGGAGAAAGAATACAATCTCCTGCGGCCGGGCGGGCTGTCGAAAGAGGCGACAAAAGAACCCACAGCTAGGTGATAGGACATTTGCCCGACTGGATGGCTACCAACTCTGGTCTAGAGTATGCCGTCATAACAACCTTAAGTTGTGTTCCGGCATTAGTGACCAGATCCGTCTCCCTTAAGAGAACAGCAGCGCATTTGTAGCACCTGTAGTGTTGCAAGTGTCCATAGGCAATGGTAACCGCTTTCCATTAAGTGTGCCGTCTATCTGCTGAACTCATGCAAAAAAAAAAAAAAAAAAATCAATGTTAAAAAAATAAATAAAAAAATGTTTAAAAAAATCGTATTCTACTAAATCCACAATAAGTTGTCGATATCGCGGCAGGATAATAATAGAAAAATATTTGGTATTACCATCAGCAGCAAGTTTTCAATATTCATTTCGGCTAACGCCAATTGCGTTAGCCGAAATGAATGTTAAAAACCTACCAACATTTTAAATAATTAAGTATTTCACGAGTTTTTGGTAATACATATTTATAAAGATGAGACGCCGTTGGAATTAACAGACTACCGAAATCTGGCCAACCTACTATTGAGACGATAGTGTCTAGCGATTTTGACGAGATAGCTATAGCAGAATTGGGCCCCAGACTGACTTCGCTGGCAGCTGCATGGGCAACCGAATATGGTAATTTGGAGCTCTAGACTCAGCTATATATACCTGAATCCTCGTAATTAGGTTTTTATCTAAATTTATTAAATAAAAGTGTTGCCCCAAAACTGGGTCAGTAAAGTTTTCAACAGACACGTCATATTCAATGATTTTTGTATAAGTAAGAATTTCTAAAATGTCTAGTACTATTTTCTTCGTTTTTGGTAAGCATTTCATAAACGAAGTACAATTAATGTTGTTATTAATTACATGAGGCTTACGAAACTCCTCAACAACAACCTTCAAATGGGTTACAATTAACCAATTTTGTAATAAGTTTATGGTTAATCCGTAACAATTTTTCGCACGAAACTCATAAAACTAACAAACGAAAACCACATACGCCTAATTCTTTAATGATTTAAGCAAATAAACGTCGGGGTCGGGGCGTACCTAAACAAATATTTTTGTTCGTTACCGAATCAGCCACACGAAAGTGTAGTGCAGGTAAATTAGTGTGATGTTTATTTACACACTAGGAAAAATGGTAATATAACAATTTGAAAATGAGTAGGTGTGGGTCGAGGTGCATAGTGAACTAACTGTAGATGAAGCATATTTTTTTATTGCGAAGTCGGCAAACAGGCAGAGGGTCCAACTAATTAAAAGTAGTTACTATCGCCTGTAGACGTTGGCAACAATAAGAGGTGTAGCTAATGCGTTGTCAATCTTTGCGATGGGACAGAGGAGATGGAACTGGATTTTTTTTATTTTCTCCGTCTCTACCTCCCTTCTTCATGTAGTTTTTTATCCGGTTTTTCATTTCAGGATATTTAAATATTAATTTTAGCTACTTTCTCTAGCGTGAAAATATTTTCCATACATAATATACGCAAAACAAGATTATAATTTTTTGTTTATCTATAACTCAGTCGCATTTTATGCTATCACATCGGACTTGGTCGCGATATGCTCAGAATTAAACAATAGCTGTAATGAATTCAAATCATCCTCACTAACACGCCTACACTGTGACAACTCTGATTAATTACGTGTCTGCCCACTGAGATAACCGAAATAAACTTTGCAATTTTTTTGCCGTTTTTGATAGACATTCAACAGTTCCATGACATCTTCACGAAGCGTTTCCTGGAAATTCTTTATATTTGTGTTTAGAATATACAAATAATTTGAATTGGTTCAAATGTTCCACGACTGGGCCTCAAGGCTTGTAAAAGGCACTTAATTTGTTATCCTTGTTCAACGTAGATTGCTTATCCTCAATATTGTTTTTTTTCGGTAAGTCTTTGCTTTTTTATCTCGCGTAAAAAAAGCAAAAACAAATAAATTTTAATCAATTTAGTGCACCTATATCATTTGCTAAAATACTGTATTGCGTAATTAATAAGCCATATTATCACAACCCACATGTATATATACTTAAAAGTAAAATATTTATTTTTTTGGATAATTAATTAGTAACGATTAATTTAAATAATATGATGACAATTGCAAACGTCGATAGGCGACGGAAAACGCTTTTCATCAGATGGGCCGTCTGCCTGTTTGCCTACTTCAGGCAATAAAAAAACCAATCGTTGATAGTCTGCATTAGATGACTGACAGGCGGCACTACTACGCTCCTGGAACAATGAAGAATGACAATTGTGACATGTAAAATTTACTGACAAAAAATGTGTAACGTGAGGGGCGTGCAAATGTCAAAAGTAAAATAAATTCTTGGATGGGGTATAGAAGAAAATAGAAAGTAAATGCGAACGAAATCGCGGATAAAAGCTAGTGCCATATAAACCATGAACAGCATTAAACCCTTTTAGCGGCTAAAGGACTAAAGTAATAAAGATGAACTCCTTGTTCCAACCCTTTCATCCTTCATTTGTTATTGAGATGATGTTTCCGTGACATACAAGGGTCTGGTTTGCCAAGTTTTGGGACCAAATCATCCACAATCTAAGTACAATGTAATTAACTATTTAATTAATTATGTTTTACAGTTTAAGATCTCTATACATGTTGTTAATTAATAGTCTCTTGTTAGGATTCCTTAGCCAATTTATTCAAATCGGAAAGCTGATGAAATCGCTATATCCGTCGGTCATTGTATATTATAATCATTTTTATCATTGAAACTATATTGTTATTACAGAAGAAATTTTGTAGGAATATATAGTGTAGTGCGAGTCCAACTAGTGTTAGATATTATTTATTGTAATATTTGCGGGTAGTTGTGATTACTACTCGACTCATTTCGTCATTGCTCGGATATAAAAGAGAGTGGGCGTAGCAACAAAAGATCCATTCTCTCAGAGCCATAACACGTTGCGAAACGGCAGTAAGATAGCGTAGGTCGCCTCGGATCCTTCCCCTCGGGCTTTAAATCACCCGTCGCCTTTTGGCTGGCATCATTAGATTCAACTCATCTCATGGCAACAGTTATAGCTGAGGTAAAGCCCCCCTTGGAAGCTGCTTCGAGTAGGTCGCCCCTGGGCTTGAGCGTCATCGCATCTCGAAGGCGCTCGCCCCAAAAACCCCGGTAAAGCTGTAAGGTCTTCGAACCAACAGCATAAACTCAAGTCCATATAAAAAAGACGGATGATTCGTTCAATTTCATTTTCACTTTAATTTTGATTGAATATACAAATCACTGTAGCGCCCTAGGATAGCAAATTATTGTGCTAAAACCATACTTTATAATTAATTTTAATTGTACTCTATATCGTCATTTATCTTATCAACTCTGAAGTGGTGAAGACCCTTGTATTGTGTATTTATCAAATCAGAAGAAAGCAATTTAACACGAGTATGTGCTGCGCACTCCTGGGGGCTAACATAGGTGTTCCATTAAAAATGGGCATGAAGATTAGAGGTGGTTGTTATCTCATTGATTTCTGTACAGCAGTGTGTATTTTTTAATTTTCCATAAAGAAAACAAATACCGGCAACTTAATTTCACACATTAGAACCAGCGACACTTCAGTCCGTGATCCAATATTACACCTTCATAGTACAAGCAAACTGTAATTTACAGAAAATATAGGTAGTCATTAAATCAAGGCGCTATTTGCCTCAACCAGTGTTGTACATAAAGCCGAAGGAGATTATGCTACTCCAAGAACGAGGCCTTGTCATTTTGCGGGGACGAGATAACGTGAACCTGTCGTTTTGCGGCGGCTATCAGAACCGACGCCGTGGTTTATCGCTCCCATCGGATCTTGCCTTTTCGCTTTTTACTACCTCACACCGAGTTGCTTCACGAATTTTTACGAATAATTTTTGAAGTGGAACTTCTTTAGAATCGTCGTGATATTAAGCTATTTTGAAGTTTTTCGTTATTTAATTTTTTTATTGCTAAAGAACAGTAGACAGGCTGACAGTCCTGTGATAGAAAGTGGTTAATGCCGCCTATGGACATAAGCAGCACTCTGGGTGCTGACAATGTGCTGCTGGCCCGGAGGGAAACTGGAACCTGGCCATTAACTTATGAGCATAGTGTTTAAATTATAGTTATAGTTATAAAATATTGATAAAATCTTATACTTGCAGGAACGGAATAAGAATACTAATTCCTGAGGCCGAGCGGCCTGTCGTCAGAGGCGACAAAACAACCCATAGCCAGGTAGTAGGGTATTTGCCCGACTGGATGGCTACCTCCCCTGGTCTAGTGTATGCCGCCATAACAACCTTGAGTTGTGTTCCGGCATTAGTGACCAGGTTTCAGTCTCCCTTAAGACAGCAGCAGCACCTTTGGTGTTGCAAATGTCCATACGTGATGGTAACCGCTTTCCATCAAGTGGGCCGTCTGCCTGTCTGCTGAACTCATGCAATAAAAAAATATCTTTAATATTTTTAATAGAAATTAGAGTTTAAGTTACAATTATGAATATGGTTTTTATTATATAGGTATATATACAATTTGATATTAAAAATCATGATATTGCGTGATTTTTAACTCCGTAGGTATAATTATATAAGCATTCAAGTTCGTAAAAATCATCTTCCCTTTCTGATGTTAGAACTATTAAGTTTCAAATCTAAAGTATTTTAGTATATTACCTAAGACTCGTTGGCATTGAGATTTAACCGCCGGTTAAAATAAAATAATCCCTGTTTAGCCATATAGTTTTAGCGATTATTTTATTATAACCGTCAGTTAAATGTCTATGCGCACCAGCATAAGTAGGTTCTTTAAACGAAACCCTAAACGGGTATTAAATTAATTGCTTTGACATGGTTCCGTAGTCAAATGAAAACAACGGCCAAGGGGTTTCTAATTGTACAACACGCACTTAGCCGATTACTTAATTTTGTTTTTTTAATAAGCTATTACATTAAAGAGTAGAGTTACTTATTATTTCAAACGGAAATCCGCAAACATTTCCAATACAGTTAACATAGTATACGAAATATTCGTGGCATTTGCAAATAATATACGAATATGTACCAAAACTTCATTTCGGAGGATGTGTAACAATTTCCCGAGGGCCTCCCAAATGTGGGGCAATGCATTAAATTTGATTTTAAAGAGAAATATTGCGATATTTCGACATTTTATAATATTTCAGTAAAGGAATTGTAAGACTTCGAAAATATAGAGTCTAATAATCATGGATGTTTAAATATGGCGTATGTAATTGTGCTTATTCGAGTATTACATTTATAATTTTACCTTAAACTAGTTTTTTTTTTTGCTGAATTACAGCAGACAGGCTGACGGCCTAACTGTGATGGAAAGTGGTTACCGTCGCCTATGGACATTAGCAATACCAGAGGTGAAGCCAATATGATGTTGCCAGCCTTGAAGGAGCAACTGGAACCTGGCCACTGATGCCGGAACACAAGTCAAGCTTGTTATAGCGGTATACTCTGGACCACGGGTGGTAGCCATCCAGTCGGACAAATGCCCCTGCCACCTGGCTGTGGGTTATTTTGCCGCCTCTTTCGACAGGCCGCCCGGTCGCAGGAATTAGTATTCTTTATCCATTCCTGCACGGAGAAAACGGAGAGTAGTAGTATGAAGATGACAAAATGTTTAATAATACTTGTAATATTCAAATTAAAAATGGTTTTTTAATTTTATTTTACATACAAGTTAAAATTAACTCTACTATCTACTCTGTGTATACCATATCGCAACGTGTTATTGTTATTTAAAGATAAGAAGTGACAAGAAATCTTATTTGCCTGTCACTTTATTTTTTTAATACAAGAACTATTAAATTTATTTTATAATGCTTATTCAAAGATTTAATGGAATCGCAACATACAGACCAATACAAGAACAAAAAGATTTCGTATTAAATATAAATGCATTTTGGGAACAGTTGATCATCAAAAGCTTTAGATGTATTACTTGTAAATTACTAGCTGTCCCGGCAAACGTTGTCCTGCCCTGAAGAAATAAAATTTAGAACCCGATTATAGCGCCAGCTACCGGGTCCAATTGTAATTCTAAACCATTCTCCTATTCACCTCAAAGCACAAATTTTTTTATCGAAATCGGTCCAGCCGTTTAGGAGTTCAGCCACATTTACTCGCACAGAAGAATTTCACGTATAAAGATTAGCAATTTGGTATTCCGTTTCTACAAAAAATGAGAAAACCAAAAATGTCGATTTCTGCAAGTGAAATTAATAGGGCAGATTTGTTAATATAGGATACTAGCTGTACCCGGGAGACATTGTCTTGCCTTAAAAAATAAAAAAATTGCAGCGCCATCTATCGGGACCAAATGTTAATCTAAACTTTTCTCGAATCCACTTGAACAAAAATAAAATTTCGTTGAAATCGGTCCCACCGTTTACAAGTTTAGCGGCGCCACCTACCGGGTTCAATCGTGAATCTAAATCATACCGGGACGCGCCTGAACAATCATACAAAAAATAATGGGTGCAGTATAGATATACGGCACATGGTAAGTATACCTCCCCCCTATTCACTACGCCCACCCACAACTTAACATTTGTGTATTAGATTCTTAAGTAGCAGCCCATTTATTTATTACTTGAGATATAAAATTAATTTTGGGTGGTTATAAAAAAAAAATAACCACGAAGGCTAAGGCGGGTGCGAAGCAAAGCAGAGCACCCGCCTTAGCTTTCTAACCTATATTAAAGGCTTAGCTTTCTAACCTATATTAAAGGTTCGGGTTTGTTCATAATAAATAAATGTGTCGTGTATCTATATTCCACCCGTTAGTCATATAGTCGTATACATATAGATTACAGCGTCATCTAACGGGACTAAATGTTAATCTAATCTCGAATCAACTTGAACAAACAGAGTAGAAAATGATTGAAGTACTGTAATGTTGCGGACAGAGAACACCCCCCTGACCCGCCCGCCGGAGCACAACTACTCTCTACGCCCCGCATACCGCCGACGCCCATAGCTCGCACAACTAGCAGTTAGGCGTCGCACGGTACGCGGGATATAGGAGCAGCCGTGGAGGCAAAGATTACCACCCAGCTGAAACCACACTTGAACCGGTCACGGTTGAGGAAGTACAGGATTTCATCAAAACCCTAAAGCCCCGCAAGGCCCCAGGTAATGATGGAATCAGCCATAAATTACTCAAGATCCTCCCTGCCCAACTTATAGTAATTATGGTAAGCATCTTCAATGCTGCCATAAATAATTGCCAATTTCCCAAGGCCTGGAAAGAAGCGGAGGTCATAGGTATCCGCAAACCAGGCAAACAGGCCTCAAAGCCTTCTAGTTACCGCCCCATCAGTCTACTCAGCTCGCTGGGTAAACTGTATGAGCGAGTCCTTCTCACCAGACTGAGTGATTTTGCCTCCAGCAATGATCTCATCCCCCATGAGCAGTTTGGCTTTAGAGCTAGACACTCTTGCCCGCAACAAGTGCTCCGCATCACGGAGCACGTCCTCTCCAATTTTCAACGCGGCGGACGAAGTTTCTGGCCGACAGGCGCAGTATTCTTCGACGTTACCAAAGCCTTCGATAAGGTCTGGCACAACGGGCTGCTATACAAGCTATATCAGCTCGGTGTGCCGGACCGACTCGTACTCATTCTACGGGACTTTCTCAAAGACCGTAGATTCGGATTCCGAGGGAGGGCACTCGCTCCTCCGCTCATTCCATCTCAGCGGAGGTCCCTCAGGGCTCCGCGCTCTCCCCCCTACTTTTCTCGCTGTACACTAGCAACATGCCACGGCACCCCCATACCCAGCTAGCCCTATATGCGGATGATACCGCCATATTCAGTAGCGACCCCAGCAGATACAGAATCTGCAGTCACCTCAACGCCGCCATCAAGGAACTAGGCGACTGGTTCCGTAGATGGAGGATTGAAGTGAATCCCGAGAAGAGTGCAGCCATCATGTTCACTCGTGGCACTCTCTCACCCGATACTCGTCCCACCGATCAACTTATGTCCATCAAGCTATTCGACCGAGTTATCCCATGGGTTAACGAAGTCAAATATCTTGGTGTAACCCTTGACAGAGGCTTCTACTTCCACAAGCACACCAGAGCGGTTGGGAACAGAGCATACTGGATCTTAGGCCGACTCTATCCGTTGATATGTAAGAAGAGTAAGATGAGCCTTAGAAATAAGGTGACTCTATACAAAACTTGCATCCGCCCCATCATGACCTATGCGAGTGTGGTCTTCGGCCACGCCAGCGGTGCTAATATCTGGAACTACAAAGAATCCAGAATCACTTTCTGTATGCTGCAGTCGACGCCACGCGATACATGCGGCTCGCCGATCTGCATCGCGATCTGGAGCTTCCCTCCATCAAAGATTATATAACCTCTATATAATGGTAATGGTCGCGCAGATTCTTTGACCGTGCCCCCCATCACCCGAAACCTCTGGTGACGAAAACGGTCAACTACAAACCCACACCGAACACTCCCACGTCGCCCTCGCAATGTACTCGTTGACGAGCCCGATGAAATCACCCGTCTCCTCGCGACTATGAACCCCCCGAGGCTCAGAACATCAGCCTGGCATAACAGACGCAGACAAAACAGACGCCGGAGAGCCCCCGGCTCGGATCTTATTACACAAAGGTAAGACCCACCACTCACACTCACTCAATACAGACACAAGTAGCCATACAAGATTAGCTTAGGCGTGTTGCTGGAGAGTTTCTTCCGCCGCTTCTTCTCCTCCAGCTATAACACGTTGAGAAGCGGTAGTAATGGTAGACTAGGATCGGCTCCGCCGGCGCAGTCGATAATTAGTCCCCAAATAATCACTTCAGCCTGTTGGCTTAGCTCATTCAGCCTTTTACGGCTAAATTTCAATATAGCGTCAATCCCCCGCAAAGTCGAGCCGAGGTCGAACCTCATAAGTGGTGCCTCCTCGAGCGCGCTGCTTCCGGGTTGAACGCCTCCGCTCCCACGGAGTCGGGAAGCCCCCAAAGTCCGGTATCGCTGAAACAACCATCTGCGGCTATTCAGCGGGATCCAGCTCCAAAAAAAAAAACCACAATTCTTATCGACGACTTACCACTCTCTCTCTCGACTCTCTCGCACAATTTGTAATTAAGTATTCCTTTATGTATATTTTGATTCTAAGTTATATCTTAATAAAAATCATTCAGTCCAATTTTATATCGAGTTTCATTTCCAAAGAAGAAGCAACTGCCACCAATAGTACTTATATCGCTATTAAAAAACAGGGGTTGGTAGTAGGATGAAAATTTAGGGTTGTATGTATTTTTCAGTGCTAAAACATAATAAAATATAAATAAGAAATTTTGACAAGAAAATATTTACGGGTGGGTCACCCTTAACATTTAGGGTTATGAAAAATTGATGTTGGCCGGTTCTCAGACCTACCCGATATGCACACAAAATTTCAAACTAATCGGTTAAGCCGTTTCGAAGGAGTTTGTTATCAAACACCGCGACACGATAATTTTATATATTAGATATTATAACACGTCTTAAATTTTATCCAATAACGGGATGTTTACGTTCATCTCCGTTATTTAAATTATGTTTTTTTTAATATTTGGTTTAATTTATATTCCCTGTGGAAAATGGAGCTAACAGTGCATACCTTAATTAAATTTACAGGAAAAAGTAATTCATAATTAAAATTTCTGTTTTGCTTTGTCCGCATTTAAAGCTTGAGAATTAAACATTTTAAACAAAGGCGTTGGTGCGTGCAGACGTAAAATTTCCCTGAACAATTTTCTATTTCATTTAATATCTTTTTATCAACCGTACATTTTCACTGGTGTGGAAGTACGCTGGTTACGTTTGTCGCAGGACTGATGGCCGATGGAGCACACAAGTTCTGGGCTGGAGACGGTGCGTTAGCAAAGTTGAGAGGCCTATGTCTAGCAGCAGAGAACGCTTGGGTGACGACGAGAAATACTTTTCTATGTTCATTCTAATATATTAATGTGAAAATTATTTTGTTTGCACGTCTATTTGTTCTTTTTTCATCAATGATGATTGATAACTTTGGTATATATTTTCGACATAGCTATTCAATGAACATTGGATACATGGCAGAGATCCCCCTTAATATAAAAAAGTGAATGTGATTTTAATTAGATTTTTATAAGGACCTTGTTTATGACTTTACAAATAAACCGCTTATATTATTATTTAATGAGGTTATAATAAAAAACAATCGTCAGACAACCACACATTGTATCCCCAAGCTAAGCAAGTTACGCTTATGTTATGAGTAACGTACAATGGACTACTCTGGGATCGATTCCGGATACCCAGAGTATATAGAAATTAATGGACGCCCCCTTAGGGCGTCCATTAATTACGTGAGGCATTTTTGAGAAATTTTCGACCAGCCCCCTCCCCCCTCCCTTGGTGATATTTTGTAAGGTTTTCCTCAACCCCTAATCTCAAACGAGATTCTTCAAAATGTATGTTTTGGCTGTAAACGTGTTGGATTATTTAATAAATAATCGAGCGCTACTTTACTGCTCTGCGGGGTTCGGACGAATACGACAAAAACTATTGTGTCAGGTTTGGCCATATTTTATTCTAGAAATAATTTTTTGCGCAATTTCACACCGTTTTCTGCTAGAAAATTGCGTGATATTCGCTAAGACCCTTGTCGCCTCTAAGTGAGATTTTGCTTAATCCCGTCCCGCCCTAGACACCTCACGTAATTAATGGACGCCCCCCTAACGGAAAATTCGTTTCCGAAATTTACCATGACAAGAATCCAACCCAGAGCTTCTACGCTGCAGAGAAGTAGGCCGTCAAAGGCCTCAACTACAGAGACCGTCAGAGGTAATTATTTATGTACCTATTCTTAGTACCTAATCGGAATGAATATAGTATGCGATTAGCCCCTGCAAATTGGATTATTTGCGTGAGTAAAGCATTTAAACATTAATTACACAAGTAAAAAAGGGGATTTGGTAGAAAAATATGCTTTCAATTACGGGTAAGATGTTAAAATATTTTATGGGATTGTTGATTGTTTCCTTGGACTACAGTGCTAGGCAAAAAGTCACACTGGAAGCCCTATTCATCAAACAAAAGAATATTATGAAAGTGCGTCATTGGAAAATATTTTAGGTAATCTCACTTGCGTCATATTGCGTCAAACAATAAACTTGTATGTCCTTAAAGAGTTAAAAGCATAAAACATGTCCCTTTTACGTCTGCATCTGAGCCAAATAGTTTCACTGATACACTCGTTTGGATGTTACCCAAAATCACAATGAAGTCGACAAAAATTTGTACAAATAATTCATTGAAAAGTGCTGAATTGGACAGTTCATTAGGCGGCGGTACCCGCAAACCATGAAAAGTAGTTGCTTTTTGTTCGAAATAAATTTAAAAGCCATTATGCGGTGAAATACATATCGATGCCTGCAGGTTTTTAAAGGAAATATTTTGAATATAGCTACCCTTTCGAGCTTCAAATTGGAATAAATTGGCCGTAAGCTACAGCAAAGACAGTATAGTCTAAGTGCTATGTATATTTCGCTTTTTCGCCCTAAGACTGTTGTTTTACTTGTATCTTAAAATCGATTGGAGTGCCCTCGTCAACATTCTTTACTAAAGTTAGTACGACATCCTTCTCACTTATGTCGAAACAACTGGTTCGCTGGACCGTCTGTTTCGCCGGGATAGCGAAATAGTCTGAAGTTACACGTTACTGAACAAATAAATTGAAAACTTAAATTCGACATCTTCAGGTTTATCATTGCGGAGCGCAGTCAAAATTTTTGAACCATTTGGAATGTTGAGGATAACAGAAATGAGGATATCCATATGAGATCGAAGGTAACCGACATAGCACGTGTGTCGCAGCACCGACGAACGATGGAGTAAACGTGTCCTGGAATGGAGACCATATCTTAGTAAACGTAGCGTAAGATGCCCTACAGCCCGGTGGACTGATGACCTGCGCAAGGTCACCGGCAGAGGCTGGATGAGGAAGACGGGAGACTGGGATATGTGGCGTAAACTTAGGGAGGCTTACGTCTAGCAGTGTACTTTGTCTTGTCAAACACTCGCCTCGTGGAACGGTCCCATCTTTCCGTAGTTTCGATTTGGCGTTGACAACGCCCCTATTGTTGCAAACGTTTATAGGTGACGGAAAAACTGCCTGTTGTCCTATTTAAAATATTGCATATCCTCAAATTAAGCAAGTTACGCTTGTGTTATGGGTGATATACAACGGACTACTCTGACTATAGTAAATAACGGAGAAACTTCGTTTCCACAATTTACCATACCAGAAATCGAACCTGAAACCTCTGCGTTGCAGTGAGCTAGGCCGGCAAAGGATTAGTCCGCTCAACCACAGAGGCCGTCTGTTATTTACCTACCAAACCTAAGTTTGAACCTGTAGCTTTTACTATTATTCTCGGCAAAACATTTCGGCATAGTTCGATCGAGGTCTACTGGTGTCATATAGGATAAATAATAATAATCGGCAGATAAACACGCACATTCTTATGTCTTCAGAAGTTACGCTTGTGTTGTGCGTAATATTCTAGGGACCACTCTGGAGCCGATCCCACAGTAAATAAAATAAAATTTGTTTACTAAATTTACGATTCTACAATATGAAACTAGGACCTAGGCCGGCAAAAGTTTAATCCCCTCAACCACAGAGGCTTTCCCCAATAATTGAATCGAAGCGTCTTTAAATATAAATATTATATGCTTTGTGTAGATATGTATATGTATGGTGTGTATATTAAATATATATCCATTTAATATATTTAATGTCTGTATGTATAATACTTTATTTATTTTTTATATATAATACTAGCGGCCCGGCGCAGTTACACCCGGGCTCTGTCCCGCTCCCGTGGTATATAGCATCATGTTATATAGCTTATGACACTCCCTGTTAACGTAGCTTTCTAACAGTAAAAGAATTTTTTAAATCGGTTTAGTAGATCCAGAGATTACCCCCTACAACGCCACAAACTTTACCTCTTTATAATATTAGCAGAGATTTGTGCATTTATTACCAAAATGTAAGTAGTCGTAGGTACTTAGTTTGCGTATACAATGGATTGATGATTCCATTGATGGCACCATTATCATCTCAATTCACTTCTGGGGTCGTGAAGAGCTCGCTTTTTAGCGATAAGACCGCCCTTTGTGTATAATTAGGTATAGTTTTAGTCTGTAAACTATCTATCTATAAACGTTCGGTTCCACAAACGACAATAGGCCTAAAACCCAACATTGCCTTGTAGAATTGGAACAAGAGAAGACATTGAAGAAAATTATAGCCGTCTCATAAGCCGCTTTGTAAACAAAGTGCTTTGAAATCTTATACGAGATCGGAGATAAAGCAGCTTCCAATTACTGAGACTCTGATTAGGCCCATTCTATTGACAGAGACTTAGATAAATAACGGCACGTGACTTTGTATTGATGCCGACATCGGGTCGTTCTAAGCCGTTGATTAGAAGGACAGATGGTTGGCTTAACCTTAATTATTAAGTAATATTGCTATTGAAATTCTTAGCCTTTCTTGTCTTGCGAGATTTCTGCCACAGTTGTAATACGACAGTTCATATTATATCTATCCAGTTTAGATAGATAACTCTTTACTGTACATCAAAGTAATTTACAAACAAAAGAAAAGAAACGTAAATAGTACATATAATGGGCGGGGCTTATCGATAAAAAGTTATCTCTTCCAGTCAACCCGCCCTTTTCATTTCTAGAAAGAAAGAATTTATTTGCTAGGAAAGCGACAATACAAGATATATAGAGAAGATGGAAATAATTTATACATACATTTGTATGATTAAATTCGATATTTGGTACACCTCATTTCCTACAAATGGGGTCGGCACTCAGCATAAAGCTGTGTTGAAGTTTCCTCTAGCACAGCGCTGATTTTCAGTGCCGACCCCGCCTTATTGATTAATATTTGACCCATCACCACAATAAATGTAACAAACAACAGGAAGTAACTCGAGTAACTAAGTAACAGTAAATGTAATAACACAGCAAGTATTTATAACAGAACAACAATAATATTTCTTGATAATAAATAAATAAGTTAATGCTATCTTTCAATTACTAACTAACTAATTTACGTTCCTGCAAATAACCCCGATATATTTTCTTACTTTTTTATGGATTTTAGATGCGCGAAAAGTGTTTTGACTCATTTGTTGAAATCCATTATCTACTTATATTGAAAATCTTATTACTCAAATATCCATAGTAAGACTGAGACAGGTGGAACAGCTCCTAGCTTTCGCTTGAGGTTTTTTATTTTGAAAATTATTCTAAAATTGATTATCTGACTAAATAGACTAACTATGCAATATAATAGAATATACTATATTGTACAAAAATACTAAATAAAATTTAGAATAATTGAGACAGTAAAATCGGCGGTTTTATTGCTCACGGCGCTTTCGTCCAGACAACCTTTGGAGTACAATAAGTACAATACAAGTGAGTACAATAAGTACAATACAAGTCGTAAGTTGCTAAACAAGCACTCTTACAATCATAATTTAGTACATATTCGTAAATAGTAATATTTAAGATAGATAGATAGATAGATAGATAACACTTTATTGCTCAACAAAATAAACAAATACAAAAACAAAATGTATAATTACAATACTTCTTGGCAAAACAACAGGCGGTCTTATCGCTAAAAGCGATCTCTTCCAGGCAACCTAGCTTAAAAGAAATTCTTAACTAATCTGGTGATGTAGGTGAAGCAGAAAAAAGATAGGACTCTACAATTTAAATATACATACTTACACTAATTTATAAATTTAATACATATATAAAAAGATATAATAATATGTACGTATATACAAAATAATTTAAATAAATATATTTGTTAACATTATATGTGACAAGCATTTTATATATTACAATAGATAAATAAGTAAATGTTTAATATATTAGACATATTTATTTAGAGACAGATAGTACTTTCTAAGTGAGTTCCGAAATGTCGGTAATGTTTTGGCCTCTCTGAGATTTAATACCATGTTTAAAAACAAAAACGCCGTTAAGACATTTAAAATTTAATTACCAACTGCTGCAGTATACCGTTACGTGTTGAAAAGCTTGTCATCTGCATAACTAGGCTTCGTAATGTCCGACTTGTCAATGCTCTGACGGCTACCAGGATATTGCAACGTGTAGAATGACATAGCAAAGGGATCCGGCGTGGAGTGCTGATACGCTAAGCGATTTATATTAAAAACGTAATATGAAAGTACACCGTTATCTTTCATGTAGGTGGTATATAATGCGATGTTCTCGCGTTATTGAATTTTCGATATTAACTTTCGAGTTCTGCGTGAACGCGTCTTTGAATTCATTTTAGAGCAAACGGAACTCTTATACAACAGCCATTACTAGACACCTGATTATATTATGTGCTTTTTGCTTGTGTTTATGCTTATTTTTGCTAATTAATTATAGAGAATGGATGGAAGTAGAATCACAAAACAAGTATATAACAGCAGCGTAAATGGTAGAGTTGGTGCCGGTAGACCGCGACGTACACACCGTAATTAAAAAGCAAAAGGTCAGGGTAAAAGCATTTCAAATAAATGTGCGAGAATGACGAGGTAACTTAAGGATGACTTCTTATAATGTATGTAGGCGTATGGGGTATAATCAATTAGATTTTAAAGTATTTTTTTTATTACACGTGATGAGCAGGTAGACAGACGACCCGCCTGATGAAAAATGGTTACCATCGTCTATGGACATTTGTAGCCACGTTTCACTATGTTTTTTTAGTTCAATAAGCGGTAAATATTCATTTCCAAAGTAGTGAAAAACATCTCATCTCTTCTAATTTTGAAGTGTGACATGGGAAAATCTAAAAAAGTAGGTAGATTTAAAAAAAAAACATGGGCACTTTTACGATGTTTTCAACGCAGATTTCTTTGAACAAGATATGCCCAGTTAGAATCAATGAGTATATAATAATTGCGCACACTCTTATAATTATGAACATTTCATCCATCTTGTACCCAAAGGCTTACGAGCTTTATAATGGGTAATGGAGTAATTATAAAAAGGTTTTCTTTATCCCTAAAAATATTAAGAAAAAAATCTAAACGTTTAAACGATATGAAAAGGGTTTAATATAATTTCTTTTTTCTCAATTATCTCCAACCCTTTTCTGATGTTTTTTCATTGCGAATCCATTATCTTACACAAACATTCACGATAGTCGATGATCTTTTAGGGGCCAGTCACAAACTACGTCACACGCATTTCATGATTTTTTGACCCCTCCGCCGTCTTTGTCACAACTGGTCACATTAGTGAGACTCCATCCTCCCTATTGTGACATCACATATATTGCAATAAATTTATATTTGATATGGTACAGGGAGCATCCCGTGGGATACTTCGACCCAGTTTGACCTTTCCATTTGATATTTAAACTGTGACCGTGTGCAAGTCGGATTTTTTATTGTCTCAAGAATTACCTGGAAGAAGAAAGGAAGACGAAGTCACCTATGAACGTTTGTAACAACCAAGACGCAGCCAACGCGTTACCGACCTTAAAAAAAATCTATGACGCCCTTCTTAAACGAGAAATAAGATTCCTTTTTGAAATTCAATGGGTGTATAATCTTCCTCTTTTTAAATATGGCATAAGCTCTGTACGTCTAGTCAGTCAAGTATAAATATTCAAACTTTAAGATATCTGGAAAGAGGTGAAAGTTGGGATCATATAATCATCTCACTTAATTCAATAAATATCTAAACTATATTAGACTTTAATACAGATAATAGGACGAAAAGTTTGCGAATGTAATTAAAATACAAATATTAATACCCAAGCACAAATGTAATAAATAATAGACAGAAGTAAATGTGATCTAAGTCCTGTTGAATACCTGCATGTGTGAAAAGAACCTATAGCCTAAGCTAATTTGTAGGTACGCTAAACAGAGGACGTATTGTAGCAACTCAAAAGGGGGTTGGCGCACTAATACAGAATTCTTGTATAAAAACCCTTATGCAATGAATGTTATTTATTTAAACAAAAGTTTAAAGTTCTTTCACAATGATTACCGCTAAATTCTAGGTCGAATGCTTTAAAAAAAAATAAGCATTCAATATTTAAACTCAAATGCTTTGTGGCCAGTGTGACCTGATTTGAAAAAAAAACCTTTACCAAAATTTCTACAACACGAGTATTCTCATAATCGATAATTCGTTCCACATTCGTAAAGATTTATGTCTTTATCACAGGATTTGCAGGTAACGAAGGATTATGTAGACATTTGGGGCAAATATTGGAGACGTGCCAAAGACGTTCTCATCTACAAAGGAGTGAGAGTAGCGTGGATGGATATATCTATTGGAATATAATATTTTATAACCTTTTTATTAATATCATAAAGAAGAATACTGAAAAAGACAAGTCCAGTATCTACTTAAATGTGTTATTTTGATTGTTAGTTCTTAGTTTTGTTGCACCTACCTTATTCGCCTTTATAATAATTGGATAATAGGACTGCGTAATTCTTTTAAAGAGCCCATAAACGTAAAAAGATTATGAATAAAGGGGTAATAAGTATTTAATCATAGCTGCATATCAGGCATGTCTGACATGTCGAAGTAAAATTAAGAGAAGTCAACTATTTTCTTACTCTTATCATATCACTAAATGTGAATATACTTAGGTTATAAGCTGAAGCTGTGCCGAGTGCGACTCGTGATTTTTTTTAAATTGATTAATGTGCACGTATACTATATACGGAGATAGCCTTCTGTTGGGTTTAAATCTATTTTGTGGTTATATGGATGTATTTCTGTTATTTCGGCCGGCCATCTGTCACAGCCCAACGACCTAAATCTCAAAGGTTGAAAGTACTATTTTGTTATTGGTGGGGCGACATTTTGTAACATTGTGTGCGTATATTGGGATTTATTTTAAAAGGGTTTTTAGTAATTGCTTAGTATTCTCTACATTCAGATTTTATTTCACCGTGCCATACAACGTAGTCACGTGGTCAGCGTTTTCGCAACGTTCCCTACTGATGGTGATTTGGGACCCATTCATTGTTTCTAAGTTTAGAATTAAAACTACTTCTTAAAGGTTTTGAGCGCGGCATTTTGATTTTTTATTTTTATGTTGACGTTTCAGTCACTGTTCAATAGTTGTGATCCCGGAAGGATCACAACTATTGAAAAGTGACTACTACTGTAACATTTTTTGCTTAATTCTTTTCAGAGTTCCACAAACATTAACAACAAACTGTTTACGTTTATTATTTCTACGGCACCAATCCATTATGCCTAAGCTGAGACACAAATGAAGATCATGATCAATCACATAATAAAAATAAATAATGTATTTTTATTGAAAACCTGATGATGTTTAACCTGATGCTAGGAAGATTCTTCCCCTTTAACTAAAAAGTACACTATTTTTTTGGTTTCTTAGGTTTTTGCTATACACAACTGAAACAACTAAACACGTGCTTAACCTGCCAAAAAGAAATTTGGATACGGTTAAATATACTTATTTCTAAATCTTTAAAAATGTTTCTAACTACCGGACTCAAAGGCGGATGACAGTCCATTAAATTTAAAGAACAAGTTGTAAACATGTATTACAACCTTAGACAGCTGAAGCTTTAAAAATATTTTTTATTAAAAGTTAAAAGGTAGTTTTGAAGTTAATCGCCCTTTTGGAACTTTAAGAGCTGCAATGAGCGTAATATAAATGTTTCAAAATGTATAATTTTACAGATTTTAAGGCCTGGTAATAAATACCTTTAAGTCAATTCTTATTTGATTCTGTCAAATGTTCGCTTGTTCAAACAGAGGCCCATTCAAAGTGATCACATACAGAATTCTTGTTGAAGCTCAATTATACAACTTGGACAAACAGTTCATATTTCCAGACAAACACATAATTCTTGTTTAAAAAGTACATAACTTTTGAATACTGTTCCTTTTTTAAACAAATTTATTTATACAGCATTTTTAAAATAAGCCTGCACCACAAACATCACACTTGAATTCTCCACTTTTTTATTGCCAGAAGCGGGCAAATAGGCAGACGGGTCGTCTGATGGAAACTGGTTACCATCAGGGTGTAATTAGTGTTAAAATTAATCTAGTACCTACTATAAAATGTTAAATTCACTAAACCATTCTAAGATTAGCAATTTCTAACACTATTAAAAATCACTTCAATAAAAAATTTAACTACTAGTTGTATATTTCTAATTGCTAAAAGCTGTTAATTCGCTTCAAGAATGTTATTGAGCGTCGCACAGCTCAACTAAAAACTAAGTTAGATCTAAATTTCAATCTAAAAACGGACTTACACAATAAGCAACAAGCTACGATTTATGTTTTCAAATTTGGTTGATTATATTCAATTTGTCATCATGGCAGGCAAAGGTATCCAGTACATATAGCCTAGCTAGATGTTTTATCATCAGTATCAGTTAAATCGAATTTTTAACTAACGTCAAATAAATATTTTTTTTGTAACTGTGGTTGAAAAGTTATACTTGAGATTTTGCACAAATAACTAAAATATTTATTTAAAAACAATAAATATCTTCGAATATTATATATTTGAAACAAAATTGATACTGAAACTACTTTGAAACTGAAACAAAATAGAAGAACATCAATCACCCTTCAAGTTCCCACCAAAAACATTCCAAAGGTTGGCATTCTCATACCCTTAAAAAGTTCTATGAATATTGTTATATTTTATACATAAGATGTTTTGGGTTTAATAATTTATGTACCAAATTGAATTCAACAAGAGTACAAAGTATGTTAAAATATGTGCCCTAATTCTGTGACTAAAATTTAAAATATTTTTAGGTTTTAAAATACAAATATGATAGTAGTTTTCCATATCAAGTGACTCATTACGTATTTAACAACATATAACATTCACTATCTAATACACATAAAGTGATAACTCAAACAAAATAGACAACTACAACCCTCTGAATTGACTCTAATCTAGTTAAATGTTTCTATTGAGATGAAGTACTCGCAAACTTTTACTACAATGATAATAATAATCTAAATATAGGAAAAGTATCAAAGTAGAGTATTAAGTAGGTTTAACGTAGCTACAAAAAATAAAACAACAAATTTTAATAATTGGTCACTTATTATTTTTTCCAGACTAGGCTAGAGATACTAATTCCATACTGTCATATCGTAAGGTGAAAATTATTTATCCAAGTTATTTAATTAAATATGTTTTAATATCTTGGACTTAGAAGGTCAATATAAAAATATGGACTTCGCTGAAATGTATTTAGCCATCGTCATGTGCTAATTAATTAACAAAATAGTAAAATTTCGACATTTTAATATCTTTAACAAAAAACGTAGTTTCTTCAAAAGATTCTGCATAAGTTATGTTTTCAAAATTGGTTTGTAATCTTTTTATGAGCTAAATATTATATTTTAAACCCGTTGATAAAATTTTATTTCACAATATTTTATTCTACTATCGATTGGTGGTCACACTGTGTTAGTAGCTCTTATCTACTCTTCGAAGCTGTGTTGCGCGACTAATTTGCATTGAAAATGTTGTTGTCAGTTGTTGTTACCTTCGTTAAAGTTTATGTAAGCCAATTTTTCATTCTAAATTTTTAAACAACAAATTATACGTAACACGTAACCAATTAAATGAAAACAATTGAGGAGATGGTACAACGTTCTACCTATTCAAATTTAGACTTATATTATGTATTCTATTATTTCTATTTAGTTTACGTATATACATATATTTAAATTTAGAACGGTAATGACGTTGACATAAGACAAACATGTTCAATTTTTATTTTGTTTGTTCTTTTTTATTTTTAAATAAAGAAGACTACACGAAGGCAACACGAAGCATTAGTTCTATTCTAGCGAGTCGAAGCTGTGGCTTAATTGAACTTGCTAAAATATTCGTAATTTAACTAATAAATGTTTGGTATTAAATTTATTTAATGAATTGTTAAGCTGTTTCAGAGTTCAGCCTCCTTTGTGGAAACAATTTCAATATTGGAAACCACGAATATCTTATTAAGTCCAGGATAAGCCGCTGATATTTCTAAACACAAAATGTTTTCGCAAACAAACTTACTCTCCGGTTCAAATTTCACTTTGTCTGAAATAAGAAAATATTATGTTAAATATCAGTTTTGATAAAATAATGTTAAATTATACCTGTTGGTTACCTTGTTTATAATTTTAGGTTGCGAATTTTTAAAAGTTTTAATTTCAAATCTTTCTAAAATATTGATTATTTTATATTCAGTTACCTACAAGTAGGTACTCAGTGATTTCATCTATGTTAAATGTATAAATTATATAAATAAATAAACCAGCATACACAAACCTACGAAGCCGTCGCCGCTGCCACTGGTGTTCTGTTGCCAAAATAAATTCCAAAGTACTTCTGTGGAAACATATCTGTGTGTATATTTTTTGTGTGCTTGTGTGAGCGTGCATTGGCGTGTGTGTGTTCATTAAAGGGTCTATCAGACCCGTCTGAATCCCCTAACATTGTCAGGGTTATCGTGTTGGTAGTTTTTTATTATTTTCTTACCATTTTACTCCACACTACTACATATATACTTTCCAAACCGAATTGTGTGTCTACTTACCTATATGTCGAGAGTTTGTAGAAGTACATGAAAAAGAAAAAAGAAAAGGTTCAAAAAATATATTTTAATTATTAATGATACCCGTGTACAAAACATGTCTTAAACTAGTTCAGTTAAATAGTAGTGATGACCATAGAATCTTTATATCTTAATATATATAAATTACGTGTCACGTTGTTTGTCCGCGATGGACTCCTAAACTACTTGACCGATTTTAATCAAATTTGCACACCGTGTGCAGTTTGATCCGACTTGAAAGATAGAGTATAGCTTACATTTGGACCGGGTAGGTGGCGCTGGAATCGGATTCTAAATTTTATTTCTTCAGGGCAGAACAACGTCTGCCGGGACAGCTAATATATATATATATATATATATATATATATATATATATATATATATATATATATATATATATATATATATATATATATATATATATATATATATATATATATATATATATATATATATATATATATATATATATATATAGCTTGCATCCAACAACAATCTACATTTTCTTTTATCAGCTAATAATAGCCTGCGTTTGACGGCTGGTAACCCTGTTTTTATTTTTAATAGAGGGTAGCCAAAAATACAATTCAATCGATACCGTGAGTTACATTTTGTCATTGGTGTTTCGACTTCAAAACCTAAAAAGAGCATTATCCTGTTTGAAACACGCAAGTAGACACAAGTGCCCCGATAATTACGAATCAGACAAATTGGAAAAGGAGGAGATATAATAGAGAATAGTTGACTCAGTTGTAGGAACTAAATTGTGAACCGCTTATTAAAAATGTAAGCCATGCTAACTAAGTGTTTTGTCACGTATTATGGTAAAGGAAATAGATAATTATGTTCGTAAATATTAAATAGTCGTTTTTCTATTGCGAACCCATTAAACTTGGAACTGTGACTAACAATATATGTAGATACTTCATAAATTAAAAAATATACTATTGTATTTGCACAAGTGAATCCGTGAAGGAAAATCTATCTTTATATATATAAATAAAGTAAGAGGATCTTTAGATGACAGTAAATCGCTAGACTAACCTCCTTGACCAAACTACAATACTGCAAGCAATTCATGCCTCCATAAAGCCAATCCCCTGACCCACAGACATCCTCGTGCCAAATAGCTCAATACCGTCACTTGTCACCCACTTATAAAGGAGGATCTCGGCGTGTACGTGAACTCGCAATTTACATAGAAACAGGGTGTTTATACAGGGGAAGCTTACTCCACGGACGCTCGTTCTAAGATCACTTGGTGTAATCAATGGGAGGTAAGCGATTTGAAATACGTCAATCCAATAACTAATTTCTAGATTTAGGAAATGAAATCGAAAAACACAGAAAGCTAAGATAAGAATGACAATTTTTTTTTATTTGACGTTGTACTTCGTTATTAAAAATTAACCAATTAAAAGAAATCAAGAAGAGGAAATGACCGTATAAATAATTTTCTCTGTCTTGTGCAGTTTTTTTGTTAATTGTAATACCGCTTTCTGATTTTCTCTGTGAAGCAGCGGTGCCAAATGTGTATTTATATATGTGCCATACTCTGAACAAATCAGGAAACGCTCGTGAAAATATAGGTACTTGGTAAGGTTTCTTTACCGCGTATATCGAACATACCGATTTCGCACTGCTGCTACGCCAACAATAAAAGCCGCTTTAGCCTAAAACAGATCTCAATGATTGTTTCCAATTATATGTTGTATCCATATCATATAATATTGCCAATTTTCGGGAATCTTGGAGATTAATACAAACGTTCAGTAAATATAATATTTTAAATATTAGGTATTGGTTTTTTGTTAGTAGTAGCAATGCAGTAAGTAAATAAACAGTTGTAAAAAGGAACAATCAATTACATATTTAAATCATGCAGGCTGTATCAGAATTGGCTATGACAATCTATTAATATAACGAACATGTGTATAATTATGGATGATTGTTTGTTAATCTTTCACGAAAAACTGATGATGCGAATTTAATAAAACTTTACAGTAATGTAGCTTACATATTAAAATAACGCAGGATATAATTTGTAAAGATTTGTTTAAATTAGCCGAACTACATAAAATGATGAGTAACAATCCCGCGTGAACAAAATCAAGGGCACAGAAAGTGATTTACAAAGATAGAAGTGCAGACTTAAGTCACGAGCTGCCTCTGTTATATATTGCTTAAAAGTTCTTGACTTGTACCATTATCAAGGGGTGGCGGAAGGGGGACAGAACCTGGCGCCGTTGAGACGCGACAAGAGTCTACAAAAAACACACACACATACACACACTTCGGTATCAAATTCCATAGAATCGAATTGTTATGGCAACGTATTTCAGGAGTTGAATTAATATTGATCACGGAGCAACTTCTATGGTCTAAAGAACTAAGTATTGTGACCCTTGTCAATTTATCAGAACCCAAAGATTCTGGCAGCGATTTCCGCTAGGGTAGAAACGGTCAGGATTAGCGGTGTTTGCCGTGCCGTTTTGCGGCGACTCTGGAAAAATGGGATGGAGGAAACACCGAGGAGTTGTAGCGGGTATTCTGGCTGTTGAGCCGGCGAGTCCGACACTTCTCTACTGAGCCGATGGATAGTCCGCAAAAAAAAAATCTCTTCAGAATAAAGGATCGGAACGAAAACAATATGTTCTATGTTGCTCTACGGCAAGTGAACATGGATCAAAAGTTATAGCCTACTAGAATTTTCCATACGGCTTCATTTCCGTAAAATCGGCTCCACACCTTGCAGAAATGATAAAAATGTTTCAGTCTTATATTTATGAGCGTTTTCGAGAGTACACGCATTGAATTTTATTAGAACCCTTTGAATTAACTTTACCTGCTTTGACACTGACAGAAGGGTCGGCCCACAAACTGGCACTTGCTCAGTGGAATATGGAGCAACCCCTGCTGAGTGTAACTTTAATATAATAAAACCAAGTATACTGGTGGATGATGTCTTTTGTGGGGCTGAAGGCCGATGAAGCAGAGTCTGAATCTTGGAGTAGAGATCGCAGCTTGGTAGACATGAACACGTTAGATAATAATACTAATATACCAGTGCTAGTCGATTAGCACAGTGAAGGGTTCTGATGGTAACGAACGTCGACTATTTTTGTTTCATATTTAGGCGAACTAACCACTTTTGTTCAAGAGTGATTGTTGGGTTTTAGGGTGCCAATTATCGAGAGGATGCCAACAATGGTATAGTTTATCCTATCATTAATAAGTTTAATTATGTAGGATCCAATAACATGAAAATAATGATCATTATTTTGTATATTGTTCCTAAGAAATCGTACCTTCACGAAAATTAAACTCCTATATTGTTTCCACGAAGTAACATGAGCATGTACTTATGGAAGTTGACGAGTGAAGGGCACTCATGTTGGATGATGCCTGCCCTTGAGTTTATCGCTGTTTCGAGGGGAACCCTGATCGATGAATGTGCTGGAGTATTACTTATACTAGCATAAAAAAATATCGCACATATCTGAGGTATCAGTTTCCATGTCGTTTCGGCTTGATTCACTTAGAATTAGTATTTGAGAGTACGTACGTACGTAACACTTACGTATCAACAGAACAGGATATATTATGACATATTTTACAATTAAATTTGTACACCATTAGTGTAATTTTTTATTGTTCTGCAGTTATTTTTACGAAAATGGAATTCTAATAATTAAATCGTCCTGTTCGACCATCTAGTCGTCTATCTTTTATATTTCAGTCATTTTTCTCAGTAACAACTGAATCTACATAGATAAATTTGGCAGGAAAGTTTTTTTTTATTTTTATTGCATGATTTCAGCGGACAGGCAGACGGCCCATTTGATGGAAAGTGGTTACCATCGCCTATGGACATTTGCAACACCAAAGGTGCTACAAATGTGCTGTTACTCGCTTAAGGGAGACTGGAACCTGGTCACTAATACCGGAATACAACTTAAGGTTGTTATGGCGGCATACTCTAGACCAGGGGTGGTAGCTATCCAGTCGGGCAAATCCCCACCACCTAGCAAGGTGTATTATAGGCATAATGTAAATAACAAATATTAGACGTGGCTACCATACATGTAACTGAGATTCCAAGACATTTTTTTCAGTGTATATGGGCGTGTTGTCGTTAAACAATTTTTCTAAAACCATAGTTTTTCGATGACTTTTTATTTAAGTGAATTTGAATTCTAAAGATATGAAATAAGTTAATGAAAAATGAAAGATATGAAATAATTTTTAAAATAAGTACGGGGTGGAAAATAATGAAAAAAGTAGATATGGGTAAAGCTTAATAAATATATTTATCAAAAATTGGTTTGAAGATTTGTTGAATACTTTTTGAAATAATATAATATATAATAATAATAGTGGTAGTTTGAAATAGGTACTTTTTAATTAATGCTTTTCTGAGATTCTGTAAAAACGGTAAACGTTCCTTGGTTAACCTATGAATATATTTGTTTTTTATTTCCTTGTATAGTACGATCGGTACATGTTATCGTGTTACAATAATAATAACAGCCTGTAAATGCCCCACTGCTGGGCTCTTGCCTCCCATTATAAGGGGGAACAAACAGTACACCAACCACCACGCTTGTCTAAGGCGGCTTGGCAGGTTTGAGACATCAGTTATCTCGATGTGCACGTTTCATCACGATGTTTTGATTTATGGTTAGAACGTGGTAATTGTAACAATATCCACATAGGTCAGAAAACTGCCTAAGTGGTGCTTACTTTACAGCCAGGATTCGAACCCGCGCCCTTTGTATTCGGGATACATGCGCGAACTATTAACCTATCACGTCTTTTTTTTGTTATCCTGTATGACGATGTAATTTTCCCAGGCTCTGTTTTCTTTATAAAATATCTCGAATAAAAGCTCATTAAAATTGTGCGTAGATACCTACTACGCATGCGTGTTTCACTTCGTCGCGTAGCAACAAGTGGCAGTAATATCCTCGTACATAATTTTCTCAGTGAACAACTCACATTGCCTCTTCTGTACTGCTGAGTGGAAAACAAAAGGGGTTTCACGCGGTAATGTACTACGTGCGTAACGACATTAAAGGATTTGCTTCTGGTTGGTAAGAACTTGCTAAATGTTATTGCTTTTTGAGCAAAATTTTGTATGCGTCGTAATTTTGTTGTCTAGTTAACTGTGTCGCACGGTTTCTTTGAATTAACCGCACACAGACGCGTATTATTTATGAAGGTTTCGTAGCCGTTTTGGCAAATATACAACACTTATTTCCTTTATTTATTTTTTGTCTGTCAATAACAAAACAAACAATTGATTCTCTAATTATGGATGTAAAGTAGAAAATATTTTCTATTTTCTATTGCATGAGATGGTTTGGCACGAGCGTAGCGAGGGCGCTAAAAGGTCGAGTGCCTAAATAGGCCTTTCACCCAAAGTTAACACTGCTTTTCGTTTCGAATATGAGGAAAGTAAATAAAAACTAATTAGTTTAACGAGCCACTAGTTCTCTATGAAATTAGGCGTTAAATCCATATCTAAATCCGATGAACTCATTTCTCATTTTTCAATTAATGCGTCGCATATGAAACGACAACTATTTTTTTTGTTTGTGGCCATTCTACCAGCCAGTATTTGTTGTCACTGATGGTAGTAAATATTTAGCTCAAAATTATGTAGTAAATTAAATAATAATTTAGTGAAAAATAATGTATAAGTATAAAATAATCTTACAAAATTGTTGATATTGTTACATACCGACACAGAAATGCGCACATCTGCAGGTTCTAAAACGCAGTTTTATTGCCACCGGATTTAGGAATTCTTTTGTTTACTTTGTATTTACAATTTGTAGTTCAGAAAAACATGCTATTGTTTTTCTACTTCTTTTATTGCCGTCATTAGTGTCGAACTAATGCTTGCTTGCCAGGTGTGCGGATTAACACGGTGAACACGGTCCTTTGTTCTATTATACAGTTTAGTATAAAACAATGACCGAACGGAGGGGTGTGGCAGTCGAGCGACGATTGCGATACCAGCAAGACGTGTACATTAAACAAACGATATAGTGACGGACTTTACGCGTGTTATTGATCGTGCAGATTGTAACAAGTAGTGTTACTGGTTGTATCCAGTATATTTGTACCTATTTTACACGTGTTTGTACAGTTCAAATAAACTCTAGTATATATAGTATAGTAATTCCAATGACATTTTAATTCGAGTCTTGTGTAGCTCGTAACAATATTTTTTTTAATATTTTGACAGAAGGGAAAATCGTTTCCCAGCGAAGAAAAAGTATGTTTTTCATTCCTGTGATCAGGCAACTCCAAGCGTACTTTCAGAATATGAGAAATGAACATTTAATTTATGTATCGTTAATAATAATAGTAAACTTGGAAACAAAATGAAGGTTTGAATTTTTTCCCGTTAATTTAATTGGCCATCGTTAGTCACATCTTGAAAAATGATAGATAGTCATTTTATATTTAAGCCACTGGGGGTGCGTTATATTCGCTTGGAAAGTCGTAAAAATTTGGACAATGAAGTCGAAAATTATACATATATTAAAAAAATATGTATATTGTTAATAAAAAAATATAAAATAGGCATGCGCCTTCCATTCAACCAATCTGTCATTTACAGACTGTACAAGTTTATCCCACAGAATATCTTATTTACGAAACTGCCATTCATCGTAATAACCCAATAATTACAAGCTTTCAGGCGTTAATTAAGCCAGGGTCCAACAGCCATGGGTCTAATGCTTACTCGGTTGGGTTCATACAAGTTCGGTACCAATCTATATTACATATACTAATTAGTTTTGTTGTCGTTTATAATGGAACTGTAGAGACATTTATTCAGATAAAGGTACAAAAGTAAAAACTATTTCAAAGGCTCTGTAGCCGTTTTGGCAAAACCGAGTTCCTATAAAGTCCTTATGAAGGTCTGTCTTTGTATGTCACAATCGTTTTTCTTAATAACAATATCTCCCTCTTCAACTTTTATGTTCTTTCTTATTCCTAAAATTTGGGGTCGCCACAATATGTCTTTTCTTTCCATACTCTTTTATTCTGGCCCACGTCTGCTGTCACATCACAAATTATCATGTCATCTTCACACATCTAACCATCTCTTTTGTGGTTTGGCTTCACACTTGTATCTTGTGGTACTTGTTATATTTGTCACATAATTTTCGTACCTCCCTATTACATGCCTATACTACTACGAAGCAGTGGAAAATTCGGAAACAAAAGATAAAAGTAGTTGCTGATTTTAAAAATATGTATATTTTTAAAGAAAATTTATTTCAATAAGATTCATCGAAGTTATGTTTAAATGACTTTTTTTTCCAGTGATGTTTAAATGACTTTTTTATTTAAGCCAGCAGGTGGGACATATTGGCTTCCAAAGTAATATTTACAAACTACGTCCTGCGCCTCTAATTATTAAATTATTAAGTAGAAATTTCTGAACATAATTGAGCTGGCAGAACTAAAAAAAACCTTTCTTTGAATAGTAGCCATTGAATAGTCTTAGAAATACTGGATATTTTTGTTTCAATGTTCTTTATACTTCTTCTGTAAGCAAATGAAGAAAACAGTAAAATTTCTTACATCTTGCCAACTCCCCAGTTAGGGATACCCACTAAAACCCCTGGGTGTTCCGTCCTGCGCCTTATGCCAGGGCTACGGGACAGCGGGATTTCCAACTCCGCGTGCCCTGGCAGGAACATTTCTTACATTATTTTTTTTTAGCCAGGGGAAATCCGCTTGAGGACCATAAGCCGCGACAAGGGCAGAACCTTGGGGGGATAATTCGCGACCCGTGTGTAGGATTCGCCAGATCGAGGGTGGCACCAGCATGCCCAGTCAGAACTGGTGCCATGCTGTTGCCACCCCCGGTTAGAGATACCCACTAAATCCCCTGGGTGTTCCGTCCTTCGGCTTATCCCAAGGGGCCCCACCCGCGCCGCCCGCTTACGGTGGTCGAAGGTCGAAATCCGACCTCCGGCGTCGGCGCGTCCTCCTTTGGCGGGAGCGGAGTAAGGACGTCCGCTCACGCTCCCGCTCCGCCTCCTCCTTCGCAAGCATAACGCGCTCGCAAAAGGAGGAGACGGCGTCCCATCCGGACATTTCTTACATCTACGGCAACCCTTCATTGTCTGCCCGACTTTCTTTTAGTTTGTAATAGTCTTAAGACTGTGATAGACCAGATAACAATGAAAATACATTATAAACTAGTAAAATGAAGGAAACTTAACTTATATTGTATTCTATCTATATTAAGGCTCGTAGCACCGCCACCGTCCTTGAGGATTTTTTGGTACTTGCGGCAACAGAAGCCTTGAGACTACAGTTGCATTTTACAACTGCGCTATATTTGAAAACTGCCTCCAGCAAAAAACTTGTATTTAACCTTGGTTTGAATGAACCCTCGCCAACTAATTGGCGGCCGTGTCGCCGGAAGTCAGCGCTCGCTACTTCCGTCCTACTGAAACTGTACTCCATCTAGGTGACAGGAATGTTCCTTTACAAGTGTTTTGCATTCATAGGCTTATTAAAAACGGCCAAGTGCATGTTGGTACACGGAAAAAGAACGATTTATTTATTTGATATCTGACTTATTTTATTTGGTATTTTTCAACTAAACACTCTTATAGGTACTTGCTGTACCTATAAGAGTGTTTATAAGTAGTCGAAAAATACCCCATACCTTAAGAATTTCGTAACAGACCTTGTGTTACTTCTATTGAGTTGCATAGTTATTCTTGTTATGTTTCTTTTTAAAGTTAATAATTACTTTTACGTACCCTCTTATTTCTTTTTTATTTATTTTTATTGCAGGAGATCAGCAGACAGGTAGACGGCCTACTTGATGGAAAGCGGTTACCATCACCTATAGACATTTGCAACACCAAAGTTGCTACAAATGCGCTGCTGCTCTCTTAAAGGAGACTGGAACCTGGTCACTAATGCCGGAACGCAACTCAAGGTTGTTATGGCGACATACTTTAGACCAGGAGTGGTAGCCATCCAGTCGGGCAAATTATGCCCTACCACCTGGCTGTAGGTTGTTAAGTCGCCTCTTACGACATGCCGCCCGGCCGCAGGAAATTGTACTCTTTCTCCGTTCCTGCACGGATAAAAATATTTCTAAACGATACAATCGGTCATTTCCTTAATTGAATAACAATGTTATATTTTTATTTATTCTGTGATTAGCGCCTGTTTTGTATAGGGTAAATATAATTTATCATAAGTTTATGTAACAATATTTATTCTTAATACGATGTGGCAGTTGTGTAGATTATAATTCAAAATCTTTCAATTGTATATTATAGACGGCAAAAGGAATCGCAACAAAATGTTAACTTGAAGTTTTACGGGCAGATTGTTAATGTACTTGTCCAATTTGAAAATCTGCCCGTAAAACATCAACTTAAAATTTTGTTGCGATTCCTTTTGCCACTTGTCCATTGAAGTTTCACTTCTACACATGTTAAAAGTGAAACTTCCGTCCCAGCACACATTTCGTTTTTTTTTTGTTGTAAGTACCAAGTTTTTTTTTGGGTACCGTAGGGGTTAATTTAAGTGGAGTGGAGCGTCTATATTTGTTACCCCCTTGAATGGGGTTACGCACCACTGGCGAGAGCCCATGGCTCAATCGTCCGAGAGGGGAGTGCAAAATAAGACGACGAGTGGTTGTACTCTTGTAGTATATTGTTTTGTTTCTTTATTGTTCCTAATTTAACTTAAACTATATATACAGAAACCTTATAGTTTACGTGATGTGCACACCAATATATGTATTCTAATCATTATTAAATATTATACTTACACATTTATGAGATTGGACATTTTTGGTGATACAGAAAAATACCTAATTTTATCGACAGCTTTAACACCGATATCTATTATCTATATTTACATTGCATCACGTTAATGCATTCATCATAGTATTTAATTGTGCTAAATTATACATCAATAAATTGATGGATGAAACGTGATGCAACAATCTTAATATTTTTTTAATAATTTTAACCTATAATTAAAAAATAGAGGGTGGAATAATTTTTCTAACTTTGGAAACGTACTTATTTATAATAAATATATACGAAAATATATTGACTTTATATGAATTGATGATAATGAATAATTTCAAAATTCACAATTTATAATATGTAAAAAATATCAAATATTAGTGGAACACTTACAAGCCAATAGATGCACTGTACAATAATTGAGGTTGCAAACGTTTCCCGAAACGTACAAAAAATATATACAAAATTTTAAATAATAACAGCTGGGCCTAATATGGGCCTAGACCTACGAGGAACAACAATACTTCACTGGAAGATCTTCCTTTGCGACGGAGGAGCATTCCCTGTGGCTCCGCCAACCGTTAGGGTCACACCCTTCAAAATCAAAATAGTCTAAAACCAAGCCGCCCATTTTAGAGCAGTTAGGAAAGCCCTTAGCTCAACCGTTACAAAATTATTTCATTTTCTCCATTATTTTTTTTATTTGATTCGCCGTATTAAATAAATAAGCAGGCTGTTGCTAAAGACGTCTTGCTCTGATAATATCACGACCTAGTTCCATGCAGTATTGGAATTATAAATATTTTTCCTGTTTGCTAAGAAGTCATTCCAATTTCCGGATACAAGTCTAATGATAATTTCTGTTATTTAAATAAAAAATATAAATACGTAAACGGAGAATGTAAGGGAAGATTCTGGTACTTTTTTTTTAAACCGACGTGCCATATTCAGTACTGTAATTTATTTAGTTTGGGAATATATATACAAAGTGAGTATCCGTCTGTCGAAATATACGAAAGTACTAACAAACACTCGCATTTACTCTAAATTAGTATGAATTATGGCAGGGATTCATAAACTATTTTGGGCAAGGATCCCTTTACCAAAATGAACTGATTGATACCTCAGACCTCCCATAGCCAAATTACTTTAAATCTTATCTTTAGTTTTTTAGACCTCGTCGACCCCCAAAATCAGTTTTTATTAATGTCGACCCCTGGGAAACCGATTGCCATCCCAGGAGGTCGATATCGACCACTTTGGGAATGTATCTCTCTAGTCTATCACTAGGGAACATTTTCTTTGTAACATTAAGTATTTACCTTTAAAAAAATATTCTCTACATTTTCTAGGTTTTGTAAGTATATTATGTTAGGCGTTTATCGAGGTGTAAACATACCAGTCTTCCGCCTGTTACCGGCACATAAATTATGTGTTGCCTATAACGTGAGTAATACTGTTATTTATGTGAGGTCTAACGCTGCGGTAATGTTGTAAGCGATTTAATAAGCCTATTTTATGGATTTCGCACTGTTACGATAGTGGATTCTTTTTGAATGGAACACACTTTTTGATGTGGCCAAGGGTTTACTTCCGAACGTGTTACCTCGACTATAAGCAAATCGATTTTCGTCGATGAGGCCCGGTCCCTATTTTACCGACGACCGTTTATTTGCCCTACTATCGCTGAAAATTTGACATAAGCTTCATACAAGTAAGGTCAAAATTTAACCAAGGGCAGGGTAGATGAATGAAAATTAAGATATACGAACGGGACACAATTATATTAATGGTATGTCTTTGAAGACCACGGGCCATAAAAATGGCCCGGACAGCTGGAAGGCTTGCGTGGGGCCATAGGAAGGCCAATAGATTTCTTATTATTATATTAATATATTTAGACTCAAACTCCAGGGTTGGAAGTGATATTTATCACTTCCAATCCTGGAATTTAAGTCTAAATATATTTTGCCATGCCATTTGGCATAACATCCGAAGTGGCTTCGCAGAACCTGCAGCACACTTCTCGACGCCCCTTAACCACTCGCCCATGTTGCCCCACGACCAATCTTATACGGCATTTTTGGGGGCCCATGTAGTGAGTGGCGAGTCACCGTCTGCCCATTTTATCCATACTCCCCGAACATTGCGACGGGCAGACGCCTTAGTCCCCATAGTCCCAGATGAAGAGTTTCACTAGCATTTCATCCCAATAGCTCGGTACCTTTTGTTCTCATTCCCTACAATAGTCCTACACCGGTGCTTATCCTTGGGTGAATATTTATATAGTATAGACAGGGATAATCGCCGATCAGTGTCGCGCCACATTTAGATTAAATTTGCCAAGGGGCCTCTACGTGTTGATCTTCCTATGGCCACACGCAAGCCCTCCAAAAGTCCGGGCCATTTTTATGGCCCGTGGTCTTGAGATACATTCTTTTAAACTACAAGATAGATGGGTGCAAATTTAGAGTTAGACCAAAAAAAGATGGATGAATTGTGTTAAGGATGATATGATGATATGTGGTGTCACAAAAGATGTATGTCAGAGTAGAGGAGTGTGGAAGGGAAAGACATATAGTGCCGACCCCAAATAATTGGAATATGGTGAAAGAAAAGAGAGAGAGCGGGCTTGAGATACATACAAGTGTATTTAGGTAATTTTACACAGAGTATTTTGTTATATTGTTTCAAACCTAATGTGTAATCACAATTTTTAAATATATTTTTCTTGTTCTTTAATTAAAAATATATTAATATATTCTTTGGTTAAAATATATTCGCCAGCAGTGGCGAGATAAAGGTTTTATACGCATTAAACATGCTTATCATAATTATAATATCATAACGCACCGCTGTATATGTAATATCAAACAATACTGGTGCGTACATTAACACTTCAGAGTTTCATTATAATACTGTGTATTCTATGATACATTTTCAAATAAAATAACCAACGTTAACATACCTCGCTAACATTTAAAGTTAACAGTAACATAAATTTTAAAGTTTTTTAATATATAGTATGCGTTCGTCTTTGAGCTCGGCATCGGGAAATACACACACGGATGAGTTCTCTCTTATCACTTTTGTTCTCATACCACAATAAAATGAATTTTAATTACTGACAGTATTTAGCAAGTTAAATAACTCGTTAAAATTAGACGCTATCACCGGCTGTACTCTTATAAAATCTATTTGCACTTGACTTCTACAAGATAATTGTAATGAAGAAGTGTTTCAGTTTATTTTAATATAAAATCTCCAACGTTTAAAATACAACAATTTCTATGTACCATGGGACTTTTTTTATCATCGAAAACCTATCAAAGGTAAAATCAGGGGCCTAGCCCTATGGCTAGGGAAGGTCCCCCCCCGCCCCGCCCCGCCCCTTCCTATTAAAACTTGGCTAAGCCTATGGGTAAAATCAAATTAATCAGCTATATCAGTATAATACTTTAAACTTATAAAATTTATTATTACTGTCATAAAAAGTAAACATTTCTCCTGATTTCCCTGCCCAGTAGATCCATTTTAATAAACAACCACCTTGTAGGAATCGTGTAAACGGAACAGAGCTAATATGCATAGTAAACAACACTGCCTTTCGCGTTTGCACATAAAGTTTAATATAGATTATGTCGAAAACCGATCTGCTTTATCTGCGCAAACGAAAACTACCGATCGGAATTATAATTTGTATACTACTATAATATTTCCGCTATCATCGTCATTATACACCGCAGCTTTTTCATGAAAAATGCCCGCTTAGATCCCGGGGTGAGAAACATGGCGGTCGTCGACGTCTAGTAAACAATCCACTAACAATTTGATTAATAAACCCAATTTATTTATTGAACCCATTGTTCTTTGATGTGAAGTAACAACATAGATATACAGGTTTATTTTCGAGCTTAATTTTTTGCAATTTTCGGTGGGAACTGATATTTTATAATGCATTTTTTTTAAACAAGTAATATTAGTTACTAAATAGACTACTGGCGGGTTCCTATATCTTACTATTTATTCACTTGCTTTTACCATTAGAAGAAGTTTAATATTACTTGTATGAGCTAGTATGATATAGGAACCGGCTATAAGCAAGTATCGGGCCAAGCATATTAAAAGGTTCTAGAGACGACGAATATCCACTTTTTTAAGCACGGAATCCTAAAAAGTTTTTAAGCGAAAATGCATATCTCAAAAATAACTTCGATGAATCTTATTGAAATAAATTTTCTTTAAAAATATACATATTTTTAAAATCAGCTACTACTTTTATTTTTTGTTTCCGAATTTTCCACTGCTTCGTAGTAGTATAGGCATGTAATAGGGAGGTACGAAAATTATGTGACAAATATAACAAGTACCACAAGATACAAGTGTGAAGCCAAACCACAAAAGAGATGGTTAGATGTGTGAAGATGACATGATAATTTGTGATGTGACAGCAGACGTGGGCCAGAATAAAAGAGAATGGAAAGAAAAGACATATTGTGGCGACCCCAAATATTAGGAATAAGAAAGAATATAAAAGTTGAAGAGGCAGATATTGTTATTAAGAAAAACGATTGTGACACACAAAGACAGACCTTCATAAGGACTTTATAGGAACTCGGTTTTGCCAAAACGGCTACAGAGCCTTTGAAATAGTTTTTACTTTCGTACCTTTATCTGAATAAATGTCTCTACAGTTCCATTATAAACGACAACAAAACTAATTAGTATATGTAATATAGATTGGTACCGAACTTGTATGAACCCAACCGAGTAAGCATTAGACCCATGGCTGTTGGACCCTGGCTTAATTAATGCCTGAAAGCTTGTAATTATTGGGTTATTACGATGAATGGCAGTTTCGTAAATAAGATATTCTGTGGGATAAACTTGTACAGTCTGTAAATGACAGATTGGTTGAATGGAAGGCGCATGCCTATTTTCGTATTTTTTTATTAATAATATATATTTTTTTAAATATATGTATAATTTTCGACTTCATAGTCCAAATTTTTACGACTTTCCAAGCGAATATAACGCACCCCCAGTGGCTTAAATATAAAATGACTATCTATCATTTTTCAAGATGTGACTAACGATGGCCAATTAAATTAACGGGAAAAAAATCAAACCTTCATTTTGTTTCCAAGTTTACTATTATTATTAACGATACATAAATTAAATGTTCATTTCTCATATTCTGAAAGTACGCTTGGAGTTGCCTGATCACAGGAATGAAAAACGTACTTTTTCTTCGCTGGGAAACGATTTTCCCTTCTGTCAAAATATTAAAAAAAATATTGTTACGAGCTACACAAGACTCGAATTAAAATGCCGTTGGAATTACTATACTATATATACTAGAGTTTATTTGAACTGTACAAACACGTGTAAAATAGGTACAAATATACTGGATACAACCAGTAACACTACTTGTTACAATCTGCACGATCAATAACACGCGTAAAGTCCGTCACTATATCGCTTGTTGAATGTACACGTCTTGCTGGTATCGCAATCTTCGCTCGACTGCCACACCCCTCCGTTCGGTCATTGTTTTATACTAAACTGTATAATAGAACAAAGGACCGTGTTCACCGTGTTAATCCGCACACCTGGCAAGCAAGCATTAGTTCGACACTAATGACGGCAATAAAAAAAGTAGAAAAACAATAGCATGTTTTTCTGAACTACAAATTGTAAATACAAAGTAAACAAGAATTCCTAAATCCGGTGGCAATAAAACTGCGTTTTAGGACCTGCAGATGTGCGCATTTCTGTGTCGTTATGTAACAATACCAACAATTTTGTAAGATCATTTTATACTTATACATTATTTTTCACTAAATTATTATTTAATTTACTACATAATTTTGAGCTAAATATTTACTACCATCAGTGACAACAAATACTGGCTGGTAGAATGGCCACAAACAAAAAAAATACTTGTCGTTTCATATGCGACGCATTAATTGTAAAATGAGAAATGAGTTCATCGGATTTAGATATGGATTTAACGCCTAATTTCATAGAGAACTAGTGGCTTGTTAAACTAATCAGTTTTTATTTACTTTCCTCATATTCGAAACGAAAAGCAGTGTTAACTTTGGGTGAAAGGCCTATTTAGGCACTCGACCTTTTAGCGCCCTCGCTACGCTCGTACCAAACCATCTCATGCTTAAATTTTTAAGGATCTAACTCGCAATGTCTTGTATGAAAACATTTGATTCTATTGCCTTCAGTTGTATGTTTAACGGTCATGTGTAGTCTTTAGGCCTTTCATGGTTTTTACACTATTAAGGGCCGATTATTCAATCACCAGATAAAAGTTATTGATAGAATAAACATGGAAAAATTAAAAATGTTAGTGGCATGAATAAAAAAGTTGAATGGATTTGCTTTTGAATTCACTCAGGTTATAATTTATTTGAATGATAACTTGTATCTGATGATTGAAAATCGGGCCTTAGTTTAAAAAATATATTTTAAATTAGGATATGTCCGCAACTTCGTCCATACTTGATTTGAAATTCCTGCGGTATTCCTGGAACACAAAGTACCGTATCACACATTATCTTTTTTAAATTTATAAACCTGATATTGTAAATGTCAGTGTCAAAATATAGTGAGAAGAGGTAGTCTATGAATAAACGATGTAAGACTGTTCTAAGGAAGTTTGTTTTGCTTTTCTTCAAACAAAACCCACAACTTTATGGGGGCTCGTGCCAGGATCGTGCCAGGATCATGTAAGAATCCTGCGAAGCATTGTTTTAACGTGAGTTTTGATCTGATGATTACGAAACAACCTCGAAATTAAAATTGAAGACGAGTCATTGTGTGCTGTTTTACCGACACTAATTTGCATAATGATACCAGCGCATAAAATTTCCCAGAATTTGGAATAAAGACTATTATTTTTCTTTTATGAAGACGTTTTATGAATTGGTTATTTTTTACGACTGAAAGACTTACAACCAATCATACAAGATGCCACCGAAGAAAAATAAAGATATCGAAGACTCAGATAGTAATTGTTCAGAAGCTGGTTACAGAGTACGAATTTCATTTAGCGACTTGGAAAAATCAATGACACCGTTCACAGGCGATGATACCTACCCTATTACGAATTGGCTGACCGATTTTAATGACACTGCAAATTTAATGGAATGGAATAATCTTGAAAAACTTATTTACGCGAAGAGACTGCTTTCAGGTACAGCTAAATTATTTTTACGATCGCTAGGCTCTATTACGTCATGGGATACATTAAAAGAATCTTTATTAGAAGAATTTGGTTCGAAATTAAATAGTGCTAGCATTCACAAGAAATTAGCATCACGCAAAATGAAACCGGATGAGACATATCAACAGTATTTTTTACATATGAAAGAACTGGCGTTGCATGGAAATTTAGAAGATGAGGCACTTATTGAATATGTTATTGATGGAATTCGTGATTCTGAAATAAATAAGGCCATTCTTTACGGAGCCACTGATATCAAACAATTTAGAAAGAAACTTGAAGTATATGCACAGATTAAAGAACACAAGATGCAACAAAGACCTATTCAGATGACAACCGGACGTAAAAATCATACCATCAAAAGATGCTACAATTGTGGTGAAACTGATCACCAATCACCAGCTTGTACTAAAGGTATAAAATGCTTCAAATGTAATGGATATGGACATAAGTCAAAAGAATGCCAAAGTTCTACAAATAAGACACTGAAAATTCAAGATGAGAAAGTTAGTACAGATGTTGTTAAGCCATATAAAGAAGCGAAAATTAACGGAGTTACAGTTAAAACCTTTATTGATACTGGAAGCGATGCGAATTTGATTTGTGAGAGTTATTACAAACAAAATTTTCCCGAGAATAATGATTATAATATTAAAGATACTCTCAAATTATCAGGAATAGCCGAGTACGAAGTTTGCACGAAGGGATCTTTTATGGCAAAAGTTGAAATAGACAACGTTCATTTTGAAACCTTGATGCATGTTATCGACGATGATGTAATACCTGTTAATGTCATACTTGGAAACCCGATATTAAAAGACGTTGAAATTATTTTCTCTGCCGACGGGATCTCTGTAAAAAGAATATTACACCTTACACAAATTAACGACTACGAAGAAGAATTTGATGAGAAATATGATATCAAGAAGCTGAAATATAAAGACAAGATTAAACATTTATTGGATAATTACGATAACTTGAAGACTAGAAAGAAGGAATCAAATGTTAAATTGAAAATCATACTTACTGATGAAGATCCTATACACCAGACTCCACGAAGGCTGTCACCTCTAGAAAAGGACATAGTTAATAAACAGATACAAGGATGGTTAGATCAAGAAGTAATTAAACCTAGTAAATCGGAATATGCAAGCCCTATCGTGTTAGCGAAAAAGAAAAATGGAAGCTACAGATTATGTATAGATTTTAGAAAGCTAAATAAGAAGATTATAAAGGAAAGATATCCACTTCCACTCATCGAGGATCAAGTAGACAAATTGAAAGAAGCAATACTATTTACATCACTTGACTTGAAGAATGGTTTTTTACATGTTGATGTCTGCGAGGATAGTCAAAAATACACTTCATTTGTTACTCCACAAGGGCAATATGAATTTAAGAAAATGCCGTTTGGTTTATGCACCGCACCATCTGTATTCCAACGCTTTATCAATGATATCTTTCAAGATTTAATGTCAGAGGGCACTGTTCTTGCCTATTTAGATGATTTGATTATACCATCTAGGACAGAAGAAGAAGGATTTGTTAAACTAGAGAAAGTACTTCGAAAAGCTGAAGAGTTTGGCTTACAATTTAATTGGGCGAAATGTCATTTCTTACAGAACGAGATAAATTATTTAGGTTACATAATTCGTGATAATCAGATAAGACCTTCCAAGGAAAAGATACATGCTGTTGCAAAATTTAAAAAGCCTCATAATATCAAATCATTACGATCATTTTTAGGACTGACTGGCTATTTTAGAAAATTTGTTAAGAACTACTCAATAATAGCAAAGCCACTAACAGAATTATTGAAGACTAATGTTATGTTTAACTTTGATCTAAAGTGTGAGAGAGCAAGAATTGAAACATATTTTATGTTCCTCACCAGTTTTACGAATTTACAACCCTAATTTTGAGACAGAGTTACATACAGACGCAAGTATAGACGGATATGGAGCTGTTTTATTGCAAAGGAATCCACACGACAATCAGCTACACCCTGTTCACTATATGAGCAAAAAGACTACTGCTGAGAAGAAATACCATAGTTACTACTTAGAAATTTTAGCTATTGTAGAAGCTGTCAAGAAATTCAGAGTTTACTTACTTGGAGTCCGCTTTAAAATTGTGACTGACTGCTCAGCCCTAACTATGACGTTACAGAAAAAAGACTTACCTCCCAGAGTTGCTCGATGGGCACTCCTTCTTGAAGAATTTGACTATAAGATAGAACACCGATCTGGAACCCAAATGAGACACGTAGACGCTTTGAGCAGAAATCCTGTTAGTCTAATACTTACCGAAACTACAGCACGTCTGAAGAGAGCTCAAGATGATGACCTGAAGATAAAACTATTAAAGAAAATTTTAGAAAAAGAGTCATATGAAAATTTTATTCTGGAGAATGGAGTTTTATGTAAAGCTAAAGATGGAACTAAACTGATTGTTGTACCTAAAAAGATGCAGAATGAAATAATAAGAAAATGTCATGAAAAGGGTCATTTTGGAATTTTGAAAACTGAGGAATTAATTAATAGAGATTACTACATAGATAATTGTAAAGAAAAATTTGAAATTCAACGATTAGAACTTATAGAAAGGCGAGGCAAAATATTCAGAAAATTCAGGAAGAAAATAGGAAAGTTTATAACAAAAAGAGAACACAAGCTATACAGTACGAAATTGGAGATTTAGTTGCGATTAAGAGAACACAATTTGTACAAGGATATAAGTTAAACCCGAAATATTTAGGACCATATAAAATTATAGAGAAGAAGAAAAATGACAGATACGTTGTAAGGAAAATTGGCAATGGTGAAGGACCTATGAATACCACCAGTTCAGCAGATTTGATGAAACCCTGGTCCAATGGCGATGAAGATGAAGTATCACATTCATCTGGGTCAGATGAATAATGCAGGATAGCCGTGTGGGATTCGAAGACGCATTCCAACTCGGTAGCCAGGCCACACATTATCTTTTTTAAATTTATAAACCTGATATTGTAAATGTCAGTGTCAAAATATAGTGAGAATCAGCCAAATCGGTACAGCCGTTCTTGAGTTATAAATAGTGTAACTAACATGACTTTCTTTTATATATATAGATAGACATATATTTCTAGGCATATAACAGATTATTTTTACTATTTATCTACGTAAATAATTATTGCCATTTATTCATTTATTGTTATAACATTACCTATTCTTAAAAGTTACATAATATTGTTACAACTCAGATCCCGACAAACACAAAACCCACCTGCTTTGTTTCAGCAAAGCACATTTTTACCCGTCGGCATTTGAACTAATAACATTTAAATTCTTTTATGGTCGTCTTCTTTTGTTTACTTATTGGCATACGGCCTATTGTTGTATTGTGATCATTAGCCAGGTGTTACGGATTTAAAGTACAAGCTGATTCTAGGAAATTCGGTCCACGCGGCCGGGCGGACATATTGCATCTGTGCAGTATAAAGCAATGGCACGATTGAGGGAGCAGTTAGTCGAGTGATAACCACGAGCGAAGCAAGACATGTGTACTACAATCGGGAATCTAATAAGTGACGGACTTTGCGCGTTTTGTTGAATGCATTATGTTAGGACTTGTTGTGTTCGGTTATATTTGTACCTCTGTTATACGTGTTTGTATAGTTCTAATGCACTCTATAATAATTTCAACGGCATTTTAATTCGAGTCCCGCTAAACTCGTAACAATACAAAACTTGTAAGTAAATAATTACTTGTTTCTAGACAGCAAACATTGCAATCTGCCGTCCGAAACACTACCCTCCCTCCAATGCACGTCTCTCACTTAATAGACGTTAATTTGCTTTCCACTCGACTGGGCGGCACATTTGCGAATTCCGACGCTTTTTAAAGTTGGACGTAGTTAAACTTTTGTACAAATATTTGTGTGGCTAATACTATAATGCCGGCGAGTTTATAGATCGATTTGTTTGTTTACCTCTGCTTGTGTTTGCTTTAAATTTAAGCGCTTTCATGGCGGTAATTTCTATTTTGTTATTCATAAAACATAAGTTCGAACGACTATGGAGCTGTTTGTTCGAAAATGTAAAACAGTGAAATTCATTATTTATATCGGCCATAAAATTATTTACTATCTGTCAATAGAGGAGAACAAAATAAAAATGTAATTTGAAACTAAATCAGTCATAAATAGTATTTTATGAAATTTCCGCGATAGTATACATAATAAAACTACGTTTTAACGGTTTTAAGCGAGGAAATTTATTTGATTTTTATTATTCTCACGTTTCTGCCACTTTTCAGTAGCCGTGATCACGGAAGACAAAGGTGTCAAGTGGGTATTGTTACAGATGTATTTAGATTACCGCCATGTTGTTTATTTAAATTATATATTTGCATTTTAATTATTTGTGTAATTAAAATGAACAAACTGGCGGTAAGCTAAATAAAACTTTAACAACATACTCATTGACACTTGAGATGTTTGTCTTCCGTGATTGCGGCTACTGAAAAGTGACCGAAACTTCGGAATAATAAAATCAAATAAATTACCGCACTTAAAACCATTAAAACAAAGTTTTATCAGTCAATAATGTTATTCTATTATAGTCTGGGGTCTGGGATTGGTCCCAGAGTGGTTTGTTTTATATTAGCCATAACAAGCGTAACTTGTTCAGCTTGGTGATAAACAATGTGTTTTTGCCCGTTATTATAAAAATAAACATACTCAAACTTTTAATTGTTAAGTAATTTGGTTAAAAAAATTACGTTAAAACATCACAAAGCGAATTGAAATGAATTTGAATTTAAATTTTATAGTTGGCTGCAACACAAGATTACAATGAAACTGAGAATCTTCTCAAAATGGTGATTTAAGTAATAATAATTTAAACACACACGCACACACACACACATTGTATTAACGTTAAAAATAATAATAATTGAGCATTTGAAGAGCACCGACAACTAATATAAAACAGGTTTTTATCTAGTTTTAGGTGTTGAAGCCCTCATACATTAGTTTTAGAGCAAACTTTATTGTCTTTTATACTGTTACTTTTATTTTTCATGTTTTACTGAACTAATTCTTTTTCTTCTTACTTAATAAAATAAAGAGGAACTAACTATTTAAATAATGACTATTAAGATCCTGCTTACTTGCACACCCGTTAAATTGGTATAATGTACTGAACCATCTATTTCTAAGAATAACACCTGTATATAACTACATTTATGCAAGAATAAATATTTCATTTTTCATCAGAAAGCGAGGGAAAAATGAACTTTTGTATATTTCTTGCAAGTCATGAATGCGGGTTTCATTCAGTGGTAAACTTGTATCAAAGTACGTGTGAGACCAAAAGTGTGTATGATTGGAAGGCACGTTCGCAACTGACCGTTCCGTCAAACTCACACACAATCCCAATGTGCTTGTACACGTTTAACAAAGAGTACAGCCTGCGCGCCATCTTGAAATATAAGAACTATGTGAATAACTCATCTACAATTTTACACAAATTTTTATTCCGAACTGCAGTTTTGGTTTGCGCAGATAAGGCAGACCGGTTTCCGATATGTAAATAATCTATATTGAACTTTATTCATAAGAATAAAAGGCCGAGTGTTATTTGATATGCATTCTTAGCTCTGTCCACTTCCAGGCTTCGTACGCGGTGTTGTGGCTATTCATAAAATTGGTTTACTGCGCAGGTAGATCGGTAAAAATTATTGTGTATAATCCGTAGCGTTTAGGGGGTTTTAAAGTTGTATTTTACCAATAACCCTTTAAGATTATAAGTAGAATATTGAGCTTAAGTCACCATTTTCTAGGGGCAAAGATCCCTAGAAAGAAGGCTATGACCCTGGATTATGATAGAGCGATTGTCTATGACTATATATTTATAATAGTAAACTTATTATACATACATACATACATAACTTCACGTCAGTTCCCTTGTGGGGTAGGCACGAACAACAGTGCGCCATTTAGGCTTATTTTTACACACCTCACTTGCTTCTTTGACATTCATAACTCTTGTCATGCACTTATTATAGTAAACAATAATTCCGCATAAAAACAAATTAAACCCATTTAAATTAAAGTAAACATGAAATCATTCAACAATCTTAAGATAACATCCGACAAATCATAAAAATATCTTTTTGATCCTTCTTTTCCTTTCCTAATAAAAACAAACACTGGGCACTTTTTATTTTTGTCAGAAGCAAAGAATAACTGCGTGAAGGGCGCTCCCTTTTCCACCATTCAATTGTTTGCCCTTTATGACCTACTGATAGCTTTATTTCGTTACACAGCCCTTCTTTTGTTGTATCATCTTCAAGTAGCATTTTTATATTGGCATCAAATTTATACATATAGTTAATCGAAGCATGTTTTTCATTCTAAAAATATTATTGCCTGTTAGCCCGGTAACAGGCTTTCTTCCCCCAGTTGTTTTTTACTTTGTCTGAAATTAGTTCGTTTCAATTGGTATTGTTCTAAAGTCTCTAGAAATGTATACAGTGTAAACTCTATATAACGAGTCTGAAGGGACTGCGTTTTATGGCGTTATAGAAAGTTGTCGTTAAATGGAGAGAAGTCTGTTATTATTGTCTGACGTCTTTTGCTGCATTTTGTTGAATTTTTTTTCTTATTTTATTCATATCTTGGTATATTGAGGCATCTTGGTAATAAAGGAAGTACTTAGAAATTTTGGTATTTCAGAATTTCTTAGAAATGTATCGGTATCGGTATAGGTATCGGTATGTTTGATGCCGACAGTTGAGTTTATTACGTCCTAGGATAATAAAGCGATAAAAGAACGTACACAGCTGGGTAGTTTTTACTAATTTTGGCAATTTAAAAGGTACTTTTTATTACTTAATTGTTTTTTTAAGTTTTCGCGACTTGTATACATAATAAAACTACGTTTTAACGGTTTTAAGCGCGGTAATTTTATTTGATTTTGGTTTTTCCGACGTTTCGGCCACTTTTCAGTGGCCGTGATCACGGAAGACAAAGATGTCAAGTGTCAACGAGTATTGTTAAAGTTTTATTTAGCCTACCGCCAACTTATTCATTTTAATTATTTAATTTTAATTTTGTTTATGGTTATTATTTAATCTATGGGAGCCTAATCTAATTTACTACCGCTTCGCAACATGTTATGGCTTGAAGAGAAGAAGCGGCGCAAGAAACTCTTCAGCAAACATGCCTAGCTCTAATAATTTTATATAATATTAAAATGGGTGGAAGGAAAAATAAAAGTAATTATCAGTCAAGTTGGTTTGTGTTCTGTTGTACTCAGAAAGAGCTCACAGTGTCTTGAGGTCTGGCAGCTGGTTTTTGCTGGCTTTGGGTCTTAATAGTTTTGATAATTGGATCCCAAACAGGTGGTACTTGCCAACCATCTTCTCTATTGAAATTTGGGTGTTTTTTGATTTCAATAGCCTCACGCATCATTCTAGGTATGAAACGATTCTCTTTCGCGAGGATTTGTGGGTTATCGAATCTGATGTAGTGGTTGGGTTTATCTAGCGTGTGTTCACTGATCGCAGACTTCGTGGACCTTGTGTGTTTCATGTCAGCAATGTGTTCTTTTACTCGTGTTTTTATGCTCCTCTTTGTTTGCCCAATGTATGACAATCCACACTCACAATCAAGCTTGTAAACCCCTGCATCCTAGAGTGGGATATTGCATTTCACAGGTCTCAGAAATTGGGTAATCTTTTTCTGCGGCTTGAAATATGTTGTATGAAACGTCGGAAAAACCAAAATCAAATAAAATTACCGCGCTTAAAACCGTTAAAACGTAGTTTTATTACTTAACTGTTGTCGTTATTGAGAGTGGATGTAATGCTATATAGAGTGTATCATTGTATGGAAGACAAGCTAAACCAACCAAAGCCAAAGTGATTTTAATGGTTAAGGGAGTTTGTCGTTAAATGACGTTCGACGACGACGAATAACGTTCGAGTGACGTTACATGGAGTTTACACTGTATTTTTATAATGGTAAATATCATTAGACACTACTTTGAATTATTTCCTATTTCAGCATCTTTTTTTTGGAATTTTCGCAGTTTAATAAAAAGAATACATAATTTCAATTGTATTGTGTAATTTTTTTAATTAAAAATATACTTCTCCCATGCTTCCTTACAATAAATATTCGTATGCGCTAATAGTCACTTATAGGGTAGACCAAGTGTTTGTTTTTCTTTCATCATAATACAAAAATAAGATTAACACGAGCACATTGTCTCTTACTTCATAATTTATGGACCTAAAGACAACAAATCCACACAAAAGGCTTTTATAAGAAATACATTTTCCTATCATTCACTTTTCTATACGCAAGTGACAATGTCCTTGACCTACATGTCACAAAGCTATTAGAATAATCAAATAATAGGGCACTCCCGTTAGTTTTGCTATAATACTATTACATGAAGCATTAAAAAATGGGGTTAAAATTATACTCTTATGTAGAATAGAATAAAGTATTATTTATTTTACACAAGAAAGATAGTTAACATTAGTATTAACAACATTTTTAACCAACTTTCAAAAGGTGGAGGTTCTGAATTCAACTGTATTTTTATGTATTGTTACGCGATTTCTCACTCAATTGTGAACCGATTTTCATTTGTTTTTCTTTATTCGAAAGACCATAGTTCTAAGGTGATCTCATTGTCACCAAGTCAGGATATGATCAGTGGATCCCAGAGAAATAGAGGGCTCGTTGAAGAGCGCCGAGCGTCTGCACCCTTGAAAAGGTAATACTTGTACACGTATGCCATTGTACAATTTCTACAGGCGCTTAATATTTCTAAAGATATTCAAGCAACTAAAAAATAGAACATATTTTTTTACAAAAACCAAACTGACTTCAAACTAATAAGCAAAAACTAAATATTTTCTACAATATATTGAATTTTGAATTTGAATTTATTTTTTACTTTTTAATTTAAATCGGTTTTTTTAAACATATATAAATAGTACAATCGGTGGTCTTAACGATTACAACGATTTTGTCCACACAACCTTCTGGACATATTAATAATAAACATTATGTATGCTGAAATAAAATTCCATCCTTGAATTACGTGCACCACCCCTAGTTTTGAGTTGTGTTGCGATTTCACCATAAAATTACCCAATTGTGTATTATATTATCATATAGTGTATTGTGTATTTATTATATTATCATATACTACCCAGACGACACTTTCTTTTCCTTTCAACTTGTTCTAATAATTTGGGGTCGGCACAATATGTCTTACTCCTCTATTCTGCCATACGTCCTCTGTGACACCACATTTGGGTAAATGACACATGCTACAATTTTTTAATTATCTTTCATGGTATAAAACAAGGTCGCTTTCCGTGTCTGTCTGTAATCCGAACCAGCCTTCTGATCACGGGTGGTATCAAAGAGTTTCTTACAAATTTTTTGAAGAAACCTCTTGCCGATGGACCCCACGGACCTAAACTTTTAACTCCAAACGGCAAAAATATGTAACCTCTTCCTAGGGTACCATATTTGCACCGTTTGAGGTCTTCAGCTATGGAAGCAGCGTTGCCAGCCCCTGACTTAGGCACTGGAAGATATGGTGCCGCCAGAGTGTCAACACATGTCGCGTCTCACACAAGCGTCCTTCCCATCTTCCAAGGAATAAGTGACATTCCATCCGGCCTCTTGCCATCGTCGCGCACCAAGCCATTTGGCTCTAGGATGGCTGGTACGCCGACGCTGACAAGAGCTCGGCGGATGATGTCATTAAGGCTGGCATGGCGAGATCTTCGGCCAACACTATGTAAACATCCGTGGTGTCCATACGGTCCATACGGATTCACCATAGTTCTACACTGGCAGCGGTGTGGTACGCAACATAGCAATAGCTACGATATCATAGAAACAAGAAAATATTATGCGTAAAAGTATCAGTAACTTCATTATTCAATACGATGTTACGAGAATCCCGTTTTAGCATCATAAAGAATTATTGGGGCCCTAAAGACATCATGGAAAGTATTATTTACGGAGAAACGGTATCTATTACAAATGATAGGGGTGCTCTCCTAAATTCTATTGTCGGTCCATTTGTGGTGGTTTGGAATCGACGTTTTTATTTCTTTCTTTAACACCGTTTCAGTAATACTTTCAACATTTATTTAAATGTGATAAATCAAGAATAGAATTTTGGCAAGTTTGAGTATGAATTTTTCGTAGTTCAATGCACAAATAAGTTTATTAATAACTAGCGGGACCGATAGTCGTTTTCCTGCCCTGAAAACATTCTGAAAACCGATTTCAACGTCGCCTACCGGAAACAATTGTAAGTCTAAACCATCCAAGTACCCACTAAAATATGCACAAAAAATATTCAAATCTTTTTAATCCAATTCAAAAAAGAGGAGGTTCTCAATTCGTCTGTATGTTTTTAATGTTCGTTAATCGATTTCTCCGTCAATTCTATAACGATTTTTCTTCGAAAAATTTTCTTTTTATCGAAAGGGTATACTCCCGAATTGGTCCCATTGTCACCATGTCAGGATCTAATGAGTGGATCCCAGAGAAATAGAGAGAAACACTCGAAATTTGTTAACCGACTTCTTTGTTACGTGATATCTTCGTGAATTGTGGAGTGATTTTCATTTTTTTTCTTTATTCGTAAGTCTATATTCCCGAAGTGGTGCCATGGTCACCAAGTCAAGATCTGGTGAGTGGATTCCAGGGAAATCGAGAGTAACCCATACTTATTAAAGAATGCCGAGCGCCTACATTCTTTGAAATAAAAGCTTGTATACGCGTGCCACTATTACTTTTTCTACAGGCGTTTAATTTTATTGTATGATACGCGATTACTCCGTCAGCTGTGGGCCGATTATCGAATTGTTTTTATTCGAATGTTTATACTCCCGAAATGGTTCCATGGTCAACAAGTCAGGATCTGATGAATGGATGTTAGGGAAATCGAGAGCAACCTCTGTTAACGAGCGTATACATCGTAGAGTGAGATAGCAACCTTGTATACGCGTGCCAGTACTGTAATTTAAACAGGCGCTTAATATATTATTTCTAAAGATATTCGAGCATTTGCGCAACTAAAAAGTATTTTATTAACAGAAATAAAACCAACTTCAAACTAAAAACCCAAAATTAAATATTTAACAGACTTCTTTCTATAAAAAGAGTCAGTTAAATAAGTATTTTTTTTAGTTTCATCGAGATTAACGAACAATAATTGATTTTTATATATATAGAGATGATATTATGTTATCCATATAAATGTATTTCTATATTAAATCTGTAAGAGGTGTATAGTTTGTACAACGAATTTAAAAATGGGTAATAATTAAGGGCGCTAATTCGGACCCGCAGATTCTGAAAATACAAGTTTTAAAATTTCTTTCTGTCTGCTAGAGGATCACGTGAAAATCATTGAACGAATTTAAACAATTTACAACTTCTATATATATTTATACTTCGTTATGGTACTGTTTTGTCTTGTATATGTCGCTATTAGAAATAAATACTTTTTTCATTCTTTAAATGAAACTCGACACTAAGCTATAGCGTATATCCCGGGGGTCAACATTTTAAAGTATTTCCTATCTCGATAAATAATGTAATTTCCGTAGGATAGACGAATGTAGCCAAAAAGGTGGCGTTGAGGTCGCGTTTTATTGGTGCCGTAGCGTTGCAATTCATTATCAAATACATTGTCAATACGGCAACGCTAACGTTGTAGTTGCAATTCATTAGCAAATACATTGTCAACATGGCAACGTCAACGAACGAGGTTTTACTTGCACTATTAATCTATATCAATATTATAAAGATGTAAAGTTTGTGACGTTGTAGGGGGTAATCTCTGGATCTACTAAACCGATTTTACAAATTCTTTTACTGTTGGAAAGCTACGTTAACAGGGAGTGTCAATATTATAAAGATAGTTTGGCTTTATAGCTGGAGTACAGCAAACAGGCTAACGGCCCACCTGGTGGAAAGCGGTTACCGTCGCCTATGGACGTTTGCAACATCAGAGATGTCGCCAACGCGCTGCCGGCCTCGAAGAAATTTTATGACACCCTTTTTGAAGAACTCCATATCGTAGCGCTGTGGGAAAACCTCGGCCGGGAGCTCATTCCAAATCCCCACGGTACGCGAGAGAAACGTTCTACAGAACCGTTGCGTACATGAGCGAAGCGGCTCAAGGAAGTGGGGGTGAACTCCCAATCGATGGCGAGCGGTGCGATGGTAGAAGGAGGACGAAGGCACCATTCTAAACAGTTCTTCGGAACATTCCCCGTTATACAGTCGGTAGAATACGCAGAGAGAAGCAAAGTCTCTCCTAAGGCCAAGCGTATCTAAACCGTCTGTGAGTATGGGATCATCAACAACGCGAAGGGCTCGACGTTGAATACTGTCCAGGGGATTAAGTTGGTAAGCAGGTGCTCCAGCCCAAAGGTGTGAGCAGTACTCCATATGCGGCCTCACCTGGGCTTTATAAAGCACAAGGCGTTGCCGCGATGTGAAGTACTGCTTGGACCGGTTTAGCACTCCCAGCTTCTTGGAGGCAAGTTTTGCCTTGCCTTCAAGATGGCCCCTGAACTGTACATCGTTCGTGATGTTGATACCGAGGATCCCAATACTTTTGGAGGTGGTAAGGGGAGTTCCTTGGAACTCAAGCGCTTGCTCGAATGGAGTTTTTTTGGCAGAGAATACGCAGACCTGTGTCTTCTTGGGGTTGAAATGGACAAGGTTTTGTCTCCCCCATTCAGAGACTCTCTGTAAGGAATGTTCTACTTCAGACACAAGTCTAACCCGACTTTCCTCCACAAATGATCGAGGGACGTTTGCACGACCAGAGTACTGCGCATCGCCAGTGCTGTCATCCGCATAGCAATGAATGTTGTGATTAGACAACATATCATTGATATGCAAGATGAACAACGTTGGCGATAGCACACAACCCTGGGGCACACCAGCGTTGATGGGCTTGATACTTGAGCAGCAACCGTCGACAACGACTTGAATGCTGCGCCCATCAAGAAAGCTGGATAGCCAGGTACAAAGTCCCTCAGGTATCCCATATGATGGCAGCTTCGATAGAAGAGCCTTGTGCCAGACCCGGTCGAAGGCCTTAGCAATATCTAGACTAACTGCCAGTGCTTCCCCTTTGCTCTCAATGGCTTCAGCCCAACGGTGGGTTAGGTAAACCAAGAGATCCCCAGCTGAGCGACCATGGCGGAAGCCGTATTGCCGGTCATTTAGTAGCTGGGAATCTTCGAGGTAACCCAGAAGCTGCGCGTTGATAATACGCTCCATCACCTTTGAGAGCAAAGAGGTTATTGCTATAGGCCTATAATTCGACGGGTCTGTGCGGTCCCCTTTTTTGGGGACAGGGTGCACATGGGCAATCTTCCACGAAGCGGGGACACAACCCTTGTGATAAGAGAGAGTGAAAAGTCGGGCAAGGACTGGAGACAGCTCAGCTGAACACGTCTGCAGCACAATGGCAGGAATGCCATCAGGGCCAGAAGACTTCTTGACGTCGAGGGAGCGGAGAGCACATCGGACTGCTTTTTGTGTAAAGCGCACCTCCGGCATTCTATACTCACACTCTGGGATTGTAGGTGGAGTTTCTCCCCCGTCGTCAAGAGTCGAATTGGCCGCAAAGATTTCACCCAGAAGATCAGCTTTGTCTTTGGCGGCGTCCTATTATTAACGCTAGGGTTGAGTGTTGTGTTATAACGTAATTTATGTAAAATTTAAGTTGATATAAATTATCTAAGTAGAGTAAACGCGATCGAGATGCGAGCACTGCGCAAAATCTGCGGAGTGACGCTCGTGGACCGCGTTCGTAATACCGAAGTAAGAAAGAGAGTTGGTCTGAAAGAGAGTGTCGGGGTGAAGGTAAGGAAAGGAATGCTCCGGTGGTTCGGGCATGTGGAAAGAATGCATGATGAAAGAATGACTAAACAGATATACAATGCAAAAGTGAATGGATGCAGAAGTCGTGGAAGGCCACGACACACCTTCCATGATCAAATTGATCGTGTACTAGCAGAAGGTGATGTCAGGAGCCTTAAGAACAGACAAGCTTGCATGACAAGAGTTATGAATGTCAAACAGGCAAGTGAGGTGTGTAAGAATAAGCCTAAATGGCACTCTGTTGTTCGTGCCTACCCTGCAAGGGAACTGGCGTGAAGTTATGTATGTATGTATGTATGTATGTATAAATTATCTGTGCAGGAATGGAGATAGAATAAAATTTCTTGCGACCGGCCGACCAGTCGCAAGAGGCGACAAAACAACCCACAGCCAGGTGGTAGGGTATTTGCCCGTCTGGTTGGCTACCACCCCTGGTCTAGGCATGCTACCATAACAACTTTGAGTTGTGTTTCGGCATTAGTGGCCAGGGTCCTGTCTTCCTTTAAGGTTTGGTCAAACAGCAAACGGGACGGGATGGCAAAGCGACGCTAGCGGGACGGAATCGCGGCGTGGATGTCATACTGCGGGCGCGATGATCCCGCTAGCATCGCGTCGGCCGACCCGTCGCACTCGGCGCGATTTCTCGAGCATTTCGAAGAGTCTTGTTCGTTTTTGTAAATAGATACAAAATTGGCGTCACGTCGAACGCGACGTGCTCCCGTCGTGCTGTCTATTTGACTACTCAAATGAATATCCATAAAACACAGAAAGATCATCGCGCTCACGTCGCGATCGCGCTTCGTCCCGCCGCACTCGTATTGTATTCCCGCAGAACGCGGCGGCGACGTGACGTGACCGCAAGTCGAGCGACGAGCGCGACGGCTCTATATGACATATTCTACATTAACTAATATATTACAACTCTTCACGTCCCACCAGCGTCGCGTCGCCGTCCCGCCCCGTCCGCTGTTTGACCAAACCTTTAGAGATCGGCATCACATTGTTAGCACCTTTGGTGTTACGAATGTACATTACTTTGGTGTTACATTTGTAACACCAAAGGTGCTAACAATAGCGATGGTATATCGATACCATAGTAATATGTCTTCGTATAGCTCAGCCAAATTGTAGGTTTTCTACCGACGCCAATCAACAGTTTTTATGAGAACTCGAAAACACATTTGACTACACATTTTTCCCAAAAACTAATCATTAATACTCAAAAACTATCAATATCCTACAGGTATTTTTTTATTTCAGAGTGATTGTACACCTTTAAAAAAAAACTGCAGAGTAAAACGTCCCCTTTCTCTTCCTCAAAAATCTTTCGTCATTCTTTTTCGTTTTAGAACCTTGTTTGCTTGTTATTTTTTATATTTAACTACATTTTCCATTTTATGTTCCATTTATTTTTGTTATATAAACTATATTATTATAGTTTGAAAGAAATATTTGCTTTTTCTTTTTTCTATCAAAAATTTCATTGCCTCTTTCGGGCTGATCGGACATAACGAACGACGAAAAGCGTTTGAGAGTAAGCCCTCTGTATCGGCTCGGTTACAGTTAGGATGCGTTTCCACTGACTCGGAGCTGGGTGATGTGAAGAGGAGCGGACCGTGAATGGGCCAATGAGAGTGCTCGAAATCTACACTCCGCAGCAGTGGGAACAGTGTAAGTGGAGCGAAGCGGACTTTTAAATTAAATATATGTACACGCGGACCTGAGCCGGACCGAACGTAATCGAGCAAGGAGCGGAGTAGGGCAGACTTGCTAGGACAGGACTCGTGCGCTACACTTTCGAAGCTTCGAATCCAGAATCTGTTTTCTTTTTGTACCCAAATAATATGCGGTAATCAGTTCTACTTCATCTGCTTCGGAATCTTCATCTTTCAATAGAGAAAGATGTAAAAGCGCTGCTCTTTTCTTTACCTACAATATGACGTATGATTTCTCCAAGAGGTTGCATTTCACTGATCAGAATACGGCTCTATGCAGCTGCTTAGCAAACAAAGTTGGTTAAACTTTTATACATAATATTATTATCATACAAGAAGAATACTTTTTTATGCATCGTTGTTTTTTTTTATTGCAGGAGTTCAGCAGACAGGCAGACGGCCCACTGGATGAAAAGCGGTTACCATCGCCTATGGACATTTGCAACACCAAAGGTGCTACAAATGCGCTGCTGCTCTCTTAAGTGAGTCTGGAACCTGGTCACTAATGCCAGAACACAACTCAAAGTTGTTATGGCGGCATGCTCTAGACCAGGGGTGGTAGCCATCCCGTCGGGCAAATGCCCTAACACCTGGCTGTGGGTTGTTTAGTCGCCTCTTACAGGCCGCTCGGCCGCAGGAAATTGTATTCTTTCTCCGTTCCTGCACGGATAAACGTTGTATGTAAACACAAAAATATAAAGACATAAATTAAATTACAGGCGAATCCTCAATAAAACTCGTTTGGTATGAATCGCATATTCCAATAATCCAGGTGAAAACGAATCGAATCATTTGAAAACCTCGTTGAATATAGAAAAAAGAATAAAGAGGATCATTCATTCAATGGGAAATACGACATTGATTTATGTTTCCCAGTTGCTCATCTTTGATTTCAGTTACTTGTGTTTGTTATACATACACGATATTCATAGTATACGCGATTTACGACAAGCGAAAAGAATTGATGAATCGTGGCATACTTCATACATCTTAATACTTTCGTTTTCACCGCTCGTTGCTAGTGCTCACAGTGTGAAGTTCGTGGCCAGGACGTTTCGTATCTGTATCTAATAACATACTAAAAATTAATTTGCCTTACTAATGACTTAAATATGTTTAACTCCGAAGTAATGTAATTTTTCTACTAATGGTAAGATAAAATATTGAAAACTAAAATATAGAGACCTGGCTATCCTAAACTTGATCATATTAGTGTCAGGTCAAAACTATTGATATGATTAATGTCAGATTATCAGATTGCATTGCCCATTCTGAACCTTGTACGTTCTCAAGTTGTGTATGTCTTAGACTAGCCTTGTATAAGTTAGACAGTTTCTATTACAGGTAGCTTAGACACAAAAGATATCACGTAAGAATAATGTCAGGCATTCCTGACATAATACATACATAATGGCTGCGTTCCATATGGGGCTCACAACGACCACACTAACGACCGCGATTTGTCCCGTTCCACTTGCTTGCGGGCGTTACAATCGTAAACTCAAGTGGAACAGATTATTCGACCCACCTCTTGACATGGGTCGTTGTGAGTGCTGCGTGGGTGAAAATCATGACGTCCTTAGAGACGTTTTCGTGGCGACCATAACGACTGTGGTCGCTATGTGGAACGGATGAAGGAGTATTTTGGAAGTTGTGCTACAAGAGGAATGCGCCCAATGTCATTCATTACCATCGCCCTGTAAATACATAATTTCAAAAAGCTTTTAAATCCGCCATGGATAGCGACACAAGCTATTTATCTCTCACGTTCGGCGTTTTTTAATTCTATTATTTCAAAATATTTGTTTTGGACCGCGTTACTATTGGTTCTGGATAACTTGACGCGCAGCGTTACCAACTACCTAATTATTTATAAGAAGTAGGTGATAAAATAATTTATAAGTAGAGAAAATCAAATAAAGTATTTAGGGCAATTTCCCCACTTACCTCACTTCCCACCTCCCTTAAAAGTTTTATCCATATAAACATGAAACGTTAAATTTGACTATTTAAACAGTTATTCAGGGTTATTTTTATAAGAATCGAGAACGTCCTCCTTTGTTAAAAGTAAGATGGTATATAGTGGTACATGGTATTTTGGCGCCCGCTCTTTTATATGAAAATAATTTTAGAATTTATTGTAATACTAGCTGACCCGGCAAACTTCGTTCCGCCTCAGAATCAATATATAAAAAAAGGTTAATTTCTGAATGACGAGACGAACATCAAACGTTTGACATTCAAAACCAAAAAAAAAAAATGAAAAAAAACCGTTCACTTTTAAATTTAATTTAACTTCTGAACGACTTTTAAATTTAATTGATTTCTAAACGACGGGACAAACATCAAATGTTTGACAGGTAGGAATACTTTTTATGGGAAAGTGAAATTGTTGCTTTTACTGTATTCCAAGCATTTTTTTTCATATTTACTCACCTTTTAAACCTTCCCTGGCCTTCCACAAATAATTCAAAACCAAAATTAGCCAAATCAATCCCGCCGTTCTCGAGTTTTAGCGAGACTAACGAACAACAATTGGTTTTTATATATAGATTTCATATACTTATAGATACATATTATACATACATATTATCACGCCTGTTTCCCATGGGGGTAGGCAGAGACTATAGATCTTCACTTGCGACGATCCTGACAAACAACTTTCGCTTCATCTACTTTCATTAACCTCTTCATACATGCACGTTTATTTGATATGCTTTTTACCTGACCTCGTTTTAACATGTTCACTTATAGATATCCAGTTTTATTATGTAAAACACCCATCTCTATTCGAAGCTCTAAACTTACTAACATTTTTGTGGTATATTTTATTGTATCTTGGGTCGAAGAATGACATTTATGGATAAGTCCATTACGGGAGGAGCGTGTGTCGGCCTCAGATCTCAAGAAATTGGGTCGGGATTTGAAATGTGGGAAAACATTTGACTGTTTGTTCAGGATGCGATGCGTGACGTCGTAAGTCATTGTGACATGTCGGAGGAATCGGTTATGGGCTCCCTTTGTTATCCACATTATCTGTGCCGTTTGAATGGTTCTTTTACAACGCGATGTCCTGATATCGCAACAACGAAAAAATTCTTGGTGGGATTTTTTAGATTTTTAGAACTTTGAATTTGTGTGAGTGCTAGTGGTATCAGACATCAAGATGCGGAAAGTGCGCGGCAGGGAAGCTGACGCGTGCGGGACGCGCTACGCCACAAGTTGTATCTTACGCTACACTATCTGTGTCGTGTGAGATACGGCTACGTGGGATATGTGTAACACAAATCTGTGCACTGTGCACGTAAGTGCAATATTAGGGTACTTGCAGTAATGTGCAATATTATGGCACTTGTAGTACGTAATTGACATTTTTAGGTTTTTCACATTTTAGCACAAATAGTATCCCCAAGGTGCTAATCTATATTTACAACTTGATTTTTTCTTATTTTTTACACTAAAAAGTTATATAACATGGACATGTTGTTTAGATATCTAAAACATGTTTACCGCGATTTTCTTGAAACTGCAATTTTGCAAGTACTGCGTTTGTAATAAGGAGGGCAGAAATGCAAAGCTGGGTTTACGCCGCGAGGACTTTTATAACGCTGATATCGTACTACGATACACTCCTGTCGTTCAATTTCCATGAAGTAGCCAAAGTGACTAATGTAACCATAATATTGAGTAATTCAATGTCATTGAACCTTGTCGTTTCCTTTCAGTTCTGTGCGTTTCAACCAACTTGATAAAGTTGTATTCAACAGTTTATCAGCTACACATAACAAGGACTATAGATAATAGGCGGCCATGTGCGAGACGAACTCCCCCTTTTTATAACTAATAGGTAAGAATTTATAAATATTTAAACATATGAAATATGGTAGATGACCGTCAATCAAATGAGACACTAGAATGTGTGTGTGAATATATAATAGGTTGGGGAAAAAGTCTTTTCGCATATAGTATGTATGAACTTGTAATAAGATCTCTTTGGCTATACCATTTGTATCTGGCTGGTTTTTTTTTTTTTTTTTTTTTTTTTCTTGTGTTTATCTATTTACTTTCCTCCGCCGTTATGACGGAGACCTTTTACATCAGTTTTAACTTATATGTATTTTATGTATATTATGATAAATATACGTTATACATATTATTTCTTACCTATCATAATTATTTTATATCTATACATTGTTATATTTATGAGTAGTCGGCAATTATTATTAATTACATTCTATTCTATCTACTTTTATTTCTCTGTAAAGCATCTTTAACTATTTTCACACCATATTTAATAAACTCATGACTAATTTCTTTCTTAGCTATTATACTAGACAATAATTCTTTTTCTATTCTTACTCCGATCCTCTGCTCTAACTCAAATCGTGCTTTACCATATCTGGGGCATTCTACCAGGAGATGAACTATTGTTTCATTTATTTCAGGATCGCATATACAGCCTGGTGATGTTTTGCGTTTAAACTTATTTAAATAATGGGCAAAACCGCCGTGGCCTGTCACCATCTGTACTTGTAGGGGGCATAATTTTAATTCTCTTATCAAACGGTGGCTTTGTATCATATCAGGAAAGAACAGTTTTGTTATTGCTGCAGTTCCACCATCTCTATATCTAGTATTCCACACCTTTGCACTATCCTGACGAATAGTACTTTTCAAATATGCAATTGGATATTTATCATAGTCAAGAGCATCTGTGGTGTGTTTTGCCGCTTGTTTTGCTAATATGTCTGCTCGCTCGTTTCCTTGAACGCCAACATGGGATCGTATCCAAAATATGCGAGCTTCACCACCTTTAAGAGCAAATATTTTTAAATTATTTCTTGTGGCGAACGCAAGTGGGTTTGTATGTCCGGGTTTCTTGAGTACCTCCAATGAAGTTCTTGAGTCACTAAATATATTTATTTTTGACACTCCTGAGTTGCATGCATATTTTGTGGCTTGATACAATGCATACATTTCGCTTTGGAATACAGTACAATATGATGCTAGGCAAAACTTTTGGCAGTACACCTCTCTTCCATTTTTCCAGCATGTCATTGCTGCACCCACTTTCTCTTCTGTTTTACTTCCATCAGTAAATATAAATAGACCTTCCATTTTATGTTCTTTTATAGTAGTGTCGCTAAGATCTTCTAGCGTAATAAAATCTACATTAATTTCTTCAGCAGGGTGTGTCATTTCGAGAAAACTAATTCTCTTTTCTACTTCTTTTCCTTGTAGTAACTCATTTGCGATTCCTCTTTTGGCCTCAAATATTTGTGCCATCTCTTTCACTCGTAGATCCAAAGGTATAATACCAGCCAGCGCTAATGCCGCGTGTAAAGAAACTGTTCTATATGATTTACAAATCTTTTGAGCAAATCCTCTTTGAATTGTATTAAACTGTCTGCTTACAGATTTCTTCCGTACAGATGGTGCCCACACAGATGCTGCATATAGTATTATAGGCTCGATTACAGATGTGTATATAGTTCTTATGATTTCAGAGCTAAGGCCCCAATAGAGCTTAGCTGAACGAGCTAACGGCATCTGGCTGGTTTTGGTATCATTAAAAAGTTTTAATTTTAAAGAAGACAATTCCAAATTCAAATTAGAAAAATGTGTGATTTTCATTTGTTTTTCTTATTGTTAAAATGAGTGAATCTAATGAAGAAATTCGATACATTTTAAAATTTTACTACAAAAAAGGTAAAAATGCAACACAAACCGCGAAAAAAAATTGTGATGTTTATGGACCTAATGCAGTATCTGTGAGAGTAGCGTAAATTTCGTTTAAGCGTTTTCAATCCGGTAATTTTGATATCAAAGATGCACGTCGCTCTGATCGCCCTGTTTCGGGCAAAATTGATGCCATTTTTGAAAAAGTGGAGCAAGATCGGCATATTAGTAGTTAAGATGTAGCTGGAGAACTGGGAATTGACCATAAAACGGTTTTGGCGCATTTGAGAAAAGCTAGGTACACAAAAAAGCTCGATATTTGGGTTCCTCATGAGCTCACTGAAAGAAACCTAATGAACCGTGTAGTCATTTGTGATTCTTTATTACGACTTACTGAAACCGAACCATTTTTGAAGAAGCTGATAACTGGTGATGAAAAGTGGATCACGTACGACAAGAACGTGCGAAAAAGATTGTGGTCAAAGGCCGGTCAGGCTTCACAGACTGTGGCGAAACTCGGTTAACTTGCAACAAGGTGATGCTGTGTGTATGGTGGGATTGGAAGGGCATTATTCATTATGAGCTGTTACCGCCAGGCAGGACCATCGATTCTGAACTATACTGCGAACAACTGATGAGATTAAAGCAGAAAGTTGTAAGAAAGCGGCCGGAATTAATCAACAGAAGGGGTGTGGTTTTTCACCATGATAACGCTAGACCTCACACATCTTTAGCCATTCAGCAAAAATTATGAGAGTTTGGCTGGGAGGTGTTAATGCATCCGCCGTATAGTCCTGACCTTGCCCCTTCAGATTTTCACCTGTTTCGGTCTCTGCAGAATTCCTTAGGCAGTGTCAGGTTAATATCACGAGAGGACTGCCAAAACCACTTGCCCCAGTTTTTGATCAGAAGCCCCAACATTTTTATAGCAATGGGATCACGTCCCTACCTACAAGATGGCAAAAAGTTATCTAACAAAATGGCACCTACGTACTTTAGTCAAATGTAAATAAACTTTATAAAAAAACCTTTTGAATTTTTGTATAAAATGCGAAGAAACTTTTCCCCAACCTAATAAATGTAATTTATTACAACATGCGTCATCCAATATAACGATACTTCAAAATTTCATTATGAAAACCGCTTCCGTCAATTTAAACATGGAATGCGAGATGTCATATAATGTCGTTTGCAATGACGAATGTTGCCGAAGTAATCCGAGTTGAGGCGATGAAACCCGTCATCCGATTCGATTGACGCCTGCACTCGGATTCAAATGGCTTTTTCATTGATTGGATTTTTATTCAAGTGAGAAGTGGAATGAAGTGATGGATGTGTATTCAAATAGGTCTGTACATGGAGATCATTGATGTGTGCCAGCCAACATCGATTGTGTTAGTCTGATGCATTGTTTGCTATTAATGATTTTTCTATTAATTAAGATACATTGTTGTGGACTTATAATATTGGGAATAGGCGAAACAATAGTTGTTCAGCTACTACTAAGCTGTTTAGGCAGTCAACCTTCATAATATCAAGTATTGCAGGCGGTGCAAATATGCTACCGTCAGTGAAAGTTACATATTTGTGTCGTTTCCTGTTGAAACGCTTGGACCCTGGGGTCCTGCGGCCACGAGCCTCTACAAAGAAATGCTTAATCGACACTTCAGATGATCAAAGAGCTGGTTCCTACCTGGGACAACGGATCAGTATGGCGATCCAGAGAGGTAACGGAGCCAGCCTTCTGAGAACCTTATGGTTCAGTATTATATAGTTTTAATAAGTTTAGTATTCTATGAAAGATAGAATAGAATATAAAGTAATTTTTTCATCATTGTACTAGTTTACATTTGTAACTTTTAAAGAATCCGTTAATTATATTAGTTATGCGAAATATACGGTCGCGTGGAGAGAGAGAGAGAGAGAGAGAGAGAAAATAAAATAAAAAGAAATCTTTGGTAATTGAGGCGGATTCTCTGAATGCAACCAAGTTTTTATATTAAGACTAGCTGTTGCCAGCGACTTCGCTCGTATAGATTAAAAATAGTCATTCCTTGAGTAGTGAAAAAAGTTAAAAGGTAGCCTCCTATTTCACCCCCTTAAGGGTTGAATTTTCAAAAATCTTTTCTTAGTTCTACTTACGGTATAGAGAAACCCACATGCAAACTTTCATCGTCCTAACCTCAGTAGTTTGGTTATGTCAATCTATCAGTCAGTCAGTAAGGCTAAGCAATTATATATACTAGTGGTCGCCCGAGGTCAAAATCCGACCATAATAATTAATGTCAGACTATACTTCTATAATCACAGATTTCGCCAACGCTACACTGTTAATTTGACTTAAACAATAAACAAAAGAGTATTTATATGCGTGTGTGTGTGAAATACATGGTAGTGTGTGTAATGTTTTTTTATTGATTTAATGTATTTTTTATGCATAATTAAAAAAAAATATTAGCATTCGTCGCTTCTTCTCTATGTAAACTATAAGTGTGCGAAATTTCATACTCCTCCATCCGCGCAATTTTCGTAAAAAGGCGTACAAAGTTTTTGCTTCACGTATTAATATATAGATAAAAAGGATAATTTTTACGACCTGAACAAATGCAAAAGTCGTATTATCCAACAATATTTAAATGACAAAGGAAAGAATATCAGCTCCAAATACGACAGAATCCGCTAAAAGCGTCACTTGCCTCAATTTGCACAAACGAGTAGAAATGTGAGCTGTCAATTTGAATTCTCGTGCGATTCTCGCGGGATTGTGCGCGAATATAACGAATTTAACAGATGTAAAAGGTGCTAATGAAACCTGTCACGTAAGTAATGGTTTTATGCCATGAGTGTAGGCAATCGAAATGATAACGACACATAATGGCAAGTGAATTAGTCTCATGGAGTTCATGAACGATGTACTATTAGAAATCAGTTTCCTTCACTGTAGGTACTAAACAAAGGTTTCACATTACCAAACGTTAATCGGTTTACTAATTCATTTAGCGTTTCCATAGTATTGTGTAGTTTACGGACGATAAATTGTTGTTGTGATTCGATTGATAACAAATCAGACGAGTTTATAAATCACTGTATAAAAACAGAAGCATAAGTAACAGAAAGTATCAAAACGCAATAAGCTAAATAAAAATAATATGATAACGTATAAATAAAACTAGTTAATGATAATTTCTGGTCCCAGAAGTCTATATATCTACAGCTATATATCTACTATACATTTTTCTCGGTTCGAAAATATAAGATCGATAAGTTCCAACTTCTTAGGACTAGTACTAATAGTAAAGATGAACAAGTTCACCGACCGCTTTGTACTAGAAGGGAGCGCTCACTTTGTTGACCGAGTATGCACAAGACTATAGTAAATTTCTTGAGTAGTAATAAGGGGCAGCTCATTAAAGCCAGCCAGTACCCGATAAGCAGCGCGTCGGCTCTTGCGGTAAATATACTTTATATGAATTTCTATGAATATGCCCACTTATCAACTGCGAACTATGAAACTCATCTATGCAACGGGGAGTGCTCTGATGAGCTATTTGATTTGGTGATTACGTCACTATTCTATCATCGCACCACTCGCCGGCGATTGGGAGTTTATCCACGCTTCCTAGACCCTTGGAAACCACTCACTGCACGCGGCGCACGCTCCTTTATGCCATATGTGTGCAAGTTATGGATTAGACTCACTCCCTCGTTTTTCTCAGAGAGCTATAATATGGGGCTCTTCAAAAAGGGCGTAAACAGATACTTAAAGTCTCAGCGAGGTAGGCAACGCATCATCTCGCTTAGTGTTACAAATTTCCATGGGCAACGGCAACCACCTACCAGTGAGTGGGCGGACCGTTTGCCAGTTTGCCTACAATTAACTTAAAAAAAGAACTACTCGGTGACAAGCCGATACCCGCACGCTAGCTTGGCCTTGCGTTGAATACGCGTTGTCAAATCTGGTCTCGAACGTGGAACTTATATTTGTGTTGCGAGGCTGGCAAACAGACAGACGACCCATGTAATGAAAAGCGGTTACCGTCGCCTATAGACGTTTGTAACACCAGGGGCGGAGCCAACGCGTTGCCAGCCTTTAGGACGGGAGAGATGGGATAAAGAGGGTGGAATAGTAGAGGTCGGATAGTGGTATCAGACAAGAGGAATAGCAGAGAGGAATTAAGACATGAGGAATTGGATAGAGGAGACAGGATAGGGAATAGAATAGGGAGAAGGAAACTGGACCATCGGAAGTCTCACTCATCGCACGATACACGATAAGCTCAAGGCTAATCGTTTCACAGCGATATTCTGTGAGTTTAGTAATCACACCCAGCGGACCGGCCCTAAGATCTGTAATCAAGTAATGATTCCAGCATGGGTCGAGCTTCTGTGATTCAATGAACCAAGCTAGCAAGGGCTTAGCTGTTTCAACCACAGCGGCCAACGATAAAGAGATAAAGATTGGAGCAAATTCAAGTAGAACATTCCAGTGACCAAAAATGTAATTAAACACAGATCGCAGCATTATTGCTTTCAAATACCGTAAAGCATAAATTCATTAAAACCGTATTTTCATTTAAATATTAATTATTCATTAATAATAATTAAAGAAAGATAATGAATAAATGGACTCGTTTAATGCGAATTTATACCCAAAGCTTTTAACTTCCGGAGCTTGGGTAATATTTATTAAGTCTATCAGGCCATGTTATTAAATTATTATAAATATGTAGCAAGTAAATTACTAGATAAAAATGACGATCCCAGTAGGTACGTTAATGCTTGATTACGCCGCCGATTAATATGCTGAAGGAAAACATTGTGTTGAAACCTATATATTATGGACAAGTATGGTAGGTTATAGGTTTACTGTAAAGTAAAGGTCTCTGCCCACTACACCGTATCATATACCATGACAGTGCTAGTAATGTATCCGCCAAAATAATATTCTTTGTATAGAAAAGTATTAGACGATGCCGACTAGAATGTTCCGTCACCGGTCAAGACCGTCGCGTGCCAGGCACGGACCGTCAACAATTGTCGGCGAGAATATTTTGCCGGTGCCGCTACGCACCTACGCATATATTGTGTTTTAACAGCGTATGATAACTGTTCTGTTCTGTTTATGCCGCTTGTCTTCTTACTCTATTACCCTCAATTCAACAAGACGCATTGCATTCGATGTTAAAATGGTGGAAGAAAAACGAATTGAAATTGTCCGCAAATACGATTTTTTATAGACTTCGTCCACGCTGGACTTAAAATTCCCACGAGAGTCCCGGGACATAAATAATAATAATAAATCTTTAATTCAGGGATTAAAATACCCATATAAAATTACAATTAAAATCAAGATTTAGAACCAAAAACTATGAAATTAAATTAAAATAATATTAATGTCAATTCACACGTGTATTATGCATTTGCGTTACGGTGCACAGAATGCGAGCTCCTAAAAATAGGGTTGTCAAGGTCATCTGAAAACATGCGGAGAACCCATTGCTTGAAGCACGGAGACGAGCCCAGAGCCCCGCGATGCGTCACCTCCTTATCGCAAAGAAATCTGCTATCCTCTATTTGGCGAACATGCCCGAAGCGCTACAGAATCGAGGTAGTTTCATAAGCATGTGATATGCATTATTATATTGCACACTAATGGTTCCTAAAGATTTCTTGGTGCATAGAACCCGGAGCTGACAAGTGTAGAAACTTTGACAGAATACTCTAAATAGCGTCACTTTCACTTGTTCAGTGCGTCGCGAAGATCTACGCGAGATCATATTGCATCTGACAGCCAGAGCTCTGCGCTCGCGCGCTATGTCTCTGAATCGTCACTGAGATTCTCCGCAAGTATGTGACCCAAATACTTAAACTGGCTCACGTATTTGAGCTCATTTCCGTTCAACACTACAGGCAATGTAACCTCCGGACCCTTTCTTGCTCCAAAAACCATCAGCTGTGTCTTATTCTCATTGTATTTTATGCCATGATTAGCAGCATAGACGTCACAAATAAGTAATATCTGTACGGGCATGCTGCTGAACATCATTAATATTTGAAGGAGAAGGAGAATCTTTTTTCAAGGTTGAGGGATTCAGGAGCACCATGTTATTACCATAACTTACGTAATTTAAGTATATGCCACCAACATAATAACCAATCCTGGTGCTTCTCAGTTCCACAATCAGGTCGTTAATGTAAAGGTTAAAAAGGTCCAGAGACCTCAGGCCTACTTGACGTACCCCGCACTTTAGTCTATAATCACTAAAAACGATTGTCGCCCCATCTCACATGGTTGGTTTGGTTTTCGTACCAGTATCTGAACAAACCCACTGTTTTTTCAGGAATATTGGACCTGATTAGATAGCAATCAATAAAAAGAATGAAAAGAAAAAGAAAATTGTCAATCAAGTTGGTTTGTGTTCCGGTGCACGCAGAAAGAGCTTACAGTGTCTTGAGGTCTGGCAATTGGTTTATGTTGGATTTGGATCATAATAGTTTTGATGATCGTATCCCAAACAGGTGGACTTGCTAACCATCTTCTCTATAGACACTTGTCATCTTTGCCTATCGTGATCACGGCTACTGAAAGTGACCGAAACGTCGAAATAATAAAATTCAAATAAATTACCGCGCTTACTTACTTACCGTTAAAACGTAGTTTTAGTTAAATAACATTGTACCTATTTCTTATTCGACCAAGTATTATTTATTCTTTTTCTTGGTTCGCCATTTTATACAGTTCTTAATGCAGTGCAATTTAGTTTTCACCAGTATTAGCTTCGTTATTCGCTAGGCGCCTCTAGAAAACGGGCTTTTATACGAGTTCATATAAAACTGCATTTCATTCTCGGTTTGTTTACTTTAAGAGAAGAAATAGAAAAGATTTTAGGTCGGCCGTATAGTTATAAAAATCAAATACCTGATTTTTTTATTTGCTTGACCGCTATTTATATCGGAAAGAAAGTATTTGATAATATTTTTAATACACATATATTCGAGTAATGTTTTTTTTGCTACTTTTAATACTAATTTGCTTTTACAATAATAACAAAGGGAGGAACAGAACACCTTGAATTCAGGCATGGAAGATGAATATCAATTATTAAAAAAGATTTATTAGTATCCTGATTACACCAACAAATCTAATATAAGATATCATAGACAGCAATACGATTAGTAAAATTCAACTCTTAACCAAAATTAATATATATAAAAAAGGTACGGAACAAGAGTCTGTAGTTTGTTAATAAAACCGATTAATTGAATCTGGTATTATAATTTCGATCAATTTGTTACGATAAAAATGATTGATAATGATGCCAAATTTTCTCATTATCCACTTTGTAAAGAAAACAGATGATCCGATATGATTTATTACCACGTCACACTTGCCTGATATTAAAGTTGAACATTGTTACTTTTACTTAAAGCTCATCTACATATATCGATTGGCTGATATCTGGATATAGCTTAGATTTTTCCAAATTCTCTACTGGTTTCGGCACATGTATGAACAATTAAGGTAGAAATCTTGCTTCAATTACTTTATCATTGAAATCTATTGGAACTTGGTTCGATTCACATTTGCTTAGGTCTCGTATAAATTGCAGCTTTTATTTAAACTTTATATTGTGTTCTAGAATTTTAGTTTCAGGTCTCTTTCTAGGGCTGCAGCAAGTTGGGAATCCTACCATAAAATGGATGAAAAAAATAGGTTTAATTTTTTGTAATTTTATATGGGTTCTATGCTTGAAATAAATACTTTATTAGGGTACTAGCTGCGCCCCGCGGTCTCACCCGGGGTGATGGAAAATCGTTATATTTTGGATAATTCACACTATATCTTTAGAAATTATAGCCTATGTGTTATTATATGTTATTGAAAATTTCATCAAAATCCATTCAGTAGTTTTTGCGTGAAAGAGTAACAAAGGTATACATATATATCCATACATTTTTACAAACCTTCGCGTTTATAACATTAGTAGGATTATTATCTTTTTCCTCTTACAAAAGTATGTTAACTATAATAGTGTTAACGCAGTATATGAGTAAATTCGCTGTCAAACTAGATTTGTTTGTTTTATCTGGACTGAGAACATGTTTTATAAACGCATAGGCTGGTATCGACATGGAAAATCCGCTCCACATCTGTATTTCTATTTTTGAAAGCGGATCTTGAATGCGCGTCTATTGAGATGCTATGCGAGTGTTTTGAACGTCCGACTTATAACTGGCGAACGTCAGTAACCTATCTTTTAAATAGGTTTCTGAATCTTAAGTCGATATAAGACTTTCAATTTGGATGTATCTATCAACTGCTGAGAGCAATTATTCACTACCATCAAAGTGACAATCCGCGGCAGTAAGGGAACGACTTAGAAGAAGAAATATTAAACCAAAGTGAGCTATCGGGTTTTTTAGGTCTCTTTATAATGAGATTGATTTAATTTTGCTGACCCGTGTAATATCAGCATTAAGCTGATATTAAACGATTTTTCTGTCTTTCAAGTTGGATATACCAACTAAAGGGATCCATGAAAGCATTATGGATAATTAAATGTCAATGAATATCCTCATATCCTTTCAGTTATGTGCCCTCCAATGAAAATGATTCAATTTGCTTGATTCGTCTAATATCAGAATACCTATTAATTAATGTGTCAGAGGTACTTCGATAGCATATGAAATTATCAACAAAATGGATAGAATAATAAGAAGTGGAAAGAATCTGAAATTGCAATGAGTATTCCTTCACACATAGGTTAAAAGGCAACAAGAAGGCTGAGTCATTAGCAAAAGAGGGCGCTATCCAAGGCAGGCACTTACAATATGAACCTGATTTTATGAGCTAATACCGAAATATAGGAGACGTATACATGAACTATGGAAGGAGTACTTTGATTTAAGTTCTTGAGACAAAACTTGTTTAGATTAACTGGTAGCCCATAGTCCAAAACAAATCATGTCACAAAATTGCCATAAAATAAAATAAAATGAAAATACTCACCAAAAGATATGAGACCACTGTTGAGCATAGTTAACTTGATATGGTTGGGGATGGACACCAGGCTGGTGGTGCCAGAAGTCCTCATATCCTTCTTTTTTGGTTTCTTCTCCATATCGTGCCGGTTGGTACAACAGCTGGACTTCGACCTGTGCTTCCTCTGGCTGGTGGCCACAGAAGTACCGCGTGGTCCCGCACGCGACGACATCCTAACTGATCCCCCCACAATTTATATATCAAATACCAACGGATGTATACGTTATATATAGTGTTAATGACACATAACCATTTTATGATTTTAAACACACCGTTATAAATATAAACGCATACACAACAAACTTTTTTATAAACACGTTTGTTCAGTTCTTTTATAGTTACTGTATATTATATTCACTAAAATTAAGCCACTACTAAGTCGACTCATATCAAAATGCTCTTTTTAATTTACCTAACATTACGATTACTATAAAATATTGTTAAGAATATACAAAGAAGCTACTGTCGCGGTATCATAAAAGCCCGGGCATTGTTTTGCTTGAGTTTTCGCAGTTTTCCCTGTCACCACCTGGAACAAAAGAGTTTAGCAAAATTTAATAAGCAAACAAAAATATGTACTCACAGGGCTATATTTGTAAGGAAATCGTGGCAGGTTTTTCATTTAAAGAAGCCAGGATATTTATTTATTCAAATTACTACAGTCCCTTTTTGAGATGTTCCTTTTATTTTACGAAAATTAGGTTAAGTAACGAAGAAGGGAATTTCTTTAGGGTGACTGGCTGCTGAGGATCAACAATATGCTACCTAGCAAATAACTACTCAAATGTTTCGCATAGTTGCTGGCTTTGCCTAGTTAAGACAAGAGATAGATAGAATAGAAAAAAGTTTTGTCCTAAATTACGGCACAACTGTTAGATTTTTTTTGATAAAGCAGCGTAAATTTACTGTAGTTGTAATAATCTGTAACCTGATTAAATCAGCCATGAAAGTATATACAAGATAGTAAGTACTTTATTTACCTTTTGCAAGTATTAATAACCTCATGATACAATTCTAAATCTTGTTTTATTTAATCTGACAATATAAATGAGTTTTTAAAGTTTTTTTATAAGGTATTAAAATGTAAATGCGTAGAGACGTAACAAATTTTCCATACGGTTGAAATTAATCGCATTTACATAGCAAATTTTTCAAGAATTTGGCACGCTGTGGAATGAGCTCTCGTCCTGCGGTTTTCCCAGAGCATTACAATATGGGGCTGTTCAAAAAGGGCGTAAACAGTTATTTAAAGGCTCCCTTATTGTTGCAGATGCACTTGCCATCAAGTGGACCCGTCTGCCAGTTTGCCTAAAAGCAAACATAAAAAAAACGTGAGCTTTGCACAAGTGTGCGGAATTATGAAATTCCGTTAATTGCATCACGTGCGAAAATTGCGGCTTAAACCGAACTGTACAGACCCAAAATCGCCACGTTTAAACAAGAAAATTCTGGTGAAATACAAACTTATGAAGAAAAGCGCGAATGGCCATGCTTTTTTTTGGTTCCTTACTCTTCCCAGACAAATTGCCACATTATGTTTTGCGTCATCTGATAATACCGTTAAAAATACAAGTACAGGGACCTGAGAGCGAAGTAAGGACGCTTAGTACATTATTCAAATCAGGAATGCTGTATGAATATTTTAAAATATGATTTAGCTGCTCTTTACTCCTGCATATTTTATTTAAACATGAAACTTGGTACAGTTTTGAAATTTTCTTAGACTTTAGAAATTAGTGTATTACAGAGAAAAATGTTTATTTTACGAGAACAAGTGCCACGAAATTTTTCTCGAAGACTAAATTAAAAGTTGTATAAGAAAAACATTTCTAAATCTATGGTATATTGCCTTTACACACCTATTATTAATACAGAGACCGTATATCGATTGAATAAATTATTAAATTCATGTAATTTGGCATAACAGTTCCATTCTTTTTGTTTCTATCACAGTTAAACGTTAAATTTATTTCTACAATAAATCTATAATTTTTACAATAAATCTATATTTTCTATAATAAATCTATAATTTCTATAATAAATCTATAATTTCCATAATAAATATATAATTTCTACAAAAAATCTAAATACATATTTATTTATAATTTCTATAATAAATCTGTAATTTCCACAATAAACCTATAATTTCAATAATAATTATTATTCTATGATTAGGCGGGGGTTAGGTTTGTACATTTTTCTTGTTGTAGTATTGTATCTGCACTCTTGTAGCTGTATACTCTTGTATTAGTCTACGACTTTTAGCAAAAGTGTTGATAGCATAGAATGTCCATGCGAGCGTATCTCCCATCGGAAACGACTTATTATCATGTCAAAGTCAACTGTTGTTAGCAGTTGTTAAGTTTGTACAGTGAATTTAAAAATGAAATAAATATCAGCGGCCTTTTAATTTAATTTTTAGATTTTTTGTCTGTCTATTGAAGCATCAGGTGAAAACGGATTTAAATGAAATTTCTGACTAACCTAGCTAATATCCGGTGTCAACACTTAGGGTACTTTATATTCCGATTAATGACGTCGATCCCGTGGGATAGACACGTCAAAAAGATGGTGCTGAGCTCGCATTATTTGGTGCTGCCGTTGCAATTCCCTAAAAACATAACATCATAGCAACACGAGCGAAATCGCCTTTTAGAATTTGGGAGCTTTTCACAGTTACGTATTTTACTGGCGGATTGTCATTGTTCCATGCCATTAGTAATGAATAATCTCGTAAAAAAATCGCGCCGATAAAACTCGAAGTACTATCTCCAATGAGTTCGCAATTTATCTTATTTCCCGTTAAAATACAGCATTTGAATGAGATAAATGTGTTTTTAATTCGTACTAGGGGCAAACAAATTACCCATTGAGAACCGGATCTTGCATTTATAAGCAGATGTTATCAACTATTTATAAAACAACGTAAATAAACGTAAATCGGGAGTGGATATTCGCGTTTTTACATTACTCATACAAAGTCTTAAGTATACATACATATACTGGAAAACGTTTCAACGAATCAGATATCTCAAACGTCTTTCGTCGCGCGTTTTTGATTTAGAACCTTTTTTGCTATGTTCCATTTGTTTTTCTTATGGACTACTAGGATATGCCCGTGACTTCGTCTACGCTTGACTTGATATTGCTGCGAGATTCCCGGGACGCAAAGTATCGTAGCATTTAAAAAAAGAATGTAAGCTACTGCTTTTGTGGAAACTGTTTTGAATTTTGCCAGGTGGTAGGGCATTTGCCCGACTGGATGGCTACCACCCCTGGTCTAGAGCATGCCACCATAACAACTTTGAGTTGTGTTCCGGCATTAGTGACCAGGTTCCAGACTTACTTAAGAGAGCAGCAGCGCATTTGTAGCACCATTGGTGTTGCAAATGTGCATAGGCGATGGTAACCGCTTTCCATCCAGTGGGCCGTCTGCCTGTCTGCTGAACTACTGCAATAAAATAAAAAATATAAGCTAATTTTTATGCATCCGAAAAACTTCGAATCGCTCCCAGGAAAATTTCCGCGGGATCCCCAGGATGAAAAATATCACACATTTTATTATATTAAAATTTGTTATCGGTCAGGAAAAAACTCACATTGAAATTAGATTTTTTTTTATGTGGCTATTCTAAATTATTCCCTGAAAATTTTCCGCGGGACTCCCAGGATAAAAAGTAGTGCAGAGTTTAAGTCTCTGAATTTGCTGTCGATCAGCGAAAACCGCATCGAAATCGGCCTAGTAGTTTTTACGTGAATTCCGATCAAACAGACTAGTCTATTCCAGTTGGTTTTTTTTTAAATAGCTTCAATGTACAGAGACGGCATGTTTAGAATTTTAATATAATATAGATATAGTTGTAGTTTCAAAGAAATGCTTGTACTTTCTTTTTCCTATCAAAAATATCATTGACTTTTTGGGCTGATCGGTCGAGAACGGACAACTAAAGGCATTTGAGATTAAGGCCTCTCACGTAGATTATAATGAAATATCGACCAAGTGCTTTCAGTCCACGTATACTGAGGGTTCCGTGTAGGTGATCAATGTCCGTTGTTTACGTCATTTCGTTACACGAGTTTAGAATAAACTGTTGTTATTGGTTTTTTTAATTAAACGAGTTGTTTTCTTCGTATTTTCATAATTATTAGTAATTTTAAACATATGCACTTCTTAATAATATTTAACTGATTCGTATTTTATTCTCATGCAAAAAGATGATTTCCGATGAGTGTCTTGTTGAGTATTGTTAAGATTCGTAGAATACAGATTTGTCAATTGATATCTTCAAAAATGTGGTAATACAAGACAGCGAACTCCATTTATGGCCGGTTCCTATTAGGGAGCTTATATGTTAAATTTGACCCGATAGTAAGGCAAATGAACGGTTGTTAAGATAAAGGAACAAGCTATTAGAGAGTTCTTTAAGTACAACTTACTATCGGTTCCGGCAAATGTTGTCCTGACCTGAAAAAATAAAAATCTAGAACCCGATTTCAGCGCCACCTACCGGGTTTAATTGTGAATCTAAACCATACCCGGACCCACTCGAACACTAATTTATATACTTTGGATTAACTTATTAAAGTTTTAGTACGGTTCCCTAATATTTTATAGTAATAAATATAGTCTATATTAATCTGGGATAATGTAGCATTCTAATAGTGAAATAATTTTTGAAATCAGTTCAGTAGTTTTTGAGTTTATTCATTAAAAACATACAAAAATACAAATCTTTCCTCTTTATAATACTAGTATAGCTTCGTAATAGCTTACGAAGTAGTGGCCACTACTACTAAATATAAAATTTGAAACATCGCTATTACAAATAACTGAGATAAATTGTTCCCGAAATATCAAGAATTTTCCAAAAGCAACCGATGACAATTCGAGTACTCCGACACAGAAATAACTGCACATTTCTCAGAAAACGTTCTTGTGACGAGGATGACACGTCAGGAGAACTACTTCGGCGCTTGATTCAGAACTTTCATTGAAAACTATTCAGATGTTCTCAAACCTGTTGTTAAATATGTGACGTTCCAAAAACCCATCACTTTCGTCTTGCAAAGTCTCTTTAAGCAATAAATTTGCAGTTTCAAGAACATAATATTGTCGTTGGTGTATCACAGTTGTCTTTATTAGACACATTTTAGTCCTTGACTCGAATTTTTACATCCGAGAAAAAATACCTACCCTAAATTATTTTGTCCCTAAAAGTTTTTGAGGAAAAATATACTCCACTCACTAGACCCTCTTTTTCACCTTCCACAAAAACTCTTTTTCCCAAATGTGTGTGTAATTGATTTTTTTCAAAACGAAGTATGTTTATGTAAGCCACATTATGTTGTATGTTTATTATTGTACGAAAAACACATCAGCTTTAATCTTTTTTTAATGTATGATATTGTTTTTTAAATTCAACAAATAACCTAGGTACTAACAGCCCTAATACACTGAATACCTAAATAAAGAGTGGGTGGCTGCTTACGAGTGTTTATCGAGATCATCCATCGGTGCGCGTGCGCACTGTCCAGTTTCGTTCATGAATGGAGCTCATGGCAGATGGTATTTTAAGGCGCAGACAACGTAAACACATAAATAATTATTGGTTTCTCATTTAAAAAATAAGAAATCAAACATAGAAGTAGTCCAAACTTCTACTAGTAACTAAAAAGAGAGCAGAGCAAGAGACAACATTTATTTGAAGCGACAACAACGTACCAATTTTATGTTTTTGGTTTTATAGCGGGTAGTTTAAACATTATTAGACAAAATATCCTACATATTAAAGCTTCTTTCCTCTTAATATTTTCTTAAGTTTTCGCGACTTGTATACATAATAAAAGTACGTTTTAACGGTTTTTAAGCGCGGTAATTTTATTTGATTTTGGTTTTTCCGACGTTTCTTTCCTCTTTATCAGTTACCAGAATCGTCTTAAATGTTTTATCAAATAAAGAATTGAATCTATTTCGTCCCGGTTGCATTTTAAGCTTTGATCTTGAAGTCTGTGGTACATTTTTATATGTAACTGCACACAGTCACTTGATGTCTATGCAACTTATAAAAAATGTAGTATAACAGTTAAATATAATAGAACATAGAAAAAAATAGAAGCTTTAATTCTTTTAATCTCTTTAATTTAAATACAATAGATAATATTATTAAAATATTAATATACTTTAGTTACACAATACTTAACTCACAATAAAAATAAAACAACTCAGCTAACTAACGCTTATTTGACATATTTCTAAATTTTAGAATATAATTATAAATTTAATTTTAGTATTTAAGTTATTTTGTATACAACTATGTGATAGATTGTTAGAACGTACTGTGCATCTACAATTGGATAACATCTGTATAAACTATATTCTTGCAAATAAAGATATTCATTGATTACTTAAACATAGTTACCTACTTTAGAAAACAAGTTATCAGTCAGTTTAAAATTAACTAAAACGTACAAAGGTGTATTTATACAATGAAAATCAAACTTGAACTAAAACACACCTAGTTCTACCAGACTAGTTACCGGGCAGAAGTGTTTATACGAAGTTGAATTGGTTTTATTATACTTTAACTTTGCATGTAACTTGTTATAAGAGTTGGTATATATATTTTGTGAATTTTCCCCCCAATAATATTAGATATAAATTAAATTTATAGCATGACCTGTTTACGGCGTTTTATGGGTTGCATACCCTTAAGCGTTTGATCGAAGAATTCAGATACAGTTGGGAATACATTTATGGTCTTGGAAAATTTTCCATCACGCATAAGTAATGACGTTCGTGTTTATTTTTATTATAAATTTAACGTCTATTGATTTCGTTTATATTTTGAAATTCTATTAGTTATTTCCTGTTGCTATCAAATAACATTGAGATATAACCAAGAGCGAAACAATATCAAACAGGGTCACAAGATTTTGGTGTTCTGAGTTCCTTAAATTTTCGTAATGAGGGTTTTAGAAACGTACCAAAATAAATAAAAAAAACCCATTAACACGTCCATGCTCATACACATCTTTCACGATATTGGCAAGGCACTAGTCACACAAGACACGGGCATTGTGCCCGGACTAATTGCCGCCCTGTAATGTATAATGGTAATCGTTGCCAGAAATCTGCTGACGTAGGGAAACGTGACGTCCACGCGTGGGATGCGGAATCGGAAAGCCGCAACGTCCGTTTACAAAGACTTTTATTATTTGGGATACATTATTATGATATAATTCGCTGAAATTGAACAAGAGGAGTGTTTTGATTCTTGGTATAATAAAGTGATTAAGATGTCGCAGATATTTCCAAGAATTTAAATGATGGATACCAAGACACTTAAGCCGTCTATTTATTAGCGAGCCGTAACTGTAACTGTTGCACGTTCTGTTGCCGAAAATAAGATACGAACTGTTACAACCATGTTTTAGTATGCATTTATTGCCGAGTCGACAACTCAATGACGTCAATCGTCAAAATGTCGATCAGCAATAAATGCCTATATAGGTAAATACTAAATATTTTCAACACTGAGTCGAGTCTTCTGGTAATTAGTCAAAGCCTTCCAGCTATGGACCTAGTTTCTGCCTATCGGCTGGATTGTTCCAACTATAATACCATGAATCGGGTTGGTAGACCTTTGGGTCCCGTTAGTCTGAGGCTCCAATAATAATATTATAATAAAATAATAGCCCGTGCAAAAAATTTGTTTTTTTTTTAACGACTAAGTGCTTAATTCTAACAGAACATGTTACGAGTCTATGGCTAGTGACAAGTGCTGCGCTTGCAGCGAGCCGATGACTGTCAGCTTCTGCTGTTATAAATATATCAAAACCAGTTATAGTGATTTTCATTAAACATTTATAATGTCTACTGGTTTGTTTCTAAATTTAAAATAAGACGTAGGTCGTATCTTTCTCTGCATTTGCAATATAACCATTGAGAAAAGCATCTGTTACATATTTACCTACGCATTAAAAGGGAGTGATACCTCGTCCGCCACTAGAAAGAACCTTATTATTGTATCTGTTTGTTTGATGATTCTTGGATTGAAATCGAGGCCATGATCGAGAAGTAGAGGGGACTTTTGAAGTCCCCAGAAGCTGGGGTGGAGACTGTGGAAGCCATTCGTCCCCACCTATCCAGATGGGTCTCACGGAAACACGGGACCCTAACATACAGAATGATGCAGATACTTGTCGGGCACGGGTGCTTCTGCAAGCACCTACATCGTATTGTAGGGCATTACGCGGGACTCAGGTAGATTTAGTGGGTAGTGTGTCGACCTACTCTTTCACCGGAGGAGAATCGGTTAAGTAGAAGAGTCTCCTACACGTATACGAGCAGGCGGTATTAGGCGATGTTTTTGGTCTTCACACGTATTCACGACCCGTGTGTGTGTCGTAAGAAAAGATATTCTCCCTACGTTAACAAAAAAAAAACGTTGGTCAGCAAGTTGTGAACTGGCCTGGTTACATAATCCAGATTAGATGCCTCAATATAGGTCTACTTAGATTTAAACCTCCTAAACGCCTAAGGAAAGGATACTAAGAAATCCACAAACTGAAAAAGTCGATAATTATTCAAAGTGCAATTATATTTATAGCCAAATTCCAGAAAAAAACCCAAGTGAATCAAATCGACTCATATCAAAGTAGAAAAAATATTTCAGTGAAATATTTTTGAAAATGCTTCTCCTATTTATCTCCTATTAATCCTAACACATTAATATCACGAGAATCGTGATGTATACAAATGATTTACGTATAAACACTTGATATTTTGTTAAAATCATTATTTCAAATAAACATATCATTGAATCCTAACTTAACAACTGCCAAAACACAGATCTGAGAATTTGCTAGCCGGATCTAATACAATAAATATTTATAACATTCCTACACATGTTATTTCAATGTTATTGCACATAAAAATTGACTAGTTAATGGTGTACGGTAAACCTTCCAGAAAGATTTCTAGCCTATATTTTTCTAATATTTATCCGTGTACGCACAGTCATATAACGCTCCATTAAATTATAATAAAGAAATCAGGTAAGTGCAGTGTAGTTCACGCACAGCGATAGTTCTGTTTTGATAATGTCTATTGTTTTTGTTCTTGGTTTGGGATCCCTAAAGAAGCGTTAGAAAATTCTCTATATCTCAAAAAGTGTACAAGCGTATTTTATTTGAAAGTATTTTTCAAAATTCTGACGTTTTCATTTTTTGCAAAATTTTCTATCTACCAAAAAGCGCAAAAACGTTTTTATGATTTTAAAGATTTATCTTACGATTCCCGAGGTGCTTGTGTACCAGATGTTTTTCTTCCCTCAGTTAAATGTATTATGATCACCCCTAATTATTATGACTTTTTTATTGCATGAGCTCAGCAGACAGGCAGACGGGCCACCTGATGGAAAGCGGTTACCATCGCCTAAGGATATTTGTAACGCTATAGGTGCTACCAATGTGCTGCCGCTCTCTAAAGGGACACTAAAACATGGCCATCAATGTCGGAACATAACTCAAGGTTGTCAAGGCGGCATAGTCTAGGGGTGGCCATCCAGACGGGCAAATGCCCTGCCACCTGACTATGGGTTCTTTTGTCGGACTTTTGCAACAGGCAAACGTATGGCCACATGAAATTTTATTCTTTCTCCGTTCTTATATGCATAAAAGACTTAATAAAAAGAAGTTTCCCAACTCGACGTATAAATATTGTTGCTTGTTTTTAATGTCATTACACCATTTATATAAATAAAATACTCCCTACCATTTTTTATCCATATCAATCATTTAGTATTTTTTTGTGGTACCGAGTTATTCATAGCCAGATGGACGGGCAGATATAACAAGTTTGGAACAAAATATTATTATCTCTTACATGTATCTTCATATGTGTATGTAGTTTTTATTTTTTTATCTCTTGCAATCGGAAAACAACGTTTTGTTTTTAAATTAAAATACTAAGCAAAATATTTTTGTATGTTTTTTTTTCATTAATGTATACTGTATATCAGAATAGAATAATCATGTAAAATCGCGAAATCCGAAGTTTAAAAAACTGGTTCTAACTCTTGCAAGGTTTGACCTGAACAAATGAAATAAACACTGCAATTTGAATAAAAGCTCGTAAAAAATCAACACAAATATTAATATGAACTTATAGACGTAGTTAAAGAGAACCAAAGTTTACAAAAATACAAAATTTTGAATATATTTTTTCGGAACTGGCGAGCGGTGCGGAGTCGTGCAAAACACATTTTTTATATTATGACATGAATGGCAGACGCGACCTGCGACATCCGGCGTCATGCATTGGATCGCGAAATCGCGTACGAACCCGAATATCATAAATCACCCGACAGATGAATAATGTCTGCTATACAGACACTGATTGTTTGGTATTGAGTTTCTTTGTTAAAACGATAACAACAAGAACAACAATTGTGAAAATAGTTGTTTTCATCTAGCGAGCTATGGGCTTTACACAAATACAATACAAATACAAAATCTTTATTACATAGCCAACAACAACATTATTGTGTTACATACAAGTAATAAAGATTTTGTATTTTACAAATGTACATCCAGGGGCCGCTGCTATATATCCGGCTCGACGGATTATGGTACAAATTGGGCGGACCGTATCACTGGTGTTGCAAACTGTAAGAGAGTCGCCTACTCTGGTATTGCCACATTTTATGCAAAACTGGTAATTTACTTATTTATTTTTAGTCAAAGGCCGACAAACAGGCGAACGGCCCGTTAGAAAGTGGTCACCGTCGCCTATGAACATTATGTAACTACATGGGCGTTGCCAACGCTTTGCCGGTCTTGCAGAGATTTTATAACGCCCTTCTTAAATGGCCCTATGTCATAGCGTAGAAGAAAAACCTCTGCGCAAAGTTTTCTCCAAGTCATTATTTTACGAGAAATAAAGGTGCTAGAGAAACGCTGCGTAGTTGACCGTGGTAAAAGGAAATGTGAACATCCCGCTGGTGGTGAGCGATTCATTGGTGAAAATGTAACGTTGGTACAAGATCAAATAATTCCTCGAAACACTCTCCGTTGTAAAGACGGTAGAAAACGCAGAGAGAGATAATAATTTATAGCAGAGACATAATTAAATATCTAGCAGTGCTCAAGTGTAGTTAATTTAGCGTGTTTTGTGATGTCGGTTCTTAATAATAAAATAATGATTACAATAACATCTGGAATATACTTTATTCATTTCATTAAAAACCGTCTACATTAAAGAAGTATAAAGCAACGAAATTTCATTACCTCCCGACTGTAAAATGCGGAGGATTTCAATTATCTCAGTGCTTTTAATATTAAAAAGCAAATGTAGGCATCCAACCGCATACAGAGGATGCGGTTGGAAAATGAAACTCAGGACCGACCCAAGCCAAGAGCATGTTTGACACCTGTACCTAAAAGGTTTGTTACCCTTTATACACGTTTATTTCTGTGTATAAATACATTTTTATATTTCATATTTAAAGCTACGTTTTGACAGTTATTTGGTTTCTAATTATCTCATATTTGTCTTGTTGTTTGTTTTCTTAAGTTTTAACTTACACCACGGGATTAATGTATTGAAAATAATGAAATCCACTACAATTATAAAAAATATCAACATATTAAAAATATATCTTAGAATTACAATCTGGACATAACAATGGATGAAAGCGTATTCGTCTCCTTTATATGTGTTTAATTTTCAGTTAAAATTAATAATACTTCCATTATATTTTCTTAAGTTTTCGCGACTTTTATACATAATAAAACTACGTTTTATTATGTATGCCACGCTTAAAACCGTTGAAACGTAGTTTTATTAAATACTTCCATTGTCAACAATGACTTCTTATGTTTAATTTTTTTACTAAGCATTAATTTTCCCGACTCATTTTTTCTCCCCAATCTAATCGCAAGCTGCTTCCAGGGGCCAATTCTATTTATTTATGACTCATAAATTATAAGCAGGAGTACGATCCTCTTAAATAAAATATTAAAATATTCAAGACGCGTCCATTACTGTCTTGAAATAATAATTTGATCTAATACTAGGAAAGTTTAAAAAGCTTTTTTCAACATAGTAAGAGGAAAATAAGGACAATGCTATGAAACTTGTTTATTAAAATGTGAAACGTGACTTTTTCATACGGCCTTTAAAAGTAGCATTGTTCAGATATTGTTGCGTGAATTTGTGAAATGAAGTTATTAGTCGCCTAACCGTGGGGTCTCATCTGGGATGATGTTATAGGTAAAGGCCGTTTCTCGCAAATATGGCAGTGGGTATAATGCATTATTTGTTATGCGTATTATTATTAACTGTGAATGACGTTATCTTTGACAAGTAACGTATGTATATACACTAATGTGGCTATTCGATAACGGCGTTATTTTTAACGCTTTAGATAAGACGCATTCGGCTAGAGTCAACAGCTTTAACATTATCGCAGGTGTGGCCCCAGCATAACGAAAATATTTCACGATCTCATCTATTTTTTTTTATTGCACGAGTTCCCAGAAAACTGGCAGACGGCCCACCTGATAATGTAAAGCGGTTACCTTCGCATGGACATTTGTAACACTAAAGGTGCTACCAATGTGCTGCCGGACTCGTAGATGGGACTGGAATCTGGCCACTGATGCCGGAACACAACTCAAGGTTGTTATATGTACTCTAGACCAGGACTGATAGTCATCCAGATGGTTAAATACCTCTCTCTCTGCCTTTTACAATAGGCCGCCTGGACGCAGGAAATTATATTATTTCTCCGTTCCTGCACGGGTAGCTCCGTTATCTTGCTCCGAATTACTGTTTATAATTCAACAATACGTGATATTTTACGGTGTTATTCATATCGATTTAGAGTAAATTTGTAGGCTTCTTTAAGAACCTTAAAGTTTCTTATATAAGTTTCTTAAAGAACCAACAAAATTACTCTAATTTAATATGAATAAGACCATTAGAGTATTGTAATGTCATCTGGAGTCTTTGTTCTCAGGTTTCTTCGGAAAGAATGACCGTGTATCATAATGCTTTCTATATCATCTCAGGTCTTCGGACAATAAATACTATATTATAAACCTACTGTTACATCACCGTCTGAGACCTATTATTTACATTTACAAGCATTTACGCATGTTTTTCGTTAGGAAATACTAATTCATTTCGTATTAGCTAGTGGGAGGACATATTAAAGTACTATTTTTTGATACTCGCAGCATGAGATCAGCTTTCCTTCCTTTCCTCTGCTTTTACTTCTTCACTACGCTCTGTTTTCAGCATCCACGTGCTATCATTGGCACGTCAGGCATCTTTCAAGATGTCAACTCAGAATTTCTTGGGTGTACACTTTCTATCGGGGCTCGCATGAATAGCCGGTATACGTAAAACACGACGAACATATTATCACGCCTGTTTTCTATGGAGGTAGACAGAGACGATGAATCTTTACTTGAGACCATCCTGACAAACACCTTTCGCTGCATTTACTTTCATTATTCTCTTCATACATGCAAGTTTATTTGAAGCGCTGTTTACCTGATCTTTCTTCGTGACGATTCCTTATCTCATAAAAGTACGTTTTAACGGTTTTAAGCGGGGTATTTCATTTGATTTTTATCTCGATGTTTCGGCCACTTTTCAGTAGCCGTGATCATAGAAGACAAAAATGTCCCATAGAGTAAATAATAACCATAAACGAAAATTAAAATTATATAATAACAAATAAAAAGTTGGGGGTAGGCTAAATAAAACCTTTAACATTATTCATTGCCTTTGACATTTTTGTTTTCCGTCATCACGGCTACTGAAAAGTGGCCGATAAGTCGGAATAAAGATCAAATAAAATGCAGCACTTAAAACCCTTAAAACGTAGTTTTAATTATGTGACGCTTTATGATCTTTTATCAAACGTTTTTAACGTTATAACAACAATGTTATAAAATATTTTAATGTGAAATTCCTCTCACGATTGTACCACGGAGAAATAGAAAGCAACAAAGATAAATGAACTCGCCCTAACGCGCTAACTTCACTCGAGTAAATTGCGAAGTTAATCGTGAAAAGTAAATGAATTGCTGGCCAGCGATTGTCGATTTTATATCGTGAGGCCGCACGGGAAATGAGAATATCTCGTAACTCGCCCTTTGAGATTATCTACCTCTTTGTGGGCTATGATTGGATTTCAACTTCTTCATTAAAAGCATTGGTTTGTAACATAGACTTTTCAAATTAGTATTTAGTTTTCGGCACGGATTTTGAGTGGTCGATATAATATTAATAGGGATCGCTTTTCGCATTAAGTGTAGCCAATGTGCCGCGTTTGAACTTATCGATAATATCATGTTGGCATCGTAAAATATATGGCAGCTAACAGTGTATTTATAAGAGATTGCATGAAACTAGAGTTGTAGTAATTACTCATAATATATAATAAAATTATACTATATATAGCCTAATTTAAAAATAATAACAAATAGTAAATGGGTTCCAAATCACTGTCAGTTGGGAACGTTACCGAAACGCTGGTATAAAATAGCGATTGTTGTATTGGGAACGGCATACGATCGCGATCATAGAGTACATTAATATAATAGGAGAATCCCGATCTATGCAAATGTAAAGATCAAAATAAAGCGTGAAGTCGATGATTGAAATTGCATTTAGAGGTGGAAGATGAATTAAAGTGTTGATATTGTGCATTGTATTTTTTTGAAGCTCATCTTTTTAATATTTTCTTAAATCACAGCTCATCTTTTTGTTTTACTCGAAAGATTTCAGATTCGAAATTTAACGCACAAGTCATAGTCACCGCTCAAGAATTGTGACGGGTATTATAGCAGACTGTTCTTAGTATTGTAAATATCGTCTATTACCTATATAAGGCGAAGAATGGAACATCGGGGGTTTTAGTATGTATTCCAGATTTTTTTGATTTTTTTTATTGCAGGAGTTCAGCAGACAGGCAGACGGCCCACTCAACGGAAAGCGGTTACCAACGCCTATGGACATTTGCAACACCAAAGGTGCTACAAATGCGCTGCTGCTCTCTTAAGGGAGACTGGAACCTGGTCACTAATGCCGGAACACAACTCAAGGTTGTTATGGCGGCATACTCTAGACCAGGGGTGGTCGCCATCCAGTCGGACAAATGCCCTACCACCTGGCTGTGGGTTGTTTTGTCGCCTCTTACGACAGGCCGCCCGGCCGCAGGAAATTGTATTCTTTCTCAGTTCCTGCACAGATATAAGATTCGGGCAGTCATAGCATTTCTTCGGAAGTGTTATTACCACCTACGCGAATCCTACACCTATCCGCATATTTTCCTCGCATTGGGCACTCTTCAAGCCAATTTTCCATTGTCGGAAAAAGTTTATAATAAAAAAACGCATTTCGTGAAGAACGATCCAGAAAAGTTATTTTATAGGAACCGATAAAGCTTCAGATGAACCTAAATACATCTCTGAAGTATTAAAATAGCTAGTTTCGTAAATTCGTGTAGGAACGCAGAAAGAATACAATTTCCTGCGGCCGGGCGACAAAACAATACTCAGCCAGGAGGTAGGGTACTTGCCCGCTTGGATAGCTACCACCCTTGGTCTAGAGTGTGTGGCCATAAGAGTTTTGAATTGTGTTCCGGATTAGTGGCTAGTAGAGAGGCGCAAAAAAAACGGTTTTTTTTGAGTCGCGTGTGAAGAAATGTTAGTATTTGATGTTTTAAGAACTGCCTCCAAAGGACAGCTCAAAAATATTTTAAGGAGAGTTAGGCAATCGCTCGGCCTGCGTTTGCCTACGAAAGCGCTGACCACGCAGCGCTTGGTCATCGTTTAGGCTAATAATATTAATTTAGACTAAAGTAGTTTGTGAGATATTAATTGTAATCAATTTAGTCTTGTAAGAACTGTCGAGCAATAAAGTTGTCTAAATAAATTGTTTTTTTATAAACAATTTCCGTGCCCTACTTACCTGGAGTCGCTCCAAATTTTTTAAGATTTCAAAAATCTTAAGAAAACTGATTTTTTCTTATTCATTTTTTTCTCGTTACGGTATAATTTTATAGACCAAAAAATAATACGTTTCTGAAAGTTTCAGTACAATTTTTGAATTTTAAAACATCAAAAAATAAAATGTTTTCACACAAGTCTCATAAAAAAACGGTTTTTTTGCGCCACCCAAGTGGCCTGGTCGCAGCTTTCCTTTAGAGAGGGGCAGCCCATTGGTAACCTTTGATGTTACGAATGTCCATAGGCGATGGTAACAGCTTCTCATCAGGTGGGCCGTCTGCCTGTCTGCTGAACTCAAGCAATAAATCTCAAAATAACTTGAAAACTTTTTAATAAATAATAAAACTACGTTTTAACGGTTTTAAGCGCGGTAATTTAATTTGATTTTGGTTTTTTCGACGTTTCGGCCACTTTTCAGTGGCCGTGATCATAAATAAAACTTTAACAATACTCGTTGACACTTGACATCTTTGTCTTCCGTGATCACGGCCACTGAAAAGTGGCCGAAACGTCGAAAAAACCAAAATCAAATAAAATTACCGCGCTTAAAACCGTTAAAACGTAGTTTTATTATGTATACAAGTCGCGAAAACTTTTGAAAACTTTTGTCATGTATATATAATACACGTGTTAATTTCAAAAGTGATTCTCCAGAAGTGGCCATTTTAAGACCCTAAAGGCAATTATCGTAAAGAATGACGTCCTCGCAGTTAACAGCTGAATTAATACAATTAATTTTTATTCATAACCATTCTATCGAGTTGTGCGACCGAGGGAATTTATTAAAGAGGTCGTTCGTTACTAACATTTACTGTGATTTGAGGCCAAATTGTGTTTCAAAGTCAATTTCGATGGTAATCGCGCGCCCTCTGGCATCCCAGGCTTAGGCGTTTAATTATTCTTAGGCAAAGAGCTGCGCAGGCTCTTAATGTCTCACTTTGTATTAGAATATGAAACGTTGTATTGGTTAGGTATTTAAAGTGCTGTGTGAATGCCGGTTTTTTTATTATTGCAGGAGATCAGTAGACAGGCAAACGGCCCACTTGATGGAAAGCGGTTACCATCGCCTATGGACATTTGCAACAGCAAAGTTGCTACAAATGCGCTGCTGCTCTCTCAAGGAAAACTGGAACCTGGTCACTAATAACGGAACACAAGTCAAGGTTGTTATGCCGACATACTTTAGACCATATATAATATGGTTTATATAATAGAATAGTAGGCCCGGCAAATATTGTACTACCCTGAAAAATGAAAGTCTAGGACCCGACTGCAGCGCTACCGGTTACCATTGTGAATGTATGGAAAGTAGAATATATTGTTCAAAAACAACCCTTTCCTTTGGTTTGCAGTTTGACATTCCTTCACAGAAATTGGACAAGCTTCACTTTAATGTAAAAAATACACTGAGTTTATTTTTCAAAAATCTAATAGTAACACTAGTTTTCTTCAAAATCGGCCTCGAGATTCCTTGGAGTGTTTTTTGCTGTTTCGTATGGTTTAGGATTTGGCCCTAAAGGCTCCTTGAATAATTCATCCAGTATAAGAATCTTTACACACTTGTAGTGGACTACTTACAAACTAATAGATGGCGCTGTACAATAATTGAGCTGGCAAACGTTTCGCGAAACATACAAATAATATAATTATACAAATTTTCAACAATAATAGATTCCCTCCATCAAAAACTACATTACGTCGCTCTCGCGTAAGTATTTCGATCTCGCGCCGCACCATCGAAATCCGCTCGTCGTGTCCGCGTCCGATTATAAGCCTTGTCGAAAGGCTCTTGTGCGACGACCGCGTAACGTCCTGACGGACAGAGTCGACGTTATTACGAAACGGCTGGTCCGGATCAGTCCGCCCACGGTTAGAACAGTAGGCTGATAGGCACCGACAGACAGACACAGACGGCGGCGTCTCAGACGCCGCCAATCAAGATCTCTCCACGTCCCCGCGAGGGACGCTAGGAGACATAGCTCACCCCACAGGATAGACTAGGCGTGTTGCTGGGAAGTTTCTTTCGCCGTTTCTTCTCTCCCAGCCATAACACGTTGCGAAACGGCAGTAAGATAGCGTAGGCCACCGCGAACCACCGATCCCGGCCCGCCGTGATCCTTCCCTTCGGGCTTTATATTACCCGTCGCCCGTTCTCAATTAGTATTTTGTGTCGCCCTATGGTGGGCATCATTAAATTCATTCCCCATTCATGGCAACAGTCCAGCCGAGGTAAAACTCCTTAGGGAGCTCCCTCGAGCAAGTTGCCCCCCCGGGCTCGAGCGCCTTCGCTACGCGAAGGCACTCGCCCCAAAGACCCCGGTAAAGTTGTAAGGTCTTCGGACCAACAACAAAAAGGCAAATCCAATAAAAAAAAAAACAATAATAGAGGGACCATGCCTGCGAGGAACAGCAATTGCTTCGCTGGACATCTACCTTTGAGATGGAGGAGCATTCGATCTTGCTCCCCACCCTATTTGATTTGGGGCACCCCCTTCATACTATAAAACAAAGTGGCTCTTCGCGCCTATCTGCCTTTTTAGCCGCTAACTCTTCCAAACCAGGCAATGGATTTTTAAGCTATTTTTGCCAACTGTTAAATAATTTTTATCTGAAGGTTTATGTATATTGTTACGAGTTGCAGGACTCTAATTAAAATGCCGTTGGAATTATTATAGAGTTTATTAGAACTACAAACACGTATAACACTGGTACAAATATAACCGAACACAACAAGTCCAAACGTAATGCAGAAGATCGTAATTCAATAACACGCGCAAAGTCCGTCACTAAATAGATTACCGAATGTACACAAGTCTTGTTTCGCTTAGCTTCGTTATCGATTGACTGCCTCGTCCCTCAATCGAGGCATTGCTTTATACCGCACAGATGCAATATGTCTGCCCGGCCGCGTGGACCGAATTTCCTAGAATCAGTTTGTACTTTAAATCCGACACACGTTCTGTTAAACAATATGATCAATGCATGAACGTGTTTCTATGCGGATGCAGATATTAGATATTAATACTAAATAATAGATGTCGCTGTTAGAACTACCGATAAGACTAGATTTGTCTATAGCATAAAATATGGCCATTCTTATAAACGTGTAAATATAATATTTAATAATGATTAGATTACAGGTGTGTACATAACGTAAACGATATTTTTGTATAGGTACATAATTTAAGAAAAATTAAGAACTATTAAGAAAGCAATATATGTACTACAAGAGTACAATAACTCGTCGTCTTATTTTGTACTCCCCTCTCCGGCGGTCGAGTCTCACTGCCGCAAGGAGCCACGGCGTTCGCCCGTGGTGCGTCTCCTTTTTTTAACTAGAGGAAATCCGTTTAAGGGTATCCACCGCGGGGAAAACACGATGGGAAGTGTGTGGTTCGCCACGTTAGGGTGTCATTAGCATCACAGGCAAGAAATACTATTCCACGGCACGGTCGGGTGAATATTTCGGACTAGCATTGCCCGCCATTTCGTTCACAGGATTTATATTAATATCTTCTGAACTCTATACAATACTGCAATGAAACACGTGATACTTTGAAAAATAAAATAAAATTGTTGCTTTAATCCATAACATTCTTCGAGATAATTTCAAACTTAATTATAACTAATTTGACTGATAATTAGTCTCTATTAAGCTTCAGACAGACAATAACGCTAAAAATAGCCAATTATAATTAAGCATCGTATTAATAACTTAATTAACCTTGTTCTTAAGCCGATGTTGGATAGTTCAAATTATGTCTTTCAATTTGGATCAACAATCAAATCAATAATTCATATTAAATACTGACATTATCGTCCCAATAGTAGGTTTGACTGATTTCAATATTCTGATAAGTCTAATCTACTCCAATCTATCCTTATGAATATTATTATAACCGAACATTCGCGAAATAAATGTTTAAAATTTTTGGTAGCTTTTCAATATTCATTTCGGCTATTACCAATTCTGTTGATGGTAATACCAATTTTTTTCTACTACTGTTCTGCATACAATATCGAGAAAATATTGTGGATTTAGTAGAATACGAATTTTTGACACTATCGCAATGGGATTGTACTTTGAATATTTTAGGAACGCCAAGATATTGAAATAACAGAATTGGACTTCTGAGTTGAAGAGCGACTTTTGCACAAGTTTAATTAAAACGAGGCTAAAGGTGCTGATACACATGCTCGTAATAAAGCATATTCCGCAGCTGTTCATTTGCTAGCACTAAACATGCTAGTTTTAAGTATACTCTTTAAGTGTATAATAATCCCCATGCTCATAAGCAAACCAGTTCAAACGCGCTCGAAGCACGTCCCCTTCCATCTGTGTGTCCGGTTGCTCGATTAAATTTAGGAAAATTCCTCCACATGCACCAAAATTTTCACTAAAATGATACTAATTCAGAAAATTTCCCCTTATATATCATTGGATGAAAAAATTGTACAAGTGCGTGTCAGACCACACACATTGAAGGATTATGTAGAGGTGACAAACTTTTGTTATTTTTAACCGACTTCATAGAAATTAGAAGGTTCTTAATTCTTCATGTAAATTAAAATTGAATTAATACCAAAAGTAACATGTAATCAATGCCATTACAATTATTGTATACAGACATGTTTGGATTTAAATTTTATTAGCAATTTAACGCTAGGTCAAACATTTTATGGCATTTTGAGTAAGGCTGTAAAGGGTTAAAGCACTCCCCAATTTCCGTCCCCAAAAGTCCCCGACGCAAAATAATCACCCTAAATGGCCAAAAAACCTTCTCAGATCTAGAGCCCCTGAATACACATTACTTGCATTTACGCCACTAAGTAGCAATTGTTCAAAAATGGCATGCTACCGCGCTAGAAGTGAAAATGTTTTCAGTTTCGTGACGAGTTACGAGAGGCGTAGAGTTTTAAACTCCCTACCTTTCTTAAAAATATTAGATTTGTAGGAAATCGAGAGCTTATCCCAATTGTTATGCATGAAATAGATAAAACTCGTATACAACAAAATAGTCAAACCGTACCGCGACGCAATACGACTGTAGTGTCATCTAGTGACAAAATATAAGTTCTAACATTTACTCCCATATAATAGGTATACGTACGTGGTTTATCGGTTCGGTGTTATTCGTACATTAATATATTATGCGATTATTGTATGATTTTTTTAAAGTTATTTTAAGTGATATACTATTGTATAGTATTTTGAAATATAATAAAGTCATAATTATATAATGTATTCATGACATTGTATAATTTAATACGACATAAATTAATATATTTATATAAAGGAAAGAAATAAAAAAGTAGGAATTAGGTGAGTATACGGGGTGAATTTTTGAAATGGGCCTACATGACCAAATCCTAAACTATTCCAAATAGCGAAACATACTCAAAGAAGTCTCGAGGCCGATTTATATGAAAACTAACGTAGTACTATCAGATTTTAGAAAAATCAATTACTCTAGTCAGGAATCGAATTACCTGATTTAAAAAAAGAAAAAAACTAACACTGTGTATTATTAACACCAATCTAATGATGTAGCTTGTAACGATCACATTCAAACACAATAGTTTTTATTCAAGATTAGTTTCACTGGAAAACACTTTTTGAAGGTCGTATTTATAAGTCCATCCAAGATCCATTTCTGTGAAAGAATATCAAACCTCAAACTAAGGGAAAGGGCTAATTTTTAATAGGATACTAGCTGTACCTGGCAAACGTTGTCCTGCCTTTAAAAAATAAAAATCTAAAACCCGATTCCAACCCCATCTACCGGGACTAAATGTTAATCTAAACAGTTCTCAAATCTACTTGAACAAACAAAAAATTTCATCAAAATCAGGCTCACCGTTTAGGAGGAGTATCGCGGCGCCACCTACTTGGTTCAATCGTTAATTTACGCCATTCCGGAACAAACTTGAACACATATTTTGCAGCGCCATTTATTTGGTTCAAATTCGAATCTAAATCATCTCAGTAGAAAATTATTAAAATACTAATATTGCTATTAAAAATAGTGGTTAGTGGTAGAAGGGTGAAAATTTTGGGTTGTATGTATTTTTTAATGCCGAATCATAAAAAAATCAAAATAACAAAAATTTACAAAAAAATAATTATATAGGGATTGGTCACCCTTATCATTTAGGGGTATGAAAAATAGATGTTGGCCGACTTTCAGACCTACCCGATATGCACACAAAATTTCGTACAAATCGGTTCAGCCGTTTCGGAGGAGTTTGGTAACAACACCGCGATACGAGAATTTTATATATTAGAAAGATTAGAGAAACAGAGATCATACCCGCCATGCTTGACCAAGGAAGCATGGCTTAAATTAACGTTACCATATATATGGATGGAATGTATAAGATTATTTAGAATCTGTATTAGTAGGAAATTGAAATTCAATAACAGCACACCTACCGACTTCAGCAGGTACCCATGACCAAACCACTTATTTCAAAATTAACGAGCCGATGATTATTTTCATAGCAGTGGCCCAGACGTGCCCTTGACGTCCAAAGAAGCAGGTCATCGTATAATAAGCTCTAAGGTGACTCATCCTGATGTTTACTTCATACCACACGTTCATTCATAACAAGTCGTGTACGTACGGGAACGAAATTAAACTATTTCCTCACTTTTCCACTCGTAACAAATTTTCCTGGGAATGTTCTTTAAGAATTATATTTTGTTTTTGAGTGATGAGTTTCTTAGCTTTAAATGTTTTCCAGAATGGATTATTTTTATTATTAGTCAGAGCTGTTTTATGACCGAGTTATAAGTATATTTTTGGCGTGTCAGACTGCCTGTTTATCTATTAGAATATACGTAAATGGGGTATGAAAATAGCAGTAACAGCGATGCTCTAAAATGGCTTTTATACAATAGTTTACACTTTTTTCACTTCTGAATTGGACTATACAGATATAAAATATTAAAAAAATTAGCCGGCCCGGCAGTCGTGCCCCTGCCCTAAAAAAAATTTAATCCCGATTGCAGCGACACATATCGGGTCCAATTGTGAATCTAAACCATCCCGAGACCTACTTGAACACACACAAAAACTCTATTCAAAATCGGTCTAACGGTTTAGGAGGAGTTCAGTGACATACACTAATAGAAAAAAATTATATAGGTAGTATGAAGAGCGTAGTTGTGTTCGTTCCGATATTTCCAATCTATGAATAACCACCAAAGACATTTGAATATATCACATTAATCTAAGATAGTCATATATTATAACGCTCGAACTTCATCTGGGATAATGTTATAGTTATTGTGTCTGGCCAAATACCGTCTTATTTTTTATATATTTTTTATTGCAGGAGTTCAACAGAAAGGCAGACGGCCCACTAGTGGAAAGCAGTTACTATCGCCTATGGACATTTTCAACATGCTACAAATGTGCTGCTGCTCTCTTAAGGTAGACTGGAACCTGGTCACTAATGCCGGAACACAACTAAAGGTTGTTATGGCGGCATACTCTAGACCAAAAAGATATTAATTTAACAGACGAAGGGACAGCCGAGTTTCAATATCTTATACACTTTTTGTTATCTTCATTATTACAGTTTAGTTAAATATGAACAGTGAAGAAATTAAATTGCAAGTTGTGTTTTTTTATATGGAAGTATAGATTTGCGTTTGACCATTGTCTCACCTGATGTTGAGGCATGACGCAGTCTAGGATGGAGCACGCTTACCTAGAAGATACCTATTCACTCGTGACTTGAAGAGTTCAAGATTGTATTTGGCAGGAAAAACAGACTCCGGTACGCATCAGAAAAAATGAAGCGAAACGCTTGGTTCTGTCTGGTGGTGTTTCCACCATATGTCGGTGGCGCAAACCGGTGCGTCCGGTTGTCCGATAATAAAAAGGGGATGGATTATTCAGCTCGTGCAATTCTAAGGAGCACTCCCGGAAATGTGTTCACTATGTATCAAGCTGTGTGTATCCTATAGAATACCGACAAACCATCGACTGTTGATCTAGGCCTAGATCTGAAGCCTCTCGTCGAATAGTCAGTTATTGCCTTTCAGCTTCCTAGCTTTTTTCTCCATTGACTCGAGTGTCTCGACCTGGTTTTTGGTTCTTCTAAAATAGTCTACCTAAAGCCTCAATTCCATCTAAATCATCCTTAAAAGTTTGTTACTGTCTGTGTGTTTATGCAACAAATGATATCGTTATTAACTTCGTTTTGTTGGTTTACCGGGACATAGAAGCTACATTCGCCTGAGTAAAGTCATAAAGTTGTCAGACGCTAAGCCAAAATGGAATACACAAATTCAATTGACCTACATAACGTTCGCTATAGGGTTTACTTGAACCACTGGCACTACACGCATTAAAGGTAAAATCCACTCTAATATATAAAAATGGACTTATATTTGTTTTTTCCCTTTTCACGATATTGGACCTTAATATATATTTTTCTTATTTCGAAGCTGTCAAATAGGCAAGTTGCCCACGCAATGAAAAGTGGTTACCGATATGGATATGTTGTGTTCTGCATGGTCCATATTCTATTCCAGCTGATTTTATTTTTAATATCTTCAATGTGCAGACATGGCATTTTTAAAATTTTATAATATTACTAGCTGTTCTGGCAGACGTTGTTCTGCCCTGAAGAAATAAAATTTAGAACCCGATGCAGCGCCACCTACCGGGTCCAAATGTAAGCTATCCTATCTTTCAAGTCGGATCAAACTGCACACGGTGTGCAAATTTGATTAAAATCGGTCAAGTAGTTTAGGAGTCCATTGCGGACAAACAACGTGACACGTAATTTATATATATTAAGAAGATAGACAATAGGGATGCGGACACGTGTTACAAGAGGTAAATTATAATATTATTTATTTACATATAATTTTCACAGGCATCAAAATAATAAATATGTTATCATTTAACTTTTAAAATATCATGATGTAAATGATTTTTATTATTGTGTAAATAATAATTAAGGCCCTATATGACTCATTCTACTTGTACAAATTTATGACGTCATAAATTTATACGCTTTAGTTTGCCCTTTGACATTTTTTCAAAACAAGCTGATTCGATTCCTGGCCAGGGTAATTGATTTTTCAAAACATCTAATGTCTATTTTAGTTTTCATCAAATTCAGCCTCAGGATTCCTTTCAGTGTTTTTCGCTATTTCGTATAGTTTAGGATTTGGCCCTAAAGGCCCACTTGACAAATTCACCTGTAATAAGCATGTAATTTTAGAGAGATTTTTAAAAAAACAGTGATGTTTGTTACTGACTTTTTTTATCACAGTAGTGAGTTATTACTTTTCAAATTTGTGCTAGAATCGTCTATCTATCTTTTGAAATAGGACGTGGAAAATTGTAAAAAATATCAGAGCAGTTGAACTTAAAAATACTTTTAACAGTCTCTGAGGTAGCTGCTAATTTGGAATTATTTATACAGATAAATAAAATTGAAATGTCTGTTTGTAATGTCAAAATAACAGCTTTTTACTAAATGCATATGAAAGTATATGGTACTTAATATGAAATAATCAATTTTAAATTTTTTTGCCTGTCTGTCTGGATGTTCCGGGTAATCTCTGAAACGGCTGGACCGATTTTGATAGGATTTTCATTGGTAGATAGCTGATGCTATAAGGAGTAATTTAAACTACTTTTTTAGGGTACCGCGAAAAATAATCCAAGCGGACGTAGTCGCGGGCATATCTAGTTTGGTTATATAAATATCGGCACGAATTTTCCTTTTACTCTCTATATCCCTATATAGAGTCAGTAGATTGCGAAACTAATTCCAGTGGGCGTTGTACCGAGAACTTTTCTATATAATCCATCAAAAAGCTCTATTTGCCGTCCCTCGAGTTAATATGCTTTCAGTTCATAAAGCTGGAGCAACCACTTAAATGGGCTTATTTTGGAGTATTAACTATGTATAAGCACCTTTTGTAGATCTATGTACATGTACAGTTCGGTAATTGCTATTAAACTACAATAAACTGACTTATACACACTGTTAATAACATTTGTTCCAAGTATTGCAGTATGTTATTGTATGATTATAATATTTGCGGGTAGTTATGATTACTAATAGGATATCGAAGCGAGCATGAGTAGAGATAGAAGATCATTCTCACTTCGATTTTGGTCTGATGCACAGGTCATAGTAGCTCTTTATGGTAGCTAATTATTGAGCGCAGATCATGAGATATAATTATTTATACGGCATTCTTCATTTGGAAGTCGAATTAAACAGTTCTAGAAGTTCTACGTGTTTTGCTGTATAAATTCCCCACTAACAACACATTGACAGTCGAGATAACTCAACATTGTGTATAGTATTTCAGTGAGACTTCAGTTACGTCGGTTATCTGAACTTGTCTGGAAGAAATATGTTATAAGGGATGATAAGACTACCTACTATTCTAATCTTTATTAGCTGTAGTTAGTGTATGTAGATGTACTAATGTGCTGAACAATAAAGTATTTTCTATCGATCTATTTATCTAAACTATTCCAGATTATACTATTCGAATCTGGAAAGCAAGATCTAAAATGAACTCAGAACACAAGATCTGACTACAAAGAACTTCCCTGATTACGATAACAATACGTTGTTAAAGAGAAGCAAAGCTGACGGGGAGAAACACGAGCGAAATTCTACGTCAGAAAATGATAATATCATGCAATGAAAGATTCAACAACTTACATTTGCAATTCACTTGTGTAATTTTTATTTTGTTTGTAATAGAAAATTATTACAAACTCATAATTTTGCTATGTATATTATCGTTTTTATATATTATAAAAAAACAAAGTCGCTTTTCGCGTCTGTCTGTATATCCGCTCACTCCTCAACAGCGCAACGGATTTTTAAGCGTTTTTGACCATCAGTTAAATAATATATTTTTATTTACTGAAGGTTTATATACATAAAAAAAATTACGTAAGTAAAATATAATTACTTCCCAGGGTTAGACCCGCGGCATAACCAGGAAAACTCTGGTAATTACTAAAATAAATACTTTTTTAAGAATTTTGCATGTTATTTGTATGTGGAAAGATAACAGCGATAGAAGACACACTATAATGTACAAAAACACATTTTCATACAAATGTCTATATTTATAGAAATGGGAGTTTTTGATAAAACTGGCTCTGGCATATGTACGGATGTAGATGCTAGATGGACAGACATAGAGTAAAAGCTTTAACATAGAGTAAAAGATGCGTCTAAAGTTCTTATAAATTATAAGGACGTGCGTTCTAGTGATAATCTCTCCTCAATGACACCTGTACACACTTGTTTCTTCGTTGATTACTTCTTCTAGGTACAACGGGCTGTTGGTTTATGGAACTCGCTGCCACTTAAAATCAGACAGCCTAAATCAGTATCGTCCTTTAAAGGCATGGTTACTAATTATTTTTGTTCCTCTCAGGTCTAATAGTGCTGCTTATATTGTATATATTATATATTTTATTTCTGTATAGTGTATAAAGTAATTTATTTATTAATCTTTTAAATATCTCATATTATTCATTATCTACACTGCCACTGTCATCTATATATATAAAAATCAATTGCTGTCCGTTAGTCTCGCTAAAACTCGAGAACGGTTGGACTATTTGGCTAATTTTGGTTTTGAATTATTTGTGGAAGTCCAGGGAAGGTTTAAAAGGTGAGTAAATATGAAAAAATGCTTGGAATATAGTAAAAATAACAATTTCGCTTTCCCTTAGAAACTATTCCTACCTTTCAAATATTTGATATTCGTCCCGTCGTTCAGAAATCAAATTAAATTTAAAAGTGATTTTTTTTCATTTTTTTGGATTTGAATGTCAAACGTTTGATGTTCGTTCCGGTTAGGTTTGGACCACATTTTTTACTAAAGTTGAAACATTCTGCAACTATCATTCAGCTTTTTTATTTATTGATTTTGAGGCGGTACGAAGTTTGCCGGGTCAGCTAGTTGTTTAATATTTTCCTTACTCTAGACTCTAGGGGGTTGAATGAAAGAGATTAGGCCGCTATTTATTCAACATTAATTATAACTAGTTTTTAAGAACGTAGTTTTCATTTATGGTGACCAATAAAGGTTTTCCATTCATTCGTTTATTCAAGGACTTATTTGTGAACCGTCGTAAGACGCAGCTTAGTGCTATAGCATGATTAGAGTAAATGGAAACCGTATTTACCCATCGATCTTATTCCTTTTACATAGAAAGCGTGAAGGGAAACAATCATGTGTATTAGGGCGTGAACTGGGAACGAGTGCTCGCCTTTGCGCACCCTTTGTTCCCGTTTAAAACGTGTTTACTCCATTCACTGCTGTCACGTCTATTTACCTTTGTTTCTACCTCCGCTCAGGTAAAACACGTTAAACTGTATCCCTTGCATATTATTATAGTACGTACCTTGCGATTTTGTCAGTATTTATTCCAAGTAGTTACTAGAGATGCCAGGAATATTCGTCTTCTATTCGGTATTCGGCCAAATACTGTGTAGTTTTCGGACTAATACTGAATGAAAAATCGTGAAAGAAAGACACGTACATATTACTCAAATAAGCTTTTTTAAAAAGGTTTTCAAAGGTTTTTAGATTTTGAGATCCTGGATATCATGTAGCAGCACAGTGCTAGCCAAGATAAGTAAAACGAGCCCAAAAACGACAAGTCTATCTTGTTTAGTACAGGAGTTCCTATGGCCACCTTCCGACTCCATCATCAGATCACCTCCATGGTACCATATTATTGCATTGTCACGCGATATACATATGCGTGCAAAATTTCAGCTCAATCGGAAACCGGGAAGTTGGTCAAATTTAACTTGCAAGATTCCACCCGAACTTACATACATTGCAAGTTAAATAAAAGCTTGTAAAAATGTATAAATTTCAATCAAATGTTATTGATAGTTGAACTGGAACGTTTTAACTAGAGATGCTATGAATATTCAACATGGCCGAATACTACACAGCATTCGGCCGAATACCGAATAGGTAAAATAGTAGCCGAATACTGAGCGAAGCCGAATTTCATTTAGCTACGGAGCTCTAAAAGCCTTTCTGCATAGTGTAGCATATAGTTCAATGCTCTTTACTCAAATGTGCCTTTGCGAGCTGCCACGATAACTTCCTCGTTTGTTGTTACTATCACATGTTTTTTTTTAATTTTTTTATTGCAGTAGTTCAGCAGACAGGCAGACGGCCTACTTGATGGAAAGCGGTTACCATCGCCTATAGACATTTGCAACACCAAAGGTGCTACAAATGCGCTGCTGTTCTCTTAAGGGAGACTGAAACCTGGTCACTAATGCCGGAACACAACTCAAGGTTGTTATGGCGCCATACGCTAGACCAGGGGTGGTAGCCATCCAGCCGGGCAAATGCCCTACCACCTGGCTGTGGGTTGTTTAGTCGCCTCTTGCGACAGGCCGCCCGGCTGCAGGAAATTGTATTCTTTCTCCGTTCCTGCACGGGTAAAATGTTGCTGTTTCATTCTTCCATTCCATCCCCTGTATCTCATTCCTACAGTCTGATCTCTCCTATCCCATCCCTTTCTGTCCCACCCCCTCTATCTTACCCTAAAGGTCGGTTTTACGTTGGCATCATCTGTTAGAGCATCACGTGAAAACTACTGAACGGACTTAAATGAAACTCGACACAGAGCAAGCTCATATCCCGGGGCGTAACTTAGGATACTTTTTTATCCCGATAAAAATGTCGTTTCCATAGAATAGACGGATTAGCAAAATAGATGGCGCTGCAATTGCGTTTTTTCAATTTATTAACAAATATAGCTACGTTGTCATAAACAACATGTCTTACGTTGTATTACTTCAATTCAAGTTGGCTTCGACTCATCTATGTTTTGCTGGGCAGCTGGTTAGACTATATGGACTTTGTTTATTTGTTGTTGTAGTGAATTGAACAAGAAACAGTAAAGTTTTAGGTTTAATATATATAAAAAACTTAATTTAGTTTTTATCTAAGCAATATATATATATATATATATATATATATATATATATATATATATATATATATATTTGTGTGTGTGTGTGTATATATAAGAGCTACTACCTAGGGATTTTCAGGCGGCGTAGCCGCGGGAAAACTAACTAAACACTAATTAATAAATCTATAATATTATGAGATTAGCTAAAAATACATGAATCATGCAGTTTTTATCAGTATTTGTATTTATGTTTATAGAACTATAAAATTTTGGTGATATACAAAGACGAGCATAGTCCTTAAAAGAGTTTTCTTCCAGCAAATCCATGCGTTTAGCGAGAGGATAAAATAAGACACAGGGTTCTGCACACTAAACTTTGTTTATATAAGTTTATACTTATAATTATACTTTCAATAATTAATTTTAAGATTTGAAATACATAAACATATGCACACATACATAACTATATATAATACATAGATAAAATATATAAAATACATAACAGTCATATTTAGTCGAAAGAAGCCTAGAACAAAATCAAAACCCAATAAAAATCTATTATGCAAAAATAAATGAAATATGTCTACAATATCGAAGGTACTAGGCAGTACAATACGGTTATAAGGTACACTACAAAAATCTGTATTTTGTTAGTCGATTCTGTTATTACATAAAGGCAGAGTTGTAGGTATACAAAAGCGGTTAGAGGAAACAAGCATGGAATAACTACTGGAATTAAATTCTGTCGTATAAACCATACCAGTTTATACTTAGTGCAGCGATTTCATAAGGGAGCGTCCACTAATTATGTGAGGCGTTTAAGCGGAAGAAGGGGGTCTTGGCGAATATCACATATTTTTTGCTCAAGCACAAGCGTGCACATTGCGCAAAGAGTGATTGTTACGAATTGTCACAAGACGAGCTACTGAGCTCCTGTGCGCAAACGACAACAGCTTTGAGAGTGAAATAGAGTGACTAAATCACAACGATACAGAAGGAACAGATAATTTTACTGAAAATCACATGGACAAGCTGGTTCCAATAGTCACTTTTGAGACTATGCATGAATCTCCGTGAGCTAAACTGGAATAAAAATTCTTTTATGAATTTAAGTAGTTACCATTTAAGTATTTTTTTTATTGCAGGAGTACAGCAGACAAGCAGACGGCCCACTTGATGGAAAGCGGTTACCATCGCCTATGGACATTTGCAACACCAAAGGTGCTACAAATGCGCTGCTGTTCTTTTAAGGGAGACTGGATATACTGTTAACGACGACCTATTTGGTCACCGCCTTTTTGTATTTTTTTTTCGCCGCATTTGTCACTATGTAATGTGACAAACAAAGTCTACGATCGATCGCTGAACGCGTCGCTGCTTCCGCGAAAATCTCGCTCGTCGTGCCGCATTCTACACTCGCTTATAATAACCCGCATGCTGGAAGGTACCTGCTGTGGCGTACCAGCTGATCCACTCGTCGGAGGAACCGCAAGATGTGAAGAAAAGATTATGAGGAAGACGTACCTGCCTCTGCGAAACCTGCATCGTTCGTAGCGTATCTGGTGTGGCGGCTTATTCTGTAAGTCCTTTCCTTCTCTCTTATCCCCGCATTTCCTGTCCGCTCCCAAATTTTTTTTGGCCTTCGAGTCCCACGTTCATGTTCTGGTCTTATAGCCGCATGCTCACTATCTTGCCCGCATTTATTTCTCAATTCTTTCATACTTCATAATCGCATTTTGTGATATTTCGCAATCTCATGCAAAGATAATAATTTTATTTTCTATTGTTTGTCCATTTTATCCCGACTCGCATTTGTTTTTTTAATTCGTTTCGTATATGTTTGGAATTCTTGACTCAAATTTCAATGTGATTTTTTAGGATAAATCCAATGCATTGACACTAGAAACACACATTTTTAAAAATCTCACGTGATACCGAGAGAACGGAGAGGGTGTTGAGCCAAATCTCACGATATCTTACCCAGGGGAAAGGGGGGTCGCAAACTCGCCAAAACCACCTCACGAAGTTAGTGGAAGCTCCGTAATTGTGTAAAAATAGGAATGTGGACACATGTTACAATAAATCATAATATTTAAAAAGAAAGTGTGTGTGCGCAGTTCAAACACAAGTGTGACAAAGGGTGGGAGGATTCTAAATTTTGTGACGTCACATTTCATATATTATATCTTTATAATATATTTAAGCTTTAAAATAGGAAATTTGAAGTATTGATGAAAAACTTCCAAACATTTCCAACTCTGTGTGTGTGTGTGTGCATAGTGTTTAGATGATTAAATATAATATATGTATAAATCTGTATTCTCTAGCAGGCTTGGTCCTATGGATTTAAGTGTTTATTTCTTTTTAGTGTCGCTTTTCCATTTCATGCAGTTTCAAATCACATCGATTCTAAAGAGGTTTCACTTCAATATAAAAGAACAGGAGTTAAAATAACATCTTAGCATCTAACTTTTAAAATGTCGTGATAGGATATTCGTGATCATCTACATTTCAATTATCTATTTTTCTAATATATAAAATTCTCATGTCATTGTCACAGTAGTTGTATTGTATGTTGTACATTTGTAACAAAACTCCTCCGAAACGGCTGGATCGATTATTATGAAATTTTGTTTTTATATGTGTAGTAGGTTTGAGAATAAGACGTAAACTATTTTTGACACCCCTAAGTGATGAGGGTGGTCCACCAAAAAAAAATATATTTTTTTTGGACTTAATAGTTTTTCATATAATAATTAATGCGCTATTTGACTTGTATCTGTTTACGTATGTCATTTAAATAAGATACGTTCATAAAAAAATATGAGGTGAAAACATTTTGTAAGTTGATAAAAAGTATCTCCATTGTTTTGCTTGACCGCTTCCTAATTTAGTATTAGCAGCACAAAACGGTAAAACCTTTTCACCCAATTCTATTCTAAATTGTATAAGTATTTTAAGGACAGATAAAAATGTCACAAATCACAAAAACAATTTCCTTGTTAATTATGAATAAAAGGAAAGTTTATTTTATTCAAATAACATCTTCCCTGTGATTTATCATTGGAGTGAGAATAAATTATCTTTTTTATGAAAGAAGTGAAATATTGTTCTAAATGTCCTTTTTGAAGACCATTTCTACGACTTCTATATATAGACTTCTCCACGCGGTTTTGCCTGGGGTAATAGGATATTTGTCAATCAAGTCATCTGAGACACTACTACTTCTAGATTTCAACGAGTATAGTGAGTTATGACAGTATATCTTTAACGAGTCAAATAACATATTTATTATTGTTTAAACAGTATTTAAAATAATTTTTCTCATGACATTTTAAAAGTAAGATTAAAAGTATTTTAAAGGTCGCTCTTTTATATGAATACTAGCTTTTGCCCGTGACTTCAACCGCTTGGAATAGTAAAAAAAAGTAAGTTAAAAAAACCCCCGATCTTGAAACATTCTTCATTGGCGCTCCGCTCCTATTGGTCTTAGCGTGATGATATATAAGCCTTATAGCCTTTCTCGATAAATGGGCTATCTAACAATGAAACAATTTTTGATTTTCCAAATCAGACCAGTAGTTCCTGAGATTAGCGCGTTCAAGCAAACAAACAAACAAAACAAACTCTTCAGCTTTATATATTAGTATAAGATTTTTTAGAATTTTCATAATATGTCACCTACTCAATAGGGTGTTTGAAACACAATTGAGACACTTTTTATCATCTTCTAAGACAACGAAACCAGCGAGATTTTGTACGAGAATAGCAATTTAGGAAGTAATAACTTAAACAAGTTTAATAGCGTATTAATTATTGTTTAAGCAAACTACAATTGTCTCATCATGATATTTTAAGGTAAGAGAATAGTATGTACAATAACAACTGTTATATTATAGTATTCAAGATTTCTTAAATGACAAATAGTAAATGTTGACTGTTTTAAAAATAACTATCACTACTTATTTGTGTTACGACTAGAACTCTATGTTTGTTGTCTCGATGTATACATAGCATATTAAATATATGGCCCACCATCTGTTATTGTAAGTTTTGCAGGCTAAAAATGGAAAAGCATTGTCACTACACTCTATAATTGTTAATTGTAAGATATTGTAGTTATGAAATACTTGCAAAAAATTATATACTATCTTGTCTTATAGTATTTTGGCATTCACTATTTTGTATAAAAATAATTTTGGTATTTATAGTAATATGTATGATTCACCTACCCGTTCATGGTTTATTTCTACTTTAATTTATATATTAATATACATAGATAATTCGTGGAAAATTTAACGTTTTAAGAATAAGATAAAATTGACATATCTTTTTAAATAATTCTATATTCAAACAATAATATTAAAATATGTATTATGAATCTGAAATAATAATGACGATAACGAAATAACCCTGTGAATTTAAATAGAAAACAATGTTTGTAAATAATATTTACATATTTAAATCTTCCTTAAGTTGACAAATGGCCGGTTCTATATCTTATTGACCGTTCATTTACCTTATTATTGGTTAAACTTTCACATAAGCTCCGTACAAGTATTGTCAAAATTCAACCGATGGTAGGGCAAATGAATGAATAGTAAGAGATAGGAACCGACCATAAGACATTGTATCATTAAGGGCCGATTATTAAATCATCAGATGGAAGTTATCAGTCGAAAAAATTATAATAACTTGAATGAATTCAAAAGTGAAACCATTCAACCATAAAGCAATGCCCCAACTGAGAGATGAGGCAGTCAAGCGATAACCACTAGCGAAGCAAGACTTGTGTACATTCGGTAATCTATTTAGTGACGGACTTTAGGCGTGTTATTGAATTACGATCTTCTGCATTACGTTTGGACTTGTGGCGTTCGGTTATATTTGTACCTGTGTTATATGTGTTTGTATAGTTCTAATAAACTCTATAATAATTCCATCGGCATTTTAATTCGAGTCCTGCAAGTCGCAACAATATTTTCAGTATACGTATATATAGTTTTTTTCATCTTTATTTATTTGGGACATTAGCCACATAGGCTTGTTAGCCCAATAATCTCCTAAATATACAATAACTTATATATTAAATAATGAGCTGGCTAACAAACTAGCCTTGTTTGAGGCTGGTTCCGCCAGAATTTATATCAAAATACCTACATCAAAACGATTCAGTCCCAACTCCCTCATCAGTTGTTCTCAAGTATATATAGTTGTGTGAAGTCATATTATATTAACAAAATATAGATAATAAAAAATATAGATATGTTACGAATTATGTTTAAAATAAATTATATGCATATAGAATCATGCAAAGATAATCAGAAAAAAGTGTACAAATTACAAAAAAAATCTGAGTACTTCAATAAAATATTTCGTTCTTTTGAATTAGCATAATTTCTCCTTTATTTCACGAAGCATATTCTTAAGGGCGTGCAAAAGTGTGATTGTAAAGACGCTAGAATTGTTTCATCTCTTTTTATTTTCCAAGGAAATAAACTTTTTGTAACTTGCTGGTTAAAATTTATATAAAATATGGAATCTTCTCGATATTTTTAAAACTGCGTTACAAGCAGACGGCTCACCGAAAGTTGTCACCTACAGTCACTTAGATTCTTGCCAAGGGCGAAGCAAACACGTTGTCTGTCTTTATAGATAGATAAGATAGAAGGAGCAGATAGGAAGAATAAGATAGAGGGGATTTTTTTTTTATTGCAGGAGTTCAGCAGACAGGCAGACGGCCCACTTGATGGAAAGCGGTTACCATCGCCAACACCAAAGTTGCTACAAATGCGCTGCTGCTCTCTTAAGGGAAACCGGAACCTGGTCACTAATGCCGGAACACAACTCAAGGTTGTTATGGTGACATACTTTAGACCAGGGGTGGTAGTCATCCAGTCGGACAAATGCCCTACCACCTGGCAAGATGGATGGCATAGGAGAATGGAATATGGGAATGAAATAAAAAGATGGGATAGGAGAAGGGATAAATCGGAAATAAAATATTTGTGTGGGGAGTAAATGGCAAAATCATATTTAATACTATCTAAGGCCGCCATATCATCCTCGTACGACTGTGACTTTTTTATACTTCTTAAAAGCTTAGCCACAACTTGACTATGTCGCTTTAATAATTAACAATCAACACATATACATTTATAAATCTTTTTGGCAGGGTCTGATAAAGGCTCTGCCAAAATGCTGTTGCACCAGCCTACATCAAATAAATTTATATAATTTCTAAGGCTGTTAGTTTGGAGACATTCTACTAACTGTGACTATGTTCGTATTTTCTAAACCCTGCAAATAAACGAAAATATGAAATACAATTTTCATTTTAATCCCTGAACTTTTCATTGAAATCCGTTAAACGGTTTCGAAGCTTATCCGAGATAAACTTCTCAACAGACTGACAGAGAATCATTCCAAAATCGGCATTTAGTATTAGGTATCATATCGATAGGAGTTTTCGATTCTGGAATTTATTTTTAAATCAAAGAGATATAGTAATTTTATTATTTGTGTATACTAGGTATACAGTAAGTAATTTTTTTTGTATAATTATAATTTCTTTTATTAAATACTGTTTTAAATAATTAATTTGACTTGTTGCTATTTTTATATAATATATTAGGAGGTTATAGGATATTACTGGTTAAAAATATCATTTACCGTAAAGCACAAAATGTTTTCTAAATAATAAGTGGTTTAATAGCCTGATAGCGCTTCGATCAAAAGTATTGATATGTCTTAATTAATTATAGTGTGAGTTTTGACTATACTTTAATAAATATTTAATACGAAAAATTTACTTAACTTACGATAAGTTTTAATAAATACAGTTTCATAAATATATACATATATATTTTTGGGTCATCTCATAATCGGCGTTGTTCCTGTCAGATATAATTCTGGCACAGCAACAAGATGAGTGCAAAGCACGTTTGTTGAAAATGCGGCGCACAAATTCTCAAAATATGCAATTTTTTTAAATCACATGTAAGCAATATAAGTACAACCTGATTAAAATGTGTAGAAAATAAACTAATTGTTTTGCCTTCTGGTAATATTCTATTTTGTGCAAGGGAATTAGAAACAAGTTTAATTTATTCAAGTTATTTTAATTTTAACGCTGTTCTGGGTCTAAAATCCGCTAAAATAACTAAATATGCTTGTAACAACACTAAGTTTCACCTGAGCAGTGATTTTTAAAGTTTACCAAAGATATCTAGTGTAAAGCGAAAATTTTTCGTTATAATTCAACAACATTTACCAAAGAACAGCCGAGATAATAGGTTTATAATGATTAGTTTAGCTTCTGTTAATTATCATAAGGTGTTAAAGCTCTTTCTTACAAAATAAGTCATTATTATTAAAGTAACCGTCATAGGTTATGTTGACAAAATGTGTATGTATTAAATAAAGCACGGATACTTGCACAATGTTTGACGTAGTACTAAAAATTATTAGTAAGTATCGAAATTACTTTTGAAATAATATTGGCGTTGCTAGAGTATATACAGGCGAAAGTGGCACCCTTATTATTTTCTATTTTATTTTGCCAACTTGTACATCGCTATTTTTTCAAATAAACATTATTTTTTTTAGTTACTGCGAAAAGCTACTTTTCAATCAAAAACCAGTTTCGAACACGCCTCGCAGTGTAAATTCGTAACCGACATGGCATTGCGTTTTAATTGACGAAGTTCGGGCTTGAATTCTCTGAGGGTTCCCGAATTGTACTCCAATCAAAATGTGTTACCAGAATATATTAACTATTATAGGTTTGTGTAGGACGTTAGCTTCGGGTTCAATCGACCGTTGTGGTGGTTTAATTGCAAAATGTGGTCTAGGATTTGACTTATACTATAAATACAATCTGAGAGGAAGCTAAGTCACAAGCCGACTCTGTTTGAGTTTTGTACATGACGCATGTTTCAAACAACTTCCAAACTTCCTGGTTGGTCCTAAGTCCAAGAATATCTAAATAAGAGGTAAGAACATGTAGATATTGTGAAGTTTTAAATAACTTATGTACGTATATGGAATCCAAATAAATGTTAGATATTTTCTAGAGATTAAGTAACATCAAGATTGCGATGCTATTAAAGGCCAATTAATTAATGTGCTATTCTCAACTATATTGTACACTAGCGGTCTTGGGAGACGTTGTCCTGGCCTAAAAAAATAAAAATCTATAACCCGATTCCAGCGCCACCTACCGGGTCTAATTGTAAATGAAAACCACCCCGGGACCTACTCAAACACATAAAATTTCATCAAAATCGTAGAACCCGATTCCAGCGCCAAGTATTTTGTTTTGATTGATGGGTTATATTATTGAAGTTATAGTACGGGTCTCTAATGTTTATATAGCCTATATTAATCAGTGATAATGTAGCATTCGAATGGTGAAAGAATTTTTAAATGGGTTTCTATTTTAAATATTTTCCAATATTTATTTTTTGCAGTTACTTCGGAAGTCGATTTCTTTTTAGCTAGATTTTTTTTATAATTTTAATAAAACTGTATAGTAAAACACCACCCCACAAGTTCCGACCAAGAACTCAAAGCACCAATCACTCCACGCCATTAAGCCGAAGCGGTTACGGTAATTTTGAATACCAACTCCTTTTATATAATAAGAGTAGCAGTAATGGCGTAATGTAAAAGAAAATCGGTCGTTCGTTCGCCGTGACATTAATGCTTTCCTTTTTACAAGTCGACGGCCATAACATCTCCAATCAAATATGAAACCAACGAGCCGTGTAAACCTATAATTTGGGCGCGCGTCTGTTCAGCGGGATACCGGGCCAATGAAATATTGTTAACCCTACAATAAAGATGAATAGGTTACATCGCCTTTGTATTACTTATATGTATTTTTTAACCAATGAAGCGTTTTTAATCATATTCCACAGGGAGGAGGTTCTTAATTGAACAGTATGTATCTCTTATTTTGTATCTTTCAAACCTTGTCAATACAAGGCTTCAAAGCCTAGAGCGTCGACGCCGGGTTGCTAGTATATCGGTTTTTTATAGGATTCACTTCGGAGAATGTGCGGTTGACCTGATTCCCCCTACACCATTCCATCTTCGGACCACAAGACGCTCTGGTCTATGCCATGGTTTCACAGTGGACACGCTACCAGTGCGTACTAAACGTTTCGCCACATAACTAACAATAAAACTTATACACATGCTCAAACCAACGCGCACTACCATCGCATTGCATTACACGCACACTTCACAAACAAACCAAGACACACAAAGAGCCTAAAAATTAATAACCCAGGCACAGAAAAGAAAAAAACAACACACATGGCACTAGATAGGACTATATATAAGTATAGATATAAGGCCAACACTGCACATGCACTTCCTCACAACACCAGCATGTAACAGATACACTCTACATTAGTATAAGTTTAGTATTTAAATTAGTATAAATTAATATAATAAATTATTCTTAAGGTACACCACAACATAAAAATCACTAAATTAATGTCACACACAGTAACAAAAATATACAATAAGCGTGTATGGACTTTAAAATTTTTCATAGAAATTAAGTAGTAAAAAAGGGTACGGAACTCGAGTCCATAGAGATATTAATAATAATAATAAATAAATAAAAACCGTTTCGCCTCCACGTTCCTTCTGCGTACGGCAGAATTGTGAAATGCACTACCAGAGTCCGAGTTTCCCGAAAAGTACAATCCGGGTATCTTCAAGTCTCGTGTGAATAGGTACTATCTAGGTAAGCGTGCTCCATCTTTGACCCCATCATCGCCCGGCACTGGACGTAATCATGGTCAAACGCAAACCTATTTACTAAAAAAAAAATGTTTATTACGCGATTTCTCCGTCAATTGTTGACCGATTTTCAAAGTTTTCTCTGCTTTCCAAATAGTATACTCCTGAGGTGGTCCCATTGTCATCAAGTTAGGATCCGATGACATCGAGAGCCCCCCTTGTTAAAAAGCGCCTACATTCAACGAAAGGCAAACTTGGTGCCTTTATTTTATTAGGACAGCAAACAATTATTACATTATAAGAGTTTTATACATAATTTTACACCTCCAATTTTTAGATAATATTACTATGTATGGAATTTAACAATCTGCACCCAGATTAAGTGTAATTTAACTGTTAATAAATGTAAGGAGTAAAGTTTTTTTTTTTATATAAGGGCCCTTCAGACCTCTCTTCACCTCTAACATAGTCAGGGCCTTTATACAACTATCTTAATATTAGGTGTTCTTTTTTTTCAAGTCAGACCTTTATATGATATATCATACACCATACATACTACCCGCACACACACATTATCATATATAATCTTTATTATCTATATGACGTCAGGGTGACGGAACCCTCCATCACCTCGTACTGTTGCGCTTCATAGTCTCTTTAACCAGACGCAAGCAAAACCGCTCCAGATGCGGCCTCGAGTCCTTACCTGGCATCAAATCAAAAATAGTAACCTCTGTGATCCTGGTTTTTGTAACGGTCTCGAGGTCGCACCTGGGCTGGTCGTATACCGGGCACTCTAACAACAAGTGTTGGATGGTTTCGTACCCTCAGTGTCCAGTTAGAGCTTGGGTCCAATACGGTGTCAACTTGACGTCCTTTAGAATGCGACTTGCAGCTTGAACGGTGGGGAAGAAGAGCTTTGTGACGCAGGGAGTAAAGTTAATGTGGTAGGCACAAAAAAATACCAATCGACAAAATGGTACTTACTGTAAAATGTTTGTTAGGTATAGATTCAGTCAAATTATGGAACGCCCTCCCTCGTGTGATCCGCGATAGTCCGTCGGAAACTATTTTTAAAGAAGAGTTAAATAACACTATCTATCTATCCTAATTAACTGATATATATGTATACGTATTTTATACATGTATATAGGAGGTATGTATAGATATATGTGTATGTAAGTTTATGTATGTATATCTGTATGTAGTTTATAATGTAATATTTATTTCCAATAAGTACTTATATGTAATAACTTTAATGTACACAACCCTGCCTTTTGTTTTCCCACTCTCGCAGACCCATAGGTTTGCTGGAAGAAAACTCTTTTTAGGGTAAAGCTCGCCTTTGTACATCACCACATTTTGTACTTTTATTTGTAACTATTTTGTGTACAATAAAGAATAAAGAAAGAAAGATTCTCGTTTATATAGATAGTAGAAATCTATAATATTATAAAATTCTAAACATGCCGTGTCTGTACATTAAAGCTATTTAAAAAAAACCCCCAACTGGAATAGACTATATAAACGAAGGAGAACACGATGAAATTTTTTTAGATTTCTTGTCTGTTTGTTCCGGATTCACATAAAAACTACAGGGCCGATTTTGATGCGGTTATCCCTGGTCAACACCTAATTTTTAGACTTAAAAACCGCGCTACTTTTGTATCCCGGGAATGCCGTGGGAATTTTTATGGGAATAATTTCAAATGGCCAGATTGAAAAAAAAATCGAATTCCAATTCGATTTTTTCACTGATCGATATCAAATTTAATGTAATGTGTGATATTTTTTATCCCGGAAATCGCGCAGGAAACATCCTGCCCCCGGAATAATTCCGTTATTGTAAGTTGTTCGGGTGCACAAGATTGCTTATTCCGGCAAAGTTTCCACTAAAACGACGGCTTACATTTTTTTTTAATGCTGCGATACTTTGCAACCCGGGAATCTGGTGAGAATTTCAAGTCAAGCGTGGATGAAGTCGCGGCATTATTATATTAATAAAACTGGGAAATGCTTTAGTTCAATATTAGGTGCCAATAAGGGGATTATTGGAGCGGAAGGACTGACGGACGGCTCTCGGCTGAGAGCTCTGGCCGACCTCGCTTCAACCATTAACCGCTCTTTGTTGAGCACCCTACGCCTTTACCCATTTACTCTTTTATTGGGAAACGAGGTAAATACTTGAAAAATCTAACTCAAAGAATAGTAAAACCCTTTTCTTAGTATTGAAGTCGAGAAAACGTGACACACTACATTACAATTGCGCTAAGAATATGTCCTGAATGTTTGGGGCTGAGTTGTTCGAATCTTGTACTGTACTTTTAATACATTGACAATAATGTATCAAAGGTTTTTTTATTTGCATATATTTTGTATCCTTTATCGTATTTTCATTATACACCTCGCCTATTTTCCTCCAAAATATTCTACCTTTTAGGATTCCGTAGTAATAATTATTTACAATTTAACGGTCTTAGCGCAGTAATTTATTTGATTTTTATTATTCCGACGTGTCGGCTATTAATTACCGCGTTTAAAACCGTTAAAACGTAGTTTTATTATATATACTAGTCGCGAAAACTTAAGAAAATATTCCGTAGTATTTTGGACAAAAATGGAACACATACAAATTCATTAATCCTTCCGTCCTTGACCATATCACATATGTATTTTTACGGATATTGTCATCATATGGCTTTGTATCTACTTTATTTACAAAACGGAAGATTTATTCATTTATTTTTATTTATTAGATGAGTTCAGCAGACGGCCCACCTGATGAAAGGCGGTTGCCATCGCCATGGACACTTATAACGCCAAAGGTGCTAATAATGTGCTGCGGTTATCTAAAAGTATACTGGAACACAACTCAAGGTTGTTATGGCGGTACACTCTAGACCAAGAGCCGTGGTAGCCATCCAGACGGCTGCGCATTGTTTTGTCGCCACCTACGACAGTCCACCCGGCCACCAGAAATTGTATTCTTTCTCCGTTCCTGCACTGATAAAATACATAAATTATAATAGCCTGATCAAATTGATCGTGTACTAGCAGAAGGTGATGTCAGGAGCCTTAAGAACAGACGAGCTTGCATGACAAGAGTTATGAATGTCAAAGAGGCAAGTGAGGTGTGTAAGAATAAGCCTAAATGGCACTCTGTTGTTCGTGCCTACCCCGCAAGGGAACTGGCGTGAAGTTATGTATGTATGTATGTATAATAACGTCCCATTATATCTGACAATAAGGTCCTAAGGTACAGTAAATAAATATTTGTCAAATGCTTTTTTTTCAATTATGTATATATATAGCAGAGTAGGACAGGCCCGCGACTTCGTCCACGCTTGATTTGAAATTCCCACGGGATTACCGGAACACAAAATAACTCAGCATTTTAAAGAGAATCTAAGCTATGATTTTAGTGGAAACTGTCGGAATAAGCTAATTTTTATGCACACGAACAATTTCAAACCGCTCCTGGGAAAATTTCCGCGGGTTTCCTGGGATAATAAATATCACAAATTTTATTATATTTAATTTTCTATAGATCAGCAAAAAAATCACATTGGAATTCGATTATTTGGAATCTGGCAATTTTAAATAATTCCCAGAGAAATTCCCGGGATAAAAATCACAAATTTTATTATATTAAATTTGCAATAGATTAGTAAAAAATCACATTGTAATTCGATTTTTTTTGAATCTGGCAATTTTAAAAATCGCATCGAAATCGGCTTAGTAGTTTTTATGTGAATCCCGAACAAATAAACAAACAGACAAGAAATCTAAAAAAATTGCATCGTGCTCCATCCAACATCCATCCATCCGTCGTTTATATAGTATATACCAGTTGATAGTTGTTTTTTTTTAAATAGCTTTGATGTGAAGATACGGCGTGTTTAGAATTTTATAATATTATAGATATCTTAGGGACATAAATATAATTTTGGAAAATTTAAAAATCATGTTGAATGTTTTTTTTTAATTACCATAATAATTAAATAATTACAGTTATTTTTATGTACCATAGTATATCTCTTCTCGAGGTTAAAAAACTTTATTTCTCATAAATGATTTTTTTATAATTCACTTAAAACTATGAGAAAGATTAAAATGTAACTAAAATATATGATAACGAGATAGAAAGCATAAATACTAAAATTGCAGGTAGGTTAGATTTTTTTTGTACACGCAAATATCAAGTTTCTTTCAACCAAAAGAAACAAAGATCCAAGTTTCATTCATTGAAACTTTTCGATATTATAACGCGTGAAGGTTAAACAAGCAAATGAGGTGTGTAAGAATGGGCCTAAATGGCGCTCGGTTGTTCGTGCCTACCCCGCAAGGTAACTGGCGTGAAGTTATGTATGTATGTAAGGTTAAACAAATGTCAAGCATATTCCTTTCAAAATTTAGAAGAATAATAAATATTTTGTCATTTTGAATACACAGAAATAATGGATAATGATTCCTTCAAAAAGGGAAATTAAAGAACATTTTGATGACTCCGATCCATGTATTTAACATGTATAATAAAGTCGTGTCAATGAACTCCAAACCTTTCAGACTTATTACATCAATAACAAAGTCTCTAAATCCAAGTCTCTAAGGACGCATTAAGTCGTAAACATAAAGTAGTCTAGGTCTTTGGAGGAATCAATAATTATATTAAAGTATATAACATCGCCTACACACGCAAGTATGAACTTCGAACCTTGTTGAAAGTTTTAGACGATGATTGCGATTTGATTGTTCAATAATATCACATATGGATATACGATCGTAGAGTTCAATTACTGATTACATACTATTTGGGGGTAGTCGTGATTACCAGACGGGTTGTTTCGTCATCGCTCGGATATTAAAGCGAGCGGACGGAGTTACGAACCATTCTTACTTCTACTTTGGTCGGGTGCAGAGTCGGACGCACATGTCTTAGTAGCGCTGTAGGGCTAATTATTATGCGAGTCGTAACCTATAATTAATTGTACTTATGTGATTAAAACTGTGATTAGTCCGCGAACGTGTTATGGTCTTATTCATATTAAGTTACAGTAAGTTTAAGAACCTTAAAGAAGTCTACAAACTTACTCTAACTCAATATGAATAAGACCGTTAGAATGTGAGTAAAGATAATAAATACCGCATTAGGCATAGTCAATAGGACTAGATTTGTCTTCATCAAATTTTAAAAGAACAGTTTTCAAATCACGTATTGTGCCGAAGAGGATTTTTGTATAATTATACAGTTTACTTTAAGAAAGTTTACGTTATCAATCCACATTCAACGTCGAGCCGTTCGCATTGTCCACGATCTCATACTCACAGACGGTTTAAATACGCTTAGCCTTCAAAGAGACTTTACGTCTCTCTGCGTATTCTACCAACTGTAGAATGGGGAGTGTTCCGAGGAACTCTTCAAATTGCTGCCTTCGTCTTCCTTTTACCATCGCACCCGATCGGCTGGGCGTTTATCTCCACTTCCTAGAGCCGCTTCGCTCTTGTACGCAAGGTTCTGTAGAACGTTTCTCTTGCGCACCGTGGGGATTTGGAATGAGCTCCCAGCCGTGGCTTTCCCAAAGCGCTACAATATGGGGTTTTCTAAAAAGGGTGTCATAAAATTTTTTCGAGGCTGGCAGCGCGTTGGTGATATCTCTGGTGTTGCAAACGTTCATAGGCGACGATAACCGCTTTCCATCAAGTGGGCCGTCTGTCTGTCTGCTGTACTCCAGCTATAAAAAAAACACATCCAGAGTACAATAATTCGTCGAATCATTTCGTACTGCTGTCACGGCGATTGAGCCATGGGCTCACGCCACTTCATCAAACTAGGTAAGCATATCAACGCAGCACTCAACTTCTAATTCAACCCCAACATGCATCTTTAAGCTATAGACGCAGCATTTTTACAATTTTATACTATAATACTAGAGATTAGTAAGTTGTCCTTTATGCCATACGTAGGACCTTTGCATAAAGTGTAGTTAAAATCGATAGCCATACAGCGATACATGGAAGATAAGATATCTATAACCTCCAGAATAGTCTATATTTGTATGCTTACATATAGGTACATGATATTAATATTAGGTAGAATTGTGTTTGCCCTTTCTATGTGTTTTAAATTAAAACTGTCTGCAGACGTGAACCTTCGACTGGCGACAGATTGCCGCTATAGTTTCCCTTAGTTAGAGGGTTGGCACGTAAATACCTACACGTAATTCACATTACACTATTTAAATTATAATTTAATTTTCATATATAAATTAAGCATATAATGCCTAAGTGTGCGTCTTAGTTAAAATTGTTCATGCTGATAAGTTTAATAGAAATTTATATTAATACAGATTGTTTTATTATTTAGCAAAGAAATTAATAATAATACTCATATTTGCAAGCAGCTAGGTATATTAAAACAGGCGAGGAATATGTTGTACAAACTTAATCGGTGAATAACACTTTGTTACAGAAAACTTGCAGGATAGAACTTATATTTCGTAATGAATTGAGGTTGGATGACGACGGCCATAATCAATTAATACTTATTAAGAAGAAAAGGTTATAATTATGTTAAAAGATACCACGTTAGTCTAATTTAAATTAATATTAAATATGAAAGTATTATACAATATTTAAGTAACGTTAAGTAGTGAACGTTGCCCAAAAACTTTGCAATTTGACAAGAAATGTGTGTACAAATATTGTAACTCTTTGAAAATAAACAATGAAAAATAAATATTTTTTGAAATAATTATTTATCTATACTAATATTATTATAAAGACGTAAAGTTTGTGAGTTTGTGACGTTGTAGGGGGTAATCTCTTGGATCTAAAAACCAGTCAAAATTCTTTTACTGTTGGAAAGCTATATTAACAGGGAGTGTCATAGGCTATATAACATGACGTTATATACCACGGAAGCGAGACAGAGCGCGAGTGAAGCCGCGCCGTGCCCCTAGTAACCAGTAAATTCAAATAGAGATGCCAGTTTTAAACCGAAATTTTGTAGTTAATGACAACTTTATAGCAGATCTTAAAATAATGGAAATATGTCGAGAAATAAAACATTTCTGTACTTAAATTTTATTGATTAGTGAACAACCCTATATCTGTTCAGCGCCAATGTGAACCTTTTCAATTCAAAGGCAAATTATTGCTTTTTAGTCATTGATTGGACATCAAAAGTATTTTTTTCAATTACGAAGTTTTTGTTTTTCTTTTTTATTATTTTAATGAATAGCTCTTTTCAAAAATCGGCAAAGTAAATGTGCCACGCACGTCGTAAGGTTCTGTAGGGATGACGGACGTGCTCTATTTTTGTAATTTCATCATCGAAAATATCCCATATCTCAAAAAAAACGGAGATTTGCAAATCAATTTTAGTATAAAGTTTTTTGAAACTCATCACCATGAATTGGAAAGCTAAAGGAAAAATCCCACATTCTTAGAAGAAAAAAAAAACGATATATACAGTTTTTATAACGCTGGAATAGCTGAAAGCTAATGTAATAACAATAAGCTAAATAATAACTTAATAAAATAAATTTTATTCACGTGCTTATAAATAAATAAATAATCGGCAGACAAATACACACATTGTACATCTCCAAGCTAAACAAGTTACGCAGAAATCGAATTGGCTAATTTTGAAAAAACTAAATTATGAAATTTACCATGCCAGAGCCTATGCGTTCCAGTGAGTGCGGTCGGCTAAGACTTAGTCGTCTCAACCACAGATATTTTTTCATAGATCAGTTAGATATATGGTTGCCACGATTAATTATAGTTTTATTCAAGATTTCACTGCACCGAGGTGTAATGGCATTTAGTCTTCACTTTCCTTCTAAAATAAACTGATTATAGCATGAAAGTATTTATTCATTCAAGTATTTTCAAAAAATATTTTTTGAGAAAATAACTGCGACTGATGCCAATGTCCATTTTATAGAGGTTCCGTTTTAGGCATTTGCTTACGGAATCCTAAAAAGACTTATTTTCGTTATTGTATCGAAATTACCATTATAAAGTTCACAAATGGCCGGTTCCTATATTTTAGTTAGAGTTCATTTGGCTTACTATCGCTTAAAATTTCACATAAGCTCATACAAGTAATGTCAAAATTTAACCAATGGTAAGGTAAGTGAATGAATAATAAGTATAGGAACCGGCCAAAAGACAATAACTGAAATAGCCGTCTAATAGACTGTACAGCTTCGAAATCACAAAGGTCTGTATAACGACTCTGTCTATTAAAAGATAACAATGGGCTCAAAATGTGGAGACCAAGTCGGGCCCTCATTAATCAAACCGAAAATTCTCTTGCAAACGGCGTGTCGGCACCTGCCGTCTTGCTAGCGACGTGACAATCACAAAATTTTATTGTCGATAAATACTTAAAACTTGTTCAGTTCTTAGAAAGGAGTCCTTAGGTAGTAAATTTTTGGTTACATTAGGAATTTGTAGGACTTTTGGCGCTTTTAGGACTAACTAGAGAATATAAAAGCTCCAATTTGGGCTCTACAATAAGGTCGTAAATAAAATTGAAAATATCGACGCAGTGTTACAGTCAACCCTGGGCACATTTTCGAAAAATAATAACAATTGAAAACTTTCACAGCCCGTTCAATTTACGTTTATGTTTAATTCCTCAATATAAATGCAGTGCTTAAAACCATTAAAACGTAGTTTTGACTATGTATAGTAGTCGCGAAAACTTAATAACGAAAATGCTAATTTACATTTTTTTTTGCGTCATCAGCAACTTGCAGTCCACTACTGGATGTAGGCCTCCTCAAGCCCGCGGCTTCCCGCCACACATTCTAGTCCTTCGCCTTCGTCATCTAGCGTAGAATTGAAATTATATGTATAACTATTTTCGAACGAGTAACTGGTGGCTGCAAATCTTTTTTTTATAACAGTTTTCAATATAAATTTTAGAATTTATCTTTTACTTTGAGAAGCAAGTAATGTTTCACGTAGTTATTACATTCACTAGAGACAATTTAATTTTGTGTTTTTCTAATCATCTATACTAATATTATAAAGCTGAAGAGTTTGTTTGTTTGTTTGTCTAAACGCGCCAATCTCAGGAACCGCTGTTCGGATTTGAAAAATTCTTTCAGTGTTGACTAGCCCATTTATCGAGGAAGGCTATAGGCTATATATCATCATGCTAAGACCAATAGGAGCGGAGCACCAATGAAAAATGTTTCAAAATCGGAGGGTTTTGAAAGCAAATTCCACGCGGACGATGTCGCGGGCACAGCTAGTAAGTTTATATATAAGTATACTAAATACTTTTTGAGGAAGATATGACAGAAGACTTCCGATTACACGCAGTTTGCATAATTTCGGACGAACATCTCCTTGCTTTGAAATTATAAACAAAAAAAATAATAATTGAAATAGCATTGACTATTAAAGGGTTATCATGTCCCATCACTAATTTTATAGTGAAGGTGACAAGGTGGGATATTGTTCCTTTTCCGTCCCACCGGTCCTGTTATACCTAATTCCCTGAACTAGTCCGACCGGAACAAACGATTGGGTAATTGGGACACGACATACTGTAAATGTACTGTTTACTTTTTGCTGTGTTTATCTTTTTTATTACAAGTCCGGGTTGTCATGTTGCTGTCCCACTGTTTGAGTTACTCAGCGATTCTGCGGTGTTGTTTTGGCTTTTTTTATTATTTTTTGTGTATCTTCTTTTGTTAGCTTTAAAAGCAGTTACGGTTTTTATGTTAATGGAAATTATAATATTGCTGTTATCTGTCTGAATGTGATAAAATATGGGAAGAACACAACGGTGTAATAAAATTACATAATAATACAATTTGAGCAAAAATCATAATCGGTAGACAAGGCAAATTACGCTCGTATTACGGGTAATAAATATACAACGGACCAATCCGAGGCCGATCCCAGACACTCAGACCATAGTAAATAATGGAGAGTTCATTTTTGAAATGTTTGATGTCAACAATCGTATTCGGGACCTCTGTCTTGCAGGGAGGTAAGCCAACAAAGGCTTAGCCCACTCAACCAGCGAGGCCGTCTGAAGTAGTAAAAAGTTGTAGTAGAACTTATAAACTTATTATTCAAAGAATATTATTTTGAACAAGATAGTTTCTTTGAGTAGGTACTTTATGAGATATGCTGCGGGTTTTGTTACATTTTGTAGTATCTCACAAGGAACGCAAAAACCGGATCGATATGTAAGTCTAGGATACGCTGTTTATCCTTACGATTTCATCACTACAATGTGTCGTTCTATCCTTAAGTCGCCGTGCCAGTGAACCGTTACTTCTTCTCTTGGCGGTGGTGTATCGACTGATAACGTGCTTACTTTCGTCTCTCCTTTATATCAAAGAATATTCCGAAGTACCCTCGCATATGAGTATACAATTTAACTACTGTAGTACAGTAGGTAAATTATATAGTTGTCTGGCCCAGCTAGCCACTGAATCATTGAATTATTATTATTAAGCAAAACCTACCCTTTATTCCGCATCATCATCATCATTTTAGAGCTGGAGCCTCCTCCAATCTTCTCCACTAAGGGCCAGATAGTTTACTACCTTGTACAACACGACACCAGCATTTCCTTTATTTGACCATGAATTCTCACCTTGGGTTTAAGAAGGTGTCGTGTCGTAGCAAATGGCCAAACGTCTTCCCTCTTCTTTTACTCTTTATTATACGCACTTGAAATAAATAAACACGACACACTTGTTTGGATTCTAATGGCAAAACACAATGGTCACTCATGTTCTGCAACGAATCTCTTCACTGGGTGTGGAACAACACGCACGTGGCTAAAGCCACCGCCACCGAGTGCCGCAGATTAGTACACGAGCTACCGACAACTGAGGAACGCTACGGCGTCTCCAAACATATTAACGATAATGAATAACGATCCTGCCCATTGAGTTGTAGTCAGTAGCCGAGTCGCCAGCTTTTCTAATGAGAGAAAGAAGACCCCGTATGATACTTACTTGTTTTTGTATTACTAAATAATTTAATCTAAAGTAGATTATGTAGCATATCACTGCCAGCAGGGAGCGTGTTCAGAAGGCTGACTGAATTGCCATGCTGTATGGCAATGCGTATTTGTTGGGTGAAATATAAGCCAGCTTTCTGAACACAGGTAGTACCAAAGAGTTTCTTAAAGATGACTTTAAATAAACTTTAACAAATAATTTTAGCTCGTTTAGGTCTACATTGCTGTCGATCGAACACGCACTTGACCGAGTTTACTTTGGAAACAGACTGAATATTAATTCTACTGAAACCATAGAACATTCTGGAATGTAATTTATTTGAACACGACCCAGTTTTCGTAGATACATAGAAGCTCCGGGCTAATTCATCGATCGACAAAACTCAGTCCTATTTCCTCGTACTTCTTAAACCTTTTAAGAAAACTTTAAGGAAAACGAACTTATAAAGCTGCGAAGGGAAACTTTTCATATTCATTGGACGCTTAATGCAACTTTTATTACTTTTCACTTTGATGTCGTTTAAATGTTTGTTGTGTAAACAAATTATAGGCAGAGAGAATTATGTCACAGTATTATATATAGGCACAGAATAAAAGTCGCGTTAGATTAATAGGTAGCGCGCTCACATTTTATAGCATGAGTTCAGCAGACAGGCAGACGGCCCACCTGATATAAAGCGGTTATCATCGCCTATGGACATTTGTAACACCAAAGATGCTACCAATGTGCTACCACTCACTAAAAGGAGACTGGAATCTGGCTATTAATGCCGAAACACTACTCAAGGTTGTTATGGTTGACAATTTTCCCTGACGACGACGACGCATCAGTGAATTGCAACGGCAGCAACAAATAAAACTCTCTCTCTCTCTCACGGAAATTACGTTATTTATCGAGATGAAAATAATCCTAAGTGTTGACTCGAAATGTAAGCTAGCTTTGTGTCGAGTTTCTTTTAAATCCGTTTAGTAATTTTCACGTGATGCTCTGGCAGACAGACAGACGAAAATCCAAAAATTATATTTTTCTGAAGCTGCTGGTCCATCTTAAACCCCGTGATTTTTTCTCTTTTTTAAATTCTTTGTACAAATTTTACAGCTTTACAGATTTGTTGTATTTTGTCTATAATATTGTAAAAGTGTAGTTTTTTGTGTCTTGGATTATTTGTGTTTGACAGTTTGTTCGGGAATCATGTAAAAACTATTCCGATTTCGAGCAAATTCACTGACTTAAAATCTTTGGTTCTTTATATTCCGGGAATCCTGAGGGAATTTTCATGGGAATGGTTTAAAGTAATCAGAGTGAAAAAATTATGATGGCGATGCGATACTTTCACTGATCAATAGCAAATTTTACCTGTCCAATGTAGACGAAGTCACGCGTAAATGCTAGTTATAAATATAATTGTATATATATTCAGAAAGGTTGGGTAAATTGCTTTGTATAAAGTAACTGGCCACCTTGTAAAAACATACAAAAGCATTCCTATAATACCACATATGCATATACAACCTTTCACGCTTACATAAAAAGACCTACTCGCTATCCTGCAGTGCAATCCTGCAATGGAAGGAGCTTGCAGGACTCAAGGAGCAATATGCTCACTGTTGAAGGACGCAATGCAGGCTTCAACAACATTTACAGTCCTGCAACTCGCGGCGGACTGCCATGGAGGACAATGAATGACAGATACGCACATACGCATTCAAAGAGTTGTGAAGACGTACAGGTCTACACAACTAATCATACCTCCCTATTTACCTGTGTAGTCGACTAATTTTAATAGCGAACTATACGAATTTTGTAAAGAGGACAGAGCTAAGAATGCATAGCAAGCAACATTCTGCCCTTTGCGCTTACGAGTAAAGTTCAATATAGATTATTTACATGTCGAGAACCGATCTGCTTTATCTACACAAACGAATACTGCCATTCGGAATTATAATTTGTGTACTACTGTGTATGTGTAATACAAGCACGCACACATTAATTTCAATCTACACACCCGTATGCACACTTACACATGCGTCCATAAATAGCTGCACTTTTTAACACCCCTCATTTTGCATCAGTGGTTAGTAATAATAAAATTTCAGTGGCTTCGCTAAGTTTTCCCTCTTTAACGCCACGGACGTTCCGTCCTCGATTAGAAGCCGTCGGCGTCGTTTGAAAAGAGTTTTTAAAATATTTTACCCTTCGTTTCTCTGTTTTCTAAAAGCAAACGAGGGTTGTAATTATAAGAAAACACTTTTTAATATTGTGAGAGATTTCATGTCGTTTTTAACGTGATTTTTTTAAGACTTGTCGGGACGAGAATTAAAAGTATCTAGATAATTGTTATTGTGGTTATAATAGATTAATTTGCATATTATTTTTTAAATACCAGGGTATTCCCCGCGGCGAAGACGTCAAGCAAAAATATAAATTCAAACGAAGAATGCTCTATATAAAAACGCTTATGTCTGTGTCTTGTCTCTTGTAGCGTAGGAATACGAAATAAAGAGAACCTACATAATTTAAGGCCGATTTTTTAACCATCAGATAGAAGTTATCAGTCGAATAAATTATAACTTGAATGAATACAAAAGTGAAACCGTTCAAATGTTTTATTCATGCAACTGACATTTTTAATATTTCCATGTTATATATACCTTATTCTATGAATAACTTCATTTTATGAATAACTTTAAAATCGGCCCTAATTTAATTACTACGCACCGGATTTGTTAAATCCTAGTGGTGTGTGAAAATCCTGGGCGAAAATTGGAGTAAGACTGGTGGCGAGGCAAGTGTTTCTTCGCATTCTTCCTGTCCATGTCCCCTTATCTTTTCCCGGCCATCACATCGCGCCTGCAAAGGCTGTTCAACCTTCGCAAAATAGTAGATTGTTGCGCAAGAGTTCGAGTGCCTAAATAGGTCTTTCACCCGAGGTTAACACACTGCTTTTCATTTCGAATTTGAAGAAAGTAAATAAACACTGATTAGTGAAACAAGCAACTACTTCTGTAATGAAATCAGGCGTTAGATCCATATCTAAATCTGACGAACTCATTTAATACGTTACCTATAAAACGTCAAGTAAATTTCTTTCTCTGTGGCATTCTAGCAGCCAGAATTTTTTGTCACTGATGATAGTAAATGTTTAATTCAAATTTATGTCAATTATAATATTTTCTTAAATCTGCGACTAGTATACATAATAAAACTACGTTTTAACGGTTTTAAGCGCGTTGTAACACAAACCAACTTGATTGAAAATTTCTTTTTATTTCACCTCCCACCCGTTTTAATATTATATAAAATTAGAGCTAGGCATGTCATTGAAGAATTTCGTGCGCCGCTTCTCTTCAAAACACAACATGTTTGAAGCAGTGGTAAATTAGATTAAAACTAAATAATAACCACAAACAAAATTCATCTTCTCCTTCAGTCAATCTCAGTCTACTGCTGGACGTAGGCCCCCCCAAGTACGCGCCACATATCCCGGTCTTCCGTTTTCCTCATCCAGCCCCTGCCGGCGGAGGACTGATGACCTGCGTAAGGTCGCCGGCAGGGGCTGGATAAACATAATTGAAACTAAATAAATGTAATGAATAAGTTGGCGATAGGCTAAATAAAACTTTAACAATAATCATTGACACTTGATATCTTTGTCTTCCGTGGTCACAGCTACTGAAAAGTGGCCGAAATGTCGGAATAATAATAATCAAATAAATTACCAAACTTAAAACTGTTAAAATGTAGTTTTATTGTGTAAATTAAATAATAATTGTGTGAAAAGTAATTTATAAATAAAATGATGTTACAAAATTGTTGATATTTTCTTCGTGGCTGTAAAAAAAGTCGGGACATGAGTCGCATGTATTATCTATGGTTCGCGTAGTTTTTACAATTTCTTGAGGAGTTTTTGGCGGGAACTGAAAGGGGACGTTGTGCTGTGCAGTTTTATTTTCTAAAAATGTGTAAAATTCCTCTAAAATGAACAATAGTTGTAGGATATTGATAGTTTTTGAGTAGTAATTATGTGTTTTTATGAGAGATTGAACTATATAGCCAAATGTGGCCTTTCGAGTTTTCACAAGAACTCCGTTGAATGACGTCGATTGTAGCCTACAATACAACGGCGTCTGGCTTAAAGGCCTAGTTGCCAAGCCTTAAATTTAAAAAAAAAAACAATTTCTTGACAGCAGGGAATATCTTTTCACAGGGACAAAAAGTATTGTTTTCATGCCTCTGATCAGGCAACTCCAAGCGTACTTTCAGAATATGAGAAATAAAAAACACTCTTTGACTCAAAGCTCGTACTACTACGAGTATATACATTATGTACGATCCGGCTAAATATTTTATTCAAGGTCCAACCTTAGACGGTGAGGGATGCTTCGGGGCAAAATCTTGATGATATCATTAATCAGAATTACGTTGCCTAAATTTATTACTTGACATTTTATCGGGTGAGATGTACATCAATCAATCGGCGGGGCAGTGAACCAGGTGTTGCTAACGGATTATCTCCTATACTTATATCGGGTTTATTTAATTTATTTAGTCTTTCTAAATTAAAACTAACGGTTGTTCTGAAAAGAGATTAGGTTTTTATTAAACACAATACGATATACACTACTTTTGTATGTGACTTAACAATTATGCAACTCACCTGAAAAGGGCAACAACATTATACGTACGAATTTTAAAATAACACTGTTCTATTGTTCTAACTGTCAAAAGATGTGACAACTGTGATATACAAGTGACATTACATTGTGAATTTACATACACAGATAAATACCACTTTGCGCGGCAAATTCAAATCGAAGGAAGCTAATCTTCATTTACATATTAATAAAATTGAACTTTTTTCTGATTATCAAATAAATTCAAACGCACATAGTCAACCATGACACTTTTCTTTTTAAGATTTGCCTGTTTGCCAGCTGTAGGTAATACAAAAACTGCTAAAATTATGATTGTTGTAAGTTTTCGTAGCTATTTGACAAAAACGGAAAATATAAGAATATTTTTGTCATGTTCGCCTATTTTTATAAATCACAGCTATTTTTATAGGAAAAAATTAAACATTAATATGTAATCTATTTGCCGCTTTATAAAGCTGTTGTGATTTTTTTATGTTTATGGCTTGGCAACTAGGCCTTTAAGCCAGCGAAATAAATAAAGAATGACGCGGCCGCTAGAGATGTCTCCCTTAAGAGAGCAGCAGCGCATTTGTAGCACCTTTGGTGTTGCAAATGTCCATAGGCGATGGTAACCGCTTACCATCAAGTGGGCCGTCTGCCTGTCTGCTGAACTTCTGCAATAAAAAAAAATGTAACTGATCACAATTTTTTTTATTGTATACAGCAGCAGCCGTATTGTTAATTAGATCTTGAAGACTCGTAATGATACTTACCTACTATTTTCTTTATTTGAGTCAGTATGTGACGAAATATTCACTTCCAAACTCATAAAAATAGTGTCCCACTTTAGCTTGTAAAGTAGTGGAAAAATCCTAAAAGAACATTGAAAGTCTAAAAACTATCAACGGAAATTAGTTTAAAAAATATCCGTTGTGTAATTTTGGAGACATTATTATCCATGCAGGAACGGAGAAAGGATACAATTTCTGCGGCCGGGCGGCCTAGTAGGGTATTTGCCCGTTTGGATGGCTATCACCCCTGATCTAGAGTATGCCGCCATAACAACCTTAAATTGTGTTCTGGCATTAGTGGCCAGGCTTCAGTCTCCCTTTAAAGATCAGTGGCGCATTTGCACCTTTGGTGTTGCAAATGTCTATAGGCGATGGTAACCGCTTTCCATCAGGTGGGCCGTCTGCTTGTCTGCGGAACTCATGCAATAAAAAAAACATAAAAAATGATACTCCACATCTCAACAATTCCATCAAATACTTTTTTATTGTTCCATTGATAAATAAAACTGATACGCTAAAATGTCATCACTCGGCTGAGGTGATAATGTTGAGATGGAAGTGTAGTGCTAAAAGAATGGATAAAGTGAGAAAAGTACATAATGGGGTCTTTGAAAGATGCATCCGAAACTCAAATATTGAGAGAAAGAAGAGAAATGCATGTAATTGGAGGAATGAAAATCATGTAAGAAAAAAAGTTAAAATGGAAAATTGATGAATATAAAAGTAAAGGTAGACCAAAAAAGAGAGGAAGAAGAATTCACGAAGATTTGCGTTATGGAAAAATTATTTTTGTTGCGACAAATAATTGAGACAAGGTGCACGTAAAGAGAGTAGCCAAGTGATAAGATCAGTTGATGTATGCGCGTAGACTACCACGGACTTAACCATTTAAAAAAAATAAAACTGAACATTATAAGAGGAAAATAAGGAATCCATTTAAAGTTTCCGCCAAAAACTCACGCCGCATATCACATCGTGCCGTAACTATATAAGCAAAAGATATCTCAACTCGAAGTCATAAAACATTCACCGCTACATCTCATTTAGTCCGCGAAAGCGGGCGCGTTTATTGCGCTAGGGGGATTACTAAGACTTTAGCAGCAGCCAGGTTATTTATTCCAAAGGTAAAGTAAAAGTACGAGAAATAACAATTGTTATCGTCGCCGTTCTTTTTGAATTACCTTTGTTTTCGAGTCAAAATTGAGTGCTCAAAGACTTTGATTAAAATGCGTTGTGTTTTTATTAAAGTTAAGCGAATACGTTATTATTAATAGCAAGGATTTGCAGCAGTTTCTCTCATGGTAAATTTTAGCTGCATGTCACGCGGAAGTTTTTAAATTAAAAAGTTTCCATAAATACGGTAAAAGGTATTACACGTCGTTACAAAATCTAGGAAGCTGCGATGTTTTCTAAGACGATTAAAAGTGTCTAAATTGATTTCACTACTTGTAATCTACTCTATTCTGGGCCTCACGTCTTAAGATTGAGTCAGTATGCTCGATTATTGACTTGATAGTTGTTGATTTTGCCAGTTATGATAATTTAATACTTACCATAATTGACAAAATCACCCGGTCATTATACCGGCCGACCAACCTCATACAATTGCAAAAGTAAACTTCAAGTCCCGAGCAAAAATTATAAAGTTATGTGATAAAAACAATGGAAGGTCTTTCAAATTTTTTTGTTATTTTATATCTTATCTTAATACATAAAACTTTTAATTTTAGTTTGAAATTTAATATACTCTCATCATTATAACTTAACAAACTTCAAATGATTCGTGTGGGAGTTTTAAATAGACTTTTTAACTTCAACCGAAAGCATTTAACTCATAACTACTAACACCTGTTTCAAACAAAACTTCATCAACTAAATCCTTTGAGAATAAACCATTAGGAAACCCTCTGTAATTCACTTTAAAAAGAAAATTGTATGTTCTAACTCCGCACACGTATACACTCAAGATTAGGTACACGGTATGTACTCTTATTCCCTTCGGTGTGAGTAGTGTTCTAATGAAATTTGAAATTGGAACTAATACTACTGAATGTGCCAGAACAAATAGCTCCAGTTTTAAAAGGCATGGTATAATATTGTATCTGCTTGTCTTGCAACATGCATTTCTTAGTTTAAAAAAAATGTGTTGTAATAAATACTCTTTTCTAATGTTACGGATACATCTCGGATAGTGTTACTGTTAGCGACCGTTTCACGCAGATGTAGCGGGTTAAATGCGTTATTTGTGATGCGACACAGTTATTAATTGTTAATGTTTGTTAATTAATATTGTATATATAATAATTATATTATTAATATAATAAAAAATAATTGTTTGACGGCTTCTGTGGTTGAGCGGGATAAGCCTATGTCGGCGTACCTCACTGCAACGCAGAGGTTCTGGGTTCGATTCCTGGTATAGTAAATTTCGGAAACGTATTTTCTCCGTTATTTACTATGGTCTGGGTGTCTGGGATCGGCCCCAGAGTTTTCCGTTGTATATTACACATAACACAAGCGTAACTTGCTTAATTTGAGGATATACAATGTGTGTGTTTGTCTGCCGATTATTAAAAAAAAAATATATATATATATTATTATTAAATGACGTTAAACATTGACAGATGACGTACTCGTATGTATATACCTATACATTACACACTTATGTAGCTAATCATTATCGGCGTTATTTTTAACGCTAGAAACAAGACGCATTTAGCCACAATCACTAACTAAGTGATTTATAACATTGTCCCACATCGAGCAGACAAAGACAACGTTTATTTATTTCATACGTGTTGCGCCCGCGGTTTCACCCGCGTGGTGATGGAAAATCGTTATGTTTTGGATAATTAACAATATATCTTTATAAATTCTAGCCTATGTGTTATTCTGATTTGCAAGTTATATTATTGTAAAGTTTTATCAAAATCCATTCAGTAGTGTTTGCGTGAAAGAGTAACAAACATACATCCAAACATTCTTACAAACTTTCGCGTTTATAATATTTATTATTATTTTTGTATGTCTTTCGAGACCACGGGCCGTAAAAATGGCTCGGACATTTGGAGGGCTTGCGTGCCATGGGAAGGCCAACACGTAGAGGCCCCTTAGACAAATTTAATGTAAATGTGGCGTGACACTGACCGGCGATTATCCCTGTCTACACCATATAATAATGCACCCAAGGACAAGCCCCGGCCAATGTAGGACTATTGTGGGAAATGAGGATAAAAAGTACCGGGTTATTGGGGTGAACTGCTAGTGGTACTAGGGGTCTGGGAATATGGGGACTCTGGCGTCTGCCCGTCGCAATGTTCAGGGAACATAGAAAAATGGGCAGACGGTGACTCGCCACTCCTTACATAGGGCTCAAAAAATGACACAGAAGACAGGGGTGTGAGTGGCTAAGGGGTGTAGAGAGGTGGGCTGCAGGTTCACCGAAGCTACTTCTGACGTGATGCCATTTATCATTTCCACCCCTGGAGCTTGAGTCTTAGCTTTAGCGATCCCCACTCCGAGCCGGCTGATTAAGGCAAGCATGGAGGCGGGAGCCGTGCCTTGGCCCACGGAGTCAGGTACGAAGTGTCGCTACTCACCTTAGCCTTCGCCATAAAGCCCCCCTGCAGTTTATTATAATTATAATTATTATAATATTTACTATAGAGAAACACGAGTATTTACATATGAGAGTATGCATGATGATATAAAAGTAAAGGTGCAATCATGTTTGCTAGTTAGACATAGAAAAAAATACTATACTAATTATTGACTACAATTATTATTTTATTATTTAAAAGTTAGAAAGTATTATTTAAAAAGTCCAGTAATTCATAATAGCATTAATTTATTTAATAAAAATGTACATACATACATACATACATAACTTCACGCCAGTTCCCTTGCGGGGTAGGCACGAACAACAGAGTGCCATTTAGGCTTATTCTTACACACCTCACTTGCCTCTTTGACATTCATAACTCTTGTCATGCACACTCGTCTGTTCTTAAGGCTCCTGACATCACCTTCTGCTAGTACACGATCAATTTGATCATGGAAGGTGCGTCGTGGCCTTCCACGACTTCTGCATCCATCCACTTTTGCATTGTATATCTGTTTAGTCATTCTTTCATCATGCATTCTTTCCACATGCCCGAACCACCGGAGCATTCCTTTCCTTACCTTCACCCCGACACTCTCTTTCAGACCAACTCTCTTTCTTACTTTGGTATTACGAACGCGGTCCGCGAGCGTCACTCCGCAGATTTTGCGCAGTGCTCGCATCTCGACCGCGTTTACTCTACTTTCATGCTCTCTCTTCCATACCCAACTCTCGCATCCATACGTGAGCATAGGTACCAGCACCGCGTTGTGTACGGCGAGCTGGGCCTTCTGGCTGAGGTTCTTAGCGCCTAGAAGTTTACCTAACGCTCCATTCACACTATTCCCCAAATTCACTCTTCTTTCTATATCAGCGGTGTACCTTCCATCCCTGCTAAAAGCACATCCAAGATATACAAACTCATTCACTTGCTCTAGCATAACATCATCGACCATTATCCTTGCATTCGTTCTGGTTTCTTCTCTTTCAAACACCATAACCTTTGTTTTCTTCGCATTCAAATGTAAGCCTCTCGCCTGACAGTCATCTTTCATCATTGTGACTAGTGTTTGCAGTAATAAAAATGTATTTAATTTTTTTCGAAAACTTAAGAAAGTCTCAACTATTGACTTATATAAAAGCCGTTTAAAGCATCGTTATGTTACTACTATTTTCGTGCCCAACTTACTCTAATAGATAAATAGGCAGACTGACATGCCAAAAATATACTCATAACTCGGTTATAAAACAACTCTGTCCAATAATAAAGATAAAATCCATTCTGGAAAACATATTAAAAGCAAAGAAACTCGTATTACTTGTTTCAAAAACAAAACATAATTCTTAAAGAACATTCCCAGGAAAGTTTGTTACGAGTGGAAAGTGAGGAAATAATTTAATTTTGGTTCCGTACGTACACTACGTGTTATGAATGAACGTGTGGTATGAAGTAAACATCAGGATGAGTCATCTAAGAGCTTATTATACGATGACCTGCTTCTTTGGACGTCAAGGGCACGTCTGGGCCACTGCTATGAAAATAATCATTAGCTCGTTAATTTTGAAATAAGTGGTTTGCCCATGGGTACCTTCGGAAGTCAAAAGGTGTTCTGTTAATGAATTTGAATTTTTTACTGGGAATCGACCCCAGATTCTAAATATTCTCTTATATTCCATCCATATGGTAAGGTTAATTTAAGCCATGTTTAAGCAAACGTGGCGGGTATGTCTGTTTCTCTGCCACCCTATTAAAAAGTAGCCCTTATCCTTAGTTTGAAGGTTGACGTTCTTTCTTTAAATGCTTACAAGCTACACTATGGATTGGATACAGGTACTAGTTTTTTTTTTTAATCAGGTGATTCGATTCCTGACTAGACTAATTGATTTTTCCAAAATCAAATACTACCATTTCAGTTTCTTCAAGATCGGCCTCCAAAACTTCTTTGAGTATTTTTTGCTATTTGGAATAGTTTAGGATTTGGTCCTAAAGGCCCACTTGAAAAATTCGTTGTGTACGCTTACCTAATTTCTTCTTTTTAAATCTTTCCTTTATACTAGGAATTGCCAGCGGCTTCGTCCACGCTTGACTTGAATTCCCGGGAGACAAAGTACTGCAGACATCGTTATAGTGAAAGCTGTGTTCTAAACAATTACAAACCACTCCCGGCAAAATTCCGGCGGGATTCCCGCAATAAAAAGTATCATACTTTTATTACATAAAATTTTCTGTCGTTCAGTTAAAAAATTACTTTGGGTTAGATCTTTTTAATTTTGGCTATTCCCAGAAAAAATCTCGGGGGATACCCGGGATAAAAAGGGATAAAAAACTTGCTGTCGATCAGCGAAAACCGCACCGTAATCGGCTTAGTAGTTTTTACGTGAATCCCGAACAAACGGACAAACAGGTAACAAATATAAAAAAAATTCATCGTGTTCTCCATCGTTTATATAGTCTATTCAAGTTGTTATTTTTTTAATAGCTTTAATGTACAGATACGGCATATTTAGAATTTTATGGTATTATAGATATTAATTTATTTCGTGTTAAATTGTACAGTATCTATCATGAATATATTATATTATTATGACAATTTATATTTGAAAATACTATATAATATTATATAACGTATTCATAATGTCTATACGACGTTTATTGGCTTGTTAAAATAACTTGTAAAAATGTTTTTACCAAAATCGCATTAATATAATAATGTGAGTACGAGTAACACTTTTTTCTGCAGTTTGACGAGTCGATAAACCACTTATTTATTTATTATATGGAAGTAAAAGTTAGAACCTATATTTTATCACTAGATGACACTACAATCGTATTGCGTCGCGTTATGGTTTGACTATTTTGTTGTATACAAGTTTTATCTATAAGACTTACATTTTAACAAGGGATAAGCTCTCGATTTCCTACAAATCTAATAATTTTTTAAGAAAGGTAAGTGAGTTTATACTCAACGCCTCTCGTAACTCATCAACTATTTGAAATTTTGAAAGCATGTTATATTAGAGCAATTGCTACTTATAAATTAATATACTCGTTGACTATGCAGCTATTATTTTATTTAAAGTGTTGGTTAATGTCTATGCACAAGCACACCAGCCCAGCCTTGTGGCGTAATTGCAAGTAATGGGTATGCAATTGCAAGTAATGGGTATGCAATTGCAAGGGCTCCAGATTCGAATTCCAATGTGATTTTGTCACAAGAGTTATGAATGTCAAAGAAGCAAGTGAGGTGTGTAAGAATAAGCCTGAATGGCGCTCTGTTGTTCGTGCCTACCCCGCAAGGGAACTGGCGTGAAGTTATGTATGTATATATTTTGTCACTGATCGTTTACGATAGCAATTTTTATGTAATAAAATGGGTATTTTTTATCCTGGGAATCGCGCGGGCATTTTCTCGAGAGCGGTTTGTAATTGTTCGAATGCATAAAAATTAGCTTATTCCGGCACAGTTTTCAGTAAAATCGTAGCTTACATTATTTTCCAAATGCTGTGGTACTTTGTATCCCGGGAATTTCAAGTCAACCGTGAATGAAGTCGCGGGCATCTCCTAGTTAAATATGAAACGTTCAGTATAATGAAGAAATATCTTACTTGGTTTATAATTTTTATATGATTTGCACGTTTCAGTCGATCACAGTACCACGGTAATTGTCACAATATGAAGTGCAGACTACATTCATTCTGTTAGTCGTTGGGCAGTTGATTAGGCAATTTCAATTTAGCTTTTCTTTCACCACCTATACGGGGTGAACAAATCCTAAACATTGGATATCGTGTTGGGACAACACCAAATACGGGTAATTACAGCAAACAATACAAAATATTCGCCATGTCGTATATTAATTACATTTGTGTTCTAGTATTTTCCAATATTCATGCTAAAACATTTGCACGCGGCATCGCAAACCAAACGTAGTACAAATCTGTATTATTTATTTAAAAAAAAGCAAAAGTTACTATGTTTATCATCTTCTAACGAACAATTGGATCATGATGAAATTTGATAAATGGATAGATTGTATTCTGAGGAAGGACATACACTACTGTTAATAGCAGTTGTTATTAGTAGCGCCACGTAATCAGTTTGTATTAATATTTTTATTAGTGGCTCCATCTATTGTTAAAGATTTAGACTAGTATTTGCTTTGTGAACATTTGATAATTTGTGTAATAACTAAACAGATTAAATTGTAGGTATATACGTTTCATATTTTAAAATAATTAAAGTGCTTTAGTATTAATCTATCAACGCTATATAAATAGTGCAAACCCGCTGTGAATCGAGTGTTCTTCATGAATGTTTTGCGGCAAAAATCCCCCAATGGCACTCTGGAGGGGGGGGGGGGGGATGAAATAGGAAATGAAAATTTTATTGACCCACCGTTAATTGCTCATGTTAGGTGTATGAAATTTATATTAAGACTTTTAGTAAGAATTAAAGCAACATTTCTATTAGCACTACTACTACGCTTGAGTTTTTAATTCATGCGGAAAATAAAATTATAAACAGCTACTGCTTAGGTATTTGCCAAATATAGTTTAGGTACGTTGTGACGTGTGAATTTTTATATATAGAACAAGCTTTTTCCAGTTTTATACCTCGACAGCCTCTGACGTAGTCTTCTGAGTGTTAGCTCACTCTACGTCACTAACCTCAGAGACCTCGAGCTCAATATTAGCGATAGACCATTATCATCTCAATTAATTCCTGGCGATGTCTGGAAGAGATAATGTAATATTTATGATTCGATTTCGACCATTACGTTACAATATTGCCTCCCTGAGTGACGAGCATTCGCCTGTAAAGAAACATTTATAATTCGATGTTGAGCATTTAGTAGATTCCACAATATCAGACGAAGCAGCCCTTGTGATACAAGTTGTATCAAAATATTATAGATTGCATCATTACATGTTGCGCACTATAATGCTTGGTTCTCCTCCCTCACCGATGTAATGCTCGTATTTGTAACATTACAGTTTGCCCATTGTAATGCTCGGTTCACCTCCTTCAGTGATATAAGGATCGGATCTGTAATGTTACATCGCAGGCGAATGCTCGCAGTGAGGGAGCACTTTTAGCAATACGACCGCCTGTTCGCGCCGTTTAGTTGAAAATCCTTTCATTGTGCACAATCAGATATAGTTTAGTCTGCTATATTTGTGTTGGTATACCTTAAATAGTCACTTACCTATCCCTCTAAATTTCGTTAACGAACTTTCCGTTATATATTCTGGTCTGGGTGTTATTAAATCCAAACACAATAGAATATAATAGAAAACACTTTATTGTTCACCAAAATAACGGCCTTTTGTTTAAAGCGATCTCTTTCAGGCAACCTGATATGAATAGAGGATAATTTTAACAACTATACCGTTATATCATAGAAAGGTTTCCATGGTTAAATGTTATTAATACGATAAGGACGATTTGCTTAGCTTATAAATAGATTTTGTTTTTAAAATATGATAAGAAAGTATAGATTTGTAATCGGGCAACACTGCAGTGCAGTATTAAATATAAAAGCGTTCCAATATCGACGATTGTACCTTGTTATGTAAATCATAGAACTCATCCGAATTCCCACTGGTTCAATTTGCACAGAATATTATGCTAGTACCTACACTTTTGATCGGATTTTTACTTTATTTTACTACGTACAAATTTAATATACTTTAACCATGTTTCTCTAGTTCGGTGTAGTCTATTAAAGGTTTTATATACGTTCCAATGTCAAAAACCCCACTGGCCAAAGAAGTAATGAGATAATTATGACTTTCTGACGATCTGCTTAAAAAATAGTAGAAAACTCTTTATTGTTCACCACATATACATAAAATAAATAATTTACATTCATTTCGTGCAAAGTCAGGAACAGTGTCCTCTGTTTCTGACTTATCGCCTTATCGCTTCAGAGCGATCTCTTCCAGATAATTCTGGCTATGAATTATGTGAAAGGAATCGAAAGTGTATGACGGTGATGTGCAAATATTTTTTTTACATATAGGTTAAATAAATATTACACAACATATAATATACCTAAAACAATTAATTAAAATACACAATAAAACTACCTCATAAAAAACCCTTCATTGTATGAGCAATGTTAAAGTTATTCTGGTCTACCCTCAACTATTTTTTTCTTCAGTGTATACATATTTATGTGGGGTTTGTTTATTAATAAAAAAACAACGATATTAATGAGAATTTAATTTAGGTCAATAAAATTAGCTACCAATGTTGTATCGCCTCTTCTCTGGAATGAAGTGAAAATTTTTGAAATAAATCTAGATAGTAGAGCTTAAAAATACATTGAACGGAAAATGATTTGAACGAGATCAGTTGGTGTTGGAGGTCACGTACTAGGTTCGAGTTGCGTGTTGCCTAACAGCCCAGCCACAATCTTTGCCTTGGCGACGGGCGACGGGGCGGGCGACGTAACAGAAGTTAGCGCAATGACTCCTGGTATGCCTTATAGATCCTAATATTTTCTTATTATTAAAACTGCACTGCATAGTAAAATATCGTTCTTCAAGCTCCCACCAAAAACTCTCATCGACAAAACCGTTAACCTTATTATTATCATGGCCAGAATCAAGGTCAATCCAGGTTAAATTACCTCAGAAATCCCACTACATAACGACCGCCTAGATAACTTAGCTCATTAAACATTATGTTTAGGGGCTGCAAGGCTGCCAAGTAACAGGCTTACAGAATTAAGGGTTAAATTATGAATGTTTGTCAGTTTTGCTTCATTAAACTTAGCCGGAGAGCATACAAGGACAATATTATATCATTTTTAGTTTGCCATAGACATGTCGGTCACAATGGAAATATAACTACTTTTTTTATACATAATCTAACGTAATCTAACCATAAACTAGTACAGTGAAGGAAACTTAAGTTATATTGTATTCTACTTATAATCCCCTAAGATTATAAATAGAATACTGAGCTTAGATCATTGATGTCAATGGGTAAGGTTCCTAGAAGGCGGACTACGTAACCTCGCTGGATCGTGATACTGATCCGTTGTCCGAGGTAGGAACCAGCCCTCTGATCTCCTGAAGAGTCAATTAGTCGTTTTGAAATATTTTTGTAGTGGCTCATGGCTTCAGGACCCCACGGTCCAAGCGAATCAACAGCAAACGGCGCAAACATAAACCTCAAGGAGGTCTGCATATTTGCGTCGCTTGAGTGACTCAGCTGTATCCGCCGCCGAACCAGCTGATCTAGACGTGTTTGGTAAATGGGATGCGGTCAACGTGTCCACGTAGGTTGCATCCCATACCAAAGGTTTGCCACGCCGCTAGGGAATTAGGGTCATTCCGTCAGGACCCCTACCATTGTCACGTGCAATACCGTCCGGCCCTAAAAGAGCCGGCACATTAGCGGTAGCAAGCGTCTTCCGTAAGACGTCATTCAAGGCGGCGTGACGTGACCATCTGCCGGCACTACGGCGGCAGGAAAGACCGCAGTATCCTAGACCGACTACCTCTGACCCACAGCCGCATCTGTAAGGTGGACATATAAATGTAAATTAAATTTATTATAGAATGGTACATCGATAAACAGGTAAATTATAATTAATTCAACATCATAGGGGGTAAAAATATTAAATTGTCTTATTTTACTAATAAATATTATAAAAATGAGGTGACTATATGTAAAAAATAAAATAGAACAGAACATTCAGAAAAAAAATCAAAGTGGAGAAATTAATAAATATTTTCACTGGAGTTATAGTTCGTTCGTAGTTTGAATGAGATCTATTTTTAGGTACATTGCCGACCGAACATAGTTTATAATATTGTAGTGTATACAATTGATACTTAGATTAATAGAAATTTACGTAAGTAAAACTTTAAGAAAAAATGCTTCCTATATATCCCCTGTGTTTGTTATTTGGCTACGGAACCATACGTAACCAAGTAACAAAAACAGTGAATATTTGGTACCTATATAAAAATCTTCGTAATTCGTGGATTGCTGCGCACTGACCAGTTTCTTTTTGTTATTTGTGTAAGGGTGGTGCTGCTACAGATAAATAACATCCCAAGAGATTAAAGCCAAAATCTTTAGAAATGTACGAGAAAGCCGAGGTAACGCGAATTTGTTAATTGAGAAACATTTCCGACATTAGCAAGGACGTCCCACTAATTAAGAATAAATAGAATATTTGATTAAATACAAACTATTTAACCACAAACTATACACACATTATTTAAACACAAACATGAAACTGTACAAGCGATTTCACGGAAGTAATTTCAGAAGATATATTAATTAGTAATATTTAGACGCGATGGCGCTCATCTGGTCTCTGTATTGTAATCCCCTGTGGAACACACAAGAGCCTCACATTTACCAGGATAAGACTTCCATGTTAAACAACTGCTCTCTAAAATAATGGTGTCAGACCCAGTCTGCCTTAGTCACTTCTAGGATGGACTAGTCAAAGCACGAAACAGATTATTTTACGTTCGACGTTTTACTAAAAAGTGGTACTTCTAGGTTTGTCTAAAAATACTTTAGTCAAAAACCGAATTGTAATTTATTTCGGATTTTGTCGAAAGGCCTTGGTCAAACCTAGGATAAACCAGTCATTCCGGGAAGAGACTGCATATCGAACTTTGACTATTACATATGTTTTTCGTTAAAAATATTATTTTCATAGATTACCAGCATGATTTTTACTTGAATTACAACACTGTTTAATGATGTGTAAATGTTTTTATAATTAATCAATCTCCCACACCAAAATTTTGCTACGATTTAACCAGTACCCGGTATCGATTTTAATATTAATCGATTGTAATATTACTCTATCAATTTTTCCTTAACTAGCAACACCGAATCCCTCCAAAACCGTCAAACGTCATTTGTTTTGTTTACAAATAATAATTTCATATTAATTCTGTAAATATATATAATAAATTCTGTAAATATGTAGTATACAACTCTTTATTGTGCACCAATACAAAAAAAGAACTTACAGACTAAAACTATGTCTCATTATGCACAAAGGGCGGTCTTCTCGCTAAAATGTGATCCCTTCCATATTATATAATATTTTATAGAACATTTTTACCAAGCTCAAACACTATTTTATATTTTAATGCAAAATATTAAATTTCATATATTACATATTTAAGATATATTATAATACATATTATTCAAATTCCATGTATTCACGTTGAACAAATGACACGAGAGGCTTATGATAACTAAAATAGGAAACAAATGCTCTAGTTTAAATTTGATTTATGAACTTCAAATATTTCCAACTCTATGTTTATGAGCACAGTGTTTAAATGATAAATATTAAAATTTTAATGTTGCTTTTTACTTTTTTCGTTTCATCGACTTTCAAATCACAACGATTCTAAAGAAGTTTTTACTTCTAAAACTAGCATAGAACATTAAAAGTGCATATTGCAATCTCAAAAATTTTTCTTTCTAGTGTTTGTTACTATATATAGAATAACAATCCGCTCAGCCGATTTTAAAACATTTAAAACATGATGAAACAAATATTTAAGTTACTGTTTAAACAATAATGAATATGCTATTTCACTGGTTAAAAATATGACGTCATAACTTGCTTAGCTCGTAAAAATTATCGCAGTTGATTTGGCTGACTAACCTATTATGACGTTATCTCGCATCGTTCTATTCTAGATTATAAATGATGAATGAATCGAATTCCTAATAAATCCTATTCATATCGATAGCAATCAAAGACTTTTTCAAACCTACTAAGTATATTGTAATAAATATAGTATAATACTTATTACAGAATGTTAAGGCTCATTACACACGGTCGAACTAGAAAACTTAGTTATACGAATTTGAAGATAGTATGATCACAACGAAATGAGTGAATATGATTTCTTTCATCGTAATCCATACGCACCTGTTATATTTTAGAAACTTTGTTATACATTATACCTTTAAGTCATATAATATTTTAGAGATTTTCAGTGTTATGTTGTTTTTATTGGATTATCATTCTTGTTAAAGTTTATTCGCAGTCAAAAACACTCATTCTAGATATATGCCCAAATTAAGTAAGTTAAGCTTGGGTTTGTTATCTGTAATAAATATACAGCGGATTACTCCGGGCCCGATCTCATACACCCATACCCATAAATACCGAAAATAACGTAATTTTCATTTACGAAATTTATCATTCCAGGTATAGAACCTAGGGCCTCCACGTTCCAGAGTACTAGACAAGAGAGGATGATAAAGGCTTAACCTACTCAACCACAGAGGCTATCGTGTCTACTTTCATGGTAGGTATAACGTATCAAAATACCTTGATATTAGTTTGATTAAAAATGATTGGAGTGCAATCAAAACTGACGTCTTGTGGATCGAGCCTAATTCATGTCAAATTATTATTTCAGACACGTTCGCAATATCGTTATCGGAAGTTATCCTTAAGGGACTTCGAGAAAAAGTAGGTCTGTAACGTTGATTTACTGAGATTCAGACATATTAGGGACCTTACCTATTAATAATGGCTTTGCTCAAGTGCTATGATCGTCGTAAGCATTATTAGTATGGCTGTTTATCAAACTAAACTAACTTGTGAATAACATTCATCATGATATTACTGTTACACCACGATGGCTACAGAACATTCGTTTTCTCGCTATTCCTTCTCCACTTCAAACGATCTTCGGCTTCTATTGTTGTAATCTTACAACAAGAGTTGCTGAGGGATGCCCATAAAATGTTTTGAATCAGTATCATGTATTACTCTCATAATGTGTCGTAATATGACTTCGATACACGATATTATCATATTATTTATATACTTACTATATTTTTAAAGGATACAAAATGGCCAGTCGTCTGTTGGATGTTGCTCCTCGGAACCTAAAATGTAATGTTCCGTTGAAAATAGTAGACAAATTTGTGTAATATTTGTTTTATTGCATGACTTCAGCAGACAGGCACACTGCCCACTTGATAGAAAGCGGTTACCATCGCCTATGGACATTTGAAACAGCAAAGGTGCTGCAAATGCGCTGTTGCTCTTTTAAGGGAGACTGGAACCTGGTCACTAATGTCGGAACACAACTCAAGGTTGTTATGGCGGCATACTCTAGACCAGGCGTGGTAGCCATCCAGACGAACAAATACCCTACCACCTCGCTGTGGGTTGTTTTGTCGCCTCTTACGACAGGCCGCAGGAAATTGTATTCTTTCTCCGTTCCTGCACAGATAATATTTAATGTAATATGGTTTACTGTACTTACTACTTATACTTACAAGAATATACATACATACATACATAACTTCACGCCAGTTTCCTTGCGGGGTAGGCACGAATAACAGAGTGCCATTTAGGCTTATTCTTACACACCTCACTTGCCTCTTTGACATTCATAACTCTTGTCATGCAAGCTCGTCTGTTGTACAAGAATATAATCAATACATAATTAATATATTATAATAATAAAAGTCGCACTTTATTCTATTAAGTATATCACTATCGCCATTTGTAATTGTAATGATAAGTAGTCCCTGGGGTTGTTTGGAAAAGATCGCCTTTCTAGCAATAAAAGATCCCTTTGGGCAGTGTTAGACATAGATTTAAGTCTGTAAATTTATTTTTGTATTGGTGTACAATAAAGAGTTATCTATTTATCTACAATTATATTTCATATTAGTTTATGGCATCAAAGTTAACATAATAATGCTATTATTAACAACACTCTTTTTAAGGAGCCCATAAAGCTCATATAAGTAATATGAATAAGGCAAATAGGCTATAATTTAGAAAGATTTTATAAAAAAAATTATCAAAATATAACCACAAGTGTCATTCCCGTGCGAAAGAAGCAACGGGCACAGCTATTTCTATATAACTATCTATGAATTATAATTATGCTTTTGGATTGTAATTTACAAGGAATAATTAGGATTACTAAAACAATTCGGGAAAATTCGAAAGGCTTTTTATACCCTTACTTTAGTCAAAAACATAGCAACAGATAAGCTTGTAGACGGAACTACTATGTAGCTGCATTATCAAAGATCTTTGAAAAAGTTAATTAAAACGAGTAACTGCATTTTCACAAAGGATATTAATTTCACAAAGAAGTAAAAAGGCTAATGCGGATTTATTAGTGCAAGTATAAGAACAGTTCTTGCATTTCGAAATTCTTCTGGAATATTTTGTAGGGCTTCATAGTGATTTTGGCAAAAATCTGTATAAGAATGAGGTAAGAATATTAATTGTAGGGTGGCCTGTCGTAACAAGCGACAAAACAATCCACAGGTGATAGGGTATTTGCTCGTTTGGATAGCTACCACCTCTGATCACTCGTCGATGTAACAACACGTAGTTTTACTACGGACCTACTACATCGCCCTTCTGAATTGACTTAAATATACATAACTATATGTATGTGTCACTGTTTTTTCAATTAACGTTTTTTATTATCCGTGCAGAAACGGAGAAAAAATACAATTTCCTGCGGCCGGGTGGCCTGTCGTAAGAGGCGACAAAACAACCCACAGCAGGTGGTAGGGCTCTTCCCGTCTGGATGGCTGCCACTTTTGGTTTAGAGTATGCCGCCATAACAACCTTGAGTTGTGTTCAAGCCTTAGATCATATAAACGTCTAGATCACGCATCAATTGCACAAAAACGGCCCAAAACAAGTGCACCAAAATTGGTGCACTGGCTTCAGTGGCTTCCCACGCCTGTTAGTGTCGTTTCGATTACTTTACTGGTTAGAGCTCTCGCAAAAAAAAATCATTATGCCGGCCTGCGCTATTAAAATGTGTCGGAACTATTTTAAAACGAGAAAGGATAAAGATAAGATGTCATTTAATCGGAAAAATTAACACTTTTCTCATGATTTCTTTGTAAAAACGTGAAATTTAATTTCGACATTTTCAAGGTTATCGAATTGATTGATGTTGTCAGGTGACAAGTGTGACTTATTTTCCAAAATTTGGGGACTTTTGTTACGATTTTTTTTTATTTATGAAATATGAATAATTGAAAAAATCTATAGAAAACAGACATGTAATGTTTGTGTATCCGGTTTTCTTAGTTTATATTACGTTTTAGACTTCCTACGGATCCAATTGTAGCATATTGTTGGACAAAGAGGTGGATTTTGAAAGAAAATATTTTAAATCATTTTCGGAATTATTTTTGCACTGTGTTTTTTATATTTTCTTATCAACGGCACAGTTGTATTGAAATAAAGTACCTGAAATAATTATATATGATCGTGACCGATAAGATGTAAGTTGTGTGAATGTGAAAAGTGTGAAAATTATTTCTAATCTCACATTAGCGCTTTGGACAATATAAACTTTTTAATGTAACCTTATGACGTTTGATATAGAATTGACAGAATGCGTGCTGCAAATATCGTCAAAGAGGATGTAAAAAAAACTGAATATCGTTTAAAGCAGATGCTTCGGTCGGAGTTATCTGTACTAATATTATAAAGAGGTAAAGTTTGTAAGTTTGTGACGTTTTAGGGGATAATCTCGGGATATACTAAACCGATTTTAAAAATTCTTTTACTGTTGGAAAGCTACGTTAACAAAGAGTGTCATAGGCTATATAACATGACGCTTTATACCACGGGAACGGGACAGACCGCGGATGAATCCGCTCCGGACCGCTAGTAATATTATAGATAACTCTTTATTGTCATGATTAAGATATTAAATTTTGTCTATATTCTGTTAGCTGCATCTCCATTAATTCCTAATAAAGAAATAATTTAATATATTAATATGATAAAAAACAAATTTTAATTCATAAAATAATCAAACTAAACTAGTTTCAATAAAAACTTTTGGATATGAGTATTTTTATTTTTATAATAGCCCTTATCAAGTGGTTTAGTTGCTCTTAAGTCCCTGCATTAAACTATCCCGTGTACCTACCCCGTAGTTCCTACTACTGATATAAACTTTGGATTACACATAAAGCCTACTACCCAATATAAACCTATCGAATCGTTCCAAGTCTACTATTACAAATGATTTCACTGACTTTTAGCGCAGGATAATCTTTGGGTTATAAATAGTCATCTAATAACCTTCGTGAACATGATGTGTAACACAAAAATAATTTGCCATTATGAATACTTTTTTTAGAATTATTATATTAGTATTGGTAATTAACAGACTTATAAATATGTACTAATTATCTGTACAAGCATTTTATTGCGAATTAAAATTACTATATGTGCTAAAATGTGTTATGAATTCATTTGTGCATGTATTTTTTTATGGTTCGTTCCAAGACACACAACTTTTGTTGCTAATACTTTATTTAAAAAAAAACTAAAATTTCTGAGTAATATTAAATTATATCACATAAAGCGAATAAATCATAACGATCATTTAAACTTTTCACTTACATAAAAAATATTTAATTATAAAAAATGGGGTATAATTTTTTTCCTGATATCCCGAAAACGCAGAGTGAATTTAGCAACGCTTCGCGTTTTTTATGCCGTTTTTGCCGGTGTTGTTTGTTAGCAATGCTCTCTCTAGACATGTTATAACTCAATGGTTCAAGCATTAGTGGCCAGGGAGCAGCAGCAGCGCATTTGTAACGCTTTTGGTGTTGCAAATGTACATAGGCGATGGCAATCGCTTTGCACCAGTTGGACCGTCTGCCTGTCTGCTGAACTCATTCAATAAAATATATATTATATATTATACTTTGTTACTTTTACATTTTAATAAAAAAGTATGCAGAAAATTTCACATTACATTCACGGCCATGAACGTGTGACACGGAACGCGTAGTAGCATAGGATTATATTGTATCAAATTGCGACGCAGCACTATTTTTCAGTTCTAACATCCACTAATGGTAGATAGTATTCTCTTTCCGTGTTTATTTTTATCCAACTGAGGACCATCAGTTGCGCGAGGGGTAAAAGTCGCGGCCGGTGTGTGGGATTCACCTCGTCAGGGTGACACTAGCATCAGCGTAGGGGTACTATTGCCAGGCCACGATTTTGGATACCGACTAAAACCTCTAGACGATTCTCGAACGTTCCTTGTCCGCGACGTGGGTTGCTTGCGCATTCACCTCCAGTCTGGACGGTTTCCATGCCTCCACCAATTACAAATTATTCGAACAAATAATAAGACTTAGAGATACGAGCGTATCATAATACAAACATAAAGTAAAATGTTGTTCACAAAGAGCAATTTAGTTACAACTACGACTTACGAGCTGTATCTACTTACCTAAGACGTGTACGCATTATACTTGTAATCCATGCAATTAAAACAGGTAGTTAAGCTAAGTCCAAATAAGGGGTTTAAAGTCATCCCGCGCCTAAGTCACCGCGTCGAGTTTCCACGGCGAAATAGCAGGTAAGTGGCACTTCCCCAAGATGGTAAGATTTATTAACCTTTGCATCTTGGGCTGTATTGGGTGGTATTCTTCTTCTATGTCCTTCATAGAAGAAGAATACCATCTTTTTCCCATGGCAATAATCATAGAATGTTTTTATATCTACTAATATTATAAAGAGAAAGGATTTATATTTTTGTATGTTTGTAATGAATAAAGTCAAAAACTACTAGACCGATTTCAAAAATTCTTTCATCGTTAGAATGTTACATTATACCAGATTCATATAGGCTATATTTAATACTAGAAAAAAAATTAGGAATGCCTGCTAAAACTTCAATAATGTAACCCAAGGTGTAAAAAAAATAGTGTTTGAGTGGGTCCCTGGATGGTTTAGATTCACAATTAGACTCAGCAGGTGGCGCTGGAATCGGGTTTCAGATTTTTACTTTTTCAGGGCAGGACAACGTCTGCCGGAACCGCTAATTTTTATTAAAATAGGTGTGTGTACAGGAAACAATCTAGTATTGCAATAAACTGCTATAGTACACAGTACTGTGTTGCTGTCGTTAGCATCCACTTCCGCAACACGGTTATTAAACATTTTAGGTTAAAATTAACAAAATTATCTAATAAATTATAAGATTTAATAAAACTACGTTTTAACGGTTTTAAGCGCGGTAATTTTATTTGATTTTGGTTTTTCCGACGTTTCGGCCACTTTTTAGTGGCCGTGATTCGTGATCCGTGATCACGGCCACTGAAAAGTGGCCGAAACGTCGGAAAAACCAAAATCAAATAATATTAGCGCGCTTAAAACCGTTAAAACGTAGTTTTATTATGTATACAAGTCGCGAAAACTTAAGAAAATATTAAATTATAAGATTACTATTTATTAATATCCAAATATGATAGTGTGTGTGTTCTTTTTTTGAGACCAGCATAGTAAAATCTCTGTGTTCATAAGGAATTACTAGTTATCGGTTCAGTATTGTCAGCTTGCTTAATGGGTAGTCTGGGCAGCCTTTCTGACCGGGAGCCTTATATACCAATAAATGTCTCTACCGAGCTAATGTGAGATGCACTGCATTTTTACGAGTTCAAAGAAGAATATTTTTCTGCGGCTGTAGGTGTAGGTAGGTAAAATAAGGCGTCACCTGCGTGAAGAACTTAGAGGCGGGATACGTAGGTGCTTCGTGCGTCCACCTAACTTCGATGCATCTTTTTTACACGCCGGGAGTGCTGATTCCCCACGATATTAGAGAGGCCTACACATAATTACCTGACTCACGTCAGCCACACGAAGTCGGCTCAAAAATGTCATGTACTAACAAAATCTCCAATTGAAAAAAAAAATGATTGTAACATTATATACAGTCGAACAAAAAAGAGATTTTAGACAAATTCTAGTTAAAATAAATCAAAAGCAGACAGCTGTTGATATAACTCCTAAAAATATAAATTCTCTTTCGGACCACGTAGATTTAAGTAAGTAAGCATATACGCTGTCTATGAGCACCTACTTGTACGTGACGTGAAAACTACGAATGAAAGGAGGTACCGCCACAAGCGAGTGAGCTTCCTCTTCATATTTTTATATTTTTAAGTAGGTATTCAAATATAAATTACACATTATATGACTCTTTGTTAATAAATATAGTGGGTTTGAAATGACCAAAATAATTTCCGTCATTTTTCGGATTCCGTTTTTGGTCAAAATGGCTACAGATAATTATAAAATCGTCATGTCCGTCCGTCAATGTGTGTCACAGTCATCTGATCAGAAGCTATTGACTTTATAAGAATATGACGTATATCTGCGTATTTTGTATAAGCTCTCAGTTATTATATAATATTTATATTAAAATTATGTTACAATGGCGCGAGGTGGAAATTCGGCTAAGGTAAGCCGGTTGAAGAAACGTACCGTATTATACAAGCGCCGACTACACCGCTGCTGAAAAAAAGTCGAACTCGTGATGTATTTGCTTGTTACATTTAGTATTTTTTTAATTTTGCAATTTTACGGTATATTGTGAAACAAATCCGATGCCCGATCGGGTGATGAGTAGCTATTTCATTCAATACGTGTTGAAAGCCACCGAGCGTAAGAGACAGTAAGTAATAAAGTATTTTTTTTTTCAATTCATTAAATTCATTGCGCTTGCCACCTTTTGGTCGCTAGTTAATTTATAGTGACACTAGTAATAATACGTTTGAACAGAACGCGTAAACGCCAATGGACGCATGGCGCTTTCAACCTTACGCTAGTCGCTAGTTGCTATGGGGGAATCGAGTTGTATGAAATCTACGCCACTGCGTGCAATGTTATAAGCCTCTTTTTGATACTCGTCTACAAAGCCCTGCGCATCGCCGCAAGTTAGCAAAAGTGTCTGTTTTCTAACAGATAGATTTTGGAGAGTGTGCTATGCAACTTCACGACTTTGTTCCTCTATCCTCTTTCCATCATCGTACAACCAGGTTAATATACCATTGGTTAGAACTAAACATTTTGCCTCCACAATTTTCCGGAGTCTATGTTCTCCGATTGTTCTAATCCAGTGCTCTTAAAGTCACAAGTGCATAGGTATTTACTAGATCATCTTGGAACGCACCGTCACTTAACAACAGATGGGATAGCTATCTAACGCACCTACGAGTATATAAACAAAACATAATTATTATATGCTCACATTTTCTTATTATTCAACACATATCATATCTAACGTTTAGGAGAAGCCGATATTGACCTATTTTGGCACATAAATAGGATAAAGTTCTATGCCGCTTTTCATACGCAAAGTAACATTAATTTTCATGTAATATTTAAGCTTAAACTAATTTAATTTTGCGCAACATATGAGATTTAACAAATCCTCCATCAAAAGTTGGGATCAAAATATTAATAACGAAACGTAGTGATCCACATCCCAGAGCACCCTACGCAACTTACAAAACAGCAGTTATTATGGGTCTTTCATAAATAGCGACCCTTGCCTTGCAAAGGGAAAATGGCAGATTAATTTATGGACGAGACACATCTAATAATGAAGTCATCGAGACCCACAATGTGCGGCGTGGTAGGGCTGCTAGACAAAAAATTGAAGTTGACAAAATGCACATGATATTGTTACGAGTTTGTAGGGGATTTGTAGGATGTAAATTCGAAAATGCCGTTAGAATTATCACAAAGTTTACTAGAAGTACACACACGTAATTTACAGCTCTTAGAAGTATAGCCGAATACAACAAAACCAAACCTTAGGGCAGAAAATCGTTATCACATAAATCGCTCAAAGTTCATCGTTATAAGATACTCGCTCTGAAAGTGCACTAAATAACGCCTCGTCCGCAGTCAGAACACGACTGGCGCATTTCTCGACTGACCGACCCTCTTCCATTTGTAAATTAGCACCATGCCACCCACTGGTTCTTGATATCGTTAATTGATCAGTTTAATGGCTTTCAAGAATTCGAGAGGAAAGTAGGTTTTATCACGTCTTACAGTGGCATAAACAAAGAGTTAGCGCAAACAATAGATCACTCAAATTTAAAGAGGTAATATGACACCTGCAAGGGATGAGTATCGGCTTGCAACAATATATTATGTGCCTATGAAAATGCTCCAAGTCTGTAATTTAAAAAAAACCATGCCAGTGCCAGTCAAAATCCATTTGACTGACAAGATAGTCAAATATCTAGTCTAAAATTTACATTAAATCAGTCTCGCTCAAATCAAGATTGCTTCAATATTGAACCACGATGTTTTACATACCACCAAAATCGTCAAAAGTTACGATTTTAATTCGATTCTAATTACGTTTCCAAAATTTACCATAACAGGAATCGAACCCGTAGCCTCTGCGACGGAGCGAGGTAAGCAGGCAAAGGCTTGCCCGCTCAACCACAGAGGCCGTCGAACCACAATTCGGTGTGGTCCAGGATCTGTTAGATTTGGCGCCACTGCCTTATTTTCATATCCGTACCGCTGGCCATTTGACGAAATGTTAATCTCCAATCCCTTGACATTGAACCACGTTCCACTACGCAACGATTCTCTATAACATTCAGTTTCCTTGTTAGAGTGCCCGGTATACGACCAGCCCAGGTGCGACCTCGAGACCGTTACAAAAACCAGGACCACAGAGGATATATTTTTGATTTGATGTCAGGTAAGGACTCGGGGCCGCATCTGGAGCGGTTTTGCTTGCGTCTGGTTAAAGAGGCTATGAAGCGCAACAGCACGAGGTGATGGAAGGTTCCGTCACCTCTGACGTCATATAAGTAATAAAGATTATATATGGTAATGTGTGTGTGTGGCTAGTATGTACGGTGTATGATATATCATATAAAGGTCTGACTTGAAAAAAAAACACCTAACATTAAGATAGTTGTACAAAGGCCCTGACTATGTTAGGGGTGAAGAGAGGTCTGAAGGGGCTTTATATATAAAAAAAATCAGTCTCCAGAAATTTCCCGCTGCGGTCTTCACACCAGGAGGCGTAATAAATTTCTTAGAACACGACAGAGCATTGATGACACTTCTGGTGTTATTGTACCCCATATGGATACGTTCATATGTGCTAACTATTTTTCATCGGGCAGGCTATATACCAGCCTCAGGCAATAAAAATATATACAAATAATATATACCTACTAACATCTATGTTTACTGTTCCGAAGTGGTATCTTCGATTAAATACATTTTATGGTCCCTAGCCATATGATGAAAATAATAGACGTTTGCTATCTACGAAACCCTTTATAGTTAATGGACGGTCGCGTCCTTGTCCAATTTTTTTCACCATACACTACATTAACAAAGAGCTTACTTAGTTTTTTTGAGTTGTTGCATTAGGTTTCTGGTATCGAGCAGTTATTTAAATGATGAGCCTCGATATTTAAATGATGGAAAAACCTCTTTTGGCGAGCTACTCTACATCTTTGAATGAACTAGTTCCAGTAGAGAATGTCAATCCTTATGTAAAATTCTTGAGTGATGTTAGTAAAATCTGCCATCCCGCCATCCCTAAACGTGTTTCAACCTCCACCCAAGGACATTATCGTCCTGTCACGTCGCACACGTACCCGCAAGGCCGGCGCTAAATTAAGATGTGTAATGGGGGCAAAGTGCACATGAAACCTAAAGGACCTTTGATAAATCTCTGATTTATTCATACAAAAAACAATATTTTCTAGGAAATATTTAAAAGGTAATAATTTTTTTATTGGGCGTCTGAGTTGTAGATTACGGTGACCTATATACAATTTTTTTAAAGCAGTATATAGCTAACTAGCACTTGCCCGCGAATTTCTCCACGTTGGACGGATAACAAAGATTACAGTTTGTAAATGTACATACATACATCCATACATTCTTACAAACTTTCGCGTTTATAATATTAGTAGGATTCTTTTAGCCTACATCCGTCAACATATTATAATTCAAAATAAACTTCTTAAGTATCAGTTTAAATTTTTTGCTGTTTTAGTCTAAAAAATATGGTCAGTTTTATTTCGGTACAAATTGGACTTATGTTTAATCATCAGTCTTATTTTGACTCTCTAATCTGTGCTGCACAATACAGAACTCGTATTTCATTTTCTCGCAGTCGCTTTTTCGTTTCATCTAGTTTCAAATCACAACGATTTCAAAGAAGTTTTCACTGCAACAATATTTTTAACGTAAATCAAATTGTATTTTTCATGAAACACGTTTTTTATAGTTCCCCAGCCAAATGCCGAAATTAGCGGTTACCACCAAAGAATTGCTTTATTCAAGTCTTCTTGGTTACATGGGTGCCTAGAGGAGCTGGCTATGAGGCGCGATAAAGCCGTACATCTAATGTAGGTTTAAAAATTAGGAATTTATTGTAGACAGTGACCTAGGATCAGTATTCTACAGTCTTAAAGGTATTTATTATAGGTAGAATATAATATAACCAAGTTTCATTTAATGTGTTAGTTTGTAAATTTTAGTTCAATAAACTCTATTTTTATTCATTCATTAATTCAGTGGATGTTTATTCCCACCACGGAACCCTTCATGTGTACTGATACCCAGTTGGCCGCTTTTTCTAGCTGAAAACAAACATTGTAAAGCCTTTGCTTTAGACTATTTGTTCAAAAGTTTTTATCTCATACATAAAGCAAATTTTTTAATGTTTTAGTCTAAAAAATATGGTCAGTAATATTTTCTTAAGTTTTCGCGACTTGTATACATAATAAAACTACGTTTTAACGGTTTTAAGCGCGGTAATTTTATTTGATTTTGGTTTTTCAGACGTTTCGGCCACTTTTCAGTGGCCGTGATCACGGAACACAAAGATGTCAAGTGTCAACGAGTATTGTTAAAGTTTTATTTAGCCTACCGCCAACTTGTTAATTTTAATTTTGTTTATGGTTATTATTTACTCTATGGGAACCTAATCCAGCGTGTGTTCACTGATAAACCCAACCACTACATCAGTTTCGATAACCCACAAATCCTCGCGAAAGAGAATCGTTTCATACCTAGAATGAAGTGTGAGGCTATTGAAATCAAAAAACACCCAAATTTCAATAGAGAAGATGGTTGGCAAGTACCACCTGTTTGGGATCCAATCATCAAAACTATTAAGACCCAAACCCAGCAAAAACCAGCTGCCAGACCTCAAGACACTGTGAGCTTTTTCTGCGTACAACGGAACACAAACCAACTTGACTAATAATTACTTTTATTTTTCCTTCCACCCATTTTAATATTATATAAAATTATTAGAGCTAGGCATGTTTGCTGAAGAGTTTCTTGCGCCGCTTCTTCTCGTCAAGCCAGAACATGTTGCGAAGCGGTAGTAAATTAGATTAGGCTCCCATAGAGTAAATAATAACCATAAACAAAATTAAAATTAAATAATCAAAATTAACAAGTGGGCGGTAGGCTAAATAAAACTTTAACAATACTCGTTGACACTTGACATCTTTGTCTTCCGTGATCACGGCCACTGAAAAGTGGCCGAAACGTCGGAAAGACCAAAATCAAATAAAATTACCGCGCTTAAAACCGTTAAAACGTAGTTTTATTAAATATGGTCAGTTTTATTTTGGTACAAAGAAGCAAGTGAGGTGTGTAAGAATAAGCCTAAATGACGCTCTGTTGTTCGTGCCTACCTCGCAAGGGGACTGGCGTGAAGTTATGTATGTATGTATGTATAAAGCAAAGATAAATTAGCTTTGATAAGTTTTTGCATTTTGTAGTAGTGTACTGTCAGCACATAAATAAATAAACTAATACTTTTGTTTATTTTTATAGGCAGGTACTTAATATGAAACTAATAATATTAAACGATATTAAAATAATTAATATTAATACTGAATATATATTTTAATTTTTAATACTAAATTTCAAGTTTAGAAGTCCTGTATATACAATACTACCTATCTATCTATCTATTACTACAAACGCAAACATGTCTCGAAGCTAATTTACCTGTACTAATGTTTAAAAAGTTAAATCCATTATTATTTACTATGGATGTATCAAGAAATTCTTAATTTTAAAGGACTATGGGCAATTGAGGCCAAATACTCAACAGTGATAAAACTCATGCCATTTGAAGGTTTTGGGGTTTTATTTAATTCATATTATGGCAGCTACGTCGACCTTACGCAAACATGCTGTTTTGGGGCACGCAAAAATAAAATAATTACTTTAAAAAAAACAACGTGTTTATGAGCTTACAATGGTTTTTGGGTAGATTGAATGGATTTCATCTACCAGCTCTACATAGTATCTACTCTACCAGCTCCAAAACACCATGTTTGTGCAAGATTTCGTCATGGCTGCTATAATATTATGAATTAAATAAAACCCCAAAAGCTATCAAACAGCATAGGTTTTCTCACTGTCGAATATTTAGCCCAGACTCTATACTAATTTGCCCATAGTCCTTTAGAATACCCAAAGCACAAACCAAAAAGGTCTGATCATGAAATAATAATATTTAAGCATTTCTCTTGAACAATGAATGAATGCCTAATTCATTTTGTCATCCATGTAAATTCTACAATAATCCAATTAAGTTTTAATTGGTTTTCGCCTAACCTCCGAGTACCTACATAAAATAGTTCTGCGAACTTGTCAATTACAAAATGTCAACGTAATCGCTTTAAATAAACAAAATAGTATTTAAGCTACGAGTAATAACACCATAGTGTCGTATATATCCTACTAACCTCAGATGATAAATGTAAATGGTGACATCATGATTTATGAAATGACAAAGAATGTGTATTAAAATGAGGATTATAGATGGAAAAGTCATAATGGCCTCAAATGATTGACAAAAGCTAAAAGGAAATAGAGTATTACTATATTTAAGTAAATAATTTCATCAGAAAATAACTTAGAAAGTGGACATCGTGAGTAGGGTGTGGCTGAGTCGGTCAGTATTTAGGAAATGACGTCAATCTTTGTTCCCGCTTATCGCGTTTTGCTCGGACACATAAATATGTACTAGTTGAAGAGGCCGGCTTATAATAACTGTTGAAATAAATGAATTTCGGAATGGATTTTTTACTACCTAAAGCAGGCAAACAGACAGATGGCCCACGTAACGAAAAGTAGTTACCGTCATATAGGAACGTACGCAACACCACTAATAGGATATGCAGATGATGTAGTAGGAAGGGATAAGAGAGAATGAGATAGAGGGAAAAGAAATAGGAGGGATGGAATAGGAGTAATGAAATAAAAGTAAAGGAATCGGGCCACCAAAACTCTCACTCACCGTACAAAACACGATTAGCTCAAGGGTAAATATTTGACACCCATTATTATATTATGTGAAAGCGTGGTATCTCGCCGATCGAGCAGGCCCGGCGAGTTCTAATCAACATAATAATTTCAGTATAGCTCCACCACATCGGTATGATGAAATAATGGATGAAAGATGGTTATAAATTCGTCTTTCTGGTCTCCTACTTATTTAAATTGTTAATAAGTAAATTGTTTAATCCAGGCGTATTAGCTGAAATCAGATTGAACATTTTGTGATGAGACGTAGGCAGCCAGCAATGTTCGTAATACCATACGGCAGGATCAACTTACTTAATAAGGCGCCGATGACACAGCCCTTGCGAACATTGAACAAGAGATGTCAACAAATCGACATTTTTATTTGTACTGTGACTGAATTCACAAGAACTGCGTATTATATTATATGTTATGACGACTAAATATGTATATATAATGTGTTATGTGTACCACTCTATTTTATTAGTGACAACTATAATGCTAGCGATGTTTGTAAGTTAATAAATAAGCGCACAGCTGCCTGTCATAAAGCGAAGTTTCTTGCCTTCCCGGATTTAGGAATTCTTTTGTTTACTTTGTGTTTAGAATTTGTAATTAAGAAAAACATGTTATTGTTTTTCTACTTGTTTTATGGCCAGAATTAGTGTCGAATTAATCCTTTTTGTTATTGTTTTCGACTTTGTTGGCCGTTTGCAGGTGTGCAAATTACATTTTCTTGGAAGAACCCAGCCCACACAATCGATTGTGTATTGTACAGTTTACTATAAAAGAATGCCCGAACAGAGGCGTGGGGCAGTCAAGCGACGATTACGATACTAGCAAGACGTGTGTAGTACATTCGATGAGCGATATAGTGACGGACCTTGCGCGTGTTATAGAATCGTGCAGTGTGAACTGGTTGTATCCAGTTATAATTGTACCTGTTTTAAACATGTTTGTACAGTTCTAATAAACTCTACAGTAATTCCAACGGCATTTTAATTCGAGCCATGTGTAGCTCGCAACAATATTATAAATAAGTGTACAGACTATTTTCTTTAATCCGTCAAAAAACTTTTAAAACCGCACCGCTCGCTAGCGACGGAATGTTCAACCCCCATTTCTTTGAGCTCCCACACTTAACTACTAGTTTTTAGTTTTCTAGAATATTTTTTAGTTTTCTAGAATATTTAGTCGGCGATATGCCTGGTACTGCAAACGTCCATAGGCGACGGTAACCACTTTTCATCAGGTGGGCCGTCTGTTTTTATTGCCTGCTTCAGACAATAAAAAAAAAAAAATTAACAATGCATCGGTTTAATGCTGCAGGTTGTTATGGGTGACAGATGAATGACAACCACTCTCCATCAGCATCTACCCTTATAACAAATTTTAATAAAATTTCGAATGTTTCAGAGAAATCTGATTTTGATTTCATATACATTTTAATATATAAAATATATTATTACCCTACATAACCAGTATCTACAATGAAGGAAACATAACTTCTATTTTACCTATAATCCCTTAAGACTAAGTAGGATAGGGCCTAAGTCATCAAAGTCAATAAGTAAGGTCCCCAGAAGGCGGGCTACATTAACCCGCTGGATCGCCATACTAATCCGTTATACGAGGGAAGCACTCTGATCACCCGAAGAGTCAATGAGTTTTTTAAATGTAGAAAAGACGTAATCGAATGTAAAGTCCTTTAATGGCCGATTCCTATATCTTGTCGACCGTTCATTTGCCCTACTATCGGTTAAAGTTTGACATAAGCTCCCATATAAGTAATGACAAAATTCAACCGATGGTAAGGCAAGTGAATGAATAAATAAGATGTAATAAGAAATTTACACTGTCTATATACGTATAACAGTTACCGCTACATAACCCAAAAACCGTCTTCTGTAGATTATAAATTTTAGATGAAAACACTTCTGAAACAAAATTGTGTCAGCCACCGTATATACTTCGTAAATTAATGAAGTTAGTGTCTCGAGACTATGCTTAACTTTCTACTATACAAGTTATACCTACAACTGAAAGTTGGGCACCACTTCAAATATTTTAGCGATAGAGTCGATATCAAAGTGTTTTGAGATTAACACGAGTAAACAGTTAACAAGATGTAATATTGTTATAATAACAGTTTGGCTATGACTGGATTTATTGTTGAGACAAGTTTTATTATGGGTTTTCATACGTATTATTTTAACTAAAGATAGATCAATATACTCCTTACTGTTTAAACAGTGGTTTACATAAGAATTATCTAACACTGTGTTTCTTAGAGCCTTATTGGACTAGAATAGAAATATGATCATAGAAGTATGAATCATTTTAATATGAAGATCTTATGACGTTATACTAACTACATGTGATCCATATTGTCTATGATCATAGTTAACGGATCCAACATAAAAATGGACGTTTAAACTTAAAAATGGAGTCAACCTGCAAGAATTTTGAATGGAATATTTATTAATATATATAAATATTATAAAATTCTAAAGATAAACAACTGGAATGGATTATATAAACGATAGAGAACACAATGTTTTTTTTAGATTTCTTGTCTGTTTGTTAGGGATTTACGTAAAAACTACTGGGTGGAATTCGATGCGGTTTTCGCTGATCGACAGAAAACTCTGCGGTACTTTTTACTCTGGGAATACCGCGGGAATTTGTCTGGGAATGATTTAGCATGGCTAGATTGAAAAAATCGAATTAAGATGTGATTTTTATTACTGAGCAATAGTAAATTTCATGTAATATAATGTGTGATAATTTTTATCCCGGGAATCTCGCGGGAATTTTCCTAGAAGCGGTTTTTAGTTGTCCGGATGCATAACAGTTAGCTTATTCCCACACAGTTTTCGCTAAAACGATAGCTGCGGTACTTTGTATCTGGGGAATCCCGTGGGAGGTTCAAGTCAAGCGTGGACGAAGTCGTGGGCATTTCCTAGTCTTGTATAAATTTGCATGACTTTTTATCATTCAATCTAAGTTCTTCTAATAAGGTGTTATAGACCCTTCTCTTTGATCGCTTTACTACCCATTATTTAACCCAAATACGTTTTTTATTTTTTGTTTGTAACTTATTTCTTAATGCAATTAACAAAATTGCACTCATAGCAAAGGAAAACACGGCCTTATCGTTATTCATCTTGATAAAGTATGACGTTTATACTATCGTAAGTGTATGTATAAATGAAGAACAGCATCATTTAAATATTATCATAGAACTTTACAGACATGAATTACAATTTGTATAATAAATACTACATGATAGTGTAATTGGGGGCCTTCTACTAATTATTATTTTTATATATTACTTTTTGCATATATATTTATGTATGTTGAAAACTGTATATTTCAATGTTCATAAGGTTTGGTATATAAAAATGTAATGTTTTATTTTCTATAGACATAGGAGATGAACAAGTGGACACTGGAAAGAGCATTCCAAATCCCTAGATATTAATAATAAGATATTGATTTATTTACCTAATTTATAAAACACGTAAAGATCATCAATCAAGATCGTGGTGATCCACGTGATTTATGAAAATAAATAAATCGCGCTCTTTCATAATTAACCAATCAGGAAGAGCAAGGTAACATAATATTGACGTTAATGGTGATATTGTTGAAACATTAAATAATAGGGAGATGTAGAGAACCGGCAGGCGAATATGAATATGGAGATGCTGATGGACACGGTTCTTAAGTGTGAACAGTGAGGAATTCTAGGATCGTGAAGGAGAAACAAACAAACAAACAAAAGCTTTTCTCATTTACTAATTTGTTAGAATAACATGTTTCAACCTACAAAAATACCCTCATGTTAGTTTATTGCGAACCTGCAATACTACTGATTAAGTAAACGCATAGTAACCGCAAGCTTTTGTATTTATTTTATTTTCTGTCCGTTCATTTGCCTTAAGCTAATATTATTAGATGGATCAACCGCATTGAATTAATTTGTTTGATAGGTACAAAATGAAAGGACACTACGGTGTACAATGACATTGAATGATTCAAGACTATATGGATCACTTTGGTTGATTCATCCCAATTGAACGATCCCAATTGATTGAGGTTAAGATTTGACATTAGCTTTGCCTTTGAGTCTTAATGTCAAATTTCTACCGATGGTAAGACAAATGAATAAATAGCAACATACAGAAACCGTCCATAAAACAAAAATAAACGCGCTTGTGCTAACAAGTGCATTTGTTTTCACAGCAGTAGGTAATGAAAAGTAATGCGTAATTCAAGAACTAATATCAACAACGCTTCCTGTGAGTCACTTTAAATTAAAATCTTAATAAAGCCAGACTGTGTTGATTATATCGGATTCTTGTCTCCCGTTAATACTGCTGTAGTGTAACCTACTTTCCTAGCAGTTAGTTTTCCTTTACAAGTCTCAAGTTTTAAAAGAAGAAATTATTTTTATCTATTTTTTCTTGGATTTAGATTATTACTGATTACAGAGAGAGCATAAGGGGCTGACAGGATGGCGGAGTGAGTAGAGAGCGAATCGAACTATAGTCTGAAACGTATGGATATATTGTCAAGACTATAATATTCGAATAAGATTTTTTTAGAGTAGGTATTAGATCTTGTGAGGTTTTATGTGGAAACTTGTTCATGTTACTTACCAATAATACCACGGAAATGAGATATAGAATCCTAGTAATGACAATTCCAGTAATTTAATGTTAAACCTTGATATTGATTTCCACTTTGTTCTCTAAGTGTCACTAAAATCTATCTATCGTAATTTGACGCATAAATCAACGGAAACTTGTTTACTTAATTCTAATACCTATTTTTCTATTTAACAAATATGTAAAAAACGCTTTTGTGTAAAAAATATGTACATTTTACATATAAAAAGTGAAAGAATTTCTAGTTACGTGTTCTAATCAACAGTAGAAATATAGGATGTAGAGGCTTTTCAAATAAAGGTAGTTGACAGTAAAATGAATTGAGATGCGATATGTGCTTTTTTGTTTTGTTAGAGATACGACGTAATAACGTTCTACGGTAATACTAAAACTTCAAAACAATTGTTATATATGTTATAACATGAGCATTAAAATATTGAGCTACGTTTTAGTACAAGGTGTTTAACGTGTTTTTAGATACCCTTCTCAAAGTAATTGCTGTGAAGCGTGACACAAATACATTACTGCAAACTAATGACAAGCCAGCGAGTAGTTGAGCTTGAGAAATTGAGAGCTTTTCTCTAATGATGTTGGATACAAAATAATCTCGACGAAATGAAAGAGTTACCAAGAGCACTCATAAGAACTGTTTGAAGAAGAATAAGTGGGTTTAAAAGTGGTTGGTGTTTAATAACGCTACATATCACGTAGCACGGTATTTTTGACAGCTTTTGATGTTGAGTGATCTAAAGCTTTGCCAGCTTAGCACATTTAAATGCAGAGGTCCCGAGTTCGATTTCGGAAATGGTCTTCAGGCGTTAAATCTGGGTTGCGTTCGTAACGTTCGCTTTGACACCTTAAGTTCACTTTCCTACGTTTTTTTTTCCACTTCACGCCGTTTTCGGCAACCCATTTTACGCATGTCATCGTTCACAACGTCAAGACAACATTTTTTGGGCCTACCCCTGAATTTGAATTAGGAAAATATAAATAATAGAAATATGTAACGAAAACAGTATTCTGAGAATGATTGCGAGCGGTTAGAATTACTATAGAATTTATTAGAACTATACAAAAACGTATAACACAGGTACGAATATAACTGAACACAACCAGTCTAAACGTAAAGCATAATTCAATAACACGCGCAAAGTCCGTCACTATATAGTTTACCGCATGTACACAAGTCTTGCTCCGCTTATGGTTATCGCTCGGCTGTCTCGTCCACAAACCGAGGCATTGCTTTATACTGCACAGGTGCAATATGTCTGTTCGGCCGCGTGAGCGAATTTCCTAGAATCACACCTGGCTAATGACTGCCACAAAAGATTACAATACACAATGCCTGTTTTTTTTAAAACACAAAGTAAACAAAAGAAGTCCAAATGCCGAAAAAGTAATAAAATGTGTACCGGTATGCAGGTGTGAATTTGTCTTTTGTCGGCACCTAGGTCGTAACAATATAATATACAAATATTTAAAAAATAGCATATTTTGCGTAAACTTTTCCTACTAATAAAGTTTATAAATAAGTAGCTTGTGTTAAAAATTATATTTTATGTAACGTACAACATGCACGTTTGATGGGTAAATACATGTGAGCAATGGAGTACAATAAGATGTTTTAATAAATAGATTTGCATTGTATTCTACCGCAGCAGGTGCCGTACTAAGTTGTTCTAAATAATAGGAAACTAAATGAAATTTAGCACTAACCAAATGGGTTAGCCCGTAGTCGATTTGTTACATTTAATGAGAATTTACTTGTCCCTATTACAAAACACATTAGATTTGGCCCATACACATTTGTCAGGGTAAATTTGTTTTAGCCCAGTAATTTCTGTTGACAGTTGATTTATGTAGTGAAACTGGACGATTAAATTTAAAAATAGTTTACAATGGATTGTACGCTTGAATTTATTTAGTATTCCGTTGCGAAATGAAAAAAATAAAAAAAAAAAATTAAATTTTTTATCTATAGAGAAGATTTTCTTTAGATATCTCTTTAACTCTCTCTCTATCTCTTTTCTTTCACCTCCACCCAATTATCGGGGTCGGCACAATATGTCTTCTCCTTCCACACTCCTCTAGTCTGACATACGTCCTCTGTCACACCACAAATTATCATATCATCCTTCACACAATCCATCCATCTCTTTTTTATCTACCTTTACATTTGTAGCCATCAATCTTCTAGTTTAACATTATTTTTGTGATGTTAGTATTCGGACGGACTGCAGAGAATAAAATAATTGTAGCAAAAAACACAACAAAGTTACTGTACTATAGAATATATTATGTATAGTCTGTGGGTAAAGTAACCGGCGACCCGTTGCCTCCTTTACCCCACATTACGTGAATTGTAAGAGATTGACATTAGCCGGACGTAATTGAAATGGGGCAGTTGGGAACAAATGCATCATTGGACGTGGATTCAAAGTGGATTTTGGGGGACGTAAGCTCTGATAACTGATATCGAACGATATAATATATGCCAATAAATAAGATTGAAATATCTGTGATTTCAACATAAAGATAATATTTTTGTCTAACTTTAAAACTATGAAGTGAAACATTCTGAACAAAATTGAGATTTTTTTTCTCTAAATCCTCCGTCTCGACACGGGGCAGTGTTTATTTTACTTTTTCATGCTATTTTATTTAAATGAAGGGTAATATTTCTTTTATTTTTTTTTCAATTCCTTTTTCTTTTCCAATATATTCTTATAAAATGTATTTCACTTATATCTCAAAAAATTACGTTGTAGAGAATTTAAGATTCTTTCGAAGCAAATTGCATGGAATATATCTACTTCGAGGCTTTTGAGACACATGGTATACTTGTGGTAAACCGACTGTCAACTGTGGAACTCATTGCCCGAAAACATAAGACAGTTAAAATCACCGTTCCGTTCCGGATTGTTTGTTTGTTCCATCCGAAAAGAATACCAATTCCTGCAGTCGGGCGGCCTGTCGTAATAGGCGACAAAACAACCCACAGACGGGTGGTAGGGCAATTGTCCGACTGGATGACTACCTAGTCTACTGGTCTAGAGTATGCCGCCATAACAACTTTGATTTGCGTTCCGACATCAGTGGCCAGGTTCCAGTTTTCCTTCAAGGCCGGCAACACATTGGCAGCACCTCTTGTATTGCTTGTGTCCATAGGCGACGGTAAACACTTTCCATCACAATTGGCCCGACAGCCTGTCCGCTATGCTTCAGTAATAAAAAAAATCACTCTCCACTTTCAAAAAACTGGTTGAGAATGTTATCTATATCTCTTTAATAAATATTTAATCTAGCTGATGCCCGCGATGTCACCCGCGTGGTGCGGTTTTTTCACTATCCCAAGGAAATTCTTTAATTTTTCGGGATCAAAAGTATCCTATATGTTGACCAGGGTTATAAGCTACCATCATACAAAATTCCATTCAAATCAGTCCAGTCGTTTCGGAGATTAGCCAGTACAAACAGACAGACAAACAGACACACAGACAACCAGAGAAACAAAAAATTTGAAAAAGATCTAAATTAGTTCTATTTCACTTCTTACATCCCCTGACTCGGTTTTTAGCATTTTTTTTCATTGTACAGAAATTCGATCTTTACAATTTTATTATACGTATAATAAAGATGAAATTGTATGTATATTAATTTTTTAGTATATTTATTAATATTGTATATATTCCATTATCAAACTGATCGTGTACTAGCAGAAGGTGATGTCAGGAGCGTTAAGAACAGACGAGCGTGCATGACAAAAGTTATGAATGTCAAAGAAGCAAGTGAGGTGTGCAAGAATAAGCTTGAATGGCGCTCTGTTGTTCGTGCCTACCCCGCAAGGGATCTGGCGTGAAGTTATGTATGTATGTCTGAATATATTATATTAATATATTATGTTATATGTTATTGTCTATTTTATTTATCTTAATTACATGTATTTGATTTGCACACCACCGTCATACACTCTCGATTCCTTTCACACAATCCACAGCCCGGGTTGTCTGGAAGAAATCGCTCTAAAGCTATAAGGCCGCCCTTTGTTCCTGCCTTGACACGAAATGACTGTAAATGATATACATTATGTGTATGTGGTGAACAATATTTTCTATCTATCTAATTTTTTTTTCTAATTCCGCATCCAAATAAGGAAAATAGTGAATGTTTCTCACTTTTAAAGAATCTTACATAATTCGTGGTCTGATATGCATTTGTCCGTTTTTATGTATTAGAATGTTGGCCTGTGTGTGGTCTGTAAGATTTTCTCGAATATGTTCTAAAAGGGCTTGACAGAATAATAAAACTACGTATTAACGGTTTCAAGCGCGGTAATTTTTTTCATTAAAACTTAAGAAAATACTAGGGCTTAACAGATTTAAATGAAAATTATAGAAGATAAAGAATTATGAATATAAAGTTCCGCTAGATCAAAATGGTGGACATCGCTAATTTATTTTATAGTCGATTAATAAAGACTATTAAGCTCTGGTCAATTAGATTTTATAGTTCCCTAGCAATTTAGGCAAAAATGGAATCATAAAATCAACATGTCCGTTTGTTTGACATGTAGATGTATGTTATGTATATAAGTACAGGTATAAGGCCAGGGTTATGTAGTCTATATCTATATCTATAATATTATAAAATTCTAAACATGCCATGTCTGTACATTGAAGTTATTGAAAAAAAAAAACAACTGGAATAGACTATATAAACAATGAAGAACAAGATGCATTTTTTTTTAGATTTCTTGTCTGTTTGTCTGTTTGTTCGGGATTCACGTAAAAATTCCTGGGCTGCTTTCAATACGGTTTGTAATGTAATAAAATGTGTTATATTTTTGTACCGGGATTCCCGTAGGTTGTTTCCCGGGGGCGATTTGAAGTTGTTCGGATGCTTTAAAATTACCTTATTCCAAAACAGTTTCCACTAAAACGATAGCTTACATTCTTTTTTTAAATGCTGCGATAGTGTCCCGGGAATCCCGCAGGAATTTCATGTCAAGCGTGGACGAAGTCGCGGGTAAATCCTACTCTAGCAATACAATTTCCTGTCAACTGTTAACCATATAGACTCAGTATATGCATGCATGGGTATACTCATCTCACTCAAAAAATACGGAGTCTATGTATATAACATTTGACAGGAAATTGTATTACTATATTATAGCGCGCTATATAATCCCGTTCACCTGTAAGATTTTCTTGCGTAAGTCTAAGACTATGAGGGCACTAAAATTGTCAATACCGAACTCATCCTTTCAAAGCTGGGACCCGTTTTGATAGATTCTAGTGCGTTTATTTACCTTAGATGCATATACGTGAAAAACTTATTGGTGTAAGGGCGGGCTATTGACGTAGTGATTTCGAATAAAAAAAATAGGGATAGCAACCATACAAGTAGAAATAACTAAAACGGATGTGACGATTTTATTAGGTTTCATTTATGTCAAAATGGGTACGGAACCTTAAAAAAAAAACTGCTACTGCCTTCCGCAGCAGTATCCGGCGGGTGGCGCCATTAATAACCGACCGGATTCATCTATCGGCGTACATGGCTCGCGTAACTGAACTTCGATGCCTATTTTATGTTTATCTTTTTTATGGAAATTTTCAGCAATAATAACTTTACATCCGAATGAAAAGCACATCCAGACTAGAAACGAACTGATTTCAACTCATACAAATATTCTGTTAATTTGATTGAATTCAACTTTTTAATTTTATATTAAATGATTCAATTTTGAATTTTGTTACCTCGTAACACATTTTTGAAAACAAAAACCGACAAAACTTACGACAGAATTGTATTCTATGAATTTTAACAAAAAAATATTGTGAGTGTTTAACCTAGAGCTTAGGACTCCAAATACGTAGAAATAAGACAACATACTATTAACTTAAAGAACTTAAAGATAATTTTAACGAAACTTGGTTGAAACAAAATTAATTTTATACTTTTTAAGATATGGGATATTTGCAATATTATTTTATGCGAATCTGGCAAACAAGTCGATATTCTGTGAAAGCGTGGAATCACACCGATTGAGCCGGGTCAGCGAGCTGTAATCAACATAATTCTAGCATGCCTCTACCATGTCCTGAATAGATGTGATAGAGCCAATCGCTGAGAGTATGTTAAGTCGCATCTTCTCCTTTAACAATAACAAAAATTGCTTTGGAAGCGGTGGTAGTTTCATGACTTTCAATAAGTAATCTGTAAGATTCTACTTTGAAATAAATACATTCATTTTCATTTTCTAGAATATTAAATTATTTAGTTTTAAACAAATACATTCGTTTGTAACCTCCCCGAATCGCTTCATTCTACATTAACTGCAGGCATTTGTCAAATCTCTTAGAGTTGGATTGAATAATCTGTAAGATTCTACTTTGAAATAAATACATTCATTTTCATTTTCTAGAATATTAAATTATTTAGTTTTAAATAAATATATTCGTTTGTAACCTCCCCGAATCGCTTCATTCTACATTAACTGCAGGCATTTGTCAAATCTCTTAGAGTTGGATTGAATAAAACTTCATATCTGAATTGTATTTCAAAACAAACCCTGCATGTGCTTGTTTTTCTTTATTTAAATAGTAGTTCTCTTTCTTTCTTTCTTTCACCTTCTTCCAATTATTTGGGGTCGTCCAATATGCCTTTTCCCTTCCACACTCCTCTATTCTGACAAACATACGCTGTCACACTACAAATCATCATATGATCCGTCACACAATCCATCCAACTCTTTCTTCGTCTATCTCGTACGTCTTACTCTTATATTTGTAGCCATCAATCTTGTAGCATATCATTATATGCCCATACCGCTTTAACTTCCTCTCAAAATTCAACGCTCTTTACTTCTACTATGTATTTAATGTTGATATAAAAATAACCAATAGCTTTACGATCTTGTAATGGTCTGAAGAAATGTTCCTCAAAACATTCCGTTACATTTTTAGTGGCACACTGAGAGCTACTCATGCATTACAAATTGAACCTTGACACGATTTTGAAGCTTTATGTTTCACTTCAGAAAGGAGGATTTTCCAAGAAGGTGTAATAAACAAGCTGTCAACCAAACATGTCATATGAAGGCTGGTTCATCATGCGGGTAGCTTATTTAAGTTCGAAGGTATTTTTTTTCAAAATAAGTTCCACTGGAGAACACTTTTTGAAGATCGTGCATGTAAGTCAAAATTTATATCTACTTCTTATTCTATTGTACACCGCTCCATAATGTGTTATCGCTGTTAAAAGGAGAAGAAGCAGCAAGAAACTCCCCAGCAACACGTCTAACTGAAAAGTCTCTTCATCATAATTATTTATATAGTATTTCAGGCTCTTTTTTTTAAATACATAAAGAAGTTATAGATTACTTAGCAGGTAAAGATCTCAAGTCTGAAACTTATTCGTTCGAATCCTGGCCTGAAAGCATCTATTAATTAGGCGGTTTTCTCACTTAATTGTGCATATACGTAGTAACAGTTACTACGTTCTGATTGTGGATGAAAACCTGCACATCGTCAACATGTCAAACTTGCCAATCGCCTTGGGTAAACGGGGCAGTAAAATATTGAAAGGCCCGAGAGCTCAAGAGTGGGACGTTCTGGGCTGTTATGATATTATTATAGCGATCAATGCAATGTGGAATATAAGATCATATATTATAATGTATCTCCATTTGCTATGATCGTGGCGCACATCTTTCCCTTCGTTATCTTTCATTAATCTCTTCATACTTGCATGTTTATTTGAGCTGCATTTTACCTGACTTTAAAATATCTGCAATCGTGGTAATTGTGTCGCGTTATACCCCCCCATTGATACACTTTTATCAGTATCTTTCCAGTAACACTACACCATGTCCAAACCACCTTAAATATCTTTTTTTACTTTCGTTTTAAAACATCTGCCTACAATCCATTACGTTCCTTTATGACATTTTTGAGAAGATCAAGTCTGAATGAGCTTGGCGTCACATCGAGATTGCGCCATTGGCGGCAGTTTTGCGGCTAGACCTCCAAAGCTGGTGTCTAGTTATAAGCAATTATTTAAGACTTTATATATCAAAGTTATTCATAATATCGAGTCCGTATATGACATACAATGTACTTAAAATTTTAGATATAAAAGCATTTCAAAAGGATTTTTGCGTTATGACCAGTACCTATATCTTACCAACCGTTAATTTGCCCTACACTCGGTTAAAATTTGACATAAGCTCCATATAAGTGATAAATTTAACCGATGTTAGTGCAAGTGAATGAATAGTACGATAGATACACCGGTCATCAGTCATTTAATATATCAAGATTATATTCAAGTCTGAGGGTAATTTTAAAATTTTAAGACTAATAAAATGCACTTAAAGAACGAGATGTTATTTCGAACTTCAATTAGCAATCGCCCTTATGTAGAATGACCATGATATTTGAATATTACTAGACTAAAGACGATTAATCTTTTTAGAAGTATTAGGTATCTATGGTTTAATCTATGGAAGCTTACAAAATTGTATTTGATGTCTGGTAGATAGGAACAATACGTTAGTATTTAGTCTTCGAGAATCGTGTTTTTTATGTACCATTCTCTATATAGTTATTTATAATCCTGAAATTATTTACATGATCATAATATATAGATATACAACTATACATATTAATATCAATCAAAGCAACAACGGCACACCTCGATCTCAATGAAATTCCTACTCTATTTTCAGCTAAAGATCTGATGAAAAAACAGTGACAACAGAGCGCGTATGTCAGCTCGCACTGACCAAAATACTGACGAGCCAAGGTTGAACGTTCGTATAAAATGGCCGGAACATCTCAGCGGGGTGATTAAGACAGATCACATCAAAGTTTTGTTGAAGTGTACTCACGCTCTTATCTCGAGGACAACGATGACTCACTCACTGGTTAAAAACACTTCACTATCAGTGGGTCAATGGTTATGTGTTTGCCAGCGGTTAGTGGCGTGTAAAATTAGCACGGGAGAGAAAAACGCGGGCGGGTATACGACGTCGCTATGCGAGCGGCGGGCGGCGACTGGGCCGTCTGGCCGGCGCCCGCCTTGCCGCCGCCGCCCGCCCCTCGCCTTATCACTACATGCCCTAACTTACATTACGTACTTTTGGTACGAATAAATTGCGAATTGCCCGACTACGTACGTGCGTAGGTACCACCGTCCTGCTTACTTCTTGGCGCCAAACAGTTTCGTTGTTTTCCGTAAGAAGGGCGGGATAGGCAGGGAAATTACTCGATACTCAAGAAAACACAACACTTGGCCTTTGGAAAGACTTCACGTCTCTCTGCGTGTTCTGTCGATTGCAAAATAGGGAGTGTTCCGAGAAACTGTTCAGAATGGTTCTTAGTCTTCTTTCAACCACCGCACCGCTCGCCATCGGCTGGATGTTCATCGCACATACGCAGCGTTTCTAAAGAACGTTTCTCTGGCGCGCCGTGGGGATTCGGAATGAACTCCCAGCTAAGGTTTTCCCACAGCGTTACGATACGGGGTTTCTTTAAAAAGGGTGTCATAAAATTTTTTCGAGGCCGGTAGCGCATTTGTGACATCTCTGTTGTTGCAAATGTCCATAAGCGACGGCAACCACTTTCCATAAGGTGGACCGGCTACCTGTCTGCTTACTTGCTTGCGATGGGTTAACGCGCAATTTGTGATGCGATATTGTTATCAGTTGTTAATGACATTAAATATTGACAGGGAAAGTATGTATACACATTAATGTAAGTACTTGTTAATGGCATTATTTTGAACGCTATAAATAATACGCATTTGGCAACAGACAATAACATTAAGATTAGAATTTATTGTAATAAGTGTCGTTTATTCAATTTGAGTTGCTTTTAAAAATCTAAGATTGACTAGAGAATAGCTGATAAACATTTTTAAATCTTACAAAAGTACGTCGTCTTTTCTATTTTTAAGATTTATTTAATGGATAACCAGGCCGACTATGGGATAACCATTGAAATTTTCACGTTTTACGATCCGATTTATTAATGAGTTAAGTGGTATTCACGATAATTCCTCAGCTCCTTGCAATTTAAGATTATGGGGCCTTGTTATTGCTTTCTGCATTACTTAAAAAGTTGCTTAAATTATACGACAAAACTAAATAAGTTCAGTTACAATACAAATTATAAACCTTGTACTGATGGGGTCTGGAGTCTGAAATTCAAAGCAATCATAGATACTCGTAACGCTTGTTCAAGACAGATGGGTGGGTCAATTATGTATTCCGTCCGGGCTGGAGATGAATGCACAAGTGAGCCCACAGCCCGGACACGGGATATAACGAGGAACTGCCAGGGGTTTTTGTGCATATTCCCAACTGTAGGTGGCAATAGCATTCGTAAGAAGGTGCTAGTGTCACTGTCACCTCGACGAGGCAAATCTACACGCAACACCGCCCTTCCCCTGCGGTGGTTTGTCCTCAAGCAGATTTCTCCTGGATAAAAAAAATTGTGTGTGTGTGCACACGCAGTAGAAGTGAAACAAAATATGACAAGGGGTGCGAGGGATTCTAAATTTCGTGACGTCACATTTCATATATTATATCGTTATAATATATTTAAGCTTTAAAACACGTTTGAAGTAAGTATTAACGAAAAACTTCAAACATTTCCAACTCTATCTGTATGAGCAGTGTTTAAATTAGTAACAGTTACAATACATTTTTATACATTTTACCACTCGAGGTTCATATTATGCACCTTTTTAAGTAGTCTCCAAAAAATCTTTCTGTTATCGAAAAAGCGGAGGTTACATGATTTATTTATTTCGGTTTTGAGATAATATATTCAAGTTGCAAGGCGTTGTCTGTCATTAGTCGTTATTCTATCAGGGCGTCCAACCCGAATTACTCATAGAGCTGAGAGATTTTCTTTCATTCGATTTTTCTTTATCCACTCAAGTCATTGACCCCGTCTCAAGTGTACAGTCTAACAGCGATAAGGGCATTTCACAGAATATCTTTTAATTTTCATAGAAACGATAGTTTCACAGTTGTTTGCTAATCCCAAACCAAACTCTTTATAATTTTATAATAACAGTAGTTTAAAAATAAAAATAAGTCTATTTATTATAAGTACATAATTTAAGTATGTATAAGGGTTCTGTCGTCATGTAATTATTTTCTTGTATACCGCATTTGAAATGAGCTCCCAGCTGAGGTATTCCCACAGTGCAACTTTTTTGAAAAACTCTATATGGAGTTTTTCAAAACAGGTGTAGTGAAATTTCTTCGAGGCTGGCAGCGCTTGGGTGATATTTCTGGTGTCGCAAACGTTCATAGGCTACGGTAACCGCTTTCCATCAGGTGGGCCGTCCGCCTACCTGCTGTACTTCAGCTATCTAAGAAAAGGTCAGAGTGAAAGAACTAAAACTGCTTACCATTAAGACATCTGCCTCGAAATCTCCAGAAATGCCGTTTTCGTCTAGACGTACAGTACAGTCAATTGAACGAACGAACGAAGTAATGATGTGATAACAAAGCCGCGTGGAAAGTTCTAGTATAGTTATAATCTGCTTCCAGATTTTATTGACGACCTCATGTAGGCCAAAACGTTGGGTGGATACCACATGCCATTAGCATACTCGGTAGCTGTCGTCATAAATAACTCATAGCACTCTCAAGTATAATGATATCATCATATCAAGTGAGGATACTACCTACGGCTCTTAGACTCTGCTCCTCGAGTCCTGATATATTACATAGACTCGAATATTTATTGTAACAGATCTTTGGTATAAGGTAGTAAGTAACTCGATTTCTTTCATAACTTAGATTTGGAGTTTAAATTTTTTTCAGTCACAAACACATTATACATAATTTTATAAGAATAACTTCGTGTCAAAAATAACGGCTTTATTGCTAAAAGTGATCTTTCTATGCAATCTAACTTGAAGGAAATTCTTAAGTAATTTGGCGATGTACGTGGGCTGGAAAATAAAATGGGATTGATCCAAGTATACTTAATGTTATTTATACATTTAATAAATTGGCTTGTATACGACTTATGAGGTAGAAAATTCTGAATAAGTCAGGTGGCAGACCTTAAAAATACTTTTAATAATAAATTAGTTTTAACTATGTCCGTCGAATTTTTTTATATGTATTTTCAATCTAATATGTTTTGACGATAATCGTCTATACGAAACCCTTCATTGTCATTGTTTATTTAAATAATGTTAAATGTAATTCTGTAATTATCACTTTACAAATAAATAAAGAAACTAACCGTGTATATATAAATTAAAAAAATATTGATACATAGCCACAATGCATACCAATGGAAAAAATAACTTTGTGCAGTCTGTTAGCTACCAAAGTCCCGAACTAGAATTCAACCTGTAAATTACAGTTGACTTTGGCAACTTTCTGTTGCAGCAAAATAGAAAAGACAATAAAAACTAAAGTAAAAACTGCAAAATTGTGAAATTCTCAACCTTATACTAGATTATATTGTATAGGGTCTAAATGAATAACGAATAATATATCGTAGATCCATCATTTATGCCTACTCATGTGAAAAATAGGGGCGACAATATATATATATATATATATATATATATATATATATATATATATATATATATATATATATGTGTGTGTGTGTTTGTGTGTGTGTGTGTGTGTGTGTGTGTAGGTATAGGTATGTATGTAAATGTCTTGCATCTCAGCAGCTTGGGCAAAGTGGCCTGAGGCAACTGGTGTCATTGACCTGTCTTTTTCTATGGCAGTGACGCCTGGCCTGTACTTGAGCGACACAAGCTGACAAGAACTGTGTGTCACGGAGATGAAAATACTACGGTGGATGTGTGGAATCACGCGGAAGGACCGTGTTAGAAACTCTCACATCCGCGGCAGCCTCCATGTCCGTGACATAGCGGATAAACTACATGAGTGTTGCGTACGGCCACGTTTTATGGAAACCGGTTGCTTACATGGGTAACAAATGTCTAGCGATAGCGCCTCCGCCAGGTCCCGGTCGAACGGGTAGGCCAAAGAAATGCTGGCTTTATGTCATAAAGTATGCGTACCAATGGTCTTACAAATGGGGATGACGAAGACCGCGCGAAGTAGAGATGAAAATGTAGGAAAGCGGATCCCGGAATTTAAGCCAGACGCTTTAGGGAGTTTGCTGCGACCACAACCGCAACCAGGATGACGAGGTATGTATGTAAATAAATAAACTATGTAATCATTACAATTACAAGTAAGTACATTTCTTGACCGAAGAGCTAAAGACAAGAGACACTCTCAAACAAAAAGTTAATTCTTTGTATACATTACGAAACTGAATATTTATAAAGCCGAGATTGCAAACCTAGTAGCTTTACTGGTTTTCGGTTGAGTTAAATAAATTAAAACGTGGCTTGACTTTAAATTTTAAGGAGAAATCTTTATGCGTAGGACTGAACGTGATCAGTCAAAAGCGGGACTAAAATTATAAATACAGAATAGTTAGTTCAGTCGGGTTATTTTGTACAAACAGTATTTACTTACTATAAGAATTAAATTTTGATATTAAGAAAATATTATTGTAGACTTGAATTTACAACAGCATGTGGATGAGCCTGGTTTCATTTAGTTTTACATACAGATTTTTTAGTATGGAAGTTATATCCGCCCGCGCTTTTGTCGTTTAGGGGTGTGTCTGTGGAGGTTCTTTTTGCCCACCTGATGGAAAATAGTTACCATCACCTTTGAAGTCGCCTTAAAGTAATTTTACGACGCCCGCCCTTCTTAAATGTCCCTATATCGTAAAGCTGAGAGAAAACTTAATAGAAAGTTCCCTGTAAGTCGTTATAATAATGTATGGGGTATACACGTTCTGCGGAATCCACGAATAATTAAGCGTGGTAGCTTAAAATATTTTTTGAGGGCAATGTTTCAAATTTATTTTCTCTTTAATCCTTTTCTTAGATTTGCGACAAGTAGCAATCCAGGATGCAGTCTTCCTTAGCCTTTAGTGCTGGCAGACCATGATCGCCTCCTTTAAATGACGCCTCACTTTAACGGTGAGGTTCTAAAGTTTTGAGCCTGTATAAGTAGTTTACATAACGCCTAGTTTACTTGTCGGGTAATTAGTCAATTATACGGCGTCCTGAGTCAACGTTGCGTTAACCCTAGAAACTCCACCCATTCAAGATTTTCTTAAATTACTACGTTTGCTTCTATGAGGTTTATGTATTCTACCGGACAAGAGAGAACAATGAAAACTGAACAAAAATACTGACAGAATAGCAACTCATGTGTAGAAAGAGAAGAGGGCCGTAACACAGAAGAAGAGAATATGCCATAAGGAAATTAGCAGAGGTTACATCAAGTTGAATAGAAGGGAAAAGAAATCGCTGGAAAATCTTGGAGGAGGTATACATGTCAAAATATATGCTGAATATATCAACATAAGTAAATAAAAATGTAATTTAGATTAAGTTTACTATTGAGCAATAAAGGCAAATAAATAAATAAATGTAACTGTCTAATGGATGAGCCATTTTATGGTAAATGAAATATACCTCAATTTTTTTTTACCTCAGCCCATTGTCTCTAAAACTCTCAATCGTTTAAAATTTTCTTCTTTAATAGAGGACAAATGCTTTGGTTGCACTTTCGTTTTCCTCTAAACAAAAAAGTCAATTAGTCCACTTGCCTTCTCTGCGTAGAGGGCCAGCCAAAAATATTCCTTTATGTTATCACGAGGATTTAGGGCTCTTTTTGTGGAATTGCGAGGGTTTCGCCCGGTTTTTGTATTACATACAAAATGCTACTGATTCGTCAAATTCTATTTAAAGAAGTTATTGCATAAAGCCTGATTTGCTTTGAATTATTTAAGTTATTTAATTACTTGCCTAATACAAATATAAATCATGCTTAACATCTGCATTAATTACGAAAATAAATACGGCTTATCTGTTTAACTGCCAGCTATTGATTCTGAATAAGCATTTTGCGTGACCTTTATTTCAGAAATAAAGGGTAAAAACAGACAATAGATAGGTCAATTTATTCAAAACATTTCATTAGTATAACCAAGTCAAATTAGTATTCATTGGTAAAGATCAAGGTATAAAATAGGTACATATCAATCAGCAGAAAGCACTTCATGCTTCTTTCAGATTCAGAGTGCAAATATTAGTTTCGTAAACAGTTTTGCTTATTACATGTCATGGAATGTGTTCTATCTCGCTTGTATGTACCCTAGTTATATTTAGACTTAATTGTGATTATGCTATTCGCTGTTGAGATATTTGGATTGTAGAGTCTTGACCCCACTTGGTTCTATAAAGAGTCTTCAGAACTTCTATGCATTCTTAATGTGGTCAAGAGGGCTGATGCATAACTTGGATAACCTAATGAGGTAACGTAGCCAGCCTCCTGGGCACCTTACCCAAAAGACGGTTAGCTAAAGAAAGTTTTTTTCTTAAATATTGTTAAATTATGTGTAAAATACAGTATAACTAATATTAATTAATTAGGTAAAATTATTGTAAAGTTACTGTGTTATATCCTTAAGATGTAAGCATTACAATGTCTATTCTGCACGTATGAATCGCGTTAGCGTACCATTATTTATTAATGCTTTGACGATCGTGTGTTGACTGATCATGCCCTTACTTTCGACTTTAACTTATGTAGGAAATAAGATTTGCGTCTATGACCACATATACTACAGTTACATTGTTATTGTAACCTTATCTTATACTAATATATAAAGCTGAAGAGTTTGTTTGTTTGAACGCGCTTATTTCAGGAACTACTGGTCTGATTTGAAAAATTCTTTCAGTTTTAAATAGTCCATTTATTGAGGAAGGCTATATATCATCACGCTAAGACCAAGAGCACCAATGAAGAATGTTTCAAAATCAGGGGGGTCTTGAAAACAATTTCCACGCGAACGACGTCGTGGGCACAGCTAGTAGTTTATAATATTGTAAATAACGATCTAGTTAAATTTGGGGTGGCATAATCGGTACTGCACACCATCATTCAAAGAGCGGTAAAGCTGATATATTAACATTTTAGGATACTCTTCATAAATATTTTAATTTTACAATCCAAGTAGGATTAATATATTTAGAAAGAACACTTCCCATGTCATACTGGAGTATTCCTCCTAAGTAGTAGCTCTATGTTAAATACATAAAAATTTCATTAAGTATTTTATATAATTATATAAACTTTTAATACTTTAGTTTCTTGTTTAATTCACTACCATTATAAAGGGGCTAAGTCAATATACTGTAGACAACTGCACAGCAAAACATAAAGAAAAGTCGCAGCCAACCTGATTTGAAGTACCTGCCTGATCCATAATGATATGACAGAGTTTTTGGCGGGAACTGAAAGGAGACGGTTGTGCTGTGCAGTTTTATTTTCTAAAAATGTGTAAAATTACTCTAAAATGAACAATAGTTGTAGGATATTGATAGTTTTTGAGTAGTAATTATGTGTTTTGTGAGAAATGTGAACTGTATAGTCAAATGGGGCCTTTTGAGTTTTCACAAGAACTCCGTTGAATGGCGTTAGTTGTAGCCATTGAGATATAACATGTCTAGAGAGAGCATTGCTAACAAACAACATCGCCAAAAACGGCATCAAAAACGCGAAGCGTTGCTAAATTCACTCTGCGTTTTCGGGATATCAGGAAAAAAATATTACCCCATTTTTTATAATTAAATGTTTTTTTTATGTAAGTCAAAAGTTTAAATGATCGTTATGATTTAATCGCTTTATGTGTTATAATTTAATATTACTCAGAGGCTTCAGTTTTTTTATTATATAAGTATTAGCAACAAAAGTTGTGTGTCTTGGAACGAACCATAAAAAAATACATGCACAAATAAATTCATAACACATTCATAGCACATGTAGTAATTTTAATTCGCAAGAAAATGTCTGTACAAATATTAGTACATATTTATAAGTCTGTTAATTACCAATACTAATGTAATAATTCTAAAAAAACTATTCATAATGGCAAATTATTTTTGTATTACACATCATGTTCACAAAGGTTATTAGATGACTATTTATATCCCAAAGATAATCCTGCGCTAAAAGTCAGTGAAATCATTTGTAATAGTAGACTTGGAACGATTCGATAGGTTCATATTGGGTAATAGGCTTTATGTATAATCCAAAGTTTATATCAGTGGTAGGAACTACGGGATAGGTACACGGGATAGTTTAAAGCAGGGACTTAAGAGCAACTAAAACACTTGAAAAGGGCTAGTATATAAATAAAAATATTCATATCCAAAAGTTTTTATTCAAACTAGTTCAGTTTGATTATTTTCTGAACTAAAATTTGTTTTTTATCATATTAATATATTAAATGATTTATTTATTAGGAATTAATGGAGATGCAGCTAACAGAATATAGACAAAATTATTATTTTAATTATGACAATAAAGAGTTATCTATAATATTACTAGCGGCCCGGAGCGGATTCACCCGTGGTCTGTCCCGCTCCCGTGGTATAAATCGTCATGTTATATAGCCTATGACACTCCCTGTTAATGTAGCTTTCCAACAGTAAAATAATTTTTAAAATCGGTTTAGTAGATCCCGAGATTACCCCCTACAACGTCACAAACTTTACCTCTTTATAATATTAGTACAAATAACTCCGACCGAAGCATCTGCTTTAAACGATATTCAGTTTTTTTACATCCTCTTTGACGATATTTGCAGCACGCATTCTGTCAATTCTATGTCAAACGTCATAAGGTTACATTAAAAAATTATATTGTCCAAAGCGCTAAGGTTAGATTAGAAATAATTTTATATGATGGTTAAGTATTCTTAAATTTTCTAATTATCCTTCACGCAACTTACATCTTATCGGTCACGATCATATATAATTATTTTAGGTACTTTATTTCAATACAATTGTGCCGTTGATAAGAAAATATAAAAAACAGAGTGTAAAAATATCTCCGAAAATGATTCAAAATATTTTCTTTCAAAATCCATCTCTTTGTCCAACAATATGCTACAATTGGATCCGTAGGAAGTCTAAAACGTAATATAAACTAGTTTAAGAAAACCGGACACACAAACATTACATGTCTGTTTTCTATAGATTTTTTCAATTATTCATATTTCATAAATAAAAAAAATCGTAACAAAAGTCCCCAAATTTTGGAAAATAAGTCACACTTCTCACCTGACAACATCAATCAATTCGATAACCTTGAAAATGTCGAAATTAAATTTCACGTTTTTACAAAGAAATCATGAGAAAAGTGTTAAGTTTTCCGATTAAATGACATCTCATCCTTATCCTTTCTCGTTTTAAAATAGTTCCGACACATTTTAATAGCGCAGGCCGGCATAATTATTTTTTTTGCGAGAGCTCTAACCAGTAAAGTAATCGAAACGACACTAACAGGCGTGGGAAGCCACTGAAGCCAGTGCACCAATTTTGGTGCACTGTTTTTGGGCCGTTTTTGTGCAATTGATGCGTGATCTAGACGTTTATATGATCTAAGGTTGTAGCCTACAATACAACTGCGCGACTATTATACGAAGACTTAAACATCAGAATTGGCTTTCATCAAGATGATCAAGATTTGTTATTGGCTCAACGCTAACCGCGGAAGCCATATATGAAGAAAAAAAAAAATGATATGACATTTGGGCAACAGGACAATGTATTTGTTATTGAATTACAGCGATGGTTGTCTACATCACAATTGCAGTGCCATCTTTTCTGTGAATCCGTTTATTTGGAGGAAATGACGTCCTTTATTGGGATAAAACGTATCTTAAGTTACGGCAAGTGATATAAGTGGAATCTCCTGGTCCGATTAAACGACCCCCCCCCCCCCCCTATTTTTATCACATTTCTAAACGCATTGTACGAACTCGAAACATTTACAGATTTATTATAGTATACATATATAGATATATCTATCTTTATATGTATAGTTACATTATTATATAGTTGGATTAAAACATAATGTATACTTCGGAATTAAGGACGTATTTTTTTATATATGTAAATATGATAACTTTCTTAATATTATTGTTTGTGAGTAATGTATTGGAAACATCTCTGAGTCCGGCCCATTAATACTCAGACCAGGAAAAACGCCTAAACGATCATATCAGTTTTTACCCTAGCCGTATACTTTCATCAAAATTGTCTATCTTTGTTGTTCGCCATACGTATACTGGAAGAACTCAAGATTGGAGATCACCAGTGATTATTTGCAGTATGCCGACAACGGATACCGAAGTACTTTGGCCACATAGCCCGAAAGGTCCCAGACAATACGGAGAGATTTGCGATCACTGGGAAAGTTGAAAGCAAGAGATCTTGTAATACTTACATATGTCCAAATAGGTGGATTCACTAGAATGCTGACCAGCTGGACATGTAAATGAATACGACCCTCTACGGTATTTAAAACTAATCTTGAGGAGAGCAATTATTCACTGCCATTAAAGTCACGATCGTCAGCAGTAAGGAAATAACTTAGAAAGAAGATATTAACTATTCTTTTCTATTCCTAACTTTTACCGAATGTACGTAAGTTTGAAATAACAAACTAAGCAGCCTCTGAGGTTAGCCCGATAGGCTTGCAGGCAGTGGGAGTAAATAAGATTACACCGTTGGTCGGACATTGCAACTGTATGAAACACGATTAAATGCGAATCCAATCGAGCGGAAGGACTATCGCGGTTCTATATCCGGCTCAATTGTTCGCAGCAAATGTTCCAGCTCTACATTATTGTCAGGCTTGGTGGCTTTACTAGTTCTCATTTTCAAACATAGGCTTATGTAATGCTATATATTTTAACCGGGCAGGAACGGAGAAAGAATACAATTTCCTGCGGCCGGGCGGCCTGTCGTAAGAGGCGACTTAACAACCCACAGCCAGGTGGTAGGGTATTTGCCCGACTGGATGGCTACCACCCCTGGTCTAAAGTATGTCGCCATAACAACCTTGAGTTGTGTTGTCCGGCATTAGTGACCAAGTTCCAGTCTCCCTTAAGAGAGCAGCAGCGCATTTGTAGCAACTTTGGTGTTGCAAATGTCCATAGGCGATGGTAACCGCTCACCATCAAGTGGGCCTTCTGCCTGTCTGCTGATCTCCTGCAATAAAAAAAAATATATAATAAATCTGTTGGTGATGCCGAGTCTGCACAATAAATTTAAAAATGAAAAAACATCAGAATACAGACCTGCAGATTGCAAAAATATATACTTTTAAAATGTATCTGTTTGTTCGAGCAACACATGAAAACTATTGAATGCATTTTATATTTTGACTAGACAAACAGGATTTGTCCGGCCTTTTTTTATTACAAAACATCCTTAATCTATTACATTTTTCTTTGTTGCTATTTTTACATTTTTCTTAGTTATGCTACTTATATCTTATACGTTACATGTATTAACTATTTCTATTCATTTGTTGACTTACGGCTTTATTCACAGAGAGTTAGAGGAAATTTGGAGACCTCATTAAATTAAAACGTGAAAAACTGGTATTCATAATCGCATTTCAGCACTAACACACAATTTCTAAAACTCATTATTAATTTAAAATCCTATTTTAACCCTATTTTAAAAATAGCCGATTTTGATCAGCTGTTTACTATTTGTCATTTGAGTTGTCTTTTTCTTTTCTGTTTGTATATCCCATTATTTATATGCAAGTTTGCATGTACTAGGATATGCCCGCGACTTCGTTATTTCGCCAGTATTTAAATTCAAAGGGTATTTTCAGTAGGGCGACGAATTTTTTATTATAAAAATACTGAATTAATAATGTATTTTGAAATGTATTATTGTATATATATATGACTATGTATGTATGTATTTTTATATTTATTTCTTTAATTAGTTTGAGTATTTATTAATTTATGTATCTATTGCCTATTTCCTGCACCACCTATTTCGCCTGATTCAATTTTTTTTATTTAGGTTGCGTGAAAGAGATCGCTTTAAGCGATAAGGCCGCCTATTGTATTGCATAGAAAATATGGTTTGTTTTTTTTTTATTTTTTCTTTATTGCAGGAGTTCAGCAGACAGGCAGACGGCCCACTTGGTGGAAAGCGGTTACCATCGCCTATGGACATTTGCAACACCAAAGGTGCTACAAATGCGCTGCTGCTCTCTTAAAGGAGACTGGAACCTGGTCACTAATGCCGGAACACAACACAAGGTTGTTATGGCGGCATACTCTACACCAGGGGTGGTCGCCATCCAGTCGAGCAAATACTTTACCACCTGGCTGTGGGTTGTTTAGTCGCCTCTTACGACCGGCCGCCGGGCCGCAGGAAATTGTATTCTTTCTCCGTTCATGCACGGATAATTGTTGTTTTTGTAATTGTATATTTTGGCGTGCAACAAAGTGTTATCTCTCTCTGTGAATTCCGAAGTTTCCAGTAACAACCCGGGGTGAGTAATGTTACTAAGGCATACATAATTACATCTGATCTAAAGATGTCTAATAAATATAGAAACTGTCATATTAAACGAGTCCTAATATCACGCAGTTTCGAAATTAGGAAATTCCGGGTAATATAAATGTCCCAGATTATATTGTTTTAGTATCAATTAAGCATCAGCAGTGAATCAGATGTGCATTACTTTAGAAGAACGTAGCTTTCAGATTCGTTTGTAAAATAATTTATTTTTTCACAGTCACCTGTGTTATAATTTATTTAAATAAAAAAAGATACGAATACAACGCAAGATAAAAATAAAGTCAAAGTTACTGATTTAGTGCCCGAAAATCTTACGAGTGCGAGAGAGACGACAATGTTTTTTATTCGAGTCATTGTATTCATGGAAAAAGGGTAACACGTGTAACTCAATAAAATATTATAATTTTCAGGAATAGTCAGCTCAAACCAAAATTAAAAGTTAAAAATGTCTAGTTTTTCTGCGGTTTTTGTTGAATATCATCATTTCCTAATATTAATCAACTTAAATAAAGACAAAATAGCTCAAAATTTTAAGTTGGAAAATCTCCATCTCAGTATGTTTTAAGGTCGGTTATAGCAAAAAATAATTGCCCATTAACATTTTATGTATTATTATGAAAGCTTATAACTCTTGCAGTCTTTATAGACTATTCGAAACTTTTTCAATTTTTAATTTAAGATTGAAAATTTAAGTCTGATTTGCTTGAAATATTTTTTTCACTTTCTAGTATAATTTTTGTTACTTTTATTAATATTCTTAGGGTGATGATCATTTTGCATAAAAAATTGCAATTCATAAGAATTTAGTTGCATAAAAATGTCCCAAATAAGCATACCAAAAATAAAATGAAGAATATTTAATGCCGATGCGGTCGAAATTTCCCAAAAATTATAAAAAAGTAATAACTCTTAAACTACAAATTTTGATAAAACATATAAGGGGAATCGGGTTATCTAACTATTTTTTCTTTTGCACGTCACTGTTCTGTTCATGATGTATATATTTATGAATGTATTATTTTCTATTTAAATAGTTTTGTTACCTTTTTTACTACCGAGATACAATATTCGACGCCCTCTGTGGTTGAACGGGCTAAACCTGTGACGGGTTACCTCACTGCAACGTGGAGGCTCCGGGTTCGATTTTTAGTATGGTAAATTTCGGAAACGAATTTTCTCTGTTTTTTACTATGGTCTGGGTGTCTGGGAACAGCCCCGGTTGTATATTACCCATAACACATGCGTAACTTGCTTAAACTTGCTTTTGGGATATATAATATGTGTGTTTGTCAGTCGATTTATTATTATTTTTATCATATGTATTTATTGTTTATTTACAAAAAAAAATACATTTTTTTAAAATATATAAAGACATTCTTTTATTTAAAATAAATTAAAAACATATAAAAAACATCAAAAATAAAATACATATTAAATCAAAAATAATATACAACTACATTCCTGCCCATCTACATCTCCTCAATCAGGCGACGTGGTGGTCGTGTTTGCCGGTTGACCCGACGGGGTAGAACAGCTACTTCCGTACTTCCACTACCAGATGGTAATGTTGTTGGTGAAAGTATTTGTGGTGAAATGTTATAAATCCTGCTTGAATTCATACCTCTTTCACAGTTTTCTGTGTTTAAACCAGATGCCAAAGTCTATTGTTATTCATTCAGTTATTAATACATTTTAGAACATTTTACTGAACGGATTTAAATGAAACTCGATACAGAGGGTTAAACCTTTAGGATAATTTTTATACCAATAAATGACGTTGTTTCTATGAGATAGAAGTATATAACCAAAAAGAGGACGCTACATTTTGCTGCTGTTACAATTAATTGTCCTATGTACTCTGTGCAATTCACTAATAAACACATTGCCATGAGAAAGCGAACGAAGTTTTCTTGGCACTGCGCTAATACATAATAAATGTTTATCATTTTGTGATTTGAAAATACATTAACAACACTCTACTGAAAAGTGAACTACTGTAGTACTGAAAAAACAGTCTTCTTCTCCGTCGTCACTCTTGGCAGAGTGGTCGTGGTCCTCATGACAGGGGTGGTGGCAAGCTTCACAATTCATCGCCATTCCTCTCGAAAAAACAATACGGCTACTGAAAAGTGGCTGAAACGTTGGAATAATAAAAAACAAATAAATTACCGCGCTAAAAACCGATAAAACGTAGTTTATTAATACTTAAGTATTTGGTTTTGTATGCACTTGAGAACTGCTTTTTATGAAAACCTAATCATAAATTACTGTTTTTAGAATCCATATTCCTCCGTATGTTTAACTCAAATAATCTCTCAAACAGTCTAATCGATTTCTATGAAAAGTTTAAGAATCAAAATAGGATTTTTAATTTAATTTATGTATGTACATGTAAGTTCCTTACTATATCTCGCATGGTTCAGAAGATATGAATATACGCGAAGTGGCAGACACAGTAATAAATAAATCATTTTCAAATCTCCACTAAATCCACAAAGTAAATATTCAAACGAATAATGTTATAAAAGCATATATTTCCCCTATACAAACATATTAATCTAATAGTAGGATTTAGTAAAAGCATGGAAAAAGAAAAGCTACCTACTAGTCTACGAAAGCGAAACTTAGCAAATATTGAACAATCACAAAACCGAGGGGATCTCAAGGGAAGCGTTCTGGGTATTCTTACGGCCAATGGTATATACTATATACCATTGCCCGTAACCACGTAGTTTTATAATATACATATATATATATACATGCACACACACACACACACACACACACACACACACATATATATATATATATATATATATATATATATATATATATATATATATATATACTATAATAACGAAAAATAGGAAGTACCTAGAATAAATGCAGTTGAAATGAGAGCTTTGAGAAGTATATGTGAGGTAAGCATGAATTAGAGAGAGCATGACATAGAGTTGGTACCGGTAGACCACGACATACACACCTTCACCACGTAACAGATGTGTTAAAACGAGGTCAGGTAAAAAGCATATCAAATATACGTGCATGTATGAAGAGGTTAATGAAAGTAGATGAAACGAAAGTTGCTTGTCAGGATCGTCTCAAGTAAAGATCTATAGTCTCTGCCTACCCCCATGGGAAACAGGCGTGATAATATGTATGTATGTATATGATGTCAGGAGCCTTAGGAACAGACGAGCGTGCATGACAAGAGTTATGAATGTCAAAGAAGCAAGTGAGGTGTGTAAGAATAAGCCTAAATGGCGCTGTGTTGTTCGTGCCTACCCCGCAAGGGAACTGGCGTGAAGTTATGTATGTATGTATGTATATTTGTATATATACCAAAATCTTAGTTTCCACGAGCTATAAAATGTAGCGAGTGCAAAGGTGCAAAGACAGCTCTAGGAAAAAGTACATTCATTTTCTCGCAGATATAATATGCTCGAATTATGGCAGGAACGCGAAAATCGTAACAAAAATGCGTCCAGTCATTGACATTCGATTTACCATAATTTATTTTTATATCTACATGATTTAGCTGAATTCCTCTAATATTGTTAAATGAATGAAGCATGATACTGTTTTTTATTCAGTATAATGCTGGTAATATTTTTTTTTTTCATTTATGTCGTAGTTTGTCAAAAGGGCGCTTGACCTCCGTTAGAGGAGTGCAAGTCTAAACTAAATTAGGGTCGGTATGAAAGATTAAGACTGTTGGCGTATTCGCAAGAATAATAAATAAAATAGCATGTCTAAAGTATTTATTTCTCATTAGACCAGAGTTGTCAGTTACATATTATCCACAACATGAGCGTAACTTGTTCGGCGTGGGAAAACGAAATGTGTATTTACCGTTCCTAACGTTTTTTTAATTTCAAAAAAGGAGGTTCTCAATTCGTCGTGTATATATTATTTATACTATATATATACTACTATATGTGTTTACCAATAACTTTTTGTTTCTAACCACATTACTATATACATACACATACATATACATATATATATATATATATATATATATATATATATATATATATATATATATATATTTTTTTTTTATTTTTTTTTTTCTGACTAATTAATATATTTTTTTGCATTGGTTAAAAATGTAATGTATTATACACACGTAACTTTAAAGTGAAAAATAAAACATTTTTAGCAAAAACGAAACCTCCTTAAAGTGTAACTAAAAAGTAAAATTATAAAGATTTTTGGCACATTTTAAAATTGGTGTCAAGTAAAACATGAAAGAAAAATACTGCAACTTGATGTTTCACTTCGCACCGACTTCAAGATTTGTAGAAAATATTTATTTTTTGCTTGTTAATTACTCTTGAAGTCGGTTTCTTTTTGGATAGAAATTTGGAGAGTAATTTTTCATATATACATTGCGACTCTCACAGACATCATTTGTAACGATATTTGTAGTAGACATCCTTTTTAAAATTTAAATTTCATCTATCAAGCCACAATAAAAACAGGTATCATATACAGACATAGATCAACAGACGAACTAATAAATGATTTCGCTATTTGGCTATAAAACCCTAAAAACCGTGTTTTGATAATAATTTCAAATCGAGAAATTGACAGAGTTTTTTTTACAAAACGGAGAGGCACTGTTCCAATAAATTTTGGGAACCTTTGATTTATATTTATAATATTTACACGTTGGAAATATTTATTATGCCATACGAGTAAATATATTTAAACGTCCGTCATATATATCATGGTTGATTTGTACAAGATATCGCAGTAATTGCTTTAGATGTACTGTGAAGAATATTAAAGCACTGGGCAAATTCCTTGTAATAAATCTACTATATACTAAATACGAAATCAATTGTAATTTATCTTTTGAAGGATCTGATATATTTCTCTATTCATATAGGTCAAACAAGATAACATTACAGAATATAATTGTATTAATGTTTTATAGATTTTGAGTAGACTATAAATAGAAGAAAACACTGGTGACGTCAATCGTGATCGCAGAGTGTGTTGCAGTTACAGGTTTCTATTAGGCAATTGTCATTTCCATAGTATCATTCCCTTTCATTAATTTATCCAATTGTAAACGCAGAGCCGGATGTAGGGGGGGGGGGTTGTTGTTGTGTCAATTCGGTGAGGGGGGGGGGATGCCGGACGGTTAATTCTGAGACAAATACGCAACTCATCATAAAAGCTACTTTGACCACTGAGGCGTCTATTATGTGAATAAATTACTTTTCGTGGGTCGCGTAGGCATAGGTTAAAAACGATAGACGCACGCGTGTCCATCAGTGGACACCTGATAGCTAAAATGCTAATGATGATTAAGATAAAAAAAATTTTTTTGATTAAGGTACAAATTTTTTTTTTAACACTTGATGGAAAGCGGTAACCATCACCTATTACCATTTGCAACACCAAAGGCGCTACAAATGCGCTGCTGCTCTCTTAAGGGAGACTGAAACCTGGTCACTAATGCCGGAACACAACTCAAGGTTGTTATGGCGACATACTCTAGACCAGGGGTGGTAGCCATCCAGTCGGGCAATTGCCCTACCACCTGGCTGTGGGTTGTTTTGTCGTCTCTTACGACAGGCCGTCCGGCCGCAGGAAATTGTATTCTTTCTCCGTTCCTGCACGGATAAAATCCAGGCCAGCGGGGCGGCATTTTTCAGCATATGCCCGAAGCTCGAAAAAATTCAAGATCCGGGGCTGTAGAGACAGGCATTTTACGAGGCTCTGATATTATATATGATAGTAATAACCTGCCACGTTTATGGGTCGTTAACTCCTTAATTTCTCTGTTACGGAAGGCGATTGGTAGAAACCCAGTAACTGGTGTATACAGTACAAGCATTTATATTTATTTACATGTGTCGTAAGGATATAAACAAAATTTACGGTTAAAGGAATGTAGTGAAATGAAAATTTTATTTCCTCGGTCTCTAACTAACAACGTGTAAGTGTTTAAATAAATTTGATCTATTCTAACAAACAACAGGCCATGGTTGTCTTTCATTTATAGGTTTTATTATTTATCACATGTTTTGAAACGTAATTAATAAGAAATTACAAAGTATGAATAAATTTCTTTTCACAGCCAAAATAAAAATAAAATAAATCATCGTTATGCGCGTAAAATTACGGTGAATCGGTGTGAAATATGTAAATCCAACATAATTATGTCGAACCGCACCATTATCCTGCTTGCTATCATGGAAATACACATAATGTAATCAAGGCATTAGTTACTGAAGCGTATGAAGTCTTTAATTAGGATTTGCTTTGAATAATGCGTATACTTCAATATTTTACGATAAATTTTGTTGCGCGTATAAAAGTTTATTATACGTCCCTTGAAATTTTGTGCGATATCTGCGATGTAGTCCTGCAGTGAGTGGAGCTTGTAGGACTCAAGAGGCGTTCTGATCGGTGTTGCAGGTCGCATTGCAGGCTACAACAACATTAACAGTTAGTGAATGGGCCGCCTTAGGCGGTCGGTTGAGTGTTTGTCATAGACAATTTTTGATACTATGCGTACACACCGGCGCGAGTGGAATGACGCTCTCGGTCTGGAATTGTGTGTACCACTCTTGGTTAATCGTGCGCCAACAGATAAAATATTCTACAATTGGCGCCACAAAAGAAGTCTCTCAGACGCGGCGCGGCAATCGCCATATTTAATCTTCCTAAGCCCACTTGTATGTTTCTGGGTTAGCTCAACTAACTTGGAATTAACTGCTAACACAGGGTTAAATAAGCATTTTATCTTGCGCCATCAAAAGTTAGGAGTAAACCCAAGGTTAATTTTTTAAATATTTAACCCACCGATGTGGATGGGTTAAATCGCTAACACAGGGTTAGTGAAGTTTGATCTCAGAAATATGTTACCTTTCTAGTGTTCGGATACAATTAAGGACCCAATTCTGCTATTTCAATATCTTGGTGTTGCGAAGATATTCAAAGTACAATTCCATTGCGATAGTGTCAAAAATTCGTATTCTACTAAATCCACAGTAATCTTCTCAATACCGTCGCGGCAGAATAATAGTAGAAAAAAGTGGTTAGCAGTTACCATTAGCAGAAATATTAGCCGAAATGAATATTTAAAAGCTACCAATATTTAAACATTTTTTTAGCGAGTTTTCCATTACTAATGTTTATAAAGATAGAGTGGCGTACTACGGGCACACCATAAGAATTAACAGAATACCGAAATCAGGCAAACCTACGATAGAGACGATAGTGTCCGGCGATTTTGACGAGATAGTAATAGCAGAATTGGGCCCCAGTAGTACTCGAATTGTATATTTTTGCTGAAGGTTAGCTCCATCAACTTTTTTATTCACCATTACGATTTTGTATTTTGCTACTGTATCACATAAAACCTACTTTATAACTTTCACACAAAAAAAGTAAATGAATGACATGAGACAATACTGTTAAAATAAAAATCTTCAACCGTCATACAATGCAAGATATTTAAGGAAGCCTATAATTATACAGTGTGCTGTAGTGTAAAAGAGATAGAGGTATAAGTTTCGTTTTAAACCTTTGGTTGGGTTACAACAAAAGGAGCACAGACCTTTCCATGTTACCAACTAAACAAAAGAAATGTCAGGTTAGTTAACCCGGTGATATGTTTTAGTGGCGCAAAGAACAGTGAGAGGTAATTTTTTAATTAACTAACCCCGAGTTAACAAACTGTACATTTATTTATTTAACCTGACTATGCGTGCAAGTGGGTTTGCTAATACCTAAATAATGTTGTAGATAATTACTGAATAATAAATACGAAATATTTCATAATTAAAGCTCTAATTTTACATTTTGACTACGTACGAACAAAATTCTATCAAATAGCGGAACTGCCACTATAAGGTCTTTTCTTTTCCGTGGGACTTATTTCATGGCGCGGACTCCACTAGTAATCTAAAAGGAATGGCAGCCTGATAACAGCATAACGTAATTATAATACACAATGTAAATATTGTAATTTATTACTTCTTTAAATAATGGAACAGTTGAATTCAAACACAAATGTCGCTTAGTAACTTGAAACATAATATTTTTTATTGACAAAATGGCGTAGCAACACTGATAACCTTAAGATAAAAATACAATTTCTTTATGGTTTCTGCGACTAGTGCTGTGACAGATCAGAATAGTGTACTGCATATTTAGCAATACAACACAGTGAAATTTTTGAACGTAGTAGTCATTATTATTTAATTTTACTGCGTTCCCAAGTGACACTAGGTAAGTACATGATACAAGTACATCTTAAGAGGACAGCGATCTGTATGATTAAAATTTCGTTGTGATCAGTAAAACCATAGTATTAGGTATGTTTTAATTCGATTTGAAATAAAGATCTAGTATACAAAACTTACGCATAATATTAAAATTTTATATCAGTACTACGCTACGTAAAAACCAAATTTAAAGAATATGCTGCCAGATCATCGTCGAGACCTTCATATCATATGATGATGATGCTTTTCAAAATTAATATAGGATTACTAAGGCATCGTGAATATTACATTTTTTTAAATATGTATGCATATATTTACATTATAAATACGTGATGCTGTTTCTATATTTCTATATTCAAACTAAGCAATCTAATATACCTAAATTGGTATCACAATCGTATTGTTAAGCCCCGGTTTCGTAAAGAACAATCGCTTCGGAATCCTGGGGCCGCTTTCCAATTTGTTTATCTCGACTTCGCACAGGTTTCAGCATCATTATTGCATATACGTTTTGCCTCTACGTTCCTGTTTCCCGAAAAGTACGATCCTGGTGTCTTCAAGTTTCGTGTGTATTATCTAAGTCAGCGTGCTCTATCTCCAACAGCATAATCGTTTGATTTTAAGCGTGATTGTGCTCAAATGCGAACCTATTTATGATAAAAAAATTATGAGTCCACTAGCGGGCCCGGCAGACATCGTTCTGCTTTAAAAAAATCTAGAACCCGATTCCAGCGCCATCTACCGCAACCAATTGTGAATCTAAACCTTCCCGGGATCCATACGAACATGCACAAAATATTTCATCAAAGACCGTCCAACCATTTAGGAGGAGTTACACACGCACGAACAGGAGAAACATGCACGCCTAAATAATAATAACTAATAGATATTTCAGAGCAATCATACATGGAAGATCCATTACGTCTCCTACCCATCGAAAAATGGGTAGATTTACAAGGTGCATTCAAATCAGAGTGGCCTCGTGGCATTACAGGATATAAAGTTCTGGAAACCCAACGCGCGTGGATAGAAAAAGGTTATCAAAATGGATGTAAGATGTACTGTCCGTATGGAGATATATGGAATGGTTTTGTAGCTATTAATATTAAGGTAGGATTTTTATTAAATGTACAATTTTCAGATCTTACAAAACACACTTGTTAAAAGTCTCACTTAACCAAAACAAACAATTGATAACTTATGTACAATAAAATTTATGAGGATTTAAATACAATGTTTTTACGTGAAGACATTTCTAACCCTCTAATGGGCCTTACTAATAAACGCTTTTCGTCGTTCGTTTTCGTCCGATCAACCCCAAGAGTCAATGAAATATTAGACAGAAGAAAGAAAGAACAAAGATTTGTTTAAAACTTAAATAATATAGTCTAAATAACACAAAAATAAATGGAACAAAAACATCAAATAAAAAATGTTCTAAAACGAAAACGAAAGACATTTGAGAGTAAGCCCTTTGGTACAGAAGGAGAGACTGACGTTCTTGACGGTTCCAAATGTTCCAATGTTGCAAAAAACAATCGGAATCCTATAATCTAACGGTCTCCCAAATATTATTGAAATAATAATGGATCTTGTTTATCCACAGCAAGAACAATATGAAGTAATAATACAGTGCCCTACAGAAGATACAAGTAAACTGGAGGAGGCTTTAAATCTGACAAAATTAGTTGACTGGACGAAGATTGTTGTAGTACCATTTGCTCCACCAAAAATAATAAGATGTGTTAAATCACTAATTTCGCGTTTGAATATGGAGATTACTCTAGAAATACCTTGTTTCTGCTTTGTTCTGGATAGAAGTAATTCGCTTTATGACATAAGGTTGGTAAGGACTTTGATATTTTTTTGCATAACCTCTTTGATGTTTATTTTATAAGGAACCGGTTTTAAAAGTTATTCCTTAAAAAATTTGGGTCAGTGCGTTGTCGGTGCATGCACAGTAAATCGTTATTCAATAATAATAATCTATTTAATGTCCCTGCTACATCTGGGTTTATACTCATTACTCTGTCACGTAGATGTAATCAAGGTGATAATACATTATTTGACATGCGACATTGTTAATGACATTAAACATTGACAGGTAACTCATGTAAATTCACTAATGTGTTTGCTAATCGAATATAAAGCGAGTCTTCGCTTTTCACTTCGACTTTGGTCGAATGCATATGTCATAGTATGGTACCTTCCTGTCTAGGGTGGCTAATTATTGTGCCAGAATCATAACTTATTTTACACTAACATATTTATACACTAACGATCTTATTAATAGAGTGTTACTAAGTTTTAACGCTTCTTTGCGAACCATAAAGAAGCGTTCAAACTTACTCTAACTATCTATGAATAAGACCGCAACACTATAACTAACTAACATAAGTTGTGGAAGCGTAATGGCTAGCGCACGCTTCCCCAACTTAGGGTGCGCTGGTCCGAATCCTAGCTGGAACGCAATATTTTTGCAATTAGTACGTGTAACTACGGTAAAGGAAAACATCGTGATGAAACCTGCACATCGAGATAACCTATGTGTCAAACCTGCAAAGCCGCCTTGGATAGGCGTGGCGGGTATACTGTCCGTTCCCCTATAGTAGGAGGCCCGAGCTCAGCAGTAGGACTTTTATTGGCTGCTATTATCACTATCTTATTAGAACCTTTGATCAAAAATATACTAGTGTTACGTGCGAGCTAGCAAGCGATACGCACTTAGGATTGGAAGTAAACACCAGTTTTTTGTAATTAAATGCTTTTATTGATTTGCACAGCCGTACGTGATTCTTCTCAGCAGGGTTGCGCCTACACGCACAATTAACGACGCACTATCCAGAAGATAAGATGTCTCGCTCACAATATCGTCGCCAATATTGCGTAGACCACCTCCTGCTACTGCATTGTTCACCTCCGAATATACCTCGCGTAGCTCGCTCCTGGATCTCCCTTTAAACTACACTAAACTCCTCTTTCACTGAACTGCCCACTTCAATTTTCAATAAACTCACTACTAAACTGTTCACTAAACTCGTCACTGTCTTCTATTAACCTTCTCTTCCAACTCTGTAGTATCGCATTTGTCGCTTCGCTGTCTTGATAAGCGCGCCTTACACTGCTTATATACCCGGAAGAATCTTCTGGCACGCATAATTTTGATCTTCTTTTCGTTATTCTTTTATTTATTATCTGTCTCTTTCTAAACATCTATCTATCCCTGTCTTTTCCTTCCCGAACTTTCTATTCTAGTTCGTTTCGTTCGTTTATCGTCTATCCCTTTCTAAAATGTATCCGTCCTTGTCTTTTTCTTCCAGTTTTCTACCTTCCTAAAAGTCTTAAACTAGCTAGATTGTTCCACCATCACTCGCCACACTATTGATCGAAGACTATAACTAATGCAGGGGGAGCAAGAGCAAAACGAGTACATTATTAAAAATGGCTACAAGCCTAATAACCATTAGCACCTAATTAAAATTTTAATTTATTTTCAGCATTCCACCAGAAATCACGTTTGGCTTTGCAAAAAGAGAACACATTGATCTATTCGATTCTACATGGCCACATAGGTATCCCTCCTCCTCATGGTTCTTTGAACAAATGATTCAAATGGACTCTGGCTATGCACTTTATAAAAACAATAACCCTATATCGTGGCTTTTTACCAGCAGCACTGGTATGTTAACCCATTTATATGTAGTAGAAGAAGAACGAAACAAAGGTTATGCCCAGTTGATTATGAAGCTAGTTTCGAATAACATACTTAAGGATAACAAAGATGTGCTTGTATTTTGTTTGGAACGGAATACGAAAAGTTATAACTTATTAATAAAATTAGGCTTGAAGCAAATCAATCGCGTATCTTGGTTGGATGTAACGAAGACTGTTACATAATTCGAATATAATAAAGGAATAAGAAACTCAAACAAATTAAGCGTTTCTTTATTTCCCGCTGACATTTCCTTCTAATTGTATAAGCACTACAAAACTATGAAGCGAGAAGTACCTATGAAATTTGTTTAGCTATATGTTTTTCCAGACGGTATTACGAAAGTATTTAGATAAAACTTTAGTGCGTATCTAATATGCACAATGTAAATTATTACAACGAGATCGTACAGTCGTGGTATGAAAATATTCACCAGTTTTCAAATTGATTCATTTAACGTTCCGCGAGCACATGTTACCTTTTCCAACTAAGTCGCAGAACAGACTGTTCTACAAATAATTATTTGACAATACAATTTAAAATGATTTAGATCAAAGTTGTTTGATTCTATCTTTTCTAGGAAGATTGTTTAGACATGTAAAACCTTTTATTGGTTTTTCATATTTATATTAAGCGTAATGATTATATTCTCTTTGTTTCTTATTCTTCTTTTACGTTTCTATATTTTATAAACGTAACATTTATTAAAATGTTGACAGTATTGTTTCTTGTACTCGTGCAAGCAAAAGTCGACTTTAAGGTGATGAACATTTTCATTCCGCGACTGTACATCTTGCAAAGTTCTTGCAAATTGCCGCATCTCTAAAAAGCAAGTCACCGAATGTGCATCGAACTAAAACATTTTGATAATTCATACGACGAATGAAAAACAGCTGCAAAGGTGCTAAATTTAACCCTAAGGTATAAGTAGGTAGATCGAAATATTATAGTTATACAAGATTTATAGGATCCTTAAATAAGAATTTAAAAAATGAGTTATTCATAATCGCACTCTGAACGCGATTGTCTCAGTTTTTAAAGAAGTTTTGAACTATGAGCATCTCTATGAAGAGGATGACTCTGTTACGAAGTTGAGGTTATACAAATATTATATATTTTCTCTTATATATAAAAATGAATCGTAGAAATGTATGTACGCACATAACTTGAGAACGACTTTACCGATTTTGATTAAATCTTATTGTGTGTGTTTGGGTGGGTCCCCGGATGGTTTAGATTTACAACTGGAACCAGTAGGTGGCACTGGAATCGGGTTCTAGGATATTCCTAATCTGCACCGGTTTTGATGATTTCTTGGTACGTTTGAGTGGATCTCGGGATGGTTTAGATTCACAATTGGAACTGGTAGGAAGCACTAGAATCGGGGCCTAGATTTTTATTTTTTCAGGGCAGGGCAACGTCTGCCGGGACAGCTAGTATTTTATATAATTTGATTGACCAAGTAGATTTTGTATTTTTGATTAATTATTTTTCACGACGAAAACAATAGATGTTCCTACCGAATCTTTCATTATTTGTGGACTGCCATGCAGTTGTCCTAATTATTGTAATGTTCTCTATATATATAAAATATGAATTGCTATTAGTTAGTCTCGCTAAAACTTAAAAATTTGTTGATTTGAATATTTATTTTTTGCTTTGTTCGCTCTAAAACTGGGGTGATTTAAAATAAAAACGTAGGGATTAAAATCCTATAAAAACATTTGAAAATTTTGAATGGGAATCGATTCTTTAGATTGTGGACTTACTGGTATTTTGTCTAACAGGGCAACTAATGTAATTCTTTCCATGCGATTATGTATAATTCGTATGATGTTTGTGTGTTTGAGTTAGTCAAGGGATGGTTTAGATTCACAATTGGGACTACCGGTGGCGCTGAAATCGGGTTTTAGATATCTTTTTAGGGTAGGAATATCTGATAGATAGATATATAGATATCTGCCGGGCCTGCTAGTTGGTAATAAAGCTTTAATTCAATTTATAATAAAATTATTATATTTATTAGGAAATTGTACATAATTTAATCTTTATTTATAAAAATAATTCATACTTGAAGGAGTGTTATTCAAACGTAGAGATAGAGATTTTCAATTATAATGCAAATACATATTGTATGGTATTAAGATATCGTTAAACAAACCAACTATTGTTTGCCTAAACGCTTCGCTTCGTAATATGAAATAACATCCATTTATTGATAAAATTGTGTAGTAACACTTTTTTTTGGATTTAATGGCTTGGTTTCTAGACCTTTAAGCCAAGTTTGTTTTCGATATTCGGCACTTCACAGGTTTTTCAAATATAGTTTCTTCATTTTCTTAAGCCTATGTATAGCTCAGCTCAACTGTATGTTATCAACTAAAGTCATTCAACGGAGTTCTTGTGACAACTCGCAATGTCACATTTGACTATACAATTCACATTTCTTAAGAAAACACATAATTACTACTCAAAAACTATCAATATCCTACAACTATTGTTCATTTTAGAGTAATTTTACACGTTTTTAGAAAATAAAACTGCACAGCACAACATCTCCTTTCAGTTCCCGCCAAAAACTCTTTGTGTAGTAACAGTGGCCAACTTAAGGGCGGCCGCACACTGACTTGCCTGCGCCACGACAATTTTGCCACCACGAACGTAGTGTACAAAATAAATATGCATTTAGTGTTGGTGACTTCTTAGATCATAAATAGACTAAGATTCACATTTACTTACAATGTTTTGTTAAAACTTAAAATGTATGGAAAATCATTTTCTTCATTTCATTTTCAGCTTAGACCATTAACCGTCTCAGACTAAATTAAAAGGTAGCCCCTTTTTCACCACATTAGGAGTAGCATTTCCAAAAACGGCGATATAAGTGTACATTTATTTCGAGCTAGAAGCAATTACTTGCATAAAACTAGAGCTTTCCCCGCGGCTACGCCGCATGAAAAACCCTAGGTATATACCTCTATGTTACATACATAAAAAATAATTAATTGTTTTATATATATAAACCTTCAATACTTAAGGTATTTGTTGAATTCACTACAATTACAAAGAAACTAATTCAATATAGTGTAGACAACTGCACAGCAAAACATAGAGAAAAGTCGCAGCCAACCTGATTTGAACTACCTGATACGTAATGAATGACATATGGGCAACCTGACAACGTATTTATTATTGAAATCGAAGTATTAAAAATTAATGAAAAATTAAAACTATTGAGAAATCATTTACCCTTGTCAGGAATTAATTTGGCTAATTATGGAAAATAAACAGTCTGTAATATTATACCAAACCGTAGTATAGCCTGTAAGGATCAATTTTAGTAAAGGAATGTTAAGCGGCAAACCTAGAGAAAGCGTTGTTTTTGAACAAAGTGTTCTATTTTACATACATTAATTATTATTAAACCTCACCTCAATTTATCGAATATAAAATTTATGAAAATTATTCTATTTTTAATGGGTATTTATAAATTAATATTCGAAACGCACGTTATATTGCCCTAACACTCAAACCAGTCAATGGGTAAACATTGATTGCGTTTAAAGGAGGTGCGGTTAAATAGCCTACGCAATTTGATGTTTAATTAATGTATGGAAAATAGATCATATTGTTTAACAAGAACCCTTTCCCTTGGTTTGCCGTTTGATATTTCTTCACAGAAATTGCTCCTTACAAGCTATACTATGATTTGGTATAATACAGGCTGTGTTTATTTTTTCAACATCAACCGACTCGACTCCTCGACAAGGATAATTGATTTTTCAAAATTCTAATGATACGTCTTTATTTTTCGTTAAAAACGAAACTCTTTTGAGTGTTTTTCGATACTTAGCATAGTTAGGATTTAGCGCTGAAGGCCTACTTGAAATATTCATTCTGTATAATAATAATAAGGTATAATAAGATAATACATTATATTATTATGATGATTTATATTTGAAACTACTATACAATATACACTTTAACATATTCGTAATGGCTATACGACGTTTATCCTCTTAAAATAACTTTAAAAAAATGTTTTTACCGTAACCGCATCAATATAATAATGTGAGTGCGAATGACACTTTTTTTTCTCCATTTTAACGAGCCGATAAACCACGTATATCTAATATGTGGGAGTAAATGTTGGAACTTATATTTTATCACTATTACACATTATCACTTTTTACACCCTACAGTCGTATTGCGTGCAGTTATAGTTTGACTATTTTCTTGTATACAAGTTTTCTCTATATTGTAAACACTGTAACATACTCGGATGTGTCAAGTTCTCGATTTCCCACAACTCGAATATTTTTTTAAGGTAGTGACAATATAACTCAGCACCTCTCGTAAGTCGTCAAGAAACTGAAAATATTCTAATTTCTAGCAGCACTAGTATGGTATCATGTCATTTTAGAGCAATTTTTAGGTGTGGCGTATTTTTTTATGCTTATATCTAGGCAACTAGGCCTTTAAGCCAGGCACAGTTGTATTGTAGGCTACAATCAACGCTATTCAACGGAGTTCTTGTGAAAACTTGAAAGGCCACATTTGACTATACAGTTCACATTTCTCACAAAAACACATAATTACTACTCAAAAACTATCAATATTCTACAATTATTGTTCATTTTATAGTAATTTTACACATTTTTACAAAATAAAACTGCACTCCCGCCAAAAATTCCAACTAGGTGCGTAATTATATTGTCCAAAATAGGGATGCAAATATCGTTCATAAAAATATCGATATTAAATACTTATATTTTTGAAAGCGACATATCGATATTTATGGACGGTATATATGAAAATAGATTTTTCAAAACGATATTTTACAATTGAAAATGTCATTATTTTTAATTGAAATGTCTATTTATGTTATTATTTTGAACTTTGGACATAAATATTGTTCATATTTATGAACGGCATGTAGTTATTTTTCGCGAAATATTTATAATTTCTCAATATATGCAAAAAATATTGATTTAATAGACGAAACTTTAGAACTCTGGATAGAAAAATCACTTATGAACAATATATTAATGTTTTTCGGGAAATATCGATATTTTTAAATATTTGCAAGAATATTGTTTATTGTTTTAATGTAGGCTAATTTTGATCTTTGGACGGTAATATCGTTTATAGTTATGAATGATATATTAATATTTTGTGGGAAATATCTGTCATTCGGGAAATATAAGATATTTCTGTCGATAGTTCAAAATTATCCAACATTAAATCAATAATAGCCTTCGCAAATGTTGGAATATTATCGATATTTTCAGAAGAAAACAAATATATCATTAGTATTTAGTATAATATAAAAAAATCAAAATGTTCATAATGCCTTTCATAAATCATCCTTTATTAAAATCGTTCATAAAACTTCGTTCTTAGTTTAGTTCAGAAAATATCGTTCATAAAACATTGTTTAGTAGAAAACAATTTTTATAAAACATCCTTTAGGAATATTAATATCAAAATAATGATATTTTATTTACGTTATTTTAGTGCAATTGACGGTCGAGCGTTGACTAATCCTCCCTACTTTCGAGTTTACCTTATATATTAGGTAATTATAGGAAATACGCTTTGCTTCTACCGCCACATGTACTAGAATGATAATGATAGATTCTTCTTCTATGGTTACAACGAAATTCATTAATGCACAATAAACATACCGTATATTATTACCATACATGCAATGGATATTAATGTTCTGAATAGAACATGTATTCTACATAACATATCACTGACTGTAATAAATAATGTTCGTGAGCACATGCCGTGAACATTTATGACTCACTGTCCTCACGAATCTGCATCGTTTGTGAACTGTTTGCATAAATTAATAGCACTTGACCTTAATATTAAATAACTGTGTCAGAAGCATCATGTTATTAAAATTATTGATATATGTTTTACTGTTTCCTTATTTTGGTACATTTGATTCATTTATTATTTACACTGGCGATCTTACGAGTCGGATAATGGCATATAAAAAATGACAACGTTGATATTCTCACTTATTTCTTCCCTTTTAAGCACTATAGCCGTCATGGTAAAAATAGACTCTTATGTAATCGTCATGTCTGTCTGTCTTTGTGTGGCTCAGTCATTTTTCTTGGAAACTAGTAGTGGTCTCTTCTTCTGTCACCTTATCCCAATAATTTAGGGTCGACACAATGTGTCTTTTAATTCTACATTGCTTTATTCTGGTCTACGTGGTATAGCTATGCTGGATTCATTATCTTGACTACAGCTCGCTGAGCCGACTCGATCGGTGTGATACCACTCTCGTTGTCAGCTAATCTCAGTCCACTGTTGGACATTGGCCTCTCCAACTCGGCACCAAACATGCCGGTCCTCTGCTTTCCTCATCCAGCGTCTACCGGCGACCTTACGCAGATCGTCAATCCATCGGGCTGGAGGGCGTCCAACGCTATGTTTACTAGGACGCGGTCTCCACTCTAGGGCTCGTTTGCTTTATGGGCCAACGGCCAACGATCCTGCGACAGACGGACCCTGCCCATTGCCACTTTAACTTGCTAATTTTGCGAGCTGGAATAGAATAGAATAACATTTATTGTATAAACCGTCACAAACGTAAAATTACAGAGGTGTCGAGTTCTTTGTTTGAACGACAGTTTGTCCTTTCGGACGTACAATACAGGAAATTGTAATTGTGCCAATGGTGGTGAAGTAATATATTCAATTAGTAACAAAACACATGTAACGGATAGGAATGTAGTAAAGAAAGTAGAAAGTCTCAGCAGAAATAAAAAAATATTCTATTCGAAATGGCCACCTTTGACTTTTATACAGGCCTTTAATCTGTTTGGCCACGAATCTATGGATTTACGCACTGTTACCAAGGGAAATTTCGCCACTGGTTGCTCCAAAGATTTTTTAAGAGACTCAATGTCGCCGTGTCTTTTAGAGCAGACCATGTCCTCTAAAACTGACCATAATTTGAAGTCTAAGGGTTGAGGTCTGGGTTAGATGAGGGCCAGTTTTCAGCTCTTATAAAGTCCGGAACGTTGGTTTCAAGCCAAGCTTGGGTAGTTCGTGCCTTGTGACCAGGTGCAGAGTCCTGCTGGAAAGTCCACGGTAGATTTTTAAAAAGTGTATTACTGGAAAGTTTCGCAACATGATCCAAGACTGTATCTTGATACAGTTTGGCTGAAGTTTTCACTCCTTTTTCACAAAGATGTACTTTTGTGACTCCTTGATAAGACACGCCCCACCAAACCATCACTGACGCAGGATGATGACCACGTTGTACCTTTCTGACCACTTAAGCAGCTTCTTTAGAGCTGTGAGCGTACACTTTATCATTTTGCTTATTGTAGTGTTCTTCAATCATGAAAATTTTTTCATCGGTAAAGAGGATACATCTGTGCCTTTCACCTGCGTATCGCGACAGAAGGCGTTTTGATCGATCCACTCTTTTTATTTGTAAAGATTGATTTAGGGCATGTCGTGTATATCGACGATAAGCACCAAGCTTCAGGTCTTGTTTTATAATACGCGACAGAGTCCTAGCGGGAATCTTGATTTCTCGCAATAAGATTTTTCGCTTCCTAATGGGGTTTTGACAAATTCTGGCTTTAACAGCATTAAAAGCCTTTGTGGTTCTAACAGCACCCGGCCGCCCCGATCTTTTCTGGTCTTCGACAGAAGAAGTGTTGTTGTATCTGTTGATAGTACGATATACGAACAAACGGCTGATACCAAGCTTTTGAAGTGTCTGGAATATGACCGACGGCTCCATACCCACTTTGTGCAAGGCGATCACTGCAATCCTATTTTCTTTAACATCCCATTCCATATTGTAATTTGATAATAAACACGTAAAAATATGTGAAATGGCGCAAAATCGAAAGAAGTTTTTAAAATAATATACGTGTTCCAAATTCAAAATAATTAAAAAGTTGAAAAAAAGAAGTTTTTATGTAACAGTATTTATGGTCAGACTAGTTATAGGCTACGTTTCAGAAGGGACTCAAAACAACCACGTTCGTGACCGCGATTTTTCCCGTTCCACTTGCTTGCGGACGTTGCAATCATAAACTCTAGTGGAACGGATTATGGGGCGTTGATGGCATAAACGACGAAATACACAAATGTCATTGGTTGATTTGAAAATCGCGCCTTTTTCAAGGTCAAGAGATAGAAAGCATTAATGCTCTGTAGTTAACGTCCACTTTAACCCACCTCTTGACATGGGTCGTTGTGAGCGCTGTGTGATCGATAATGATGACGTCATTAGTGACGTCTTCGCCACGACCATAACGATCGTGGTCGCCGTGTGGAACGGCAGACGGAGCATTTTGGGTGTTGTGAGATACTAAAGGAACGCGTCCATAGATGAAATTCAATAGAAATTAATTTTTAGTTCAATCTGGAAAAGTTATAACACTATTCCTTGGTGACTCCTTTATTTAAGTCGATAAGTGAAAAATGGGTATTCGTTTCCGAACTAAAAACATGTTCTACTTTTGAACTATAAAGGAGATCTGAATCTGAATAAAATCAAGATGTTAGGTAGAGTTTAAAACTTCAACGGACAAGTGGAAAAACGAGTCGCAACGGACAAGTGGAAAAACGAATGGCAACGGATAAGTGGAAAAACGAATCGCCACAAAATTTTAACTTGAAGTTTTACAGACAGATTTTCAAATTGGACAAGTACATTAACAATCTCCACGTATAAGTTATTATGCTGCCTCTCACCACGTCTACTCTAAACTTATGCCGCCCCTCCACGCGGCCGTAATGCTTTTTCGTGACAGAAAAAACCTCAATACCCCCCCGTCTATATAGAAGTTTCACTTCAAAAATATTTTCAACGACAATTGCTTTAAATAGTATTCTTTCTTTTAGATATATGGACTAAAAACAGTGGACGTTTGTTCTATGGAATCCTTCATCGTGTGTAGTCCACACCCACTTGGCCGATTTATTTGAGTTTGTTATTATAATCACTGTTGATTCAAGTCATACCAGCTAGATTATTCCATCAGACTAAATTTATTGCGCTCTGTTTATTGTTGTTTGTCTAATCGATTGATGTTTGCAGATTGAACTGTCAGTCAGCAGGATAATACGAATCAGACAAATAAACCTACGCCTACATCTCTGTCATTTGATCGATTTGATCATCATTGCGTGGAATGGAACGGAATTAAAATAATATAGTTATACATCACTGTTTAACTTGAAGCCAGCGAAAAGAATACGGACTCAGAGGTCCAGAGGCGGTTTTCATGTAGCTAGAATAGATCAGGTGAATGTATTACCCAATTCAGTGGGTCAGTGATTGTATCGACGAAGATGATACATACACAAAATTAAGTATAGTACTACAATATTAAATATAATATTGTTACGACCTAGGTGCCGACAATCACAAATTCACACCTACATACCGTCAAAACACCCTTTATTACCTTTCGGCATAAGGACTTATTTTGTTTACTTTGTGTTTAAAATTCGTGATTAGAAAACAGCCCATTGTGTACTGTAATCTTTTATGGCAGTCATTAGCCAGGTGTGTCGGACTGATTCTAGGAAATTCGGTCCACGCGGTCGGGCAGACATATTGCATCTGTGCAGTATAAAGCAATGCCCCAATGGAGAGATCGGCAGTCAAGCTATAACCACGAGCGAAGCAAGACTTGTGTACATTTGGTATTCTATTTAGTGACGGACTTTGCGCGTGTTATTGAATCGTGCATTACGTTTGGACTAGTTGTGTTCAGTTATATTTGTACCTGTGTTATACGTGTTTTTATAGTTCTAATAAACTCTATAATAATTTCAACGGCATTTTTGTTCGAGTCGTAACAATATTATAAATAAATATATCCAAATATAGTAGTACTAAAGCTTGTAAAAATATAAATAAAAATTACCTAATTATACGCAAAATTGACGTAATTAAAGGTTGTAAGAGTAAATAATTCGCGAACATTACTTATATTTGAAGCAGTCCGTGATTTACTTTCAATCTGACTTAACTAAGTTATAATATTTTCTTAAGTTTTCGCGACTTGTATACATAATAAAACTACGTTTCAACGGTTTTAAGCGCGGTAAGTTTATTTGATTTTGGTTTTTCCGACGTTTCGGCCACTTTTCAGTGGCCGTGATCACGGAAGATAAAGATTTCAAGTGTCAACGAGTATTGTTAAAGTTTTATTTAGCCTTAGGTATATACACTAATGTAGCTAATCATTAACGGCGTTATTTTTAACGCTATAAACAAGAAGCATTTGGCTACAGCCGCTAATACACACATTATACGAGATTGGAGTTGGAACATAGCGAAACACTTGGACGAAATACAATTTAAATCTGTCATTCGCATGAAGGCAATTATGGTGATGTTTCTCGATATCTATGGATGTGTTTGAGTTCATATCTCATTTACTGCAATTTTCATCTCAATTCAGTCCATTGTAGGTAATAGACACGTCATTTGGCGTAGGTGCGGATTAAGCAGGTGGTGATTCTAATATCTAATATATGCAATAATATTAATAACATAGCTTGTATAGTCGTAGTGATAATTAAAACTAGGTTTTACGAGTTTTAAGCGTGACATTTTGATTTTAACTTTTCAGCCACTTATCAGTAGCCGTGATCATGAAAGACAAATATGGTCAAGTGTCAATGAGTAATTTTAAAATTATGATATGGTAGAAGAAGTTTTTCATTTTAATTATTTATGTGTTTAGTAATTATTTACTCCAACAGACGGATAGCGAAAACTGTACCATTGATGGCACCCCAGTACAATGAATGAATGAAAACTCTTTATTGTTCACCATAAACTTAAATCTAGACAATTGATATGGATACATTTGCATTAGAACAATGGGCGGCCTTATCGCTTATAGCGATCTCTTCCAGGCAACCCAGTGTCTAAGGAGATTTTAAACGAAATTTCAATATAAGATCTTTGGTGGTGTTTTACAAAAAAAAAAAAATATAAATAAAGTACTGTACACTTATATATACAGATATACATATATGCATATATAATTAGATATACGATGATATTATAAATATATATACGAACAATAGATACATTCATTTAATGCAACAACTTTTATTTAATAGACCAATAATGGTCAGTGACCATCCGTTTAGGTAAATGTAGTAATTGATTTAGCTTGTCTGATTGGAAAGGGGAGGGAGTTCAACAGTCGAACAGCCTGTACGGCAAAAGAATTTCCTACGAAGGAAGAAGTGTGTGCAGGTGTTGTTAACAAAAGATTTTCATTTGAGCGCAAATTGCAGGAAAGAGATTGATAGAGAAAACTAAAAAGTTCCTTTAAATATGGGGGAGAACAGGGATTGTAACTAAGGGGAAACTGTACCATTGATGGCACCCCCTTACAATGATTAACTTCCTATTAATACTTTTTTTGCAAGCTTTTATTTTACTTGCAATGTTTGTATGTGTGTATCGGGTCAAATCTTGCATTTAACTAACTGCGTGCCAATCATTAGGTCCGGTGCTAACAATAGTATAATTTACCTTTTACATAGTTTTATTTCATATTCTAAGAGAAATTACCTATTATGGAATGCGTACAAAACCATTATAAACATTACGATCATTGCAAAAGGTATATTACGGGTCTAATGTAATTACGCGTATGACTGTACGTATGTTCATGGTGTAACTACGTATTGGCACAGACTTTTTCATACTATTCACATGACAATCAAAATCAATTGATTTTAACACAGTGCATTGTTCTAAATGATCTAATTCAAAAATCTTAAAGTAGATCACGGTTTCATAGGTAAGTAAGGCTTTTTATGTGGTTTTGCTTGATTTTCTTAAAGGATATATAGGTTCGCGTTTGACCACGATCACCCCCAATGTCAGTCGATGATGCGGTCGAAGATGGAGTACGCTTACATAGAAAATATCTATTCACACGAGACTTGAAGACAGCCGGATTGTACTCTTCGCAAAGCACGCATACTGGTAGTGCATTCCACAGCTCTGCTGTACGCAGAAGGAACGTGGCCGCGAAACGTTTTGTTCGTACTAGTGGTATTTCCACTCTGAAACGTGGCATAGATCATACCTATAGGTATGATTTAATCTCCGACAGATAAGGTACTATAGTGCCTTATTGGTCGAAGATTAAATTTCATACATATCCTTTCTTTGGAAAGTTATGTTAATAATACTTTATAACATGACTACAAAACACGGGAATGACTTGCGCTTTACAAAGCGCAAATTACACCGCATATGGAATACTGCTCACTCTTATTGGCTGGGGCAGCCGCTTATCAGACTGACCCTTGCGACTCCGTCCAACATCGCGTCGTTCGTATAGTCGACGATACCATACTAACACAAGCGGTTTAGAATCGCTTAGCCGTCAGAGAGACTTTGCGCCCCTCTGTGTATTCTACCGCCTGGACAATGGAGAATGTTCCGAGGATCTGGTTGATCTGATGCCAATGCCTCATTTTTACAACCGCATCGCTTGCCGTCGCCGGAATTCTCACCACCATTTCCTGGAGCTTCCACGCTCAATTACGCAATAGTGTTCTGGAACGTTCTCTGGAGGGAGAACTTTTCGCCGAGGTTTTCCCTCTGCGCTACGACATGGGGACGTTTAAAAAGTGCGCTAAAAAATTTCTTAGAGGTCGGCAACGCGTTGGCAACGCCCCTGATGTTGCAAACGTCTATAGGCGACGGTAACCACCTTCCATCAAATGGGCCGTCTGCCTGTTTGCCTGCTTCAGGCAATAAAAAAAGTTTTCTTAATATCTTGATTAAATTGACAGGCTGCCAATCACTCTGGGAGTGCCAAATGTATTATGGGTGCCTACTCATATACATATAGCGGTCTGAAGATACCTATTTCATTAGACTATATAGGAATACTACGATGTTCCGTCACGCCCCAAAGCAGCAATGTAGACCAAAAGATTACTATTAAACTAAAAACTGTAAACCCTTATTGAGACAATCAATGAGTAATAATAACAATAGAGCTATTGTTTCACACGTGAACCTTTTATTTGCTAAAATCTGTCAGTCTAAGTAATATCATACGCTCACTGTATAAAAACCTACGTAGAGAAACATCTTATATAGGGGATCAGGGAGCCACACCTTCGCAGATTCGTATTATGAGCATATATGAGAAATATCAAAATAAAATGGAACTGTATGTTAAATCTTACACGTACCGATATACTTAGACACATGTTAATTTCATTAATCAAATCTCCAGTGAAACTTCGTTCGCGTTGCCTTGAAGACGTATTCGTTAATTCATTGCAATGACGATAATGGCGAAATGGTGATCGCGATTGTTGGCTAATTTGTCTATCCCACAGAAATGACGTCATTTACCAGGATAAAAAGTATCCTAAAGTTAACCTCGGACACTAGCTAAATCTGTGATGAGTTTCATTTGTAGCGATGAGTGACTTTCAGTAGCGGTGATGCTCAACAGACAGACAAACTTCTAATTTCCTTTGAGTCAAGTTGCCTGGAAGAGATCGCTTTTAGCGATAAGGCCGCCTTTTGTTTTATCAAGTAACTATTGTCTTGTTGTGCATTATAATTTTTGCTTCGATGAACAAGTGTCGTCTATGTCTATTTTATAGACTGTGGGTAGATAGATGTAGGTATAACCATATTTAAACTCGTAGGAACTATGACTACATTTGCCGACTCGTAACTAACATAGGTACTCATTTTTCTAATCTTTATAGTGACCAATTATGTATATTATACAAATATATATATATATATATATATATATATATATATTATTATTTTTTTATTATTTTTTTTTTTTTTTTTTTTTTATTGCAGGAGTTCAGCAGACAGGCAGGCGGCCCGCTGGATGGAAATCGGTTACCATCGCCGATGGACATTTGCAACACCAAAGGTGCTACAAATGCGCTGCTGCTCTCTTAAGTGAATCTGGAACCTGGTCACTAATGCCGGAACACAACTCAAACAACTCAAAGTTGTTATGGCGGCATGCTCTAGACCAGGGGTGGTAGCCATCCAGTCGGGCAAATGCCCTACCACCTGGCAATATATATATATATATATATGTGTGTGTGTGTGTGTATATATATATATATATAATTATATATACAAATTATATATACAAATTATATATCCGATTTAGCTGCCCCCAGATTGTTTCCTCGTTTATAAATTCACTGTATAAACTTCACACCCTCAATAGGTTTATTATATGTATTACAGCCTTAAGATCCAAAAAGCGTATTCGTTCCCAGAACAGTTCTAGTAAATGAACAATAAAAATCGTAACAGTCACATAGGTTTCTATGCGTCATGGGCTTATATTTCACGTTCTCCCTCAACATCGCTTGAACTATTGTTGAGTGAATGTTGATCATTCATATCCACGTGTGTCGAAGAGATTGTGTGTCGTGTGCCGAAGTAAAGTTGTCAGTGTAGTGATTGCGGATGGACTATGGAAATGTGGCAGCTCATGTTCTTTGGTGAGCAATCAATTACAGACACGTTCATAATTTATACGAGTATAAATATCTATGTTACAAAGCTTTTAAGCTCGGTATATTATTCAATTATCATTCCGACGTTTCGGCCACTTTTCAGTAGCCCTGGTCGAGTAAAAAGTGGCCCAAACATCAGATTAAAAATCAGATAGTGTAAACCGTTCAAACGTAATTTTACTATGTGTACTAGTTGCGAAAACTTAATAAAATCGTTACAAGTAGATTATCAGTAAGTGTTATTTATAACTCTATATCAGGGTAAACACGCTGCGGATCTTTCCTATAAATCGATTTCTTAGAAGTGACCAATGTCGTCCGTTTTTGTAATTTTGTGTGCGGAATGATAAGAAAGTATTTTATCGAAAATACGTCAAAAATAAGACAACGGACACCGTTAAAAACAATTTTCGTTGAATATACATATTTTTTTAATTTCTATCATCACGATTTATCTCTTAAATTTCCCGTTTCATCATAGTTTACAAGTTAGAGGAGGGGCACCCAATTTTCAGACTTAAAGATAACTATTGATTTCATTTTAAAAATCATTTAAGAACATCTTTATATATTTTTTTCAAGATTTAAACTAAGGATGCCTCACACGACTATGTTCACCAAAAAAGAAATTCAATCCTTGGTTACATGTATGGCGGCCTTTTCAAGTCTTTATTTTTTCACGATTTCACGTTACATATCTTTGTAACGCTAAATAGATTACAGCTTCCAATGAAATTTCATCCACATAGACCCATAAATTACGGCGACATACACGGTCAAACGAACAGCCATCCATGACGATCACATAATAGTAGAGGAGACGCTAAAGATCTACCTTCACCCATCTGATAACCAAATGAGACATATTTTTTATCAAATAATATTCATTTATAAACACGCTAATAAAGTATATATACGACTTTGGTTTTTCCATGTTAGGTTATCATAAATATTGCATTGTATTCGATTATATGTAATTTTATAATTGTTTTGTTAAGATTATAGAATAAAAAAAAAACTAAATACTTAAACGCTTGTGATAGCTTGCCAATCGAAAACTCTTCATGGCTATTTTTTTTTTTTTTTTTCATAACCTTTTGATATCTGAACAAATTTTGTTTCAACTAACATTTTTTAACAAGGAGAATATGCCTTGATAAGCTTGCCTATTTATTTCTGTTCATGGCTATCTGGCAAGCAGGTAAGCAGTTAAGTCAATGTAAGTAACTATACCGTTCTATAAACCGATAAAAAATGATATCCTAAGAAAGATAATTTCAATTACAGAACTAACCATATAGGCAGGCTTGCCTGCAGAAACCCGTTCATGGAACATTATTGCCATGCTTTGAAGACTTCAAAAATAGCAATGAACACTTTTCGATTGGCAATCTATCATAAGCGTGTTTACATATTTATTTAATAAGTTATAACATATAATCGAATACAATGCAAGAAAACTTAACTTTTTTGTATTGTATTCTACTCAAAATTCCTCAAGACTATAAGTAGAATACTGAGCCCAGATCACCGTCTTCTATGGGTAAGGTGCCCAGAAGGCTGGCTACGTTTCCTCGCTGGATCGCCATACTGATCCGTTGTCCGAGGTAAGCACTAGCCCTCTGATCACCCGAAGAGTCAATGAGTCGTTTCGATAAATTTTGGTAGAGGCTCATGGCCTCAGGACCCCACGGTCCAAGCGTCTCGACAGCAAACGGCACAAACATATAACTCTCACAGAGGGTTGCATATTTGCGCCGCTTGAGTGATTCGGCTGTTTCCGCCGCTGAACCGGCTGATTTAGACGTGTTTGGTAAATGGGATGCGGCCAACGTGTCTACGCAAGTCGCATCCCACACCAAAGGCTTGCCACGCTGCCAGGGAATTAGAGTCATTCCTTCGAGACGCCTACCATCGTCACGTGCAATACCGTTCGGCTCCAATAAAGCCGGCACGTTAGCGGTGGCAAGCGCCCTCCGTAAGACATCATTCAAGGCAGCGTGGCGTGACCATCTGCCGGCACTGCGGCGGCAAGAAAGACCGTGGTATCCCGGGCCGATTATCTCTGTTCCACAGACGCATGTGTGTGGTGCACATATGCGAGAACCCAAGCGCAGATTTATAGCCAAAGAAAAGGAAGTATTATTCATTAATGTTCCTATGTTTGGGGAGGGGATAGCTTGTTTACATATTAATATAATTTGATAATAGATATGTCTCATCTGGTTATCAGATGGGTGAAGGTCGTTCTTCAGCGTCTCTTAGACTATAAAGGTTACACTTTTGCTTAAATGGATACGGAACGAGAAAGATGGACTTAGAATATTTAATACATTTTTTATATTCCTCAATAATTTACTTCTCAGCTCCTTCCGTCCTATTTTATTAAGATCGGTTTCCTGCTCCCTTTAGTAATCATTAGATTACATTGCAAACAGTCTGTAAGGCCTTCGTTTTATGTAAAGAAGGAAAAGCCCGGAGGTTAGGCGGATATGACTAAGTTTTTAAAAGCAACAAAGTTATGATTTTTTTTTCCAGAATTGTCTACTTCCTAGTTCAAAAGTTAGAGGCACACAATTTTATTGACTTTAGAAGCAAACATCGTGCTTATTTGACTGAAGTTAAAAAGTTATTCTAGCTAATATTATGAATACGAACAGTGGCGGAATTAGGTTGGCTGCCGCCATGGGCACCGCTACAAATGTCGCTCTTTTTAGGGTTCTGTACATATATATTAGGAAAGACGAAACTCTTACGTAATTTCCATGTCGAGTCGTCCGTCTTTTTTATACAGTCCGTCCACATAATTCAAATAATTTTCCCTTCCCGAAAATTTTACCGCCCCTGAAATGATGGTGCTCTAAGCGCCGGCCTCACGGGCGTAAATCCAGCACTGATGCTTCTAAACAAATTAATGTTTTTATACATGTCATAAATATTTCTCAAACAAGGCAGAATGAATCTGTGGTTGAGCAAGCTAAGCCTTTACCGGTCGGCCTACCTCTGCACCGCAGAGGCTCCAGATTCGAGTCCTGGCATGGTAAATTTCGGAATTAGAATAGAATATCTTTCATCTAGTAAAAGTAAAGTTCACGAGGGATAGAAAATAGATTTCTAACTGCAAGTTACAAAATTAGAAAGATTTAAATTGGACAATAAATGAATTTTAATTGAAAAATAAGTTAATTTGTATTAGAAAATAATTGACGGTGTTGTCATGTTATTTTAACGCTCCCGCTGCGCCATTGCATTCCACTAACAAGCTATTATGGCAACGTGACATCACGTTGCCATAACGACGTGCTTGTTTGGTTGTCATGACAAAGCGTTAGTTCAGGGTAGCATAGGGTACTTTCCTTCTGGACAAAATGTAGGTTACCTACAGTTCCCGATTGATAGGAAAAATGTAAGTATGACAAAATATATATTAATTCACGCGAGCCAAGTTGCGGGCAATAGTTAGTGGTTTTTTAAAATTCAAAACCAGGATTGTTGTCATATTTTTTTATTAAACAAGACAACAAAATGATTACAACTTATTGAATTATACATAGCACAGAAAACCTCTGGGGTTTATATTAGGGGTATGGAGGTCTACGTCCGTAGCATTTAACAATTTTAACATTACATTTGGTTTAAACAGTGCATTTTAAGTTTATTTTTAATATTTTTTGATGTAATGCTTTCCCTAAACTCAACGGGTAAGTCATTTATTAAGCGCGGAACTAAATATGCAGTTGCCGTACATGTTGCTTGCCTGACTCGTGTCGAACCGGTTCTGCGCATATCACTACGTACACTGAAAAAATATACTACCCTTAGTCATATCATAAGCAACAACCTCACAACGTTTTTTTTCAATTTCCTTACGGCATTATAGAGCAGCACATCCCTATTAATATTATAAATGCGAAAGTAACTCTGTCTGTCTGTCTGTCTGTCTGTCTGTCTGTCTGTCTGTCTGTCTGTCTGTCTGTCTGTTCCGTTTTCACGCAAAAACTACTGTACCGATTTGGCTGAAACTCAGTATATATATATTTTCGATGCCGAGAATGAACATAGGATACTTTTTATCCCGGAAAATGGGATAGTTTCCGGGATAAAAATATATTTGTCTATTTGTTTGTTATGCTTTTACGGAAAAACTAATGGGCCGATTTGGCTGAAATTCGATACGTATGTGAATTAAATACCGAGGGTGGACATGGGATACTTTTCATTTTGGCCTTTTCGGTCATTTTGGCCATTTAGGCCATTTTATTTATTTTGGTTAATTTGGAAATTTTGGTCATTTTGGCCATTTTAGTCATTTTGGTCATTTTAGCCATTTCGGTTATTTTGGCCATTTTGGTCATTTTGGCCATTTCGGTCATTTGGCCTTTTTGGTCATTTCAGTCATTTTGGCCTTTTTGTTCATTTTGGCCTTTTTGGTCATTTTGGTGATTTTGGTCATTTTAGCCATTTCGGTTATTTTGGCCATTTTGGTCATTTTGGCCATTTCGGTCATTTGGCCTTTTTGGTCATTTCAGTAATTTTGGCCTTTTTGGCCATTTCGGTCATTTTGGCCATTTCGGTCATTTTGGCCATTTCGGTCATTTTGGCCATTTCGGTCATTTTGGCCATTTCGGTCATTTTGGCCTTTTTGGTCTATTTAGCCATTTTGGCCATGTCGGTAATTTTGGCCTTTTTGGTCATTTTGGCCATTTTAGTATTTTGGCCTTTTTGGCTATTTCGGTCATTTTGGCCTTTTTAGTCATTTTGGCCATTTTGGCCATGTCGGTAATTTTGGCCTTTTTGATCATTTTGGCCATGTCGGTCATTTTGGCCTTTTTGATCATTTTGGCCATGTCGGTCATTTTAGCCTTTTTGATCATTTTGGCCTTTTTGGTCATTTTGGCCATTTCAGTCAATTCGGTAATTTTGGGCCATTTGGGCCATTTTGGTCACTTTGGCCATACTTTTTATCGCAAAAATAAAACTAAAATGATAGTGTTAGTGAGAAACTAATCATTTCTCAAGTTTATAGGTATAATAAAAATTAACCCCTATCCCTATTAATATTTAATGTCCCTATTAATATTATAAATGCGAAAGTAACTCTGTCTGTCTGCCTGTTCCGTTTTTTAAGTGAATCTTTCGGGGGCAAATACATAAAAAAATAATACAATGTAACCTGTACTACTTGCTCTTTAAACAAGAGACACGCACTAGAGGTTGACCCGCGGCGCAGCCGCGGGGTAAACTCTAGTAAAATTATATTTTACATATTTACACTAAATATCATCCATATAGAGATGCTGGAATAACGTAAAAATAGGTTTATTTAGTGAGTTAATCCCTATTAACATTATAAATGCGAAAGTAACTCTGTCTGTCTGTCTGTTCCGTTTTCACGTAAAAACTACTGGACCGATTTGGCTGAAACTCAGTATATATATTTTTTCGATGCCGAGAATGAACATAGGATACTTTTTATCCCGGAAAATGGGATAGTTTCCGGGATAAAAGTATATTTGTCTCTCTGTTTGTTATCCTTTTATGGAAAGACTATTGGACCGATTTGGCTGATACTCGGTACATATGTAATTTGAATACCGAGGGTGGTCAAGGGATACTTTTCATCCCGGATACTGGGATAGATTTATGTAAAGTTTATCCCGGAAACTAGGATAGGTTTTTTATTTGTGGTTTGCCATTTTCGTCATTTTGTTTATTTTGGTCAATTTGGTCGTTTAGGTAGTTTTGGTAGTTTTGTTTGGCAGTTTTGGTAGTTGTGGTAGGTTTGCTATTTTCGGTAGTTTATGTTGGTAGTTTCGGTTGTTTTGATAGTTGTGGTAGTTATGGTAGTTTTGGTAGTTGTGGTAGTTTTGGTAGTTGTGGTAGTTTTGATTGGTAGATTTGGTAATTGTGGTAGTTTTGATTGGTAGATTTGGTAATTGTGGTAGTTTAGGTAGTTGTGGTAGTTTTGGTTTGTAGATTTGGTAGTTATGGTAGTTTTGGTTGGTAGATTTGGTGGATTCGGTTATTTTGGTAGTTGTGGTAGTTTTGATTGTTGTGGTAGTTTTGGTAGTTGTGGTAGTTTTGGTAGTTGTGGTAGGTTTGGTAGTTGTGGTAGTTGTGGTAGTTTTGTTAGTTGTGGTAGTTGTGATAGTTTTGATTGGTAGATTTGGTAATTGTGGTAGTTTACGTAGTTGTGGTAGTATTGGTTGGTGGATTTGGTAGTTTTGGTAGTTTTGGCAGTTTTAGTACGTTTGGTAGTTTTGGTCGTTTGTGTAGTTTACACAATATTTAGTTGTATAAATAAAACTAGAACGGGTTGAAATAGGGTATTAAAGTTTGTATGGGGACCATTCATTTATCAAGTTTATAGATATAAAAATTCATAATCTTTAAAAAAATGCGACTTTCACTCGATCTGTCTGTCTGAATATCGAAAATGGATACAGATACTATTCATCCCGGTAGAAGGATAGTTTGCGATATAAAATAAAGTAAATCTTCCGAGGGCAAATAGCACCAACATAAGAATACAATACAATATATCCTGTATTAACGCCTGCTCTTAAAACAAGAGGTACGCACTAGAGTTTGACGCGCGGCGGAGCCGCGGGGTAAACTCTGGTATAGATATATGCAATCTCATTAGGTATATCTTGATAAAGTTCCTGCAAAGTTTTGTATTACAAGTCATATTAGTTGGCAATATGTGGCACAGTTGCACAAGTGCATTATTGAAGTTTCTCTGTTTGAGGCGACGGAAACTGCATGTGGGACGATGTTCTTCAGTTTTCAACAAAATAAAGAATACTTCAAAATGAAATGCATAATAAAACAATAGGGAACACAAAACCTTAATACCCATATTCATAATAATTGTATGAGGTTTATGAGATCGTTACAAAATAGATAAAAAGTGTATATTTATCATTGTATTCTGAATAAAAGTTTTTTAACTTTTGTTTTAAATTTTATAAATAACAAAAATATAATAGTTCCGATTTTGATAAAATGACTACGGAGTCCTAACAATTTTTCTAAAATTTGTATTATTTTACACATAGGAAAATTTGCGTGTTGCGTACACACTAGCGTCCCTAGTGGAGAATACGTTATTCAATAACATAGGTAATACATAGTACAATCGTTTGGTACAAACATACCTGAACAATCAATATACAGCTGTGAAAAAATTAAGTAAGTCGCATCATGTTAACAAAACAGTTTCTCTCTTTCGCATACCAACGATACATAATTATAACACTTTTATCTCGATTAAACCAGTTTAGATGGAGCTTTAATTTATGGAACTAAACTAAAATGGCTACAGAACTCTAAAAGTATATACATTAGCAATAAAAACTATTTTGATTTTATCTACGGATATATCTAAGTTTATGGTGACTGAGAGCCAGTACCGTAAATAGGGCGGTGCCACCGGTGCCTAGACACAGGGCGTAGACTCTGGGGTCAGATCAGGCAGGACCATTATTTTTTCGGTTTGCTCCTGATAAGTTCCCGCTGCGCCGCTAGTGCTCGATTCCAACATATACGTACCACGTATGCCAGGCCAGTATCATCAAAAACGTCTGTTAAATCAGACAAAACATCGCGCTCATTTTTTTGGCAGCGCACGAGCGTATTTGTGTTCTAGTTCTTTAAACAAATAGATTTTTCTTCAAAATATTAGATAATTGGTCCACGAACACCAAGGTCCTCGTGTGTTATTTTATCACTCTGAATGAAATAAAGTAGGCCTATAGTAGATATTGCTCTAGCTAGGGTACGTATATCTAAAAAAAAACAAGGGCACAGTTATAGAAGCTCGCATAGGGCGCATATAAGGCTATTTACGGCACTTCTGAGAGCACTGGAGACTGACTGAATAATGAGATAATTTCAGCATTATATAGGTTTTAAAATACACACGGACGAAGCCACGTCAAAGACTATAGACCATAAATAATAATATGTATATAGTTCAATTCAAGGAATGAATTGAACTTTATTTTTACTACTCCCGCGACTTGGTCCACGTTTGACGTAGAAAATTCCCGAGACATAAAGTATCACAGCATATAAAACAGATTGTAAGCAATCGTTTATTGGAAACTGTATCGGTAATAAACTGATTTTTATGTACCAGAACAATTTCAAACCGCTGCCGGGAAAAATCCCGCAAGATTCCTGGAATTAAAAGTATCACACATTTTATTACATAAAATTTGCTATCGATCAGTGAAAAAGCCACATTGAAATTCGTTTTTTTTTTCAATCTGGCCATTTTAAAGCATTCCCAGAAAAATTCACGCGGGATTCCCAGGATAATATTTATTAATACTTAAAAATAATTCCCAGCTGAGCGCAAACCTTGTTTTCTTCAGAAATTCTCAAAATATGTTTTTATTTTAAAATACATGTTAGCAATGTAAGTACGTCGCTATTTCTTCAAATATTTTTTTTCTTTCTTTCTTTAATAAAAAGTAATGCAGGTTTTAATTTTAAGAATTAGCTGTCGATCAGCGAAATCCGCATCGAAATCGGTATAGTAATTTTTACGTGAATCCCGAACTAAGCATCAAACAAATGAATTATAAGTTAACATAACTCTATAACTTCGGTTTACCTTTTGTGAAAGAACTGGACAGTTAATAAAAAAGTACAAAATCCTGTTTTTTTTTTATTTAATTTATTTCCATAGAATAACAGTATTTTAACAAAGTGTTCTAAACCAACCAAGAATTAATACAAGTGGATTTCATTCAATTATACCTGATTTATCTGATGGTCGACAGTCCGTTGGTTAATCACGAAGTCCCTTGTAGCAGCTTTCTTCATCGAATTTCAATTGTATAGAATTTAATTAAATCAAAATCAAAGGAAGTCTAAAGTTTAAACTACCTGTACTCCGGGGTATTTACGTTACCCTCAGATCGACGGCCTCCAAAGTCACTTTGAAACGCGCCCTTGGCAATTCAATTATGAGTAAGTATAAAATCAGTAAAGCAATATCAATTTGCTAAGTATTTGATTGAATTCTCTTTAAAGGCCTGGTTAAGCTATACCAACAAATACAATTGAATCATCTGTCTGTATTTCCAAATACATGCTATTTAAGTGAAATGTCTAATCATGAATAGTTTTTTGGACTTATCAGTGTTCTTCTAGTTCTATGTGTCTTGGGATCAGGCCTCTTCAATTAAGCACAGGAATTCTTAAATCTCATTTATTATATTATTACAACTTCAAATTAAAGTATACGAGGTGACAAGGCAGGTGATAGTAAGCTACTGGCTCGTGTCGACTAAACCCCGTATAGATTTCTACTTTTTCCTGAATCAGCAATTCCAGTCGCTACAGACTATGAAGTGACTGTTTGTCGACATTTTTGGGTACATCGTATACCTGAATAAAGTGTAGTAGCGAAAAAAAAAACAACTGGAATACATTATATAAAAGATGGAGGACACGTTTTATTTTATATTTTTGGTTTTCTTGTCTGTTTGTCGATTTTTCTGTTTGTTCGGGATTCACGTAAAAACTACAGGGCCGATTTCGATGCGATTTTTGATGATCGACAGCAAATTCTTAGACTTAAAATCTGTGCTACTTTTTATCCTGGGAATCTCGTGGGAATTTTATGGAAATAAGTTAAAATGACCAGATTAAAATAAATCGAATTTCAATGTGATTTTTTCACTGATCGATAGCAAATTTTATGTTATAAAATGTGTGATGTTTCTTCCCGGAAATCCCGGAATTTTCCCGGAAGCGGTTTTAAGTTTTTCGGATGTATATAAGTTAGTTGATTCCGACAGTTTCCACTAAAACGATTGCTTACATTCTTTTTTAAAATTCTGCGATACTTTGTGTCGCGGGAATCCTGCGGGAATTTCAAGTCAAGCGTGGACGAAGTCGCGGGCATATACTAGTTATTCATAAAAAAAAGTTTAATATATCTCCATTGCCTGCAGAATTATAAACTTTGTTGAATTTCATCCTAATGTTGATTAACTTAAGGTAAGACAAAATTTATTAAAAAAATTGAATTGTTAACATATAGGTACTAACGCGTTTGGTGTCTTTGGTGTATGCACAAGTTTGGTAAAAGTCTTAAATTCTTAATAGTTTTCTTAATTTTTGTGATTTTCATTGATGTGAGGGTGCTGATTATTTTACGTGTGAAAGGACAATTCATAAGGACTTAGATACAAAACACGCCCAATTAAAAACACTGAAAAAAATTAAAAATTATTTAGAGCCAATGCGGTCGTAATTTCTCGAAAATCTTTAAAAACATTAATAACTTGACAACTAAAATATACATGGGGAGTAATTCATATAGCCTCCTATATAAAAAAGTAAGTTTTTCTCTTGAACATCACTGTTTCGGACAGTAGTTTCTATGTTTGATATAGACGGCCTGTGATGTAGAAGACCATGACGCAAACATAAGGCTTGTGTTTTTGTCAAATTTCTACGAGAATTTTCTAAGCGGGGTATGCTCTTTGACTAAAGACCAATCCCACTTGCTTGGAAATGAATGTAATCGACACAATAGTATGAGAAAATTAAGAAATATTTTCGACTATCAAAGGACAGAAACTATGTCTGAAGTATTCTCATACACTTGAGAATTCAAGTATACTTGTTCAAATGTTTGCCAAACGGACCCTTATACTGTAATTAATGTCTGCTACAGTGTTAGATACCAGTTAATCCTCTGACTATAAGGACGTATTGGGGATTGAATTTTAGGGGCGGTGATTCCCTCATTTTAATATAATTTTCATATCCGAACCTTATTAGTTTAAAATTTATGTAACCTTTTATGTTTTAATAACAAAAATAGATTCCTTTTGAAGTGACTTCTATATAAACGAGGGGTCTTAGGATTTTTCTGTCACGAAAAATCGTTACGGTCACGTGGAGGAGTATCATAAATTTAGACTAGACGTCGTGAGAGGCGGCATAATTTTAGAGTACACTATGGATGCGTTTTTTGGTTCCGGATCGAATCAGGTTTTTTGGTTTGCTAAATTAAAATATGTTTAAATAAAAAATGCAATCATTAAAATGTACCTAACGTAACCAAATCATAATTTGCAATAAACCTGCGAAAAATCGTGTGCTGGGACACATAGTAGAAGTGAAACTTCAACGGACAAGTGGAAAACGAATGGCAACGGATAAGTAGCAAAACGAATCACAACAAAATTTTAACTTGAAGTTTTACAGGTTTTAAAATTGGACAAGTACATTAACAATCTGCCCGTAAAACTTCAAGTTAAAATTTTGTTGCGATTCGTTTTGCCACTTATCCGTTGCCATTCGTTTTTCCACTTGTCCGTTGAAGTTTTTTAAACTGTAAAATACACTAACTTAAAAAAATACAATTAAATATTAAAAATAAATTAAAATAATGAAAATTACAAACAATATATGAGTCCCAAATTGCTGTCAGTTGAGAACGTTCCTAAAACGCTGACCGCATTTCCTTGTTAGCTCTATGGCAACGCTAATACGCTGCCCCAAGTACAGGCCAGCGCTTTGGTCACATGAGACTTCTATAAACAAGTTGTTAGGTCTCGATAGAGTCGATGAACTTTGGGACCACATGGCCCTAGAATGTTGATACTGAAAGCCACAAATATGCATACATTGCGCAATGGATGCATCTTTGGGGCGTTTCAGGCCTTCCTGACGATCGGCTGCTGCACACTGTCACAACGCAAATTATCATGTCATCCATCACATGATTCATTCATTTTTTTGGACTAAGTACATTTACTCTTAGAGGTATATCCGTGAAATTTTTAGTTTAACGTTCTTTTTGTGAGATGATTTTCATAATAGAGGCCAAAAGAGACTAAATTAGTTTAAATATAACCCACTATAAAATCGTCCTTCCTAAATACGTCCCCTAGCAAATGCCATGCGTAGCATATGTCTTTGAGGTTGATTTATGACAGAGCATAGCCTCGGCTAACTAGTGACAGCTTGAGGGTTTCATATTACTATATAATATATTTAATTGTATATAGTACTAGCTGTCCCGGCAGACGTTGTCCTGCCCGGAAGAAATAAAATTCAGAACCCGATTACAACGCCATATACCGGATCCGATTGTGAATCTAAGCCATTCTCGAATCCACTTGAACACACACAAAAAATTCATCGAAATCGGTCCAGCCGGAGGAGGAGTTTAGAAGGAGTTCAGTCACATACACACGCACAGACGAATTTTATATATAACTCGCTGCGCCCGCGGCTTCACCCGCGTGGTGATGGAAAATCGTTATATTTATATACTAATATAATAAGTTATTCTTAAGGTACACCACAACACAAACATGCATTCATTAAATGTCACACACAATAACAAAGTAACAAATAAGCGTGTACAACTTACTAACTTCTTCTTAAATTTTATTGTAAAAAAGGGTACGGAACTAGAGTCCTTAGTTGTTAATAAAAAAAAATCGTTACATTTTGGATAATTCACACTATATCTTTATAAATTACAGCCTATGTGTTATTCTGATGTGTAAGCTATATTACTGTAAACTCTCATCAAAATCCATTCAGTAGTTTTTCCGTGAAAGAGTAACAAACATACATCCATACATACATTCTTACAAACTTTCGCGTTTATAATATTTATAGGAAGAAAAGTATTCAGTAGAGCTCTAACAATACTAATGTTGAGTGCTACAATATATATTAATTGTATACACTTGGTTAAATCTACCTACAGTCCTATTAATTATTAGCGAGAAAATTTGTATAGGTGGATGGTTTTTTACTTCTTCACGCAGAAACTACTGAATATATTTTGATGAAACTTTACAGTAATGTAACTTGTTTATCAGAATTACACAGACTATAATTTATACAGGTATTGTATAAATTGGCCAAAATGTAACCATAAATGTCAAGTAGAAACGCCGCTGCTATGCATCATGAGTGATAGAGTAGATAGTACCAGATACTTCTGGTATAAGTAGATAGAATCTGGGGCCAGGCAGTATGAGCACGGGGGATACTAGTGGACCTTTACCTCTGCTGTACGTACTGGTGCAGCCCTGCCTCCCTGGGTTGTATCAATCTTGCACACTAGAACGTCACGGTGCTGTAACTCTGTTCTAGATCTCGTGGCGTTCATACAAACTATTTTCTCTCTTCGGCACGCAGGTAGGTTAAGTGGGTAGTTCGTCGACTCTCCCTTCATTCAGAGAAGTAACGATACCATACAAGAGTCCCATACGCGCTCATGCAGGCGGCACTAGGCGCTGCAATTGGCCGTGCACCGTATTCATGGCCCGAATGTGTGTCGCAAGAAAAGAAAAAAAAATCGAAGCTAGCAAGCAAATAATCGGCCTGCCTAAAGGAAAGTGGCTATCGTCACCTATAGACATTTGTAACACATGAGGCAAAGCTGACGCGTTACCAGCATTTAGAATAGGATAGAGAGGATGGAAGTATAAGGGATTTATATGGCAAGGCGTGACCACGTGGAATAGGCGATAGCTATTTCCCGCGGCCCTCGCTATAGGAGAGTGGAAGAAACACGGAGAGTTTTAGTGGCTATTACGACAGCAGGCTGTTTAGTCTCCACACACCCTCACCGTCATCCCTTCATAGTGAGATGTCCGTAAGTGGATTTCCCCTCGTCAAAAAAAATCTTCCTTATCCTATTGGATAAGGATATCTTCCCCATCCCATCGGGTAGGGACGACAAAATAAGGGTTGTCATGCCATCAATTGTTCCATGATTATACTGTATTTGAATGCCTTAACCTACAGACGTTAGTTTGTAATAATACCGACAAAAGTATCGAACATACGGACTCGTGTGTATCCCTAAGTAAAGAAAATAATTCGACTGATCCCAATTAACCCCGCTTATTGTAACTTGTTATTTGACTAGACAATCCGGGCTATTTACTTAGGTTACTCCAGAAAGTAAAATAACTATTTTAAACAGCTAATAGTATTGTTAGGAGTCCGAGACTCGAATTAAAATGCCGTTAGAACTATAGAGTTTATTAGAACTATACAGACACGTATAACACAGGTACAAATATAACCGAACACGACAAGTCCAAACGTAATGCAAAAGGTCGTAATTCAATAAAACGCGCAACTTCCGTCACTAATAGATTACCGATTGTAGTACACACGTCTCGCTTCGATCGTGGTTCTCGCTCGACTGCCAATTCCCTCAATCCGGCCATTGTTTTATACTGCACAAATGCAATATGTCTGCCCAGCAACATGGACCTTATTTCCTAAAATCAGCTCAGTATTTAAAATCCGTAATACCAGGCTAATTATTACAACACAACAATAGACTGTTCTCTAAAAACGTATGCCAATAAATAAGTAAACAAAAGAAGACGATCATAAAAGAATTACAATAGCTTCAATGTTATTAGTTCAAATGCCGACGGATAATAAATGTGCTTTTAGAGATATGCAGGTGTCAATTGGTTTTTGTCGGCGCCTAGGTTATACTAGGAGATGCCCGCGACTTCATTCCCGGTTGACATAAAATTCCCGCGAGATTCCCAGGACACAAAGTATTACAGCATTTGTAAAAGAATGTAAGCTATCGTTTAAATGAAGACTGTGTTGCAATAAGTTATTTTTTATGCACCCGAACAACTTCAAGCCGCTCCCGGCAAAATTCTTTTATGTTATTGTTTTATTACATAAAACTTGCTATCGATCAGTGGAAAAATCGCATTGGAATTCGATTTTTTTCGATCTGCGCCTTTTTTGATCATTCATTTTATCTGTGCAGAAACGGAGAAAGAATACAATTTCCTGCGACCAGGCGGCCTGTTGTAAGAGACGAGAAAACAACCCACAGCCGGTTGATAGGGCATTGACCCGTCTGTATGGCTACCACCTCTGGTCTAGACTATGCCGCCATGACAACTTGAGCTGTGTTCCGGCATTAGTGGCCAGCTTCCAGACTCCCTTAAGAAAGCAGCAGTGCATTTGTAGCACCTGTTGTGTTGCAAATGTTTATAAGCGATGGTAACCGCTTTCCTTCAGGTGGGCCGCCTGCTGAACTCGTGCAATAAATAAAACCTAGAAAAAATCTCGCAGGATTCTCGGGATAAAAAGTACCTCAGATTTTAAGTTTAAGAATTTACTGTCAATCAGCAAAACCCACATCGAAGTCGGCCCAATAGTTTTTACGTGAATTGTCAAGGACTAGTGGGCCCACGAGACGTAGTGTACTATGAAAAAATAAAAAACCTAGGACCCAATTCCAGTGTCACCTACCGGTCGCAATTTTTTAATTTGTTTAGAAGACATAAAAAAGTCCTCAACATTTGTTCAGGGGTTTAGGAGTTCAGTGACATATTCATGAAAAGAAGAATTTTGTGAAAATTTAACAATTTTAAACGCAATTAATTGTAATTTCTTTGATTTTTATTCCGACATTTCGGCCACTGTTCAGTAACCGTGACGTTTGACCCCAAAATGCCGGTTTAGTTAAAAGGACAGGTCTACAAATCTATTATTAGACATGTCCTTTTGTATGGCAGTGAAGCGTGGCCTGTACAGACAAGCAAGAGCTGCGTGTCACGGAGCGGAATATGCTGCGGTGAATATGTGAGGTTATGCGGAAAGACCCCGTCAGAAACTCCCGCATCCGCGGCAGTCTTCATGTCTGTGACATAGCAGACAAACTGCAAGAGAATCGCTTACAATGGTACGGCCACGTGTTACGGAGACCGGTTAATTATGTGGCGAACAAATGTCTTGCCATGCTGCCTCCGCCAGGTCCCGGTCCAAGGGGAAGGCCTCAGAAATGCTGGGTTGACGTGAAGGACGACATGCGTACCGATGGTCTCAAAATAGAGGATGCTGAAGACCGCGCGAAGTATAGTAGGAAAGCGGACCCTAGGCGTCGGAGCGAGCACTCCAAACGCAACCGAGATTTGACGCTCGGGTGATGATGATTAAACCTTTTGTAAATAATGTTAATACATAGGTAGAATAAGACTAGATATATAATAAAAATCTACTTAGATTTTAGGTTTATAGAGAAAACATGTATAAAGCATTACTGCTTTGATTTGATTGAATCAATTTGGTTGATCTGTTTAATGTTAGCATTCTTTTTCCATTCTAATACACAGTAATACATCCATCTGTCTTTTTATGGTTTTAAAATAGCTACGCTTATTTTTATTGCTATTACTGCATTTTATAGACGTTAATAATATGATATAGGAACGTAATTAACAAATGCTCTGATAACCGCAAATTATGGCAAACAATTTACTAGAACAAACGCACAACAAATAAGTATTGCCATACAGCGCGGCAATGCAGCCAGCCTTCTAGGCACGCTCCCCGTTGGCAGTGATCTCCTACATAACGTATTTTAGTTTCGATGTCTTAGTTTATGATTATCATTATATTATAAAATAGATTTACTAGAATATTAAAATAAGATGAAGTAGGGATTTCAAAATAAAAACTAAATTTTTAAGTCACACCCCCGATTAATACATTGCCGAGTCATAACTGAACCAAAAATTTAATAGCATACATCGTTATATTTTTTTGAAGTTGTTTAATAATGCCCCTCAGGTGCCTATTTAATAGTGAATTACAACGGCAGAACAGAAAACGCAACTGCAGCGGCATCTTTTTTAACTATATTTGTCTATCCCACGGAAATGACATTTAAAAATAACCCAAGTGTCGACCCCGAATACGTACTTGTAAGCTAACCCTGTGTCGAATTTCATTTAAGGCTCCGGTTCCCGCAAAACGTCGCAAATGGGACGCAAAAAAAGTGTCTGTAATAAATATTCCGTAACAAAACTAGGCTAACCAGCCGCATTGGTATCGGTCGCTTGCCCGCACCCCGCATGTCGACCCCGTGGCGCGGAGGGAGGTAAAGACGCTCCTCCCAGACTGTCAAAGTCGTTGGCATTGCTACAAGCCTTAAGTTCGATTAGTAGGTAATCCTGACGTGATGGTCTAACAGGCCTGAAAAATACTAAAAGTTGCATTTTCGAAACTGTTCTAAATTAGCCTCACTGATTTTTTTCTCTTTTCTCATTATACAAACTCAATCCCTTGCAGTTTTATTAAGCTTATATTAGCTGGTTCATTTTTGTGTTTCATTTGGATGACTCAACCAAAGTGATTCATATAAACATAAACTTGAATCACTGAATGTTATTGAATACCGTCGTATCCTCTCAGTTATGTGCCTTCCAACCAAATTGTTTCAATTAGGTTGATCGCTCTAATATCAGTATTATAGTATAGATTACACTTGACATACTAACCTATAAAGTTCCATTAATTACGTCACACTCGTATTAGGTCAACAAACCAACTTGGTTTATTATTTATCTCTCAATCCGCTCAACGTATTCGTTACTTCAACAATAGTGTTGCAAACTTTAGGTACTATGGAGACAATTCTCAGAGTTCGGTATTACCAATTAAAAGGACAAAAAGAGTGTCAATTGAATCTCACGCGCTTATGCACTTTGGTTATTGAAATAACTTTGTATAATTATGTAGATAATCATCATAACGAGTAATCATTATTTGAGAAAGTACATTATTAATAATTAAAATAGTTATTTATTGAAGTGAAACTTCTATATAGACGGGGAGGGGGGTGTCTTACGATTTTTCTGTCATAAAAAAGCGTTACAGCCGCGTGGAGAGGCGGCATAATTTTAGAGTAGACTATGGATGCGTTTTTTGGTTCCCGATCGAATTCAGTGTTTTTGTTAGATAAAATAATATGTTTAGATAAAAAATGCGTTCATTAAAATGTGCCTAACCTAACCAAATCGTAATTTGCAGTAAACCTGCGAAAAATCGAAATGTGGCAGAACGAAACGGGCAGATTGTTAAGTACTTGTCCAATTTGAAAACGTGCCCGCAAAACTTCAAGTTACAATGTTGTTGCGATTCGTTTTACCACTTGTCCATTTCACTTCTACTATGTGTCCCAGCACACATTTCGATTTTTTATTTCTGTGCATATTTTATAGAAGATCATTCCACGTCCAAAATTGACACGCAAATGACCATTTGTTTTAAAATATCTTCATTGTATTGACCTGGTACTTTTACAATGTTATAATAATATAGATATATCTACTGTTTTCTCTCCACCATCTACGCGAAGTAATGATACATCAGAAGATGCTGATATGTTATAAAACAAGTGGCCGCGTGCGGGTCAGCCATTCACATTCTGGGTTCCTGTAAAAAATACAATACTTACGTTGAGTTTATAATATTAATTTGACTTTTGAATTGTGATAGTGATTTCTAATTTTCGACACTCGTTCGCTACCACTGCATCGACATCGACAACTCTGACTTTCAACGATACATGTATCCGCATTTTATTTGGAATTCTACAGCCCGGTCTACTAAGTGAATCCAATTTCATTTTCATCATTTATATCCTGGAAAAGAAACCTATGGGTTTATTGAACTATGGAATATCTAAGGTATATACTTACAAAATAAAATACATCGCAATCCGAGTATTGAAAAGGTAACACTCGAAGTCTGTGGTCTACGACCTTAATTAACTTTGAACGATTTAGTACTTTCCACACTTTTGCCATGGCAACAAATATAGAAAATGCTTTCCTAATTTAATTCACGTGGTAAATGTTTGTGGATCTAATAAAGTGTATACAAACTATGTAAAAAGTACTAGTATTAAACAAATGAATAGATATATTTTAGCATGCCCCTCGAATCGATCTACTTATAAAGAATTTTAGTATGAGTACTGATTAACAGTCACAACTTTAATCTGAAAGCCTCCTATAGCTCACTTTTCAATTAATCAATTTCAATTTTAGAATGAACTTTGTCTAAGAAGATCTTCCAATCCTTATCCCATTATTTAGAGTCGGATCTCCTCATTTTCCTGCAGCAAGTCATACGAACATAGTTTGTCAGTTCGAGCAGTTAGACTTTCTTGAGGTTTCTCTCAATGTCTTACTACAAGGTCAGGCAGACAACCTTTGCTGTTTTTATCTAAGATATATGTTTTATATGATAAAATATCAAAAAATGATTATAAATATATACCCGTACCTGCGACTAACAAAATTATTTAATCCGAAGGTTACCCGAAAGACATTTCTTACTATGTATTTAATACTATTATTTTAGTGTGCATAACTTCATGGGCGTCAGCACAAAATGAAGTTGGAGTATCAAGAGAACATAACGGACATGGTTGGGACATCCGACTGGCGGTACCTGGAGAGCCTGGTAGAGATTACCCAACTTTAGGCGCTGTACCCAGAACTGGTTTTTCTTGCGCCGGGAGAGACCCAGGTATGTTTAATTTACAAAAACAACCAATCCGTTACTAAACATATTTTACAGGAGATATAATACCAGTTGTTTTTTTTTCTAAATAGGTGTTTTAGCTGTACCAGCTTTGTTTATAAAATAACCTTAATCATCATTCTTTCCCAAACACCATCCACTAGTATAGACGCAATATTAAATGTGTCTATACTATTTGCATACAGTATGGTACCACCCATGACCAGAAGGCTGGTTCATACATCGCACAGTATATTTGAATTGCCATTCAACATAGCAGTGTAGCCAGGCACACTTCCCTCTGGTGGTGATATGATACATAGTCTCTTGTTAGACTTTATACCTATATATTAAAGCATTTTTATTTATCCCTTTCAACCTTTGGCTGATTTTTCAATTCAGCTTGTTATCATTTAGTAATCATGTCCATACCTATTTCTAGTTTTACATAGCTAAGTATAAATACAACGTTATTATTGATAGAATAACTAAACTCCTAAGCTTAATATATACCGATTCGTGATTAGTAAATTAATAATAAATAAATATTGTTCTTTTCAGTACTTACATTTTTGAGAAGGACCATAAATAAGCCTTTATTCTCTTTATTCGTATTCTCTATTTTATGAAGACCGACATGTATCTACTATTTGTATTCTGTGTAGCAAGTATGTTTTCTTGGAATACAAAGTTCATTACGTAACAGAATAATATGCAACATGTTCGCTGTCTGTTCTTTCACGAGATACAAGAGACACATAACTGTATGAATAGTGACGTACTTGTAATCTAATGCAAATTTCTAGTTTGTAATAAGACTTATTTTTCCTCTTTCAGGTTATTATGCGGATATAGAATCAGGGTGCCAAGTATTTAGAGTCTGCACAGTAGGCTCTACATATGGATTTCAATCTTTCCTCTGCCCAAATGGTACACTCTTCAATCAAGCGGTTTTCGTCTGTGATTGGTGGATGAATGTTAATTGCCAAGAATCTCAGCAATTATTCAATAACAACAATGAACAATTTGGAAATCTGAGACTAGGACCTCAACTTATGAAGGATATAAAGAAAATGTTAACACATCCAATGCGTAACCCATATGATAGAAATTCTATGAAAAGCAATCTTATTGTTATGCAAGATTACAAACCACCTGCAGGCCAATTATTTCCCAATGGAGCCTTAATAGCTGGACCTGAAAGATCACCAAATAAAGTTTACATGCCACCTAAGCATGTCAAACAATATACCATCCAAAACCCATTTGCTTATGTAAATAACACCTTTGCACAAACGACATCTGATCCAAAATTCTTACCTGCAGTTTTTAGTACAGTACCGTCTATAACGAGAACAACTGAAGTATTTCAAAGACAAAGGGGTGACACACGCTTTGTTCAAAGTACACAAATCCCACAAACCACAAGCATCATATCCAATGGACATGCAAGACAGTTTACTTCCAATAAAGTAACTGGTTTATCTTCTAATAATAATAACTTTAATACACAGTTACAACGCCCAACGCAGAATTACAATCCAATAAACCAACAGAGACAAACAAACACAGCTACACAAACTTTACAAAGTAGTCAGAGAACACAAATTGGTGCCCAGCAGACTCAATACGTAGATGATAGGAAACCCCAATTAGACTATGACAAACAAACCGAATTCGGACGCATTACGAAACAAAATATTTTGAATTCAAATCAAAATTTTCCAGCTTATACATACAGACCACCATTGCCATTAAATTTAAAGGATATACCTGGCGATGTTCCTAATGATATTAAACAGAATGTGGTAAGTACTGTCCCTTCTATACCGTCTACAGTTGTAACGAGACCTGTAGCAGCAGCTAGACAACTTCAAGAATTGAAGCCTAGTAAGCCTAGATCTAGAGTCACAGTAAAAACTTGGCTTGTGAAACCCACGAAAGCCGCAAAACTAGTTGCAAGCCCTACTCCTTATAGTTACAATAGACCAACAATATCTTCAACTGCAAAACTTATAGTTAACACTACGCCATATGTATACAATTCACCCACAGTTGAAACAATTACCGAAATTGATGATGAAATTGATGAAATAGAATCCACGCCATATTATTATAGTAGACCAACAGTATCTTCAAGACAAATAATATCTAGTACCACAAGAGAACCACAACGATTTTACTTAAGCCCTTCACAGACTACACCCGAACCAGTTCCAACGATTTCTTCTCGTTTCAATATCCCTGTCTCAACTCCATCATCTTATATGAATAATGTTCAATTTTTAACAAATCCCAGTAGTACGCCGCAAACTGGCTCACGTTATTATTTACCACCTGATAATTCCCCCATAATATCAAGGCAGTATTTACCGCCAAGTTCAGAACAGCAACTTCCTTACCAAATTTCGCAACTACGGGCCACGCCTTCAGCTCCTTCACCAGTTTACGTTTCAACCAAATTGAATCAAATAAAGCCAACATACACGGTTACAAAGCAATCACGTTTCAATACAAATCAAAATAATTTAACATTTGCAGATATACTTACGAAAGAAAAAATTGATATAACTGTCAATGATATAGTTAAAGATACAAATAGTATCCTGAGAACCGCTTCTCCTGAAAATTTTAGTCAATATCGTGAAATTCTTAAAGTAAGCGATTATTCCGACGATAGTTATATGCCAACTACTACTGATAGTGGAGAAACTTTGACGTCGCAATCACCAGTTACAGCTTCAATAAGTTCAAGAGCTTTAGATTTACCATCAAATTATTTATTACCACCTATGGAAAGTATCCCTACTCAGAGTAGTAACAGGCTTTCCTTTTTACCATATTTTAAAGAGTCCCTCTTACCTGCACCTAATACTATAGAAAGAACAGTTTCCTTAAAAATAACCATTCCTGAAAAAGTTGCTGCATATCTTTTCAAAAATAGCAATGATAGTGAATTTGATCGACTAGAAATACTGAACACTGGAAGCAGTAATTATTTGGTACTAAGTAATAATTTAGTTACTAGCACGAGTCCCAGTATCATACCAATAGGCAAATTAGTAGATAATAAAAATATTTCTAATTCACAGGCCTTGGTGTTCTCACTTCTCGCTGACTCGATAAACGCAGCAAAAGAATACACCAACATTGCACAACAGGAGTCATTATCAACTACATTGACACCGCCGCCATTAATTACACCTCAATTCCCAATCATCAACAATGGAGATCTCTCGCAAATTACTAACAAAATATCACAGCTGACATCATCACAATACTCTGGGAATAACTACAATAGTGCAAATATTGTTTCCACGCCTCAAACAATCTCAACAAATCAACTTAACCAATATGGAGTTGATACAATGTTCACAAACCTCCAGCAAAATCCAGCCCGACAGCTACAATCAGCTCCCTACAACATCGCCTCACCCCGACAAATACAAGAACAATTTTACTCGCCACAACCAGCCATTGATAATAACGCAATAAGTGCTAATCCTATAAATGTTAATGAAAACCAAATATACAGCGGTCAACTATACCAATTATCTGTTCCAGAAGTTACAAATCAAATATATAACAAACCTGATACGGGCGCTTTTGTTCAATCCATCGTTACTCCACAGAGAGACGTACAAAATATACAACAAATGCCGAATCAAAACAATATCGTGACTAGTCCTAAAGAATCCAATACACAAGTTGAAATAGTACAGTCCGAAAGTTTACCAATAGACCCTGCTAAATTACAATTAGACTCTAACAAACTCGAATCTTTTAGTAGCGAAGAAAGTTTGAAAAACTTATTGAACAGCGATAATGGAATATCGGCACACTTACAAGATAAAATTATTGGCACAATCCCCCATCCGCTGGAACAGAACAAACTTGTAACATACGAAAAAGAAAAATCTTATTACTTGTTCTCGAAACTCGACAATAACCTATCAACAAAAGAGAGTAAATCCAACGCTCTAACGCAATTAAATAATATCCAGAGACAAAACGTTCAAACAACGACTGCTAGTACAAATGAAGTTCCAAATTCATTAGCATTTCAATTTCTTCCATCTATTGGTTACCAATTGGAAAATGAAAAAGACCAAGAAAAACTCTTAAATACTTTTCAAATAGATGATTTTGGAGCACCGAGAGAAGTTACTAAAGCTAATCTAGTTCAGAGTAACAATGGAAATGATAACAGTCTCACTAGTAATTTGGATTATTCTGTAGATCATACAACAGTAAAACAGGATAGTAACCAATTAAATAGTGTTTCTACACTATACAATGGTCCTTCATCTTATCTTACTCCCCAATCATCAATAGGGGGCCTAGTTGATAAGCAAGTAGTACAAGACAGTAACGTAAATTCTAAATTAGAAACTTTAGATGACAGTGAGGGGTATCCAAAAGAACGGCCGGCACGTGAATTCACTTTTTAACAATTTGGAAATAAAATATTTTTATAAATAACTATATTAAGGCTTTATGGCAAACTTTTTAGTTTTAATTTCAGCGTTGATGGAAGATTAAATGCGATGCTTCATAAGCTGAAATTCAAAACCTTAAAAAGTGTTAACCTATGTTCCCTTATACGTAGATATAAAAAAAGTCTGTAAATATAATTTTATGTAACGAGTAAGATAGATGTTATACCAAAATATAAAAAATATCCATTAAAGTTTGTGTTTCGATTTTATCCCTATATCTTAATCCTAATAATTATAATGCAATCAAAAGAATCTCTAAATTAAAACTTCTTTCTTTTAATTTTGACTTCGCACGGTATATAAATGATATCAATGCCAACTGGTTTATTTACATAATACAAAAGCGTTAAAATATCATTGTAATATATTACCTTTAAAATAGCAATAAGTAATATTGTGTTTAAACAATAATGTCTCCTATTATATTAATGTAACCTGTGCAATAATGAATGCGCATTTGACTTCTTTTACTTATTTCACATCAATAAGTTTTATCTATGTTTGAAATTATGACGTCACGTGCGACGTTTTACAAAACGATAAAAAGTGTTCCAGTCGCTTTGTCGTTCACGTCCCAACTTTATTATTTCTTTAAAATATTCAATATTCTGTTTACTATTGACAAGGCGTGAATTTAAAAATGTGTAGCGCAAAACATTTATTTTTAAGTTATCGACAAGGACTTATATAACCTTATTTCACCAGAAGAAAATTCATATTTTCAATTTAATTTTCTAAAAAAAAACAGTAATAGGACGGCGTGTGGCTGTTGCTATAGAAACCAGTGATTTGTTTTGTTTTAGATTTTGGTGTGATCAATTTTCTGCGTAAAGAGAATTCTACGATTTTCTGGAATAAATAACACAGGTTACTAAAATGTAAATAATTATTATTGCAGTGTCTTAAGAAATAAATAACACGGTAAGATAACAATTCTAATTTTACGTTCGTAGTTTGAATGCGTCAATGAATGAAATTTTTGTGAATTACTTATAAATATAGGTTATATTTACAATATCATACAATCTAATGTTACTGCTATATCAGGGATAATGTTAATATTAGTTTCACGAAAATGTAGCGGTAGGTAAATGTATTATTTAGCCCTATCATAACTCTAACGCAGATGAAGCCCCTTTTTTTAATTGTTATGATAGTAAACATTGACAAATAACATAGGTATGTTTTAACAATAATGTAGCCATTCGTTAAATGCATTATTTTTAACACTATATAAAAGACGCATTTGGCCTCAACTTTATCCGAGATGAAGTAGGGAACAATACAATCATGATCTTTTGAGTCTTTCACTGCTGTATTATTTCGATTGATTTGTGCCGGGTTTCCATCTCTCTATACGTACCTTGGCTGCGCTTTGACCCAGAGTGGCATGAGATTAAGGGTAATTTGAGTTTAGGGGTAACATACCTTATATATAGCCACTACACCTGTTATTTGGGTTAGGAAACGATTTTTTAGAGTCCACAAACAAGTTTTGAATGAGTAATGGGAAAAACAAAAATACGTTAGATAAACAAGGCAATGTCATTTTTGTTGAGAGTAAAGTGTGATTTGTATTTAGAAATACACTTACGCTTGATATATAAACACTAAAACGGTTTTAGAGTTTAATAAACAAGTTTTGAATTAGTTTATAGTGGAACACTTACAAGCCAATAGATGGCGCGGTTCAATAATTGATGTCACAAACGTTTCCCAAAACATACAAAGAATGTATACAAAATTTCAACTATAACAGAAGGGCCTATGCCTGCGAGGAACAACATTAGCCTCGCTGGAAGATCTTCCTTTAAGCTTTCCATCTCGCTCCACCACCCTATCGGGGCTCCCTTCAAGTTTATTGATTTTTAAATACTTTTTTTGCTTATATATTGCGACAATGGTTACGAAACGGTTGTGACACTCGCTGACTGCTGCCATGCCACGCGTTTTTTGCTTGTGGGCGTTAGTTGAACGTCGCGACCATTGACTAGAACGGCGACTTGGTTAGGTTAGACCTAAACCAAAGTGCACGAGCCGAGCGAGCGAAGCGCGCGTGCCGCAGCAGCGTCCGGCGAGTGCGAGAACAGACTGATCACCATCGTCGTAATATAACGAAACGAACGAACGAAAAAAAATATCTCAAGGACTACATGTCTCCTCTCATGTCAGGGAAAAGTACATTCGTACTAATGTATACTTAACATTAATTTCATTAATATAAATTTCTTTAATTAACCCTTATCTCCTTTGGTCTGAAGGTCTGTTCAGGATGGCCCCAAAGTTGACTGTTGTATATTAGCTAAGTGTAAATTGTTAAGCTTGATAATATACGAAGCGTGTGTTTGACACGGAACGATTGCAAGTACGTAAATTATAAATCGATGTAATAGTAGATATCTCAACTCTCTCTATCTATAGACTACATTTAGTAGACGTCACACGCGACCAGAAGGCTGGCGTCTATTTTGCTTAAAGATTAAGCGTTGCTATACGACGTGGCAACGCCGCCAGCCTTTTAGAAACGTTCCCGGTACGTGACAGTGGTTTGGGACTAATATTTTATCTTTTTAGCTATTTTTTCCCTTTTTTATTTAGTTTTAGTTGTTAATATAGTATAGTTTGTAGTTTATTTTGTAATTTTTGTAATGTATTATATTATGTCTATAATAATTATAAAAAGATAAAGTAGCAAAAAAAAATATATAGAACATACTATTATATAATTATTCGTAATTATATTATTATCAAATTGATCGTGTACTAGCAGAAGGTGATGTCAGGAGCCTTAAGAACAGACGAGCGTGCATGACAAGAGTTATGAATGTCAAAGAAGCAAGTGAGGTGTGTAAGAATAAGTCTAAATGGCGCTCTGTTGTTCGTGCCTACCCCGCAAGGGAACTGGCGTGAAGTTATGTATGTATGTATGTATAATTATTCCTTCGTGCTAATGATAGCCAGATGTGTAGAATTACTATATTAAATACTACTTTATAGAAGTACAGAAGATACGCTTTGTCATACGATTGTCAAGACGTTATAACCAAAAATTCGATAAACTCAAATTTTGCAGACGGCAGTCATAATGGATTCTGAAGTGACGTCACTTTCTGAAGAGCCAGCTATTGATCTGGACTTATACACCGATTTGCGAGTCCAATGGTTTAAAGAGCGAATTCTTTCTTTCATTGGAATGGATGATGACGAATTGTTCTATTCTATGTTAGATGAAGGTATTGTTATGTCTGTACAGTGAAGCTATTTAAAAAACAACTGGAATACACTATATAAACGATGGAGAACACGATGTATTCTTTTTAGATTTTTTGTCTGTTTGGCTGTTTGGTGGTTTGTCGGTTTGTCGGTCTGTTCGGGATTCACGTTAAAACTACTGGGCCAATTTCGAGGCGGTTTTCACTGATCGACAGCAAATTCTTAGACTTAAAATCTGCGCTACTTTCTATCTTGGAATTCTAGTTGGATTTTTTCTGGGACTGATTTCAAATGGCCAGATTAAAATAAAATCGAATTCCAAAGTAATTTTTCATTGATCGATAGGATAATTTTTGTAATAAAATATGTAATATTTTTATCAATATCAGTCTATCGAAGTTATATGTATCTGATTTCATGATAATCAACTAATTCTCGAGGCTATGAAATGGAATACACAGTTTCACACAGCTAATAATTCCTCCCGATGTACGTGCGCAGTAGACCAAATTTAGCAGCACGTGACAGTGTATGACTCGTGTAAGCGGAACAGAGTTGAGAATTCACAGCGAGCAACAGTGCCATTTCCATTTGCGAATAAAGTTCAATATAAATTATTTACATGTATGAAACCGGTCTGTACTTTTCTGCGTAAACGAAATCTGCAGACCGGAATTATAGGTTGTGTAAAACTCTACAAACTTATTGTGAATATCTCAGGTGATTCGAAACAGAGGTTTGCTAAATTCGTCACAGCCCCACTTCAACCGAATGAACTTTCAATGGATAAAAGGACATTTTATGTTTCCAAGATAATTGTTGACAAATTAATACATGAAGATAAGGAGTTCACGGAATGGAGTAAGTATATTGTTTTGCAAATATCAAACTTAGCAGCAAACTAATACTACGCCGAGACTTCACCTATGTTGGACGAGTGGCGAAGATCAAAGTCCTTGGGATGATCAAAGTGCTCGAAATCAGCGAATAATCCAATGGTAATAAACTTTTTAGCTTTTCGTAAAAGGAATTATTTATGGTACATCTTATATTCCATAAAGAATTTCCGATTTAAGTAAATATATACCATTTTCCGTTTAAAAGGTATGTATATTTGTTTTTCGACGATAAAATTTAAGTTCACTTGTGATAAAAAGCGCTACAATCACAGTCAATAGATTCATGAAGATGACGCAGTGAAATCGGTTGAGTGATTAGGAACAGAATTAATAAAAGAATGAAATTATTAATTAAATGATTAATTTATTCAACTTTAACTTCATCACTTAAAGCCGATCTCGCACAAATTCCCGCCTGATTTCTGGCAATATTATTTTATGATTATTCTTCTGCCTACATATCATTTATGACGTAATGTCTCTATAAAACGACAATAATGCCCCTACGTGCTGTCATTGATAAAAGAACAGAGCTTATAATATAACCCCTCAATAACTCCACTTCCACGGCAGTAGACAGGAAAGGAGCGAAGGACATGTGCAGTGCGAGTATCGAATATTTGAGTAAGTTGCGTTTACATACTCGTGCTGTCCATTTTCATAATTTAAACGAGGTATAAAACTACATACGGTAAAACTGTTAATTTTAATTGAACCAAAAATTCAAACCGTAACAATTAAAAACATTTAAATCGAATTGCAACGTTCTATTGAATAAAGTGTGTTTAAAATCGCCCTGTTTAACAATTACCTTCCCTAGATATTTGCAGTATTTATGTAAAACACGAAAACAACCGAAAACGATGCTACGGGAGGCTTCGACTTCGTTGGCGTTGGCGGGAGGGAGCTTCTTCTTATGAACTGCGAACGAACTAAACGAACTACTCACGAACTACTACGAACTACTACGAACTACTACGAACTACTACAAATGCGCCCCAAAGGCGTCCTATATTTATAGAGGCTACCTCCGCCGACCCCTCGCTTCGTCGTAACACCCCCTTTACTTTATTTCCTTAATTTTACATACATTAAGCCTTATGTTAACTTACCACTATTATACATTTTGGTACACCCTAGATCTTAGTACATTTCGAGGGTCCTTACACAGTTGTGACCCATGGTTTTTGTTAGCGGGACGTCGTAATGGGCGTTTACCTCGCCCCCCGCTTCATTAGTATAAATATAAAGCGCTGAGCGCCCTTACCATTACCCATTCGCCCGCTGTCGTTCGTCGCGCGCGCACGTCTCCCGTTCCGCCTCGGCAGTCCGTTATTCGTGTTCGTTGTGTTCGTTCGTTCACCCGGTCGATCTGTATTTTTTCTGTGACAGTGCAGTGAAAAGTGCGTCATCAGGTGGTTTTTCCACCAAATCGTTCGTCCCCCTCAGGGACAATGGACGGCGTGGAGCCCTCCCCATCGTTGCTAGAGGGTTTGCTGTCGTTTTTACGACAGCAATTCCCTCAAGCTCTCGACCAATTTTTGAGGACTCCGGAGTCCCAATCAATGGTGCCCGTTATTTCGGAACTTAATTCCGAGAAACCTGTGTCCCGCGAGTCACACGTGCAAAGGGCCCCCGCGCAGGCCCCCCTCCCCGCACCCGCATCTGCCGCGACCATCGCACCTGCCGCGACTAGCGCACGCCCCGCAACCCCCGCCGCCGCGCTTACCGCGGTCCACCTGCACTCTGCCGTAGCGCCCGCGCCCCCCGCATCCATACCCGCCGCGTTACCAGTGCGCCCGCCGCCCGCACCCCCGCTCAACGATGCCCATCGTGTGGCACCAAAGTCGCGCGCCTCGTTTTCTCGCGGTTCCGCATCGACAAAACCGCGTTCGAGCTCTGCGAGTTCGACGACATCGCGTTCACGTTCGCCCATCCATCGCGTAATCGATTCTCGTCGAGAAATCGATTTATCCTCTGAAGGTCCGCAAAACCTCAGGGATGCCCCTCTTCCACCGGCCGATGAAATTACTCCTATGGATGTCGCGCCTCCCGCGAACATCCCCTTAGACCGCGAAGACGATGACGGTTTTATAACCGTTAATCGTACTAAAAAACGTAAGACCCAGAGGGAGGTCCCCCCCAACCCCGCCCCAACAGCGGGCACAACACCGACAGCGGCACCTTCCAGCCGCCCTGGGCCACCTTCACAACGCCCGCCGCCACCCCTGACCATCCGCGAGAAAGCCCATTGGCTTCAACTCGCTAAAGAACTGCCAGGTAAGGCAATCTCCATAAAGGAAGCCCGTGATACTCAACACGGCATCAAAGTTATGGTCACGTCTTCAAGTGACCACCGCGCCCTAACTACTTTATTATGTGACCGTAAAATCGGTTACTACACTTACGCCCTGCCAGAAGAAAAACGCCTTCGGGCTGTAATCCGCGGACTTCCTCAGGAAATTGAAAGTTCCTATATTCTAGAGGACCTTAAGTCCCAAGCCCTACCAGTGCACGAAGTGCACCGTATGCACAGAGGCGACGCCACAAAGTCCCCTCTAAACCTAGTATTGGTTGTCCTCGACCTCTCCCCAGAGGGGAAAAAGATCTTCGATCTTGAGAAGGTCTGTGGCCTCTCTGGCCTTCGTGTGGAACGTCCACACGAAAAACATACACTGCGGCAGTGTCATCGCTGCCAACTTTATGGGCACTCTGCCCTACATTGTCAATCCCGTCCCAGGTGCGTCAAGTGCCTGGGCGACCACGGGACCTCGGAGTGCACTCGCACCCGGGACTCCCCGGAGCCACCGAGCTGCATCCTCTGCGGCCAAGCGGGTCACCCCGCTAACTACAGAGGCTGCCCTGCCGCCCCCCGACCCAAACGTAAGGTCGGAAAGGGCAATGCCCAAAAAGGCACTAGAAAAGTGCCGAACAAACCCGCATTCGTGGCGGCCCCCCCCCCAGTGGTAAACCACTGGACGGGTCTTCCCACGACGGAAGCGTTCCCTCCGCTAAGGACGCGTGCCCCAGTTATGGCCGGCCTACCCTCGGCCACCCCCGCCCCCGCCCTCGCCCCCATTTCTAAGGGACCTTCAGGGCCATCGGCCCACCACTCTATAGCGGAGGACTTAGCTTTGGCGACTAAATTCGCCAAGAACTTGCCCTTCGACCTGCAAGAGGTCCAACTCTTGGCTCGGAAACTGAGGCAAGTTTCAGAGTCAACACAACCCTCCCTCCGGGATCAACTCGTGATCGAAATGGATCACGCGTACCTCCTCCAAATACTTAGATCGTTGTAACTAAACAACCTAGTCAAATTATTGTTACCGGTAACAAATGGCGCATGTAGGTAGAAATAAACCACGCTCATTGACTCTGGCGACTTATAACGCCAATGGCCTTCGAAACCAGCGCGACTTGGTCCATGACTTCCTGGTTACCAATCAAGTAGATATACTACTAGTACAGGAGACCTTCCTGAAACCGAGTAATAGAGATCCAAAGATCTCTAACTATCGGATCACTAGACATGACAGGGTAGGCCGTGGTGGCGGCACCCTGATCTATTTCAGAAGATCCCTACACTGCATGCCTGTAGTCACCCCCCCACTAGACGGTATGGAGGTATCCGCCTGCAGACTAGCAATGACTGGCCACCAACCTCTAGTCATAGTTTCAGCATACCTCGCATGCCAAAAAACCCTTATTAAGAAAGACCTAGAAACCCTATTCAACTTAGGCCCGGCTGTTATTATAGCCGGAGATCTGAATTGCAAACACGAGCAGTGGAATTGCAATACCACTAACCCCAATGGCAGAGCCCTAATAAATATATCAGACAATCTTTTGTTTGATATACTAACTCCCATGACCCCCACAAGATACCCCCCCAACCGCGACTGGGGGACCCCAAACACTCTCGACCTAGCATTACTGAGGGGCGTAACCCTTCAGTTCCATTCGATCGAAACGATGGACGATATCGACTCGGACCATCGTCCGGTTATCCTCAGATTAGGACCACAGACAGACCAGACATCTGAAACTAGGACCTCTGTGGATTGGTTGAGACTTGAGACCCTCCTCAAGGCAACCAGCTCACAAGACCTGGACCGCATCCCGGACCACATCGTGTCCCGCCATGACACGGAGACGGCAATCGAGGCCCTCACCAGCCACCTTCAATCCGCAGTGCGGAACTCGTCCAGGCAGGTGCCAGTGGAGGATGACCGCCACTTATGCCTGCCGGACGAGGTGAGGGTACTGCTGAGGGAAAAGAGAGCCGCCTCCAGAGCTCACGACAGATATCCCACCGAGGATAACAGAGTCCGACTCCGCGAACTAGAGCGCGAGGTCAAACTACGTATCCGGGAAGTCAGGGAACAACGTTGGGACAGAACGTTGAGGGATATCGAGCCAACTCACCAGGCATACTGGAAGCTGGCTAGAGCTCTCAAATCAGACACCCTTACTGTCATACCCGCGCTAGAAAGAGCCGACAACACCGAGGCGTTCGATGACGAGGAGAAGGCCGAGTGCCTTGCTCAGAGTCTAGAGCTTCAATGCTCCCCCACTACGCAAAACGTCGACCAGTCACACCTGACGGAGGTAGACTCCGAGGTCGAACGTAGATCCTCCTTACCAGCGGAAACCACACTCGACACGGTCACGGTCGAAGAAGTGCAAGATCTGATCAAGTCTCTCAAACCGCGAAAGGCCCCAGGGACCGATGGCATCAACAATCGCGTTTTAAAACTCCTACCCGCCCATCTAATTATAATTCTAGTGAGCATCTTCAATGCCGCCATAACAAACTGCTCCTTTCCCGCGATCTGGAAGGAAGCAGATGTCATCGGTATTCACAAGCCGGGAAAACCGGCTAATAAACCGTCTAGCTACCGTCCAATCAGCCTACTGAGCGCACTCAGCAAGCTTTACGAGAGGGTCATCCTCTCTCGACTTAGAGATTTTGCCTTCAGCAAACATCTAATACCCGATGAGCAATTTGGCTTCCGTGCCAGACACTCATGCGTCCAACAGGTGCACCGCATCACGGAGCACATATTATCTCACTTTGCCCATCGCCCCCGCCCTATAGGAACAGCCGCACTGTTTCTAGACGTAGCAAAAGCCTTCGACAAGGTCTGGCACAACGGCTTGATTTACAAGCTGTACCAGTTCGGTATGCCAGACAGACTCGTGCTCATCTTGCGAGACTTCCTCCTAGGTCGTAGCTTCCGTTTTCGAGTGGAGGGAACGCGCTCGTCCCCTCACCCACTCACAGCCGGTGTACCACAGGGCTCGGCCCTGTCGCCACTACTCTTCACGCTGTACACCAGCGACATCCCAAAAACTCCAGATGTGGAGTTGGCCCTCTTTGCGGATGACACCGCACTCTATACATCAGATCAAAACCGACAAATGGCTTGCATCCGGCTGCAGACAGCTGTCACAGAACTAGGCGAATGGTTTCGCAAATGGAGGATAGAGGTAAACCCGGAGAAAAGCGCAGCAATGTTCTTTTCCCCGGGCACGCTTCGCTCCCCCAAACGCGCTAGCCTTCGCCTAAAAACCATTTCGCTCTATGACCAACAAATCCCCTGGGCAAAGTACACCAAATATCTTGGTGTCACCCTAGATCGGAACTTGCGCTTCAACGAGCATATCACTATAGTCCGAAATAGAGCGCGATTTGTGATGGGTCGTTTAGCACCCATGATAGACAAACGAAGCAAAATGTCCCTCAGACACAAGCTTACTCTGTATAAAACATGCATCCTCCCGATCATGACATACGCGAGTGTGGTATTCGGCCATGTCAAGCCTGCCCTTTTAGATAAACTGCAAATCGTGCAGAATAAATTCATGCGCAGAGCCGTCGGTGCTCCCCTCTATATGCGTAACGTCGACCTCCACCGCGATCTGGAGCTTCCCTCCATCAAAAACTACATTACGTCGCTCTCGCGTAAGTATTTCGATCTCGCGCCGCACCATCGAAATCCGCTCGTCGTGTCCGCGTCCGATTATAAGCCTCGTCGAAAGGCTCTTGTGCGACGACCGCGTAACGTCCTGACGGACAGAGTCGACGTTATTACGAAACGGCTGGCCCGGATCAGTCCGCCCACGGTTAGAACAGTAGGCTGGCAGGCACCGACAGACAGACACAGACGGCGGCGTCTCAGACGCCGCCAATCAAGATCTCTCCACGTCCCCGCGAGGGACGCTAGGAGACATAGCTCACCCCACAGGATAGACTAGGCGTGTTGCTGGGAAGTTTCTTTCGCCGTTTCTTCTCTCCCAGCCATAACACGTTGCGAAACGGCAGTAAGATAGCGTAGGCCACCGCAAACCACCGATCCCGGCCCGCCGTGATCCTTCCCTTCGGGCTTTATATTACCCGTCGCCCGTTCTCAATTAGTATTTTGTGTCGCCCTATGGTGGGCATCATTAAATTCATTCCCCATTCATGGCAACAGTCCAGCCGAGGTAAAACTCCTTAGGGAGCTCCCTCGAGCAAGTTGCCCCCCGGGCTCGAGCGCCTTCGCTTCGCGAAGGCACTCGCCCCAAAGACCCCGGTAAAGTTGTAAGGTCTTCGGACCAACAACATAAAGTCAAGTCCAATAATAATAATAATCTTACCATTACCTCATTACAAAAACGTGCGCTGTCGAGCGCGGACCTCTGCCTGCACCATCATTATGGCCTACTCGCGTTCGGAGTAGGCAGTAGTGCAGGCATACCTCACGGATCCCGGGCTCCGGTTGCGTTCTGCAGTCCCGTAGCCCGGTTTCCGCTACCCTTTTGGGTCCCGGGTTCCAGGCGGCGTTCTGCACGCCTGTAACCCGGTTCCCTTTACATGCTGAGTCCCGGGCTCCAGGCGGCGTTCTGCACGCCTGTAGCCCGGTCTCATTTACCGGGATCTAATAGGGTCCTACTGGTCAATAAAAGGCACAACGCTACAACATTTATTTCCTAGTGAGTTAAGGCTTATTACATTTTATATTCAATTCTTATAATTATAATTTATTTATTTAATTTCAAATTAATAACGGTTAAAAATAAACTATATCTATCTCAGTCCGACCCGTCTCTTTCCTGCGCCTAACGGTCGCGTATACATAGTCTGTGAGGCTTAGCAAATTATACCTATGTTCTTATCGCCTATTGAGACGGGTCGGTGAGTTTCATACATTGTGTTTGTCGTCGTCAACATTCTCCCGCCGTCGCGTCTCGCGATTCTCCTATGGGCAGCACGACGACTCTCTTGGTAGGCCGCCTCAGCACTCGTCCGCTGGCCGTCGTCACGTCCAGGACTCGAACCTCGCCGTCTCTGCCGGGATGCACTGCAGTCACTCGTCCTCGGGGCCATGTGTTACGGGGCAGATTTGGGTCGCAAATAATAACCAAATCGCCTACCTTAGGGTTGTCACCACTTGCGTAGGGCTCCCGCCGGTATTGTAGTAGCGGCAGGTACTCCCGCACCCACCGTCGCCAGAAGACATCGGCGAGGTACTGCGCGCGTCTCCAGTGCGCGCGCGCAGTCACGTCGCTGGCCTCGAAGTTCCCGGGGGCCGGCATGTGGCAGTTCGGCCCCAGGAGTAGCAGGTTCGGCGTGATGGCTGGGGGCTCGTCGGGACCCACGGCCACATGAGTGAGCGGCCGCGAGTTCACGGTGGCTTCGACTTCGGCGAGCAGTGTGGCGAGCGTCTCATCGCTCGGGCGCTGCTCGCGCAGGGTGACGCGCAACGCCTCTTTGACGGTGCGCACCATGCGCTCCCAGGCGCCGGCCATGAAGGGTGCCGCCGGCGGTAAGAACCGCCAGGCGATCTGCCGGCGCGACGCTTCCTCTTCGACGGCGCGCCCAGCCTCCGCGAGTTCGCGGTCGGCCGAGCGGAAACACGTAGCGTTGTCGCTCCAGAGTTCGGTGGGGACGCCGCGCCGCGCTATGAAGCGGCGCAGCGCGTTGATGGCTGAGTCAGCACTCAGCGACGCGACGACCTCGAGGTGTAGTGCCCGTGACGTCATACATGTGAATAACGCCACATATCTCTTCTCCCGGTGACGGCCCACGGTCACCTCCAGTGGGCCAAAGTAGTCTACGCCCGTGAAGGTGAAGGGGCGCGAGTGATGCGCCAGGCGAGCTGCAGGCAGGCTCCCCGTCGATGGACTCGCTGGCTGGGCCCTCCTCAGTCGGCATTGGGGGCAGTTCCTCAACACTGCTTTGACTGAGGGCCGTATCTTCATAACCCACAGCCGCTGTCGTAGCTCGTTGACCACCATCTCGACGCCACCATGGTGTAGTTTCTCGTGTACATGTTGTATGTACAACTTTGTGTATTTATGTCTCCCGTCTAAGATGGCAGGATTGGCCATCTCGTAGCTTATTTCTTGCGCCTCGTCGATTCTTCCTCGCAGTCGCAATATGTTATGTTCGTCGGTTTCTATAGTTAAACCGGCGAGCTCTCCCTTGTTATGACGTCGACGTATCGTATCGAGCGGTTTATCGCCGAACGATTCGCGTTGTGCGAGCGCAATGAGTTTACGCTCATTTTCTTGGTTGATTTTCTTGAATTTTCTTTCAACGTTATTTTCCTTTTCGCTCCCGCCGATTTCAACGGTGGTTTGACCGGATGGCGCGAAGCTTGAAATCGCCTCCTTATAATTGGAGGTCCACCCTCGGAGTTGGAAACCCGCTCGCCGCTGTATGTTGTCAACGGCAGCTGTCATTTTCCTGGCTTCTTCAACTGTTTGAAGGCTTTGCAGATAGTCGTCCATGTAATGATTGACCACTATTGCCCTCGCCGCTTCTCTGTCTTCATTTTCAAATTCCCTTGCGTTCTTGTTTTTCACGTACAAGGCTACGCAAGGCGAAGACGTTGCACCAAAGATGAGCGACGTCATTCTATATTCCTCTGGAGGCTCGCTATCGCGGCGGTTGCCACGCCACAGAAAGCGTAATGCATCCCTGTCGGCTTCTATGATCTTCACTTGCATGAACATTTCCTTTATGTCGGCAGACACTGCCACTGGATACTGCCGGTACTTCATGATGACTCCCGGTAGTGATCGAAGAAGGTCGGGTCCAGGCAGCAACATATCGTTCAGACTTCTGCCATGATACTTGGCGGCTGCGTCGTGGACCACCCTTATTTTCTCCTTGTCTGGATTCACGACGGCGAAGTGGGGAAGATACCACGTCCTCCCGCTGGTGGGGGGAGTGGAGGCGCGCTCGGCGTAGCCTGACAACATTAAATTTTCAATTCTCTCTTCATACTTCGCTTTAAGCTCTTCATCGCGATCCAATTTTTTTTCTAAGTTCTGAAGTCTCTTCAATGCATTTTCATAATTATTTGGCATAGGTGAACTTTCATCTTTCCATAAAAGTCCCGTTTCAAATTGTCCATTTTCCAAACGACGAGTTTTCTTTTCTAATATTTCCAAGGCGCGTTGTTGCGGATCGCTAACCTGCGTTCTGGGTTCGATTCCCAGTGATTCCAACGCGAAATATTTTTTCATAATTTCTTCAAGCGGGTCGTGGTCTTCTTCCATCATGCTCAAGTGTGAGCAGAACACGACCGGCGATGTGGTTGAGGTGCGGCAGCCGTGCAGCACCCAACCCAGCTGCGTACGAGAGGCGACCGGTTGGTGACGCGGGCCTTTACGTACTTCATTTGAAATAATCAGCTCCCAATTATCTTGGCCGATTAGTATCTTCGGTGTAGCTCTTTCATAGATGAGTACATTTTCTATCTCCTGCAGATGTGCACAGCCCTGCACATCGCTCCGATGAACGGTCTGGCTGAAGAAGCTCATGTTCTTTATTGTGCGAGCGTCCCTCAGTGTGTGTTCTTCTGTTTCATATGAGCCTCTTATCCTGGCGGACACTCGCATGCTGTAGTCATGCGATGATTCTTCACCGTTGACTCCCTGCATCTTCATGGGATCCCGTGGTCCGCTAAGTCCCAGTTGCTCGGCCAGCTGCGCATCAATAATGGTCACGGTGCTGCCTTCGTCCAATAGTGCGTAGGTGTGACGACTGCCCCTCGGTCCGGTTATAGCGACCGGGGCCACCTTCAGATAGGCACGTCGTTTGTTTCTTCCATCATTGATAACGCTGTTGATCGCGGACGCTAACACTTCTCCCGCCGGTTCTGACGTCACACTCACTGCACTTGGACTTACCTCGTTAACTTCAGGTCTCCTTTGGTGATGCAGCAAGCGGTGGTGGTGTAGCGTACACCTTTCCACCCCACACGGCGGGGCGCGGCACGAAGAACGTCGATGCCTACTTCGCAGGCAGCGGAAGCACACTTTACACTTTTTGGCTAAGTCCCACCGCGCGCTCACATCCGCACCGACGAACTTGCGGCAATCGCTAAGTTTATGATCGCGTTTGCAGACTGGGCACGGTTCACTTTTTCTCATATTCACGCGTTCACTGTCGTTGTTCACTATGTGTATGTGCTCCGTCCTCCTTTTCGATCGTGCCATCTCGCTCTCGCGTTCGATCGGTGCATACGCGGCGCACTTGTCTGCCTCTTCATTCAGGAAGCTCGCAAGTTTCTTAAGTTCCGGAACCCCTTCGGTCTTCATAGCTGCATAGTCGTACCACTTGTTCCTTACGATTGGAGTCAGCTTCTCCACTGCCGCGCGTAGCATCTCTGGGCTATGTAAATACTGCGGCTTGTTCAATACTTCAATTGTTGCTACTAGGTTTGCCATCTTGTTGGCAAATAGGCACAAGTCCCGAGGGCTGTCGGTGACTCGTGTCCATGTCTTCATTTTCTCCATTTCTCCCAGCACAAGGGCATCTGGACGGCCGAACCTTCTTTCCAATGCCTTCAAAATATCTTCAGGCCCCGTCTGGGTAATCAGCAGGGCACTGACGGCCTCCAGTGCGGCTCCCCTTAGGCTTCTACGTAGGCGCGCGACGTTCTCCCCTGCTGAGAAGCTCCCTCCCGATTCCCGAAAGGCTGCCTGGAAGGACAGCCATTCGCCACTATTTCCATTAAAAGTCGGGAGTTCTTGCATGTATCGCTGCGCCTGTCTTGTGCTCGTTCGCGCCGCTTCAGTGATCGCTTCTGCCAGTGACGTCACATCCATGACGTTTGAACGTGCAGGCGGGCCTCGTTCTGAGACCCGTTGTCCGCGTGCCATATTTCCGACGTGGACGCCCTGTCCCCGTTCATTCATTCTCCCTATATCGCTGGCTAACGTCGCTGGGGCGGGGGGGGGTTCTGTGGCATGTGGTTCCTGCGTTTGCGGCAGTCTCTCGAACCACATGTCTACTCTTCTTGATGGTAGTTCGCTTTCTTCGATGACGTCATCATCGTCCGATGATTCGGCTTGTAGCCTATTTATTCTCGCTTGTTCGAGTTCAACGGCTGCCTCCAACTGTTTCAACTTCAATGCGGCTAGTCTCTCTTTGGCTTCCAGCTCGGCAAGTCGTCTGCGGGAAGTCGTGGAGCGTAGTGACTGCGGTCTTGAAGTTTCTTCTAGAGTGCATTCTTTTCTGCGAAGTATTTCGCGTAAAACTGGCGGTGGTTGCGGCTGCAAATCCGTAACAGAGACCGGCATTGTTGCTTTTACTGTCGTTGCCTTTACGGTCGTTGCTTTTACTGAGCTAGTATCTGTGCAGTGAAAAGTGCATCATCAGGTGGTTTTTCCACCAAATCGTTCGTCCCCCTCAGGGACAATGGACGGCGTGGAGGCCTCTCCGTCGCTGTTAGAGGGTTTGCTGTCGTTTTTACGACAGCAATTCCCTCAAGCACTCGACCAATTTTTGAGGACTCCGGAGTCCCAATCAATGGCGTCCGTTGTTATCTCGGAACTTAATTCCGAGAAACCTGTGTCCCGCGAGTCACACGTGCAAAGGGCCCCCGCGCAGGCCTCCCTCCCCGCGCCCGCATCTGCCGCGACCATCGCACCCCCCGCGACCCCCGCAGCCGCACATGCCGCAGACCACCTGCGCTCTACCGCAGCGCCCGCGCCCCCCGCGTCCGTACCCGCCGTGTTACCGGTGCGCCCGCCGCCCGCACCCCCGCTCAACGACGCCCACCGTGTGGCACCAAAGTCGCGCGCCTCGTTTTCTCGCGGTCCCACACCGGGAAAACCGCGTTCGAGCTCCGCGAGTTCGACGACATCGCGTTCGCGTTCGCCCATCCATCGCGTAATCGATTCTCGTCGAGAAATCGACTTAACCACTGAAGGTTCGCAATACCTCGGGGTTGCCCCTCTTACACCAGCCGATGAAATTACCCCCATGGATGTCGCGCCTCCCGCGAATATCCCCTTAGACCGCGAAGACGATGACGGTTTCATAACCGTCAATCGTAGTAAAAAACGAAAGACCCAGAGGGAGGTCCCCCCCAACCCCGCCCCCACTGCGGGCACAAAACCGACAATGGCACCTTCCAGCCGCCCTGGGCCACCTTCACAGCGCCCGCCGCCACCCCTGATCATCCGCGAGAAAGCTCATTGGCTTCAACTCGCTAAGGAACTGCCAGGTAAGGCAATCTCCATAAAAGAGGCCCGTGATACCCAACACGGCATCAAAGTTATGGTCACATCTTCAAGTGACCACCGCGCCCTAACTACTCTATTATGTGACCGTAAAATCGGTTACTACACTTACGCCCTGCCAGAAGAAAAACGCCTTCGGGCTGTAATTCGCGGACTTCCTCAGGAAATTGAAAGTTCCTACATTCTAGAGGACCTTAAGTCCCAAGCCCTACCAGTGCACGAAGTGCACCGTATGCACAGAGGCGACGCCACAAAGTCGCCTCTAAACCTAGTATTGGTTGTCCTCGACCTCTCCCCAGAGGGGAAAAAGATCTTCGAACTTGAGAAGGTCTGTGGCCTCTCTGGCCTTCGTGTGGAACGTCCACACGAAAAACATACACTACGGCAGTGTCATCGCTGCCAACTTTATGGGCACTCTGCCCTTCATTGTCAATCCCGTCCCAGGTGCGTCAAGTGCCTGGGCGACCACGGGACCTCGGAGTGCACTCGCACCCGGGACTCCCCGGAGCCACCCAGCTGCATCCTCTGCGGCCAAGCGGGTCACCCTGCTAACTACAGAGGCTGCCCTGCCGCCCCCCGACCCAAACGTAAGGTCGGAAAGGGCAATGCCCAAAAAGGCACTAGAAAAGTGCCGAACAAACCCGCATTCGTGGCGGCCCCCCCTCCAGTGGTAAACCACTGGACGGGTCTTCCCACGACGGAAGCGTTTCCTCCGCTGAGGACGCGTGCCCCAGTTATGGCCGGCCTACCCTCGGCCACCCTCTCCCCCGCCCCCATTTCTAAGGCACCTTCTGGGCCATCGGCCCACCACTCTATAGCGGAGGACTTAGCTTTGGCGACTAAATTCGCCAAGAACTTGCCCTTCGACCTGGAAGAGGTCCAACTCTTGGCTCGGAAACTGAGACAAGTTTCAGAGTCAACTCAACCCTCCCTCCGGGATCAACTCGTGATCGAAATGGATCACGCGTACCTCCTCCAAATACTTAGATCGTTGTAACTAAACAACCTAATACAAATTCTTGTTACCGGTAACAAATGGCGCATGTAGGTAGAAATAAACCACGCTCATTGACTCTGGCGACTTATAACGCCAACGGCCTTCGAAACCAGCGCGACTTGGTCCATGACTTCCTGGTTACCAATCAAATAGATATACTACTAGTACAGGAGACCTTCCTGAAACCGAGTAATAGAGATCCAAAGATCTCTAACTATCGGGTCACTAGACATGACAGGGTAGGCCGTGGTGGCGGCACCCTGATCTATTTCAGGAGATCCCTACACTGCATGCCTGTAGTCACCCCTCCACTAGAAGGTATGGAGGTATCCGCCTGCAGACTAGCAATGACTGGCCACCAACCTCTAGTCATAGTCTCAGCATACCTCGCATGCCAAAAAACCCTTATTAAAAAAGACCTAGAAGCCCTATTCAACCTAGGCCCGGCTGTTATAATAGCCGGAGATCTGAATTGCAAACACGAGCAGTGGAATTGCAATACCACTAACACCAATGGCAGAGCCCTAATAAATATATCAGACAATCTTTTGTTTGATATACTAACGCCCATGACCCCCACAAGATATCCCCCCAACCGCGACTGGGGGACCCCAAACACTCTCGACCTAGCATTACTGAGGGGCGTAACTCTTCAGTTCCATTCGATCGAAACGATGGACGATATAGACTCGGACCATCGTCCGGTTATCCTTAGATTAGGACCACAGACAGACCAGACATCTGAAACTAGGACCTCTGTGGACTGGTTGAGACTTGGGGACCTCCTCAAGGCAACCAGCTCACAAGACCTGGACCGCATCCCAGATCACATCGGGTCCCGCCAAGACACGGAGAGGGCGATCGAAGCCCTCACCAGCCACCTTCAATCCGCAGTGCGGAACTCGTCCAGGCAGGTGCCAGTGGAGGATGACCGCCACTTATGCCTGCCGGACGAGGTGAGGATACTGCTGAGGGAAAAGAGAGCCGCCTCCAGAGCTCATGACAGATATCCCACCGAGGATAACAGAATCCGACTCCGCGAACTAGAGCGCGAGGTCAAACTACGTATCCGGGAAGTCAGGGAACAACGTTGGGACAGAACGTTGAGGGATATCGAACCAACTCACCAGGCGTACTGGAAGCTGGCTAGAGCTCTCAAATCAGACACCCTTACTGTCATACCCGCGCTAGAAAGAGCCGACAACACCGAGGCGTTCGATGACGAGGAGAAAGCCGAGTGCCTTGCTCAGAGTCTAGAGCTTCAATGCTCCCCCACTACGCAAAACGTCGACCAGTCACACCTGACGGAGGTGGACTCCGAGGTCGAACGTAGATCCTCCTTACCAGCGGAAACCACACTCGACCCGGTCACGGTCGAAGAAGTGCAAGATCTGATCAAGTCTCTCAAACCGCGAAAGGCCCCAGGGACCGATGGCATCAACAATCGCGTTTTAAAACTCCTACCCGCCCATCTAATTATAATCCTGGTGAGCATCTTTAATGCCGCCATAACAAACTGCTCCTTCCCCGCGATCTGGAAGGAGGCAGATGTCATTGGTATTCACAAGCCGGGAAAACCGGCTAATAAACCGTCCAGCTACCGTCCAATCAGCCTACTAAGCGCACTCAGCAAGCTTTACGAGAGAGTCATCCTCTCACGACTTAGAGATTTTGCCTTCAGCAAACATCTATTACCTGATGAGCAATTTGGCTTCCGTGCTAGACACTCATGCGTGCAACAGGTGCACCGCATCACGGAGCACATACTATCTCACTTTGCCCATCGCCCCCGCCCTATAGGAACAGCCGCACTGTTCCTAGACGTAGCAAAAGCCTTCGACAAGGTCTGGCACAACGGCTTGATTTACAAGTTGTACCAGTTCGGTGTGCCAGACAGACTCGTGCTCATCTTGCGAGACTTCCTCTTAGACCGAAGCTTCCGTTTTCGAGTGGAGGGAACGCGCTCGTCCCCTCACCCACTCACAGCCGGTGTACCACAGGGCTCGGCTCTGTCGCCACTACTCTTCACGCTGTACACCAGCGACATCCCAAAAACTCCAGATGTGGAGTTGGCCCTCTTTGCGGATGACACCGCACTCTATACATCAGATCAAAACCGACAAATGGCTTGCGTCCGGCTGCAGGCAGCTGTCACAGAGCTAGGCGAATGGTTTCGCAAATGGAGGATAGAGGTAAACCCGGAGAAAAGCGCAGCAATGTTCTTTTCCCCGGGCACGCTTCGCTCCCCCAAACGCGCTTGCCTTCGCCTAAAAACCATTTCGCTCTACGAACAACAAATTCCCTGGGAAAAGTACACCAAATACCTGGGTGTCACCCTAGATCGGAACTTGCGCTTCAACGAGCATATCACTATAATCCGAAATAGAGCGCGATTTGTGATGGGTCGTTTAGCACCCATGATAGACAAACGAAGCAAAATGTCCCTCAGACACAAGCTTACTTTGTATAAAACATGCATCCGCCCGATCATGACATACGCGAGTGTGGTATTCGGCCATGCCAAGCCTGCCCTTTTAGATAAATTGCAAATCGTGCAAAACAAATTCATGCGCAGAGCCGTCGGTGCTCCCCTCTATATGCGTAACGTCGACCTCCACCGCGATCTGGAGCTTCCCTCCATCAAAAACTACATTACGTCGCTCTCGCGTAAGTATTTCGATCTCGCGCCGCACCATCGTAATCCACTCGTCGTGTCCGCGTCCGATTATAAGGAAGTCCATGAAAAGCATGAAGAGTATGAAGTCTATGAAAAGCATGAAAGGTAAATTACATTGAAGATTTTTTCTATCGAATTCGTATCCTGAAGAAACTGTCCGTCGAAGTGTTTTTCTTAAAGAAGTGTAAATTTTTTTTTAAGAACACTAACATTGTTATTGAAAGTTGAATCGAAAATGTTGTGATTATAATCAATGTATACCAAACAAAATGATTCTTCTTCACATAAAAAACATATAAGTCAAAGCGGGGACAGCGTGCAGCTATGTTTATGTAAATAATTCAAAAAGAAATCAAAAATTCTTACAAATATTAGTCGTCATTTTTTATACGTGCTAAATGAAATTGTTAAACTTTTAGGCCCTTACTTATAATCGTTTCTTCAATTTAAAGAAACTGCTCAGCAACTGATTATTCAAAATCTTACCCATAAACTCGTCTTTAGTCGAATATTTTGGGTACGACCTACGTTAATCATTCAAATTTCGTTTATCTGTGCTCCTCTTAGGTAAATAACGGGTGATATATGTTTATAAGCTAAAAAAAGATATACATTGATTAGGGTCTGATTCTGATTCTCTTACTTAAGAGATGGCTAATCATTTCTTAACAAGATTATTATAAGTAAGGCCGTTAATGCGTTCACGGATACTGAGATCTGTGTTGATAATAATCAATTTTGAAATTAATCTCGGTAAACTAAAATTGTAAAACAATTATAATAGCTTTTTTCAATGCATTGTTTAGTCATTGCACCATTTGCGTTGAAGTGTACATGATATTACAAGCTTTTATTTAACTTGCAATGGATGTACCTATGTATATGTATGTATGTATCACGTATGGAAGCGAGAGTTAGGTATGGATGAGAGAGCATGAAAGTAGAGTAAACGCGGTCGAGATGCGAGCACTTCGCAAAATCTGCGGGTGACGCACGCGGACTGCGTTCGTAATACTGAAGTAAGAAAGAGAGTTGGTCTGAAAGACAGTGTCGGGATGAAGGTAAGGAAAGGAATGTTCCGGTGGTTCGGGCATGTGGAAAGAATGCATGATGAAAGAATGACTAAACAGATATACAATGCAAAGTGGATGGATGCATGCAGAAGTCGTGGAAGGCCACGATACACCTTCCATGAGCAAATTGATCGTGTACTAGCAGAAGGTGATGTCGGGAGCCTTAAGAACAGACGAACGTGCATGACAAGAGCTATGAATGTCAAAGAAGCAATTGAGGTGTGTAAGAATAAGCCTGAATGACCCTCTGTTGTTCGTGCCTACCCCGCAAGGGAACTGGCGTGAAGTTATGTATGTATGTATTTATGTATCATGTTCAGATGGAATCTTGCAAGTTAAATTTGACGAACTTCCCGGTTTCCGATTGAGTTGAAACTTCGCACGCATGTGTATATCGCGTGACAATGCTATAATATGGTACCATGGAGCTGATCTGATGATGGAGTCGGTAGGTAGCCACAGCAACTCCTGTACTAAACAAGATAGACCCGTCGTGTTTGGGCTCGTTTTACTTGTCTTGGCTACCACTTTGCTGCTACATGATATCCAAGATCTCAAAAGCTTGTATTTAAAAACTTTTAAAAAAAGCTTTTTTTATTCCTTAATATAAAAATGTAATTAATTGGTAAATGTAAAATCATATTTTCATACATTGAAACCGAACTTTCTTTGTTACAGATATACAACCAGATGGTAAGTTGTGAGCCATCGGTGAATGTGCTAATAGTCATGTCGAAGCTGTATTCTAAAATGTAGCCATGATTATTTAAAAAGTATCATGTTTTTTAAAGAGCGTCTAGGCCGAGAGTTAATCAAAAAAAATACCTACATTTGGACTCCATTTGGAATGCGAAAAACGTGCGTCACTCCATTTCAACGCACCCAAAAGGCTTCTCGTCAGTGTGCACGACTACTTCTATTAGGCAGGATTAAGATGAATCTGTTATTAGTTGCAACAGCAGCAAGTTTGAGGGCTATAAAATTAAAAGCGACGACTCATCGCAAATAATAACTTAAGCTTAGTAAAAATCTTTAGTATAATTGTATGACAATCAAAAATCGTAATTCTAAAATACAACAATTTGCCTTTAAATCTATACCCTTCAATTATATTTAATTTAGACATAGACATAGACAACACTTTATTGTTCACCAAAACAAAAATTACAGAAAAAGCACAACAAGACAATAATTACTTGGTAAAACAAAAGGCGGCCTTATCGCTAAAAGCGATCTCTTCCAGGCAACCTGACTCAAATGAGATTCTTAAATTATCTGTAATTATTATGCAACAAAGAAAAGGAAAGAAAATGATATACATGGACAGCAGATTACAGTCTTTTGTAAACTAGCTCATACATTATTGCGTAAGACTTACATAATGATTCCTAAGTGAATCTTTAAATATGGCAAAAGATTTAGCTTTTCTGACATCAGTGGGCAAAGAGTTCCAAAGTAAGACAGCCTGCATGGGGCGACGGAGTTGGAATAAAATGTTGAAGAGTGTGCAGGTGCCTTTAACAGGAGATTATTAGTGGAGCGCAAATTGAGTGTATGTGACCTATGAAGGAAGTTGAAACATTCCTTAAGATAAGGAGGGGTATAAGGTATAAACAGTATACGATATAGTAAGTTGAGAAGATGAGCATTCCGGCGAAGTGAGATTGGCAACCACTGGAGCTTTTTGCGATATTCAGAATTCGAGAATTTAGTTTGTTTTGAAATAAATCGTAATATATCTGATAAAAGGTCAGTTCCAACACGAGTTCGAAGTCGATCATGGCGATGTCAGAGGTATGAAAATAATACATATTTATATACACATTCACAATTACATGATTTCAGAGCCAGAAATTGAAACGGCGGCTGCGAATGTCGAAGCAGAGGAGGAGGAAGAGTTGAAAGCGGCATCCCTCGATTTGCAGATGGACATGCCTGAAGAAGAACCAGCCTTGGTTGCTGAAGATCTATATTCGTTTCCACCTCGTATGTGATTAAATGAATATTTTATTTCTTCATGATATTTATGGTATCTATAATGAATTGAAAGGAACATTAATTATGTATTTTGCATATGTAACTGAAATTAAACCTAACACAAAAATAACATTCAATAATATCAAATTTAAATAAAACTGATCGACTTAACTGATTTGGATGTCTACTATATTTTTATAAGCCAGTCTCCTTTCTTATTTTTTTAAATTAAAATCTTATAATGATGTAGTATGAACATTTCTGAAATTCCTAAAATGTAGCATCTAGCTCCAAATGTAAAAAACAATTAGAATAAGTAAGTTGTTAAAGATGTCTCTGTTGCTAGTAATGTCAGTAATAATTATAAGAATAAAATATTGTAAAATGTAAATTACACTTTTAAAAAAATGTTTAGCTCCAGAAGATGTGGATCCCGATGTTGATGGAACTTTGGAATTCTACACTATCATAGTAAGTTTCTTAAATTTTTTACTGTTTTATGACTTTGAATATCTTAAAGCATATTAATTCAGCAGTGTTAGGTACAATGTTACTAAGTTTATGTATTGGTATCAATAATGCAATTCCTGCTAGTGGCGTTCAAAAACGAGTTTTTGCGAATATTTATTTTAGTTTTATTTCAACGACTTCTGATGGGCTCGAGATTCTACCTGATAAAAAATATGAAACAAAATGACGATTTTAATGAATTATTTTTAACATGAAACTCCAAATTTATTTTAAATTTAATTCACCTTATTATTGATGTTCATAATTTCAGCGTTCAGTCCCACGTGTTATACAATAATTATTAAAGATGTTATAGATAAATTTGGATTCGTTTAGTAATTAGAAAACGTCCTATATCATCGCAGACATAAGCGAAGTCTCACTCTCATGACATGACATTATATCTTTGTAAACGTTGGTAGAGGTTGGAGCTGAGGAATGAAACCTCCGTGTTACATCCTCCCCCTCTGACCTAGATCAAGCGCCCTCGTGTCTAGGTCAGCTTCCTGGGTCTACCTCGCTTCCGTCGCTTATGAACAGGGGATTCAGTGCTCCCTACATATAGACTTATCTGAAACTGTGGTCTGTATCTGTACAAAGCGCTATCTGGTATGATAAAGCCTCGGTCCGACCAGCTCCTCCTCCCCCTAAACGGAACGTCGAATATAATATTACGAACCTCGGTATCCTTTTGTCGATTTTCTCGAATTTTATTTGACTTTGAGACAAGTTCGTGACGTGGTTTTGTCATTGCAAACCAATGTGTTCTTTTGACATTAAACGCGTACAGCTGTACAGGTTGATTTGTAGTCAATTTAGTTCCCACATAATCTCTCAACTCCAGTTTAGATGGGTTGGTCATCTGCAAACACTTTGCTTTAGGTTTTTTAAAACATTCGTCGATAGTGTGTCCAAAGATTTTGCAATAAATGCATTTTGGTCGGAGGCGTTTAATTATTTTTTGACCACTATTGTCAATGCAATTAGATGTTGGCGAGTGCTTGACGTTGTCCACTTTATTATTATAAGTCTGCGAAGGAGGCGGATCTGCAACTGGTATCGTCGTCGTAATATTGGAAGGGTGTAGAACATTTAGCTCTATCAACGCTTCTTCCACTGACCTGAGTTTAAAAATTAACTGATCTAACCCGTTCAATGTCTCGCGAGGTATCCTGTCTCTAAATCTGATGCTTAACAATCCATAAACTATATCTAATTTGGTTTCTTCTGGAAGTTCGTAAGGCAATTTAGCTAGTAAAGACCTTAATCTACATACAAATATGTCAGCACGTTCGTCAGTCTGTTCTTTAGAGAAGATCTCACGAAATATTCTATGTGCTGGTAGTTGTCTGCTGTACATCCCACGAAGTCGAAACAGGGCGTCGCTCCATGTGTTGACCGATGATTTGATACCCTGCCACCAGACAGCGGCGTCACCGACCAGCAGCATAGGTAATCCTCGCAAAGCGTGGTCGTCGCTGATATTCGTGCACTCTTTGTAGATTTCGATTGTCTCAATAAATACTTCAAGTTCATCCATGTTTCCGCTCGTGCTATAGAAGCGAGCTGTGCATTGCGCGAAGTTGCCGGATTGCGCCGTTGAAGTCCTCGGAGTCGCAGTCTGAAGTAATTGTTCCAGTAATATGCGATTACTTTCAGATTGGTTCTGCGTAATGTTCGCAACCAAAGTTTGTAACATATCACAAGACATGGTGATGTTTTGTGTCATCATCGTCTTTTCAGGTTCATGTATAGAGCCTGAGGGTGTAGATGGGGATTCATTGTCGTTGTTCTTTGGTTCGCGTCTCTTCGGTGGCATAGTGGTAAAAACGAAATAACTGAGCGCTCCAAATCTTATGCTCTACCGGTGATGCTTCTAGATCCAAAAGAAAATTTGACACGATAATATGTAAAGAAAATATTATACGATTCGCTCTTGCGGTGACGGTTTTCTTCTAATTTCCAAATTTATTAATTTTATATAATTTTGATTCGAATTCCCAGTTCGGGCGCCACTATAGTAGTTTAAATATATTAAGCTACCACAATTAATTATTAAAGATGTTATAGATAAATTTGGATTAATTTAGTAATTAGAAAAACGTCTTATCTCATCGCAGACATAAGCCAAGTCTCACTTACATGACATGACATTATATCTTTGTAAACGGTGGTAGAGGTTGGAGCTGAGGAATGAAACCTCCGTGTTACATTGGTAAAATATTGCAGCACTAATTTTGCAATCTTTTCTCATTTCTGGGTGAGAAAATGGCTAACGCGGAGCATAAGAAACAAAGTCATTCTGCAAGGAGGCAGACAAGATTTAAGAAAATATAACACTAGGTTACAGTCTACATTTGACGGGTGTTCAGTTACTCCGTGTACAAGTGTATACTAACTTTTAATAATATTTGATTTGGGTTTACTGCCGTACCTATACTTTGAACTGCGAAAAGTTTATTCTGTGAAAGATTAGTGGTGCTTCTACTTTTCTAAAGAAAAATTGAAAAATTTTCATCCAACACAATCCACTAAATTTAACATACATACATACATAACTTCACGCCAGTTCCCTTGCGGGGTAGGCACGAACAACAGAGCGCCATTCAGGCTTATTCTTACACACCTCACTTGCTTCTTTGACATTCATAGCTCTTGTCATGCACGCTCGTTTGTTCTTAAGGTTCCTGACATCACGTTCTGCTAGTACACGATCAATTTGATCATGGAAGGTGTGTCGTGGCCTTCCACGACTTCTGCATCCATCCACTTTTGCATTGTATATCTGTTTAGTCATTCTTTCATCATGCATTCTTTCCACATGCCCAAACCACCGGAGCATTCCTTTCCTTACCTTCACACCGACACTCTCTTTCAGACCAACTCTCTTTCTTACTTCGGTATTACGAACGCGGTCCGCGAGCGTCACTCCGCAGATTTTGTGCAGTACTTGCATCTCGACCGCGTTTACTCTACTTTCATGCTCGTCTCTTCCATACCCAACTCTCGCTTCCATACGTGAGCGTAGGTACCAGCACCGCGTTGTGTATGGCGAGCTGGGCCTTCTGGCTGAGGTTTTTAGCGCCTAGAAGTTTACCTAACGCTCCATTCATACTATTCCCCAAATTCACTCTTCTTTCTATATCAGCGGTGTACCTTCCATCCCTGCTAAAAGCACATCCAAGATATGCACTAAATTTAAACCAGAGCAAATTCCACAAGGAGCCACTGCATTACTTCGGGATCTATCATAATACATGTATTCACTTGTAGCACACATAGATCCTTGTTCATGGTAATACCCTGGAAGTAATACTATCTTATAGTTTTTAAGCTTACTTATATTACGTGTATGTATGAAATATATTACATATTGACAAGCAGTCCAGGTTCTCTAGCATCTGCAGCTGTGAATAATTTGTTATTCCAGATCTTCACAACACTCTTTGCGAAGCAGTTTCGAGAAATCAACCTGATGTCGTCGGAGTCGAGCCTGGGAACTATCTCACGTCAAGTATCCTTCGCTGGTGAACATCATACCGTAGATGATAAGTCTTCACAGGTAATTGAATTAGAGGTAGATAGGTAGGTAGGTAATTCTTGATTGTACACCAAAGCATAGAGAAACGAGTAGAAAAATACAAGAGATATATTTTTTTTAATTTTTATTGCAGGAGTTCAGCAGACAGGCAGACGGCCCACTTGGTGGAAAACGGTTATCGTCGCCTATGGACACTTGCAACACCAAAGGTGCTACAAATGCGCTGCTGCTCTCTGAAGTGAGACTGGAACCTGGTCACTAATGCCGGAACACAACTCGAGGTTGTTATGGCGACATAGTTTAGACCAGGGGTGGTGGCCATCCAGTCGGGCAAATGCCCTACCACCTGGCTGTAGTTTGTTTTGTCACCTCTTACATCAGGCCACCCGGCCGCAGGAAATTGTATTATTTCTCCGTTCCTGCACGGATAAAAAAGATAGTATAACGGGCGGCCTTATCGCTACAAAGCGATCTCTTCCAGGCAACCCTTGGCATGGATTAATAGATTTTTAAAACTGACGGTGGTGCAAACTATAAATTATGAGGATAAGTATACACAGTGTATATAAGTACAAAAACAATATGAATGAAAATTAAGCATTGAGCTGATCCATTTTTACTGGTGCAGTGAAAATGCAAGATCTTTTATATCATTGAAACAAAACAGCCCACTAGCTACCGGCTCACTTGATGGAAAATGGCTTCTGTCACCTATGGATATTGCAACATTAGAGGTGTTGCCAAAAAGTTGCAGGCCTCGAAGGAATTTTATTACAACTTTTAAAAAACCCATATCGCTAAAAAGGCTGGGAGAGTTCATTCTAAATTTCTAATGTATAAAAGAGAAACATTCTTGAGAACTTTTGCCTACAGGAGCGTAGCAGCCCCTGTTTACTACCTATCCTTACAGTATTAATACTGACAGAAGTCATGAAGTCCGTCTTTTAATGGTGATATAATTAACGCTTCATTTGATTATTTTTATGTTACAAACAGGTGAATTATTTACGGCCTTCAGATTATCGCAGAATGTCGAATATAGCCAGAGGAGAAAATGCTGAAAAAAGGTAACCTATTTGTACGATCATAGAAAAGGACGTCACACCAAGAAGCCACAAAAAATCATATTTCACTAAACAGCTGACATTTTCTATACAAGCATACGATTCTTACATAAATATCCTATAACTATAAGCGTTGAGATTTTTTTTAAATAAAGCTACACAGAAAAACTATGATAGCCCCAGGAAAATACGATCATAGTGCCACCTTTTTGGCTATATTTCGTCCCTGAGTGCTGATCCGGGATATAAGCCAGTTCTGTGTCGACTTTCATTTAAATACGTCCAGTAGTTTTAGCTTGATGCTCTAAGACACAAACAGACAGACAAAAATTCTAAAAATTGTACTTACGTAATCTGGTGATCCAAATTTGCTCCTTATAAAAAAAGAAACATATCGGGAGAGGCGTGATATTTTTCTTTTTTTTATTTATTGTAGAATCTCTACAGATCTATTATAATTATAAATTAGAGATATAGGTACCATTTTTTTTTTCAGAATTATAAATATGCGGAGTGGTCCAAAATCTTCTACACACGTATTCACGGTAGCAAGACCATCTTCAACGATGGAAATAGTAAGCATAATAACCTAAAGTTTTTCTGTTTTGCCAAAATGACTACGAAATCTAAAAAAGTGTAAAAGCGATTAAGAGTTAACAATTCATGGAAACTTTAACCGTGCCAAATATGACACTTCTTTGGGCATGCAATATACATATAAACCATGCAATTTAACTAAAATTTAAAAAAAAAAAAATATTATTCAAAAAATTATCTCGTAAGATAATAGGTTATAATAGATAGGAGACGCTTATTGTTAATACTAGTCGCTTGTTTTCATCACGTTAAATTTCTCAAAACTGCAATAATAGTATAAACTATAAATCTCGTATTATTTGCATTGAAATGCTTTATTTATGCTTATTTTTTTTCTCCATAAGGATTCGCCATTCGAATCTACATACGATGTGCCAGAGACGAAAATTGATCAGAAGTCCACAGCAGATGAAGTTATTACTGATATAAAGAACCTCGTCAATATTGTTGAATGGTTTGTGGTTATGATTAAAATGAATACTAAGACGATATTATTATTAGACGGTTCATTTCTATCTTTCAATTTGGACAAATCAACCAAAGTGACCCATACGTTTACGTTTTGTTTCAATTTGACGGCCTCCTTGGTTGGGCGGGCTAAGCCTTTGACGGCTTATCTCACTACAACGCAGAGGCTCCACGTTGGATTCCTGGTGTGGTAAATTTCGGAAACGAATTTTCTCCGTTATTTACTATGATCTGGGTGTCTGGGTTCGGGCCCAGAGTGGTCCGTTGTATATTATCCATAACAAAAGCGTAACTTGCTTAATTTGGGGGTGTGCAATATATTATGTTTGTTTGCCGATTAATATTATTATTTAAATATAACAAAATCTTGAGCATAATTAATGTACTGAAATAGGAAGGACACAAAGGAAACTCACCGGATCTCCTTCAAATGTTTTGCACGGCGACATAGTTCTGCTATGTAGTTGTATATTATATATTTTATGGTCACTATTATGAAGTCTGATAATTGATTATATTATTTGCATCACCATACAATTTATTTTTAAATCTACAATATTATAAAAATCTAAACATGTCAAACATATTTAAAAAAAAGAACTGGAATAGACTGTATAAACGGTGCAGAACACGATGTCATTTCTTTTAGATTTCTTGTTAGTTTATCTGTTGTCGGTTTGTTCAGGATTCACGTCAAACTAGGCCGATTTTAATGCAGTTTCCACTGTTCGACAGCAAAATTCCCAGACTTAAAATCTGCGCGACTTTTTATCCTGGGAATCCCGCAGGAATTTTTCTGGGGATTATTTAAAATGGCCAGATTAAAAAAATCGGATTTCAAAATTAGAACTACATCTTTCATCTCATTTTCTCTATAGTATTAAAGTAAGACAAATGTATTGATCAAAAGCACTTCCAATGAGGTTTGATTGTCAGCTTATTTGTTTTCGTAATGTGAAACTCTATTGATCAGGGCGCTACTAAGGAGGTTCGATTATTCAGCTTATTTCTTTTCGTAATGTGAAACTCCTCGGTGGAATTCTTACTTTTTTCCTAAGTAACTATTTCATCGCACGGTGTGCTGTGAAGCAGGTACTTAGGTGAGAGTAACTATTTTATCACGCATTTCTTTGTATGGTGCTTAATTTTTAACTTTCGAACAATGTATATAGGCTTCGTAAATGCATTGTTTTGAGTAGATGTGTTGAAAACAATTTTATTATATTTTACCAGGACTATTGAACACATAGAGGGTGAAATTCACCTGCCTATGCCGAACATTCCGATGTTAAGTGACGACACCCACACCAGAGTAGAATTCATCGATCCAGAACTTGTCACGCAGTTGGAGGAAGCTGTTATAATGTGGCAGACGCATATCGATGCAACCATCGCTGCGTGTTTGGGCAAGGTAAGGGTTTATGAACACATCGTAATAACTTTGGCAGGTGCCTATTTTCTGTTATAATAAAGGCTATTATTATATTAACGTTAAGTGGTGATACAATTGTCTATAAGTGATGGTAATCGCTTTCCATCAGTTGGGCCGTCTGCCTGTCTGCTGAACTCTGCAATAAAAATTTTAAAAAAAGTGTGAATGTTATTCATAATTGTCAATAAAAACCAAAATCAAATTATTTTTTACAATAATGCTGATTTACACAGATCAAAAAAATTGCAGAAATGATAACTAAATTATAGTAGAAAACAGAGCTCAAAGAATAGTATGGTAAGCAATAACATTGAATGATTTAAGTTTGTTTGTATACATCACTGTAGTTGATTCATCCGAATTGATTGAATGAATGAATGAATCTACGACCGTGGTTGTTATTTACATTCTTAAACGAACGAAAGTATTGACGGAGCTTACGTGAACAAAAGCGTCAAATGAAGTGGAGCATTATTTACAAACTTGTATGTGAACTTATGTAGTAAACATGTGATTTGCGTATGTGGTTAATAGTAATGTATCCACTATCCGTACTAATTATACCTAGAATAGAATATAATACTTTATTGTTAAATTGTGTACATAAAGGTGGTGTAAATAGAATAGAGAAGCAACAGTTCGCCCAATGAGAGCGTACAATAATATTTATTGTTACCTACATAATTACAATTTATAATTTTGTCATAAGTTTTGTTGTTTCCCTATTTTGTTCTCTAAGCTTATATCAACTAAATTTACAGACTCGGGAAGGCGAAGGTCCAGTGGCTGAATACAGGTACTGGCGTGAGCGAGATGCTGAGATATCTCTGCTTGTGGAGCAACTCAAGCAACCAATGGTTGTGAAGATACTCACTTTGCTTCAGAAATCAAACTCTCCTTATTTAGAAGTAAGTAGTCGCTACCTTTGCCGTTTATTCCTAAGCGTTCATACACACTTTGCGGCTAGTTGCGGTTCGGCTGGCCAAAGGTAAGAAAATGTACTTAAAGCTGATTTCTATACGCTCTACGCTGCGGCTCCGTCGGCGTGGCACTAAGTCGAACAGTTGCTATATGGACTATGCGGTTCGGTATGAGGCCAGTAACTACCCAACTGCGTGTTGTAGCTCTGATTCCGGCTCCCGCAATACATCTAGCAGCATATTCAATCACTTACTGGGGCTAGCCGCATAGTGCGTGTTAGACCTAATTAATGAATCTATCATTCATAATTTGAGGTCTTATGCTGATTTCTTCCAAACCTCCAATTATGGGCTATTATTATGTAAGCTAATATTCATTATTAGCGGAATTCAGTTTTGAAGGAAAAATATGTTTATTAATATTATCTTTCAGGGATTCAAAAATTATAAAGAAAGATTGGTCGAGCAATTTAACTTAGCGGGAGATAATCTCAAGTTTTTATCGACGTTGATGTGTTTCTTCACAGTATGTATTTGACTCTCTACTTTGTTTATATTTTCTTTGGAATAACTTTGGTTCACTATTCTATGGTAACTATTCTATTTTGTGCCATAAAAGTATTATTATACACAAATATAACATCAGTTTCAGGAAACCAAGAGTGTTTTTAAATATCACTCGAATTTGAATAGCGTGTATGTTGTTATTACCTACGGCTTTTAAAAAGTTCAGTTTTATTGTTATAAATATATAAGTAAGAATAATATATTTATGCCAAAACAATAGTACTAGCCTCATTAGTATAATTTTAAGTACTTCATTTATTTTATCATAAGTCATGCTTTCCTTGCAAAATGCGGCAAAAACGGCATTGTCAGTACGATTCTTGTTAATTTCACACAAAATATAGGTATATGCTTAAACATATTGATTTAGCTGTGTGATACTTTTAAAAGAAAATTATTACGACTTATATTTTTGACTACTTTGGTCTACAAACATATTAAGTAATTGAATTATGAATAGCTTTAGTGATAACATGAATAACATTTCTGTTCTAACGTTGCTTACTTCTAGGTGATTGAAGATAATACTTTACTAGACCAAGTCATAGAAATTCTTCCAGAACTAGTGCAGAGTATTTACATGATGTGGGTCCTATCTAAAGGTTATCGCACTGACGAGACCATGGTTCCTTTGTTATCTAGAATCTCTTGGGCATTATGTGACAAATTGGAAAGGTTTTTGAATGTTCATAAACTTTTTGAGTGAGTATTCAATCCTTTGTAAAGGGTATAACAGGGTTTTTAAGTAAAAAATGCCCCCGCGGCGTTTTTTTTACTTTTATTGGGGATGGATTTATATGGGGATAGTTTTTTTATGAAATGAAAATAATTCACCCAAATTTTCAGCTTTTTATCTTTAAGTATTTTTCGAGTTTTTTTGAAACCCCTATTTTTTCTTTTAATTTTTTTTTTCAGTAGTAAAATTACAAATTAACTCACGGCGAATTTTTACCAATACTTGGGAGAAAAGGCATAAAACAATATTTTTGTTGTAATTCCCGGATGAAAAGCCAATTTTTTTTTAAATAAAATAAAACTAGAAAAAGTAGAAAACGCCGTGGACAGTTTTTACTTAGAAACCCTGCTATATATTACCTTTTGTGTTTATATTATTAGTGAATTTAAAGAAGCTTGATCTGTATCAAGATACGATTTTTTTCATCCAATATATTAACGTTGCGGGAAATACAATAACTGTTAGAATATCAATTAAAATAGAAAAGAAGGTAACACTGCTACTTAAATATTAAGAAGTATTTATTCCCTGAGTATAAAATCAGTTATAAATTATATTTCGATTTGTTTTGAAATGTATTTCATTAGATCTAACTTCATTACCATAAAAATTTTAGAACAAATTCACACCATAGAAAAATGTTAGGAATAACAATCTCAACGCATTTAGGTCTTGCCTTGATGATTACTTTCACTTTGTCCTTTATTTCTGTTATAGGGATGTTTTTCTATCGGCGTCAGTGCAGGACCTTATAACGTTTGTACATTTTTGGTGATATTATTTTTTCTTTAAATTATTAACGGGTAAAAAAATGTAGTTACAACGTCATGCACTAATGTTAACGAAATGCGAATGCAGAATTTTATTTTATTGATCATAGGTGACGAGATTAATTTCTAATGTTTTATAGCAAATCTAACGAAGAAATTCTAAGTCTGGCTAGAGCTGGGCAAAAAATTATGGAAATGTGGCATCAGCTATACAAAGATACAAGACGAGAAATAGAGCTAAGTGGAAAAGGAGCAAGATGGGAGTTTGATCAACCATTTCTATTTACTAGGACTGATTATATTGGGACTGTTGCTAGAGATTTAGGAGATGTTATACAGGTATAACCAAACTTAAATCAAGTTAAAGATGTCACACACATAAAAATTGTTACATTCGCAACACTAACTAGTTTATATGGACTTCTTTCATGCAGCTGCTAGTTACTTTATTTTTATTAATAATCATTTTGTAGCATGGTTAGATGAGACCATGCTACACATACATTATTATATTGCCAAACAAGTGTATTTTATTCGTTTATTCAAAATGATTTTATACAAACTTATCTTAAACAAATTTTAATAAAATATATAATATTCCCCAGGTTCTTATAGACTTTGAACGCATTTTTGGTCTAGAACTTAAATCGATAATTAGCGATCCAACCCAAATAGACGATGTTCGTAAACGCGTCAAGAATCTCGTATACCCAATAAAAACCATCGACTTCAGCGTGTTTGTCTTTGATAACAAAGAAAACTGGGACGTAATCATGGGAGATTTTTGGAGTGAAGTGAGATATTTAGAAGAAGAAGCTAAGAATTACATCAATCAAAGTTTTGGAAATTTAAGGTACGAGTATGATTGCAGCAACTTTAAACGTCGTATTACTGGGCTCAGGCCTTCCCACGTTATGGTTTTTCACACCACTAAATACCAATAGCAGGTTACCAGTTCATTTCGAAGACAAAAGGAAGAATACTTTTGGTTGAATAAATGTTATGTATTCAAATGAATGAAATCCACTACCACCTACATTCATTATAACCGATATACATATGTCAAAATTAAATGTTTAAAGTGGACAGAATTTAAAAAACATATGGTTAGATACCATATTTAAATTTTGGTGATTAACCCATCATTTGTAAATGTTCAATACAATTACAATTTAATGTAATTCATTAGACACATGAAAATTTTAGGTCATCCGAAGAAGCATTGACGGTGCTTCTTAAGTTTTTGGAGTTCGACACTCGCGAGTCGATACGTCGGCAGCTCTCTACAAAGTTCGACCTCATTATGAGACAATTTATAAAGGAGCTGACGGCGATTGAAGATAAATTTACGGTTAGTTGATGTCGGTAGCATCTTATAAAGTGCTCACAGCTTCTGAAATATTAAACTTCAAATTATTGTTAGCCTCAGCCTCGTGTAAGGTATATTTTTTATCAATAGCGCTTTCGTAAGAATCCGCCGCTTCTACGCAATCATCCACCAGTTGCCGGGGCTATTTACTGGGCGAGAGCAATGTTCAATAAAATGAAACAACCTATTATGAAATTCCAAAAGGTAATGTTTGATTATATTATAATGCTAATTCAATAGTGTTGTAGTGATTGTAGCCCATTCATGTTTTCGATATAAATATACAACTAGGAAATTGAAAAAACGTGTTTAACTGATTTGAATATAGTTATTATTTTATTTTTGGACTCAACTTTTGTTATAGTCACAGAGTTTAAAAAATATTTTTATTTTATTGCACGAGTTCAGCAGACAGCAAACGCCCCACCTGAAGGAAAGTGGTTTCCATCGCCTATAGACATTTGCAACACCAATGGTGCTACAAATGCGCTGTTGCTCTTTTGGAACATGGCCACTAATGCCGGAACACAAGTCAACGTTGTTATGGCGGCATACTCTAAACCAGGGATGGTAGCCATCCAGATGGGCGAATACCCTACCACCTGGATTTGGGTTGTTTTGTTGCCTCTTACGACAGGCCACCCGGAAACAGAGTTAAATAACAATTATTTATTCGTTTTTTTTATAACATAACGGACATTTTCTTTACTTTAGGGGTTGTAATTAATGTATTCAGCTTATTATGGTTATTACTGAGTTTATATATATACACACATACATACATACATAACTTCACGCCAGTTCCCTTGCGGGGTAGGCACGAACAACAGAGTGCCATTAAGGCTTATTCTTACACACCTCACTTGCTTCTTTGACATTCATAACTCTTGTCATGCACACTCGTCTGTTCTTAAGGCTCCTGACATCACCCTCCGCTAGTACACGATCAATTTGATCATGGAAGGTGTGTCGTGGCCTTCCACGACTTCTGCATCCATCCATTTTTGCATTGTATATCTGTTTAGTCATTCTTTCATCATGCATTCTTTCCACATGCCCGAACCACCGGAGCATTCCTTTCCTTACCTTCACCCCGACACTCTCTTTCAGACCAACTCTCTCTCTTACTTCGGTATTACGAACGCAGTCCGCGAGCGTCACTCCGCAGATTTTGCGCAGTGCTCGCATCTCAACCGCGTTTACTCTACTTTCATATATATATATATATATATATATATTGTAAAAACAAATTCAGTCGCCTGTATTTAAAAGTTAATGGCCTACCATTCGACTCTTATTGCCGTAGTTAAAAGATAAAATTGTTAAACTTGATATGATTTTCATTATAGGTGCCTGAATTAAACGAATGCGAGCAAAAAAAGGAGGCATTCTTACAATACAAGGCGTTTTCGAAAGTAATAAAAGAATACGAAGATAGTAAATATAATGAATGGGTGAATGGTGCTTCAGAATTTGTTGATAATATGATGAAAAAGAATATTTTGAAAGTCGTTTTTAAAAAGGAAGATGGTATGTACTTGTATACTTACAGTTGGAATTTATTTGCTGTTGTTACCGTTTAACAGTTCATAATGAGATGTACACTTTTTTCAAGCGAATTCATATGATGTCGACGGTAAGACATCAACAGCTGCTTTATCCATTCAATATGCTTTTGATTCTCAAATTTGAACTGAAATCAAAATTTTCTGTTGTATGCTTTCACTGTCGCTGATTTTGTTGTGCTATTAAATGTTACTTCTATGAAACTGGTTGCTCTGAGTATAATACTCCTTGTGTCGTATAACATGCTGGTATGCCCTAATCTAAGCAAAGAATTTCAATTTCGTAATAAATATCAGAACCTGTGCCTACTGGCGGTCGTGGTATGCAACTGACTGCCGCTGGTCGTGCGCATGTGGCTAAGAAGAAAGCTTCCAACACATCATTAAGGCCGGCTGATGTGGTTAATAAGGAAATAGCTGAAAAACGACGCCGCGACAAAGCACGTAAGGCAACATACTGTGATTTTTTTATCCACTTTCTTGCACTAATCAAAAATTATTAATCTTATGAGACTTAGAACTTTGACTTATTGTTGAATTGGATGATTAAAATTTCGCATACATTTGTGTATATATGAGTATCATCGTCATATAAAATTATAATTTCCCTAATTTTACTATAGAGCAGAATTATTATCGCTTTACATTTGGCTTTTCAAGTTTATTCATTATTCATTTTTTATTTTAATTATTTTTCACCGAATACAGTTTTAACCACCTTATGAGTTTCGGAAGATCAAAGAGTAAATACATTTATTGCTATCACTGTCCTACGAAGTTATATATAATAGTACCCTATTACTTAATCTAATTCTAATTAGTAACAGTAAAATACTAAAGGGTATTTGAATTGTTTTCTAGTAATGCTCATGAGAATTCCTGGCCAACATTACGAGAATGTTAGATCGCCAAGTTCAGTTTCAATTCTAGCTAAAGAGGGCTTGGTAAGTTTATTCTTTATTTTGGAATGACACGTAATTAGCCGATTTCTATTTATAAATGTATATTTTAGACAGACGTCACGTGGCGCGATTTAACCGTACATAAACTAATGCAAGAGCATGGTTTGGAGTTTAAAACTAACTTTGACAAAGAAATTTTTCTCGTGATGCACGAAGCAGAACTAATGGAACAGCTCGGTGAGTCTATTTTGATATATATTTTCGTAGATAGAAGTAGTCCTGGGTTCTACAATATTAAATTAAATACTTTTCTCAAGTTCTATTGACGTTGCAAACAAAGTCAATTACTGTTTTGATTAATTTTCATATATAGTAATATCAGGTAGTTTAATTACTAAGGCACTTGTGTCTTACTATTTGGTATGTATGTAATTTACTTATTTTTACAATAACCGCGTGACGGGAAAGAAAACATCATATGAAAACCTGCACGTTGAGGTTATCACTATATAAAATCTGCTAATCCGCCTTGAATAAGCATGGCGGGTATGCCGTCTTTCTTCCAAAAAAAATAGAGGAGCCACAGAGTGTGGAAGTCCATTGCGCTGCGCCACCGGCCCCTAAGTAGAGGCGTGTCGGTAGAAGTGTTTTTTTGCTCTATGAGAGGAGCGCACGCAGCAATAAGAAATTTGGGTTAAGCTGATTTTATATAAATATTCTAAATCTTTCTAGGATTCGAGTTACCTTCGAATATTCGGAACGTGTCTATGCAAAAAGCTAGACTTTACTACGAACTGGAAGCACTGGAAGTGGTTATAAAAAAATATACTGATAGTACTAATTCATTGAGTCCTTCAGAAACTCATCTTATGAAAAAACATCTACTTGATATGGAAAGGCACATATTGCCAGGGCTAACGCGAATTACTTGGACAGCCTTGGGCATTAAAGATTATATTAAAGATATAACCAAAGGTACACGAATATTAAGATTTATTAATTATGCTTTATGGTGTTTGTTATATGACGTTAAATATATTATTGTAGTTTGCTCCTTTAAGTTGTGATTTGCTATTTAATGGCCTGTCAAACACACATAAGTTCTGTAGTCGAACGGAATCCGTTTAAATTTGTCATGTTTGACCAGCCGTTTATATATATAATTATACCATAGCCTTTTTTTCAGACTATAAACTCTTTATAACTAACATTAGAAATAAAGGTGATTACGTATGCTTCCAGAAAAATTTAGTTATTGCGAAACCTTTCACAGATCTTATATTTACTCATTACTATACCATACACTCATAACTACAGTATATTTATTACACCATTATATACCATAGCGAAATCGAAGAAAACTTTTAAAAATAACATAGTTAACCTTTTTGACTTATCTACTACTTTATTTACCAAATCACCGAGAGTTTAAATGTCCTTGTATTAAACTATTAAATTTAGTGTTTAAAAATTGTTGAAAAATTTTAGAGACTGTAAAAAAGTGTCTTTAAATACGTTAACTATTATTTAACATGTAGGGCAAAACTCACTGCAAGCTGTCTACCAACAACTAAAAATGGTGGAGAAAGAGATACAGTTTCTGATCGATCAACTCGAACTATTTGACTTATTTCCGTTGGCTCGTCCTCAAAATTATATCGATCCTGACACTTGTCTACCTGATGAAACATGGCTTTATTCATGCAAGGTAATGCTCGATTTTATAATATTTTTATCACAATCTTAGATATAAAATAATTTTCATTCAATCACTTTGCAAGCGGACATACAATTAAATCAGTATTATAGTAGAACTATCATTAAGTTACTCCGTCAGCGTCAATGCAGCACCTTGTAACTACATTTTTAATTTATTTTTTCGTCACAATTGTTACATTTATTTAGTAATTTATTTGTTAATAGTTTGATGAAAAAAATAATATCACCAAAGAATGTAGTTACAAAAGTTGTTGACGCGAGTCCATAACACGCGTGCATAATACTCAGATAACATCAAACATTAAACACATTTATTCACTTATAAACTTAACTGTACACCGGTGATAATTGTACGGCCATCGTCTAATTTTGCCCTTCTCGTATCTAAGACCTATATTCTAACCAACTAGTGAAATCTAATGGTGTTCCAGAAAAAATGTTTTTCAATTCTGTGAGACCTAGTGCATCCAATAATACTTAAATTTTGATTTAAAACGGCTATTATCTCAAGTATATGCCAATTTATCTTGTATTTTGGAATAGGAGATTTCGAATGAGAAACTAATTTTATTACATTCCTATCAACTTTATTTAGTGGAATTATATAAGCCTTTGTAAAATCTTTTTCGTTTCATCCGTTCCTAAACAAATAATGTTGGTATAGTATCTTTTTCTTTTCATAGTCGCTCCATTTTGTTATACATTCTCTATTATACCACAAGTCTACATATCAAACTTCACACAAACCATTAATCTCTTTTAGACCTACCCTACTTTTTTATTTATAAATATTTATTTTGTATATTTTTGCCCGCCAAACTCATAAAATAGTTACCATGTATAACCATGTAAATAAAAGTGTTTTTGTAATTTTAAAAACACGAAAAAATTAAATCGATCTATATCATAGCAGTTTCAATCCTTGCTAGAAAAGTGCGACTTAGAATACAGGTGTTGTAATAAGTAAAAATGTTTATCTATTATATCATATTGCAGACTTATTTTGTAGAAGTCGAGAATGAACGACTGAAACGTGTAGCAATACTATCTAGAATCTACGAAAGGATCGGACCAATTCTTATGAAGTTGGAGTATTTGATTTTAGGTTCAAGCACTGGAAAATCACCTGTTATGACTGCTTACTACACATATTGGGAAAAGAAGATTTTCAAGTGTTTAGTACAGTAAGTTATAATAAATAATAATTTAACCTTGATAATATATTGTTTCGTAGCAATCCTATTAGCGACAGCGAATAAATTACAGAAAAATCGCCTATATTTTGATAGTCGTAATAAATATTATGCCACAAGTTACGTGAAAAGCAAACGTCTCACTTAGGCTTGGATCCGAGTAAAGGGGTAGGCCCTAGAAATCTTGATTTGGTATGACAATAATTATAATGAAATTCCTATCAATTGACTTCAGACATGAAAGCACTCCCCTAGCTGCTAAGCGGTAAGTAAGCCTAGAACGCACCCGACATGTCGCGCTAGAATAATGATAATGGAGACCAATACGCTGTCGTATATTCATGGGCCCAGATTGTAAAAAGATGAAAGGGATTTTAAAGTTTTTGTTATTATGTTGTTTTTTTATAATTGTAGTGAGTTTTGTTATTATAAATAAATTATTAGTGTAAGTCTTTTCATATTAATAATTGTTGAAATTCATTGACATAAATCAACTATGGTAATCAATCACATGCTTGTAACGTTATTTTTAAGATTTCTTATCTTCCAGGTAAAATTTAGGGCTGATATTTGATTTTCCATTTTGTAATCTATACTATAACAAATCTATAAATGGTTCGCGTTTGTACAAACCGTTTAAAAATGTGAAAAGTCAAGGGGGCTAATCAAGACCAGCACATTCCGAAAATACAATTTTTAGAATTTTGTCTGTATGTCTGTCTGTTAGAGCATCACGTGAAAATTACTGCACGGATTTAAATAAAATTCGACATAGAGCTAGCTATCTTATATCCCGGGGCGTAACTTAGAATACTTTTTATCCCGATAAATGATGTCGTTTCCGTGGGATAGACGAAAATAGCCAGAAAAGATTGCGCTGCGATGGCTTTTCTTTGCAACTACTGAACGTATAGGAATGAGACTCGATACAAAGCTGGCTTATAACCCGTGTCAATTCTCAGGATACTGTTTATCCCAATAAGTCATGTCGTTTCCATGGAGTAGACGGATTAATAAAAAAGATGACGCTGAAATCGCGATGTAGACAACCATAGCTGTAATTCAGTAACAAATACGTTGACAGGTTGCCCACATGTCATTCATTACGTATTAGGTACTTTATCTTGGCTGCGACTTTTCTTAATGTTTTGCTGTGCAGTTGTCTACACTATATTGACTTAGCTTTTTAGATGTTGTAGCGAATTCAACAAGAAACTATAAAGTTTTAGGTCTACACAATTAAAGAATATAACCTCCTTTTGCCAAAAAGTTGCTTATCGTTGTCGGCGCACAATTGACCAACGGGAGTACACACACTGTTCCAGACATCTGCATGACAATAGTACACTCGCGCCCGTGTGTACACGCAATATCAAAAATTTACTATGGGAAACGTTCATACTCTATGATTTGGCTCACAGAAATTATTAATTTTTTACACCACAATTTTATAAATGTCCTCAAGTTCCTGTTTCTACCCAGATCTTTTAATCCTCTTAATTTACTTAAGTTATTCGTGCTTCTTTATCTTCTTTACATAGTATAAAACAAAGTCACTTGCGACATCTGCTTGTCTGTATATCCGCTAACTCCTCCTAGACCACGCAACGCATTAATAAGCGATTTTCACCATGAATTGTATAAAATTTCACTGACGGTTTATATATAAAAAATCAATTTATTTTTTTCTGTAACTAAAATAAAGCAGTAGCTTTATTTTACTTACAGAAAAGCGTAATTTGGTGTCGCCGTGGCGTAAACGCTAGTAGAAAAATATAACGCGTTTTTTAAACCATATCTCAACTCATAATTCTTTGGCCCAAAAAATATAACGCGTTTTTTAAACCTTATCTCAACTCATAATTCTTTGGCCCAAAAGTCTCCGTGGCCTTTGCTTCTTAGTCTTCGCTCATAAAAAAATACTGATATTTTTAGATTCACCTTGGAAAATCTTGAGCAGTTTCAACAGATGCTTAGCGAGTCTACTCCTCTATTTCAAGTTGACGCTATACTTGTACCGCCAGATATAACCATGCGACCGACGCCACCTGAAGTTTGCAATATCCTCGGATACAATATAAAACATTTTCTCAACAGGTACTTCTATGATAATTATTTCTAGCTATGTAAAGTAAACTGTACCATTGTTGTACCTTCCTCAATAATTGGTACCGTGATATTCTTTTTTCATGTTATTAGTAAATACTTCAAAAGGATTTTGTGGGGCAGCATGCTAAAACTAATAATTACATGCTAAAATTAGTCTCGATTTTCCTGACAACTATAATTATTGAGATATAACATGTCTAGAGAGAGCATTGCTAACAAACAACATCGCCAAAAACGGCATCAAAAACGCGAAGCGTTGCTAAATTCACTCTGCATTTTCGGGATATCAGGAAAAAATTATTACCCCATTTTTTATAATTATTTTTTTTTTTTATGTAAGTGAAAAGTTTAAATGATCGTTATGATTTAATCGCTTTATGTGTTATAATTTACTCAGAGGTTTCAGTTTTTTTTAAATAAAGTATTAGCAACAAAAGTTGTGTGTCTTGGAACGAACCATAAAAAAATACATGCACAAGTGAATTCATAACACATTCATAGCACATATAGTAATTTTAATTCGCAATAAAATGTGTGTACATATTTACAAGTCTGTTAATTACCAATACTAACTTAATAATTCTAAAAAAACTATTCATATTGGCAAATTATTTTTGTGTTACACATCATGTTCACGAAGGTTATTAGATGACTATTTATAACCCAAAGATTATCCTGCGCTAAAAGTCAGTGAAATCATTTGTAATAGTAGACTTGGAACGATTCGATAGGTTCATATTGGGTAGTTTATGTATAATCCAAAGTTTATATCCGTAGTAGGAACTACGGGGTAGGTACACGGGATAGTTTAATGCAGGGACTTAAGAGCAACTAAAAGGGCTATTATAGAAATAACAATATTCATATTCAAAAGTTTTTATTCAAACTAGTTCAGTTTGATTATTTTCTGAAATAAAAATTGCTTTTTATCATATTAATATATTAAATTATTTCTTTATTAGGAATTAATGGAGATGCAGCTAACAGAATATAGACAAAATTAATATCTTAATTATGACAATAAAGAGTTATCTATAATATTACTAGCGGCCCGGCGCGGATTCACCCGTGGTCTGTCCCACTCCCGTGGTATAAAGCGACATATTATATAGCCTAGGACACTCCCTGTTAACGTAGCTTTCCAACAGTAAAATAATTTTTAAAATCGGTTCAGTAGATCCCGAGATTACCCCCTACAACGTCACAAACTTACAAACTTTACCTCTTTATAATATTAGTACAGATAACTCCGACCGAAGCATCTGCTTTAAACGATATTCAGTTTTTTTTACACCCTCTTTGACGATGTTTGCAGCATGCATTCTGTCAATTCTATGTCAAACGTCATAAGGTTACATTAAAAAGTTTATGTTGTCCAAAGCGTTAAGGTTAGATTAGAAATAATTTTATATGATGGTTAAGTATTCTTAAATTTTCTAATTATCCTTCACACAACTTACATCTTATCGGTCACGATCATATATAATTATTTTAGGTACTTTATTTCAATACAATTGTGCCGTTGATAAGAAAATATAAAAAACATAGTGTAAAAATATCTCCGAAAATGATTCAAAATACTTCCTTTCAAAATTGCATCTCCTTGTCCAACAATATGCTACAATTGGATCCGTAGGAAGTCTTAAACGTAATATAAACCAGTTTAAGAAAACCGGACACACAAACATTACATGTCTATTTTCTATAGATTTTGTCAATTATTCATATTTCATCAATAAAAAAAAATCGTAACAAAAGTCCCTAAATTTTGGAACAAAAGTCACACTTCTCACCTGACAACATCAATCAATTCGATAACCTTGAAAATGTCGAAATTAAATTTCACGTTTTTACAAAGAAATCATGAGAAAAGTGTTAAGTTTTCCGATTAAATGACATCTCATCCTTATCCTTTACCATTTTAAAATAGTTCCGACACATTTTAATAGCGCAGGCCGGCATAATTAATTTTTTTGCGAGAGCTCTAACCAGTAAAGTAATCGAAACGACACTAACAGGCGTGGGAAGCCACTGAAGCCAGTGCACCAATTTTGGTGCACTGTTTTTGGGCCGTTTTTGTGCAATTGATGCGTGATCTAGACGTTTATATGATCTAAGACTATAATATAATATTACAAAAATTTTGTTAGTTGTTTCAAAAAATTGTTTATTTTTTATAGCCGAAATTTAATAATATTAACTACAACAATTTTATTAGGACTTGGCTTCATGGTGTCAGGCTTTCGCCTGGTGTCTGTTTACTTTAAGACTTTAATTGATGGCTCATGAATACATGAAATTGACTGTAACGAACCGTGTGAAGCGTTGATTGAAATAAGAAAGAAATATTGTTGTTTTATATCTTAACAGTGCAGTTTATGGCGTTATTTTTATTATCTATTTATATAATTTACACTTTTATTTCATATTTCTTTCTTTTAGGCTTACTGCATTTCCACGCTGGATGAAGAAAACGTGTCTTCCATGTCCACCACAACGTATATTGGAAGCCACTGGCAACGACTTCTATATTTTCTCATTCTTTGAAGATATATTAAGAGTTGTAGCAATCAACGATATCACTTTGCTAATCCAGGACACTATATATAGACTCACACAAGATATAAATTCTTATATACAAAAGTTAGTTCAGTTCATAGATAGAGAACTTTTTATTCTGCGCCATGCAATATCATCAGTCACAATACTTAATCAAAAGTTTAGTCTTTTCTTAAGTTTTCGCTACTAGTACACATAACAAACTACTTTTTAACAGTTTTAAAAACAGTGTTAATGTTAATACCGCGCTTAAAACTGTTAAAACATAGTTTCATTAAAAGTTAGTAACTTTGTAATAGAGTTATGACCTTATGATAAGTTAACAAAAAATATGAAATGTTCTATTATGAATAAAATATAAAACAGAAATAATAATAATAATACATACATACATACATAACTTCACGCCAGTTCCCCTGCGGGGTAGGCACGAACAACAGAGTGCCATTTAGGCTTATTCTTACACACCTCACTTGCCTCTTTGACATTCATAATAATAATAATGATTAATATAAACTGAATATTTGCAGATGGCAAAAATATCAGCACTTATGGGCCTTTGATAAAAATCTTTCCTGCGAAAAGTACATACAAAAATATGAACAAATTCAAAAATATGACGAGAAGTTCTTTTTCTTTGAAGATATAATTTTAGATTTAAATGAACACGTTAAATTTGTCGACGTTGGTGCCATAAGAGTAAATCTTAGGCCTATAATAAAACAAGTTCAAGATCACGCGTTAGAGTGGAAACATACATTGGGTAACTGTATAGCTTCAAAGACTAGAATGAATATGTACGATTTGAAGAACCAAATCGATGTAAGTTATTATTACAAAATACGTGAATTACATGTTTCTTATTTTACATACATACATACATACATAACTTCACGCCAGTTCCCTTGCGGGGTAGGCACGAACAACAGAGCGCCATTTAGGCTTATTCTTACATACCTCACTTGCTTCTTTGACATTCATAACTCTTGTTTCTTATTTTGTTAGCCAGAAAAAGGAATTATGATGAATTAATATCAATAATTCAAAAGTTGAACATAAGTTGTTTGCAATATCATTAGTAGTTACCATTGGCCACATATTATGTCTAAAACCACACACAATGAAAGTTTCAAACAAATAAGTATAATTTACAAATATTTGTGTTTTTCGTAAAAACTGCACAGACAAAAGCCACTTAATTAATAAAAGTGTATCAATATACTTGTAGATACATACAAATAAATATATATGTTCATAAATTTAAATATTTTATATAAAAACTTTTTAATAATTTCAAAACAAAATATATTATTTGTAATAGAATAATTAAAAAAATATTTATTTAAATTTAAAATATATTTTATTTACAGTCGCTCAGAGTAACAATAAACATGAACATTAAGGGGTTGGAGGATTTCAAACTTGTGATGGCGACAATCTCATTAGTTCAGCAACTCACGATTACAGCCGAAGTGAGGTATCGGGGCATGCAAGAGATTTTTCACATGTTGAAAAAACATAATATCGATGTAAGTTTTTACTTTCTTTTTTACCTTACTCTGTATTCTTTCCGAAACAACTGCACTTTGATTGTCTACTCAGGTTACTGGTCTCGATTTTGGTTTTCGATTGGGTAAGTTTCAGAAAAATCTTTCCAACATTTATCCCTGCTTTGTTGTTACTGGAGATATTCTGTAGTATATTACTCATAACACAAGCGTAATCACAATTTTAAATAGACAATATATATGCTCTGATCCATTATGTTATAAAGAAAATTTTACTATGGTTTTGGTAAGGGTAATCATTAAGGTCTGTTTACACTTACGAAAAATGTGGACTGAAATATATTTATATCACAATTATATTCACTTACATATATTTTAGTATAGTATACTATAGTATTTATTCTTCTTCCATGCATAATATGTAGGTAGTACTTCTTTGTTCTGCAAATAAATTATAAATGTAAGGAAAGTTATGGTCTGCAATTACAGGTTTCCGAAGACGACATTAATTTTGCAAAAAATCTAGAAACATTTTGGGGCAGTTTATACCAAACGTCTTTATTCCGCGGAAACACGTTAGAACAAACAAAAGAAAAGTTCTCAAAACTCAACGTAGTGGAAATATCGAACTTCTTAAAAGAACTGGACGATTTCGTTGAGAAGTTTGATAGTGAAGGGCCGGCTACTGTTGGTGATGATATGGACAGAGGAATGGTACTTATGGAGGTTAGTTATTGAGCAAGACATCACTAACTAACGATGTCTTTCAAAAGTGTTATGGCCACGTCTGTAATTATATTATTTTCATGAACTGTTCATGAAATTTTTACCTTGCTTTAATAAGTACTCGTGAAATTGTCAAAAAATATCAATTTTGGTCTAAATTTTTTTGTATTCTCTTTAGTTACGATAGCATCTTTCTTTACAACACTAATTTTTAACAAACTGACGCTTGGTGTAGATCTTCCCAAAAAACAATGTGTAATAAAAAAAATATGTACCATTTTTTCACGATGACAGGAATACAGCAAATATTTCGACGAATTAGAGTCACGCAAAAAAATATTGCAAGCAGCAGAACAGCTTTTCGACAATCCGCTTGCTGACTTTTCAAACTTCAATCGTGCTAAAACTGACTTTTTGGCTATGGACCAAATTTATAAAATCTATAAAGCACAGAAGTTTGCTAGAGAGTTATGGGCCAAGACCTTATGGGTCAATCTGAACCCACAAGCTCTGGTTGACGGTATTGAACAGTTCTTCAGAGATTACAGGTAATTTGTTTAATATTTCATTTTTGATTTTATTATAATTCTCATCAATTTATTGTCTATCTAGAAACCTTGAATTTAATGACTTTTGTATAATTACTACTGAAATTAATGACGATTTGTAAGCTGCCACTGAGTATCTATACATTTACTAGGGTTTTATATTATATATTTGTTACAGCGAATCCGTATCCCGCCGAAATTTCTTAACGGTCCACAGACGAAACAGAGAAAACTTCATATCTGATAACTTTTTTATTGCTGAAGATATCAGATCAGCACAAATTCTAAAGTCCCCTGTAACATAGTATAATATCAGTTAAAACTTTGTAGGGTCCCATAGTCATTAACAAGATCAAAATAAAAGTCTCTGATTTTCATGTTATTTCAGGAAATTACCGAAAATAGTACGTTTAAGCCCCACAGGTATGATGTTAGACTTGAAAATGAAACAATTCAAAAATGTAGTACCTTTGATGGTTTCTCTTAAGAACGAAGCTATGAGGGAACGACACTGGAGAGAACTTATGGCCAAAACGGGTAGGCAACCTTTTAAATGTATTAAAATATGATAAAATGAATGTGTAATATAAGTTAGGGAACTGGCGTGAAGTTATTTATGTATGTAATATAAGTTATGGTACATATCATACAGCATACCTGTGCTTCCTCCCCTAAAAGCATGCATGCGTTTACGCATTACTGCATCAGAAGTCTGTCGAAGACTGCATCAGAAGACTATTAGTAATGACGGGTTTAACTTTGTGTTCTTATTGGGAAAACACTTCGGCTCTACTTACACAATCCGACACTTTTTATGTTTTACCTATTCCTTTAATCCCCTTAAACTGCTTCTTACCTTGTCTTTTCGTACCGACTTTTATGTAAATCGTTTCATTCCAAAGGCTATTAGAAAACAACAAACATAAATATACAAATGAACTCAATATTTTATTTGCAGGTCAGGACTTCGACATGTCTCCTGATCGGTTCACACTGGAAAACATGTTTGCTATGCAGCTGCATAAATATCAAGATGTTGCTGAGGAAATCGTTAATCACGCTATTAAGGTAAGTGATTTATAAGAGTCTATAATTAAATAGCAAAAACGGTGAATCTCCATCGTGTAAGACGACTGCTTCTTTAAGCCATAAGCCACCACGCGGTTTCCTTACGGCGCGGCGCGGTATAATACAAAGCTTTTCAAAAGAGCGTAAAAAGATTAAATACTATAAGTGTTAAGCGTGTGATAGACATACGAACAAGTATGTGTTTATGTATCGACGTCCTTATGTATGTACCTTAAGTATTTGAAATTTCACAGTCTAAAAGTATTATCAAACCACCATAAGTACGCGGATTTGTTCGTATGTCTTCACTTGCTTAAGTTATGAACAATTTTTAGAGTTCCATGATGCCCGTTTTGACATCGTTCTTGATCTTTGGCAACAGTGGCCAGGCTCCAGTCTCCCTTAAGAGAGCAGTAGCGCGTTTGTAGCACCTTTGGTGTTGCAAATGTCCATAGGCGACGGTGACCTCTTTCCAATAAGTGGGCCGTCTGCCTGTCTGCTGAACTCCTGCAATAAAAAAATCTTAAATAATAATATTCGTTAAAATTTAACCAACATTTAATACATTTTACGATTATTATCTTCCAGGAACTGGCAATAGAAAGAGGCGTAAAAGATATACAAGAAACCTGGGCAAGTATAGCTTTTACAGTTCAACGCCACTTCAACAGAGGCGAAGATCGAGGATACACTCTCAACCCTTGCGACGAGATAATTGTTAAACTAGATGATGATGCGATGTCGCTGCAGAGTATGGCTGCATCCCAGTGAGTGTATAGAAAAATATATATATTTTTCCAGATGTCTTAACTTGCCTATGCGTTGGCCTAGTAACCCACGAAAAGTTTCTATTCTCTTTTTTTGTATATGTGTTATTAAAATTTAATTAAAAATAATTAACACTTGAGGAATAGTTTTCTTCTTTAATATTCGGACCTGAACAATTCTAGTCCGGTTTCCCTGGAATAAAATCTAGATCCCCATAGAAGATTAGAATGGACCTTTTACGATATTTATATCTGTTAAGGAGGAATGTAAAGAGAACTCGGAGTTTATACAATAATTCGGTATTGTTTCTAGGTTCATCGGGCCTTTCCTAACAGTAGTCCAAACATGGGAACGCCGTCTTGCACTCATATCTGAGATAATAGAAGAATGGATGGCAACACAGCGTAAATGGTTATATTTAGAAGGTATTTTTGTCGGTGGTGATATAAGAACTCAGTTGCCAGAAGAAGCGAAAAAGTTTGATGATATAGATAAATCATTTAGAAAGGTAATTCTAAGCTTCTGTGTTACTTATATATTTGCTTAGTGACTAAGGCACCGACGTCTCATTTCAATGTTATGGGTTTGAAACCTAGTCGGGTAGTATGCATTGCTTATATAGGTTTCTTAGTTCAGTTCAGCCTCTTCTTATATTCCTTCATCATTATCATATTAATCTAGGTTATTGAAAATGGTATCTGCGTACGTTATACTCATATAGTCTACGAATAAATAGACTTATTATTTATTCGTAGCATATAGTTAATACATTTTACTTTTAGTTTATAATGTTTGAATATTAGTCATTCTTATATTTTTCTTTCGTAAAATCTAAATAATTTGTTATATATCATCTACTACTGATACAATATACTAAACAAACTTATTAAAAGAGTGTAGTTTTACTACTCAATGTAAATAACAATTTCAGATTATGTTGGATACCGCAAAAAGACTGAATGTTGTCGATTGCTGCACTATCGGAGGAAGATTGGAAGAATTCGTCAATTTAGGATTGGGACTGCAGAAGTAAGCATCGATTTACATTATTCGATTATTATTTACGGTTAATCCGATTTTGTTAAATGTCGAAAGTTTTATCTATTCTTGTCCGTTTATCTGTTTCATTTATTTATCTAATTTTTATTTCCGCATTCCAAACTTACATTACCGCCAGTATCATACGGTCACAGCACGGTTCTATTTTATTTCAGGTGTCAAAAATCTCTTAACGATTACTTGGATTCTAAACGACGAATATTTCCGAGGTTCTTCTTTATATCTACGGATGAACTTTTATCTATTTTGGGAAGCAGCGAGTGTAGTTGTGTGCAAGAGCATATGATTAAGGTAAAAATCATAGATATCTATAATGTTTTAAGAACTTCTTCTACGCTTCAACTAAATGGTGGTGCAGTCAGCAAATCCATATATAATTAGGGTTCCCATACCAAAAAAAATACCTCTACAATAGTGTTGACATGCAGTAATTTCCCAAAAACGATTAATTTTCTTTGTTTTTACAGATGTTTGACAATATAAGAGCTTTAGATTTGTACGTGGATCATACGAATCGTCCGGTTGCAGCCAAAATGATATCAGCTGAAGGAGAGGTAGCGTATACAAGTATAGATGGTAATTATAGTAACATTTAAGCCTTATATCGTGATATCCCAATGGCATAGTTACTCTTGACTTGTTTTAATAACCTGAGCACGAATGCATCGCTTAGACATTTTCTGAACTAAGCCTAACTATGACACGCGCTAACTGCGAAATTATGAAGCATTGCATTATGAAGAAACCTGCACGTCGATATAAGCGATGTGCGAAACTTGCTAATACAACGTGAACAAGCAAACCCTGAGATGGGTGGGTGGAGTCCAGTAATGACCCTTTAATGAACTGATATTATTTGAAGGAGGAAGAGATTATATGCGTTCCAATGATCTCATGATAAGGGTTGTTATAAGCTCCACGATATAGAAAAGAAAGAGTAGAAAACTTCTGCAGAGCATCGGTTTACCACATTATCTTGGCTTGGTATTTCAGATAATGGATTTCCGTTATGTTGTATACACTGAGGGGAGAGTTGAAGATTGGATGAATTTGGTACTTACAGAAATGAGAAACACCAACAAATTTATCACCAAGAAAGCGATATTTTATTATGGCAAAAACTGGAAAGTGCCCCGGTATGTTTTTTCCATATTAGTTGAAAGTTTCAATGGTGGTTTGCTCCAAAAAACAATGAAAAATAATTTGTCATCCTTTTCTCAACAATAGAAATGTGGAGTTAATTTCTACTATTGTAGAATATGTTCTTGTTACTCCTTGCTAAGTAAATAAATTATAATTTTAGGACTGAATGGATAATGGAATACCAAGGTATGGTGTGCTTAGCGGCTAATGGAGTGTGGTGGACAGCAGAAACTGAAGAAACTTTCCTAAGAATACGAAAAGGCAACAAGAGGGCTATGAAGGAACACTTACAACAACAAAACGAACAGTTAGATGAGCTCGTTGTTAAAGTTAGACAAGGTACCTCATTAAAACATTCTCAGATTAATAAATAAATAAAAATTCATACTAATACGTAAAAGTAAGTTCGGTTAAATGTTTAATGCTTCATTCTTCACGACCTTCACAATCTCAAATTACTCGATGAATATCTGCAAGCCCATCTGGCATGAACATATTACATTGATTTCCAGATTTTATGCAATAAATATTCTTTTATAAAATATACCTGTATATAGAGAGAGTAGTGAAATTATGTGAAAATTGGTCTAATTATTACAAACGTGAAGAGGCATTAAATACACGCAGAACAAACTCACTTTTACGTTTAATTAATCAATGTGAGTTATGTTTCTAATTCTATATATCGCAAATAAATTATGTACCCATGTTTATATGTCGGTATATTTTTAAGACTATTGAATACATACATACATACATAACTTCACGCCAGTTTCCTTGCGGGGTAGACACGAACAACAGAGCGCCATTCAGGCTTATTCTTACACAGCTCACTTGCTTCTTTGACATTCATAACTCTTGTCAAAATAAAATAAGATAATTTTGATGCAGATCTATCATCGAATGATCGTCTAAAATTCAGGACAATAACAACAATAGACGTCCATGCACGCGACATTATAGAAGACTTTGTGCGTGATAATGTTACGGAAGCAGCAGAATTTGAATGGGAAAGCCAGCTTCGTTTCTACTGGTTAAAAAAAGATGACAATCTGTGGGTTAGACAGTGTACAGGCTAGTTGCATTCATATTTATTCCTAAAATTATAATTTCACCTACTTCTTAAAAAACTATAAAATATTGGTGTATCTGATACCAAATACTGTATTTGATGTGTCTAATTAATTTATTTATGTTTGAAGTTTTAATTATTATTAAATAATATTTTGTTCTATATTATATGTCTGCAGGTCTTTTTGAATACGGCTACGAGTATATGGGTCTGAATGGGCGATTAGTGATAACACCTCTCACTGATCGTATTTATTTAACAATCACTCAGGCCCTTACTATGCAATTGGGTGGAGCTCCAGCAGGTAAGTTCATAGAGCTTATGTAGAATATGACGCAGATGCTTCAGCAACTATGTTATTTAATTCAATAATATTCATTCTAATAATTTACTGCCACGGTCAGACTTTTATACAGTTACGTCAATCTTAAATAATGCTGATTGAATTTACGATTTGACTCTTTTTTTTAGAAGTTGACAAACAGGCATATAGCTCAGCTCATGGAAAGTGGTTACCGCCGCCTATAGACATTTACAACAGCAGAGGCAAAGCCAACGCGTTACAACAAAAACAATAACTTTTATTTGCGTTTCATTAGTGTGGGTATTAATAATTTTAAATAATTCTTCAACAGGTCCAGCAGGTACAGGTAAAACAGAAACAACGAAAGACTTGGCAAAAGCACTAGGCCTTTTATGTGTTGTGACCAATTGTGGTGAAGGAATGGACTTTCGTGCGGTTGGACAAATCTTGGCTGGCTTGTGTCAGTGCGGCGCTTGGGGTTGCTTTGATGAGTTTAACAGGATCGATATATCTGTCTTGTCAGTGATATCAACACAATTGCAATGCATTAGAAGTGCTTTATTAATGAAGTTGAAGAGGTTTACGGTGAGTACTTACCCATTTGAATATATGTTTCAAATTAAAAAAAATTAGTACAAATCTATATAGGCTAAATGTATTATAATGAAAACGTTTTAAATCTACCATCTCTTTGATATCGTAGAAGTAAGGTTGAAATACGAAGTTTACCTAATATGTTTCTTTATAGTTTGAAGGTCAAGAGATAGCTATGGACAGCAAAGTAGGAATCTTCATAACAATGAATCCTGGATACGCAGGTCGTACAGAACTGCCTGAATCTGTAAAAGCTCTTTTCCGGCCAGTGGTTTGCATTTTACCAGATTTGGAGATGATTTGTATGATATCGCTGTTTTCTGATGGATTTTTAACGGCCAAGGTATTATAGTATCGCAACTAGCTTTTGTTATTATGACTCTGTATTTATCAAGACAACCCCAATATTACGATTTATTTTATGTAAATTGTTAGGTTCTTTACTGTTGTTTTCTGGAGCCAATACTCTATGAAACACAATTGTTAATAATAATAATTAAATTTAACAGACACCTACATTGTTTTCTCAAGATACTAGTCAAGTTGAACTAATTACCCTTATGTTACAAGCCATACATTCAACAAAATGGATCTTAGTGACGCTACCACTGGATAGTAACAAAAAATCCTTATACAAAATTTACCTTTTTCTTACTGCATGAATTCAGCAGATAGGCAGACGGCCCACCTAATTAATGGTTAGCGGTTACTATCGCCTATGAACATTTGCAACACCAAAGGCGTTACAAATGCGCTGGAGTCTGGAACCTGGCCACTAATGCCGGAACACAACTTAAGGTTATCATGGTGGCATACTCTAGAACAGTGGTGGTAGTCATGCAGACGGGCGGATACCCTACCGCCTGGCTGTGGGTTGTTTTGTCGCCTCTTACGACAGGCCGCCCGGCCGCAGGAAATTGTATTCTTTCTCCGTTGCTGCACGGAAGACCTTAAAGTAAATCAAACCAACCGAGATCTTGTTTTCTCGTCATCCTGTTCCCCTAAGTTATTTGTATAACATTAATAACTGTTTGACTTTGTAATCTCTTAACATGGTGATTATTTCTTTCAAATATATACGGATCCTATTACTTCAGGTTTTAGCTAAGAAAATGACTGTACTATACAAAGTAGCGCGTGAGCAACTTTCAAAACAATCCCACTATGATTGGGGCTTACGAGCGCTAACAGCTGTGTTGAGAATGGCCGGAAAATTGCGTCGAGATTCTGTAGGTCTAAGCGAAATTATGGTATTGATGCGAGCTCTTAGGTAAGACTTAACTAATTTTTGTTGATGACTTCACCTATGAAGACATCGACTTGTAACGTCTCCATTTCATGCATAAAGATTAAAGATAAATATGTTTAGTATTTCTTGAGTAAAATTAAATATCATTGCAAAATTAATACATATACGTGTATCATTATAATTTAATTCTACTTTGTAAATTTTGTTACGGTTAAATTTTAGATTGAATTTCTAGCGTTTTTAGTTTTAAGAAGCAAATTAAACTTAATAATAAATTAATATTACTCTTCCAGAGATATGAATCACCCAAAATTCGTTTTCGAAGACGTGCCACTATTTCTTGGTTTGATAAAGGATCTGTTCCCTGGATTAGAATGCCCACGCGTTGGCTATCCTGAGTTCAATGCAGCTGTCATTGAAGTACTTGAAAGTAATGGGTACATTGTATTGGATCATCAGGTAATCACTATATTAGCATAAAAGATTTCTTCCATGTCTGCAATCTGCATCGTAATAAATCTGTAAATGGTTCAAGTTTGTACAATGCGTTTAAAAATGTGAAAAAAATAAAGTGGACTAATTCGGACCATTCTGTCTGTTACAGCATCACGTGAAAACTACTAAACGGATTTAAATGAATCTCGATACATAGCTAGCTTATATCCCGGAGCGTAACTTAGGATACTTTTTATCCCGATAAATGATACTTTCCGGGGATAGACGAAAATAACGAAAAAATGGCGCTTCGATCGCATCTTTTTTGGAAACTACTGAACGTATATGAATGAAACTTGACATAATGCTGGCTTATAACTCGAGTTAACACTTAGGATATTATTATATCTCGATAAAAAACGTCGTTTCCTTAAAATAAACGGATTAGCAAAACAGATGGCGTTGCAATCGCGTTTTTTTCAATTCACTAAAAAATAATACCTACGTTGTCATAAACAACATTTCATTCATTATATTACTTCAAATCAGGTTGGCTTCGACTCGCCTCTATGTTTGGTAGGACTATATGGTTTTAATTTCTTTGTTATACATATTGTGAACTTAACAAGAAACAATAAATTCACAGTTTTTTTTTATTAATTTATTACTTTTTTAAGAATATTAAAAGAAAAATACAATTAAATACTAAAACTAAACTATAGTATGAAAAATAAACCTAAAATTAAAAACGCCGCTATCGGAAATAGTTATACATTTGCGGCGTTTGGGGTGGAAACTCTGGGTCCGTGGAGTCCTAACGCTCTAAAACTATATTGAGATGTCGCCGACCGTTTAGTATACTTCTCACGCGACCAAAAGGCTGGCGTCTATTTTGCTCAAAGGCTAAGTATTGCTATTCAACGTGGTAACGCCGCCAGCCTTTTGGGAACGTTCCCGGTAAGTGACAGTGGTTTGGGACGAGTATTTTATCTATAATTTTTTATTTAGTTCTGGTTTTTAATTTTAGGTTTATTTTTCATGCTATAGTTTAGTTTTAGTATTTAATTATATTTTTCTTTTAATATTCTTAACAATAAATTAAGTTTTTATGTAAGTAAGATACAGCAACCAGGTTTTTCACGAGGCGTAGCCGCGGGGAAATCGCTAGTATTTAATATGAATCATCTTTTCGTCCTATAGGTTGACAAAGTTGTACAACTATATGAAACAATGATGACCAGACATTGCACGATGCTGGTTGGACCCACCGGTGGTGGAAAGTCTGTTATTTTGCAGACTTTGGTTAAAGCCCAGACCAATCTTGGTTTGCCTACTAAATTGACAGTTGTTAATCCCAAGGTGAGTATTTACTACTAGTCATATCGCTAGTTAGGACCAATAGCTTCGGTTAATCTTGTCTGGTGCGCATTGCCGAAGAATGGAGTAATTTGCAGAGTCTGTTTTTCCTGACAAATGTCTGGGAGTCTTTAAGTCGCGAGTGAACATGTATATTTTGGTTAAGAGTGCTCCATCCTATACCGTGTCGTCACTCAATATGAGGTGATACAGCTGACAAAGGCAAACCTATCCATACAAACATAAAAAAGTCCAGAAACTGCATTTATTGCAATTTTAAAATTCTATCTGAATTTATGTCCAATATACAAACAATTTAATACACACGCGCGTTAATATCAGAGTCGAAATTGTTTTAGAATTTGTCTTATTTATATCACCACTAGTGTATTATTTTGTTCCTGTTAAACATTGAGATACTTTATTGTATCGAAATTAATAAATAATTTTTCTGGCTATGATCGTGAGAATCATCCTGAGAAAACATGCAAATCAAGCTTACCGAGGAATGAACCCACTAGTCTACATAATACAAGCGTGACGGGTGTACTGTTCATCCCCTCTAAATTGGGAAAGCCCACACTCAGCAGCGGGATGTTTATAAATAAATTAATGAAAACTATTGTTCACCATAATTAAAACTAAGATTTTAAAAACTACGTTATAATTATACTGAATAAAGGGCGGCCTGATCTCTTAAGATGATCTCTTCCAGGTGACCCCTAGATTTAAGAAAAATAAAATAGGATAATCATTTCATGTACTACTGTAGGTTATTATAACAGTTTGTGCTGATTTTATAATTTCTATATGAATTGCAGGCCTGCTCTGTTATAGAACTGTACGGTATTCTAGACCCAGTCACAAGAGATTGGACGGACGGCTTGTATTCCAAAATATTCCGTGAAATGAATAGGTAAATACTGTAGTATATAAAAAAAACTTTTCCTATTAAAGTGTTTAATTAAGTACTTCACGTGAAAATTATTTTATTGGATATAAAATATCATACATAACGTATACAAGTATTCATCTCAGATCTCCAAAATACTTATTATTTTAATGTCATAGTATTTTTTTTCTATCTATAATCCCAATTGGAGAAAATGCAAACGTGTATAGATAAGCAAATAGACTCACTTTAGCCATAGCAGCTTCGCTTACATAGTTCTTGCTTTCCAACTCCGCAAAACTTACATAACTTTAAACTTAATCAAAGAGTAATTGATATAAGTTCATAAGCTCATATTAAACGGATCAACGAAATTGAATCAATTTCATCGAGATGCCCAAAACTGAGAGGAGAAGACATTCAATCACATTGAAAGATTAAAAGTTTGTGTTTTTGGATCAGTTTGGTTGATTCATCCAAATTGAAAAATATAAATGAACCATCTAATAAGCGTAAAGGTAGCAGTACCAAAAAAGGGATTTTCAGATGACGAACGCCAGAATAGAGTATAGAGGGAAAAAGTATACGAGCCCTAATTGATTGAGGAAATATAAATGAAAAGAGAAATGAGTATGAATAAACGCGAGTGTATAATAATTTCAGGCCAGCTGAAAAAGATGAACGTAGATATTCTTTGTTCGATGGTGATGTAGACGCTCTATGGATTGAAAATATGAACTCAGTGATGGACGACAATAAACTTCTGACGCTCGCGAACGGCGAAAGGATAAGACTTGCTCCGTACTGTTCCTTGCTTTTTGAAGTGGGTGATTTGAACTACGCCTCACCAGCTACTGTCTCTAGAGCGGGAATGGTTTTTGTTGATCCGAAAAATTTGGGATATACACCTTATTGGGAGCGGTCAGTTTTTTTTATAATATGTTACACATTAATGTCAGGCATTTGACTATACTTATTGAAATTAATTATCCTTACACCGAAGACACTTTACTGCAAACCAAAAATAACAATTTCTTATGAAAATACATATTACTAGATATTTACATAAAGCGATCTATTCTACAAACGTCAATTAAAGGAAATTCTTAACAAAAGTGGCTATGAATTCAAAAATCATTTAAAATGTCACTTCTACCAATCTTATGTTTATATCTAATATTAATTATACATCGATCGCAACTGCAACAAGAAAGCTAAAAAATGTATCCAGTTATTTTCAACTTCTTTGAATTATCAAAATTCGGTTCAAATTCTATAACATTTTATTATACCTATAATACTTTGTGATCTGCTTTTGATTTTTAATATCTTTACTGCAATAAAGAATACTTATTTTTTACACATAGTTTTTATAGAAAAGAGTTGTGTAATTGTCAAAAGTAATTTTATAAATTGCTTCTGGTATGGATATTTTTTGTAGATGGCTACGGGGTCGAAATAATGAGGAAGAACGTGAACAACTAGATGGTCTTTTCGACCATTACGTGGCAGGTGCCATAAACTACATAGTGTTCGGACTATTTGGTCTACAGCAGCAGACGCCGCTAAAGACTATCGTGCCGCAAACGCCGCTAAATCTGGTATTAGAAGAAACTCTTATTATAATCATAACCATGCGATTGACTTTCGCTATTATCATACAGAAAAGCAATAGTTGAAAAATTGAGTTTTTATTTTTTTTATAGCTTTTTGTTTTAATAAGTTTCATTTCAATATGTTTCGTTTCGATTTCGTCTAAAAATATGCTTTGAACAATAAAAAGTCCAAAAGCACGAGAAGTACGCCAATAAACATACGTTTAATGGGCTTTTCAAATTTAGATTTTGTACTAAGCGATATTTGTTCCTAGTTTCTTCTCCCATGACGCAGATAATTTAGCAAATAGGCTACCTTGGCTTATAAAGCATCGATTCCTTATTTTAATGGACATAGACACAGTTGTAATAAAATTCTCATATTAAATTGCAGGTAGTACAATTATGTTACATGATAAGCGGTTTATTGCCGAACAGAGAAGATCCCAACGAAGAAATCGACAGAACTGTTGTCGAGTGCGTCTTCATGGTGGTAAGAATGTTAAAATTAAATCGTCAAATAACTACAAAAAAAAATGTAGTGAGAGGTAGAAGAGATAGTGAGAAAAGGTGCAATACATAAGTGATATAAAACGACAAGAATGTTGAATATATGTATAATAGATATATAACTCAAGTAATTCTGCCCTCACCGCTGTCCGATGAGGCAGAATGCTGTTTAAAATTATTTCTTTAAGATTTAAAGTTAGAGATTAATTAATATTATCTTTCGTTTTTTTTGTGAACAATAACGGGGGTGACATAAAATAAGCCGCTTAAATAAATAAAAAATACTTGAACATATAAAATCGAAATAAAGTTCTGTTAACGATAGTAAGGGAGTACTAAATTTAAGCTACGTAGGTTCACTGTGGCCAATCTATGAAGAAACATTTTTACATTAAATCACGACTTAAGAATACTAGAAAAATTACAGTACTTTAATAAAAAATGTATTTCTTATATAGCCCGTAAAACGTATTATACATTTCTAGTTCTTTGCTGAATATAAGATTTCCATTGCCTTTGTTAAACGTTATGTAGATTAAATGCAAAATTATGATGGGACACAGTATCGAAGTTTAAACGAGCAATACTGCTGGCGAAACACTAGTAATTAAAATAAAGATGATGACACCGCTAAAGTTACATTAGTGTGATAATTGAATAATCAATAATGCAATTAAAGTATTACGTGACTGTTGTAATTTACAATATGTGAATAGTTTGAAATTTGCAAAGCAAGATTGAATCTTTTTCAGTACGTAAATGTTTTTGGGCATTTTTTCGTATAGGGGGCGTAGCTCAGATGGTAGAGCGCTCGCTTAGCATGCGAGAGGTACCGGGATCGATACCCGGCGCCTCCAAATTTTATTTTTTTATTTAGACATATTTTCTTACAATTAAAAATGTATTTAATCTATTTTTTTATTTTATTCTGATATACATTTAGTTGATCTTTCTGTGTAAACAACTACTGGAAAATGCTTGTAAATTTAAAGTAAAACATTTAATATATTCAGTTTATCTTTTTTTTATTGCATGAGTTCAGCAGACAGGCATCCGGCCCACCTGATGGAAATCAGGTACCATCGCCTATGGACATTTGTAACACCAAAGATTCTACCAATGTGTGAACCTGTAACCTGGTCACCTAGTACTGGAACACAACTCAAGGTGTTATCGGCATACTCTAGACAAGGGGTGGTAGCCATCCAGACGGGCAAATACGCTGCCACCTGACTGTCGGTTTTGTTGTCTCCTCTTAGGACAGGCCGCCCGGCCGTAGGAAATTGTAAGCTTCCTCCGTTCCTGCACGGATGATACCATAACTTTTATGTATTTTACACGACGTCTACGTCACTAATAAGCCCATGAGGTTTCTGTGCCCCAGTCGAACATGCTTTTTTTGTATATGAATAGAAGCATAATAGAAAATAAATTAAAAAAATAAGGTGAGGTATGAAAACCTAATTTATTTTCAGTCAATGTACAATAGCCTTGGTGCTTCTATAGTGGATGATGGTAGGTTTGATTTTGACAAATACATCAAGAAGGCGTGCCCGATGATGCTTGTTGAAGATAATCTAGAGAAGAAGGCAACCACAAGTAAGTTCTTTGTGATTTATGCATTTCTTTTAATTACTATATATAGTGCACGGTTCGATACTTAAGGCCCCTCTTGCCGCAAAAGGTCGAAAGTGAGTTGCAAACGAAACAACTTTTCATTGGTAATTAATTACTGATCAACAATTTATCCAAAACAAATCCCATGAATCTTCACGATATGAGATTTAGCGTGATTTTTTTGTAATTTTTCTATAGAAAAATTATATATTAGTAGTATATAGTTTCTATATAAAATATACAGTTAAAAAATCACAAAATAACCTCCAAATTTGACATTAACATGAAACCATATTACTCCTGCAATTTTTAACAAAAGGGGATAAAAAATATTTATATTTGTGTAAAAGAGAGATAAATAATTTGGTTGTATTTTTTTTTTATATACATACTAGTTTATTTTATTAAGAATAAAATAATAATGCATCTAAAAAACCACCGCGTCTATGGTATCACCGCATCGCCCGAAAAGTTAGTACCGAAAAATACTCAAGGACGTTGATGTTGCTACAAATCTTAAGGGGCTATCTAAATAGACTAGTTTGTTTGTTATCTCGCTCGCGCATTACTACATTTTTGAAGATATAAACTGACAGAAGTACTTACGACTAATCCGTATTACACAAATCTTAACAACAAAATTATTAATATTTCATAAAAAAATTATTTTGATTCAGACTAGATTTTATAGATAAACAAAATCGTAAGAATTTATTTATACACATAGATACATACCTTATCTGTATGTACATGAAAACCTTGCCTGAATAAAAATGTTTTTTTTTAAATATTTGTGTAATGCTACAAGTATTTTCATTCATTTATTCTAGAATAAATATCTACAAAAGATACTAGAGTTGCCAGAAGCTAGGTATTCGGACAGAACAAAATCCGAGTAGAAAACATCAAAGCTTTCCATATAAATCTTGCACTGCATTGATAGGTTAATAAATATAACCAATTCTAATAATCACCCACAAATTAATTTCAGAGCACTTCCCAATGGGTTTTCCAAGTCTGTACGACTATTGCTTGGAACTGACGACGAAAACGTGGGAAGCTTGGGAATGGTTAGTGCCTACCTACGAACACGACAGACGGATGAAATTCCCATCAATATTGGTACCCACCGTTGATACGTTGCGGTTGACCTGGCTAATCAAGATTATGGAGAGTGTAAGTATAAAAATATTTGTAACATACTGTGGGCCGTATTTTAACTCTAGTCCCAAATATTATTTTTTTAATACATCTCCAGAATTATTCGTCGATTCGTGCAAGAATGGTAAAAGATTACTAATCCCTGCGGCCCGGTGGTTTGTTGTAACAGGCGACAAAACAACCCATAGCCAGATAAACTGATAAAGCATTTACTAACCTGGATGGCCACATTAGCCACAGTCCCTGGCCTAGAACATGCGGCCATAACAGCCTTGAGTTGCGTCCCGGCATTAATAGCTGGATCCTAGTTGGCCCTTCGAGCCCGGGCAGCACATTGGTAGCACCTATTATTATAATCATGCAAATGGTTCCAAGTCGCTCAACGGGCTGTAGAGTGAGTTATCTTGGGTGTTTCTCTTATGATAGAAATATGTTTATCCATGAGAAAACCAAGGTAATCGACCTAGCTTGAAAAATTAGCAAGTGGCAGTGGGCCGGTCACGACTGCCGCATGACTGATGGCAGATCGAGCAGACGAGTCTTGGTGTGAAGACCGCGTCTCGGTATACGTAGTGTCGGACGCCCTCCAGTCCGAAGGACTGACGACCTGCGTAAGGTCGCCGGTAGGCGCTGGATGAGGAAGTCGTAGAACAGGGATAAGTGGCGCCGACTTGGGGAGGTCTACGTCCAGCACTGGACTGCGATTGGCTGACAACGACGATCGATATATGATGACTTATTGGAGCTTCGTACTCAAAGACGGGGATATTTTGGCCTGCGGCAACCATTAGGGCTCACATAAACTGGTCTGGTGTGTTCAATATTTCAGCCGCCGCAACCTAGCCAAATACGCGGCGTACCTAAAATTCTATATTTGGCTGAATTTGCTATCCTGGAACAAGTATAGTAGGAATGTTACGCACAGTATAAACAAATGGTCGTTAAAACGTCAAAAAGCGATATAAGTATGAACTTCCATCTGTCATGTAGAATTTAGGAACATTTCAGGATAACATTTTGAACTCGGCGATTATCATTTTTAATATATTCGTCTGTCATCGTTCACTCAAATAAACGTGCTTGTATAAAGAAATTAATGAAAATAGATAAAGCGAAAGTTGTTTGTCAGGATCGTCGCAAGTGGAGTTCCATTGACTCTTCCTACCCCTGTGGGAAACAGGCGTAATAATATGAATCTATGGATCTATTTGACCTTCACGAAAACCTAAAAAAACATTATGTTAATTTTATGTTCTAAAATATCAAGTTTTTTCCACCTCATAGGTGGAGAGGCCAGTATTACTCGTTGGCGATACTGGAACATCAAAGACTGCTATAATCACGAATTATCTAAGAGGATTGCCAGCTGATAAATACGTAAGCGAATTAACTTGATTTACAACCACTTATTGCTGCCTATATATGTATTAGTAATCTACAAAGTATAGAGTTGATTAATGTAATGGTTTCATAATTTATAGGTTCAATCATGTTTTAAAGATATGTATTTTGTTTAATTTTTAACGCTTAGTGTACTATTTGTCAATGGACTTGACCTAGTTGAAATTATTATTACATTAAATAATACCATAAATATATCTACGAAATATATTTAGAAATACGTAGCAAAATTAGTTTGTTTTCATCTTAAGAATATAAATATGCGTATTGGAAAACCTTTTATGCCCCCGGCCAGGCTTCGAGACCAAATCATCAACGTAATGCCATTTTATATACGATTTGTAAGATATGTTACGTACGATAAGAATACTAAATATCTTAGTAAAATGTGTAAGTGTAAAATTAAAGCGAAAGTAATAGTAGACGGTTGTGTACTGTTGCTTGTTACAAGAAATAACGGTATCGGGGGCGTAGCTCAGATGGTAGAGCGCTCGCTTAGCATGCGAGAGGTACCGGGATCGATACCCGGCGCCTCCAAGGATGTTTTTACTTTTTTCATTTTTTTTACAGCTTTGATATCTACTGCGTTTTTCTCATGGCTGTTTACATATTATACTATTAATAACAGCCCATAAATGTCTCACTTCTGGGCTCGGACCTCCCATTATAAGAGTCTGAAGAACGAACAGTATACCCGCCACGCTTGTCCAAGGCGGCTTGGCAGCTTTGACACATCAGTTATCTCGATGCGCAGGTTGCATCACGATGTTTTCCTTCACCGTTGTTAGCACGTGGTAATTGTAAAAATATGCATATCAGGTCAGAAAACTGCTTAAGTGGTGCAAGCGTTCCGGCCAGAATCGAACCCGCGCCCTTTGAGTAGTAGACGTGGCAGCGTAATGGCTAGCGCACGCGTCCCAAGCGTATTATATTGTAAAGATTCAATTTTGTTCTTTTAAAATTGTATAAGTATGATAATTTACAGCATCCATATAATCAAAGTTATCTTTTTTTTAAATTTATTTAAAGAGGAGAAATTGTATAAATTTCCATGTCATTACAGCAAATCATATTAATTAGATTGTACAAGCTGTAATCGAAATTTCTTGGATACCAATTTTTTTCTTTAGAAGCCAAAATATAAACAACGTATTAAACTTCCAAAATCCTAAAATACTAAATACATAAACTGTCAGCCTTATTTTCCAAATTATAGCGTAGAAGTTAGAGGCCATTCACAAATTACGTCACACGAACTTCATGATTTTTTTAACCCCTCCCCTATCCTTGTCACATTCGCGTGCGACACCTTCCTCCCTAGTGTGACACCGCATATTTTGCAATTTTGCATCAGGGAATTATTAAATTAAAACAATAATGCCGTACCAGAAGAATCATTTCTGTCTTTCAATTTGCATGAATCAACCAAAGTGATCCGCATAAACATGCTCGTGTTCTTTCAGTTCTCTTTCAACTAAATTGATTCAATTCCGCTGATCCGTCTAATATCAGCATAATGAAATTAATATAATTCCACAGATAGTCCAACAAATGAACTTCTCATCACGCACGTCTTCAATGGATGTTCAACGAAACTTGGAGTCAGTTGTTGAGAAACGCACCAAAGACACGTTCGGTCCCCCAGTGGGCAAGAAGATGCTTGTATTCATTGACGATATGAATATGCCAATTGTAAGTTGACTTTTAAGGTATTTTTATTGTGGTATAAGTACTAGTTAGACTACGATTTCATTTGATGTTTTGCGTAGATATGGTTGGGATCTACCCCAACCATATCTACGCATACAGCTTGCTTACTCTATTCACAGACTATCCGAAGACACTCCTGGTGTTTTTTTTTTTGGATTCCTGACAAACACGATCTGTCAGGGTATTATTTACATTCTTATATCTATTACATGTTGTTTAGTAGTCTAATTTCAATCTTATATCTATTACATTAGTTATTTACTTATCTACTTACATTATCGGCGTTATCTTTTACATCTTTTTAATGTATTTATACTATTTTCCTATTATTATCTGTATATATTCTTCTATCCTTTCATTTATTACTACTTTTTTATACCAAATTTACACAAGATGGTTTCTATATGTTTATTACTTATAATATTACCTTCTTAAAATATATATTAAATAAGGTACATTCAATTAGTATTTTATATATCCTTATTTCGTTTTATAACTATACACTCCTGGTGTTACAAATGTGCATAGGCGACACTAATCAATCGTCACCGAATGAATAGCCTATAACTGCTGTTACCCTATCTGCTGTTTTTCAGTAATAAAAATAGCACCCATTACTTAGCTGTACACGGTAGCTCAAAATAATAAGATTGAACATCTTTGCAATGCAGACCGATTCGATTATTAAAGTAAATCGTGTTTGTACCACTCGTTGACGACTGTTTTTTACTACAGGTCGATACATACGGCACGCAACAGCCTATTGCATTACTGAAATTGCTATTTGAAAGGAAAGGCTTTTACGATAGAGGTAAGGATTTGAATTGGAAGAATTTGAAAGATATCGGATTTCTTGCCGCAATGGGCAAAGCTGGTGGTGGAAGAAATGATGTAAGTATAAAATGTTAAGGTGTGTTTACGAATTAAGGGCATATATTAATTTGAACATTGCTCCAGAAAGCGGGTCCTGTCGCGATTTTGGTCGGTTTATTAAATAAAGTTTTGTGTACTTTGAAGGTGGACCCTCGATTCATCTCTATGTTCTCTACATACAATCTTCAGTTCCCATCGGAGAATACCTTGCAGCACATTTATGTTTCGATTCTCACAGGACATTTTGAGACATTCCCCCAAGAAATACAGGACATCGTTGAAAAAATCGTCCAGATGACTTTGGACTTGTACAAGGTATAATTATTATTACATCATAAAACATTACATAATTGCATAATTCTATAGTATTATACATTAGTGTGAGTTTGTTGTGGAAGATTATATATTTCCAACGAGATACAAGCTAAAAGCTAATTGTTATTAGGAGGAAATTAAAGTTTCCGCTGAATGCAATGTTCCAACTTATGTAAATGAAGCTGTGAGGAGTCTTAATTGTGAATAGATAGATAAAAAACTCTCAATCAAGTTAAAAGATACTGGGATATGCCCGCGACATCGTACACGATTGAATCGAAATTCCCGCGGGATTCTCGGGACACAAAGTATTATAGCATTTAAAAAATAGTGTAAGATATGGTTTTAATGAAAACTATATCGGTAAAGCCAACCGCTCCCGGGAAAATTCCCGGGATAAAATGTATCAAACATTTTATTGCTTATACTTACTATCGATCGGTGGAAAAATCGCTTTGGATTTCCAATTCTTTTTCAATCTGATCATTTTAAATCATACCCAGAAAAATTCCTGCGGGATTCCTAGGATGAAAAGTAGCGCAGATGTTAAGTCTAACAATTTGCTTTCGATCAACGAAAACTGCATCGAAATCGGCCAAGTAGTTTTTACGTGCATCCCGACCAAACATATAAACCGACAAACGGATAAACAAACAGACAATAAATCTAAAACATGCATCGTATTATCTATCGTTAATAGAGTGTATTCTAGTTGTTGATTTTTAAATAGCTTCAATGTACAGACAAGGCATATTTAAAATTTTATAATATTATAGAAGAAAAAATTAAAACAATAAAGGCAGGAACAATGGGCATCCTTATCGCTTTAGAGCGATCTCTTCCAAACAACTCAGGCTAAGGCTTTTATATACGGAATCGTAAGAATTTGATAGGTGTACAAATATTGATGATTAAAAAAAAATATGAAAGAATTAATCAAACAATTTACTGGAAGTATAACTTCACACACGTTCTACTTGTAGTAGTTTTTTTTATATATTTGAGTAGACAATATTCTGCCATACTCAAGACAACATAAAGTACGATTTAAAGAGAACAACAAAAAAATTGCACAATGTGTATGTACAGTATACGTAACAGTGGAAGTCAATTGAAAACAATATCTACGAACACTTAAGCCAAGGCATGTGATAATAATTGATGCAAATTAAAATATATTTCGAATGAGCAATCTCACAAGGGAGAAATATTTTTTATAAGTGTTTTCGAATTCCAGATTATAATACTAGAACTACCACCAACTCCAGCGAAATTCCACTACATTTTCAACCTCCGTGATTTATCTCGCGTGGCTGCTGGCATGTGTCTCACACATCCGAATTACTTCAGCGAGAAGCGAACAATAGTGCGTTGCTGGAGGAATGAGTTCACGAGAGTAATTTGTGATAGGCTGATCAATACTCAGGTACATTCTCTTCAGTATTAGCATTAGCCACATAATTTAAACGAAAAGAAGTGACTTTTGTTGGCTGTTATTATGTTTTTTTATTAATTTTGCCCAGCTTTAGAAATGATATAATTTATCATGAAGACTTATTATTATTTTATATACCTTCCCTCTCAGATATAGATGAAAAATGAGCTAGTTTTTATTTTTTTTTATTTAATTTTAAGCGTGGTAAATTCTACTTAGTCAGAAATTCTTGACTACCGCAAACTCAAATATTTAGAAATGATGCTGGTTCTATAAAAATCCGTACAGTCATATTTAAAAAAGAGTCCTCTGAAACAATTGTAATGAAATTAAGTGCATTTTTTTTTTTCTGCCGAATATGGTTTACACAGCTTAGGCAAGTTTGGGAAACCCCCTAACATATCTTTACTCTATACTTATACAGTATACATTTAAATATTATAATAGTTACTGGATAAAATATTTATTTTACATATGCCTCAGCGCAAAGATGTTATGAGAATAAACTCGTCAAATTTTAATGCCTTCTATTTTGTCTTGTGTATACACCCAGGATAAGGACTTAATGCGGGGCCACATTCAAGAGCATATTGTGAAATATTTTCCGGAAGAAGAACCTGTTGTTCTAGAAGAAATAGTAATACCAGAGGAAGATGAAAAAGCTGTTGACGAAGAGGATGGTAAGTTAAATTAATCGACTTGTCAGTGATCATTTTATTTTTTTAATCTTCTTTCACTTTAAAGAACTCCAAATAGAGCAAGTTAAATCATAACTTTGAAATAAATAAGATGATAGTTGTGTTCAAAGTATAGGTATATAGGTATTTATTGCAATTTGTATTAATAATTGATATTTTGAACATTATTACGCTTACAGAATTTGCTGCAACACTGGAACCAAAAGCAGTAGAGACCGTTGAAACTGAACAGATTACAGAGGAAGAAGAAGAAGTCGACGTTGAAAAAGAACTAACGGTTACATTTTCTTCCGTTTATAAAAAACAGTTCGATTCATTAATAAATAAAAAGGACGATCACAAAGAACAGTTTCCCTCTATTAAAATTTATACTTAAAAAAAGCCTATGAGGCTCAAAGGTTTAATAGTTTACAAACTACTAATAAATGATATAAAACGTTGTTATCGCCATGTTTATTCAAAACGGACTGATTGAACGGACGATATGATAATTGTTAATTATAATATTATGTACAATATTTCAGTTGGAAGAGTATGTGCTTAGGGACCCTTTGTTGTTTGGAGATTACCGCAACGCGTTGGACGAAGAAGAAATCCGGTACTACGAGGATCTGTTGGATTACGAGGCTGTTTACTTTCTGTTTCAAGAAGTAAGTTTCATATTAACTAATAATTTATGCTTATAAACTTCTTCGAGAGATACTGCCTGTTGTACGAGTTACATTATTTTTCTATACATTAGGCGTGCAATTAGGTTTTTAATCGACTTCAAAAAAGAAGGAGGTTCTGAATTCGTCTGTATATTTTTTTGTATGTTCGTTACTCGATTTCTCTGTCAATTGTGAACCGATTTTCAAATTTTTGTCATGATCTGGTGAGTGGATTCCGATGAAATCCAGAGTAACCCTTATTAAATAATGCCGAGCGTCTACATTCATAGAAAAAAAAATCTTGTGTACGAATTCCAGTATTATATTATCTACAGGCGCTTAATTTTTTTGTATGCATGTTACTCCATTTGTCCGTCAATTGTGGACCGATTATCATTTTTGTATTCGGTCGCCTATACTCCCAAGGTGGTCCACGAATCAACAAGTCAGGATCTGATAAATGGACTCCAGGGAAATCGAGAACAACCCTCGTTGACGAGCGTCTACACCGAACAATGAGTTAGCAACATTGTATACGCGTGCCAGTACTATAATTTCTACAGGCGCTTAATATATTATTCTAAAGCTAATCAACTTTTTAGTTGCGCAAATAGCGCAACTAAAAAGTAAAAATAATTCTTTTTTTAACAAAAACAATCCGATTTCAAACTAAAAGCAAAAAATAAATACCTATTTTACCGACTTCTTCCTACAACATCTTGAAGTCGATGCAAAGTAAAACATAAAATTACAATATTTTGCAAATTTGTTGTTGTTTTTTTATGTTTTATTTGGCACCGACTCCAAGATGTAGAAAGAAGTCGGTTAAATATTTATTTTTTGCTTTTTAGTTTGAAGTCGGTTTTGTTTTTTTTTAAATATATATCTATCCATTTATCATTTGCATCTGGTATTCCTCGCATTTCTGAGAAAATTCGTTTGATAGATTTTAGACGAATACAACGAGCGCATGACAAAGGTATCAATAGTCCTATTCGAAGATTGCCTCGAGCATTTGACCCGCACCCATAGGATCCTTCGCATGGATCGGGGGAATGCTATGATCATTGGAGTGGGTGGTTCTGGAAAAAAGTCAATTTGTAGGCTCGCTGCATTCGCTGCTGGTAAGCAATTACAACATAGGAAGTACACTCAAATTTATTTTTGCATTCAGCAAACTCGAATGGTTTGTGAGGTGAAATAGTGAAATGGTCGTCTAGGATATTAGAGCATAAAGGTTTCGGGTTTGGTTCTTGTCGTTATAAATTTTGTATAAGACGAATGGTATTTACGCTGGGTCTCGGATCGACACCAAAGCTATTCATTGTATATAAAATATCTATAACACAAGCATAAGTTGCTTAGCTTGGGAATATATACAATGACGTGTTGGTCGGTTTAGTTGTATTATTAAGTCAATAATTACATTTTAATAGCGACTGAAATTTTATTTCTAAAATAAAACAGTTCTACCGAATAAACATAGATTCTTTATATACATTATTATAAAGGACTCTAAGTGCAGCTATTCAACTAACCTACAATGTTTTTCTTTCAAAACTATGAAGAATGTGATTTATTTTCGTATATCAGGGAAGGTAAAACTTAATCACAGATACATAAAAGTCACATCCTTACCAAGGATAAAAACACCTAATAACCAATGCGGAAAAATTTAATTATAAATTTAACATATATTATTATACATAAAATTTACCATAAAATGTTTGTTACATGAAGGTTGCGACATTTTTGAAATCACTGTTACCCGAAACTATAACGAAAATACCTTCAAAGATGATATGAAACGAATGTACACTTTACTAGGAGTTGATAATAAGAAAACGGTATTCTTGTTCACTGCTGCTCAGGTAATCAATTAATGATTGAAACTTTTATATTATTTGTATTGACATATATAAGAGAAAAATTTATTCCACAATCATGTAGAGAAAAATTAAACCAATATGTGACCCTTGTGCCGGATAATGTATAAGAGTTCATTTTTTGTTTAATGACCAGATTTTAGAAGAAGGCTTCTTGGAGTTCATAAACAACATTCTGATGATTGGAATGATTCCGGCGTTATTTGGTGATGATGAGAAAGATGCCATTATCAATACCGTCCGAAACGACAGTAACGAGGCCGGCTACGGTGTAGCTAAGTAAGTTGCTTTTGAAATAAATAAACGACTGATTGTACACGGTTCATTTATTTTGAGGTCGCTAGCCTTTTAAATGTTTAAGGTAGTTCCATGATTGTGGCAGTAGTACATAATGCCCTAATAAGTATGATGATAGTCTTACAATTAAACTATCCTTAGCAGTTAATATGTGATATATCCAGATAGTTGAGTCTCATAAACTTTTCTCATATTTCTCTTTAACAGAGATGCAGTCTGGAATTTCTTCTGCAATAGATGTGCAGATAATCTTCATGTCGTATTATCTATGTCACCTAGTGGAGACATCTTGAGAAACAGGTATTATTATTACATTTACTGTTGTTCATATAGCAATGATCTGATCTTTGTAAGTTGTTCAAAGTCTAAAAATTTAAGGTCATAGAACTGATTCAGCTACATAAATAAATTTTCATATGGCCAGGCAGTGCAACCAATTTTTTTAGGCGCAATTTTTTAGCTATACTATTGTCGGAGTTCGATCAACTTTATAATCTTTTTGTATAATACATAACTTGAAGCTCTCATGGAAAGTGCTTTTCAAATGCAAAACCTTCAATCGGTAAAAGAGCGGTTCTAATAACGTCCAACTGCTTAAACTCAACTATCTACTCTACTATTATATATTACGACTAGAGTATGTACTCTAATAGTGTTCATTAAACCGTTGTACTATAAAACGTTTGTATATTATAACTAGCTAGTGATACTGCAACCTACACTCAATTTATTCCATTATATAATTGACTCTCTGTGTAAGTATATCAACATGCATCTTGTTATCACCATACGCATCTTCAGCGAGTTAAAAATATTGTAAAAGTGACATTGGTATTCATTTTACAGGTGTAGAAGTTTCCCAGGTTTGGTAAATAATACGACCATCGATTGGCAGTTCCCATGGCCAAAACAAGCTTTACTTGCAGTGGCTAATGTTTTCTTAGCTGATGTAAGTAATTGCTTTGATAATTTAATTCAATTTAAATCAATTATAATTTGCTGACTTTTGTAATATATATAACCATTTTATATGAATTTCAGGTTGAAAAAATCCCAGACGAGTTCCGCTCTATCATTGTAGAGCACGTCGTTCATGTGCATATGTCAATAGCAAGATATTCACTTGAGTTCTTGCTTAGACTACGGCGTAACAATTACGTCACGCCAAAGCACTATATGGATTATATCACAAATTACCTCTCACTTCTTAATGAAAAAGACGCCTATATCGTGGCTCAAGTTAGTATTATCTGATGAAAATATGCAAAATGAAAAAAGTAAATTCTATATCACGAGGCGTCACCCACGAGATTACCCATGCAAGTGCTGACCAAGTCCAAAGTTGATTAATTTCCATAATTGGACCAAACTGATGGTATTAACGTTCTAAGAAGTATGGAACGTGTTGATGATATAACTCAAACTTTGATATTTGTTTGTTCTTATATTTACGTATTCCAAAATTAGTAGAATATTTATTATTTGACTCTGCTGCTCCATGTGTTTACTACATACGTACAATGTTCTACTTAGTTATTTTATGTTATGGAATTTTAAAAAATGCAAAATTTAACTTTCAGTGTGAGCGTCTAATCGGTGGATTAGCTAAGATTGAAGAAGCAAATGTGCAACTGGAAGATTTGAACGCTAAACTGGCGGTGCAGAAAGTTATCGTTGCTGAACAGACAAAAGAATGCGAAGTGTTATTGAAAGAGATAACTGTGGGTAAGTCAACGTACAGCAAATTTACAGCCTTGACTACATCTTGTTTTTCCATTCTTTGCTTTGTACCTATTCTAAAAATAGTTACTTTTTTACTATGTACTCTGTAAAATCCACAAAATTGCATTACCCAAGCGTGGAGGATGAAATACCGATACAACTAGAAAAGGCTTAACCTAAACCCAGCAAACAAGTATTATGGACCTATGTTTTATATCTGTGATTCATTTGATTTTCCTCACTTACTCTAAATTATATAATTTTTTTACCAATAGCTACTGACGCAGCCGTAACCAAGCAAAACGTAGCAGCAATCAAATCAGTAGAAATCACAGAACAAAGTGTTGTCATTGCTGAAGAGAAATCTGAGGCAGAAGAAGCACTGTCTGAAGCGATGCCGGCACTTGAAGCAGCTAGATTAGCTTTAGCTGATTTGGATAAGAACGATATCACAGAAATTAGATCATTCGCTACGCCGCCGGAGGCTGTGCAGGTTTTAAAATAGCCAATAGTAACTTTATTAAGAAAACATTAATCGCAACGATATTATTATGAGTGAATAAATGAAGGAATATTATATTGATTATAAATGTTAAAACTCAATTTTAATAACTTTTTATTAGTCTTAAAAGTAAATAAATATATTATATAAATATTACAGGTAGTATGTGAATGCGTGGTCATTATTCGAGGAATCAAAGATGTTAGTTGGAAAGGTGCCAAAGGTATGATGGCTGATCCTAATTTCCTACGAAATTTACAAGAGATGAACTGTGATCTCATAACTCAACAACAAGTTAAAGCAGTTAAAGCTCATATGAAGAAAAGTAAGAAGTTGGATACTATGCAACAGATCAGTAAGGCCGGGTATGTAGAAGCAAAATCCAATAATAATATTTCGGGCTAAATTTGACTACACATCCGTCAGTATGAAATAATATTAATCTGTAAAGGTTCAAATTGTTTTAAACAATATTTTTTTTATAAATATTCAGAACGATCGGATCTTCCATTTCTAAAATAATTTAAAAAATAACCATCTGCTACAATAATCCAAAACTGTAGTTTGGTGACATGACAACTAAAGTTATATATAAATATTGTACCAATTTTATATTAGTTGTACTTTTTATGTTTGCACTCCTAACTACGTAAACATTACATTTGTTTTAGGGAAACTTATCAATAGTTTTATTATTCTAATTTTTTTTTTCAGATATGGTCTATTAAAATTCGTAATAGCTGTTCTCGGGTACTGCGCAGTGTACAAAGAAGTCAAACCAAAGAAAGATAAAGTCGAAGCATTAGAGAAGGAATATACCGAAGCTTGCAATTACTTGGCTTCTTTGAACCGCGAAATAGATCGTCTGCAGAAAACTCTGGATGGCTTGAATCATAAGTATGAAACCGCTATGTTGAGAAGGCAGGAACTTCAAGAGGAAACGGACCTTATGATGAGGCGTTTGGTAGCCGCTGATAAACTCATGTCTGGGTTATCGAGTGAACAGAAACGTTGGACTGAAGACTTAGCAGCTCTGTACGTGGAACAGTCGCGGTTAATAGGAAATTGTTTGCTTGCTGCCTCATTCCTGAGCTATGCGGGACCCTTCTCGTTTTCTTTCCGACAGACTATGATCTATGAGGATTGGTTGGGAGATGTCATGGAGCGTGGTATACCTTTAACGACGCCGTTCACTATTGAAAGGAATCTGACCAATGAGGTGGAAATAAGTGGGTAAGTAGTACTAATCACTTTTGCTATTCATGTAATATTTTACTATAGCACGTAATTGTAGTTTAATTTATGAGACATGCAGCTTGCATTAAATTACTTGCTTTTAAAAATATTTCTTAGTCTTAGCAGTTTCAGAAAAAATAATTATAAGTAATTTATTTAAGTAGTAATAAAGGACAAAAAAGTAAAAATATTTGGCTGAAGTAATGTATTTTTTTGCTTAATGTATATATAGCACTCCAATAATTATTTATAAAATGCAGTTAATAAACAAGAAGCAGAAATCGTTACTAATTACCTATGTCTAAATACTTTCAGAAGAATAGCAGTTGAAATAGAAATATAAAATGTTGAAAATAATACTAAGAATGAATGTATTTTAGATGGAATTCCGAAGGTCTACCTCCAGACGAGCTGTCAGTTCAAAATGGTATATTAACGACGAGAGCATCTCGGTTTCCACTCTGTATCGATCCCCAGACCCAAGCATTAACGTGGATCAAGAAGAAAGAGGCTAAGAACAATCTCAAAGTTAATATACGAAATTATATTGTTTTAATTTCTATTTCCATAGTCTATATTTTCATGGATTTCACTATTCCTGATTGTAATAAGTTAATATTGCTATACAACATCTAATTCAGTATTACTTATTTTAGTATATTAGAAATAAACCGTTGTTGAAAATTATGTTTGTTTTCCTTTTCAGGTTTTATCATTTAATGATCCCCAGTTCTTGAGACAACTAGAAATGGCTATCAAATATGGAATGCCTGTACTCTTCCAAGATGTAAATGAATATATCGATCCAGTTGTAGATAACGTTCTTGAAAAAAATATAAAAGGTAATAAAATAATGACAAAAATTAAAAATATTGTGATTTAATAAAAAGCCAACGTCAAGCGGTGTTCCCAGGCGGCCAACCATCCAAGTACTGACCGCGCCCGACGTTGCTTAACTTCGGTGATCGGACGAGAACCGGTGTTTTCAACGTGGAATGGCCGTTGGCGAAAGCTTTTTTAAAATATAGCTATTAACGGTTCATAAAATATATTAATATATATGTGATGAATTTTTTGTTCCTGCTTAATAGCAAGTAGCTACAAAAAATGAATTACATGCAAACTAATTAACTTTAAGTCATTGTAATAGATAATTCCGTAGTCTGTTACAGTTATGAATCTATACTATTTCCATTTCTTTATTTTCTCGATGACAGCTCCTGTGGAAACTTGAATGAGAGTCTTTTTTCATTATGTATACATTATTTAATAAAAATATAATGCTTACGCACGTACAAGGTCATAGCAGTCGGAGAAACTGATATGGATGGAGCTATCGATAAACGTAACACGATTACAGACCCGATATTTTTTTACAAAGTGTAAGAAACTAAACTAATTGCCTTATAATTTTGTACAAATTTATTAACTAATATTACATTTCATTACAAGATGTAATTATATTATGTTGATTCTTTATTTATTTATTTTAATCAAAATCTGATGAATCGTCACTGTAACTCGATGAGCTCTCCCCAACATTTATTATAAGTTCCTGGACTTCTATATTATCGAATGTCACATGAATTTCCCAATCCGACGCTATAATGTTTTGGGTTCTTCTCACAATTTTTTCCCAGTGTTCGGTGGTTACTTTCCGCACATGTATTTTTTAATAAATCTAACATCTTGTTTGCCGTAAAAGGGGGATGGGTATTGTTTCGAGCGGCGTGTCCTTTGATTTGTGCCCATATTAGTTCTATAGCATTGTACTGGCAATGATACGGCGGAAGTCGAAGAACCGAATGACCACATTCGACAGCTATTTCGTCGGTAATTTATCTTTTAGGGAGGCTTTTTTTCGATTTTAAAATATTCACTAATTGTACTTTTAATAAAGTACTATCCACATTTTCGCCATTACGTTTTAGCCAGTCAATTATCTCTTGTTTTTTATTGGCCTGCGTCGGCGTTTTATCCATGTGTCTGGAGTGATATGTAGCGTTGTCCATAATAATTATCGACGGTTCTTCCAGAGATTGCACCATTTCTTTAAACCATCCTTCGTAAATCTCCGCGTTCATTTCTTCGTGGTAGTCCACTGTTTTCTTGGATTTAAAGGCCAGTAAAGCATCTGACACGAATCCTTTCGTATACCCTGCATGGCATGTGATAAGGCGTTCACCTTTTCCCATTGGCACTGAACTAGTGGAAGCGGCGGTGTCGTCAGTCCAGTTCTTAGATACTGTGTGGTTTGCATTTAACCAAGTCGCGTCAGTGAAAATAACATTTGACCAACCTGATATCTTTTTGGCTTCGACCAAAAATTCGCAGCGAGCCATAGCAACGTCGTGACGCTCCATCAATATTTTACGTTTGTCCAATTTTTTATAAGAAAATCCAATTTCTTTCAAAACCAAGCTTAGTGACGATTTTTGGCCATGGAACAAACCACTTTCACGTAAAGAAACAACAAGTTTTTTAAGTATTGGAATTTTTTACGCAAGTAATAGCGGGCCACCATTTTGATACTCTGCTTCACAATAATTACGAACCTTGATCACCAGTTCTCTCGCCTGCCTTTTCAGAACAGATCCTTTAGGCATTTTGATATTTGATAGCTGGGCAGCAATCAACACGGAGGAGCACAAAATACACAACGTAACGTATGGATAATGTGAAAAAACTCAGCGAACAGAAATGTAGTGACTATATAGCACGACCGTCTTGTTGCGAGTGACAGATTAAAACAAACACAAAATGGCGGTGGGCCATTGAGTGTTCCCAGCTTGAAAAAATATATTTGAATGTTTTTGTTGTATTTGTCTTTGTTCAAAACATAATAAATATATGCGATCGATATCATTACTTATTTGGTCACAACACTACAACTATCAAATTAGAACTGTCATCGAGAAAATAAAGAAATGGAAATAGTAGTTATAGTTGTACATTTTTATCCTCTTTATCCGTGCAGGAATGCAGAAAGAATACAATTTCCTGCAGCCGGGCGGCCTGTCGTAAGAGGCGACTTAACAACCCACAGCCAGGTGGTAGGGCATTTGCCCGCCTGGATGGCTACCACCCCTGGTCTAAAGTATGTCGCCATAACAACCTTGAGTTGTGTTCCGGCATTAATGACCAGGTTCCAGTGTCCCTTAAGAGAGCATCAGCGCATTTGTAGCAACTTTAGTGTTGCAAATGTCCATAGGCGATGGTAACCGCTTTCCATCAAGTGGGCCGTCTGCCTGTCTGCTGATCTCCTGCAATAAAAAATAAATAAAAAAACAGAGAACCTTACGGTTTTAACACATTACAAACACTGTTTACGGTCTACCAGCATTTTTTAGAACACTTCGCCATCCCTCCAACAATTTTTACAGTACATAAAACTTGGTATTTGGCACAACCGATAGCGGATTATAGTCATTGATAAACTATTTTAATTAAAGTGTTATGAATGAAATGAATTTAATACATTACTGTTTGAAAACTCCAGATAATATTTTATACAATATATTATATAAAACAATATACCTACTTAAAGTTTTACATGTAATAAAACAAACCGAACACGCTATAAATCTACTGCGTCTGCCAACATAAAAATAAAATGTAATGAATACCGTCTATATATACTTGAGAGATTTTGAATTGTAATCTACACAATTACCTCATCATATTAGAGATAACACTGTTATATAAAATTATGGTGAAATATACACAACTAACTACTCTATACATAACAGGGGCTAATCACGGAATAAATAAAAATATAACATTATTATTCAATTAAGGAAATGGCTGATTGTATCGTTTAGAAATAAGAGGGTACATAACAAAATATAAATTATTAAATTTAAACGGAAACATGACAAGAACAACTATGCTACTAAATACCTGTAACAGTATCCGAGAGATACGTTTATGGGAAGCAGTAGGTATTGTAATTAAATTTCAGTGGAAAGCGGCCGCGCCTTCGTAATGCTGGGCAGCTCTGAGGTGGACTACGATCCGCATTTCCGAATGTATCTAACAACGAAATTGGCGAACCCACAATTCAACCCGGCCGCCTATGCTAAGGCAGTTGTCATCAACTACACCGTCACGGTGCAGGTAAGAGATCTAATGTGCGAACATAACCCTTTCATCTGATACTTGAATCAATTAGATCCTAACCACGAAGCAGACGACAAGAGATACGGGGCGATTATATTATCATAGCTCTGTGATCCTAACTATAGCTATAAATACGAATGCGTCTTCATTTGTTTGTTTGTTTGTACATTTTCGGGCCTTAACTAGTCAACTGATCATCGTGAAATTTTGCATAAAAGTTGTTAGAGCTACAGAAATTTAAAAGGACATATTATAGATAAAAATAAAGCCAAACAGATGGCGCTTCAGTCGCGTTTTTTGTCGCCTCCGTTGCAATCCTCAAACGAACACATCGTCATTGCAACCTCTCACTGCAATACCTCAACATTTTAAGTAATGCAACGATAGGTTGTCACGACAATGTGTTCAATCAGGATAGCATAATTTATTTCAACGCGAACGATGTTTCGTTGATACAACTAGTTGCGCTAGGAACTTTCACATCTAGCAGCACAGTAGCATACAAACTACAAGAGAGCCGCCTACGCTGGTACGGCCGCCCTTTTACCGAAATGGCTACTTATGAGAAGAATAAATGTCTTGTCATGATGACTTAACGTCATGAGGAATGACATACTTGCCTATGGTCTCACAATAACGAATGTCAAAGACCCTGTTTTCCTTATTTCTGCTTTGTTTGCACATTTCCAATACCTTTTCACAAATCACGTAACGATCACAGCTGTTTATAATAACAGCCTATAAACGTCCCACTGCTGGGCTCGATTCGACCGCCCATTATTGGAGAACAATTTATTTGACACATCGGTTATGTCGATGTGCAGCTTTCATTACGATGCTTTCCCTCACCATTGTTAGCAAGTGGTAATTTTAACAATATGCACATTGGGTAAGAAAATTGCCTAAGTGGTGCATGCGTTCCAGCCAGGATTCGAACCCGCGCCCTTTGAGTCTGGAACGCGTGCGCTAGCCGTTTACCACGGCTGTTTGTTTATAATTAACTAGGTAATGCTTTATTATCAAGGGTCTAGAAGATCAGCTGCTCAGCGTAGTGGTAAGAGCAGAACGGGCCGATCTAGAAGAACAGCGTGAAAGTTTAATCATCGAGACGAGTGCGAACAAGAGTCTCCTGTCGGGCTTGGAAGACTCCTTGCTAAGAGAACTGGCGACCTCTACCGGCAACATGCTGGATAATGTTGAACTCGTTAACACATTGGAGAATACCAAATCGAAAGCTGCTGAGGTATTTGTAATAGGACATAATAAATCTATAATATAATAAACCTGTAGAGGGGTGTCTCAACGTGCTTCTATGAAGAGGTTAATGAAAGGTTCAAAGCCTCTGCCTGCCACTATGGGAAACAGACGTGATAATATGTATGTATCTAGAGGGGTTGATTTTTTACAATGAATATAAAAATGACCTAAAATATCAGGGGTCTATTTCGGACCAGCTGATTCTGAAAATACAACTTACAATTTTAGTCTGTTTATTAGAGCATCACGTAAAAACTACTGAACGGATTTAAATGAAACTCCACACGCAATGGGGGGACAAACATGAAAAATGCCGCCCTCGCTGGCCTATTTTTACCTTAATCATCAAGATTATTTCAGCCATCAGACGCCCACTAATGAACACGCGTGCGTCTGTGGTTTTTAATCTATGCCTACGCGCCCCGCGAAAAGTACTTTATGCAAATGTGTCAGCACTGAGCTCGGGCCTTCCAATTTTTAGGAGAACGAGCAGTATACCCGCCACGCTTGTCCAAGATCGCTTGGTGGATTTGAGATGTTTCATTACAAAGTTGCCCTTCATCGTCAGCATGTGATAAATATATCGGAAAATTCACTAATGGCCGGCTCCTATATCTTACTATTGATTCACTTGCCTTACCATACATAGATAGGTATTTCTATGGAGCTTATTAAATCAAATTTGATTCAGTAGTAAGGCAAATCAACGATTAGTAAGGTGTAGGAAGCGGCCATAAGTGATACCTAATATGTCATATTCCTCTGCAATCGAGCTGAATTTACTTAAAGGCCCTGAGTTTTAAGTGCAGTCTCGTAGCAAAAAAATATAGGGTTATATATCTCTTTTTTCACACCCCTTAACTCAACGCCATATTAATTTATTGAAAACACTCACAAATCTTAATATTTCTTCTCTAGGATGCTAATCACTGGACTGGTGTCAAGAATGATATATTCTCTCCTATCCTCTATCTATCTATCTCTATCTATCTATACTTATCTATAAAAACATAGAAAGTATGAAACTAATTTCAAATCTTTAAACTATTGAAATAATAACTTGTTTTAAGGTAATGGAGAAACTAGAGTTAGCTGAGGCTACTACAAAGGACATAGAAAAACTGAGGGATGGTTACAGGCCTGTAGCAAAACGAGGCTCTATACTATTCTTCGTGCTCTCAGACATGGCCGGTGTCAACAGCATGTACCAGTACTCTTTGTCGTCATATCTTGATGTGAGTTGCTGTCTTTGCATTCTTGCCGAAGTTTAAAAACGAAACTTATTGAAAGTGCTCAGTTCACCGTGGAAGAAGAACACAAAAGAATGACAATACTAGCCCGTCCTTGTTTTTATCGTTCAATCAGATTTATTATTTAATTTTTATTTTTATTTAAGTCAGTTATTTTTATAGTTCTAGTTATCCCGCCCCTTGTGGGCTGAGGTAAATCTATAGCTTCTTTATACAGGAATTTTAAGTAGTGGGGTGGTGAAGTGGGGAGGGGGGGAGGCATACTTACCTTTACTACAACCCCTAAGGTCCGGAGATCTTGAAATTTTTTTTTTTTAATAAACATAACCTCACTTATTTTCACTGATTTTTTCGCTAATGTTGCACTTCTATTATAGGTCCGAAATTGAAAAATCCTTTCAAAGTTCAAAAAAAAGCCAGTAATCAACATAAAAAGAGCCAAAATAACCCAAAAACCAACTTAATTGGATAAAAATGAAGAAAAAACACAATAGAGCACATTTATATACACTACAAGAGTAACCATTCAAAATGGCGACCAATAAAGACGATATTTTTTTTTACGTAATCGCATTAATTTATATTTAACCAATATTTAAAAAAAATTCAACAGTGTATTTAATAATAAAATTGATATCATTAATATATTGATTCATTGTCATATTAAAAGCCAACTTGCTAGTCGTCCACTAAATTGATAAATAAAACAAATGTTTCATATGAGACTTTCAAGGCGTCCTAACTGTCTGTGTGTACAAAAAAAATAGTAAATGGTTACAGTCGGTTCTGGCACTCGCCGGCCGCTGCCGCGGCACGCTCGCTTCGCTCGCTCGGCTCGTGCGCTTTGGTCTGAATATCACCTAACATAACCGACTGTTTGTGTATAAAATAAATAGTAAATGGTTACCAGTCGGTTCTGGCACTCGCCGGCCGCTGCCGCGGCACGCTCGCTTCGCTCGCTCGGCTCGTGCGCTTTGGTCTGAATATCACCTAACATAACCGACAGTTTGTGTATAAAATAAATAGTAAATCGAAATTATTATAAAACACAGCACAAGTCGTCGTAAAATCAAAAATTAACAGAAGAAAGCACATTCACTCAACTACTAGAGAAAAGGAATAAAATGGCGGCAATAAAAGGGGCAATAAAGGCGGCAAACAAAAATAGTTATCTTTTTTTTTTCATAGAAATATATCGATTTCCGAAAATTATATAAAACAATATATTAATTAATTCTAAATCTTGAGCTACAAGATTTCGAATTTCTTAATTACAAATCGATAAGTATTAATGACATATCGATTAATTTATTTTTATAATCACACCTTGTTAGCCAAGCCATTAAAAACAAAAGTGACACTAAAAACTGTCACTTTTTAATCAATCGATTATATATGTCTAGCATGAATTTGTATTTATGCGTCAATTAAATTTGAAACTTTATTTCTACATTAAAAAACAGTTTTAGTGTTACAAAAAGTTCTAGTGGTTATATGTAATTCATGAGTACATTCATAAACAATTCGTGAGTACATTCATAAACTCAAATCACGGTTTGTTATTATCAAAAGTGGCACAATTTTACAACAAAAATAAGTGAGGTTATGTTTATAAACTAAAAAAAATTTAAAACCTCCGGACCTTAGGGGTTGTCGTAGGGGTAAGTATACCTCCCCCCTATTCACTACGCCCACCCACAACTTAACATTTGTGTATTAGATTCTTAAGTGTAATGTATCGCCAAAAATCATAGATCATAGTCGAAAGATGACAAAAGTCATATAAGTTTTACGGTTATCAGAGATACATTCCCAGATATAACTTCCTAGATAGATTTTCATTCCTAGTACACTATAACCATAGATAACAATTTATTCCAGGTGTTCTCGTTCTCTCTACGCAAAGCTATGCCCAATGTAATTTTAGCGAAGCGCCTCAAGAACATAATCGACATGCTCACTAAGAACGTTTACGACTATGGCTGTACAGGTAGATAGAAGTTGTGATCAGTATTAGAAACAGGATCCATTAGACATATTTTTTTGTTTAAATTGACCATTTTTGTGTAAAATGGCAACTGCACATTTTGTTGAAAATCTGTGTATGTGATTCAAAATATCACGAAAAATCATGGATAATTTCCTAAAATCACTTTTCTGTAGCTACAACGGTTAAGGTACTGCCCCGCTGAAAGTTTTCACTCTGTATAATTATAAAAAAAAAACGATTTAGTTTAGTATGGCAGCGTAATATGAATATGGCGAATCACCTGTACAATGTGACAGTTGACCTGATATATCGTCCAAATATAAAAAAAATTACTCAGTACCCCTGGTACATACAATTACTTTTTCATTTCTCATATTCTGAAAGTAGGCTTTGAGTTGCCTGATCACAGGGATGAAAACAGTACTGTCTGTCTGTCTGTCTGTCTGTCTGTCTGTCTGTCTGTCTGTTCCGTTTTCACGTAAAAACTACTGGACCGATTTGGCTGAAACTCAGTATATATATATTTTCGAGCCGAGAATGAACATAGGATACTTTTTATCCCGGAAAAGTACGGGATAAAAATATATTTTCGTCCCTGGGAAACGGTATTCCCTGCTGTCAACATTTTAAAACTAAACTTTTTTACAGCTACTGTTAAATCCCAGCATAAATTGTGATAAAAAAATTACTATTTACATGCATACATACATAACTTCACGCCAGTTCTCTTGCGGGGTAGGCACGAACAACAGAGCGCCATTTAGGCTTCTTTGACATTCATAACTCTTGTCATGCACGATTAACTATTTAGTAACATCATTTTGTACTTATAAATTACTTTTCACTAAAATATTATTTAATTTACATAAATTTAAGCTATATTATTATAATTACAACTATCAGTGACAAAAGAATACTGGCTGGTAGAATGCCACAGAAAAAATTTCTTGACGTTTCATATGTGACGTATTAAATGAGTTCGTCAGATTTAGATATGGATTTAATGACTGATTTCATTAGAGAAGTAGTTGCTTGTTTCACTAATCAGTTGTTATTTACTTTCCTCATGTTCGAAATGAAAAACAGAGTGTTGACCTCGGGTGAAAGGCTTATTTAGGCACTTGAACTATGCGCGCCCTCACTACGCTTGTGCGCCAAACCATCTCATACCTAAATAGGTCACTTTCACCTCTCGTGTAACAATCTACTATTTCCCTATACGCTTGAACCGGACGTAGGCCAGTTATAATATGGCTTATTTATTACCTTTAAAAATAATGTTAAAAATGAAAATCTCAGTATCAATAATAATCTAATTCTTCTTCCATGCCTGTGGGATTATTTTGTTATTTTTGGATAAAAATATCCTTTGTTCGTTCAGCTTATAAATATAATATAGGAAAAAGAAATCGAGTTTGGAGGCGCCGGGTATCGATCCCGGTACCTCTCGCATGCTAAGCGAGCGCTCTACCATCTGAGCTACGCCCCCGACACTTAAGTACAATCAAAAATATGAAGTATATTAATACCTATACCGGTTTTAAAATCATACAACAGTAATGTAATATTGAACGAGTATAAAACGTGACATTACTGTTAAGTCATCATTTTATCAGATGTTAAAAAGCCAGCCTTCTTGCGTTAAAAATAAATTTATTATTATTAAAATGGATACGTATAGGGATTCCGTAACTACAAAAGAAAGTAGTTTAATTTCTCTGCTATGCAATCTCCTATTAGGCGTGGATCGACATGCACTACGTTGATTTTCGTACCCTTTCTCAAAATACTTGCGCTTACATAGCGCAAATTGTGCCGCATATGCAGTACTGGGGCCTAATTCTGCTATTACTATCTAATCAAAATCGCTGGGCACTATAGCCTCAATCGTAGGTCTGTGTTCTGTTAATTCCAGTCTATTTTTACAAATGTCTATAAGCGAAAACTGACGAAATTTTGGTAGCTTTTCAATATTAATTTCGGCTAACGCCATTTCTTATAAACGTAATAAGTACCAATGTTCTCTACTATTATTCCGCCGCGACGATATCGAGAAGGTATTGTGTGTGGATTTAGTAATAATATACAAATTTTTAAGACTATCCTAATGCAACTGAACTTTAAATGGTTTCACAACGCAACGATATTGAAATAGCAGAATTGGGCCCCTGCATACACGTATGGGCAGCCGATTAAATGACTGACTCCCACAACTCCATCCAGCGTCGCACCGTTCACATAGTCACCATACTTACAGGCAGTATAGAATCGCTTTGCGTTCGGAGAGGCTTCGAGTCTCTCTGTGTATTCTACCGTCTATACAACTAGGAGTAATTTTATCTGGTACCAACGCGTCATTTTTACAACTAGAACGATTCTCTAGAACGTTTGGTCTAGACGAACGACAATACGACAATGATTTAGAGGGAACTTGCCGGCCTCGCCGAGGTTGTACCTCTGTGCCGCTATCACATGGAAAAGGCGCTGTAAAATTTCTCAGAGGCCGGCAAAGCTTTGACAACGCCTCCGGTATTGCAAACATCCACCAGCGACGGTAATCACCTTTCATCAAGTAAGCTGTCTGCCTGTTTGCCTGCTTTAGGCAATAAACAAAAATCTAGGTGTAAAAATGTTCTCATAAGAAAATTGGAATCGGAATAAATAGCTAAATAACTAGGCCACGCTTACTCTCTGTACTGGGTTTGTAAATCAGTGCAGTTTATTAAGGGTTCTTTTAAATGAATTAAATTTTAGGTATCTTTGAACGACACAAACTACTGTTCTCCTTCCAAATGGACATCAAATTGGAGCAGAGCGAAGGAAATGTGAGCCAAGCTCAATTAGACTTCTTTATTAAAGGGAATGTTTCTTTGGAGAAATCTTCTAGGGCGTGTCCAGCCAGTTGGATACCAGCTCAGGTCAATGTTTTACTATTTCAATTGTTATTTAATTATTTTTCTATTAATAATCTCTTTTTCTTCCTCTTTCTGACTTGCTCGCTTATATTTCAGATTATAGTAATAAGATTTTAAAATATGTATGTATATTATTTCAGTAGGATCAATATTTATTACCAAAGTAAAGCATCATCCAGCGCAAGCATTATACAAACACACAATTATTTAATTTTTTTATTACAATTTAAAAAAGTTGATAATGTGGACAACTGATATAGTAAATGAAACTGTTTTGCAGTATTCAGAAATGGAGAAAATAAAATTTTGCCATGGTTTAACCTAGAAAATTTAGTTTGTGTAAACTATGTGTTTGTGATAAGTGTACAGTATCAGATGTGAGTCATGTCAGTTAGACAAGAGTTTTAGTTATATTTTTTTACATAATATTATATTTATTGCTATTATACACTCTCGTTTGTATAGTTTATAGCTATATTGTACAATAGCTATCGCCAACATCCGTATTACGTTAAAAACACCGGTTCTCGTCCGATCACCGAAGTAAAGCAACGTCGGGCGCGGTTAGTACTTGGATGGGTGACCGCCTGGGAACACCGCGTGACGTTTCCTTTTTGCTTTTTGTAAAATATTTCTTAACTATCTAATTTCCAAACTTAAGATTCCTCAAAATTCTGTAATAAAAAGTGTATGTAATTTATAGGGCTGGCAAGATATAATGAAGTTGAGCATCGATTTCCCAGATGGATTTGGTGCTCTGCCGGATAACATATCAAGATCTTTGGATGCTTGGCAAGAGGTGAATGATGAATAATAATAAATATCGGCTTTGTTTAACGACACTTTAATGAGATTTTCTAGACGACCGTACTCAACAGGTATAATAAATACAGTCTCTGCCGGGCTTTTAAAACATTATATACATAAAATATCTGTTAAATTATACCATTGGACAAAAATACTAGAAACACAACTTTACAGTAAAAAAAAAACTTGGCTTTAAGCGCGGATCCACCGTTGTGGGCGCGATAGGCATGTCCACAACCCTAATAGAGTTGTGAAATCATACTATCACGGTTTATTGAGGTCGATAGACTAATGATATTATATCCAATGCCTTAATAAAATTTAAAAAGAACAATTAATCGTGCGTAATTCGGAATACAGCGATGTACAGTCATCATAGACGATACTCTGACACGTATGTAACTTTTTCGACAATATTTTATATTTGTTTTTAGCACAAAACATAAAATTTCAAGTTAAAATTTTGTTGCGATTCGTTTTTCCACTTGTCCGTTGAAGTTTCACTTCTACTATATGTCGCAGCACACGTTTAGATTTTTCTCAGGTTTACTGCAAATTATGATTTGGTTAGGTTAGGTACATTTTTATGAATGCATTTTTTATTTAAACATATTTTATTTTATCAAACAAAAAAACTGAATTCGATCTGCACCAATAAAAACATCGATAGTCTACTCTAACATTATGCCGCCTCTCACCACGTCTAGTCTAAATTTATGCCGCTCTTCCACGCGGCCGTAACGCTTTTTCGTGACAGAAAAATCTTAAGACCCCGTCTATATAGAAGTTTCACTTCAAAAAAGATGTAATTTGAAACTGTGATGGGCAAACAAACACACATTTACTTTGTAATATTCGTGGGCGAACAAACTAACATTTAACAGGTTTATTAATCTACTAGTATTCGCCCCAGGGCTTTGCCCACGTGGAATTACACACTGTACAAAATTTTGGACAAGACGTCATATTTTTTTTATTTTTTTTTTATTGCAGGAGTTCAGCAGACAGGCAGACGGCCCACTTGATGGAAAGCGGTTACCATCGCCTATGGATATTTGCAACACCGAACATGCTACAAATGCGCTGCTGCTCTCTTAAAGGAGTCTGGAACCTGGTCACTAATGCCGGAACACAACTCAAAGTTGTTATGGCGGCATGCTCTAGACCAGGGGTGGTAGCCATCCAGTCGGTCAAATGCCCTACCACCTGGCGAATTTTGTAAACATCTCCTTTGTAGGATACACGATATCAATCCAGAGCGAGTTTATACTCCAACTCGCACTTGACGGAATTTCGGGTGGCTGTGACCACAACCGTTTTTGAGGGCTGGATCCGCGCCTGCTTGGCTTCAGAAGTTTGCGCACCGTTGGGATATGGGATAAACTCCCAGCTGAAACTTTCCCACAGCGCTACGATATGGGGTTTTCTAAGTGTGATATTTTTTTTACAGTCGGCAACGCGCTGGAACATATCTGGTTTTGCAAACGTCCACAGCCTATCTGCTGTACTCCTAAAAAAAATCGATTCAAGACAAACTTCCATACTGGCAGACGAAAATTCCAATAACGGTCATTTATAATAAGGAATCGTATAAATAGCAGTTTTCACTTAAAATTTTAATATGTATATAAAAAAGTCGTGTTAGTTACACTATTTATAACTCTAGAACGGCTGTACCGATTTGGCTGAAAATTGGTGGGGAGGTAGCCTAGAACCAATAGACGGACATAGGATACTTTTTATCCCATTGGAACCGGTAGGTGGCGCTGAGATCGGGTTCTAGAATCCTTCTAATCACCTGGACCGATTTTGTTTTTGTGTGTTTGAGTGAGTTCCCGGATGGTTTAGATTTGCAATTAGAACCGAGAGGTGGCGCTGAAATCAGATTCTAGAATCCTCCTAATCACTTGGAGCGATTTTGGTGATTTTGTTTTTGTGAATATGAGTGGGTTCCCGGATAGTTTAGATTCACAATTGGAACCGGTAGGTGGCGCTGGGATCGGGTCCTAGATTTTTATTTTCAGAGCAGGACAACGTCTGCCGGGGCCGCTAGCTATAGATAAAATATTTTTCTTTGAAATTTCGTCACTCAAATCGGCTACTTTTGGTGATATTCTTGTTATTTCTTACGTTAGGAACATACGTGCTTTGTTTCTAGTGGTTCGACAGTGATACACCCGAATCGACCGAGATACCAAACCACTATCGCGATCATCTACAACCCTTCGAGATTCTGATGCTGCTGCGGTGTTTCCGTGTGGACAGAATCTATCGAGCTCTCACAGACTACATCACGGTTACCATGGGTGAAGAGTACATCACGCCGCCTGTCATCAGGTACGAATTGCTATTGAAATTTGAATCGATATTTTGTAAAGCTACAATTTCAATTTTTCAATTACAATTTCAATCGCCGAAAACTACCTTTTGTCGTAGGGATAAAAAATCCTTAATCCTATATTTCTACTGCTAGTTAGCGGGCACCACAAGTTGATTTCATCGTTTTATTTGATAAATACCACTAAAACTTTCAGCTACTTAATAAGTTAGTAACGCTTTATTGTGTAGAAAAAGTTTTTCAGAGCAACTCAGTCCGTAATTGAATGTCTTGACATGGAAAAGTATTCTTCTTCCATGGTCTTGATAAGTTTTCCATTTCACGATTTAATTGATATTTATTTATACCAATAAGTTTATTTTAAGCATTTGAAATGCGGTGTTGCAGACTCATAAAGAGAATAAGTTGGAAAGAAAAGAACACCAATGAAGAAGTATTGGATATGGTAAAAAAAGAAGCGCACAATTTTAAAGCAGAAATTAAGAAAATGATTCCAGCAAGACTCTAACCATATTGAAAAAGTTTACACAGATGTTGCTTGATAATAATCTTTTATTACAATGAACCGCTACTAATGCCATGTAGCGAACAAACACTATTTAATTATGAGGTTGAAAAGAAAAAATCTATTTATGACTCATTTGGGCAACAGATGAAATGTTTTAAATAATAAAACGTCTGTTGCAAAGTTTGATGATACTCTATCATATGAAAATATGATATAAGGACGACCACTCGTTGGCACTTGTTGGTCAAAATTAGAAAATTGCGATTTCGAGGCTATTTCGTTACTAGAATTATTTTATGGCCTTACTCATCCGGCGACCTTCACAGGTTTTCTTTCACCTCATCTCCCTTTTCTTTTACCTTATCCCAATAATTTGAGGTAGGCACAGTATATTGTTTCATTACATACTCCTGACATACGTCCTCTGTCACACCACAAATATCATTACATTTTTACATACTCCGGCTATCTCTTTTCTGGATCTACCTTTACACTTGCATCTATCGATCTTTCATTTTAACATTCTTACTGTCAAGAAAATTTATTCATCCCTCCTCATTAAATGCCCATATCACCTTAGTCTTCTTTCTCTCAATTTTTTTGTCACGGGTGCTACTTTTAACGACTCCCTTTTTTATTAGGGAAAATTAAATTGAGGTCTATATACCGGAGGGTAAACGTGGTGAGGGCAACTGGGATTCGCCACGTTGGAGTGATAATACCACTTTCTAATAAATGCTGCGATTTCCCGAGTTGGAGATACTCACTAAAACCCCTCGCTGTTCCTTCCTTCACCTTATGTCAAGGACACGGTAATATGTGATAACCAAACCCCGTCTTCCTTTCAAACATCTCTTCACAACCTTGACAGGTTATAGATCCGATCCTTCAAGCAAGGTATGGGAAGAAACATTCATCATACATTTACACCATTAAATAGGACGATGGTGTCTCGGATTCTAAAAGTGAGACCGGCTAAAGTTTGCCGATTTTGAAATCAAATGCCGATGACGCTGCAGTGCCTTTACGAGTACTCAGACGCGCTACACGAGTTTATAAAAAAAATGCTGCACTCAGTGCCGTAAATAGGGCGGTGCCACCGGTGCCCAGGCACAGGACGTAGACTCTGGGGGCGCAAGCATGGCCAGACCAGGCAGGACTATTATTTTTTCGGTTTGCTCCTGATAAGTTCCCGCTGCGCCCCTAGTGCTCGATTGCAACACAGACGTACCTGCATGCCAGTATCATCAAAAACGTCTGTTAAATTAGACAAAACGTCGCGCTCATTTTTTTGGTAACGCACGAGCATGTTTGTGTTCTAGTTCTTTAAAGAAATACATTTTTCTTCCAAAATATTAGATAATTGGTCCACCAACACCCAAGTCCTTGTGCGTTATTTTATCACCCTGAATGAAATAAAGTAGGCCTATACATAGTATAGCTCTAGGTAGTGTACCTATAATATCTAAAAAAAACAAGGGCGCAGTTATAGAAGCTCGCATAGGGCGCATAACAGGCTATTTACGGCACTGGCTGCACTTCATTAGACGTTTTTGTTCATATAAGCCCCATCTACACACGGTCTAAGATCACACCTTAACAGCTGTTTACTTATTTTCCTACAGCTTGGACATGATAGTTGAACAAACGACACCTTTCTCGCCGGTCGTGTTCATACTCAGCCCTGGATCGGATCCGACGGCCGATCTGATGAAGTTGGCCGACAGGTGCGGATTTGGAGGGGGCAAGTTCAAGTATCTATCGCTTGGACAAGGACAGGAGGGTGTAAGGCTGATCAATTGTTATTTATAATAACTAAATTTGTGCGGTCCTAATTTTTAATTATCTTTGTTATCTCTTTATTTCTACTACAGAAAAGCCCCCAATCAAATAATATAAAATAAATGAACCAAATGCGTTGGAATCCAAACACCACGAAGGGTTCCGTAACTTTTTATTCTACACCAATCCAAAAATGTACTTATTGACTAACCGTCTTATTCAAATTGAGTTAGTGTAAGGTGATTGTAGGCTTTTATCCCGGAAAATGGGGATAATTTGCGGTATAAAATTAAGTAAAACTTCCGGGAGCAAAAAGCGCCTAGATAAAAATTTAAAACAACGTAACCGGTATGAAAGTTTGCTTTAATAATAAAGAAGGATTATTTATTTAGTACGTAGTTTTTTTCTATATAAATATTAAGTACTAGCTATTGCCCGCGACTTCGTCCGCGTGGTGCGGTTTTTTAACTATCCCACGGGAACTCATTAATTTTTCGGGATCAAAGTATCCTATATGTTGACCAGGGATATAAGTTACCACCATACAAAAAATCATTGAAATCGGTCCAGTCGTTTCGGAGATTAGCCGATACAAACAGACAGACAAACAGAGAAACAAAAGATTTGAAAAAATCTGAATTAGTTCTATTTCACTTCTTACATCCCCCTGAATCGGTTTTTAGTTTTTTTTTTTCATTGTACAGAAATTCGACCTCTACAATTTTATTATATGTATAGATAGATACAGTTTTTTAATTTTGCCTTTAACCCACAGGCAGCGTTAGCTCTGCTAGAAGGTGCAATACAACACGGCCAATGGTTGATACTACAGAACTGCCATCTCTTGGTCTCCTTCCTACGTGAGCTCGAGAAACAACTGGAGTTGATGACGAAGCCACATCCAGAGTATCGACTTTGGCTGACCACTGATCCAACGCCAACTTTCCCCATTGGTATATTGCAAAGATCGCTCAAAGGTAAATATTATCAGGTATCAATATGTACGCCTCATTTAAAATTGTATCTTATGTCACACTCAGAGAGCCTAAAAGAAAATTAGATTAATGGGTAGTTAATTAATTGATCAAATTTATATTAAGGTTATATGGACGAAGATTATTAGAAAACATTATTTTTAGTACTATTTATGTGTGGCCTAGATAGTTGAAGTCGCTAGATATGACTATTAGATATTCTGTATGTTCTTTTAATGTAAAATTGTAAAAAAAATTCAATCTTTAAATTTTTTTACTGATTTAGTCTACAATAATATGTTTTTAATATTGAAACATTGGTGTAAAGTTTTTGTAACCTTTTTGTATTTCAAAAGTCAAAACAACTTTTGGCGCAAATATTTGTATAATTCAAGGGTCTTCTTCCCGAGTTACCATTTTAACTGTGCCATCAAATTATCAATTCTATCTACTATGATTTCATACTATTAGTAATGCGATGAATACTAACATTTTTGTCTACTTAAGATTATGATATAAGACGCACATTACACTCTTAAGTCGGCTCATGACCGATTCCTATATCTTATTAACCCTTTTTTTGACTTCGAGCGGTTAAATTTTGACACAAGTCCCATACAAGTAATTTTATACTTCTACCCATGGGAAGACTAGTAAGCTATCAGTTCTAATTATGTTAGTTTGTTTCACCACTTTGATTGCCAACGTCCATACTACGTTGAATACACCGGTTCTCGTCCGATCACCGAAGTTAAGCAACGTCGGGCGCGGTCAGTACTTGGATGGGTGACCGCCTGGGAACACCGCGTGACGTTGGCTTTTTGTAATAATTTTATGATTATCATTATAATAATTCAATAAAACTTTTTTTTCGTTAATTTCAGTGGTGACAGAACCACCAAATGGTTTAAAATTAAACTTACGGAACACCTATTTCAAAATGCGTGCGCATGCGCTAGAGGAATGTCCGCATCCGCAATTCAAGAAGCTCGTTTATGTTTTGGCCTTTTTTCATGCTGTGGTTCAGGTAAACAGTACATATAGTACAAAGAATAGAAAGTACTACACCTCTCTGCTTCCTTCCTGCCACCAAAGCCACCCTCTCTGCCAGATATTAATATAAGCCCCGTAGTTTCTCAGAAAAAATACTGTGACATACATAGACAAATGGAAAAACATAACTGTTGTTACTGTCAAACAGGCAAACGGCCCAGTTTATGGAAAGTGTTTGCTAAAGGCGCAATCAACCCGTTGCCAGCCATTAGGATAGGATAAAGATGGAACTGGTGATCGAGATAAAAGCGTTAGACAGGAGGAATGGGATAGAGGGGTTGGGATTGGAAGAGGGGGACGGATAGGGATGATTGGTTAGGGGCGTAGGTGGATGAAACGGGTCATTAGAACTCTCATCGAACTAAGTGTCATGATAGTGATGACAATTATTTTGTTCTCAATAAAAGTTTATTTATTGTACGGTGCAGGTGGTGTACACCCTTTAATTTGTACTGTATTTATTTATAAGCGCTTACAACAGCAATAGGTATGATCAGCACTACTGTACTAAACGGCACGTTCAGGTCAATCAACACAAGTTAGCACTAGAGCCAAGATGTTCCACTGAACAATGATAGCACTAATTGTTTCGATTTCACCGATCAATACGAGTTGCACTAATCAAACACACTGGTATTCACAAGATCCATGAAAGTCACGCTGAGAGTCCAAATGGCTGTAGAGGCTTCCGAATGCTTCCTGGTATTCATTTTCTTCTCTTGTGTGTATTACTTGATTCTTAAACTGCTTGTATACTTGACCAACTAACACTAACCATGCCGGTGACTCGCTCCGCACTCGTTAAGCTATTACTTTTAAGCAGACGCTTAGCTCCTAATCAAGCGAGCTACATATTCACAGTAAGCGGGGCGTACTGGAGTTCCGGGGGAGAGGTAGGGGGGGGGGGTAATTCTACCCGCAAAATTTAGTTTTACAGTTTATATAAGGTTGACTTGAAAAGTTACACAAACACATGAAACACAACATGAACTGTATAAGAACCCCGCTCATAATACTCACAGGAACGGCGTAAATACGACAAGATCGGTTGGAACATATCATACGACTTCAGCGAGTCCGATTTTGTGGTATGCATGCAGATACTTCAGTGCTATCTGGAGCGATGTGCTGCTGTCAATGGCCCAATCCCTTGGGCCACCCTAAAGTATCTTTTTGGAGAGGCAAGTTTATTAAAACCTTTACCAACGGTATAGATCGATAGACAACAGTTTAATGCTTACCAAAATAAACAATTACAAAACTACATAATTACTACATTCTTTTGGCAAAAATAATAATCAGCCTTTTAGTTGGTTTACACATAGTAACTACATAAGTTGATTAAGTTTTAAGTACAACTTCTTGGGAAGTTATTGCTACAATCATCGTTGACATACATTGTCATTTATAATTATGTATTTAGTAAGTATAAAATAACTTTTATTTCCAAAAGTTATTTCTACCAGGCAACCAACAGTATTGAAATATGTAGTTAGATTAAAGATATATAATAATACTGATCCTATTATAGGGTCAATATTATTGTTATTGTAATACCGTATCGATATTACAATAATTAAACCTTGAGTCATAACGGTATATCAATTTGGGAGAAATTATGTCATTGTGTGCTATGTTCGATTTATCTAAGAGTTATGTTTAAGTCTGTTACATGTAATAATCACCAGGTAATGTACGGAGGTCGCGTTATAGACGATTTTGATCGTCGCGTGGTTCGCACTTATATGGAAGAATATATGGGAGAATTTCTCTTCGACAAGTTTCAGCCGTTCCACTTCTACCGCGACTACGTGTTTGATTACGTCATACCGCCAGAGGGCGAACGGGATGAATACATAGGTATGTAACTTTGTCTTAAAAAAATGAGAATATTATAAATATACTACTCATTCTAAAAGGGATATAAAATTTTGGGCTAAATGCCAAAATGAAAGCAAAATACGCCGTCCTCTTTCTGGATCGATTCAAGTTCGAAGATGCCATGGATTTAACTCACAGACATACAAATTTTGAAAGGTACTGGTAATAGTAGGACTCGGATATATGTTTCTTAGTTAAATTTGATGTTAAACAAGCGATCAAAGCAAAATTAGGTGGAATTGGCGAACGTGAGTCAGAAGTTGCAGAATTCATAAATCAAATGCACAGACAATTAAACAGCCTCTAATTCTGTATGCTACATGCTCATTATTTGACAAAAATATGTTATTAAAACAAATATAAAAGTAAAAGATCATGCTACTAAAACATATTATTTCATCATCCCTTCTTTTTGCCTGACAAATAAAGTATTAGTCATGGCTGTAATGGTGTTCAGTTATTGAAACACGATGGTATAGAAGGTAAGAATAAGAGTACCGAAGTGATTAAATAGAAAATAAAAGACGGACGAAAAAGAGATATCGCTGATAATTAAAAGACGTTTAGAAAAGAACCAGCTAAGGAAAAAAACAATAATAACTTTTAAGTAAATACCGGTTAAACACTTTTCTGGCTATATTAGGGAAGGTGGTTATCTAATAAAAGCCATGCATACATTAACATAAAACGTCCGCAACCATTACGAAACACCTTCGCTGCTGACATTGATAGAAGTTAAATTACACCCTTGATTACAGAATTTATCGATACCCTGCCCTTGGCCAATACGCCAGAAGTGTTCGGTCTACATCCAAACGCCGAGATCGGATACTTTAGTCAGGCTGTAAGAATGATGTGGGGACATCTCATCGAACTTCAACCGCAGACGAGTAAGTTAGATGCTCAATCCTTTCCAAAGGCCATAAAGTTTCGTTCCTAATTTTGAATTCTATTACATTTGCTGCTAGTCAAGAAAGAGGAAGGTAAGTACCTACTTCTCTAGTCGGGAGGACAGGGTAAATTTTTTCTTACCCGTATAATACATACTAATTTCTATTTTGTTTTTCTGCCTATGGAACCAGTATATCGTAAGTTGAATAATATTTAATAATTTTATTCAATTCATTCATTCAATTTATTTAATGCGAAAATGGGTATACAACAGGTGTTAAATTTAATGTAGTACAGTTCTCCAAATTCCGCCTTTTGGCGCAAATGTACAAGTATCCTGCTTACAAATTCTGGTTTAATATATTTATCTAATTATTTATTTACCTAATAAATGATTAGAATAAACAAATATTAAAATAAAAAATATTTTATTTTTATTTTTTGTTCTAATTTATGTACTTTTGCAGTAATATATTGTACACGCTGGATATACACAAAATCCAAGACAATTATTATCGTAATTTCCACGTACATATCTAATAAATTTTCTTCGTACTAGATGTCGAGTTTACCAAAATAAACCATATTAATAAATAAAGTTCTTTCTTTTTTGAAATGTTGTTTCATTTGTCAGGCGAGGGCGGTGGAGCGTTGAGTCGTGAAGACTTCATAGACACGACTGCAGTGGATATTCTAGGACAACTGCCAGCGTTGTATGAAATATGGCGCGTAAGGAAAATGTTTGAAATGAATATCACACCGACACTCGTCGTGTTGCTCCAAGAACTTGAGAGGTTAATTGCAATTAGTATAATTATAATTAATATTATCCAACTCTAATGTTTTAGATTAAACGAGTGAAGAAAGAAAATTATTAATAGAATTTCAAATTTTGTTTAAAAACAGGTATGTTTTGTACTTATAAGAAAACGTCAAAAAGGAACAGGAATTCGTCGCACCACCTTGTTATGTAAGGTTCACAATTTACCAGAGTCCAGATTGGAGAATTTTTTGCACAAAATTTTTTGGGGTATCTCGGGATGTAAAAAATCGAACCAAGCATTAAAAATATGAGTTAAATATTAAAATTTCAGATTCAACCGTCTTATAAGCCGAATGCGCACGACTCTATCACTCCTTCGCAAAGCGTTGGCCGGCGAGATCGGCATGGACGCGGTGCTGGACAACGTTTCCTACAGCCTGTTCAACGGACAACTGCCCCAAGTGTGGAGGGCGTTGGCGCCGGCCACCTGCAAAGGGTTGGGGGGATGGATGGACCATTTCATTGCCAGGACAAGACAGTATACAGATTGGGTATAGTTTGTGATTATTATAGTTGAAGTTGAATGTAAAGTGCGTCTCACGAAACCAATTCCGGGCAAACAATGAAACTAATTATAACAGATCGGCCCAACCCCGTTGTTATATCATTTTTATCAAGTGATTTAATATAAATGTTACATTATATTGTTATTCTATTTACGTAATATTAAATGGGAAACTTTATAAAATAAATTAATCTTCCTAACGACCGTAGCGCTCCGTGTGCGAGAATTATTTCGTGAGACAGAGTCTATTTTATGTGACTGGATATTTCTCTGTAAATGAATATAATTCTTTTGGGAAATAAACGTCGTGAACCGTAAAATAAAATTGATAGAGATATATTTTATATTCCCAAACTAAGCAAGTTACGCTTATGTTACGGATAATATACAACGGAGGCTCTGGGTGTGATCCCAGACACTCGGGTTATACTACATAACAAAAAGTTCGTTTACAAAATTTACCATACCAGGAATCGATACCAGAGCCTCTGCGCTGCCACTCAGGTAGGCCGACAAAAGTTTAACCCGTTCCACCACGAGGCCGATTATTAAAAACTAATTTTGCCAGGGACATCGTTCGCGTTCAGTTTAAAAACTACCAACCTAAGAACACATATCGTCCGTCGTAGCATACCATGACGATGTTTGTTAGTAAAATTAGAAATCACATAAAAATTTCAATTTTATTTATTGATAAATATGGAATAGACTGTAAAAAGGGCTATGTTGGGTATTTCGTAAAAGAACCAAAGTAACCGATATTGCTCGCAAAACTAACGACTTGAACTGACAGTGGGTACGGTTACGACTGTTTCAGGACCGACAGCTGATGGAGCAAACATGTCCTAGAGTGGAGACCGCGTCTCGGTGAACGTAGCGTAGAACTCCCTTCAGCCTGATGGACCAACGACCTGCGAAAGGTCGCCGGCAAGGGCTGGATGAAGAAGGCGGGGAGATCGGGATATGTTGCGCAGACTTGGGGAGGCCTAAGTCCAGCAGTGGACTTCGACTGGCTTAATAAGAATGATTCACAACTTAGTCTTTGTGTTACAGGCAACAATGGAAGAGCCGATAGTGATATGGTTATCAGGACTACACATACCGGAATCGTACCTAATAGCCCATATACAAATAGCGTGCAGACTGTACACTTGGCCGTTGGACCGTTCCACGCAGTTTACTAAAGTCACGAAATGGTTGTCTGCGGACGAGATAGAAGAGAGACCAGTCACTGTGAGAGTTTCCCTAATATCATGGAAGAAGAATACTAGAAATGACATTCACTTAGTATAAAATATAACTCTGAAATCTCTTAAATTGTATACGTCTAGATGGCGCCACGAGTCATTCTTGTCTCGCTTTGTAACTTAATATTTTTAACATTCTTTATTGAAATAAATCTTTATTCTTCTTTATTCAATAAAATCAGTCATTTGTCAAAAAAAATTAAACCTTCAAACTCTTTTTTTATTACGAAACTGAGCAACACGCAAACAGTCCGGCTCATGGAATGTGATTACCGCCGACAACGCGTTGCCGGCCTTTACGATGGGATAAAAAGGATAGGATAGGGGCATGCGATGGAGGGCTCAGACAGGAGGAGTGGGGTAGGAATTTAGTTCGTAAACTTGCATCAACGAGATACATATAATAATTTAGTTATTAATTTTAATAATTATGTGTCATAATATATTTTATTAAATTAGTTAATTGTTTGGCAACGTCCATACCACGTTGAAAACACCGGTTCTCGTCCGATCACCGAAGTTAAGCAACGTCGGGCGCGGTCAGTACTTGGATGGGTGACCGCCTGGGAACACCGCGTGACGTTGGCTTTTTAACTTTTTATACAGATTATATTTTGCCTTAAAGCTGCGTACTCACAAACGTATTAACAGAAATTGTGTTTAATATATTTTTAACAGGGTTGTTACGTCCGCGGTCTATACTTGGAAGGAGCCAGATGGGACGTTGATGAAGGTTGCCTCCGGAGGTCACATCCAAAAGTACTGGTCACAGAACTTCCAATTATGTATATTATCCCTATTGAATTTCACAAGCTCAAACTACAAGTAAGTCTATTCTAGAATACTTAGAATATTTCTTCTTCTTTTTTTCTGTATTTAGCCAGTGTCAAGTACTGATGAGAGTTAGAATGGTCTTCAAGAAAATTAAAGCATTACATGACATCTATACTATAATGAATCTGTAAACGGTCGAGTTTGTACAAAGCGTTTAAAATTTTAAAAAAATCAGGGGGCTAATTCGGACCAGCGATTCCGAAAATACATTTTTTAGAATTTTTTTCTATATGTCTGTTAGAGTATCACGTGAAAACTACTGAACGGATTTAAATGAAACTCGACATGGAGCTAGCTTTTATCCGGGGCGTACCTTAGGATATTTTTTATTCCGATAAATGACGTCGTTACCGTGGGATAGACGAAAATAGCGAGAAATATGGGGCTGCGATTGCACATTTCTTGGAAACTACTGAAATTATGTAAATGAAACTTGACAAAGTGCTGGCTTATAACCAGAGTTAACACTTAGGATAAATTTTATCCCGATAAATAACGTAGTTTCCGTACAATGGACATATTAGCAAAATAGATAGCGCTGCAATCGCGTTTTTCAAACACTTCATTGTCATACACAACATGTCATTCATTGTATTACTTCAAATCGGGTTAGCTTTGACTCACCTCTGTTTCGCTGAGGAATTGTCTAAACTATATGGACTTAGTTTATTTGTTATTTTTATATGTAATTATATGATATGTAAAGAACTGAATTAAGTTTTATGTAAGTAAAATAAAGCTATTGCCCCGGGGCTTGACACACGGCGTAGCCGCGAGGAAAACTCTAGTTTTAAGTAAAACTGAACAACACCCGCAAAGTTTGGGTAAAATCTCAGAAATGTTACTATATCTATTTCTATTTTTCATTAATAACCCATTATAAAAGAAAATGAGATTATTCGTAAGCTTCGTCACATTTGATAGGAATATTTATGATTTAATATTTCAGAAATTTCAATCGGGAAGATTATACCTACCGCGCGATATATACCTAGGTATTTTTACATATAATTTTACATATGAATAAATATCTCATGTTAGCCGCAATTCATGGTGAAAATAATTAAAATACTGGCCCAAAGAGACTGACAAGGTGCTTTGTACACTATTTGGATAATAAGCGTATAATTTTTAATCATATAACTTAACTCAGACGTGTAAACAAAAGATAAAATATTGTTTGACCTTTACATCTGGAAATATTTAAAATAATTTGGGTTATCTTCCATCTCTCATTGAGCAATATATTGACACTTATTATCCCGCAACGAGAACAATAAACAAAATGGGTTTGAACTGTTGGTATCACGAAAAGTATCTCTTCAAGAAGATATTTGGTTTCCAAGCTCTAGGCCAAACAATTTTTACAACCGACGAACCTACAACAATAGGGATGCATACAGATGTTGCAATAAAATCTAATAATTTTACATAGAAAAGAACAAAGGGCCTCAGAGGCCATTTTCACAGGTTCGTATGATGAACATGACACAAGTATCAAAATAAAGTTGAACCTTATGCTATGTCTTACAACTGCCAGTATATTTAGACATATGCTGTCAGAAGAGTTAGGCAGTTCACTGATAAAGAGACTGCTAGTCTAGTTTATTTTAGTTATGATCATAGTATCATGTGCTATTTTACTTCGGGTCAACGCTGCTGGCTTAGAGAGTATATATTTCTTTTGCAAAAAAGAGCCGTATGGTCAATTTACAACCTCGGCCCTCGGGAGTCTCTTAGAGAACGCTTTAAAGAAATCGGTATCATGACGGTCGCCTGCCAATATATTTTTAATAAAAAAAATATCTTCGTAATAATTAAGTGCCTAGAAACAATATAAGGATATTCACAATTTCAACACCAGGCATAGTATTAGACTGATATTGCCATCTTTTAGATTTCAAAATGTATTGTCCCCTTTCTTGGGGGTTGGTATACGATTCTTCAATAAGATTCCAAATTAAATGTTAGATCTGCCTTTCACTAAATTTAACACAAAATTGAAAAGTATCTATCTTGTTCAAAAAGGCATATTACACTATTCAAGAATACTTAATGACAAACTTCATTTATTTCTCTTCTTCATTCGACTCGCTCCAGCCTCTTATAGTATCTTTTGTATAGCGTTTTTATCTTGCCAAACATGTAAGGAATTTATGGAGATATGTTGCAGTATAAAATTTTAGTACGTCATGACATTATTGTAATTATAATAATATTTTTCTTCCCTATTATTGTCTTTCTCTTACTAAGTAGGCACTGTTCGCTACAACTCCATTAATTCTTCGAAAAGTAATTGTATAACATGTTTCTGTATAAAATTTATTTAAAAAAAAAGTTAAGAGCTAGATAATTAAGAAGAAAAACCTTAATTTGCTAGACGTGTTGCTGTAAGTTGCTTGCTGGTTTTTCTCCTTAACAGCAATAATTAACACGTTACGAAGCCATGTACATAGACTAGGAAATAAATTTAAATTTTAACTTGTATGTATGCCCCTCAAAAAGTGTTCTCCAGTGGAATTTCTTTTGAATAAAAACTTTTAAAATTTGAATTTGACACGTGTCAATTTCGGCTTTTCGGCAATTTCGGCGGCCGCTTTACGCCCTCGGTCTTGAAAATAGCCATCTTATCCTTTAACTTTTAAAACATCATGATAGAAATAATTTTAATTACTTTTCAAACAATAATTAGTGCGCTTTGAGACTCGTTTAACTTTCACCTACTTCTGATGTCTTACGCTCATACAAAATCTATGTGGCTGCGTCGCGCGACGTTCTTTATGTTTATAAAAACTATCTCAGTTGATATGACTGTCCGTTCCCCTATTTTGAAATACTGTTTGTTCCTATTGCCGCTTATTGAAGTGAAATTTCGATATAATCGTTGTGATTTGAAACTAGATGAAACTAAAAAGCGACACTAAAAAGGGATAAATATATAAATCTATAGGACTAAGCCTGCGAGAGAATGAGATAGAATACATTCTATTTAATAATTTAAACACTATGCTCATACTTATAGAGTTGGAAATGTTTTGAAGTTTTTTCGTTAATACTTCAAACTTCGTGTTTTTAATTATAAATATAGTATAGCGATATAATTATATGAAATGTGATGTCACGAAATTTAGAATCCCTCCCACCCCTTGTCACACTTTGTTTCACTTCTACTGCGTGCGAACTGCACACACATACATTTTTTTACATTATATCCACTTCCCCGGCAACAAGCAAAGCAGTGACGAGGGAATCGAGCAGCGCAAGTATATAAATGCAACTTATTTGAACATTTAATATTGGCGCTAATTACTTTTAATTCGCAACTTTCCTGCTTGTTACCATGGAAATAGGAATAATATACTCCAACAGTTAAACTATGATTATATTATATGACTATCTGATACCCTCCCGCTTCGCGTGCCGTAAAATCCGTTCTTAGCTGACCTCTACTTGGCGAAAGGAAGGTCCATGCCAAATTTCAAGTCTATAGGTATTATGGTTCCTGAGATATCGTGATGTGTCACTATATACGTGGATTTCAATTTATATATATATATATGTGTGTGTGTGTGTGTGTGTGTGTGTGTGTGTGTGCGTGTGTGTGTGCGCGCGCGCGTGTGTGTGTGTGCGCGTATGTGTGTGTGTGTGTGTGTGTGTGTGTGTGTGTGTGTGTGTGTGTGTGTGTGTGTGTGTGTGTGTGTGTGTGTGTGCGTGCGTGCGTGCGTGCGTACGTGCGTGCGTGCGCGTGTGCGTGTGTGTGTGTGTGTGTGTCTAATCAGATATACAAAGCAAAAGTGGATGGATGCAGAAGTCGTGGAAGGCCACGACACACCTTCCATGATCAAATTGATCGTGTACTAGCAGAAGGTGATGTCAAGAGCCTTAAGAACAGACGAGCGTGCATGACAAGAGTTATGAATGTCAAAGAAGCAAGTGAGGTGTGTAAGAATAAGCCTAAATGGCGCTCTGTTGTTCGTGCCTACCCCGCAAGGGAACTGGCGTGAAGCTATGTATGTATGTATGTGTGTGTGTGTATGTATGTATGTATATATTATAGGTAGTATACAGTTGTTTTATTATTTCAGAACACCCTCCGAACTCCTGTATATACCACATCCCAACGACGCGACGCCATGGGTGTCGGGTTGGTTTTTGAATCGGACCTTTGGACGGCCGAGCACTGCAGCCATTGGATATTGCAGGGTGTTTGTTTAATTATGAACACCGATTAGAACCGAAAAATTATAACAACAACTCTAGAGGACTAAGCCTATGTACATCTAAGTAACCCATTAGGGGCCAGCCACAGATTAAGTCACACGAATTTCATGATTCCTGGCCCCTCCCCCGTCTTTGTCACAGCTGGTGACATTCGTGAGACTCCTCTCTCCGCAATGTGACGTCACATATTTTGCAATTTTACATCAAGAAATTATTAAATTAAAACAGCAGTTTTGTAATTATTTTTATTTCCATTTAAATAATTTTTTTAACTATGCTCATACAGATAAAGTAAGAAATATTTTGAAGTTTTCCTTTATTATTCAAAGTTCCATGTTTTAAAACTTAAATACGAGTTAGATATTGAAATGTAATGTCACGAAATTTATAGATGGCCCCTTATGTACTAATAACTGTGCGCCGCTTTACTTTTGAAGTGAAACTTCTGTATAGACGGGGTCTTAGGATTTTTCTGTCACGAAATAGCGTTACGGCCACGTGGAAGAGCGGCATAAATTTAAACTAGACGTGGTGAGAGGCGGCATAATGTTAGAGTAGACTATCGATGTTTTTATTGGTTCCGGATCGAATTCAGTTTTTTTGTTTGATAAAATAAAATATGTTTAAATAAAAAATGCATTAATTAAAATGTACTTAACCTAACCAAATCATAATTTGCAGTAAACTTGCGAAAAATCTAAACGAGTGCTGGGAGACAGTAAAAGTGAAACTGCAACGGACAAGTGGAAAAGTTTTAACTTAAAGTTTTACGGGCAGATTGTTAATGTAATTGTCCAATTTGAAAACCTGCCCGTAAAACTTCAAGTTAAAACTTTGTTGCGATTCGTTTTACCGCTTGTCCGTTGAAGTTTCATTTTTATTGTGTCCCAGCACACATTTCGTTTTTTTTTTTAATAAGGGCCGGAGAGTTAAGAAATGTATGAATGTTATTTGTATTTCAATTGGGACTTTAAATTTTATTATATGATAAAAATGTAGGATTATCTATTTAAATATCTATTTTGAGTAATTTTAAACAGGCAAAAGCAGGTGAAGCTAACTTATAATACTTGCCATCCTGTCCTGTCTGTACCTTCTTTTAGGAAATAAATTGAACACCAGCAATTATAATAAAGTACAAAACATGAAGTTCTCTAATTATCTATACTGCTATACTAATATTATAAGGAAACCTTTGTATTTTTGTAATGAATAGACTCAAAAATTACTGAACCAATGTCAAAAATTCTTTCACCATTAGAATACTACATTATCACCATTATTCTATAGACTATATTTATATGTTTATACAAAAAAAAATGTCCACCCGTGCAAGGCGGGGCGGGCCGCTAGTGAGCTATATTTTGGTTAGCTTTTATGTATTATCTTCCCTTATTTTTAATAATATAATGGTGAACGGTAGTTAAACCAAAATATGTAAAAGGATATTTTTCAATTATCTTTGGTGCTAGTTAGTTTCATAATAAATTCACAATTTATTTGTTACAGTATGGCACAGTCTAGAGAAACCGTTGTACTGGCATTTCTCTGAGTTTCTAATGAAAAATAAATATAGTTCTCTAAATATACTTTCTATAATTTCAGTATTATTTATGTTATAATGAAGTGATGTCAAGATTTTGTTCCTATTAAGTATAGTTTTTAGTTAGATATTATTAATAAAAAAGACTGGCAATTTAATATGTATGACTATTGATTTCATAATAAATTTATTTCATAATCATAGATTTGATTTGGGGTAAACATAAATTGTAGAAGGAAGAGCTTACAAAGTCTTTTAATGGCTGCCATTTCACCCAACCCTTGTTTTGAAGGAACCCTTTAGTTTGCTCCTTACCAATGTAGTGTGGATCCTGGAAAAAGTAAATAATCCATCAGTTAGTAATGGCAAAATAAAAAAAGGAAATAATGAGACAATAAATTAGATGTGAAGATAAATTTAAGGCTATATAGCAAAAATGTCACAAATAAATTAAAGGAAATGAGTGATGCTGTTATAATATTAGTATTTAATATTAATTAATATAATTATAATAACAAATAAACTACCACAATTAAAACCGTTATAACATAGTTTTATTATGTATATTAGTTGCGAAAACTTAGAAACTATTATTATAATATTTTAGAAAGGACCCTACTAATAGTGGAGAAGCGAGATGGATCGGGGAATGCTCCTTCGTTTTAAATTATTGTTGGAAATTTGTACACCTACATTCTTTGTATGCATGAGAAGCGTTTTGCGGCTTCAATTATTGCACAGCACCATCTTTTCTCATCATTGGCTTGTAAGTGTTCCACTATACTCTTTTCAAACATTATTTTACTTTTGACAGTTTGATGATGGATTAATTAGTAATGTCCTAATAAGTTACCGACTCAATTTGTTATAAACCTAAGTTACTAATAGTAATAACTTAGTTATAAATAAATTTAAATCAATTTGCTAAAAAATCTATATTGTGTAATAAATGTGCCCACATTTCAATTAACATATTTTTCATAGTTATAATAAATAAACATATGTATTTAATTCAGCAAAGTACAACTGCACTTTTAATAATTGTAGTATTATTTTTCTTTACAGTTTTTTATTTTCAAATCAATTACTTTCGATTTATTTACATATACGAGTAGTGTCGATTATTTAGTAGTCTATGTGTTACATGACTCGCAGAACATCACTATTACATAACCCACAACAATAAAATATGACAACTATAGTGTTTCCAAGTATTTATTTTACTTTTGCTTTTTTTGTGTTTGCACATCTATCAAGTTACATCTTACTTGATAGTAAAGTCCACATGAAACAAATGACATGTTTGTTCCGACTGCACAGCACTTCGGGTGCAGTTTCCTACTTTTTCTTCTCCACTTCACGCGGTCTTTACAATACAATACTCTTTATTGTACACCAACATTACATAGAAAAATACACAAAAAACTTAGTTACTAATAGGTAGTATAATGGGCAGCCTTATTGCTAAAAGCAATCTCTTCCAGGCAACCTTTGGATGGACAAGATCTAATTATATAGATAGTGTTGGCATGCAGTTGAAATAGATATTAATTAATATAATAATAAATTAATTATAATACATATATTATAGTTATAAAAAATATAATACATAGACATACAAAACAAACAATAAACACATTATACAGTTAAATAGTGCTCCTTCACAAGTCTGTTAAAGGTCTTTACCATCCTCCGTTATAGTGCATATTCACTATATATACATCATAAAAATTGTCTCAAGTGCGTGTACTTCACAAACGGAGTTGGAGTCCACCTAAGTTACTATGCCTTGCTGGCTGTGTAATTGCAAAAAATTAAGGTGTATTTAGGAACAGATTTTGTCCATTCAATGACTTTAGCATGCAGTTTATAAACAAGCTCACTTTTATTAAGACAGTGAAGTTGCTTATTTTTAAAATATAACATTCCTTACCACAATCAGCAAACTAGCTTGATCATCCACAATATGAACGCCCATCACTCCTTTAGAAGAACAGTCTACATCGCCACCCATCATAACAGGACTGCCAAACTTTTCAAAATGATTCACCAGCACATCAATGATGGATTTTAAGTCATCACCTGCATTCACATGTACTATTTTACATGGTATATCAAACAACTTGTCTATTACCAAGCAAACCTGCAAAGGATGTAAAACATGAAAAATAAAAAACAATAAATAATTTTGATTGTTCCTTGTCTTATCTTACTGTCCATTATTTTGCTTTTATAGACTAAATAAAAATTATATAATTAAAATGGACAAATTGGGGGTAGATTAAATCAAAATAAAAAACCATTAAATAAAATTATGTGTATAAAACCAGTGAGCATACAAATTAAGATCATTGCTTAAAACCATTAAAACATAGGTTTAATTTTACACTTTTTGAACCTACTGAAGTAAATATCTTGCTACTTGCTACATAATTATTTTTTTTTAAATCATTACCAAACAATGTTAAGTATACTACTACCACATACTTATTATGTAAAATGAAGAAAATAAAAATGAATGTATTTATTTCAAAATGGAATCTTACAGATTACTTATTGAAAGTAAAGAAAGTATCTACCATTGCTTCCAAAGCAATTTTAGTTACTACTAGCGGCTCTGGCAGACATTGCCCTGCTCTGAAAAAAAAAAATCTAGGACACAATCCCAGCGCCACCTACTGGTTCTAATTGTGGATTTAAACCATCCAGGGACCCACTCAAACACACAAAAACAAAATCACCAAAATCGGTCCAGGTGATTAGGAAGATTCTAGAACCCAATCTCAGCGCCACCTAACGGTTCCAACGGGATAAAAAGTGTCCTATGTGTCCGTCTCCTGGTTCTAAGCTACCTCCCCACTAATTTTCAGCCAAATCAGTACAGCCGTTCTTGAGTTATAAATAGTGTAACTAAAAAGGCCATTTTTTTACATATACAGATTAAAGCAGAAGTATAATCTTTTACCCCCAGTTAACTTACATTTACTTATAATTGGTTTATAAAAACTCTTCTTTTACCTTCTCCCAATTATTTAGGGTCGGCACAATGTCTTTTTCTTCCATACTCCTCTATTCTGACATATGACATCTGTCATATCTGTCACACCACAAATCATCATCAGCGCATTCCATTAGTTGCTCACAACTACCACATTGTCAACCAGGATTTTTCCCCTTCCATTTGCTTGAGGGCATTACAATCATAAACTCTAGTAGAATGGATATTTGACCTCTTAACATGGGTCGTTGTGAATGTTGCATGATCAAAAATTATGACATCATTAGTGAAGTTTTCTCCACGACCATAATGACAGCAGTCGCCTGGTAGAACGGCTGACAGAGCATTTTGGGCATTGTGAGCTACTAAAGGAACACACTGCATATCATTCTTCACACAATCCATCCATCTCTGTTTTGGTCTACCTTTACATTTGTACACAGTAAACTTACAGTTTAACATTCTTTTTATTTCGGCTTTTAAAATGTTCGTGTATATTTAGTCAGTAGAAATATTTCAGTATTTTACACACCTCAAAACTTCCAATCCACTGTCTAGAGCCTAAAAAACTTTTAGGTTTGTCCTCTAATTCAACTAGGGTTTCTTGAATTTGTCTAATAGTAGGAATTGCTACATCATTATTAACATTATTTTTCATCCAGGAACATATTGTCTGAAGAGTCCTATAACCACAGCCCCAGCCCTAAAACATATATGCGTAAATAACATCATAAGTTATATAAATCTAGTGCATTATAGAGAATATAATGTTAAATATCTAAGTATAATAGCTGTACAATTGTTTCAAGGTGAATTGTATGCACTAAACGGCTCCAGTTCTATGTTTTAGCAGGCGAGGAAGCAGATTGCCACCTTTCCACCCTTTAAGCAAAAATTTTCTTCAACCAGGCTGGTAGCTGGTTTAGTGGTAGTAAATTAGGTATAAAGCTTGTGGACATGAGATGTTTCTATGGTGTCCAGTTTCCAGTTCAGCAGTTAAGAGGTGGCGCATATAGGCTCCTGCTCTTAACCTTAACCTAAACTGCTAACATAAAATAAATAACAATATTGTAATACGTTACCTGATCATCAAAGCCATCACAAAGATAATGATAATATTCGTATTTTCCAGTAATAAGATAACTTTGCCCTATTATACTTAGAGCATTTGTCGTGCTGTTTTCATGAACGTTTGTCAACAAACTTGACATTTTTGTAGTGCACACTTGCAGTGTATTTTATGTATTTAAGGCTTGGCAACTAGGCCTTTAAGCCAAGCGCAGTTGTATTGTAGGCTACAATCCACACCATTCAACGGAGTTCTTGTGAAAACTCGAAAGGCCACATTTGGCTATATAGTTCACATTTCTCGCAAAAACAAATAATTACTACTCAAAAACTATCAATATCCTACAACTATTGTTCATTTTAGAGTCATTTTACACATTTTTAGAAAATAAAACTGCACAACACAACATCTCCTTTCAGTTCCCGCCAAAAATTCCCTTGCAGTGCTGATAGTGCTGCCACAGCAGATTAGACATTATTTAATACGGATACGTTCCATAAGAGGCTCGCAACGACCACATTCACAACCGCGCTTTTTCCCGTTCCGCTTGCTTACGGGCGTTACAATCATGTAAGCTCTAATGGAACGGATTATGGAGCGTTGCTGTCATTAATGACGAAATACGCAAATGTCATTGGCTAATTTGAAAATCGCGGCTTTTTCAATGTCAATCTTTAGAGAGCATTAATGCTCTGTGGTCAACGTTCTTTTCGACCCACCTCGGACATAGGTTGTGGTGAGCGCTGTGTTATCGAAAATAATGACGTCATTAGTGACGTTTTCGCCACGACCCTAACGACCGTGGTCGGTATGTGGAACGGCTGCCTGAGCACTTTGGGCGTTGTGAGCGACTGGGGGAACGTGGCCTACGTAAAGTGTTGCCGACTATCATTAGAGAAAAAGCGCTGGTAACACATTTAACACTCATGAGCACTATAAAATAAAACTATAGAAGGTAAACGCAAAACTGCAGTAAAATATTATTATCTTTTAAAGTTTTAATTAATTTGAGCACGATGTCTAAAAACAATATGTTGTTTGTTTGTGAGTAAGAAATAAATGAATTACATGATTATAAAATTAAATATAACTTTTGACGATTAAGTAATACATTGCTAAATTTCAACGAAGTTATAAAAATATTTTTATTATCCGCTAAATATGGCACAAATATTATAGCCTCTCTTGTACTCCTATGCTGAGCAATATGTTTTTCGTCTATTTCGTCTACGCAATTAAAAAAATAAAATATTGAAAAATGTCTACGAATAAAAAGAGTACCCCTAAACAATGTATTTTTATGAGAAGGTTAATAATTTAAATAATGAATCGTTATCACAGGTCACTCCTAAACATTTATGTTACATGTATTTTAAATATTAAAATGCCAAAAAGCGAGAAAAGTCTAAAGTTTCATCTAGTCATGTAGTATTTAGGTACTTCTTAGAGATTTTACTGAGCGATTATCGTGTGATAAAGTATTCCTTAACGACCCGATGGCCGTTTCTATTTTTTTCCATCTATACATAGACCAGACCAACAAATTTGAATTATTACAAAACTCGGAAATCCATGCAGTTGTCCGTTTTCATTGCCAATCCTGTTAGTCGAGACTTGAATAAATATTAGCAATAGAATAAATTAACGAACAGACACCTACCTACTTAATAATTTGAAGGACTTTCTGAGACCATTATCTTATTGTAAGTTCAAGGTCTTACTCGCTTCAATGTATTTAATCTTTATTAAAAATCGTCTAGCTTATCAAACAAAATTATTGTCTTATAATTTATGTAATAAAAGCGGACACAATATTAGGTATATTTTTTAGCCTACGAATTATTAAAATAACTAACTTATGGTCCGTTTCTATCTTACTAACAGTTCATTTGCCTTACTATCGGATAAAATTTGCCATTAACTCACAAGTACGTCAAATTGTACGGATGATAAGGCAAGTGAATAAATAGTTCACGATTCCGGAGGACAGAAGAAGTCCCCCGGCAAAGAAGAGGCCTGTGTGTGAGGCCCACGCTGCCAGGGCTGCGGAGCCCGGAATCCCAATTACCCGTAGCCCTGGCACAAGGCACAGGACGGAACACCCAGGAGTTTTAGTGAGTATCCCTAACTGGGGAGTGCCAATAGCATGGCACCAGTTCTGACTGGGCGCGCTAGTGTCACCCCCGATCTGGCGAATCCCACACACGGTTGCGAATTATCTCCCCATGCTTCTGTGCCTGTCGCGGCTTAGTCCTCAAACGGATTTCTCCTGGTCAAAAAAGAAACTGAATAAATAGTTAAGCCGATAAAAGACAGTTCATTTCTGTCTTTCATTTTGAATCATTCAACGTCATTGAATACCGGAATACCGTCTCCTGACTTTTCAATTTGATGCCTCTTAACTAAATTGATTCAGTTTGGTTGGTTCGTCTAGCATCAGTATAAGACATAAGAACAGGCCAATAGTCACTAATCGGCCATTGATTAGCATGATACATAAATATTTTTTTGGTCTAACTGCTTAGTTGACTGTAAAATCACTTTTGAAGAGATTTTCAAGTCCACCGTAATGCGAGTAGACTGCAACGACTTTGACCCAATCCCCAGGGTGTTAGTTGTGTTAGAGTTTGTATATCAAAACCCTTTATAATAGGTTGGGGAAAAAGTCTTTTCGCATATAGTATGTATGAACTTGTACTAAGATCTCTTTGGCTATACCATTTATATCTGGCTGGTTTTGGTATCATTAAAAAGTTTTAATTTTAAAGAAGACAATTCCAAATTCAAATTAGAAAAAGGTGTGATTTTCATTTGTTTTTCTTATTGTTAAAATGAGTGAATCTAATGAAGAAATTCGATACATTTTAAAATTGTACTACAAAAAAGGTAAAAATGCAACACAAGACGCGAAAAAAATTTGTGAATTTGTGATTTGTGGCCTAAAGCAGCATCTGTGAGAGTAGCGCAAATTTGGTTTAAATGTTTTCAATCCAGAAATTTTGATATCAAAGATGCACGTCGCTCTGGTCGCCCTGTTACGGATAAAATTGATGCCATTTTTCAAAAGTGGAGCAAGATCGGCATATTAGTATTTACGATGTAGCTGGAAAACTGGCAATTGACCACAAAACGGTTTTGGCGCATTTGAAAAAACCTGGGTACACAAAAAAGCTCGATATTTGGGTGCCTCATGTGCTCACTGAACCGTGTACTCATTTTTGATTCTTTATTACGACGTAATGAAACCGAACCATTTTTGAAGAAGCTGATAACTGGTGATGAAAAGTGGATCACGTACGACAAGAACGTGCGAAAAAGATCGTGGTCAAAGGACGGTTAGGCTTCACAGACTGTGGCGAAACCCGGGTTAACTCGCAACAAGGTGGTGCTGTGTGTATGGTGGGATTGGAAGGGCATTATTCATTATGAACTGTTACCGCCAGGCAGGACCATCGCTTCTGAACTGTACTGCGAACAACTGATGAGATTAAAGCAAAAAGTTGAGAGAAAGCGGCCGGAATTAATCAACAGAAGGGGTATGGTTTTTCACCATGATAACGCTAGACCTCACACATCTTTCGCCACTCAGCAAAATTTACGAGATTGAGGTGTTAATGCATCTGCCGTATAGTCCTGACCTTGCACCTTCAGATTTTCACCTATTTCGGTCTCTGCAGAATTCCTTAGGCAGTGTCAGGTAAACATCACGAGAGGACTGCCAAAACCACTTGTCGCAGTTTTTTGATCAGAAGCCCCAAAATTTTTATAGCAATGGGATCACGTGCTTACCTACAAGATGGCAAAAAGTTATCCAACAAAATGGCACCTACATACTTTAGTCAAATGTAAATAAACTTTATAAAAAAACCTTTTGTATTTTTATATAAAATTCGAAGAAACTTTTTCCCCAACCTAATAGGTGAAGTTATGGAACCTCCTTAGATAAAAGGAATATCCGTTGACATCTTTAAAAGAATAAAACAAAATTATGGTGTCACTTCTTTAAATATTTTATTCCAAGTAAAACATCTAAGCTACAATTAAACTCGTATTATTCAATTTATGCCTTCATTAGTTTTACTTTAATAAGTTGCCCGCCGAATTTAAACTAAGGCACAAAGATTTTTTGCCGCAAGACCCAGATCTCCTCGACGGTTACAGTGTATATAGTTGTAAGTTATAAGGCCACCACGAGACTGATAGTCGATATAAACCGCTGTAGCTATGATGCTAGAATCATTATCTTGATCACAGCTCTTAGAACTGGCTCGAAGGGTGTGATACCACGCTCTCACAGAGTATTGGTGTTAAAAAAATTAGCCTTGAGCTAAAAGTGTTTCGTACGATGAGTGAGAGTTTCGATGTCCCACTTCTCCCCCTCCTCCTTACCCAATTTCCTTTATCCCATCCCATATTCCAATTTTATTCGTACAGGAACTTAGAAAGTATATAATTTCCTGCGGCCGGGTGGTCTGTCGTAATAGGTGACAAAACAACCTGCAGCCAGGTGTTAGCGTGTTTTCCTGACTGGATGGCTACCACCCCTGGTCTAGAGGATGCCGCCATAACAACCTTGTGTTCCGGCATTAAAGGCCAGGTTCCAGTCTCCTTTAAAAACTGACAGCACATTGGTAGCCCCTTTGGTGTTACTAATATCCATAGACGATGGCAACCCCTTTCCATCAGGTGGACCGTCTGCCTGTCTGCTGAACTCATGCAATAAAAAACCCATATTTCATCCTCTCTATCCCATTCCTCCTGTCTGATCCCTCTATCTTATCCAGCTACCCTATCCACTTTAACCAATACAAAAGGCTAGCAACGCGTTGGCTTCGCCATTGGTGTTGCAAAGTCTATAGGCGACGGTAACCACTTTCTCTGAGCTGAGGAGTCTGTCTCTTTGGCAACTTCTTCTTTGGAACTTCACAATAAAAAAATAATGTTTTTTATAAATGAAGTAAGTATATAAGAAAAATACGTCATTAATATTACCATCATCATCATCCGAGCGTTAAATCCCGATTACGTTCGGAGCGTTCACTCCGACGCCCAGGGTTCGCTTTCCTACTTTTTCTTCTGTACTTCGCGCGGTCTTTAGCATCCCTCGTTTTGAGACCATTGGTACACATGTCCTCCTTCACAACGTCAAGCCAGCATATCTTGGGTCTTCTCCTACGACCTGGACTCGGCGAAAGCGGCATAGCTATTTGTTCCCCACGTGGCCGTGCCATGTAATCTAAAAAGAATAATTTGAATATAACCTAAATTAACTAAATTATTCAAACTAAGAAAGTGTCCATTAGCACTTTACTTGTTGTCTATATGAAGGCGAGACACTTTGTTCATGTGTTCTTTATTAATAGCTAGCACATAACAATACACTTTAGTTTATAGCACTAATTCAAACGGGTTTTTTTTGAGTCTTCTCATTGTGTTCATGTTGTCAAAAAGTGGGATCGCCTCGACATTCACGTGATGATGAAGCCGATGCTGATGGGCTTCCGCATATTTCCTAATAATACTGGTGACAAACTCCACTTTCAGGTCCCGAGGTCGCTCGATCAAATGTACTACGGCGCATTATCAATGCTTGTATGATTTCTGCCCAACAACTATACGCCATAGGTCCAGAATGGAAGCCGGACTTGTTTATAAAGAAGCTTGTTAGGTACTATAATGGCCCCGGCGGTGAGCCTCAGTCCCGTAAATAGCCTTTTATGCGCCCTATGCGAGCTTCTATAACTGCGCCCTTGTTTTTTTTTAGATATTATACGTGCCTTAGCTAGAGCAATGCTATGTATAGGCTTACTTTATTTCATTCAGGGTAAAATAACGCACAAGGACCTTAGTGTTGGTGGACCAATTATCTAATATTTTGGAAGAAAAATCTATTTTTTTAAAGAACTAGAACAAAAAATGGGCGCGATGTTTTGTATAATTTAACAGACGTTTTTGGTGATACTGGCATGTAGGTACGTACGTATGTGTTGGAATCGAGCACTAGCGGCGCAGCGGGAACTTAGCAGGAACAAATCGAAAAAATAACAGTTCTGCCTGGTCTGGCCATTCTTGCACCCCCCAGAGTCTACGCCCTGTGCCTGCGCACCGGTGGCATCGCCCTATTTACGGCACTGCCTTGTAGGAGTTGCAGGTACCCCGGAGTGGTTCAAACGAAGGAAACGCGTAACATAAATTATTAAATCTGTATAATATGTGACTCACAGAATAACATTTTCACATCATATCATATTTTTTTCACAATGACGTCTTTAGGCATAACCGTTGCCTCATTCTCAATTTGAAAAAATTAGGATTTATAGTTTCTCACCTAATGTGCATATTGTTCAATTAATACCTGCTAACAGTGAATGGAAAAATCGCGATGAAACCTGCACATTGATGTCTCGGATGTCTTAAAATCTCCAAGCCGCCTTGGATAAGCGTGGCAGGTATGCTATACATACACTTAAAAATTTTGGAACGGTCGAAACCCGCAGTGAAATGTTTATCTTGACATTTTAATCTTTGGCTGATTTGTTCTACAAAATACATATTAAGTTTTTTTTTATTGCAGGAGATCAGCAGACAGGCAAACGGCCCACGATGGAAAGCGGTTACCATCGCCTATGGACATTTGCAACAGCAAAGTTGCTACAAATGCGCTGCTGCTCTCTTAAGGGAAACTGGAACCTGGTCACTAATGCCGGAACACAACTCAAGGTTGTTTGCCGACATACTTTAGACCAGGGGTGGTAGCCATCCAGTCGGGCAAATGCCCTACCACCTGGCTGTGAGTTGTTAAGTCGCCTCTTACGACAGGCCGCCCGGCCGCAGGAAATTGTATTCTTTCTCCGTTCCTGCACGGATAAAAGTTACTAGTCAAACCTTCAAAAACGAGAAAGAATGTACTTTGGTCATCACGTATTTAGTTATGTAGGGTTTAGGAGCTTATCAGAGCTACATTTTTTATTGAGCTATTGTCATTCATTGTATTCTTCTTCCAGGCTGTAGGTACTTGTTACCCTACTTATTTCACGTAAAACTAAAAAATACGGTTCGCTGACACTTTACTAGGATTCGAATCCACATCATTTATGTGAGACACGTATGAGACTCCATACTGTATTTGGTTCAATTAATACTGTCGTGTTCGAAAGATTACTATTAATCACACATTAAAGCCACGTAAATACTGATAGCCTAAATTGATTACACGTCTTTGCGACTTATAGTTTTGACATTAGTCAAATGTTTATAAACTAAATATCCGAGTACAAAATTACAGGAATTGTAAGAGGAAAACTTTGTTTACATAACGAGACAAATAATTTGTTTAAAGTTGTATAATATTTACATGGGTCGCCACAAGTTATCTGTAAAGCGCATTTAGTATAAAAACCAAAGAGACGAAAACAAATTCGTCAATCACTGGACATATCTTTAGTCGGACGCACATTTTAATTAACCATTTGTCATCATGAAGGCTATTTTGGTAAGTCTGAACTTTTACCTAATTAACGATACCTTCACATATTTCTTCGTAGATAATTTCTTTGTCATGCAAACTAGAGATAATTATAAATGACATTATACGATAGTATCTAGGATTAAGTTTAATTTTTTATTGGAGAACAATAGACTCCAGAGGTGCTGCCAATGTGCTGCCGGCCTCGAAGGGAGGACTGAAACCTGGCTACTAGTGCCGTAACTTAATTCAAGAATATATTTCGGCATACTCTAGACCAGGGGTAGTGGCTAGACATATGCGCAAATATCCTACCAGCTGGTTGTAAGTTGTTTTCTCGCGACAGGCCTTCCCGGTCGCAGGAGTTTTGTAATCTTTCTCCATTCTTGCGCGAATGGATTGTAGTTTATGGCGAACAACAAATAGTATTCGTTCAATAGACCTTTTCAAGCGGCTACACTCGCATATATGTCCTGTCCCGTGGTAACTAAGTATCTCATATTCCGGTATAGCTACCATCCCTGCTCTAGAACAACTGGCCGCAACAACGTTGTATTGTATTCCGGCAATAGTAGCCAGCTTCCAGTCCCCCTGTCTTGGCCATCAGCACATTGCTAACAGCATTGGTTTTGCTAATACCCATTAACGACGGTGACCACTTTCCATCAAATAGGCCGTCCGTCAATTTTTCTACTGTACTCCAGCAGTAAAAATAAACTAAAGTATATTTGTTTCCTAACGAAAGTAGGTATAAATATTAAATTTCGTAATAATTTGTTATTTGCCAATGTATTGTCATTTTCTAGAAGCAGCCAAATACTAAAAAATATATATAAGTATAACTGTTATCAATAGGTTAATGTTCTCTTTATCATTTTGATTACGAGTCGGTGAATAATGGAAACACGTACATAAAAATAAATTTATTCTTGCATGACATCCGTTCAGGAACGGAAAAAGAATACAATTTCCTGCCGGCCTGTTGTAAAAGGCGACAAAATAAACACACAGCCAGGTGGTAGCGTATTTGTTCATGTGGATGGCTCCCACCCCTGGTCTAGAGTATGCCGCCGTAACAACTATTATTTCGGCATTAGTAGCGAGACTCTAGCCTCCCTTTAGAGAACAGCAGCACATGGGTAGGATCTTTGGGTGTTACAAATATCCATAGGCGATGGTAGCCGTTTTTCATCAGATGGGCCGTCTGCCTGACTGCTGAACTCATGCAATAAAAAAAAAACTGAGAAAACTTGTATTTAATGACAAAACTGGAAGGTATACAGAAATGTCATACTATGACCTTCAGACAAAATTGCCTTTGATAAAAACTGATAAAACAACCAAGTGCGTATCCATCTACGCAAATAGAGGGGAAATATTCACTATTTTTGCCATTAGGTTACGAAATCTTAGCAAATGTATGCAATTGAAAGAACTTCTAACCTATTGATCTTTTTTAAAGTAATGTTTGTTGACAGTATTTCTTAAGCAGTATTACCTTGATTTTTTTTCTGATATTCCTAAACCATAATTTTAAGCGTGGGTTAAGTACGGGTTCTAGATAAGGTATACAGAGTACATTAATATAATAGAAGAATAAGGTTTTATGATAAACAATTGAACCAAGGCCATATATTTGTTTATTAAATATTTTTTATCATTTATCATATTTCGACCTACAACATTTTATAAGAAGAGACTTACATACCTATTAAACAAATTTCAATATTATTTGAAAACTACACAAATATGAAATACCCGCGACTATGCCCGATGATCCTTCACGCTTGACTTGAAATTCCCGCGGGATTCCCGGGACACAAAGTACCGCAGCATTTAAATAAAGGATGTAAGCTATCGTTTTAGTAAAAACTGTGTTGTAATAAGCTAATTTTTATGCTCCCGTACAAGAATAAACCGCTCCGGGAACATTCCCCAGGGATTCCCGGGATAAAAAATATCACAAATTTTATTACATAAAATTTGCAATCGATCAGTGAAAATATTGCATTGGAAATTAGATTTTTTTCAATCTGGCCATTTTAAATGAGTCCCAGAAAAATTCCCGCGGGAATGCCGGTATAAAAAGTAGCTCAGATTTTACTTCTAAGATTGTTTGCTGTCGATCAGCGGAAACCGCATCAAAGTCGGCTCAGTAGTTTTTACGTGAATCCTAAGCAAACAGACAAACAAGACAAGAAATCTAAAAAATATATATAGCATTTTCCATCACTTATATATTGTAATCCAGTTGTTTTTTTTAAATAGCTTCAATGTACAGACATGGCATTTTTAGAATTTTATAATCTATATATATATATATATATATATATATATATATATATATATATATATATAAATAATTGAAATCCACATATATAGTGGTTCATCACGATATCTCAGGAACTATAATACCTATAGACTTGAAATTTGGCATGGACCTTCCTTTCGCCAAGTAGAGGTCAGCTAAGAACGGCCTTTACGGCACGCGAAGCAGGCGGGTATCAGCTAGAACTGGTTATAAATTTATTACCAAAAAAACAGTAGCACGGATTTCAAATCAAAGTACCATAGAACCCTTTTAATATTATTGGTTATGCTGTTTATGTAGATATTATCTTATCGGATATTTTCATGACATATCCGATAGATAAAAGAAAGCCATATTATCATTTTATCTCAATATGGATATATACTGAGATTCATACGAAATCTGCGAATTATCCATTAAAAATTCTAGTGACTGGTTCCCCTTAAGATGAAGAACTTTTTGACTTTGCAGATCTTCTGCTTCGTTGTTCTAGCGATGGCACTCGCTCAAGAAGGTATGTTAAGCATCATATTGTTTTTCTATTTATTCAATTTTTTTTTCGTGTATAAACTGTCTATATATTGCGTAATTTAATTCGCCTATATTTATGTATCTAGAACATTTTTTATGAATAATTACATTTATACGCATATGTCTGCACGCACTTGTCTCTGAATGCGTGTTAACGTTAGTTTGTTTGTATGTTTGTATATTTGTTTGTTTGGTCCTTCGATGTAAAAGGAATGCTTAAGACCCGTGAGACGGAGAAGATGAAATAGGAAAGCGGACTTATATTTAGTAGTTCATAAATCGTGCTAATTGTCACTTTCATTGTATTTATCAGAAAAGTACTCCTCGCGGCTTTGATCGCGTAACTTTAGTTCTGTAATTGTTGATTTTTTTTTTTCATTTTTAAAGAAAGAAAGAGAGAGTTTATAAAACGCAAGGCGAATATTTAATTTACCTATAATATAAGTCCTCCTATCACATTTAAATAATAATATAAGTCTGCGTTCTAGAACAATACCCATGCCCAAACTAAAGGTAATTGAATTGTCCTGCAGTTCTATGATGTCTCGTATATACAAAAATCTACATAATTTGGGCCCATTATCATTTTTAAAATTAGTTATTTTTCTTTTATCTATTTTAGGTCAAGATGAATGTTTTAAATTGATATCAACTAATTGGGAACTCGTGTTTGCTGGCATGGATCATTTATGAAAATCGTTTTCAAAGGGAAACAAAACAATATCAATCCATAAATGTCTCATTGCCTCTCCGTTTTTAGGAGCTCGGGTAGTAGATAAATAGGCAAAGACAAGTTTGACCCATCAGTTATCTCGATGGGCAGGTTTCATCACGATGTTTTACTTCACCGTTAGCACGTAGTAATTGTGACAATATACATATTAAGTCAGAAAACCGCTTAAGTGCATGCTTAGCAACCAGGATTCGAACCCATAGCATTTGAACCGCAAATTTGAGACTCGAGTGCCGTTGTCCATTATTATACGACAACTAACAAAAAAGCACATTTCTAGATAACTTTCTAAACAATATTACACGTTTTTGGAAAATAAACTGAACAGCAAAACATTAACCGTCATTCCCCGTCAAAAACTTCACTCATGGTCTTTTCTTACTATATCTTAGTATTTATTCACTTTCCTTATCATCGGTGGAATTTTGGCATTACTTGTCACACACGAAGCTTATGTTAAATTTTGACTTATAGTAAGGCAAATAAACGGTTGACAACATATAGAAACTGGCGATCAGTGCACGTATTTCACAAGACAACACTCTTGTATTTACGAAATTAGCCTTGCGTGGTAGGTATGTGCATCTAGCTAATGTTAAAAATTCAGTAATAGGTTCTCAAATTTTAGAATATTTTTGAAGCAAGTAGCATCAGGTTTTATTTTATAATTTTATTCATAATTCAATTTTTTGTTTCAGTTGTTATCACCAACCGTAAGTATTAATTAACATAAAAAACCAATTACATACAAATAACATATAAAATACCTTATATATTTTGAATGACATACAATTTGTCTTAAATTGATTAATCGATTTTTATGAGCAGTTGATTTTGTTTTTGTTTCTACGACTACCAAGTTTTGGTAGATTTGATCTATCAAAAAATGTGTTAAAAATAAAGCGTCAGAAGAACTTAGGCGAAGACTAGACGTTCAGTTCACAATATGGCTCATTAGTATTTACTAAATACCGTGGTATTTACTGATCTTGTAACCTAATGTATTAATTGATGCCTGTATTTACCATGGATTTCTAAATTCTGAATTCCGAAATGACAGTTTGTGTTAAATATTGATATATACAGTTATCTACTGACATCGTCAGTACACTAGATTAGACGATGAATAAATACCACGATATCCTGTCTGTACCGACAAATGGAGAGGATATGTTTCTGAGATTGCGAAACGCACAGCGCTATCGGATTCGGTGCCGAACTCGTCCCAAACTTTCTACCATTTCACGTTTGAACTGTACGTTACACGTTACTATACTGACCATAGTACTGACTATAATAATACTGACCTGATAAATACTGAAAGTCTAGCCTTGTCTGTTTATTCCTTCCACTAAATATGCTCTATCACTATTTATCACACTGATGAACCACATTCTGAACTGAAAGAAGACATGTATACCAAGTGTCGTATCTTTAGCCGTAATAGCTCCTGAAATGATCCACTGTTGCTATACACAGACAAACACAGAAGTGAAATCATTTAGATTCCTTTTTACACTTAGGTATCAGAACTTTAAAAGTAAACACCGAAATTTTGCTCTGATACCATACCACTGTTCATTTTATATTTAATAACAGACTTCTTTTTTATTATATTAATATAATAATGTCTTAACTTTTTACCAAATAAATTCCAAATTTGGAACATAATAGGACGATTTGTTATTCGTTTCTTATTGGTAATTACTTTCCTTTCTCATTTAAAATATCTATTCATTTTTATAAATATATATATATATATATATATTATGGCAATTTAATTATACGAAATTTATAAAATGTAGTAAATTTATAACATTTTCCAGCTGACCCAGCCTTCTCCCAGCCGTCTCAACCTCGTAAGTAACTTTAAATTATATTTCAAGTATATTATTTGAACATAAAATATAACTAATCATTTTATTGGATTTCTAACTGCTTCTCCTTCAAAATGTGACAGTTATCCACCATTCTTTCGTTTTAACTTTGAGTACTTTTAGAATATTTTACCTGAAACTTACAATTTAAGTATATTTAAGTCTTATGTGAGACCAGGTATTTTATAAAAAATGTTTTCTATCGTAAACTGCATTTTCACTTGACAACTGGTGCAATATTGGCCGTTAGGCCAATTCCGTTAGCCGTTCCCGTTTACGAACGTATAAAAAATCGCCGGATAAGAATACACAATGTTACGCAAGTTACTGTTGTATTATCCCGGAAAATAGAATAGTTTTCGCGGGATACAAAACCAATATTTACGAGTTTACTAAAAAATATACAGAATAGCATTCCTTTGTTCGGTTTATATTTTAGAATATCAATTATGCCAGCTCCATAACTTGAGCCACGGGTATTTATCAAGGACACAGAACTAAAAATGCACAGCTGCAGCTCCGCTTCATGTAAAGTACCTTCTTACAAAACATTTTTCTGGAATGCCTAATTTACATCTTTTGGCGTTCGCTAATTGCTGGAAACAAAGTAAGAGTTCATTACAACGCGACTATAAAAAGGTCCTCTTATTGTCATGAGCTGCCGTTATGTTGCGGGCCTTTTGACAACCCTTTTGGACCAGGTCGAAAATCAGAGCTCTAATTTTCTCCATACATAGCAGTCGCTATAACCGAAATTGGTTCAGACATTATTATTAATTGTGAAAATACTTTTAAAATAATAATTTGTTTTTATTTTTCAGCAAGCGGAGGCGCAGAACCTAGTAAGTAGCTAAATATTTTTCATAATATATTCTATCTTGATGGCTAATGGCCAGTTCCTATATCTTATTATTCATTCACTTGCCCTACCATCCGTTGAAGTTTGACATTACTTATAGAGCTTATGTCAAATTTTTAACCGACGTCAAAAAGGAGATTCTCAATTCTTCATGTAAATATTTATTTTTTTATGTATATTCAGCCATAACTTTGTAAAGCTTCGTAATGGTTCCATATAAGTATTATTGCTGTCGAAACAAATTAATTCTACAACATCTTGAAGTCGGTACCATGTAAAACATAAAAATGACTATATTTTGCAGTATTTTGTTGTTTTAACAAAGTGTATAGTAATTTTGTGACCTACTTGGCACCGACTTCAAGATGTTGTAGAAAATGTTAATTTTTGCTTTTTAGTTACACTTGAAGTCGGTTTCTTTTTTGATAGATTTTTTTTATAACCAAAAGTAAGGCAATTAAACGGTTGGTTACATATTGGAATCGGCCATTAGTGTATGTATTCACAAAAGATAACACTCTTATATTAACGAATTTAGTCTTGCATCGTAACTATGTGCATCTAGTTAATGTAAAAAGTTCATTTATAGGTACTCAAATTTTTAGAATATTTTTAAAGCAAAGAGCATTAGGTTGTATATTACAATTTTATTAATAATTCAATTTTTTGTTTCAGTTTTGATCGATAACCGTAAGTACCAACATAAAAGACCAAGTACATAAAAATAATACATAATATTACATTACATATTTTAATCACATAAAGTTTTTCTTAAATTGGCTATATGATTCATATATGCAATTGATTTCATTTTGTTTGTACGACTACCAAGATTTGGTAGATTTGGTCTATCAAAAATTTCATTAAATATAAAACGTCAAAATGCTGAACTTAAGCGAAGGCTGTTTGATTATAATGTGGCTGATGAGTATTTATCAAATACCGCTGTATTTACTGATCGTATAACTTAGTGTATTAATAGATGTGAGCATCTACTGTACTGTGGATTTCTAGATTTCTGAATTCCGGAATGACATGTATTAAATAATGACATATGTCAGTACACTTACAGGGCGTTCCACTAGTAGCTCACAACGCCCAAAATGCTCAGTTAGCCGTCCCAGCTGGCGAACGCGGTCGTTGTGGTCGTGGCGTAAACGTCACCAATGACGTCATCATTTTCGACAACAAACCATGTCAAGAGGTGGGTCGAATAATCGTTCCATTTGGGTTTACGATTGTAACGCCAGCAAGCAAGTGGAACGGGATAAATCGCAGTCGTGAACGTGAACGTGGTCGTTGTGAGTCCCTAATGGAATGTAGCCTAAATTAGACGATCAGTAAATACCACGGTTTCGTGTCAGTACGCTTAGTCAGTACCGAGATATGTTTTCTGAGATTGCGAAACGCACGGCGCCGCCGGATTCGGTACCAAGCTCGTCCCAAGCTTTCTACCATTTCACGTTCGAATTGTACGTAACACGTTACTATACTGACTTAATAAATACTTAACGTCAAGCCTTGCCTGTTTATTCCGTCGACGGAATTTAATCCATCAGTATTAATCACACTGATCACCCACATTATAAACTGAACGTCTAGCCTTCGCTTGTGACGTGTGTGAGAAGACGTTTGTATGAAATATCGTATCTTTAGTTGTAATAACTCCTGAGATGATCAACTGTTATATACAGAGAAACACAGGAGTGAAATCATTTCGATTCTCTTTTACATTTAGGTATTAGAATTTTAAAATAATCCCTGATAGCTTATTTTGATACCATACCACTGTCCAGCTTTGTAATTATTAACAGATTTTTTTTTATTATATTAATTTACCAGGATATGCCCACGACTTGGGCCATATTTGACAAGTAACTTAGATTACAGTTATACTGCCAGTATTTAAAATTAAAGGGTATTTTCAGCAGGGCAACGGACTTTTTAGTATAAAAAAATACATGACATTTAAAGATTCCCGTAAAAACTCGCAATGAGTAATGTTACTAAGGACATACATAACTACGTCTGTTATATCAAGCAAGTCCTAATATCACGTGGTTTTGAAGTCACGGAAACATAAAAAGTCCCGGATTATATTGTTTTAGTATCAATCGGATTCGAATCTGTTAACTTTTATATATAGTTACTACCAATTTTAAAAAACTCCCGGGAAAATTCCCGTAAGATTGCCAGCTCATAATGCTCGGCAATATTTTACAAGACTGTAAGGTGTCGTTTTAGTGTAAATTGTGTCGGAATATTTTGTTGTTATGCGCCCTAACAAACATAAAACACTCCCGAAAAAAATCCCGTAAAATTCCCGAAATAGAAAGTATTAGAGATTTCATTTCAGAAAATTTGCTATAGATCAGTATAAAAATTGCATCAGTATCTGATTTTTTTTTATAAACCTTAAACTTTTTACTTTAAACTATTCCCAGGAAAATTCCTGCGGTATTCTCGGGATTAAAAGTAGCGCAGATTTTAAGTCTAAGATTTTTCTATCGATCATCGAAAACTGCATCTAAATCGGCCTACTAGTTTTTACGTGAATCCCGAACAAATAAACAGATCGACAAACAGATAAGAAATCTATCTAAAGCGATAGCTTACAACCTTTTTTATATTCTGTGGTACTTTCTGTCTTGGAAATCCCGCGAGAATTTCAAGTCAAGCGTGGACGAAGTTGCTGGTATATCCTACTAAATTTATAAATATCTATAGCTTATTATATTGTAATTTAATTTATATGAAATTCAAAATTCTTCCAGCTGACTCAGCGTTCTACCGGCCCTCTCAACCTCGTAAGTAACTTAAATTATATCTCAAGTATGTTATTTAAACATAAAATGTTAAGTATCATTCTTTTTTTTTCTAACAGCTTCTCAATCAAAAGATTACCATTTTTTTTTTGTGTTAACTATGAATACTTTGAGAATACATTTCCTGAAACTTACAATTTAAGTGTCTTTAACTCTCGTATGAATCAGTATCTTCTAGAAAACGTGTACCATCTTAGAGTGCATTTTCACTTGACGTCAGGTGCAATTTCGGCCAAACGCAAACTTTAAGCAAGTCACGCTTGTATTATGGATATATAACGGTCAAATCTGAAGTGCCTGAATTATATGTGATACTTATCTCAGAAAATAGGATAGCTTCCACAGAATACAGATCCAAAGTTTACGAATCTACTAAAAACCTACAGAATAGCATTCCTTCATTCGGTTTATATTTAGTTAATTAAATTATTTATTATTTAATTTATTGCCAACTCCACAATTTGAGCCACGGGTGTTTATCAAGGGCACAGAACTGATAAATACGCAGGTGCAGCCCAGCATCCTGTAAAGTACTGTATACCCTCATACAAAATATTTTCTGGAATGCCTAATTTAAATCTTTGTGTGTGGGCTAATTACTGGAAACAAAGTAAGAGGTTCATTACAACGCGACTATAAAAAGTTCCTCTGATTATCTCGAGCTACGATTATTTTTTGGGCCTGTCTGAAATGTGATAGCGCGAATTCTCATTACATAGCGATCGCTATAACCGAAATCGGATCAGATATTATTATTAATTGTGAAAATACTTTTAAAATAATAATTTGTTTTTATTTTTCAGCAAGCGGACAATCCAGTAAGTACCTAAATATTTTTGTAATATATCTAACTAGCTGCGCCCCGCGATCTTACCCAAGTGGTGATGGAAAATCGTTATATTTTGGATAATTCACACTATATCTTTATAAATTACAGCTTATGTGTTATTCTGTTGTGTAAGCTATATTATTGTAAAGTTTCATCAAAATCCATTCAGTAGTTTTTGCGTGAATTGAGTAACAAACATACATACATCCATAGATTCTTACAAGCTTTCGCGTTTATAATAGTAGGGACTCGATGACTAATGGCCAGGTCCTATATTTTATTATTCACTCACTTACCTTACCATCGGTTGAATTTTGATATTATTTGCATGGCGCTGATGTCAAATTTTAAGCAATAGTGAGGCAAATGAACGGTTAGTAAGATGTAGGAACCGTCCATTAGATGACTGATCCTTATAAAATATGGCTTCAACTCTATGATATAATAATATATCAAAATTCCTCTTTTCATTTCTAACATTTTCTCTGAATTCCGTTGAGCTGTTCGCTGTATGGGATATAGACAGGCGTTCAAAAACAAATATGTTTCTTAATCAGTTTTGCTGGTGGTGATATTCATGTCTAAAGTCGTAAAAATTTTCCCTAATGTTTATTTATACCATTTAGATATAACATGTCATATGATCTAAGGTTTATACTATGTGGTGGAAACTTTTGAACATAATCAACGTCATAGAACTTACAAAATTGAATTGACAAGATTGGTCGAGTCGTTTTTAAAATTGGTATATTTCCGATTAAACACTTTCGTAAGGATGTAAGGATTCTTACCAAACAATCAAAGTAAAAGACGTTTGTTTTCAATACGAAAGTTATTAATAAAAAAAAAAAGAAACCAATTAGCGCAAACTGACGCGCTTGGCGATTTATTTTTATCTAGTTTTAATCTATTATGGACATCTTACCATTCTGGGGTAGTAATAGGGTACTGTGGACCCCCGACAACATGCTCAGACCTACCAATTAAAGTAGCTGTTCTAACAAAACGCAATACGCCAGGCACTAAATTCATTTCCAGTGACATGACCAAGGTCACAATATCTTGCTAGAAACTTACTCTGTTCAACTGTGTATAAAATTGTTTCCTTTCACTCTTGCAGACAGTGGAGGCAGGCCTTATCCCCCCAAGCAATGTAAGTTAAAACTTCGTATACCTACTTACTGATCAAAAAATATTATCCTGAAAACTCGGGTGGTAAAATAGTAACCGTAACACGTGAAAACCGCTTATTAATAGTATAAATGAGAACGTAATTTAGTCTGTTAGTTTATTAATTTTTTCTGAATATTTATCTATCTATACTAATAAATCTATTAATGGTTCAAATATGTACAGTGGCTTTAAAAATGTAAAAAAAATCAGGTTAGAGCAATTTTTTCATCAATGTAAAAAAATTGCTCTAACGAGCATCACGTGAAAACTACAGAATGGATATAAATGAAACTCGACACAGAGCTATCTTATATCCCGTGGCGTAACTTAGGATACTTTTTATCTCGATAAGTGACGTCTTTGCCGTGGGATAAAAAACAAAAATAGCGAAAAAGATGGCGCTGCGATCGCATCCTTTTTGGAAACTACTAAACATATATGATTGAAACTCGAGATAGTGCTGGCTTATAACCCGACTTAACACTTAGAATACATTTTATCCCGCCCAATAACGTAATTTCTTTAAAATAGACAGATTAGCAAAATAGATGGCGCTGCAGTTGCCTAAACAACCGTCACTGTAATTCAATAACAGATACGTTGTTAGGTTCCCTACATGTCATTCATTACGTATTAGGTATCTCAAATCAGGTTGGCTGCGACTTTTCTTTATGTTTTGCTGTGCAGCTGCCTACACTATATTGACTTAGTTTCTTTAGTAATCTGTGGTTTCTTTGTAATTGTAATTAATTGAACAAGAAACTAAAGTAGGTATTGACGGTTTATATGTATATAAAACACCTAATTATTTTTTTTATATACGTAACATAAAGCTACCTAGGGTTCTTCACGTAGCGCAGCCGCGGGGAAAACTCAAGTAACATAATAAATCGATTATTGTATAAACAATGATTTGAAAAAAAAATCAGAGGCCCAATTTGGAACAGTAGATTCCGAAAATACATTTTATGGAGTTTTTGTCTGTCTATCTGTTAGACTAGAGCATCACGAGAAAACTATTGAACGGATTTAAATGAAACTCGACATAAAGTTAGCTTAAGTATATTCCTTTCTTTAACGAGGTGTAATCCGTCATGGACACCTTACCGCCCAGATATAGCAGTAAGGTAATGTTGGACTTCCGATGGCATGCTCGGACCTATCAACTAAAACTCCTCGGTGTTCCATTGCAACGCCGTCATGTCAGTCTTGGGAACCAAATATACGTATTTCCGAAACCCTGACGCCAGGTAGAATGTCGGGCCTGGGGGGAAGACACAGAGGGGAGTATGGGACACCTGAACGCACGTATTCCCAACGTGACCTCCGAGCGGAGGACACTGGAATAACGCTCACACTGACTACCCACGAAACCTAACATGCGTCCCTCTCCTATGAGCTTTTACGAGTCGCCACAGGAACTCATTCTGAGATACTACATTTGTGGCGACCGCACGCTTGGCTTCTTAAGAAGGGTGCCCTGCGGGGAAGGACACCCTTTTCACCAACAGGGGAGGAAGTCCGCGGGCTCTGCTAGTGCCAGGCAGCCCCGTTGATGGAACTACGCGCTCTCCTCTCTCTCTCAGCCGTCTCCTTCTTGGTCATGACCGACTCGCAGAAAGAGGCTACAGCCACCACTCTGCCGTGTACCAAGACCTCGACCATGCTCTCCAGAGTTCTCGCCGGACCACGCTTTCCAATTGGGACCTCTGAGACCATGCTGCGCACTCCGCTAGTGTGTGGAGCGCTGAGCTTACGTATATACTGGATCAACACTAGGTTTCTTTTCATTCCAATAAATAATGACGTTCCGTAGCATAGATGAATGTAGACAAAAAGCATAGCGACGCGGTCACTTTATTTTTGGTGCAACGCGAACGAAATTTCATTGTTAGTAATAGTTCAAAATAGACTTTAGATTTCCTTTACTTTATTTACATTTAGATATTTTAAGGCTTCTATTTTATTTCCAGACGACAATCCTTTGGCTCGAGGTGGCAAGTGAACAACAATGACTACCGCAAGATAACAAAATTTATTTGTGAATATTTATAATTTTAACAACGAAATCTATCTGGTACAGTAAACAAAATTTATGTAAAACTTGTACATAGTTGTTTTATTCCCCTATTTTTTGATAAGATCATACCCCTCAGCTATGGAGGAAATGACGATATACCACGCTCGTCCAAAAAGTGTTAATTGGTTTCTGTTGCTTTTTTAAACGAATATGAACAATACACAATAAAACTACGTTTTAACGGTTTTAAGCGCGGTAATTTTATTTGATTTTGGTTTTTCCGACGTTTCGGCCACTTTTCAGTGGCCGTGATCACGGAAGACAAAGATGTCAAGTGTCAACGAGTGTTGTTAAAGTTTTATTTAGCCTACCGCCAACTTATTAATTTTAATTATTTAATTTTAATTTTGTTTATGGTTATTATTTACTCTATGGGAGCCTAATCTAATTTTATTTTTATTTCGCGCTTAAAACCGTTAAAACGTAGTTTTATTATGTATACAAGTCGCGAAAACTTAAGTAAATATTATATGAACAATACACATTATTTATTATTGAAAAAGAAATTATAAACATTAAAGGTTTGCCCACTACACCGAATCATACCATGATCATGCTATGAACGTATCAGCCTGGTAAGAAATACGATACGGTCTACTATGCCCACTAGAACGTATCAATAGTGTATCATAACCGTGCATAAGTCTCCGTAGCATCCGGGTAGCATCGGCGTATCATCCGCGTGTCATATCCGTATGCAATTAGTTTTTCGGCCTCCATTTCATTCAACATCAAATGCTAGCGCGTCTTGTTGAACTGACGGTAAGAAAATGACAAAACAAGCGGCAAAAGATTTTACCGGGTTTACAACGGTCATCATACGCTGTTAAAACCCGTATGCTCCCCGTTGCGCCGCCTGCGCGCACCGGTTTGACAACGTCGTGTGCCATGCACGAAGCGTAGTAGCACCAGCAAAATATTCTCGCCAACAATGGTTAACGGTCCTTGCATAGGACGCGACGATGTTGGTCAGTAACGGAACGGTCTAGTATGTCTAATACTTTTCAATAAAAAGAATATTTTTTGTCGGATACATTGCTGGCACGGTCATGGTATAATACTGTGCAGTGGGCCGACACCTTAAATATTGTTTTAAAGTTCTTTTCTACAAGCAAATCTTGAACATAACATATGTTTTATTCTTCTTCCCCACTCAGAACAGCATATTTATACTACCTCTGATCTACAAATAGTTTAACGCCAATTGGAGTCTTTATATGTATAATTATTATACAATTTGTTTGGTAATAGCATAATAGGATGTATTGCTTTTCAAACTTTTCATACATGTTGATTTCTTAAGAAAATTAACGTAAAACTTTTTGATCGTATTACTGCCTCCCCTTTGCAATAAATAATCATCAAGTTATTAACTTTTTTATAACATCAAATTAATTAGCTGCACTAATAACCGCAATTGTTATAATTGGATATTTAGATGCAAAATCTTCCGATAAGTATGGTCTCTACAGATAGCAGCATACTATGTTGCGCTATACAATAGCGGATGAAGGCTGACTATCGCCTTAGGCCCTGTTTAGAATGCCTCCGTTTTTTATATATTCCGCCTTTTGTATATAATCCTAATCAAACTATTTCAAACCGATTTTGAATTTCAATTGTCTTTCCAGTTTTTAACTATAAAATATTATCTACCGCCTCTAAAATGATGCCGCCCTAGGCCTCGACCTCATGGATCTATACTTAAATCCAGCACTGGTGCTGTAATATTTGAGTAAATAGTTTATTTGAAAATATCGTTTAACCTGAAAGTATATAGGTCTATTAATCCGTCAATTTACTTATTTCTCTATATAACAGTGGATTTTGTAAATTACTGGAGCGAAGAGACCACTAGCTGCATGTTACAGAAATAAAAAATTGTAGATACTACGCTGGATATATGGAGTTACGTAGAAGGTCCAAAATTCTCGCAAAGGTGGCGATCATTATAATGCTGATATTAGACGCAGCAACCAAATTGAATCAATTCGGTTGAAAGCACAGTACTCAAAGAACACGACGGTATTCAATGGCACTGAATGATTCAAGTTTTTGTTTACATGGAACACTTTAGTTTATTCCTCCAAATTGAAAGACAGAAATAAACCGTCTAATATCGACTTAACACAACAGATAAACTACAAAAAAATCTTCACATTAATATTATGCTAAAATTATGGCTTCCAATGGATTGCTAGCTTTTTTTTTCCCCCCTCTCTCCGGGCGAGCTAGATTGTCCGGGCTGTTCACTATTTTTATTTATTTTTTTACTGGTTATGCTTTATTTTAAAAAGAAAAGAAAATATTACATGGTCCTTAATACTACTACAATGTTAGAGTCTTATACTTTCATGTTATTACTCTTATGTTATTCTTAAATTTACGGTTTTATTATCTATGATATATTTTATATATTTTCCTATTTATTTATTTATTGTCTATCTTACTATTACACTTTCTTAATTCTATTTTTATATCTATATTTTCTATCTCGTACATTACTTCTATATATACTTAAATATACGTATTAATGTACATTTATGTAACTGTCTTGTTTTTATTTACAACCTTTTTAACTATATTTATGCAAAATTTGATAAAATCTTCGAAAGTGCGTTTTGACATTAACTCATTTATGTTTTTATATTTAATTTCTGTGCCTAATTTGGACTCTGTGTCATGTCTCTCCCGGGAATGATTAGATGCGGTACATCTTACGTGCTCATCACAGATGCACGAGGGACTCTCCTTGCACCCGAAGCGGTTCAGGTACTCGGAGAATCCCCCGTGCCCCGTGAAGAGCTGGGTGTGCAGGCCGGTGAGGCCGACCTGCCTAAACCTTATAGGCCCGCGTGACATCCGGGAAGAAGAGTTTCGTGACGGACGCAGTTACTACGCTGGATATATGGAGTTACGTAGAAGGTCCAAAATTCTCGCAAAGGTGGCGATCATTGTAATGCTGATATTAGACGCAGCAACCAAATTGAATCAATTCGGTTGAAAGCACAGTACTCAAAGAACACGACTGTATTCAATGGCACTGAATGATTCAAGTTTTTGTTTACATGGAACACTTTAGTTTATTCCTCCAAATTGAAAGACAGAAATAAACCGCCTAATATCGACTTAACACAACAGATAAACTACAAAAAAATCTTCATATTAATATTATGCTAAAATTATGGCTTCCAATGGATTGCTAGCTTTACAATCAATTTCCCTTATTCATCGAAAGGCAAATAGAAGATTGTATCGTGGGAAATCAGATCATAATAATTTATTGACAATGTATTAGTTAGTTTCTCAACATCCTTTGCATTTTTTATTATTTCATACGTAATTAGTAATTACTAAGAACTACTATAATTGATATGAAAAGCTGTATATAAGGACGGGAGAAAGAATATATTATCATTGAACAAGGATTAATACAATTTAACCATGTCTCGTGTAGCTGTAAGTACCTACATAGATTTTTATTTTGTTAAAAAAAGAAAATTATTATTCTAGCTGTAACAACGAAACTGCGCTCGTGTCACCATTACGTTTATTAGTGAATTCTAAGGGCCAGTCTTTTTTGGTCACTGATGTTTGTAAATATTTAGCTGAAATTTATATAAATTAAATAATATTTTAATGAAAAGTAATTTATAAGTATAAAATTATATCACAATATTTTTGATATTTTTTTGTTATAATTTATGCTGCGATTTAACAGTGGCTGTAAAAAGTTGGACATCAGTGGCATGTATTTATTATCTATGGTTCGCATAGTTTCCCAAATTTTTTGATTGCAGGGAGAATCGTTTGATTGCAGGGACTAAAAGTTCTGTTTTTATCTCTGTAATTAAGCAACTCCAAGCCTACTTTCAGAATATTAGAAATGTTTTTTTTGTGGACCCGATATATGTATATAACCTAGCTCTGTGTCTGTGTCGAATTTCATTGAAATACGTTAAGTAATTTTCACGTTGCAGTCATTCTAAAAAAGATGCATTTTCAGAATCTACTGGTCCGAATTAGCCCGCTGATTTTTTTCTTTTTTTAAATTAATTGTACTGAGAAACTCGACCCTTCTACAGATTTATCATAATATTATAGATTATACATGTATTTGAAGAAATAGCGACGTACTTACACTATATTCATATAAGAAAAGGTTATGAGAATTGATTGTAAGTAGGTACTACATTATTCTATGTAAAATGTTCTTATTTCAAATAAAAATCTTTCAAATAAATAAAAACCTTTGTCGTTAGATTAGTGTAATATTTAAAATTTATGAATAATCTTACTGGCTGCCGCTACCTAGCGCATTTGTAAACAAAATCAAATTAAATCCTCTATATACATAATAGTTATTTATCATACCAGTGCGGTAAGTTAGTTTTTAGAAACAAGTAAATGAGTAGACGAATATAAGAAGAGACGAAGTCGGGAGCTTGTTATAGTAACGAATTGGCGAATACCAACAATAGCACGTCGTCGGCTTAATTCGTTAACAAATTAGGCCGAAGACGTGTGTCATACGCTTTTAAGCCCATTTGCGAAAAAACAGTACAATAGGTAACTATTATATTAATGTACTCATGTAATGTGATAATGAAACTATTTATATAACATAAATATGAGTCGAAAAGTCGCCACAATCTATTGTTTCTAATACGAAAATGCGCGCATTTGCAACTGACGTTACATTCGCGTGGTACAAATTAGTACTACATCTTAATATTAAAGTGAAATAAATGTATTGATCAAAATCGCTTCCAAGGAGGTTTGATCATTTGTTTATTTTATTCTCGTAATGTGAAACTCCATGGTTGATTTTTTTTTTCACCTAAGTACCTACCTATTTTATCGCACGTTCCGTTGTATGGTGCGTAATTTTTAACTTTCGAAGAATGTATACAAGTTTTGTAAATGCATTGAAATAATTTTTATTTTACAGATCGCATTCTGCCTGGTAGTGTTAATATCAGCGGTCATCGCAAATGAACCACCAAAAGCTCCGGAACCACCCAAACTCTCTCAGGACCACCATCATGATCATCCAGGTCTTGGAAGCCCACAGTTCGGTGGAGACCCCAGCAAATTGAAAGAAGATGGCAAAGTACCTGACCACAAAGGTTTTCCGGATTTAGGATCCAAAAACTAAATAATAAAAAATATAATGGCCAGTATTAGTATTTGAGTAATGTGCTTTAATATAATAACAAATTGCTTTATTGTTGATTCGATTATATTCCATTCCAAATGTAGATAGGTAATGATGACTTTGAGCTAGTAATGAAAGATGATTACACCATAAACAGTTTTTCACACCCAACCTATTAACTAATTAAAAAAAATTTAATGTTGGTATTAACTATTGAAAAAAAGTTTTATAATTATTAACTATAAAGTTACCGACATATTATGGTAGATACGTACCGGTCAAAAGTTAAACTCAATTAATCGAATGCTTGGAAACTACGTCATATCTACATTAACATTGAATGACCATTTAGAAATAAGTCCTTATGTATCAGTACGTTTGGAATATAATAATTGAAAATCCAATTATATGAGGTTTAAAATATTATTTGAGTTGTATTGTCAAAAAAAAGACGAATTTTACGGTCAACAATGATAAACAGATTCAAATAAATGTATTTATATTTATGTATTAAAATAATTGCATATTGAAATCAACTGCAGTTGTTATTTTTTGTTTTATTATAGGAATCGGTATATAAATAATAATTTAAATTATTATCCTTAGTTGAAGTTAAAGTTACTGCTCAGAAAATTATAATACACGGACGTCGCGTCTTTGCTATAACATTATGTCAGGCGTTGTTCAGATTTAATGAATTATATTATACGTAGGTAGGTACCCCCAAATATAGGTACATTCATGGATAATATTCCTTTTCTTTGGATATAAATCTGCGTTTGGTTTCTCGCATATGTGCACCACACACATACGTCTGTGGAACAGAGATAATCGGCCCGGGATACCACGGTCTTTGTTACCACCGCAGTGCCGGCAGATGGTCACGTCACGCTGCCTTGAATGATGTCTTACGGAAGGCGCTTGCCACCGCTAATGTGCCGGCTTTATTGGAGCCAAACTGTATTGCACGTGACGATGGTAGGCATCCCGACGGAATGACTCTAATTCGCTGACAGCGTGGCAAGCATTTGGTGTGGGATGCGACTTGCGTAGACACGTTGGCTGCATCCCATTTACCAAACTCACGCAAGCGGCGCATATATGCAATCCTCAGTGAGACTTATATGTTTGTGCCGTTTGCTGTCGAGACGCTTGGACCGTGGGGTCCGAGGCCATGAGCCTCTACCAAAATTTATCGAAACGACTCATCGACTCTTCAGGTGATCAGAGGGCCGGTGCTTCCCTCGGCCAACGGATCAGTATGGCAATCCAGCGAGGAAACGTAGCCAGACTTCTGGGCACCTTACCCATAGAAGACGGTGATCTAGGCTCAGTATGCTACTTATAGTCTTGAGGGACTATGAGCAGAATACAATACAAATAAGTTTTTTTGCATTGTATTCGATTATACATAGTTAAGTAAAATAAAAAATATATTATTAATATATTTTTTTATTATCGGTCGAGATGCGAGCACTGCGCAAAATCTGCGAAGTGACGCTCGCGGACCGTGTTCGTAATACCGAAGTAAGAAAGAGAGTTGGTCTGAAAGAGAGTGTCGGGGTGAAGGTAAGGAAAGGAATGCTCCGGTGGTTCGGGCATGTGGAAAGAATGCATGATGAAAGAATGACTAAACAGATATACAATGCAAAAGTGGATGGATGCAGAAGTCGTGGAAGGCCACGACACACCTTCCATGATCAAATTGATCGTGTACTAGCAGAAGGTGATGTCAGAAGCCTTAAGAACAGACGAGCTTGCATGACAAGAGTTATGAATGTCAAAGAGGCAAGTGAGGTGTGTAAGAATAAGCCTAAATGGCACTCTGTTGTTCGTGCCTACCCCTCAAGGGAACTGGCGTGAAGTTATGTATGTATGTATGTATTATTAATAATACTTTTACCTGGCGGAGATGGCAAAGCTAGACATTTATTTGTTCCTTGCATAACTAGCCAGTACCGTAAAACATGGATGAACGTGAGCTTAGACCACTTACATGCAAATTGTCTGCTATATTAGAGGCACAAAAAGTGCGGGCGTATTACGGGATATTAAATATGAATAAAGCAGTGACATTTAAAGTTTTAAACTACTTTTATTGCATCATTAAATAACATACACAAAGGAATATTAATATTACGAGTCAGTCCATAAACATATTTATCTAGTATCCATGTTCTTGATATCCTCCCTGGTGACCACCGCCGTATCCGCCTGGTCCACCGCCGAGACCACCTTGACCGCCTCCATATCCACTTTGGCCGCCTCCATATCCACTTTGTCCGCCTCCATATCCACCTGGACCACCTCCAAATCCGCTTTGGCCGCTTTGCCCGTAACCACCTCCTGAATATTTATAACATATATATATATATATATATATATATATATATATAACTTAGCTTAAAAAAAACCCTCTAGATATTAAGGTCGAGTTTGTCCATTTTAAATAATAGGTATACATGCCGCGCTAGGGTAAGGCAGGTGTCGCCCATTGGTAATGTAAATTAAGTAAGTTGGATCATGTGGATATTGACTTATTTGCGGATAGTTTAGCATCTATAAATGCAAAATTAGTCAAAGTCTATACTGATAATAATTAGTTTCCTGCTCGACAATTATAGATATTTTTAGTTTACAATTCTCCTTTAACCTTATGTTAAACTTTCATTTCTATTTTTTTCTGCCATCTGTGGAGGCTTATCAATAATATTATGATATATAAGATCTTAATATATTAATATATACCTATATAAAAACAAGGAGGAGCCTTGTTTATATATATATATATATATATATATATATATATATATATATATATATATATATATATATATATATATGTGTGTGTGTGTGTGATATTGTGGTGAGTGATGGTGGAATAATCTAGTTGGTTTAAGAAATTTTAGAAAAAGGTAGAAGATTCTCGAAGGAAAAGACAGAGATAGATAGATGTTAGAAAGGGACAGATGATGGACGAAAGTCCTGTCAGAGAAGGTTCGGGAAGGAAAAGACAAAGATAGACAGATGTTTAGAAAGGACACATAGTAAATAAAAGAATAACGAAAAGAAGATCGAAATTATGGGTTCCAGAAGATTCTTCCGGGTATATAAGCAGCGTAAGGCGCGCATACCGGGCAGTTGAGTTCAGTTCGAGACAGCGAAGCGACAAGTGCGATACGAAAGAGTTGGAAGAGAAGGTTAATAGACAGTGACCAGTTTAGTAAAAAGTGTAGTGGGCACTTCAGTCAAGGGGGAGTTTTAGTTAGTTGTGCGTGTAGGCGCAACTCTGCGTAGAAGAATCACGTACGGCTATGCAAGTCCGTAAAAGCATTTAATTAAAAAAAACTCGTTTTTACTTCCAATCTTAGATGCGTACCCCCCGTTCGCACGTCACAATATATATATATATATATATATATATATATATATATATATATATTATATTATATTATATTATTATTATATATATATTATATGTATATAAGATTACAGCTGTAAGCCCCCCAAATACAATAAAATGATAAATGTTTTTCTTCAACGTTTGCAAGTGATAATTGCAACATGAAGCACACTTTTTTAAACGTTTGATTTGCGTCTGTACATACTTTCGATAACGAGGAGGAATATGGGATACTTTTTGACATAAAATGGGATGGTCGCCACAGGATAATAATTCAAAATTACACTAAACTGGATGATTGGATCATTTTGTAATTTATAATATTTTCTACATACCACGGGATATATTTTATCCTTAAAAAGTGATAGCTTCGCGAGCAAAACAATGAAGCATTGTTCAATTATACTTAATTGAAAATCTTCGTTCTGCTATGTCCAATTTCGGTATTGTACTTCATATACACTAAATTGCAGCTAAACTGATACCATTCGACAACATGATTTAGTATTAGTTTAAATTACACTACCTTGTCCACTCTGCCCATAGCCGCCTTGTCCACCACCATAACCACTCTGGCCACCTCCATATTGTGGAAGAGCTAGAAAAAAGCATCATGTCAACGGAATACTGTAAGTACCACTATCGTTTTGTTTAAAAAACCTGTAATTGTTTGGTTTGGTGAAGAGTAGTATTATGTATTTGTATATTCAAATATTACAAAATTATTCGTAGTAAACTTGTACCTTTTTCTTAAATGTCACTTACCGTAGCAGGTTACTGCTAACGCAAGTAGCAAGCACACGATCTGAAAAAAAATGATTTCAATAAATTCCGTAGGCTAAGACGATTTTATTTGTCTATACTGGTACTAGAAACTGCTTTGTTTACAAATCAGCTTGTAATAGCAATTTGCATCATTATCACTGACCAATTCCATCGAAGCGTCGCAGTGTATTATAATAGGGATGTGGACACATGCTACAATAAATCCCAATATTATTTACGTACAAAAAAATAGGCGTTAATAAAATTTTATCATCTTACTTTTAAAATATCATGATATAATTACTGTTAAAACAACATTTAATGCATTATTTGACTCTTATTACATATAGAACATACTTATGACGTTTTAAGTAGGTAGTAGATAGGTTTGTACAAAATGTTTGAGGTTGTGACGTTTTGTGAGATGATAAAAAGTATAATTTGATCGTTCGGTCTATGCAGGGTAGACGTAAGAAGAACCGTCTCATATTGGTGGAAAATTGAAAAAGTGTCCACCTATAAACAGTAAATAATAGTTCAAAAACCCTCCGAAGTGGCGCTAGCGTAGGCAATTGGTGTATTATGAATGTAACATGTTAGCGGATTGAAGTAAGCCGAGTTAGAAAAATAAATATTTTTAGTAACTAGTTGGTAGTAGTACACTATTAAAAACATCAACTATTTACGTAGTTCAAAATAATTTAATAAATATTAAATAACTTCAAAGAATTATTCTTGTGTGAAAACGTAAAGAGTGATTTATTAATATTTAATTTTATACAACTAAAATATTTTATAATGCTATATAATACTACTCTAATAATTTTTGGCGCTTTATTTAAAATTCACCCTGATGCTAATGTGGCGCCACCCTAATTTAATGCATATCGATGAATACTTCTTTATATACAGAGATAATTCTCCTTACCTTTACCCTTCATAGTTCGCTCCCCTATTGAGCTACTTTGAACGAATTATTTGCAACAAATTAATTAAACAGTATATTTGATCCCCACCTTAATATACAAGATCATACAATGCAATATGATGCAATATGAATATGATGTATGATCGGATCAACCAAAATATACACGTGTGAACGCAGCGGTATATTTATTATGTCATTGCTAGCTTATCAAATAAGTATGACTTTTAAAAAAGGACCAAGTCCGGTTCTTGTTTTGAATTAGTATTTGATAATAATTATCCCATTTATGATGTTTTTATATTGTATACCTAGATACGTTCTACAGCATTCTATTTTGCCAACGCAACATAATTGCCCAGCTGTCACTTAAATTCATTTCGTCATTTCATGTGCTATTAAAAGGCATACTTCTTTCGATCTTCTGGTACGTTCCTATATATGTTAACGTTATACGAATATAGTTCCTAAATATATAAAAAATATATAATATTCTTTTAGTACAAATAGAAACTAAGAGTATTTTGAAGAATTATTAGTACTAGTGATCGACCGTGGTCGAAATTCGACCATAATAATTAATGTCAAAAACTATACTTCTATAATCACAGATTTAGAGTAGGCTACACTTTAATTTGGCTTGAACAATAAACAAAAGAATATATACGCGTGGGTGTGTGTCAAATACATGGTAGTGTGTGTAATGTTTTTTTTAATTGATTTAACGTATTTTATACAGAATAACAATAATTTTATATTATGTATTTTATTTTATACATATTTAAAAAAAGTATTAGCATACGTCGCTTCTCTATATCTATACTAATATTATAAAGAGGTAAATTTTGTGACGTTGTAGGGGGTAATCTCTGGATCTACTAAACCGATTTTAAAAATTCTTTTACTGTTCGAAAGCTAAGTTAACAGGGAGTGTTATAGGCTATATAACATGACGGTATATATCACGAGAGCGGGAAAGAGCGCGAGTGAAACCGCGCCGGACCGCTAGTAAACTATAAGTGTGCAAAATTTTTAAATTTAATTCTCCTCCGTCCGCGCAATTTTCGTTAAAAGGGGTACAAACTTTTTGCTTCACGTATTAATATATATAGATTTTCAGCTACATTGGAAAAAATGGATTTTACACCTTATAGTATGAAACCCTTTACTGTGCGTAGACCGTTGCCCAGTTAGCCAGTTTTTATGGTAACCATAAAAAACAGTACAACGGTGCTAACATATGAAAAAAATCAAGCTTGCTAGGTACTAATATCATAATAAAGTATTTATATAAAAGTTAGTAGTAGGTAATAGAGTAGTAAATTTTAATAAAAAAAAGAGTGTATCCTAGTATAAGTCAAAATGTAACATACGATAAGCAAAATTGTAAAATCTCTGGCAAAAATAAAGAGTTTCTTTGTCCCGGACATATCATGTTCATTCGAGACATTAGTGCTGACCCCAATAAAAAAAACTCATCAGAAATGACTAACATGTAGGTCCAAAGCAGTCAAAAAAATAAAAATATATATTATACATCATAATAAGTTTATCTTTAAACAAAACAGATACAGTTCACGCGAGTTCGACGCTAGTTATTAATTTATTATATTATTTATCGTGCATAGTAACTACTTTTGTTATCAAATAAAAATATTATAAGTAATCAAAACATTCTTTTTCTTATTTTATTTCATCATTAAGGCCCGTATTCTGTTTAAATGGGTACATATGCGCTAGTCAATGTTTGATGGGGATCTGTAGTCATTACATTAAGGCGCGAAGTAAAAACTTAGTACCCCTTTTTACGAAACTTGCGCGGACAGAGGAGTTTGAAATTTCGCACACTTATAGTTTATATAGAGAAGGAGTGCCGAATACTACTATTTAAAAAAAATTATGCATAAGATACATTAAATCAATAAAAAAAAACATTACACACACTACTATATATTTGACACACATACACGCATATATACTCTTTAGTTTATTGTTAAAGTCAAATTAACAGTGTAGCCTTGGCGAAATCTGTGATTATAGAAGTATAGTCTTTGACAACAGAACCTTAATAATGTTCAAACTTATATTTTAAATTAATTATAGTCGAATTTCGGCTATTGGGCGACAACTGTATTGTATTTAAATTAGACGAATTATTATCTCAAGCAAGTTTGCACTTGTGTTGTTGTATTGTTCACAATAACATTTGTTATCATGACGTCTTGCCGGCTTTTATTGAACCTTCACCTTTAATCAGGATCTGGCGTAGGCGGCATAGCTAGGAATTTGTTCCCCACAACGAAATTTCGCCAGTTTCCGTTTAACAGCGTAAACGACTTTTTACTTTGTTTGTTATCTTACGGACATGAAAGACGCGATGCTTCCGTCCCACTCAATGTATCCACCGCAGCTTTATTTCCGTGGCACATAGATTTGATATGTGCGCGTCGATTAGAAATCCTCATGCCGTGAAAACTATTTCATGTATCAAGATTTAAAGGATCTTATATATCCCGTGTTATTAAAAGTACATAGTTATGAATCAAATTTCATGTAAATCCCAAGGCTATGAAGAGAGATTTTTACCCTCTCAAACTGCAGATTATATTCTGTTTATAGATATATTTTGTCGAGTAAAATAACTAATTAAAATATGAAAGCTACGTCCGACCTCGGACGACAGATCAGTACGGCGATCCAGCGTGGTAACGTAGCCAGCCTTCTGGGACCCTTACCCAATGACTTCGAGAATCTATGCTCGATATTCTTCATATAGTATTAAGAGATTATAAGTAGAATACAATATACGTTAAGTTTCCATCATTGTACTATTTTATGCAGGTATGTATTAAAATATATATTTTACGTTACCCATCTGAGTTAAATAAGTTAATGCTTGTTATTAAGAATATACTATGACTGTATGTCTGTAAGCCTTATTAAAATTAAAATAAATAAAAAAACATTCACCAGAAATAATTAAAATTAATTTAAATACACTTAAATTTTTTTTAAGTCACAGTTTTATCTCCTTCATATGTCAGGAAGAATTTTCTTGTTCTTTTAGTTTTTTTACAACATCAAAACTGAAACCCACTTATATATTAAATTAGTATGGAAGTAAGAAAAATGCAAAAAATAAAACAAAACTTAGAAAAAAGGAGTCCGCAGCTAAATCTACCCACCACTAAAACTTCAAAACCAGGAATGTTACAATTCTTTTACATGCTTAATAGATAAAAATGTTAATAAAAACTCACTTTAAACCCCATTTCTTCAAATCTTCAGATGTGATAGACAATCGCACAGCAGGAGGTCCAAGGAACTTATATTGCCAGAATTCACAATGTACCTCTTTTTATACACGATCCTTATCAAATTTGCCTCTGACCTCATATTATTTACAATAAACAACCGCTTATGTTGCGTTTACATAGAAATACCTAATACGTGTAAGTAATCGATTCTATGTATAATGTGTTGAGAAGTGATCGATCACACTCAATATAGTGGGAAATTACTCGTATGATATTGAAATCCGGTATTCTAATTTATTGTACAAATACAATAAATTTAGTGATGTGCTGTGAAATCAAAGGCTTGGACAAAGATATGTCCTGTAAACGTTCCACATCTAGAATTCGTCACTACTGAATTGAATAAAACAATGACGAAATGATTAATTACTTATTTATAACAATATAATATAATTTATATACAGAACCTATCCAAAATAAAACTAATACATATAAATTAAAACAAAAAAAAACCTAACAAACATATTATATACTATAACCAAGAGTCCAGCCGGATCAAGCGCTTTTTTTTTTTTGCAGGTGTGTAGGGGGAATACTTTTCAGATGCGGCGGTGGCGGCGACCGGACCGCTGCGATAAGCGCCGCGCAGCGTGTGCGAAAATTCTGGGCGGAACCAACTACACCACTAAACCTAAACCTGCGTCCCATACCCGGCGCTTGTATGGAAGAACATGAGATGACGAACGAAGCTACATCCATTGGTCAACCGCGCAACAAGCTTAGGTCACCCCGAGGTGCAGAGTAACTCACTTCACCAACAGAAGTTGGACCCGTCGCGTCCCCACGAGGCGTGTTTTGGACTTTGCGCATGCCTGTGTCTCCGGAGGCCAATCTGACGAAGGCGTCCAAGGAGTATGTGCGCAGCTCTCTCCCTGTTACTCTCTCAGTGGCTTCCTTTCGGGATATTACTGCCTTGTGAAAGGAAGAAACCGCTCAACCAGTCCCCTCAGTGAATCCATCGGCCCTGCGATGGCCTCGAGCTCGAAACCGGACCAAGCCGCTGTCGTAGGGCAATGTACCTAGAAGGCTGGCAGGCAGCATTACCTCGTTGAATACAGACACAAATTCTCTGGGCGCGGTAAGCCCCAACCTGCCGATCGCTTCTGGCATCGACCAGCCGTCGTTTAATATTTTTAAAAAGTCCGTGGCCACTTAAATTACTACAGACCCAACGTCTTCACCCCAAACGGCTCAAATATGTACATATTCCTGTCCCTATTTTCTGTAGGTTCAGACTCCTAAAAATGGGAAGGCGCTAGTGTGTCAACACAGATAACATCCCATCCCAAATATAAATGACTGACGTGTTAAAAAAATAAAGCCATTACGTGGTTGGCTACGAACTATAAAGGGTTACATAGGGATGAAATACGTCTACTATTTTCGTTATTTGGCTACGGAACCATATAAATTTATTAAATTTTCTTCCTCTGTCGTTTACCTATCTAGCTCATTGGAACACAAAGGTCTCTAAATAATGGAACACGGCAGTTATTTTCCTTTACTTACTATGGTCCGGGTGTCTCGAATAAGCATCAAAGTGATCCGTTGATCTTATAATCCAATTACCTATGGCACAGAGCGTTACTGGCTTTTTGTCTGCCGATTATGGTTATGAATCCATGAATGATATGAATAACATAAAATCAATTGAGTTTAACTAAATTGTAATCGATCAAATCGCTATCGAGAAATGAGGCTTATCCACTTTGTCGAATTGAAAAGGTCTCGCGTGACAAAAGGGCTGGCCTATATTTAGGTCAATGGATTAGCGTTACCATACAACGTGGTAATACAGCCAGCATTTTGAGAGCGCTCTCTACCAACAACGATCTGGACTAAATTTTACCTGTAGATAAATTTAATTTAATTTTTAAGTTTTTTTATAGCGCAGTTTACTTTTTAAGATAGAAAGAATAGTTTATAATGTAGTTTTATTTGAGTGTGTTGTAAGTATTTTTAAGCTCTAAAATATTTTATAGTAGTTTTTTTGTTTTTGTACATTATTTTCACCTTCGTATAACGGCATATATATACATCAGCACAATGACATCAGTAGTTTTTAAGAAAGTTAAATTTACATACACAGACTTTTATAAGAGTTCCATGTATGTCAATGACTACAGTACCCTAAAAACACTTTCAAGAAAATTGATTTGATTTATAGTATTTTTTTACACTCCTTTTAGGGTATTTTTATTTCATTTAAATTAACATATGACCATGTCTCTTCTAGTTACGAATAAAGTAGTTGACAGTCAAACCAATAGGGGAGCGGACTTTCAAATCAATTGAAACACTTTCAATTAACAGAACGTCATGTCGCAACCTTATGTATCAAATTATGACGTTATACGTAGGTACAAGTAAAAGGAGTCAAGTAGTGCATTAATAATTGTTTGAAAAGTAATTTAAATTATTTTTATTATAATATTTTAAAAGTTAGATAAAATATTATTTCAACAGCTGTTCTTAAATACGTAAAAATATTAAATTTTATAGTAACATGTGTCCGCACCCCTATTGAGATACATTTAATAATCTTACAAAGCACCACTCTCTAAACTTTGAATGAGAATAGCAAGTGTGGAGAGCACATAAAGAGTATAACTCAGACATGAAGTAATACGATAAATTTCTTATTAATTGTAACAAAGATACGTCAAAAAACAAGAAAAAAATAGAGTGAAGAATGAACAAAAGTACTACGACCATGGAAATAAAAAGTAAACTAAGTAAACAGATTGATTCCAAGAGTAGGTTATTATGTCATAACTTAAATGGGTCAAATATTTTATTAATTAATTATTATTAAATTATAATATGTTCATATATGTATGTAGTTTATTTTTAGGCTTTTATATAGTTTTTGGATGTACTTTTAGGTTTTTGTTTCTTGATGTTTAAGACTTGTGAAATAATACTTCATACTATTATTTCTCTAAAAATATCCTTCATTTTATGAATATCCCATACAACGCCGTTACTTCACTAAACATGCAAATTAATGCTGCGATGTTATTGGTCTAGTCACTTAGTGCTAATTAGTCAAAATACCCGTCAAAAGTTCATGTTTGCTTTGAAACTATAACAAACAATAATAAAAAATGAGCTAAGTGTAATATAGGTATATATAGTATTATCTATATCTATGTGTGTAAGGGCCACGTACAGTGAAGGCTTTTACGTAGTGAAGGATGAAGGGTTACGCACGTCCACTGTTTTAGTTATTTCCCTATCCCTAAAAAACTTATGAATATTAACGAATATTTTAAAGGTAATACTTTTAAAGTATACGTTTTTAGTTAGATATTATATTGCTCTCTATAAAGCGTAATATAATAAGTATTAAGAACAAAAATAAAATCTCACCGTCTTCGCTGACTCGGTTACGTAGCATGAATAAGAGAGGTTCGAAGGGTAAAGAAAGCATATTTGAGACCATAGAATGGCCGACGGCAATGGGGATTGTTCACTTTTTTTCAATTTAGCTATTTGAAAAACCATTTCGAGGAATAGTCTTCCTAATCATTTCTGTCTAGTTAAAATTCCAAAAAACGTACGATTTCCTTGTATTTTGTAAGAATGCGTTTGACCTTACTAAATCCTATGACGTCATTAACATCTGGTGAAATGCATATGAATACCGTAGCCATTCACTTTTAAAACACAAAATGACCGACATTTTCCTTTTTATGTCATTGTTATGTCATACAACATAACATAAACAAACATTTCATTCGACGTATTCCAGAATAAAATTATGTAAATTAGCTCTTCAGACCAATATTTAGCAAATATCTGTATACTAAATACTTAAATATGATCTTAAACTAAAAGTCAAAGAAAAGTGCATTATGTAAACGAGCGTTTTGGTAAACTGCGGTTGGAACGATGTCGAAACCTTTTCAAGAGATACGATCCAAAAGTAACCTGTTTACCAATAAGAAGATCATCATAGTGGAAGAAAAGTTTAATACGGTAATACGCCTTACGCCAGAAGTTAATGCGTTCAGCCTTCTGTACGCTGTGTTCAGCACATTCATCATCAGGAAGTATAAAGGTTTGATGAGATGTTTCCTACGAGGAGGTCACTTCCACTTCCATTTCCAAAATCACATATAGGAAGCAACGATTTAACCATTAAATGATACTCTATTCCCTGGATAGCAGTGGATTTTCCAACAGGACTCTGCACCCTCCCATAAAGCTGAGTCTACCTAAAATTGGTTGCAAACCAATTTGCCGGGCTTTGTTCGGAGCGAAGATTGGCCATTGTTGAACTCTGACTTGAATTCTTTGGATTATTCTTTATGAACTGTATTAGAGCTACTGGCATACAGAAAATTTACCAGAACCTGAATTTATCTCAAGCGAGCCCATATCAATAAATCAAAAATTATTCCTATTGAAATAATTTGAACCACCATAGAAGAATGGCCCACCTTTAAAGTTTATTAATTAATTAATTGAAAACAAGGCTGGCTATTTTGAATAATTTAATTTTATATATACATAAATCTAGATGTTAGTAGTTATAATTCATGTAAACAATTATGAATATTTAACATTCCTCCATAAAATATTTCAGTTTTATTTTGTCTGAAGACTTATGAACATACATAGAAGGTAATGACTATATAGCTTAAGAGTTCACATTAAGAGTTATAAGAATTCAATGATTTTCTATACTGAAAGCAAACTATTGTTTGTTATAAATATGTGAGTGCCATATATTTATATATGAATTGATTGATATATCTTTTGACTTGTTATTTTGTAAGATGAAATATTAAATAAGTTTTAGCAGTTAAACTTGTTTATTTACTTAAAACACTTATTAATAATAATTTAGGACATATAATCTTTTCAGAAATGTTCGGTATTATCCATTTTTTCTGCAAGCTAGTATTTGGTATTTTCTAACGCTCGAATGATGATGAGTATTTGGTATTTTCTCTATCTTTTTAAAGTTTTCATGTAAACTGCAGTGCATAACTCATATAAAGTTCTATGTTCAAGCATAACCCTTGCTTGTACAGAAAAGTTGTTGTGGCTAGTTCTTTCTGGATGACCTGAAAAAACAATTTATATAAATTGTTTGTTTAATGATTTGCATAGTCATTATTTAACTCATAAATCTACATATTAGTAACTATGTTACACATCAAGATTATTAAGATATTATTAAGAGATTTACAATGAATAAGGTGTTTGTCACAAATCTTCATATTCCATGAAATCCTTCAAGCTTTAGAAGATGTGCTCGATTAGCCACTTTTTAAGCTGTATGTGTAAGTGAATATATTTAAAACTACTGGAGAGTTTAATATTTTCCGGTAAGTTGCTGTATATGGTCAGACCTATAAGATACCTTAGAAATCAAACACACTATACAACGGTCAGGACATTGGTGCAATCCTATGTCTGTTCTTTTATTTGTATGTATTTATATGAGATACTTTACTTGTATTATAAATTAATAAGAAAGTAATATAGGTTGTTGGTTATTTGATTGTACCATATTATCAAATAAGTAATTAATATTATATTAATGGTTTTCTAATAATTGGTCAGTTTCTAATAAATTAGTGACATTTTTGAATAAAACAGGTGCACATTTTAGACGAATTTCGACACCAACACAAAATATACATCTATCATCATCTATCAATTAAATAAGTAATTAATATTACTGGTTTTATTGTTTATGTCTAGTATCTATATATAAGGCGTATGTATACCCCTAAACTTAATTTCCGTTAATCTGATGACACTGTGCAAAAGTTTAGCCGGTTTGATTACATGGATGAAATTTACAGGCAGTAATAGTAATAAAATACACAGGTTCTAAAAGGAAGTAGCGGCGTCTGATAGTATCTTGATATGGACGAACAGAATGAATTTAGACACGTTCGCAAAACTACTTACATCAGGATTTTAACTCTTATTTCTCCAATATTATGTACTGAAAGCTATGTACTCTAATAACATTACATTTTCAACTTTAGGTAGGTTTTGCGAATCAGCTTTTACAAAGTTGACACTAGTATGCGAAGATCCGGCCATGTTGACAAAGAATATATTTAATATATTTTCAATAATAAAACACTTCACTTTTTTGTCGCATGATTCCAGAATTATTTTCTAAGGACGAAATGAATTGTAATTAATAATATTAGAATTCAGAAATGTCGCATTAACCGCTGATCTAAATTCTAAAGCCGATATACCCAATGTTGCCAGGTTGCTAATAGTGAAATCACTAAAGTTTTGAATTTTTGTAGATACACACGTGTGTGTATGAAACTAACTCCCAACGCATTGACTTAAAAAAGGCTTTATCGAACGTCGCAATGATTTTTGAAGTTAAAAACTTCTGTAGGTACTTTTGGGGTGGGGGAATGCACTGAATTTCCGTGACCGTCACTCTGAAATACTAAGTTTTTACCTCTGAAATGCCGTCCCAACATCCGAGAGATTTTTAAGTCTTACTAACGACCCGACTTTTTTTATGATTTTCCTGTTGTATAGTGACAAAAAAATATTTTGACAAAAACAAAACCGACTCCAAATTGAATAACAAAAATAAATAAATTATTGTCTATAACATCTAAAAGTCAGTGCCAAATAAAACATAAAAAATATTTTTTTATAAAATATAGTCATCTTTAGGTTTTTCTTCAAAAAAAAAATTTAGTAGAAATATTTGTTTTATTTTTTTTTACTTTGAACTTGGTTTTGATTTCGTTAGAATAAAACATTTTCTACTGATTGTTGCAAATATTACAATTGCTTTAGAAATAATATATCAAGCGCCTGTAGAAATTATACTACTGCCACGACGCGTATACATACAATTTTACAACATCAGTTTCTCTTGATTTTTCCGGGATTCAGTCAACAGATCTTGACTTTGTAACAATGGCCCACCTCAGGATTATACTCTTTCAATTAGAAATAAAATGAAAATCGGTCCATAATTGTCGGAGAAATCGCGTAACAAAAATACAAAAAAAACATAATTAATTGAGCCTCTTCCTTTTCGAAGTCAGTTAAAAACATTGACAAATTTCATTACTTTATGTAACGAGAACCTTATTTTTATCACGAAAAAACTTTTGAGCCGATTTGGCTATCATTGGGTACATATGTAATTTTAATACCGAGGGTGGACAAGGGATACTTATGATCTCGGATAATGTCATAGATTTTGGGATAAACTTATCTAAAGGTTTTTCCAGAAAGTAGGATAGGTTTTTTTGTGATGTCATTTAGGTAATTTTGATAATTTTAGTCATATTAGAAAGAGAAATATATTAAAGAGAAAGAGAAAATTATTAGAAATATTTGTCAATTTAGTTATTTTAATAATAAATTTTGGTCATTTTGAACGATTTGGTCATTTAGGTCAATTTGGTCAATTTGGTCGATATGGCCGATTTGATCATTTTGGTCGTATCGGTTTTGCTGTAATTTTTTACATACTCGTATGTAGTTTTAATTCCGAAAATGGGCAATGGACTTTTCATCCCGGAAGATGGGATAATTTGTGATATAAAATGAAGTGAATCTTCCGGGGGCAAATAGCACTAACATAAAAGTTTAATACAATGTAACCTGTATTAATACTTGCTCTTAAAACCAGCGGCTGCGGCGCGGGGTAACCTCTAGTATGATACATAATGTGAAAGTAGTTGTAGGTACAGTAAGTTTAAATAATGTTTTTGTATAATAGCGGGCATACCTGAAGCCCAGTTTTGCAAACCTTTGACTTTAATGTATATATTATACGTTGATGATATTGTCATTCTATCAAATTAATATAAGAAAACATATTGTGATATAGATAATAATTTTATTATAATATTATTTACAACGTATAAATATGAGTATAACTTTACATAGATCCTGGTTTTATATCACATTTTAGTAGGGTTGAGCATCACCATGTCCAAATCCACCTTGTCCCTCTTGGCCCCCGTAGCCGCCTTGTCCAAAACCACCCTGACTGCCATGGCCTCCTGGTCCAAATCCACCCTGGTCTCCATGGCCTCCCTGCCCAAATCCACTTTGGCTCCCTGGTCCACCTTGTCCAAAACCACCCTGGTCTCCGTGGCCTCCCTGCCCAAATCCATCTTGGCTCCCTGGTCCACCCTGTCCGAAGCCGCCTTGGCCACTTTGTCCGAAACCACTTTGGCCTCCATAGCCCTCCTGCCCAAATCCACCTTGACTCCCTGGTTTACCATGTCCAAAGCCGTCTTGACCACCTTGTCCGAAACCACCTGGGCTGCCGTGATCACCATGTCCAAAACCACCTTGATCACTTGATCCACTTTGTCCGAAACCGTCCTGGCCTCCGGGTCCTCCTCGACGCGGTGAACCTGAAATAATTGCATAGCTGGAAAATCGTACATTGATGGAAGATATAGAAAGAAGAGGCACATCTGTATTATTGGACATAGTATGTACAATCGAACCAACTGAAACACGACCTACCATAAGGTCATTTTCCTACAGTAGTGAAATACAATTAGGTTGAAATTCGCCTAAACATATATTTCCTTGGTAACGAACTTGTTATCATTTTATTAGATATTGGCAGTTACTGACTACGTTGTATTAAACAAATCGGAGAGACTCACTATACTCGTATGTAACATCTGACAAATGCTATTACGTGCTATTACTATCTCTGTCATTAAGTATATTGGATCAAGGGCCGGTTCCTATATCTTACCGACCGTTTATTTGTCTTACTAACGGTTAAAATTTGACGTAATTTCTATACAAGGTGTTTGGTGTAATATATATTATAAGCTAGTTTTCCAATTATTTAAAAAGTTATCGTAGAGTTTATTGTCAATGTTAATTTTCTTATTGATTAAAAAAGATAAATACTTAAATATCTAGTCAATATATTTTATGTCTAGTATTGATGCATAGACCTACTTCTACTCTTTCAAATAGTTAAGGGTATTTTAAAAATTAAAAACACCAATATTCTTACTCACCGTGGCACACAGCTACTGCAAGAAGTACTAAGCAGGCGATCTGCAAAATATATATTTATTATTAAACATTGTTTAGTTTCAGTATTATACTTATTATTACTAGTCTTTACCGGAGCTTCACTCGCTTAACGCACATTTTTCTATCGTTTGTATTTTATAATGCCCTTCTAAAATTTATTAGTTTATCCCTCGAGAAAAGTATTTTTTTTCTGAAGGAAAGGCATTCTGTAACCTTCTTACAAGCTTTTATTCAACTGTACCTATGTATGTATGTATGTAAGTCCGGGTCGAATCTTGCAAATTAAATTTGACCAATTTCCCGTTTTCCGATTGAGCTGACATTTTACACGCATTTGTATATCGCGTGACAATGCAATAATATGGTACCATGGAGCTGATCTGATGATGGAGTCGGAAGGTGGCCATAGGAACTCCTGTACTAAACAAGATAGACGCGTCGTGTTTGGGCTCGTTTTACTTGTCTTGGCTAGCACTCTGCTGCTACATGATATCCAGGATCTCAAAATCCTGTATTTTAAAAGCTTTTTATACCCTTGACAATGTGTTTAAATAATTATATTACAGCTGTTTGCATAACGACCGTCTAGAAGCAAATTTTACCCCAGAAAATGTACTTTCTCGAAAGGTAAGGCAAAATTTAATTATCATCGGTCGTGTAGTAATAGTGTGAAAGCGTAACAAAAAAATAGACAAATATATGTTCGCCTTTATAAATATAGAAGTAGGTACTAGGTTTTGCCTGCGGGCGCGATCGCGTAAAAAAATTCGGGGATAAAAAGTAGCCTACGTGCTATTCCAGAGTACTTATAATCTATCTCTGAACCTTTCATCCAGATCCATTCTGCCGTTCTGGCATGATTGAGCAACAAACATTCATCTAAACTTTTATAATATTAGTAAAAAGTATTACAGTAGATATATAGATTAGATATGATAGAACTCTATTGTTCACCAAAATCAATAATTACAAAAACAAAATGCATAATTACAATAGTTCTTGGCAAAACAACAAGCAGCCTTATCGCTAAAAGTAATCTCTTCCAGGCAACCCCAGGAATGAATTGAGATAATAGCGAAGATGGTACTCATAACATTGGGTTGGCAACAAGTGAATGCAGATTTTGTCGATAGATGGATTTTAGTTGCTTTTGTTTTGTTAACATGTTCAAAGTACCAAACTTATATTTTTTCTTAATGTTTGAATTTCTACCTTTTATTCAGTTAAAAAAATATTGGATTAGTTCTTTAGTTTTGTTTTTCAAAGTTTAAAAATGGAATACAATGACGTGCACTTCAGAGACATTTTATTATATTAATAGAATATAACGTCTTTTATGAAATTCTCGCGGGATTCCCAGATCGTTTTAGTGGAAACTGGATCGGTATAAGCTAATTTTTATGCATCCGAAAAACTTCAAACCGCTCCCGGGAAATTACCGGTATAAAAAATATCGCAAATTTTATTACATTAAATTTGCTATTGATCAGTGAAAAAATCACATTGGAATTCGATTTTTTTAATCTGGCCAATTTAAATCATTTCCAGAAAATTTCCCGCCGAATTCCCAGAATAAAAAGTAGCGCAAATTAAGGCTAAGAATTTGCCGTCGATCAGCGAAAACGGCATCGAAATCACCTCAGTAGTTTTTACGTTAATCCCGAACAAACAGACAAACCAACAGACAAGAAATCTAAAAAAATTACATCGTGTTCTTCATCATTTATATAGTCTATTCCAGTTGTTTTTTTAACCTGGCTTCAATTTACAGACACAGCATGTTTAGAATTTTATAATATAGATTTCCGAACAGGCAATCACAGAAGAAGTTATGTCCCGTATGGAAATGCAAGCCTTAAGAAAGGCAGTGTTAAAATTGGGTTGCTGGATTTAATTTTGGAAATTTTTCATTGAAAAATTCATTCAGTTGAAGTCGATGAAACCCATATCAAGGCCATCAGATTATCATAGCACAACATATTTCAAAACATTGAAAAAAACTTATACTTGAAAAACAAAGAAATATATATTCTTATTTGAAATCCGCAATGACTTAGTTGGCAAGCCAGTAAGTACATTAATTAGATACAATAATAACTCACTTTGAATGCCATATTGGTTAGTGGTGCAAGTTGTTCTTTACAAGCAAGCCGTACTAATGTATACCACTAAAATATCACTCCCTTTATATATATATCTGTTATCTCTACAGTCAAAATAATATCAAAAACATACACATGTAGTCCCACTTATCTTATATTTTTGTTATTTGGATGACACGTTGTTTTCAATAGTTAATTTTACAGAAATTGCGATGAGGTTATAAAACCTAACCTATGCTTGTAAGGAATTCGGAAATAATAAGGAAAATAGTATGTTAACATACTTAAATACTTGACGAAAGTTGTCAGTATTATTTATTGTACACAAAAATTTGCATACACAATTTTAGAACAGTGGTAATGTACAAAGGCGAGCTTATTCGTAAAAGAGTTTTCTTCCAGCAAACCTATGAGACTCGCGAGAAGGGGGAAACAAAAGGCAGGGTTGTATACACTAAAATATTTAATGATTTAACTATGTAATATATAATATAAAAATAATAAAACTACGTTTTAACGGTTTTAAGCGCGATAATTTTAAATTACTCTACTAAAGGGTATTGCATAAATTATCTTTATTTTTTTAAGAATTTTCTACTTTATTGTTCCAAAGATAGAGAGCTAACGGAACAAGGCGTTTTTTTAACTTTTAAAGTATAATTCTAGACAGGTCGACATGACAATGAGGATATGAGGTGAGTCGTGGGGGGGTGGTGCCTGCACGGCGCCCAATTTAGTGATGCACGACGCCGTATCGAGTGCGTTTATCGATTCTGATTTCGGCCAATAAAGCGTTGTCGATGTCTAAAGAAGTCAGAAGACAACAGTTACTTGGTAAAACAAAGGGCAGCCTTATCGTTGAGAGCGATATCTTCCGGGTAACATGACTCAAAGGAAATTGTTAAATTATCTGTAATTATATATATATATATATATATATATATATATATATATATATATATATATATATATATATATACATATATATATATACATATATATATATATATATATATATATATATATATATATATTGTTAAAATGAGGTCGTGTAACTTGGCACTGGCACCTCAGAAGTCATGTTACATTTAAATTTTTTTTTGACACCACATGTTTTGATATATTCTTCTGTCCTCTTATGTCTTGCCTTTTATCTTTTCATTCGTACCACTGCCGATCCTAATTTATCTACATGGTAGCAGAGCGTTTTATTTTCAATTAATTATTGCTACGAAAACCGTAGTTTATAATCATATATATATGTAATTGAAAAAAATATTCACGAAGTGTAAATGAGCACGGAAGTTTCTGGCGACGGAGGTAACCACGAAACCTACACAAGGATGGCAGGTACTAGCAGCAGTGTTCCTAATTTCGAGAAATTAGATGGTTCGGCGAACTATTCCACGTGGAAGGTACGAATGGAGTTATTTTTAATAACTGAAGACCTATGGGAGTACGTAGAAAGAACGCCACCGAATATAAATGCAAAACCACTATATGACCTTCTGTCGCATATATATCCCGCGTGGTCTGCATCCACATAACCAAACAAAGGTTTGCCAGTTTTTTTATAGACTAACTGAAAGTTTTTGGTTCCATTTAAGTACCTCAATACCCTCTTTGCTGCAACCCAGTGTGTATGATCGTAGCAGTTATTAAATTGTCTCAAATAACTTGTCGCATAAGCTATATCTGGTCTCGTACAGACAACTAAGTACATTAATGAACCAATTAACTCACGGTATGGTAACTCACTTGGTGGAACATAATCTTCTCTTTCTGGTTTTACTAGCTTCAATTTAGTGTCTAGTGGTGTTTTCACACTCTTGCAATCAGTCATTCCAAATTTTTTCAAGAATCTTCTTTAAATACTCAGTTTGATTAATTTTTACGACTCCATTATCTTGTTTTATTTTTAAACCTAAAAAAACATCTGCTTTTCCTAAATCTTTCATTTCGAAATTATTCTGTAATTCCTGTTTGATGAGTTTTAACTCCTTCTCATCATTCCAAAATATCAAAAGATCGTCTACGTAAACAGCAATAATCATTAAACTGCTTAATGTCTTCCGAATATAAACACAAGGTTCATTCTCTGACCTTTTAAAACTCAAGTTCAGTAAAGCCTCATTGAGCTTCTCATTCCATGCTCTTGGAGCTTGCTTTAGACCATAGAGTGCTTTGTTTAAAAGACACACGTAACTCTCTTTTCCTTTTTCTTCGAAACCTTTAGGCTGCTTCATATAGACTTTTTCGTTAAGATCACCGTTTAAGAATGCAGTCACAACATCCATGTGATCAATTTTTAAATTATGCTCTACAGCAAGAGCTAGTAGTAATCTGAGTGTGCTATGTCTTACAACTGGTGAAAAAACTTCATTGTAATTTACACCTCTCACTTGTGTGAAACCTCGTGCTACTAACCATATATGCGACAGAAGGTCATATAGTGGTTTTGCATTTATATTCGCAGGAGGGCCAGTTTCGTGGGAGTGTAAGAAACAAAAGACTGTTGCACTTTTAAGTGCAGAGGCAGAATATGTGGCCTTGGCAGAAGCATGTAGAGAGTCAGTATTCCTTAAAAGGTTGTTTACTGAGCTAACGGAACCGGACATGAATAGTGTGGTCTTGCTGAGTGATAGTCAATCAGCAATAAGGATTGCAGAGAATCCGATGCATCATCAGAGGACAAAGCATATAGATGTCAAACATCACTTCATCAGAGAAAAAGTGAACTGCCGCGCAGTAGTATTAAAATATGTGGCGACCCAAGAGATGATGGCTGACATGTTAACGAAAGGTCTTTCGAGAGAGAAGCTTGAGTGCTGTGTGAAAGGACTTGGCTGCGAGTACACAAGTTAAAGGAGGGTGTTAAAATGAGGTCGTGTAACTTGGCACTGGCACCTCAGAAGTCATGTTACATTTGAATTTTTTTTTGACACCACATGTTTTGATATGCCATATATATATATATATATATATATATATATATATATGGCATATATGGACAGCAGATTACGGTCTAAAGTATGGTAAACTAGCACATAAAATATATTACGGCGTAAGACTATATATATGAATTGAATATGTATTATATTTCTTCTTAAAATAGATTGAGTATTTATGTATCTATTGTCCCTTTTTCCTGCACCACCTACATTGCCACATTACCTAAGAAATTATTTTAATTTAGGATGCCTAGAAAAGATCGTTTTAAGCTTTAAGGGCGTTAATTGTATTGTCTAGAAAATATGGTAAATATGTTTTTGTAATTGTTTATTTTGGAAAAAAATTGTTCTCTTCGTCATGTCTTAAAATATAAAATAACCGATAGTCTATTCTCAACAAGAATATTCTCACGAGAACTAAGATGGAATTGTATTAAAAAAATTGTGTCATTAAACGGAAAAATATTTTCATATATAATCAGCTACTGGATTGAGCTATTTTCAAAAAAATTACTGAACACATTGCTGACATGAAACACACAAGGTCTACGAAGTCTGCGATCAGTGAACACATGCTGGATAAACCCAACCACTACATCAGATTCGATAACCCAAAAACCCTCGCGAAAGAGAATCGTTTCATACCTAGAATGATGCGTAGGCTATTGAAATCAAAAAACACCCAAATTTCAATAGAGAAAATGGTTGGCAGGTACCACCTGTTTGGGATCCAATCATCAAAACTATTAAGATCCAAACCCAGCTGCCAGACCTTAAGACACTGTGAGCTCTTTCTGCGTACAACGGAACACAAACCAATTTGACTGATAATTACTTTTTTTTCCACCCATTTTAATATTATATAAAATTATTAGAGCTAGGCATGTTTGCTGAAGAGTTTCTTGCGCCACTTCTTCTCTTTAAGCCATAACAAGTAGCGAAGCGGTAGTAAATTAGATTAGGCTCCCATAGAGTAAATAATAACCATAAACAAAATTAAAATTATATAATTAAAATTAACAAGTTGGCGGTAGGCTAAATAAAACTTTAACAATACTCGTTGACACTTGACATCTTTGTAATCCGTGATCACGGCCACTGAAAAGTGGCCGAAACGTCGGAAAAATCTTTAAATGTTTTCTTTAAGGTTTCGTACACCCTTCCATGTAACCATGTTTTTTTTTTAATCTTACGTGTGTCTTAGACTTACTGTAAACAGGACAAATAAAGTTTGACCTCATATTGTTATTACATTGTTTTTGTAAATAACGTTATCGCGGTTGAATTCGCAGAAGAAATAATTAAAGATGATTTTTAATTTTTATGCCTTATTAGTGTAATAAACGAAAAATTGTGTGAGGAAGGCTGTTTGTTACTCTTTCAAGCAAAAATTACTAAACGGGTTATGATCAAATTTTACAGTAACATAGCTACAACAATAAATAAGTTTTAAGAACAATACATAGTTTGTTTGAATCGGCCAAAATGTAATAAATCAGTTATTTAAGGCAAAAATAAGCCAATAACTAGTAACACCTTTATTTTGGAACTCTAAAAGTTGTCTCTAAAGTTTCTTAAGATATTTAAGTCAAAAATCCCAAAAAACGGTTTTTTTGTGAATATCTCACTTCCTAAACTAAACGACGTCGTGGTAGCATAATGACTAGCGCAACGTCCCAAACTCAAAGAGCGCGGGATCGAATCCTGCATGCGTGCACCACGAAGCAGCTTTCTGACCTAATGTGCACATTATTACAATTACCACGTGCTAACAACGATGAAGGAAAAACATCGTGGTGTTAAAAAAAAATATTTGCACGTATATAACACGTAGTGAAGGGTTCCGTATCTAAAGGTAACGTCCACTGTTTTCTCATTTTGCTACGCAGCCTTAACATAAATCAAATTGAAAATACGTAACTACTATATATTTCAATTAATGTCAAAGACTATCCTTCTATAATCACAGATCTCGCCAAAGCTACACTGTTAATTTGACTTGAAAAATAAACAAAAGAGTATATGCTTGTGTGTGCCAAATACATGGTAGTGTGTATTTTTTTTAATTGATTTAATGTATTCTTTATACATCATTTAAAAAAAATTATAGCATTCTGCACTCCTTCTCTATATAAATTATAAGAGTGCGAAATTTCATACTATTCCGTCCGCGCAATTTTCGTAAAAAGGGGTACAAAGTTTTTGCTTTACGTATTAATATAATGATGATGATATGAATATTTATAGATGAATATACATAATATACATTAGTTTAGTTTAATTTTAATACTCAATTGTTTTCAGTTAGTCTAGTCCATGTAATAAAAAGAAATACATTTATATAAATATCGGTGCTTGTCTGATAGCAACAGGTAGTGCGTTCCAAAGCTGTATAGCCTTAACGGTAAAAGAATTGTTGTAGAAAGTTGAGTTAATTTTGTAAATAATACCCTAGCTAAGTGGTGCCAGATTCCAGACCAGAATTCGAAACCGCGTCATTTGAAACGCGAATCCATTAGCCACTAAGCTACCATGACATTCTCCTCTATGTATAGGTGGAACTTCATCTCATTCATCTTATTTGTGATGCGATATTGTTTTTAATTGTTAATGACGTTACATCAATAGATGACGTATATTTATATACACTAATGTGGCTATTCGTTAACAGCCTTATTTTTAATGTATAAGTAAGACGCATATGGCTACAGTCAATTCCTTCAACACTATCCTAGACGAATCCCAACCTTTAAATAATTACCAATACATAAAAAATTGGTCCCAAACTGCTGTCTATCATTGGAAACGTTTCCAGAAGGCTGACAGTGTTATCGTGTTGAAGAGTTATGCTGATTCGTTGGCCAAAATAACAAGGCCAGCCTTTTGTTCGTTTTGTTGTGGACGTGTCAGCAAAGTTTAGTGCGTCAGGATATTAATAAACTCACTTTGAAAGACATTTCTTCAAATCTTATATGAAGATAATCATAAATCAAATCTAATAGTGTGGTACAAGACTTATCATTTCACTTATTTTATACTCAATCATTATCCAAATAGTCGTCGTTGACCTCTTATTATCTTGAAACAACCCAATGTTTTAAATCGTTATGTAATTCTTAAAATTATGTTATTTAATCACATTGTTTACAATTTTCCACATACGTGTGTCTCTAGCCCACTCTGACGTCTTCTAGCGCGGTCAAAATGTTACAGTTATATTTTCACCAGTGAAAGAAGCTTCGGCTACAAATGGTGGAATTTTAAATGATGTTAGGAAGCAATAGGTACACGTTGAGAATAAGAACTATCATAAAAACCATGGTAAAATAGCAACAGTGTACTGTTGTTTTATTTTCACTTATGACACAATTTGGTGTGTGGAATACAGAGGGATATACAACATTTTATTTCTTTCACATAAGTTGGCCTATACTGATGAGTGAGACAAAAATATGGTAACGAAGCATTCTTTTTTCCCTTACTTCTATCTGTGAGAGTTCTTGTTCTGAGAGTGTACACAAGTAAAAAGTACATTTTAGGAAGGAACGGATTAAAAGAATAATGCGACGCTACACCAATATGATCTCTAATTATCTGTTTCAAGTCTGATTTCACGTTGAAATAAAAGTTATTGTACATAGTAAAGGAACCGCTTGTGGCGCGCCCTGTTTGGCGCCAGGTCTCGCGAAGCGGCATCGACCATAAAACTGGCGCAGCCTTTGAGAGCGCTGACGCCGCTAGCGACGCATTCTTTTTAAAAGTGTCGTGAGCGTCGTTCGGAGCTGCGCTATAGGTAAAACCGGCACTGTGTTGGGTATTAGAGTTCCGATACCTGAAGGTAAATTAAACTCTCTCTGTGTTTATCTGTGACGACACAAAAATACGATACATTGAACCTAAAAATTGGCACACATATTGAAAAAAGGATAAAAAGTATATTTCCAGTTGATCTATATTTTGAATGAAAAAAGCATTATATTCAAAATACTTATAGCATAAAGGTATAAATGCCTAGAGAGAGCATTACTAACAAACAACACCGCGAAAAGGGCATAGATAAAATAAAATTTATATATACATAAAAAACGGCATCATAAACGTGTATGTAGCGCTGCTATGTTCAATCTGCAGAAAATATCAAAACCCAAAGATTATTCCGCGTTAAAAATCTGTGAAATCATTTGTAGTAATGGACTGCGAATGATTCGATGGGTTCCCACTGGGTAGTGAGCGATAGGTGAAATCCAAATTTCTAATAAGAGAAGGAACCACGGGATGCAGCTACGTATACGGGATAGTTTCTGCGGGGTACGAGAGTCTAAACTGCGTGAAAAAGGTTAATATTAAAATAAAACTCATAAAATATTTTACTATTTTATATTCGATTATAAATTGTTATTCATATTCAATTTTTTTTATTGAAACTAGTTTGGTTAGTTGTCCAAGCGTGCTTTTTTTAAGTTTTTTATAATCTAAACTTTGATTTGTTAATATATAAAGAACCAACAAAGTTTCCTCCAAATTCTTAACTGGCAACATCAACCTTTAAAATATCGAAATTAAATATCATATTTTCTTATAGAAAAAGAAATGAGGTCTTATCCTTATCCTTTCCTCTTTTAAAACAGTTGAAACACATTTTAACTGTGCAGAATGGCATAATATTTTTTTGCCAGAGCTCTAGCAAGTTAAATAGTCAAAATGTCTATTGTTGAAACGACAATAACATGCATGGGAAGCAAGTCTTCCAATTTCAGTGCCCTTTTTTGTAGCCGTTTTTGTGCACTTCTATCTAGACGTGTAAATGATATAAGACAGCATGTCACTAGCTATAGATAAGGCAATTTCAAATATGCAGATATATTTTCACATTTTTTTAATCTTTTGAATAAGTGTAGTCCATTGTCAAACGACAAAAACCGTAGATATTCGTAACATCTATAAAACCCTTTACTGTTCGTAGAGATGCGTTTGGCCGAATTATTTTATAATAACATACAAAAAAGTCTTTTTAAATTTAAGTGTAATAAAAATCATATAAAATAAAATAACGTTTTATTTTACTGTTTACAGGTTTATTTTACAGTTTTATTTTACTGTAACGAATACGTTATATGAGTACTTATATCGATTTAGGTAGGTATTTATTTGTATAATTTTGGTCCAAATCCGCTGTGACCATTTGGTCTAAATCCTCCGTGTGGACTTGGTCCAAATCCGCCGTGACCCCCGTGACCGCCTTGACTACTTGAGCCAATATGTCCAAAACCACTGTATACATTTGGACTGAATCCACTTTCTACACCATGCCCAAACCCAACTTGACTTCCATGGCCACTTTGTCCAAATCCGCTATGTCCACTTGGGATGATTCCGCCTGGTCTACCATGGTTGAAACCGCCTTGGTCTCCATAACCTCCATGTCCGAAACTACTTGGCCTACCATGGCTCCCAAAGTTACTCTGTCCAAAACCACTCGGTCCAAATCCACTTTGTCCACTTGGACCAAATCCACTTTGTCCACTTGGACCAAATCCACTTTGTCCACTTGGACCCGGTCTGAAGCCACCTAGACTTCCATGCCCACCTTGTCCAACATCACTGTGGCTACCTGGCCCATCATGTCCCAAACTACCTTGGTTGCCTGGCCCATCCTGGGCGTGGGCACTGTGGCTGCTGGGCTCACCATGCCCAAGATCACTTTGGCTTCCACTGTCAAGTACGGAAAAACGAAAGCCTCCATGTGGTAAACCTAAAATAACAAGCAGTAACTATTAAACTTACAGGGCCAAGTAAACACCGATTAAAATATGTTGCTGGTGTGTTGAACATCTTATTAAATATTTTCTAATTGTTGGACTCAGACCAAAAAACAATTTTTGAATTTATATTTGACTTTCAAGCCATAAAAACCGCGCTTTTCATGAGGACGCTGCAGGGGTATTATTTATGCCGAACTCGTCCTTTCACAGCTGACCTTGGTTGACCGATATTGATAAATTATCTATAGTGTTTGCTTAGCCTTAAATAGAAGTAAAGTGCTCGGAAGTTTATTTTATAATCAATACCAAACATAGCATAAAGCAGGCGAAAATGCGTAAGAAACTAGTCTAATATAATTAAAATTCTGAACTTACCGTTGCAAACAGCAAACGCCATTAGAATTAAACAAGCAATCTGTAAAAAAAAAGATAGTAATTAAATAAATCATTTTATTAGTACGATATTTCGTAGCTTACGAAATACTAGCTGCATATATACTATATTATTTACTTTATACACCTAAACTATCCCTTCGCTTCCTAACAATTAGCTCGTCTACCCGTAGTCACTTCTTTGCATTGTGATATAACATTATATGATCTAAGCTTCTTTGTCATGAAAATATAGATACTTTATATACACTGCCTAATTATAAGTCGTGTTACGATGAACATTGGTGATTAAAACAGATTTAGCTTTCCTCCAATTAATCCAACCAGGGTCGCTGGAAATTGACAAAGCCAACGACGACACCATAACAGCGATGGACTGCATGTTGTGTAATTGCAGGGGACAGGACTACCCACTTGCCGAGGATCAGCGCCCCAAGAGACAAAGGCTCATGTTTATATGAGATTTTAGTCACAAGCAGAATGTGGATAATAATTGATGTGTTCCTGATTGTGGCCTCCTACGCCTAGACGTCTATGGCGGCCGAAAGTCGTTTGGGACTTCCTTTGTCGTCTAGTTCCTAGTTAAAAACTAAAGTAAATCCGAAAATAGCGCCGTAGTAATTTAAAAATAAGGATTGTCGTTGAAATTTATACGCAATTCAATACTGGATCATCATCTATCCCTGCAGGAACGGAGAAAAGATACTAATTTCTGCAGCCGAGCGGCCCGTCGTAAGCTATTGCATAGTTACCGCCCCTGGTCTAGAGTATGCCGCCCTAACAATCTTGAGTTGTGTTCCGGCATCGATGACCAGATTCCAGTCGGCTCTTCAAAGCTGGCAGTACAGTGATATCACTTTTGGTGTGCCAAATGTCCATAGGCGATGTTAACTACTTTTCATCAGATGGGCTGTCAGCCTATCTGCTGTACCCCAGCAATAAAACGGCGCCAAAAATCCCAATGCTATAATTTCTTCATCCAGCGCCTACCGGTGATCGTGCACAGGTCATTGATATACCTGATCACAGGGGGTTTCACACTACATTTACCAAGACGTGAACTCCATTTCAGGACACATTAGGAAGTGACCGTCCCGTTGCCACTTCACTTTATTTATTTTGCGAGCTATGTTCTTAACTTTGGTTTTATAGCCCGCTGAAGCTCATATGCTTCTGTCTCATAATGAGATCTGGTAGCAGGTTCAGGTGCAAACCTGAAATGACTGCATCATAACGTTTATCATATATCAAAATAAAGAGATTTTTTCTTTCATACAAATCCTATATAAACAGAGTAAGACAACAACAATAAATCATTTCGTAACAACAAATTTGTGCTATATGAGTAGTTACCAAATTTAGAACGCGACGCTGAGTCTCAAATCGCACATATTTGTGCTAAACCAGACCCAGTGTCCCAGGTCTCGACATCGTAATATATCAAAAGACTTTCGTCTTTAAACATTTCGGTACGGTCAACAAAGATGTGTTGTTATAAAAAATATTTACCTTGAATGCCATGTTTTTTGCTGATATGTAACATAAGTTCTTGTAGATGAATACATAGTGGAATGAATACCAGTACTCCTTATATACCACTTTCTTATCAATCCCCATGTAATATCGAAAACGTATGTTATTCCACTTATCTCATATTTAGTCATTGTATTAAGATGTTGTTGTCTAATATTTTGGGGAGCGATAAGGAACGTAATAAAAAATGTTTTTATACAAATAACTCGGGACTCTACTTTTTTCTGGGAATTAGTGACGGCACTGATCGTATTTTAATAGGGAAAATTGGTACTTTCAGATAAATAGTCAAAATAGCTGATAAGGATAGTAAAACCTCAGACTGCCTTAGGTATACTGATAAACAGGCCTTTGGAGAGTACTGCCACTATCCTCATTAGATTATATATAAGTGTTGTGAAGCAGTAGCATATTAAAATTAAGAGTATGATCATAACTTATGGTTTCCAGAAATTTGAACATCAACCAACGTCATTTGAGCCACTTATACAAAAATATTTCAACAGGGTCAAACTTAAAACGCTAACTAGCTTTGTTTAAACATTTATAATTGAGATCATAAGTACCAGAATTGCCAACTGACATGCTACTAATGCACTAAAATGCATTACTGGTATGGCCTTATAAATAGCAGTTTAATTTTCACAATTTATAGCAGACGGCAGCATAAAGACGCTATCCATTTTCTTTAAACTAGGACTAAGAATAAATACGCCATAGTGGCTATTCTCCATTTTGTAGATAGGCCATACTGGATTTGATAACCTGAATGACAGTTGTTGTAAATGACATTGATTTGACAAGTTGTGCCAATTTTGCTATTTCAATATATTAGGCGTTGTGCGATGCGAAGTTTTCTTTATCGCTTGAATTGAACAGACAAGCAGACGGCGCACTTGATGGAAAACGGTTACCAAGCCTATTGACATTTATAACACCAAAGGTACTGCCAATGTACCGCTCTCTAAAGGGAGACTGGAACCTGGCCACTAATGCCGGAACACAACTCAAGGTTGTTATGGCGGCATCCTCCAAAAATATAGTAGCTATCGACACGGGCAAATACCCTATGACCTGGCTGTGGGTTGTTTTATCGCCTCTTACGACAAGCCACCCGGCCGCAGGAAATTATATACTTTCTTCGTTCCTGCTCGGATAAAAAGAAGAAGGAACATATTCAAAGTACGATTCCATGGGGATAGTATCAAAAATTCGTATTCTACTAAATCCAAAATATCTTTTCGATACCATCGCGGCTGTATAATTCTAGAAAAAAGTTGGTATTACCATTAGCAGAAATATCGTTCGTTAGTCGAAATGAATATTTTAAATGTTACCAAAACTTTAAACATCTGCTTTCACAAGTTTCAGTTTTTAAACATTTATAAAGATAGATTGGCGTGCCACAGGCACGCCTTTTGAAGTTATTGGAATACCGAAATCAGGCCAACCTACGATTGAGTCGATAATGTCGCGATTTTGACGAGATTGTAATAGCATGTAAAGCGTTTGTGCAGTGCAGTGTATGTATTGCTAGCAATATGTCATTATTTCTATGGTATATGTTTTTTGTCGATATTTTAACATGTACCTACATTTCTTAATTTAAGCTATATAATTTTACAACAGCAACATGCAATGGTTACAGAACCTTAGTCACGTGATTTCCTACAACTCATTTGCTGTAATACTTCGTACTTTTTGACAGCTAAAAGCATACTAACGTATTTTTTTTCACAAACATTTTTTTTATATTTTGCATATTTGTGTTACATTACACTTAAATATAATGTATGAATCAATAGATAAGGCCAAAGGAAATAATACATCTTAAAGATAGATAATTCTATTCATTTTGAAATAAATATGGAAATTCCAATTTCGATACTTCTGAATCGGGTCATTTCATAAACAATCTGTCATGTGATGAATCATCATACGACAGATTGTTTGGACATTAGAAAGTACATCAACAAAATAATCGTCATATGTTAGCATGTTTTTTCCTTTTGGATATAGTCAAGTCGGGGTACATCACAGAAAATAGAATTCGCCTGTTGAGTTTCATACTGATGACGTAGTTTCGAATCCTAGTGATGTGGCAAAGATCTTAGTCTACAGATGTCACATCCGTGCGCATAGGTAAGATACATTAGTAGACATACTATTTGCCCACATAATCAGACTTTTAGGGAAGTAAGCCTAAAATATAGATTAAACTTAAAAGAAGAGGTCTACGAGAAAGATGTAGACACAAGTCCTGCCTGTGTTTTGTTTAAAAGGGCTATTCACAGTTGCACTAATAATACAATTATGAATAACACTTCTGGATAACTTTATTTTAACTAGTCATAAAATTCATATAACTATTATGAATAAGTTTATAATACAGATAGAAGATTAGTCACCTTATAAGGGTTTTTAATTAGGAAAAAATGGATCTCAGCATCTTTAAACATAAGAAACAAAACCAAATTATAATACGCTTACATTTTATTAATGGTACAAAAATGTTCGAGTTATTTACAAGTTCACATCAAATACAAATTTGTCGAATTTAGCAGCCAACTACCATATTATATCAACGAGAGGAATCGAGACGAGCATGATTATTTGTTTCGCCTAAGGTATCGAGGTATATTCACAAAGAGCGATTCTCTAGTCGATTTTAATGGAGCACTTTGCCACCGTGCGCATAGCCGCCGTATCCATGGCCAGCATATCCATGGCCACCGTATCCCAATCCACCAAGGTCATATCCTACAGCAACGGGTGCGGCGATCGCAGCGTTACCATGACCGGCCAGAACAGCACCACCGCCAACTAATACACCTCCGTCTAAAGCACTGGCAGTCCTAGCGACCTCATCCGCGATGGCTTGGGTTCGAGCAGCACTGGCGGCGACAGCGGCAGCCTGAGCACGAGCAGCATTGGCGATGCGGGCAGCTTCAACAGCACGGGTGTTTGCAATAGCGACAGCTTGAACACGTGCGGCGTTGGCCAATCGCTCAGCTTCAACGGCGCGGCCCACTTCTGCAGCAGCAGCACTGGCGGCATGCCTTGCTGCTTCAGCGGCTCTAGCGTTTTCCCATGCAGCAGCCTGGGCTCTCTGAATGTTAGCGACGCGAGCCGCATCCAAAGCTTGGGCATTGTTAATGGCGTGAGCCTGTCCAGCCCTAGCAGCAGCTTCGGCGGCACGTGCTCCTTGAATAGCAGCTGCGGCGGAATTTGCGATCTGTGTGGCCCTCACAGCCTGAGCATTTTGAATGGCAGTAAGCTGAGCGGTACCGGCCGCTCCGGCGTGATTGACAGCTGCAGAACTGCCGATAACTGGGCCAGCATGTCCTGCGGTGACTACAGCACCACCTCCGATGAGGCCGTGGCTGGCCAAAGACGCACCACCGAGTCCTCCGTGGAGTCCTAATCCGCTATATCCAATGGCGGGTGCAGCAATAATACCCGTCTGTTCTGCCTGTGAATCCTTGTCCTTACCCACGGCTGAAACAATAATACATTTATTTAATTTAATGTTAATCTTCATTTTAGTCGCCTTAGACAACCGTGGCGGGTACACTATCAGTTCCTTAACAATCGGAAGACCCGAGCCCAACAGTGGGACGTTTATGGGCTTTTCTCTTTTTTATCACCATCTCCCAACTATCTGGGGTCGGCGCAATATATCTTTCCCTTCCATAATCCTCTATTCTGACATTGTCCTCTGTCACACCACAAATCATCATATCATCCTTCACACAATCCATCCATCTCTTTATTGTTCTAACTTTTACATTTGTACCCATTAATCTTGCAGCTCTTATTATTAATTAATAACTCCATTTTCATCGAACAATATGAATACTTACGACCTCCGAGAACATCGTACGCCACAGCGATGACAAAGAGAATCTGTAAAAAAAGCATCATTCCTTCATTACTAAGACAGATACTATGATTTTAAATTATTCTGAACATATTTTACAGATATTATCTTAAATTCTTATCGCTTTATCACTGATCATGTTATCGCACTATCTTACCGTAAGTCGGGACATCGCTATGCTTTGTGGTTATGTATTTGCTTGCTACAACACCACCGGATTAGACGGTCGATTGAAATGATGCATTAAACAAAATTGCACGCACTTTTATACTTCGCTGAAAATTATTACATCGAATTAACAATGCTAAATAGCCGATGCCGTCCTATTTGAATATCATTAGGTACATCGACAAAAACAAATCCACGAACAAACGCGTTTTAAGAATATTTTTTCAGGATAGTAATTACGTTTATAAATTACAATAACATTAACCTAATGCAATAATAAGGTTAAACTACCAATTACATTAATATCACATCCATATTCTACCTTCACTTAGTATTTGTCTAGTGTAGTCGCACTAGCGAAATACTAAATCTAGGTCACCTATAATATAGATCGCAATAAAAAATCATTGTCAGTACCAGCGTTGTAGTAGCTTGGGCACAATATAATAGTTCAAAGCCACGACCACACAGTCGAAGTATTTCAGCAGCAAACAAGTCACCCTCGTTGAGGGTTGCACATTTGCCGTTTGCCGTTGAATCTTGCATTATGAAGCCCAAATTACTTTCACTAAACCTGGATTTAAAAAAATCTCGGGATTCAAAGAGTAATTTTTTGGTTGAAGGGTTTTTAAGTGGCGATGAACATTTACTGTTTTTAAAGTCTCTTTCGGCGTCTGTCTGTCTATCCGCTGACTCCCCCTAAACCACGCATCGGATCTTTAAGCGGTTTTGCACCACCAGTTAGATAATTTTTCAAGGAAGAATTATATACTAACTTTCACGTTAAATTATTAATTATATTAATAAAACCACATATTTCATACGTAACTGATTCTCCGTTTATATTCTTAACTCCTGTAAGGCTTACACTTACTTATGATAATATTACCCTCTTTTTTCCTTCAATAGACTAAAAATTCTGGCCAACGGGTTGATCCTGGTGACCTGTACTACACGTAATTTTATCCAAATTCAAGCACCAACCTGGATAAATAGGAATGAATTATTTAAATAATGACTACACCATTGAAACTGGTAACATGTACTAAACCATCTATTTCTAGAAATAACACCTGTATACAAACAACTACATGTATGCAAGTAGAAATATTTTATGCCTTTGACTCCATTTCATTTCAGTCTTTTTTATTTATTACATGAGTTCAGCAGACAGGCAGACGGCCCACCCTATAGATACCGGTTATTAGCGCCTATGGACATTTGCAACACTAAATTTCTAACAATGTGCTGCCGCTCTCTAAAGCGAGACTGGAACCTGGCCACTAATACCGGAACGCAACTCAAGATTGTTATATCGGCATACTCTAGACCAAGAGCCTTGGTAGCCATCCAGATGGGCAAATACCCTAACACCTGGCTGTGGGTTGTTTCGTTGCCTCTTAACGCCGCCCAGCCGCAGAAAATTGTATTCTTTCTCCGTTCACTCCTTCACGGATCAATAGTTTAAAAAAAATAGTAGGTATAGTATAGAGAGTGTATTTATAGACGAAATAAAGAATTAAATTTCTTAATGTTATTATAATTTAAAACTATAGAAAGCTATAATAAAAAAGAGATGTTACAAAAATTGGTTCCATAAAATATTGTGAGGGATGAAAGGCTATTTAAGTGTAATTTTGTAAGAGATTTAATTTTATGAGATTTTCCATTCTCTCAATTTAAAGAAATATAAAGAACCTGGTTTCCAATTAAAATCTACAGATATTCTTCTTTTCCAAATTTGGTGCATATTTTATAAATTAGGCGTTTTTTACTTAATTACAACTTTTCTCCCTACACATTTTCAAAATTTCGCTTGAAACAAATAGCTTTGTATCCCTCGTGATTATCTCTAGTACTATAACCAAGTTCCAATACAGAGCATTAACATTGAAGAGAAACTCAGCATTGCAATTGCATCCTTTCATGAAGCCAGTCTTTCTGGAAGGCTACTTCCCAGGTTGTGAAAACACTTCCTTTTTGCATTCAATTATCATGTCAAGACAATTGAAATAATCAATAAATAATGCATCTTTAGCCAGTCGAGTTTAAAAAAATACAATAAGTCTGTTGGGGGTATTAAGTTTGTACAATGAACATAAATATGAAAAAATATCATGGTAACTAATTCTTACCAACAGAAACGTAGGATTTATAAAAGAACTTAAGCTCTAGTAAAATCGCATCGGAATTCAAATAATTTTGTATGCATCTTAACTGTTGTAAAGTACTCCCGAAAAAAGTTCCCCAGGCTGAGACATAGTGTTCCACTATTTAAAAAAAGAACATAAGCTATCTGTTTTAGTCAAAATCGTTTCAGAATCAGTTAATTGTATGCACCCTAACCTTTTTAAACCGCACCGTGGAAATATCCCGCTGGATTCCCGGGATACAAAAGCATCACAGATTGTAAGTCAAATTTGCTATCGATGAAAAGTACCATATTTACTGCATAAAGTGAATTAATAAATAAATAGAAACTGAAAAATTCCTTAAAAAATAAAAGTGGTAAACTGAAACTAAACACCCCTTCGTATAGTTCAGCTTTCTTCAACAATTCTTTTACTGTCAAGGCTACATACAGCTTTGGCACGCGCTGCCAGTTGCGAACAGACAAAATGACTACCAATATTTAAAACAATAATCAGAAAATATTACCTGTCGTTGGAATATGATAATATTTAAATGTCTGTACATTTAAATATTATCATATTTATCCATATTCATCATATCATATCCATTCATTTATCCATAAACATTTACACATTTTTATAAATGTTATGTATAATAAGTATAATTATATCTATTTAATATATAAAGCATCTGTAAATATTGCATTGATATATTTATTACTACAATGTAAGTAATCGTACTATATATATATATATATATATATATATATATATACCACCATAGACATTATAATCTCCTATACATTTCTGGAGTGGTCCTGAAAAAACTCTTTTTACTGGTAAGGCCGACCTTTGTGCATAATTGGACATAGTTTTAGTCTGTTCTGCTTTAGTCATTTTTGTATTAGTGTACAATAAAGAGTTTTTGATTGATTGGTTGAATGGTACAATTTGGAAAAGACAACGAAAATTAGTTTGAATAAGATACGTTAGATAACTTTTAAGATGTATAAATAATCTGCCAGAGCCTGCAGAGTGGGCAGTCCGTATGTCGATGGCCCTGGCATTAGGCGAAGGAAGAAATCCGAGGGGCCTTACTGGGTATTCCCGTGTCCGGTGGGCATACCATTTCCTATGAGGTGCTATTGCCAACCCAACATGGCGAATGTCAGGCGCCCCTACGGCGCTTCGCTGTAGTAGTAAGTACTCAATCAGATTCCCCTCGTTAATATAATGAGATATAAGTATGTATATTAAAATATAATATTGGTACAGCACCCAATGTGTAGTAGTACCCAATATGTAGTACCCAATGCATAGTACCCAATGTATGTGCTTTTTTTTAACGAGGGGAAATCCGATTGAAGACGATCATTCGCGCGGGGAATCGCTGCCGGTGTATAGGATTCGTCAGGTCGGGTTGGCACTAGCACCTCCAGTGAAAGTACTATTGCCATACCACAGTCTGGGATACCCACTAAAACCCCTCGGTGTTCCGTTCTACGCCCTTATGCCAGGGCTACAGGTACATGGCTTGTTCCTCCGCAAGCCCTGTCAAGGAGTGGCCTAACGGTCTCATCCACAGCAGGGGACTTTTTTTTGTTTTTTAGGGTTCACTAGCTAAATGACAAAAACAGTAAACATCTGTCACTGCAACAGACCCTATCTCTGTGAGTGTACCGACACACTTAGCCAATTTTACATGTAATCCAGCCGTCATCTAGCCGCGGAAACGACAAGATAAATGGTATTCGCACACAACATACATTTTATGCAATCACCCGCGCGGCGGCTTGTTCACTAGACTCGAGTTAAGGAAATTGCTTACAGACCACATGTCAAACTGGCTATCCGGTCTGGTTACATATAGTACTTGCTGGTTCAAATAAAAACATTCGAACGAACAAAAACCAATTGTTATAGTCCAATGCAAGTGAATTATATTCTACTTTAGTAATTTAATCAACAATATTAAAAGAAACGTAATAACGAAAGACTTTGTTATTTAATTCAGTGGTAATAGTACAATTCGCCACCAAAGGAGGCAGCGGAACTTAGTCTATAGAGCCTCATCTGATATATTACCTAAGTCTTCAGTGTAGCTCAGAATTGTAGATTTTCGACTTGTTGTTGAAGTTGTTTGAAATAGCTCGCCTAATTTTCTCTATTGATTATATTTTCGCAAACTAAACAAAGAATTTATAATTTAAAATAAAACTCGTAAGACGGAGCTGTGCCTCAACAAAGTCTATATTATAGAAATATCATGTAGGTAAGTTTAAATATTTTAAATGTATGAGAATAAGTCGACTTTACTAATATGAAAACGTGTAACGCCATCTAGTTACTTTTAAACACAACTAATTAATAGCACGAATACAAAATTATTGTTTTGATATGAATTAGATGTTGCGATTGAACAGAAGTTCTTGTGAAAACTCGAAGTCCTCCTCATTTTACTACACATTTATCTCTCTTATCACTTATCTCAGACAACTCAACTTTCTTTCTCATCTCAATTGATAGTTTTTGAGTAATAATTATGTGTTGAGTTGTCTGAGAAAGATAGATCATATAAACGTCGTTATATCTCAATGATTATTACTATCTTTCTCAGAAAACTCAACACATAATTATTACTCAAAAGCTATACAACTATTGTTTATTTTAAAGTAATATTTACATATTTTTAGAAAACAAAACTACACAGCACGTCACTCTTCAGTTCCAAGAATTCCGTTAGTTAATTTATTTTGACTTAGATGATAAAATTTGGATGTGTTGTGGTTTGCTTATCATCCCTTTGGTATTTAGGTATTTATAAACTTGAGTAATAAGAATGGTATAATTATAGCTTTACAACAATATATTTGCAACAAATACAATCAAAGTAAATATTCATTTTCCAATGAAAATGTCTTCTTCGACAGGCACAGGGTAAGAGTTTGGAGAACGAACGATTCTGAAAAATAAATCAATAATTTAAATCTTGTTTATATTCCCTTTTATAATCACTATCCACTTTCCTTTCCAGTTTAGACCATTTAATATCTCACGTCAAGTGTCTATTTGATAAAACTACGTTTTAGCATTATTTTATTTGATTTTTATTATGGCAAAGTTTTGGCCACATTTCAGTGGCCGTGATCACGGAAGACAAAGATGTCGTATTAACAATTATTATCAAAGTTTGTATTTAGCCTACTCCTCAACGCCAAAGGCGTTGGAGTCAACACCAATAAGAATAGAATAGAATTTAGCTTACCACCAACTTGTACATTTTAATTATTTGGTTTTAATTTTTGTTTATGGTTATTATTTACTCTATATTTACACTTGACACCTTTGTCTTCCGCGATCACGTGGAAAAAGTGGCCAAAATGTCGGATAAATTAAAATAAAATATCACGCTTAAATCCGTTAAATCGTAGATTCATTATGTGTCCTAATTGCGATTTTTTTAAATACAACATGTCTATTGTTTTAAATACGCTGTAGTCACTCATTGGCGAAGGCAGCCTCATTTAAATGACCCATTTTTGAATATTTTGAAGCGATAAACCCATGTTGGAATCATATTCTTGATTATTACAGCTCCTGGGGCTGGCTCGGTCAACGTGATACCACGCTCTCATAGAATATCGGCGTGAAACGGTTAGGCTTAAGCTAATCGTTTCACACCGATATAACTATATAGTGTATAACTATATACAATCTTTATCCAAACTACTCATTGACTCTTCAGGTGATCAGAAGGTTGATGCTTATCTCGGGCAACGGATCAGTATGGCGATCCAGCGAGGAAACGTAGCCAGCCTTCTGGGCACCTTACCCATAGAAGACGGTGATCTAGGCTCAGTATTCTACTTATAGTCTTGAGGGACTATGGGTAGAACTTATTTGTATTGTACAAATAAGTTAAGTTTTCTTTTATTATATTCGATTAAATGTAATTTTATAATTGTTTTGTGAATAAAGATGTAAAAAAAAACTGAATTAGTATGCTGAATATAATATTGAACTGTATGTATACTCGTAACTTTCTTTAATAATGGATGATATGAGGTAATTAAAAACTGTGAAATTACGCCGCAGCCACGATTAGGTAAGCCTTATAACAAACATGCTAAACATGCAACGTAGATCGATTTTTTTAAAGAATTGATGTATACATATTATAAATATAGAAATGTACAACTAAATTAAATATCCGTGAAAGATTCGTAATATTGTTGCGGAGATTTATAGAAAATAAATTTATTGTAAGTAAATGTGGTAAAGCGAACAACATACTTAAAATCTACTAAGCTGCGCCAAGATTTTGTTCATGCTTATAAATACCAAATAAAAACAAAACGGTACTTACTGGTATAAGACAGGTGTTTCTCGTGGTTCTATAGACTCAAAGAACCCAGTAAGAGCGTTTTTTTTAAAGTGCATATCCTCAGCAATGAAATTCCAAAGTCGTGATGCTTTATCCAAAATCTTATGGTATTTTGAAGACAGTGAGACTGGTTTCTACAAAATAATATTTCTCTTTTATAACATGTCACCAATACTACAATTCAAATATGCGGACTCAAAAAGTAAACAAAGTCCATATTTGTCATTCATATTATACAATAATATCAAAGACTTATACTTCTATACACTGTTAATTCGACTTTAACGATATACAAGAGTTATATGCGTGTGTGTGTCATATACATGGTAGTGTGTGTAATGTTTTTTTTATTTGATTTAATGCATATTTTTTTTATTTTTTATTTTTTTTATTGCAGGAGTTCAGCAGACAGGCAGACGGCCCACTTGATGGAAAGCGGTTACCATCGCCTATGGACATTTGCAACACCAAAGGTGCTACAAATGCGCTGCTGTTCTCTTAAAGGAGACTGGAACCTGCAAAATTAAAGTGGAAAATAGCATTTTGCACTCCTTCTCCATATAAATCAAAAGTGTGCGTAATTTCATACTCCTCCATCCGCGCAATTTTCGTTAAAGGAGTTTAAACTTTTTGCTGTGTTTTTGCTTCAGGTATTAATATATAGATACTATAGAAACTATTATATAATATACTATAGAAACTATAGGTACAAAGATTTTATATTCGTAGAAGAACGGAGAAAGAATCGGCAGCTTGTCGTAAAACCCTGGTCTAGCGTATGCTGCCATAGCAACCTTAAGGTGTATACCAGTGTTAGTGGCCAGGTTACAGCTCCCTTTCAAGGTTAGCAACACATTGGTAACACTTTTGATATTACCAATATCCATGGACAACAGCAAATACTTTCCGTCTGGTGGGCCATCAGCCTGGGGGGAACTTTTTTTAAATTTATTGTCCAATATGCATCCATTCATATACATTAAAACATACACGACTGTGACGCAGAGAGTCGTATAGAATACATTAGGTTATGCTACGTAGTGCCATTAAAAAAATGAATTTACACAATACTGTTATATCATAAATAGGCGCAGAGGCGAGGTATTGTTATCATCATTCAAGTGTTTAGTTCTGATTTGATAATAAAAGCGGATTTATCATCATTCTAATATTTTATTCTGTTTTAGTCCCAGGTTTGCACATGTGAGCCTGATGGTTTTCGCTTGAACACTAACCACCGCGGGGAAATCACGGTGAGGTATAGAGTTCGCCAGGATAGGCTGGCATTAGCACCCCCAGAGAGATACCTGCCGGTTCGGTGATACCCACTAAATCTCCTTGCTGTTAGGCTGTCGGATCGCTCGCGCATGCATCTCCAGCCCGGAAACGTGTGATAACCAACAAGCGATAAGTACCTATTTCCCCTAGGTTAACATTGTACTATTGTAGTATACTTACAGGACAAGGCTTCAGTTCCACCATCGAAGTTTTTTCAACAGTGACGGGACTGTCAACTTCTAACACCGGTGGTCTGAGAACCGGCAATCTTAGTGCAGGAATCGCTATATCAGGATTCCATCTTAGGATCGATAAAGGAGGATTTGTATCACCTTCTAAAAGAGGCTTATTAACTTCAACAAATGGTTTTATCTCCAGAATAGACTTATGATAAGGCTGCGATTGAGGTGGTGGTTTCTTCTGAATAATAATGACGGGCTTGTTTGCAGAATGCTTTTTATCTACAAGACCTGAAATTCAACAAATATTATATGATTATGGGAACATGGGGCCGATATAGTGACATCGTCATTAAAAGCCCCTCAATAAATTAATTAATTTGAAAACTGGCGAACATTTTCGTACCGCAACTATACAAAGGCGAACTTAACCCTAAAAGCGTTTTCCTCCAGCAAACCTATGAGTCTAGCTAGAAGGGGAGAAACAAAAGGTAGGGTTTTATACACTAAAATATTTTATGAGTAAACTACGTAAATATACATACATACATACATAACTTCACGCCAGTTCCCTTGCGGGGTAGGCACGAACAACAGAGCGCCATTTAGGCTTATTCTTACACACCTCACTTGCTTCTTCTTCTACGTAAATATAAACATTAAAAAATCTACCTACAAGATTAGAATATATACTATAGAAAATACACACATAAAATATATTGCAGGCGCGATGCGATGGCCGGGAGAAGGCAAAGGGACGTGGAGAAAGAAGCAAGGAAGGACTTAACCTCGCCACCAGTCCGCCGCCACACTGCACTCGTCCCCCGGGGGTTCACACACTCACTAGAATTATGCTTTTCCTAATTAAATGTGTTTATAAACAGTTTGTTTCTTTATTATATGTTCCAACAATCTTTTATACGTATTTTTATATATAGTTTATTGCGGTGACAGCAGTGACAACCCCTTTTACGTTTTTTATTGCGCATTCTTCTTTTAAAAGTTTACTCTTTTCTTAATGGCGAGGATGGGGAGGAAGAATTTACAAGGAGGTGTTCCTCGGCGCAACCATATATGTATAATATAAATACTTATATATTATAAAGATAATTTAAGACAGTGCTCTTTGACTTTTTTGTTAAAGCTGCTCAATAATGAACTATCTTAGATTGTACCTATACCTTGTTTTTTCTTACAAGGTAAATCGATAATATTGTAACATTCTAAACATACCGTGACTGTACATTGAAGCTATTTAAAAAAACAACTGGAATAGACTACATAAACGTTGGAGAACACGATGCAATTTTATTCGATTTCTTCTCTGTTTGTTCGGGATTCACGTAATAATTACTGGGCTGATTTCGATGCGGTTTCCGATGACCGACAACAAATTCTTAGACTAAAACCTGCGTCACTTTTTATCCTGGGAATCTCGCGGGAATTTTTCTGGGAATGGTTTTTTTTTTCAACCCATATCGGTCCACTGCTGGACGTAGGCCTCCCCAAGTACGCGCCACATATCCCGGTCTTCCTCATCCAGTCCCTGCCGGCGATCTTAGCCTTAGAATAGTTATGTTGAAAAAAAATCGAATTCCAAAGCTTTTTCATTTATCGGTAGCATTTTATGTAATAAAAGGTGTGTTTTTCAGGCCGGGAATCCCCGCGGGAATTTGCCCGGTGCATAAAAATTAGCTTATTCCCGCACAGTTTTCACTAAAACGAGCTTACATTCTTTTTTAAATGCTGTGGTACTCTGTATCCTGCGAATTCTGCGAAAATTTCAAGTCAAGCGTGGATGAAGTCCAGGGCATTTTACTACACTAATTTATAATATGCTTCTTCAGATATACCTTTAAATAAAGCGCCTTTAGCGGCTAAAGCACCAGCTCCCAACAACGCTGCTTTCGCTTTCAAAAGCCCCATACCCCATGTTGGAGTAAATAGACAAGAAAAAGAGGCCACCTGTAAAAAGCAATACAAAATTTATTTTAAATTAACGTCTATTATTATTATTTAATATTGTTAAATCTTAAATCAGTCATAAATTGAAATACTTGCCCGATTCCTATATCTTACCGACCGTTCATTTGTCTTACCATCGGTTAAAATTTGACATAAGCTTCATACGTCTATTGTCTCAATTCAACCGATTGTAGGGAAAGTGAGTGAATAGTAAGATATAGGAACCGGCTATTAATTAGCTTCTTTTCAGTTTCATGAAATTTAGGAAACTGATCTTTATTTATCTTTAAAATAAATCATAACTACCATTTCAAAAATAACTATAATTTTAATAATAATAACTTTAATTTAAATTGTAGGCACTAATAATTACCTATATATAACTATGTAAGATTAGTTGTGTATAATAATTAAAAAAGACAGAAAATTATACACGCATAAAAACATTTTTATTATATATTTTGTAGGCTACAAAGTTTTATGCAATAAATTACTTCATTTGTTTTGTACTCATTAAACGCCTACATGAATTGTAAAGCAAGAAAGTTTTGTATCTGCCAAGATTTCGCTCGTGCATTTATGGCAGACGTATTAGGTTCACAGGATAGAACTTATTTTATTAGGCAATAATAAAATCTTACCGATAAAATTAATAATTTTAACTTCATTGTCAACTTGTTTTTAACGAACTAACTTAAGCCCAAAGGTTAAGGCCAATATATAGTACATTAATTCAATTATAATCATCTTTCTTATTAAATACAACTTGCCAAACTGGAAGGAAATGTAAGAACCACATAATACATAATTATTAAATAATGTTATGAAATTTAACACTTCATATGGATTAACAGCATTCCAAGCGCTACTCAATCAAGACTATAATATGTTTATAATTACTAAACTTAATAGACTAGTTGCGGAAAATAACTATGAGTATAGTAATGTTAGACGTTTAACACGAATATTGATTCATTAGTACACGATAATTATACGGTTGAAGTAACTCTATACGCACTCTACGATGTGAAGTGTTTTTTTTTATTGTTCAACAAACAGGCAGACGGATCACCTGATGGAAAGGGTTACCATCGCCTGTGGATATTTGCAACATCAAAGGTGCTACAAATGCGCTGCTGCTCTCTTATGGGAGAATGGATTCTGGCTGCTAATGCCAAGACACAACTCAAGGTAGTTATGGCGGCATACTCTACACCAAGAGCCTTGGTAGCCATCCAGACGGGCAAATACCCTAGCATCTGTGTATGGGTTACTTAGTGGCTTCTTACGACAGGTCGCCCAGCCGCAGGAAATTGTATTCTTTCTCCGTTCCTGCACGGATTTGGAGACTAAAATTCTATTTCAACTAAGACTATACGAGTATGTCTGAAACATTCATAAAACGTATTGTAGCCTCATCGTTCGTTAACGTTTTAAATAAGACGCATTTGGCCACAGTCTATGTTTAACACTAGATAAATCAGGTGAGGGCGCAGCAATTAATACATTTTCAATATACCTAATAATATAAATAAGGGTCCATCGGTTTAAGGAGTTAAGCTCGAGTGCCATAAGGGTATCTTCAAAGAAATTTGTAAGAAACTCTTTGATGCCACCCGTTATCAGAAAACTCGCGCAACGTGATCAGCATTGCCATAGATACAGCGTGACAATGCAGCCAGCCTTCTGAGCACGCTACCCTCTGGCAGCGATTTGTTACAAAGTTTATATTATATATATATATTAACCTATCTATCTATCATAACTTAGTTTAATTTCCGTATTAAATAATATAATATTATTATATCGAACTAATTTAAAAAAAATAAAACTGAAGTGCTAGAAATAAACCTGTTTATGAATAAATTTTACATCATTTTAATTATATACAAATATGTTTACTCCTATCATGGAAAAAAGATACTATTATACTTTGTTTATTTCTCTATTTACGTAATTTTTGCCATACCCTCTTATCTATATTATAATTATAAATATATGCTATAATAAATCTGTAAATGGTTCGAGTTTGTACATTAAGTTTAAAAATGTGAAAAAATCATGGGGGATAATTCAGACCAGGAGTTTCCGAAAATACATTTTTTAGATTTTTGTCTGTCTGTCTGTCTGTCAAAGCATCGCGTGAAAACTACTGGACGAATTGAAATGAACCTCGACATATAGCTAGGCGTATACTTTTTATTCCAATAAATGTCATCGTTTCCGTAGGATAGATGAAAATAGCGAAAAATATGGCGCTGCGATCGCATTATTTTTTGAAACTACTGAACGTATATGAATAAAACTCAACATAGTGCTAGATTATAACACAAGTACTCAGGACATTTTTTATCCTGATAATAAATATCGTTTCCATAGAACAAACGGATTAGCAAAATAGATGGCGCTGCAATCGTGTTTTGTCAATTCACTAACAAATACCTACGTTGTCATAAACAACAACTCATTCATTGTATTATTTCATGTCAGGTTGGCTGCGACTCGCCTCTATGTTTCGCTGGGCAGTTGAGTAGACTATATAGACTTAGTTTCTTTGTTATTGTAGTGAACTTAGTAACAAGAAACGGTAAAGTTTTAGGTAAAACACCTTATTACATTTGTATATATGTAACATAGAGTTACCACCTAGGGTATGTCACGCAGCCTAGCCGCGGGGAAATTTAAGTTTGTAATAAACTGTAGTAGTGCTAGCAACACTTCGTTCGCGATGCCATGGCGACGTGTTTGTTATTGTAAATGGCAACAGTGACACCAAAAAAACCGCAACCACAGCTCTATCTTTTTGGCTATATTAGTCTAGCCCGCGAAAACGACGTCGTTTATTAGGATAAAAGTATTGTAAGTGTTGACCCGAAATATAAGCTAGCTCTATGTTGAAATTCATTCAGTAGTTATCACGTGATGCTCCAATGTCTAACAGAAAGATATTCGAAATCTGCTGGTCCTAACTGCCTCCTTTTTCTTCTCATTTTTAATTTAATTTTACAAACTCGATACCCCCAACAAATGTATTATACTATAGAAGACTATAAAAATCTTTTTTCCACTAAAAATGAACGAAGACCATTTCCAACAAAGCTAACCTTCTGGGCACGCTTCTCTCTGGCAGCAATTTGTGACATAGTTTATATTAACTCATAACAGCTGAATCACTCAAGCGGCGCAAATATGCAACCCTCTGTGAGAGTTATATGTTTGTACCGTTTGCTGTCGAGACGCTTGGACCGTGGGGTCCTGAGGCCATGAGCCTCTACCAAAATTTATCGAAACGACTCATTGACTCTTCGGGTGATCAGAGGGCTGGTGCTTACCTCGGCCAACGGATCAGTATGGCGATCCAGCGAGGAAACGTAGCCAGCCTTCTGGGCACCTTACCCATAGAAGACGGTGATCTGGGCTCATTATTCTACTTATAGTCTTGAGGGACTATGAGTAGAATACAATACAAATAAGTTTTCTTGCATTGTATTCGATGATATGTTAACTCATATATATTTATATATAAATATAACTTAGTATATTTTTAGTATTTAATTATAAATTTTAACTCTAAATTACGGAACACCTAGAGTTCCTACAGATCTTAATAATAAAACGTCAACCATAGATACCAGAACCACGTGTAGCGCCATCTAGCCATGTAAAGTTTAGGAGCTGTCAGTTTTCCTTATTTACTAGGCGATTGCCCTTCTATGTTATTCGTCTAAAGGATTTATGAATACTTGTGGATACAAGTTAGACATTTGAATCTTTTGATTTCTTTGCCAGGGGCTCCTAAGACGGCCATTTTCACAAATTCGTTACGTATATAATAACAATAATAATAATAATATTTATTTATTTGCTCTCACAATATATGTAACATGATATAAGTAATTGCTAAAAAAGTTTTTAAATGACTAAAAATTGGTGAGAGCCTGGTGTCAGTAGAAGGAAAAATCCTGTGTGAGTGATCACCAGCCTCTCTCTCCCCGGAAAAATGTAGGTATAAATACAACTAGTTATTCGATAATAATAGAAATAATGTATTGAGTGTAGATAGATGTGCAGTGTGTAATTGTGTATTTATATATTGTACGCAAATGTATGTGTGTGAGTTTACGTGATTTGAAATGAGAGGAATTGATTAGATTATACTATGAGAATTACATAGAGATAAATAAATGAGTGAACATATATAATACTATAATACAAGATGATAATAAAAACAATGAAAAGGGAAATATTTAAGTAATTAGGACTAATAGTGATTCAGTGGAGTCGTAGTCGAGTTTCAACAGCCATTCGGTGAGAGTTTTCTTACATTTGGCTTTAGTCAAAGGGAATATATCAATCTGCTTGTTGATTTTATTATATAGGTAACTCCCTAGAAAGTACAGAAATCTACAGCAAAACGCTGTGCTGACAACGTTTTGTTTGCAGGGGATGTAATTCCTTTTAATAATAGAATTGGATGATATGAATGGTGTTATAACATGTTGTTTCAGAACGATTTGTTGGATAAAGAGTTGCCGAACCGTTAACACTTTCCAGCGTTCATAAAGTTTTTTGGTGGGGAAGTAGAACGGGAGAGAAAGACTGACTTTAAGTACTGCTCGTTGTGCACGTTCTAAATTTATCATTGCGATTTTGGCAGCTCCCCCCCATGACGTGATACAATAGCTCAAAACAAATTGGCATAGGGCATAGTACAATAATTTCATTATATTAAAATCAGCAACTTGACCAAGGGTTTTAAAAATATAAATTAACTTTCGTAATCTGAGTGTTAATGAGTTAATGTATGGTTGAAAACTTAGATTTTGGTCAATGATAACACCCAAATATTTAATATGTTGAGTTGTATGCAAAGTAGAGCAAGAATTGTAAGTATCATGAGAAAGACAAGAGTGAGCTATTATTTTCAAGGTTTGAATATGAGTTTGATCCTGATTTCTAAGAGATAAAGTCATATACTTCGTTTTATCAATATTAAGGGTTAATATATTTGAATTTAGCCAATCCATAACTTTATTGAGACCTTTTTGCGCACTGTGGAATACTTTTGACCACGTATCAGCAGAAAAAAGGAGTGCAGTATCATCATCATATGTAATAATACTACCGTTTTCAAGTTCTAAGTCGCAGAGGGTGTTTATATAAGCAAGAAAGAGGGTTGGGCCAAGGATACTGCCCTGGGGCACACCAAAAGAAATAATAGCTTCTTTACTTATATATTCTCCAATGCGGACTCTTTGTGTTCTGTTTTGGAGGTAATCAGCGAAAAGTTGTAACTGAAGATCTCTTATTCCAAGTGCTTCAAGTTTATGAATTAAAAGCGAGGTTGAGACCGTGTCAAACGCTTTAGTTAGGTCTAGAAATATGGCTATAACTTTCTGTTTTTTATCAAGATTAGATGTTATATAATTAGTTAATTCTTCAACTGCGGCATCCGCATATATGGAAAGTATAAAAATAAAATAGAACATTATGATATGTCTTATATATGTCTTACACTTAAAAGTATATCTAGACATGTGTCAATTTCATTTAGCGATTTTCTGCAAAAGTGGACGCTTTTGTCGTCCAGGTTTCTTAAACGTATATATCACTTACTAAGTACTAATAGTAAATCATAACTAACAATATTTACTTTCGAATTTGTTCGTATGAATACTTTAACTATTTACTGGTCCGAAACTATGTCACTAGCGCGGGAAAGTCATACATACACGCTAATTGCCTGACACGCATTTCGCTGAAAAACAAGAAATCAATAGAAACTATATTTTTTCCATTTCTTTTCTATAATTTATATTTTTAATATAATACATCTGTTGGGAGTGTTGAGTTTGTAAACTAAAGTTCGGCCGTTCTACAAAGCCCCATTTGGCATCTATCAAACTGATTTTAATAGTTATATGAACTATGGACGATGATAAAATTAAAAATTGGAATCGATAGAGGAAGTCACACATGGTTTAAAATAAAATGACTTATTATTTTTAAAATACAATATTTTACCTTGCCTTGACTTTTTATTTGTAAAATGTTGAAAATATGCATACCTTAATTACGATTTGTGTATAAGCTTTTCGATTATACATCAATCTCTAGGTCAAGTCATTAATATTTAAGACAAAAAAGTGTTGACAAACAACATTGTTATGATTGTGATACGTTTCTATGGAAATTAACAAATAACGATATGTTAATTTGACACAAATTATTTTTATACTGTTCCAAAATTAGTTCGTCAGTATTTATATGAAATTTTAAATGGGGCTTTTTAGAACGGCTTAATTATAATTTAAAAATGAGAAAAAATCAGTGAGCTATATCAGACCAGCAGTTTCCTAAATGTAATTTTTGGAATTTTGTTTGTAAGAGTATTACGTGAAAATTACTAAACGGATTTAAATGAAACTCGACACAAAGCTAGCTTATATCGTGGGTCAACAGTTCAGATACTTTTTATCCCGATAAATAGCGTCGTTTCCATAGAATAGACGAATATAGTAAAAAAGATGGCACCGCCGAGTGCGTTCTTTGTGCCGCCATTGCCTAAAATAACATCGCAATGCCAACACGAACGAAGTTTGACCAGCATAACTAGTCTTAAATGAAATTGTGTTTTTGAAAAATGTGATACCAGCCCATGAAATTCCAACTGCTCGACTTCGATCTCCCAATATAATGAGGAACGGACGATATACCCTTCCCGCTTGTCAAAAGCTCACTTCAGATTTCCTCACTATATTTTTCCTAGCCGTCAGCAATTATGTACATATTAGGTCAGAAAAATTGCTTATATGCTGCATACTTCCCTGCCAGGATTCACACCAGCATTGAAATAAGACGCAGGATCCTTAGTCACTAATGCCTAATGCCTATATCGTACCGGCCGGTGAATGATGTGGTTACCAAATGATTTCAATTATACCGACAATCTTCGGTTTAGAGGGCTTAATAAGCGTTTCACAAACTTGTTGACTATTGTTAAAACTGTCGGTAGGCTGTAACTGAGGGCTCTCAATTGTTTTGCTTTTACAACGTATGTGATTTAAGAAGCTGATTAAAAACTACAAAATAAATACATTTTCAATAAAAAAAACCAAACTTTACTTTTATGATACACGATTGTCGTAACAAGTCAAGCTTTCAATTAACATGCTTTAAAAATACCTACAAGTACAGAACCATTTTATATGAATGTTGCATCAACAAAACGCAATAATGTAAACAATAGAAAAAAGCTAACACGAGTATTCGATACTTGGAGGATGTCGAACCTAACTTTCTAATAGAATGACAAACAAACACTTTAAAAAAAATTATTGTATAATAAGCTGTTGCACCTAAATTTTGGTACTCTTTTTAAAATCACTCACAGACATTTCAATTTTATTGTTTTGTTTGGATACAAATTAATAGAAGTCAATGTAACAATATTTCATAAAAATCAGTTCATGTCCAAGTCGTGGATATATAAACACACATACTGCCGAACATACTTTATATAACATCACCTAATTTTGTATTAAATCTTTCCATAAACGATGTTTTATATCTTGTTTGTACAAGATTAAATCAAAAATAATTTGAGAGCAATAAATTAGGACGCTAATAGAAACAAGTCACAACAACTTATTTTGTCTAAAATAAAACGAATTGGATTCTTCTCGTATTATCTCAATGTAAGAAAAACATTACTTTGAATAAATAAATATTCTATAGGTTAGGTTGCCTGAAAGAGCGATAAGGCCGCTTATTGTTTTACTATGACATTATTATAATCGTACATTTTTTTTATAATTCTGTATTTGGTGAGCCATAAAGTGTTGTCTATGTATCTATTTACTTTTTACGAACTCTTCGAAAATCGTAACAAATATCCCTCTAAGTCTTTTTGAATGTGGAACATCTGAAAAAATTTAAATTTGTAAAAATTAAAAGAAAATGGCTTCTTTAAAGTATCTAGGTTGATTTTTTGAGATATGTGGCATTTTCCCTTTTATAGCTCTAACATGCATGCATATGTCCTAGCATTATAAGTCGAAAACCGTGAACGATCGTCCACCCTACAGACACCTTTGGTTTACGTTAATTGAAAAGCACTTGACCGTTTCTAGTGTCTTGTAACCATTTTGGTAGATACGGAAACCATATACGACCGTCATGTCTATACCATATTTTTTCAACAAGTATTTGGGTACAGTACAGTAACTTTTTTATTTACAGAGCCCATACTGACAATTTGTAAATGTCAAACCTAAAAATAATGTATGTATGCATTTTGACATTTGTAATTGTCAATCTTTACAATTAAAAAAAATCTGTTGACGAATTTTGCCACGAAAATGTTACCGACTACCGCTACGTACAGCGCGTTCCAATAGTAGCTCACAACGCCTGAAATGCTCCGCTAACCGTTCCACAAGGCGACCGCGGTCGTTGTGATCGTGGCGAAAACGTCACTAATGACGTCATCATTTTCAATCATGCAACGCTCAAAACGCCCATGACAAAAGGTGGGTCGAATGACCGTTCCACTTGGGTTTACGATTGTAACGCTGGCAAACAAGTGGAACGGGAAAAATCGCGGTCGTGAACGTGGTCGTTGTGAGTCCCTAATGGAACGTAGCCATAGTGATGTAGTGTAATGCAGATAATATCAAATTTAAAAAAGGACACGAACGACGCCACGCAGCGTCCGCAACGCGACGGTATATGTTCAATGACATTGAATGATTCACGTATATATTTAATTTTATAACATAAACATCATATTGTTATTATTAAATTATAAAAAATCATTCACGTAAACAATGTTATTAAGATTAATTTCAAGGAAGTTATTTAATTTGTTTTTCTTAACTATATGAGTAAATCTAGAACAATGTTCATCTTAAAGCAAAAATTCAAGATGATAAAGTATATATAAAATTCAGATGAGTAAATGTAAATTCTTTTCTTTACATATTTCTATATATATTTATTATCTTTCCAAGACTAGGGATATATATAAACTGAAAGGTTACGCGAGCAATGCTGTACAAGAACCCTTAGCAATGGGATATAAGGAAAAATCAAATGTCGAGAATTGAAACGACTCTATAGATTTCTGTCCATTTAAATAATTCATCTCTAAAATGTTAAAATGTTTCTTACTAAATATAAATAGAAAGATCAAGTTCATGGCAATTTCATTGCTCATACGACTTTTTAAAAGAAACCGTCAACAAACTGAGTTAGCTAATTAATATTTATTATGTTTTATTAGTATTAGACGAACGAATTATGGATAACCTTGTCTTGTTAAAGGTGAGCTTTTTTTTAACTATATTCTAAAATATGGTCATAAAATGTCGTTAGAAACAACGATCGGACATAATTGACTTTTATATATTACTTTGTTTATATTAGCCAAATAATATAGGTGGTGTTATGTTTATTTTTTATTCCAACACTTCACCTTATAATGTCTTTAACATGTAGGGTAAACAAGGTCAATTCGCCGACCACCCCTGGTTTCTGACTATTTATGTAAATTAAGTAAAAATAGTCAAAGTAAAACCCGGAAAGCGTTCCTAATGTATGAAAACACACAATTAGTTCCTTCTCTCTCTTCACTGCACGTGTTACTATGACATTTTTTGTTTTTTGTCACTTGTCGAAGAATTTGAACATACTGCATGCCTCTAAAATTAACACAAAAATTGATGAGTGGGAACATTTTCAAGCATAAGTAAAACATGTTTTTCTTTACTTTGACACATAAAAATTATTATGCTTGGGATGTCAACATATAATTGTATTTTACTCTAAATGTTTTTTTTTTATTTATATCTAATTATATATATATATATATATATATATATATATATATATACATACATTTAATAATAACATAACATATAACATATTTTAGTAAAATAATAGGTGGTCACTCACCTAACTGGCAAAATGATGCTTCGTTAGCTTACGACCACCTGGTCGACAACTAACTGTTTTAGCTTACCTTTTTTTCTACTTTTATTCAACTTACTTACTTAGGTACTTACTGCATAGTATGGCGTGAAATATTTTGTCATTTTAATTCCATTGGATATGTTTAATTTACACGTCGGATTGCGACTAGCAAAATTCTACTGAATAATTGTCAACCATTCAATTTATGCCATGCAAAAACTTGGCGTATAATGATACACTGATTACTTTACGACCATATGGAGTTTTTTCATCTAGCAGCAATTTTTTACAATCTAAATCAACTTATTTAAACTTAAGTTTATTTTAGTACTTAATTTTTATTCTTACTTTTACTTTTTTTATATTTAATCTTACTTTTAAAATAAATTTAGTTTGTACATTATTTATGAATTACATCTCTTAAATCGTGATTATATAAAATATTTGCTGGTGTTTCAATTTACGACTTAAATCCTTCACCATAAAGTCCTTTTTGTACTGGCTTCTTAATAGTCGAGAACTAACTGTAAAGGTGGTCATGAAGTCGATAAAGGTGTCCAAGAACTGAAAAAACGCACATTTCGATAATTTTTGAGATTTTTAAATATTACAGCAATAAATATACAGAAAAAATGAGACAACTGTTATTTCCAGAGTTTTTCTATCACATTGAAATAAAATAAAATAGTTTCTTCTGTGAACATTTCTTCTTACTTTAGAAATGACTAGTCCGCTAAGTAGTCGTGAACTACCCTAGTTACCTTATGTAGATTCGTACTGGCTAATTATACTATTTTGGATATGGTACTTCGATGTTTTTATTTTTTTAATCGTGATTTTTTTGTTGTTTATACAATTTAATTGTCTTATACACATGTAGAATAGATGTTTTAATATAAATATTTAAATAATCTTATACTCGTAAGCGGCTTGGTGATAGGTGATAAAATAACCAAATTATAGGTAGCCACAAAAGAAAAAAATTGTTGGTCGGTATTCTTGTTCCGGAAACCTGGGGGACAAGTCAACACAAACGATCATATTAGACTAACTACTTATAAAAATATGTTAGCGACTGTTTAATTGCCTTACTATCTGTTACAATTAGACATAAGACATTTGACATACAAGTAATGTTAAAGTTCAAGCTAGGGTAGGGCAAGTGAATGAATAGTAAGATATAGGAACCGACCATAAAACAATTCAATAGGCAATAGTTTAGATAGATAGATAGATAACACTTTATTGTACACTAATACAAACATGAACTTAAAGACTAAAAATATATCTAGTTATGTACAAAGGGCGGCCTTATCGCTAAAAAGCTATCTCTTCCAGACAACCCCAGGAATGAATTGAGATGATAATGGCGATGGTGGTATACGTAACGTATAGTACGAACTACTTACATTTTAATAATAAATACATAAATTATATATATATATATATATATATATATATATATATATATATATATATATATATATATATATATATATATATATATATATATGCAGAAATTTTATATATTACATAGATATATACATACCATACAAATACATATCTACAAAATATATAAATGTTTGTTAGTTTAGCTATTTATTGCCCGGTTCATATATCTTACCGACAGTACATTGGCCTTACCAACGGTTAAAATTTGACATAAGCTTCATACAGCTTATGTCAAAATTCAACCGATGGTAGGGCATGTGAATAGTAAGATATAGGGAACGGCCATATATCGCGCATCTATGTTTCCAATTGGACATGTAATGTATGAGTACATACATATTAAATTCAGTTATGTGGAAATCGTTGTTGCTATCGTCTATAATCATAATCTGAATTATTGACTTGTAAATTATTTTAACAACTGCATCCATTTACCGCGGGTTGTATCATAAATTAGCATATAAGTGTGCAACTTTGTAAGTCTAACTAATAAAGGTGCAAATTGAAGATTCTTGATTATACGACGAATCTAGGACCCATGAATTACATATTTATAACTCTACTAGCGGTTCCGGCAGACATTGTTGTGCCCCGAAAAAATAAAATTCTAGAACCCGATTCCAACGCCACCTACTGGGTCTAACTGTGAATCTAAACCATACTGGGGACCCACTCAAACACATAAAATGTCATTAAAATCCTAAAACCCGATTCCAGCACCAAGTATTTTGTTTAAATTGACATTTTTAAATTCGTTATATATTTTGAATGGAATGTCCGATTTGAATAATTTAAAACTTAATATACATGTATTGAAGCAGTCTTGAATACGAAATGATTTCTTTGGGTAAGGATTAATACAAATTTCCAATTTCATAAAATTTCCCAGGAAAGTCCCAGCGGGATTCCCAGGAGAAACAGCGGCACACATTTTAAGTCTAAGAATTTTCTATCGATCATTAAAAACCGATCGCAACCGGTCCAGTATTTTTACGTGAATCCTTAACTAACACACACCGACAAACAACCAAGTAGTTTATATAATCTATTCCAGTTGGTTTTTTTTAAATACCTTCAAGGTACAGACACAGTATGTTTAGAATTTTATAATATTATAGATATTCTTTCTTTATTTTTCTCATAAAAAAATAGAATGTGAAAGAAATAAAAACACATATATGTACAAAATTAAAGTAGGTACTCTTAACTTAATTTTATAAAAAAGATACAAATTATTTAGAACATAGTACATCGCACTATCCTCAGTCGCATAAATTGAGCGCCCGTGTAGATGGCACCGCCGACTCGCCGACACACGGCGCGCGGCGGTGGCGCTGTCTATCACCACACAATCTGGCGGCGCGGTAGCGGTTTTGTGTAGACACGCTCTAAAGGTACAACAATAATAAACATTTCTTTTTCAGTTCATATTAATAGCACTTCTATCAGTCACTGTGCTATGCAACTTAGCAGACGCAGCTACGAAGGGACATAAAAACTCGTCAATTTTATTGCGCAAGAAACATGATCACAACAAAATTAAAAACTTACAACACAATAAGATAGAACGCAAAAGACCAGAGCACAAAAATGTACACTCTATACCGAAACACACTAAGAAAACTAAAAGAAGTACTTACAGCAGAAGTTGGAAATCTTCCAGCTACGATAGTTCCAATAATATGCCACCATATTTGGTTTACAACAGAAAAATAGGGGCATACTATCCGTATTTTAAATATCCAAGTGAAAGTAACGTGAGGAGAAATATGAGAAAGGATAGTAGATACAATTAAGTAAATTCCAGAACATAAAGTTCTAGAATTTACTACAATTACTTATACAAGTTATTCTTTGCCAAATTTAAATAAGTTTTTATATTATTCGGCCCAAATTTAAATAAGTTCCTGAAAGAAATAAAGTTACTGTATATCTTGTTTTTTATTTTCTTCTTTTTCTTAACTCTAACTTACTTAATTTTTTAAATAATATTTTTTGCGAAAACCTATCTAACTTAAGTGATATGATAATATTATATTGATTGATTGGATAGGTATATCATACATACACCATTTTTAAATTTTTTTAACATGGCTCTGTACGATTTAAAGAGTTGAGGAATTTTCAAGGTTTAAGCAATCTTTAAAGAGCGACAGCACATTGGTAGCACCTTTGGTGTTACAAATGTCTATAGACGATGGTAACCACTTTCCATCAGGTGAGCCGTCTCGTCATATTGTACGAGTTCAGCAGCCCCTGCCTGCTGAACTCGTACAATAAAAAAAAACTACACCAGACGAAAACTTGACTCATGTAACAGAAACCTCTGTCAAGTTGTATCTTTTACTGACGCAATACGGCGAGTTCCTATTCCCCACTTCCTCTTACCCTTATCTCATCTTCCCTATCGCATTGACGGCCTCTGTGGTTGTTAAGCGGCTAAGCCTTAGCCGGCCGAACTCGCTGGAACATAGAGGCTCCGGGTTCGATTCCTGGCATGGTAAATTTCGGAAACAAACTTTCTGTTATTTACTTATGATCTGGGTGTCTAGGATCGGCCCCAGAGTGGTTCGTTGTATTGTGACGACCAGCGGTTTCAGAACTGATCTGAAATGAGAGAGTAGTTTAGGATAGAAGTTTGTATTCGCAATCGAGACACTTTTACATGAGATGTGTTCTGCTCGCGGGCCGATACAATAATGTCTTCTTTTGTTTTAGGAGGTATTATTCTTCGATTTGAATTCAAAAACATTATATTTCGTAATAAGTATATTATGACGACTAAGGAGGTTAGTCGTAACAGTGTATTACCCATAACACAACCGTATCTTACTTAGCTTGGAGATATAGATATACAATGTCTGTGTTTGACCGCCGATTATTAAAAAAAAAATCTATTCCTTTCCCCTATCCCATTCTAGAGGCTGGAAATTCGTTGGCTTCGTTTCTTGTGTTACAAACGTCTATAGGCGACAGTAATCTGTAATCAGTTTCCATTAGATGATGAGCCGTCTACCTATACCAGCTTCGCTATAAATAAAAGCCACAAAAAGGAATATTTCACACATTGATTAAAAACAATTAATATTCTACAAGTATTGTTCATGTTAATTATTATTATAGATTGAAAGTAAATCTGTACAGTACATTCCTCTTCAAGCTCCCGTGAAAATATTTTTTTTTTCTATACAGGCTATGGACGAGAACTGAGACAGTAGTTGATATAATAATGATATATAATATTAATATGGTATAATTTTTTAAGTATTTTCTTAAGTTTTCACGGCTATAATAAAACCACGTTTTAACGGTTTTAAGCTTTAAGTAATAACCATAATCAAAACTAAACCCTTCAAAGCGATTCAAAGAAGTCGCGCGTAACCAAAAGGCCGGCCTATATTTAGGGCAACGGGGCAGTGTTGCAAAACAACGGGGAAATTAATGCGGCAAGCATTTTGGGAACGCTCCAAATCGGCAGCGATCTAGACTACACTTTTGAAGTGAAACTTCTTTAGAATCGTTATGATTTGAAAATCGAATGAAACGAAAAAAACGACACTATAAAGAGATATTTAATAATTGAAACACTATACTAATACAGACAGAGTTGGAAATATTTTAAAGTTTATAAATAAAATTGAAACTAGAGCATAGCTAGCAATAGGAAACACCTATTTGAGTTATCATAAGTCTCTCGTGTCATTTGTTCAAAGTGAAAACATATAATCTGAATAATATATGTTACAATATATCTTAAATATGTAATATATGAAATGTAATATTTTGCATTAAAATATAAAATAATTTTTGAGCTTGGTAAAAATATTATAAAAATAATAAGCCTTATAATTGTCCTAATACTCTATATTAATCTCATTCTCTCATATGCTACTTTACTGCAGTTTCACTTCTGCCGTGTGTGAATTGCAGACACACAATTTTCGAAGTGAAACTTCTGAAGAATCCTTGTGGTTTTAAGCTCGATGAAACGAAAAAACGACCCTAAAAAGAGATAAACACGTAAATCTATAGGTCTTAGCCTGCGAGAGATTGAGATAGAATACACTATATTTAATCATTTAAACACTATAGTCATACACATAGACTTGGAAATGTTTTGAAGTTTTTTGTTAAAGCTTAAAAACATATTATAACTATATAATACATGAAATGTGACGTCACAAAATTTAGAATCCCTCCCGCCCCTTGTCACATTTTGTTTTACTTCTACTGTGTGTCAACTGCACACATACACATTTTTTATCTGTAGATATGTTTATAGTACTTGTTATTATTTAAGGTTTCTAGTTTATTTTATAGTGTAGTTTAATCTTTAAGATAAACAAAATTAAAACTGAATTAGTTGACTTGGTAGGCTAAATAAAACTTTAACAATGGTACTTAAAAGTCGCCAAACGTCGACATAATAAAAATCAAATAAATCACCGCGTTTAATATATGGTAAGTTATTTGACCGTGTACTGGTTTTATTGTGTTTAATTAAATATTTATTTAAATAATATTTACATGGCTACATTTAGGGTTTTCCCGCATATACAGAAAAACAATAATGGAAAAAGCAATAACTCTGAGATTTTGATGTGATAATAAAAAAATATGAATCATTTATATTTTAATTAATAAATTACGAAAAAGGGTAATAAAATACGTCAAATACGTTAACATCAAGACTAATGACTTTCAAAAAACAATATTTGTAATTATGAAAATACTTTGAGTCATACAGCATACAATGAACAGTTTGTTGCCGGATTTCTTAATTGTTATTGTGTCATCGTGTTGTATTATTTTTATTGAAGGTTTAGTTGGAGCAATGATTTCAAAATTGAAAGAAAGACAACTAAGGTGGTATGGGCATGTAATAAGAAGGAATAAAATTCACGTAACAAAAAGAATGTAAGATTGATAGCTACAAATGTAAAGCAGGACTCAAAATGTGTGGTCTTCTCCCACGCTTTAATCGACAAATATCGTGGGACAAGCCCAATCTGTGGGCTATACAAAGGATGACATGATGAGTTAGTTCTGTGGCGAGAGAGGATGCACGCCAGAATAGAGGAATATAGAAGGAAAAGACATATTGTGCCGAAGAACAAAGAAAGTGTTGGTGCAGTGCAATGGTTAGTGGATGCACCTTAAATGATCAATTTTTGAGTTGATATGTTTGTTTAAAAAGTCGTGGTAGAGTAATAGCTAGCGCATGCGTCCCGAGCTCAAAAGGCGCAGGTTCGATCCTGGCCGAAACGCATGCACCAATTAGTCAGTTATCTGATCTAATGTGCATATTGTTACAAGTACCACTTGCTAACAACGGTGAAGGAAAACATCGTGATGCAACCTGCACATTGAGATAAGCGATGTGTCAAACCTGCCAAGCCGCCTTGTACAAGCGTGGCGGGTATATTGTCCGTGCCCCCCTATAATGGGAGGCCCGAGCCTAGCAGTGGGACATTTATGGGCTGATTTTATATGATTGTTTTAGGCAATATTTATGAGATACTTAATATGATGGATCTTTCATCGTAATGATTTTTTTTTTCAGAAAGTTACAATATTTACAAACACTTTGGCAGACAGCAACGAAATTTGTCAGCAACGTTCTCCATATAATAAAGAACCTGGATTCCGATTAAAATGTATGAAAATTCTTCATTTTCAAAAATGTTTTTTTAAGGTTATTTGAGCTTTTAAACTTGTCTGTTAACATATCTTCAAAATGAAATTGAAATATTATTTCAATTTTTGTGCATACCTACCCTATGATACAAAGATGCCACCGTATGATAGGGGCCTCTACTAAAAATTTAATATTCTGTATTAGTCTCAAGGAATTGAGGAAAGTTCATGTGGAGCCTTCGTCCTTTATACGCCCATACCGCTTTCCTCACTGAACTCCTGCCTCTTCATCCTGGAGTTCATCCTCACACCAACATCCTCGCGCCGCTTCGCTCGTGTAGGCAACGGTTCTCACATCAAGGGAACATACCTACCTATAGTGCGCCAAAGAAAGGTACCCGATTAAAACGGCGGCCGTCAGATGCAACGACATCTTAAACACGACAAGGAACAGGATGAACTGCCTTTACTTATATTATCTAAAGTTATAATGATTTTTTAATCCCTGAAGCAGGCAGGCGGCTCACCTTATGGAAAGTGGTTATCGTCGCCTATGGACGTTTGCAACACGAGGGTTGTCGCCAACGCCTTGCCAACCTCAAAGAAATTTTATGACGGCCTTCTTAAAGAACCCCATGTCGTAGCGCAATGGGAAAATCGCGGCGAGAAGTTCCCTCCAGATCATTGTTGTATAATAAGAATATAGGTATTTATTATTCATCTATAAAAAATAATATATTTTGTATAGATATGTATTTGTGTGGTAGGTATGTATATTAAGTATATATCTATTTAATATATGTAATATCTGTTTACATGACATTTGTATATTTAATACTAAAATGTAAGTAGTTGTACTATATTTTGCGTTTACCACCATAGCCATTATCATCTCAATTCATATCTAGGGTTGTTTGGAAGACAATGCTTTTTAGCTATAAAGCCGCTCTTTTTTTAGTTAGATATAGTTTTAAGCGGAGAATTTATTTTTGTATTGGTGTACAATAAAGTGTTATCTATCTATTATAACGCCTGTCTCCCATGGGGGTAGGCAGAGACGATGTATCTCCACTTACGACGATCCTGACTTTACGTACTTTCATTAATCTCTAATCATACATACAAGTTTATCTGAGGTTTTTTTTACCTGAACTTTCTTGAGCACTTCCGCTATTTGATGATGGTGTGTACGTTTTATATGACTAACAAAATGTCGTGGAGGTATGTCACTAGTATAATTATCTGCTTTTTGTAATAACAGATAAATAAATACTAAAACTGAAAATTATACAACATAACAAAAGCTTTAGTTATTCATGAAATTGTAATTAAATAATATTTTCCTTAAGATTGTAAAAACATTTATAATTTATCACCACATCCCAACCATTTGGTAAATCCCGGTAATACAAGGAAAACCAAATCGACGTCTTCAAAGTGTCAAATTTGGTTGATTTATCAAATTTTAACTCAAAATTAATACCAGTGGTGTATGTAGTAGGTACATGTGGTTTGTACAAAAATGTGTTTATATCATATTAGTTTTGAAGGTGGATACTTCTCACCACCCGACTTTTTTTTTTTTCAGCAGACAGGCAGACGGCCCACTGGATGGAAAGCGGTTACCATCGCCTATGGACATTTGCAACACCAAAGGTGCTACAAATGCGTTGCTGCTCTCTTAAGTGAGTCGGGCAAATGCCCTACCACCTGGCTGTGGGTTGTTTAGTCGCCTCTTACGACAGGCCGCCCGGCCGCAGGAAATTGTATTCTTTCTCCGTTCCTGCACGGATAAAAACGACTACGGCGAACTCTACAAATTTATAATAAAGAAGTCCGTAGATATGTTAAAATTAACTGCTACAGAGAAATAAGAGTTGGCTATTGAAATTTAATAGTATAAGAAATAAAGAAACTATTGCAAATATATACGTACACATACCTGTTACAGTTTACAGTTATATATTATTAAGAAACTTGAAACGCTGGGATCTGTTTTCATCAAATTAATAATTGTGTAGCTTTTTATGCAACTTATTGAAACAAAACATTTTGATATTCGTCACCTAATAAGTAATTTGAGGTCATAGATAGCATTTTAAGAATGTCTGCTCACATATATAAGGACTCCTGAAACTCGGGAACCCAGTATCATTGATACATGTGGTACACGAGTACCATATTAAGATATATATATATATATAAAAGAAAGTCGTGTTAGTTACACTATTTATAACTCAAGAACGGCTGTACCGATTTCGCTGAATATTGATGGGGAGGTAGCTTAGAACCAGGAGACGGACATAGGATAACTTTTACCCCGTTGGAACCGGTAGGTGGCGCTGAGATCGGGTTTTAAAATCCTCCTAATCACCTGGACGATTTTGGTGATTTTTTTTGTGTGTGTTTGAGTGGGTGTCCCCGGATGGTTTAAATCCACAATTGGAACCGGTAGATGGCGTTGGGATCGAGTCCTAGATTTTTATTTTCTCAGAACAGGACAACGTCCGCCGGGGCCGTTAGTCTATATATATATATAAAAGAAAGTCGTGATAGTTACACTATTTATAAGTCAAGAACGGCTGTACCGATTTGGCTGAAAATTGGTGGGGAGGTAGCTAAGAACGAGGAGACGGACATAGGATACTTTTCATCCCTCTGGAACCGATAGGTGGCGCTGAGATCGGATTATAGAATCCTCCGGGTCCCCGGATGGTTTAAATCCAGAATTGGAACTGGTAGGTGGCGCTGGGATCGGGTCCTACATATTTATTTTTTCAGAGCAGGACAACGTCTGCCGGGGCCGCTAGTTAGTAATAGAAAAGATCGTTAATGCTGATATTATACGGGTCAAATAAGTTTAATTAATTTGGTTGAAAGACATAGAAGTGAAAGATCACGATGCTATTCAATAACATTGAATGATTCAATTTTATATTTATATGGATCACTTTAGTTGAGTCATCCAAATTGAAAGACAGAAATGAACCGTCTAATACCGGCTTATTGAAATTTCAAACCAATCCAAAACCATTCATCTTAAATTGTTTGTTGCACAACATTGCTACATATTTATTATCAATTTAAAAAAAAACTTTACGAAGAATGCACAATGTTCGCGAAAACAAACGAGATGTATCCTATATGTTGTATTCTTTCCCCCAACGAATAAAATGGCGTAATAGAAAACTAATGTTAACAAATGTTTTTTAAGATTAACAAAATTAGCATAACAAGAATACAATGTTTAATTAATATAACAACTCATCTGACGAGTTTAAAATGTTGTAGTAAAACTAAAAATCGAATTAATTTTTATATTAATTTTAGACTACTAATATATACATATATATAATACTAGCTGACCCGGCCACGCGTTGCTGTGGCTCAGTAAATTTTTGATTATAAATTATAATTAAACCTATCCTATGTCCTAATTTGGAACAAATCCAGCAATGAAGAAAATGAGTTAAAAAATGAGCCATGATTAATGCTCAGAACAATAATTAAAGTGAAGAGTTAGATATATAGAACTTATTGTGGAAAATACGAAAATATATATATTAATAAAGACAAATATTCAAAGTCACATTTCAACGATCTATAAATATGACGAAACAATTGTTGAAAAGGAGTATTGAAGCGTGGTATGAATAAAGCCGCAATTACACGGGTTCACTTCTGTTTCAAGTTCGATAGAAATATGGCAAAAATTAAACCAATTTGATCGTTGCAATATTTTTCCTATTTGAATTCCAAAGCTAGCGGCGAACTTAGACAATTCACATTAGCGCTAAACGAATATAATAAAAATGTATGGGATCACATATTACTTAGCATAACGATGCCTATGGTCTGGTGATCGAAGTAACTAACACCTATTCCGTAACTATATTTTGTTGGATAACTATTTGCCTGAATACTGAATACCAAGACGTGAAAATAAATGTACATATTACTCAAAAATGTATATATTTCAATCACAAATTAATTAGTGTGAAATTACATTTTAATACGATTTTAATTTTAATCTTAATTTTCGGTCAATTTTTAAAATATCAAAATCATATAATATAGGAGATATTATATGATTTTGATATTTTAAAAATAAAAATTTAATGCTCCCATTCGTACATCTTACGCCGAACATTCGGCAGTCGAGTATTCAGCGCTTCGGTCGAGAGCGTGGCCGATTATGCGGTATTCGGTATTCAACCAAACCACTATTCATGGCATCTCTAAAAATTATTATCCGTAGAATATGTCCGTGCAGGAACGGAGAAAGCATATGCGGTTGGGCGGCCTGTCGTAAGAAGCAACTAATGGCCGGTTTCTATATGTTTCTATTCATTCACTTACCTTACTTTGTCAAATTTTATACTGTAATAAGGCAATTGAACCCACAGCAATATAGGAAATAGCAATATTTATCAACATATGTATAAAACATCCCACCACGCCAAAACAGATATGTTGTCAGATAGCAATTTTCATACATGCATTACAAACCAATCTATCTCCAGTTTTTAGTGTTGATAAAAAATAGGTGAACCAAGTTCAAAATTGTTCATTAACCTCAAGATGTTTCTGCTTTTTGCGCACCTTAGAACCGTTTTTATATCTACTTATCTATTTCTCTTATCTATCGCTTCTTATTAGGAGAAATTAAACAACAATTGTATGAAGTTTAAATGTCAAATATTAATTCTAATGTACACCAATATACGTTATAATGAAAGTTACAACGAAAGCTGACAGTAACATGGAAGAATATTTGGGAATATCAATCGTGCAATAAACATGCAACTTTAATTAACCAAAAACAAAACCGATAAAAGTTTAAAAGTAACTAAAAAGCAAAAATATTCTACTACATTTTGTCCATGCGAAGTAAAATATAAAAACTACCATATTTGGTTAATTTGTTGTTGTTTTTTAAGTTTTACTTGACACCGACGTCAAGATGGCATCTCGACGCATCATCGCTGCGGCCATGCTGTGTTTGGTCGCGAGAACACAGCTCTCAAAGCGATCTAGCGCTGCATTTTATAATAGTTTGATTAGATGGCATAACTAGTGTTTAGCGCTGCAACACATACACGAGTCATTCCACGTCATGCTCGATCCGCGCAGGCCCTCGCTTTCATCAAGTTCGAACTCTTCTGTTTTGAATAGCTTCTCTACTCTAGTACGTAGTACATATAACTAAATGAAGAAACAACAGAAACATACAAAAATATATAATCGAATTGAGAACCTCCTCTTTTAGAAGGCCGTTATAAAGCTCCTGAATACTGGCGCCAATATTCAAAACATATTTATATTAAATAATATACATAAAACATATTTAATAAATATATTTTATATTGAATTAAAAAATTGCAACTCGTTATATGTTTATTTTTAAGCTTTAAACAATACATCATCAAGGAGGTAAAAATTATATATATATATATATATATATATATATATATATATATATATATATATATATATATATATATATATATATATATATATATATATATATATATATATATATATATATATATATATATATATATATATTATAACTGTTATCAACAAGGCACTTTCTATAATAACAGCCCATAAACGTCTCACTGCTAGGCCCGTACTATAGGGGAGCGGACAGTACTTATATGTATACCCGCCACGCTTTTTTAAGGCGGCTTAGCTGGTTTGACGCATCGGTTATCTCGATGTGCAGATTTCATCTCGATGTTTTCCTTCACCGTTGTTAGCACGTGGTAATTGTAACAATATGCACCTTACGTTAGGTCAGAAAACTGCCTAGGTGCAATATGCGTTCCGACCCGAACCCGCGCCCTTTGAGTTTGGGATGCTATGTTGACTTTCGAATGGTTTACGTTTATTATGAATCTAAAAATTGCAATGTACGAAATTTCGCTGTAAGACCTAATTTGAACTTGCGCTACAACACGGCCGATGACAAAGAGATTAACAGAAACAGACGGCAAGGGAGGTCAAGATGGGACTACGTGTTTCTTACCTGTTTACATGTTGCTCTACTGCTATATAAGAGGTGTGGACCAAGCAGGATCAGTTAGTGCAAGATTAGCGCAACAACAATATAAACCGAAAACATATTATTAAATTAAAAAATAAAATAATAACAAAATGAATAAGCTTTTGGTAAGTTATAAATTTTAAATATAGAACGTTAAAGTTTATGCGGATTGTTAGGATTTAAAAATTTAGTGATCTCGTTTAAATTGTGAATGTCAGACAGATGTGTATATATAGTTATAATAATTTTTATATTAAATATGATAAAACGAATGAGTTTTTACGATTGTATATAATGACGCTAGAATGTCAGGAACATTATTCTTTTAATTTTACTAAGACTGGTTATCCATACTAGGTTGTAATAAAAGAAGAAAGCTCTTTTATTTGTTCTGTTTTATTTTTGTTTATTATTAGAGGTTTTGTCACTGAGTGACTATGCCACCCCTGTAAACACACATATAGATATATGTCATACAATAATCATAAAAGGGAGTTTTTGGCGGGAACTGAAAGGAGACGTTGTGCTGTGCAGTTTTATTTTCTAAAAATGTGTAAAATTACTCTAATATGAACAATAGTTGTAGGATATTGATAGTTTTTGAGTAGTAATTATGTGTTTTGTGAGAAATGTGAACTGTATAGTCAAATGTGGCCTTTTGAGTTTTCACAAGAACTCCGTTGAATGTCGTTAGTTGTAGCCTACAATACAACTGCGCGACTATTATACGAAGACTTAAACATCAGAATTGGCTGTATGGACTAAAGATTCCTTTGCCTGCCTTTGTGGCGAATACAACTACTACTACTACTACATAATCATAAAAGGGAGTTTTTGGCGGGAACTGAAAAGGAACATTGTACTGTGCAGTTTTTTTTTTCTAAAAATGTTTAAAATCACTCTAAAATGAACAATAGTTGTAGAATATTGATTGTTTTTGAGTAGTAATTATGTGTTTTTGTAAGAAATATGAACTGTATAGTCAAATGAAGCCTTTCGAGTTTTCACAAGAACTCCCTGAATGGCGTTAATTGTAGCCTACAGTAAAACTGCGCTACTATACGAAGACTTATACATCAGAATTGGCTGTATGGTCTAAAGATTCCTTTGCCTGCCTTTGTGGCGAATTCTACTACGACGTACTCATAAAATCAATCAAAAATTACATTTCTTTGAAATACTTGAATAAACACACAGCACAAGTCTGTAGCTTGTTGAGTTAGGGGAGTATCGTATCTTCCACTTCCTAGAACACAGGGAAGTTTCGATCATATATCCTATCTCTCTTATTATTCTGCGATCCTATCCCCGTTATTGACAAAGAAGAAAGTTAGAAATTACCAGTACTTCTAAAAACTTCCAAAACCTACGTGACTAGTTAGTGTTTGTTATAAGTTTAGGTTATTATTTTCGCGTGTCATTCTGTAAAATGCATTTTTCTTAAACAAATGAAGAATTTGAAAAGAAACTTATCAATACCTACTAATTATTCTCAAATCATGTACTTTGGAAAAAATGTTTTAAATAATAAATCGTCAAAAAGTGATTGTAGAATATCCTACAGCGCCATCTAAATGATTTAGGAATATACATTAAAAATAAATAATCGAGACTTTCTAAACGGTTGATAGACGCTTCAGGCGAACAAAAGGCTAGCCTGTATATTGGGCAACGCGTAAACGTTGCCATACAACGTGGTAACTCTCCCAGCGTTTTGAAAACGTTCCCAACTTGCGATTTGGGACCCATTTACTTTTTGTAACCTTTTGTTTGAAATTTAAGCTATATATATTATTAGTAGAGGTATATTTAAGTTTTAATTTTGTTTAGTGATTTTAAATTTAGGAGATATTAAAAATATGTCTTTCCTGGTTGATGATTATTTCTAATGTACTTCTTTCACGATTAGGTATAATTATACTCAGTTGAATGGCAAAGCTTAATTGCTTTGTCAGGTAGGATTCAACTATATCTTTTTACAAGTTTGTTGGTGATATTTACATTGCATACCTATTTCCCATAGGGATTGGCAAAAACTAATGGATCTACACACGTAATGAACCTAACATTTTTTTTCGCTTCATCTACTTTAATTAATCTTTTCATATATGCATATTTTAAGCGCTTTTTACCTGAACCTTCTTTAACACGTCTGCTATTTGATCATGGTGTGTACATTGCGGTCTACACGCACTTACACTACTACCAATACCATTCACACTGCTGTCGTAAACTTGTTTTGTGATTCTAATTTCACGTAATTAGTGATAGAAAAATAAACATAGACCGAAAGATTTAGGCTCTATTATTTATTATTAAAGAATTAGAATAATTAAATCATTCTACACGTTTTCTTACAGCATTATATTTACTCAATTATTTTAGACTACGTAAATGGGTGAGCTTTTCTATACTAGAATTTACTTATTTTGTAGCACTTCAACAATTTTTAATTCATATCGTAGTTCTTCGTACGCCAATGCTACTGTGGTAGGTATTTGAACATCTATTTTCAACATACTGGACACTTTTTCAACTTCCCCTCTCTATATAAGATGGTATTCCTAACATATATCCTCCATATTATCAAACAACCATAGACACAGAAGTTTCTGAGAAAAGTTATAGTGACATAAAAAGCCAGACGGACGTACGGACGAACGGACATGGCGATTTCATAAAGTTCTTACCTGTCCTTTCTGCCAAAAATGTTACTGAACCCTACAAAGGAGAGACACTTTTACAGTTTTAAAAACATACATCGAAATTTGATTTAATTACACAGGTCAACAAAATTTAAAAAAATGTTGACCTAGTATGTCTGCCGCTTTATATAATTCCCAGTACACAATTTGCGAATATATTCATGAAAGTACTGAATTGGCTCTGATTCTTAAGATTTTTCGAGTGAATATGAGCTTAAAGTTACACTTTCTCCTCAGTTACATGGTTTAGATTTTCTGATAATCGTGAGAATTGATTGTGGAACAGTGTGAGCACTTCTACCAGGACCTAACAGTGATGATGGAAATGTAGACGGGTAGACGGGCCCGTTACATAAAAGCAGATTACTGTTGGTATTTACAAATGCCATTTTCCCCAAAAATAACATAGAAGAAAATATTATAGAAGGCGTCTCTCTGACGTAAAAGATAAATTTTAACAGATTTTCTCTTTTTACGTCTATATACATTAATTAAATGCAAAACAAAACAATTAGTGATATTTCACAATAAATATAGATATCAAGGTATATAATTATTATGTTTTATTTCATACTTACTGGTTTTTAGTGACATATGAAAATAAAAATTTAAAAAAAACTATAACTAATATTCCAAAATAATTCATAGTTTCATTAATTGTCGGGATAAAATTATTCGAAGCCATTATAATATGCAGGGCAACAAAACCACTGTTGACCAGTATTATCTCGCATTTCTAAAAAGACGTGGGTTCGAATCTTGCCCGAGAAGCATGCACCACTTAGGCAGTTTTATGATTTAATGTGCGTTGCTGAAATCATAACATGCTAACGATATAGGAAAATATCGTCTATACGCCTTGGACAAGCGTGACGAGTAACAAGTTCCAGCCCAGCAAATGGGAAGGTCAGAGGTCAGCACTGGGATGTTATGGGCTGTCAATAGTGCCAACTTCCATAGACTTGATTGACCTAATATTATTATGTCTTATTTTTATATAAACATACAAGGATATGCCCGTGACTTAGTCCATGCTTAACTTCATGTTCCCGCGAGATTCCCGGAACACAAAGTATCACAGAATTTAAAAAAAGAATGTAAGCTCTCGTTTTAGTGGAAACTGTATTGAAATAAGCTAATATTTATATATTCGAAAAACTTCAAACCGCACCCGGGAAAACTCCCGCGGGATTCCCAGGATAAAAGTAGATTTTAATTCTAAAAAATTGCTTTCGATCAGCGAAAACCGCATCGAAATCGACCCAGTAGTTTTTACGTGAATTCCGATTAAACAGATAAATCGGCAAACCGACACGAAATCTAAAAAAATTGCATCGTGTTCTCCATCGTTTATATAGTGTATAACATTTTTTAAATAGCTTTAATGTACAGACACGGCATGCTTAGAATTGTATAATATTATAAATATGTACACGCACATATAAACATGTATATGTTTATATGTGCGTGTTAAATAAAGTTGTTTCCTTGTAATTGAACTCCTCTTAAACCCGTGGACTAATCTTGATAAAATTTATGTGTGTATTCCCCGGATAGTTTAAATTCACAAAAGAATCAGGGAAATAGCGCTGCAATCCGGTTCTAGGTTTTTATTTTATCAAAGCAGGAAAGCTTCTGCCATGATATATATATTATATATCTAAAAGAAAAATTATTAATATTATTTAATTATAATATTAATCACACATCATGAAAGTCTACAATTCTTGACAATAACATTTTTAGATCGATTATTTAATTGCCAGATAAAATACCGAATTAATTGTTTCCGCGGTCGTGATTACTTTATGTATAGAATAATTAACACAATCTGTTCATTTTTATTTCACAGATCGTAGCGTTGGCTTTAATTGCTGTGGTTGCCGCTAATCCAGGTAATTATCTTATTATAAATAATTTTATTTAGTTACAGTCCTTCAAATATACCTCTCATCTTTTGGATAGGTTGTTAGTCAATATTAGGCTAAATAGCATCAAAATACCTAAACAAATCAAATATTATGTTATTTTATAAACATAAATTAGTGGTTTCTGTGGTTTCGTGGTCTTAGTATAGTGTAGTTTGCGCGCAACTTAATAACCTTTTACCCGCTTCAACTCACTGAAACAGATTGAACTGCTGGCATGACGAATTTTGTAAAAGAGCATTATTTATACTATAGGCTCGGTGTTTGGGATCCGGTCTAGAATTGTCTGTTGCCCTTAACACACAAATTCTGTTCTGTCTGCTTATTATTAATTACATTAAATAATAATCTTTGTGTATACAAATCTACACATACCTACCAATATACACAGTTTGATACTAAAAATAAAAGTTATATATTCGTGCATGGTAATAGTGAAAAGATTTTACAATAAAGTTTCAATTTAATCTTCATCGATGAATTCCTTTTTTTTTAAATACTACACTCGATTCTGTTCTCCCGCAAGTCTCAATTATATTAAATATTGTATATCTCTAAAAACCACGAGCGATTAAAATGACCCGGACTTTTGGAGGGCTTGCGTGGGGCTATGGTTCTCTGCGGCCTATGGCGGCTACACGGTGGATGCAATCAGGCCACAGCTGACGGAATGGGTCAACCGCACCAGCGGCACCCTGACCTTCAGGACGACACAGATACTTACCGGACACGGATGTTTCGATAAGTATCTGTGTCGCATTGTGGGCTGCTTGCCTTCCCCGGACTGCCGCCAGTGCGGCGCGCCCGACACGGCGTTACACACGCTTGTCGAGTGCGCCGCATGGGCGCCGCAGCGTTTCGAACTTGAGACGCACGTAGGTCCAGTCGACTCGCTCTGCGACTTGGTCAAGGCCATGCTGCAGAGCAGCGACAATTGGGGGGCTGCGGTTACTTTTTGCGAGACAGTAATGTCACTCAAGGAGGCCGCAGAACGAGACAGGGAGAGAAGTCCTGCAGCGCGTGCCAATGCGTCTTCTCGAGGTCGCCGGCCTTCAGCTGGCACCCGGAGAGGCAGGTACGCGCATTACTTCCCTCCCTGAGTTAGGTTCCGTTTACCGCGGGGGGCCTTTAGCTTGCTAGGAGAGCAAAGGACCTTCTACCCCCGCACAACGAAGTGGGGTGTGTTCTCCCAGGGTACACTTCAGGCACTTTATTGCGCTGGATCGGCTGGGCGTAACTATGTTCTAAATCTCAGCCTTTCCAACACATTCAAAGCGCAGGGTCGTCAGGGAGGAGGGGGTTTTTAGTGGGTATTGGGGTTGCTCGCCCGTGCAGCAACGCTCGGAGTCTTCCACACCATTCTGTGACGTCGATCGCGGACGGAGCGCCGCCAAGAGCATACTATTGCTGCAGTGTTATCGCCCCCGACCGACGCGTGTCGTTCCCCTAGCAACGACCCAGTTTGTGCGTAAATCGGTTAAGCATTTTCCCTCGCCTCAAAACCAAAAAAAAAAAAAAAAGGCCAACACGTAGAAGCCCCTAGACAAATTTAATGTCAATGTGGCCTGACACTGACTTATCAATTATTTATTATTACTATTTTTAGTTATATCCTTTTTTATTTACAGGTTACGGAGCCCATCAAACACATGAACATCACGGCCAAGAACAACAACACGGCCAAGAGCAACAACACGGCCAAGAGCAACAACACGGCCAAGAGGGCTTTGAACACAAAGGTCAAGCAAGTCATCAATATGGCCACGGAGGTTATGAAGGTCAACAAGAATACGGCCACGTCCAACACCCCATCGGTGGACATGGTGAATTAGAGAGCCACGGTGTACATGGTGGAGTTCACGGCCCCGATGGAGGCCATGGCGCTTATGGGCACGGACATTATTAATTGTACAACATATTCATATAATCAAAATATTTGAACCAAAACAAAAAAAATACTGCAGAGTAGGACACGAGTGATTTATACGTTTTGGATTATAAATAATTTGGATTAAATTAAAATGGTTTCCTTAAATTTGTATCGTATTATTTTATTCCCAAAGACAAGACAAGCGTGTAGTTATATCAGTTTCCCACGTAATTATCATTAAATACCGACGCGCGATGTGTTGGTTTCTATTGGACAACATACTATTTTAAGCATGGAAGAATAGTATAACAGTAGTGAGGAACCCAGTACTTGAATATGAGACCTTGATGGATAGTCCCACTTGGTTGGCTCAATATCCGTAATATCGATTTATCGTAAATTTATTTGTGAAAACTTCGATTTAACTGTGATACTCTTATTATTGCGGCTTCACCGGCCATAAAGTTAGAGATTTAGGGTCTTATTCATATTTAGTTAGAGGATATTTGTAAGTTTTAAGGTTCTTAAAGAAGGCTAAAAACTAGTTAGATTGCAGCCGAACGAGTCTTATTTATGGCATTGAAAAATAACGGCGTTAAATAATAGCCACATTAGTGTATATATTTACATACGTTATCTTTCAATATTTAACGTCATTAAAAATGTCGCGTCTCAAATAAAGCGTTAAGCCCTCCGCAATATCTGCGTGAGGCGGCATATATGTCATATTCGAAGATGAAGCCCCACCATAAAATAATGTGAAACTGAGAATATATAGATGCTTAAGACTCAAAACAGATTTGAAAAATCGTTACAGAAAGAGGAAAAAACAGATCTAAGAATGATTTAAATCTCTTATACACTATACAGTACGTGGTTAACATAAATGTTCTTCGAGTAATAGTTCTACATAGTTCCGTGTGTCGTCAAATATTAAGGTTGATTACACCATAAGGTGTGCTGTGCAAAACCGACATCTTGCGGGTCCGGGTGGCGACCGAGCGAGAGCGCGACACTCCCGTCTCAGCTGTCTGCGAACCTATATATTCTTAACTCAACTCATTTCAGAAGTACCAAAACAAAACAGATTTTGTATATGGTCTGGCCAAAAGCTATAATTGAAAACAGGAAGACACTTAAACCCTCTTGTTCACAATCACACCAATTACAGGTGATGTAATTAAGACGACTGTGCACAAATCATAACGTTCATTTACAAAAAAGTAATTATTATGCTTGAGATGTTAGGGTATCGATTTGTAGCTTGGTAGGGGTGGCAAAATTTGAAGTCTATAGGCGGCAAATGTGAAAAACCCCACTGAATGTTGTACAATCATGTACAAAATTAATAAAACACTATAAACATAAAACAATAGTCTTTATTCTGATTTCGATACATATTGTTTTAATTTGATGCCATCCTCCATCACCAAAGTCTCGTCAACAACAGGCAACGCAATTTTAAGCACATTCCATATAAATGTATGAGATACTCTACATTTTTTTATAATAGAAAAATACACGTCCTCAGTGCTTTAACGGCCTAAACTAGACTAGTTTCATTACATTACTTTGACTGTGCTCTCCTTTAAAGTGACCATAAAATTACATTTTGACAACTGCACCATCGTATGATGTTTTTAATATTAACATTATAATTAGTATAGCTATGATTTTAAATCGTATCCTCTTCATAATAAATAAAAAAATCCAAACTGCATAGCTAAATAAATAATATAATATTATATAAATCTAATATTTACAAACTCTAACAATTATATACAGAGATGAATAATTTATTTAAAAAAACGCCTAAAATAAAGCGTTATCTACTCTCGACTAACATTAAAGCATTTTAGAAGGCGAATAAACGAACACTATTCATTTATATAATCATATTTATAATTTCAAGGACTTTTAAACTCTATACCAATTTATGTGCGACAAAAACATAAACATTGTCATCATTATTATATATCTATACTATATACTCCGTTACCCTGTGTGAAGTGTGTTCATAATAAATAGAAAATAATATAACTACCGAGTTATTTCAAAGAGTAAAACAACAAGATTATATCCACCATAAATCAAGCTTCTTTCATATACTTTTTTTTATTTTTTATTGCAGGATTTCAGCTGACAGGCAGACGACCCACTTGATGGAAAGCAGTTATCGTCGCCTATGGACAATTGCAACACCAAAAGTGCTACAAATGTGCTGCTGCTCTCTTAACGAGTGACTGGAACCTGGTCACTAATGCCGGAACACAACTCAAGGTTGTTATGGCGGCATACTTTAGACCAGGGGTAGTAGCCATCCAGTCGAGTGAATACCCTACCACCTTGCAAACTTGTTTTACAGTTGAATAGAAAAAGCGTATTGTTGTTAATAATAATGGTTAACTATTATTAGGAAGATACTATTATATGAAGCCGCTACTTGACTAATGCAAAAAGTAAATATTATTTTTTTATCATTTACGTCAATAATACTACCAACATTCGTTTGGTGACAAATTTCAATTACGCGAGTTTATATAATGTCGGTTTACTGCTAAAACTCATTAACTGACATATACATATAATAGGGCTGTTAATAAGTTCTTGCAGTAAACCTGCGATATGGCAATTAATATAAGTTCTTGCAATAAACCGACGATATATAACATTGCAGTTAATGAGTTCTTGCATTAAACGCTACCTTTATAATATGTTAAGTACAGATATTGGCAGTAATATTGATATAATGACAACTATTTTACAATCGGCTTGTGATCTAAATTATAAGATCAAAATGAAACCTTACTCAGATTTTGTTCGTAACGAGAAATTTGCAATTCATAAACCGGCCATATTAAAATTCAAACTTGAACAAACTACGCCAACTTACATAAATATTATTCGAACAAATAACATTGTGTGAGCACATTGATAATAAATATAGGTACATATAAACATATTATAGTAATTATAATAGTTATATAATATTTAAAATAATTGATAGTAACATATAGGACGTCACCTCTTAGTGAGGTCTTAATTCAAAAAACCCATTTTTAAACAATAATTTTGGTTTTATTTTATTTAAAAAAATACCACTGCATTGTATCTTGAACCATATTTTCTATTTCTCATGTTTAAAATATCACATTTTTGTAAGAGATTAGAAAATAAAAATAAAATGGCTTCAGTACTGATTAGTGATTAAATAAAAAAAAATCGAAATGTCACGTTCTCGCGAATAGGCGTTTTATAATTTAAAATCACTGTTATATATCAACACGTTTTATTACCATTTGCAATAATATAGATATACAGCCAATATTTTAACAATACGAATCGCATTATTATTTCCACACGTTTAATTTTAATGGTTATAAATCAAAATTAAGAATTATCTTACATTGTAAAATAATAGTAAGTAATTTTTTTAATCATACGAACTTGGCAACTCGATTTTTAAAGATTGTATAATTTTTATATATTATTATATTTCTAATAGAAAGATTTCGCCTTTCGGTAAGTGCTATATTTGCCTTCCCATCAAATGTTTTGAGGCGAACTATATACAAGCTTACGTTTTCTAATAGTTTTGGAATAGTACATCACTAATAATTCAATAGGGGAAAGTATATCAATGTTGGCACCATATCAATTCATTAAAGAGATTAAGAAATCTTAATACTTTTTATTTTGTGGCCTTACAATACTATTTTTATTACTGTATGGCTACAAAATAAAAAAATATTAAGATTTTTTAATATTTTGGATATATAATAAGGTGTGAATCGTTGGGATGGAGGAGGGTTGCCAACAATTGTATAGTTTACCCTATGTACACTTTGCAAAGTAACTGCTGCAAGTGAATAGACACACTAGTGAATAAATATAAAAGATCTGAGGCCTCCACCTATGGAACGACAACGAAAACAAAACCTTTTACGTCGGTTAATGCCAACTCTTGGCACTGTCGTTACAACCAGACATTGAAAAGTGGTATTTATTTCCTCTCATAAAAATACAAGTGATGGATTGGTTAGAGATGTCAGAGTTAAATCTCTCTTCAACCAGATGACATTGTGATCAATATTAATAAAAAAAATAAGCTTCATTTAATTCATATTTCAAGATAAATACGCCGGTGCCAAGTTACTAATTTGAAATCACTGAAGTTACTAACATGGCACTGACATATTTATGTAATATAGTAAACATGTAGGTATATGCCTATTTAATGCCAACCAATCACCGAATCAGTGCCGATATCCAGTTTATTACATTTTCAATACCTACGGGGCCGAGACATGGACACTTACGGCAGGATTGGTCCACAGGTTCAAAGTCGCTCAACGGGCTATGGAGCGTGCTATGTTGGGTGTTTCTCTTATGGATAAAATTAGAAATGAGGATATCCGTAAGAGAACCAAGGTAACCGACATAGCTCGCAAAATTAACAAGTTGAAGTGGCAGTGGGCCGGTCACATCTGCCGCAGGACCGATGGCCGATGGAGCAAACGAGTCCTGGAGTGGAGACCGCGTCTCGGTAAACGCATTGTCGGACGCCCTCCGGCCCAATGGACCGACGACCTATGCAAGGTCGCCGGTAGGCGCTGGCTGAGGAAATCGGAGGACAGGGATGAGTGGCGCCGTCTTGGGGAGGCCTACGTCCAGCAGTGGACTGCAAATGGCTGACGACGACATTTTCAATACATCCATAACACATTATAAACATAAATTAACAAGTCCATGGCGACGGGTTTACTCGAATATACTCTGAATGTCTACGTGTACACCCCTGCGCAAAAGAACGCATGTTGCATTGAAGTGCAGAATTTAGTAAATCTCAATTTTATAATTGTTTAAAAAATTGTCATATCTATCACATACTCAATTCTAATGTTCTTGCACCGTCTATTTAATGAATTATTTTTGATGCGACATTGTTATCAATTGTTAATCACATTAAAAATTGACAGATAACGTATAAATAATTTTAAATACATTATAAACAACTGTAACTAGCCATTAACTTTTTAACGCTATAAACAAGACGCACTTTGCCACGTTCACTAACAATAACAATATGCCAGATGGAGCAGGAACATACAAAAAATATTTTTGTGATAATCAAGGGTGTATTGAAATCGACGAAGAGTATATAATGCTGAGTGAGTTTGTTTCCCTCATACAGTCAAAAGAAATTAAATGCCGATTTATTGATCACAACGCCATTTTGCTAAATAAAACAGATATTAATTAGATCCCCTTATACAATTTCCAAGCATTTATTTTACTTTTGACAGCTCGATGACAGATCAATTAGTAATGTCCTAATATGTTACCGACTCGTTTTCTTATAAAAATCGACTTCAGTTATAAATAAGTTTTAATCGACTACTTTTCTTTGAAGTAGATTTTTTTTTATTTTCAAATCGATTACCTTCGATTTATTTACGTGTAATGTCGATGGTTTAATAGTCTGCGTTACATAACTCCCAGAACAGGACTTACGTCACCAACAACAACTTAATAGACGTGCAAACGTCAAAAGTAAAATAAACGCTGGGAAACAGTATAAAAGCCCTTCCATGTTACCGCCATCTTGGTATCAAAATGGCGGCAACATGTAAACGCTTTTATATGTTATATATAGGTACCATTTTGGCTACGTTCCATTAAGGACTCACAACGACCGCGATTTTTCCCGTTCCACTTGATTACCGGCGTTACAATCGTAAACCCAAGTGGAACGGTTATTATTCGACTCACCTCTTGACATGGGTCGTTGTGAGCGTTGTGTTATCGAAAATGATGACGTCATTAGTGACGTTTTCGCCACGACTACGACAACCGCGGTCGCCTTTGTGGAACGGCTAATGGAGCATTTTCGGTGTTGTGAGCTATTAGTGGAACGCGCTGTTTGTTATGTGACATTGATACGTTTAACATGTCAAAAAAATGGTGGAAATCATATTGCTATTACTTAATTTCGAACATAAACCTTCTACATTTAAATGTAAGTGGGACAATGTTCCAAACTCGTTCCACAAGCGTCACATATCTTCGCCTCCCGCTGATTGACCAATGTACAAGCGGGACATTCACGACCGCCTGACGTTAATGGTTGTATTTCTGGTCCCCGTTTCGATTTTCCACACATTTCACACGCATTCACTGATGCTTTGTTTAAATATGTGCACGTAGTACACTCCCATCGATCACTCCTCATTTCTTTTGACTCGAGACGATCAGGCCTTTCCCTTTCGGTCTGAAGATTAGATGTTCGGCTAACTGAACGTTCTTTTTCGCCGTTTAGGTGGGGTAGTTTCGGTGGTGAACGACGTACGTAGTCAGTTTCGTCAAGAGATACTATTAACTGAGCTTTCAGATCATAGTTTGGTTGGTGTGTGCTTGATGACGCTGTTAATAAAAGTAAAAAATACATAAATTTATGCCTAATCAGCTATAAACAGACATAACTTGATTACTAAAGGTTGATGGAATCATCAAATCAAAAATTCCACTAAACATTCATTTAACAATCTATCAGTTTTACTAAAGAAATTGAATACTCAGTTCTCCTAACTTGTGGAATATTTACTAAGTGTGGTAAATTTGTCATAATACTATTAATCACTGAACTACATAAAATTAAAATTCACTTAAATACATTGACTCCTTAGATTGTCAAGTTAGAAATCATAACAGGAAAAAATTTTAAAATGATCACTCACCAGAACCACTTGTCTTCGAATTGTGCGCTATACTCTGTACTCCATTCTCTACTGGTCTGCTTTTCGGTTTTTCTACTTCCACGGCAACAAGTTTCGTCGGCTTCTTCACTTTCCTCACTTCCGCCGTATTCTGAACTGAACCATTCACCGAATTCTGCTGCTTTATCACATCTTTTCTATCTTTGATGTCTTTCTTTGTTAATAATTTTACTTTATCTGCTGCTACTTTGCTCACTATTAATCCATCTGCCTTTGGATTTCCCACAGGCTCATGAGGCACATGTTTCTTATGTGATGTAGGTTTCCTTTCTTCAACTCTCTTTGATAATTTTGCTCGTTTCAACTCTTGTTCCTGTTTCATTCGCATTAGATTCTCGTTGACTTTTGCAGTCCGATATACCTCTTCGTCATATGATCGATCAAGGTTCAATGCTTGTAGACCATCTTCCAAGTCTAAGGTTGTTGGCTGATACTTTGCTCTCCGTTCTTCCCTGTCCAAACGATCAAGAGTTCTTGAGTCACGGTCTAAAGATGGCGAAAATCGACTCCTCCCATCTTCCTGATCCTTACTTGATAAATTCCTAAAAACATAGTCCCAACTCTCATATGTTCCCATTCCATCTTCTTTTGCTTTACTTAACATTGGTTGTGTATCTGAACGTGGAAGACTTGGCAATGTTACATCACTAAAACCAGATTTTGAGGTGCTATTCCTTCTAGAACTCTCTCCTTGTCGTTTCTTATGCCTCTCTTCTCTGCCTTCAAATTTTCCATTCTCATATATTGACGGAGAATCCAGTTCTATTAGTTGTCCTGTTGGTACTGACGGATATCTATATTGAGGTGGGTATCCATTCACAGATACTGTTGTAGCATGTTTTATTGGTGGATATACAGGTGTTGGCACCATATATGGTGCATGTACTGGATAATAATATGGTACACTATAAGGTGACATCATTGGTACTGTACTACATTGTGGCAAAACAGGAACATCATGTAAATGTTGGGGTAATTGGTACATTTGAGGATGTACATTTTGCATCATATAAGGATTGATTATCTGTGGCATTGGTTCATCTATAGGTTCTTCGGGACATATGTGATTACACTGTGGTACTGGATTGTGGTACCTTGGGTCGGGTAATCGTCGATGGTGAGATTCCGACATTACTGTCACCGGGATGTTTGAGTAAATCTCTGAACCTGCTGAAAAGTTTTCAAATTAAATACGTGCCTTAATTAAACGCCAGGTGCCCTAAAGAAATTTATATAATGAATAATTATTGGTAAATTAATGATTTCAAGCATTTATTATTACCTCTTTAAGGTCAGGTAACTTATGTGATACATATGTATGTTCGAAAACAGGACTCTAATGCAATTAATTATTGTATCCCTTGATACACTTTTAGGTCAAAGTGATTATTTAAATAGTGGTTTATTAAATTACTAGAGCATGTTTACACGCTGCATTACGCGCTGAAGTTCCAAGCTGTAACTTGGGGTAATCATTACAGTTTATAGGATAAAATGCCGACCCTATTATGTACCTACCTATCTATATACCAAACTTTCTACTATTTAGACACGTTATTACATTTAACCTTAGATGACCCCTGTTGAGAAAAGTGGGTAAAAATAATACACTCACTGTCCAAATAGGCTTGTTTGGCAGTCCTTCCCTCCGCGGCGACTGCGGCTAGTCTGGCGGCTGCTGCGGCCGCGTGCGACGCCCGACCCACCCGCTCGCGAGCCACCTCGCCCCAAGACACCCTCGACCCACTACTCCATACCGCCTCCCAAATGTGAGACATTATCTACACCGGAAATAACAACAATAAATAAATTAGGCGCATTGTATATCCAAAAATCACGCAACCTTCGGGCTATGCATAGAATAAGAAGACAATCGCTCAGTAAAAATAGTTTTTATTTGTTTACTAGAGTTTTCCCCGCGGCTGCACCGCGGATTACTCCCTATTTTTTAAAGAGCCTAATTCTGCTATAACTATCTCGTCATAATCGCCGGACACTATTGTCTCAATCGTAGGTTTGCATGATTTCGTTATTCTGTTAATTCCAATGGCGTATCCGTAACACGCTAATCCATCTTTTTATAAGCGAAAACTTACAAAATTGAAATGTTTGGTAGATTTCAATATTCAATTCGGCTAACATCATTTTTGCCCTTGGTAATACCATTTTTTTCTACGATTATTCTGTCGCGACGACATCAAGAAGATATTGTGGATTTAGTAGAATACGAATTTCTGATACTTCCGCGCTGGAGGCGTACTTTGAATATCTTCGCAACGCCACGATATTGAAATAACAGAATTGGTCCCCAGGTGTTAATACAGGTCTCATAGGTGTTAACACATTTTTATGTTAGTGCTATTTGCCCCCAGAAGATTCACTTCATTTTATATCACAACTATCCCGTCTCCTGGGATGAAAAGTACATTTGTTCACTTTCGGTATTAAAACTACCTATACATATACAAAATTACAGCAAAACCGACCCAGTAGTCCTAATAGCTCTTTCCGTCCCGTCTATCTGTAAAGTAGATAAATGAAAAAAATCGCAAAAAAGAAAACCTACTAACTACTTTCTGGGATAACCTTTACATAAATCTATCCCTTTTTCCGAGATGAAAAGTATCCTACATGAATCCTAGTATTGAACTTACATATATATCGAATGCCAGCCAAATCCAAACACAAAAATATACTATTATCCCGGAAACTATCCCATTTTTCGGGATAAAAAGTATCCTATGTCCATTCTCAGCATCGAAAATATGTATATACTGAGTTTCAGCCAAATCGGTCTAGTAGTTTTTCCGTGAAAGCGTAACAGTCATACAGACGGAGTTACTTTCGCATTTATAATATTGTCGACAGCCGATAGCCGATACTAATTCTTTGCAGGTGTTATTACCCCTTTGAATTTGAGTGAAACCTTCTTTTCTCTGCCGGTATTTCATGCGAATTCTTTGAAGCCATTAAGCTGATCTTGATCATTGAGCTGATTCCTAGGAGGCCATGTCTAATTTACAAATGGATGATGGTCGGTCAGTCGGGAAATGCGCCAGTCGTGTTCTGACTACGAACGAGGCGTTACCTAGTGCACTTTCGGAGCGAGTATCTTCCAACAACGACCTCTGCGCGATTTATGTGATAACGATTTTCTGCCCTACGGTTTGGTTTTGTTGTATTCGGCTGTACTTGTAAGAACTGTGAATTACATGTGTGTACTTCTAATAAACGTTGTGATCATTCCAACGGCATTTTCGAATTTACATCCTACTTTGTAGCAATATTAATAGGGATTTATTATGGACCATCAACAGGAAATATTATATTATATACATCCGTCTTAAATCTAAACATTACTCATAGTAATTAATTATACTCCCTATTATTGGTGGTCACATCATGCATTCTGTTGTATCTTATAACATTGTCAATTAATAAGTTAAATTTGAATGTTTTACGTATTGAAATCTATCTTCATACAAAAACATTAAAAAGCTCCTAAATACTGTGCAAGGCACATGTCATTTTCTCTTGCTTTGTGGAGTTTTATTAATTTTCAAAATATTTTTGGCTAAGTCATTCAAAAATCATCAAAAATAATTTACTGTTCGATTTAGGGATTTTCAGAATTAGGGTAAACTATACCTTTGTTGGCACCCCACCCAATGATTGGCACTCAGTCAATTTATTCAAGAAACTTAACTTTATTTTGTATCCGTACTATTATTGCCATTGTATGGCTACAAAATAAAGAAAAATATTAATATTTTGAACAAATTAATAGGGTGCCAACAATGGTATAGTTTCCCCTATATTTTTTCCAAGAACAGTGTCAAAAGCTATAGAAACCATGGTAAAGTAAAAGCAAAATAGCAGATATTTTATAAGTGCAAGTGAAATAAAAATCTTTATTTGTATAATTCAAGTATCCATGGTTATACAATACAAGTTTTGGAATAATGTTCAAATAAGCCTCAACCAAGGTCTTTTGATTGATTCTCTAAATAAGGGAGTATTAGTGGTAGCTCGAAAAAACACATTTCACTCCCTAGGTCAGATTTTCAACATAAACACACAATTATTCTTACTTAAAATATCTATATCTTTCAACACCACAATATTACACATTAAACAACAGTGTACAACATACAACATATTTCATACAAATAGAGTCTCATTGGCTGGTGAGTAGACTGACATACCTGACTTTCGCATTGGGCGATAATGGCATCTCTGGACACCGCAGCAACCATGTCCGGGCATATTGGATCCTCCAGCACCATTCGACCAGATCCGACCATTTTATATCCCATCGCTTCGAGAAGGATCTCGGCTCCAACCATATTGGCTTCCACCTCATGTTTAAAGTAACCACAGTACAACTGGAATATGGAAATAATTACAGCTAGATATGTGATTGTACTTAAAGAACTTGTAAGACAATTGATTTTAAATAGGATCAGCCCAAAACTATTTAACTATATAAAACTTATTGTGGGATCTCTGACAGGAACAAAGTTCCTTAGGATAAAAGTCGCCTGGAGGGTATATAACTCTACTATAAGTATCACTCTACTATAAGCTGCGTAATTTGTCCCAAAATTAATTAAAATTAAAAATGAATATAAATTGTTTGTGTAGATTCAATAGCTTGTTATCAAAAGAAAGTAGAAGACTCGGTGCTTCACGTCATTAAGTATTGTTAGGATCGTTTCAAATGAAATTAATTACGTCGATATTTTACTGACTGCCCTGGAACCAAATGGTACGCCATTTTCCGCATGTGCACGCACGCGGCGACAGCGCCTGAATGCGGCCGAATAAGGGCGGTTACAAGACTTTCTAATTTCAAAATACTCCTAAGAGTATTTCTAAGTCTAATCTTATTAATATTGTTTTAGATTTTAACTGTTTGTATTAAAGTTCGAAATTTTATAAAAAAGGTCGCCTGGATGGCATAACACTTTTTCCTAACAATTTACTCTATCTAAGCCGCCTAAAAGAACTTCGTTCCAATAAGTTATAAATGTTTGATATTTCTTCATAGATACACGTGACGCTATGGTGCAAGTACATCACACTCACCCGTATAACTCTGTACTCTTTCCTCCAGGGCTGTGATAGCAGATTACCCGCGTATCTGGCCAATGCAGCCCACCCGAGACCAGCACGATAAGCACTGTATTCAGGCAGCTCGTTAATGGTCCGTTGAAAGACCTTCCCGGTCTCCGATAGACCGAATTTGCATTCGTGAGGCACTAACGATAAGTACTCGATTACATAATCTGGAACGGGTGAATCTCTAATTACTAATCATAAATTTGAACGAACTACCCCCTAGACAAGTGGCATTAGCTCTAAACGAATAGAATAACATATCGTTACACTAAGTATTATGCATTTATTACGTCACGTACATGGAATAATTTATTGCTACATAAGAGGAAGGTTAAAACTGAGTAGTCCATGTACATGCCAAAATCTGTCAATGCAGAAAATAGAAAACCTTCGAAGATGCATCTACGAACATGTTTAGGTTAAGTATACATACTACTCTGTCAAGAAAGTACCGGGAAAAGATCAATACACAAAATGTTAGTTATTCATTCAAATTTATTTTATCACCTCCAGAAACGATACATTTTCGTCAACGAATAATCCAATCATCAAAACATTTTTTAAACGCTTTTTTCGGAATTGAGTTTAGTAGTCATCGCGAGTTCTCCTTCATGTCTTCCACAGAATAAAAATGGTGCCCCGAAGTGGTAATTTGAGTTTAGGCAAAAGAAAGAAGTCGGCTGGCGCCATATCTGGTGAATAAGGTGGTTGCTCGATGGTATTTTTTGAAATTTTGGTAAAAAATTCGTTCACAATAAGGGCCTTGTGCGAAGGCGCTTTATCGTGGTGCAAAATCTATAATATGGTCTTACTAAAAACAACACTGTATTTAATCTAAATGACCGATGCAACTCAAACTCCGCGTCAAAATGAATAACAATTGTGCATCTAACAACAACAAAAAATGAATTTGGAACCATAAACAAATCATCGATTCCCGATACTTTTTTGACAGAATTTATTTTCATGTAGCACTTAAGATTTCTGTGTATATAATAATAAGTTTAATGTTAAATTAATTAAGCAATAACTACATAGAGAGTACAACGTCTCATCGTATTATTTTGTATTTCCCCTCACGGCGATCGAGCCGTAGGCTCTCGCCTAGTGGAGCTTCGCCACTATACAACATGGGCCATCCATCACCGAAGCACCGCATATAAAACAACCCCACAACCACATCATTCGCATACATTTTCCATTCTATTCATTTAGCGCTTACGCCACTTGCCAAGGTGAGCTTTTAATAAATTACAAAATAAGCATTTCTTGAGATTGGAAGATGGTCAAAAAACCAAAATTACCTTCAAGCTTTTTCTTCTGTTGTAGCTTTTCTGGGCTGTCATCGGTCTCGAGGTACACATAGTGGGCATCCTCTATGCGCCTCCATAGCGCCGGCAGTCGCTCGCGCAGCACCGCGTCGCCCATGCCCAACGCCGACGTGCACGTCATCACCATCACAATTGACAACTGTTAGATGGCAACTGAAAAGATCAGAAACACGACCTTAACTATAAATTGTCAAGCTGCAAAATTTACGCCACTTCATTTCCTTTTTATTGCGAAGCTCGCAAACTGGCTGGACATGGTCCCAGCTCATCGAAAGTGTTTACCGTCGCCTATAGACGTCTGCAACACCAGGGACGAAGTCAACGTGTTGGCAGCCTTTATAATGAGATAAATAGGGTGGGATAGGGAATGAGATAGAGGGACCAGGCAGGAGGAATAGAATATGGGATTAGAATGGGGGATGGGATATTCATTACACGAAGTACGTTTAACGATAGCGATTTCACACCGATAGAGCCGGCCCAAATACGGTAATACACCGAACTCACGCGATAGATGGGACCGAACTATAACCGCGAAGTCGAATTCGCGTAAGTCGGATAATTATAGTGTGAGAGAAGTAATCGAGATTTGTGTGACGCTCAAACAAAAGATTTGAAAATCGTGTTACTCCGAGTTCGCGTAAGTTGGGGTAATGAAGTCAAGATCTTCCGCCCGTGGTTCGTTCGATAGTCGGTAGCAGATGAGACGTCGTGTTTTCATTTTGCGAGCGCGTCATGCACGTCAAGAAGGCGAAGCGAGAACCTTAGCGCACCAGCTTCGACCGCCATAAACAAGTGACGTGGTTTAGCTCCTGGGGAAGGATAGCTATGCCAGGTTGATGGGGGCGCGTCGGTGTTCTGCACATGCTTTTCTTCTCCAGTGAGTGGGTCGTCAGCATTTCTTCGGAGGTGCTTTTACCACCCCAAAGTGGCGAATCTCACACGCCCCACCGTGTATCTCCCACAGTAATATGTGTTCAATCGGATATCCCTTCGTTACAAAAAGCGTAAGAACATTTCTTTTTTGTTAATAAGAGACGATGATTTGATTGTTCTACATAGATAACAATGTCATTAAACCCAGAAATATTATTTGAAAACGGTAACTTCTATCATTAAAACTATTTATAAATCAGCAAATTTTGGCAAATACTACCATTCCTCACTCCCATTCCTCCATATAATTAGACAAAGACAAAAGACAATAACATACAAACAATGGAACGCAATTAACGACCATGATAATTTAGATAAAATGTTTTTACCTAATTACACTTTAGTTATTTTGGTCTCGATGTAGATTACGAAACATATTTTAAGCTGTAAGGTTATATCATTGAAGTATAACATTCTAAGGCTACAAATATAATAAAAATTCGCAAGTTCGTCCAGTTATGAAAATATATTATTAAATCGAAATTGCATTATATCCATAAGCATTAAATTATTGGCATAAATTTTATGGAGAGATATGCCATTTTTTACTGGGTAAGAGCTAGGTGTAGTTCGAATTAAAAGTTTAGCCAAATATAATTTGTTTATATTAAAAGGTCTCCATGGAGTCTTCATGGTAATAGTTCGCACTGGACATGCACTTTGTATTCATATTATATAAACCCTGCAAGATATTGAAATGAACACATGATTTAAAACAAAAATTCTGTTTAAACCTCTAAAATTTACACAGAAACTCTTAAACCGTTACATAGCCTATTCCTATGCACAGGGCCGTCTTTACCTGGCGCTGCAAGGGGTGCGTGGCCCTCAGGCGCAAAGACCTAGGGGACGCAACACGATCGGATTATATATACGCACACATACCACACGGAATCTGCTCGTTTTCAAAACTATTCATTGCCAGTTCCTATATCTAACTAACCAGTTATTTGCCTCATTACTATTAAAACTGACATAAGCAAATTTATACCTATAGTAAGGCAAGTGAATGAATAGGAAAGGCGCACTGACCAACATCCATTATACCAATACAATAAACAGATCCTAATTCTAAATTTGAATTTCAAATCCATACTCATGGGGAAAAAATAAGAGTCAGTTATAAATTGCAGTACTTTCTAAACAAGTCACTTACAGCCATACCGAAAAAATAAGAAGATGCAATACTGAAACATATTTTTGAGTAATACCACTAATCTTTGAATGGTTAATTACATATTACAACATGTTATCAAACAAAGAACTGTTAAAATATAGAATAAATAAAATATACTAAACAAGGTACATCATGCGGGTTATCTGTTAAAAATGTTCTATGAATTGTTAAGGCCACAGTGTAGGAAGATTAATAGAAAAATTAAATATTTGAAACTAAGATTGTCAAATATTTAAAAGTGAAGGTTATTACATTACAAGGATATTCGTCGTACTTTATAATATGTAACATTATAAAGTAAGCAAATATCTCCTTTATATGTGTGCCTATTATTACATTATTGTATTACAATAATGTTCAAATAATTTGCTGAATATTATGTGATACCTAATGATAAAATATCATAACAAAGGATGCCAGACTTTGGAAAGTGGACATAAAAAAATAATAAAACAGGACCTGCCATCTAAAATAGTAAATATAGTAACTTAGACCATAATTAGTAGAATAATAATAGAAATCAATTTATTAATGCATAGAAACACACATGGTTACATGTTAATAAACAGTTTGTTGCACTGCAAAAATAGTACCCACTTACCTATGAAATTGCCATTTAATAAATAAGTTAATGTATTTTTTTTATCATGCAATCAATGCATCTCTGCCAACGTAATGGCAGTTTATGAATGCCCCTCTCGAGAAAATCAGCTGGCCGATAGGCAATAAATTATTCAAAATTTTTCCCGCCAAAAAGTTATCCAAATTCCGGAAAAACAAATCTGTAGGCACAGTCTGGTGAGTACGGCGGATGACGGAGAGCTTCCAACGCCAGCTCTTGTAACTTGGAGACCGTCTGCTGTACCATATGAAGTCGCGCGTTCTCATGCAGAAGCAATGGAGACAAGCGATTGAATAAAGTTAGTTGGAGACGTGTGAGCTTTTCTATCATTGTGTTCAGTTCTTCACAGTACACATCTGCAGTAAGGCTTATCCGTTGTAACGAATCGCACCAGCTCTACACCACCATACCATGACCATCACTATTCTAGGAGTAAGTTTTCGTTCAGGGCTTTATTGAGGTGCTGAACCACGATCCAACCAACTTGCTGAGCACTTGCGATTGTCAAACAGAATCCATTTTTTGTCTCAGGTAACAATGCGGTTCAAAATTCCTTTGTTTGTATGCCTGTTGAGCAGTGTAAGGCACGTCTCGAAGTGTACTTCGTGCTGGGGTTATTGAGTTCGTGGGGCACCCATTTATCAAGCTTTTTTACCTAGCCAAATGGACCAATATTATTTTGACGCTAACATCGAAAGCTGCTGCTAATTCAGCCATAGATTGAGTATCATCAGCTTCCACTATCGCCTTTAATTTGTCATTGTCGACCAGTTTTCGAACGACCAAGAGGTTGATTTTTCAGGACGAAATTTCTAGAACGGAAGCGGGCGAACCAACAAGAGATGGTGCGTTCGTTTGTAGTGTTCGCTATGTAAACGTCGTTGTTGTTGCGTGCCGCTTGTACCATGTTGCTACCACGACAGTATTCATATTCCATAATTACTTGTTTTTTAACATATCCATGATGACGAAACAGATTCAAATGGGATGAAAATATTATGCTAATCAATAAACATATGACTGATTTTGAAAAAACGATTCCATGTTTTTAAAATAAAATTAATTTGAAATTAAAATTCTTAGCCAAACAAAAATTATTTTGATATAAAATGGCTAGTACTGCTGAACAGCAATTTCATAGGTAAAGACCTATTATAAACCTATGCTGCAGTGACAAATTGGACAAACAATGGGGATTTAACAAGACATCCTGAAATTTTTTATTGGTAAAAGCAGAGCAATACTCCACCTGCTAGGTAAGAGGTCACCCATAGTGGTGAAATGTCCATAGGAACATTTACAGCATCTAGGGCATTACCATCTCAAAGAAATTTATGACAACTTTTTAAATAAATCCATGTCGTAAAGCAGAATTGTTACTGTATACGGAATAAACATTCTAAAAAAACCTGAGTTGTGTAGTTTCACATTAATAAAAAATAATGAAATTTTAGTTACTTATAAAATTAATTGTTAAAATTTACCTTCGACTGCTGTGTTAGAACAAATCTTTCTTACTATGTTACCTACACTGTATGATATAGAAAACATGACTCATTGCTTTACATTGTTGGGGTGTATGTTCAATAATTGATTCATTCATGTGATGGATTGTGTTACAGATCATTGGGGTCAAACAACTGAACTATGCCTAAGCAGACAACAATGTTAGTTTTGACTAGATAAATCCAGTATCTAAAGAAAAAAGCATATTTTTAGTAGGTAGCTAGTTATAAATGACTAAAGCATTCTACATAGTATGAAACTACTCTCTGGTACAAAAATATTTTGGTTTAATTTTCAGTTTCTAATGTTAGCATACAGGTAAAATTTTAAAAAATTAGTTTATGTCCAAGGCTTTGAAGGAGAAACAAACAAAGGACAAAAGAAATTTAAATATACATTTATTCATTAGTAAATTGTGGTATATTAGTGTCTCATACACCCATATCGCATTTCATAGGCTAATGTTAAAAACTTTGTAGATAAACATTGCAGAAGAAATATTAAATAGAACATAATTTATTGTACCAGGCACAAATCCTGATAGTCTTATCAGTTGATGGTATGACTATCGTGCCAAAGTATGATAGTAAACATAGTAACATTAATGTAAAATAGTAGTTATCAAATAAGTTTATCCATTGATAATAGTCTGATAGCTGTAAGAAACATACTCATATGACATGACTCACAGACTGTATTCAATAACATTTTAATTCTGTATAATGTTATGTGTTCTCTTATAACAGAAAAATAATAATTACCTTTTCTCTGGGATATTAATTTCTGTTACAAAAATTGAGAACTAGGTTTTTTAAATTAAGAATATGTTTTTCAATTTTAAGTAACATCCTTTTAATTCCATTTACTGCTGACTTTGTAATAAAATAGATAAAAGTCCTTTACAAATGATAAGCATTGAATACTAATAGTTGAAAGTAAAGCAAGTTGAAGAATCTCTCTGAATATAATAAGCAGTTTATCTGTGTATCTTTTACACACATTGTATTTTGTTTTTATAGCTGGAGTACAGCGGACAGGCAGATGGCCCACCTGATGGAAAGTGGTTACTGTCGCCTATTCCCAGGCTAGACAAGTTATGCTACAGTTATGGGTAATTCGCAGCAGGTAACACTACGAATGATCATAGACAACCAGACAAGAGTACATAATGGAAATTGAGATCTCTTTGTTTCAGTAAATCAACTAGGCCAACAGTTAAGAGACCAAAGAGGCTGAAGAACTAGTAAAATAACTTTAATGATACTTATTGCTATTTAAAATCAATGTCATTCTAGGAACAAGCATAAATAGGAATCAAATTCAGTTATATTTATTAATTAAAACAGTGTACCTATATGTTTTCTTTTCATAAAAATATCTACTTTATACAAACAAAAATATACAAGCAATTTCGTCCAAAAACAAACTTTCCTAATGGCTAAATCGCCTTACAAATAACTAGTATAACTGTTCATTTTATTTTAAAATTAATGTGTTATTAGAAAACCATGTTTGCGAGTATCTAGAATGCAAAAGTGCAATAAAACACTTAATTGAATTCTTTGAACAAATACTGCAGTCGTCGCAGTCGGCAGTAATTAGCAAATAATATGCAAATGATCAAAACTCCCACGCGATGTGGCTGACTTGTAATACGAGCTTGTAACCTAAAATATTATCTAGACAAATTAATATGGTCTATTGAACTCACCATGCAGGAAGATCATTCTTTTCCTGGACGTCAAATTTATTTTAATGCACCGAATGTGGAGCGGACAAAAATAGTTCACCCAAAATAACGAAAGGTCAGTAATATACTGCAAATTACATATTGTAGAAAAATATTAAGTAGCGTAACATATTTATACACATAATTAATTACAAAAATGACAGAATTTACAAATAATACTATTAAAATAAAAAATAGTAAAAAATCTGGATCCTTGTTTTGACGTCTGTTGAAAGTAGTAATAATATTTTTGCTTTACATTATTTGAAGAACAGTCAAAGATCCTAGACCATACAGCCTCGTCATTTGTGTATGTTTCCCTCGTTGATTAAAGGTTCCCACATGAAAGATAATTTCATTAGGCAAAGCCTTTTTATCTGTGCAGGAGCGGAGAAAGAATACAATTTCCTGCGGCCGGGCGGCCTGTCGTAAGAGGCGACAAAACAACCCACAGCCAGGTGGTAGGGCATTTGCCCGACTGGATAGCTACCACCCCTGGTCTAAAGTATGCCGCCATAACAACCTTGAGTTGTGTTCCGGCATTAGTGACCAGGTTCCAATCTCCCTTAAGAGAGCAGCAGCGCATTTGTAGCACCTTTGATGTTGTAAATGTCCATAGGCGATGGTAACCGCTTTCCATCAAGTGGGCCGTCTGCCTGTCTGCTGAACTCCTGCAATAAAAAAAAAAAAAAAAAAAAGCCTAATCATATGTTTTATTCCCTGTAATCAAGATATTTTCATTCTCATTTCCGGTTGTATGTTGTATTTTCCACGTTAAATTTATACGTAGTATCCATAGTAGTTTATGGTTAAAATGTAATTTCTAATAATTATATCCAGAATATAGTTTCAAATATTATGTCTAATTTTTTTCCTTAAATCTCATGTAAATTTTTTGTAATAAATTTATAAATGCTGCAATAAACGGCTGGATTTTTTAACAATTCGATGAATGAAAAATATTTTAAAATTCTAAATATTCTCTGGCACAAATGTCTTGAAACGGTAACTTTTATTCTTTCTTTTCTACAAGCAACATTTCTAACTAGTCAGTCTGTGATTCTGCTTTGACATATTATGATGTAAACAAAGGTACAGATGCTCGTAATATTTATTTTTATATTAACATTGATTGTAATACCTGAAAAGTATAAAAAATGATTAAGACTGTTCTAAGTACGGGAAGAAAAATAATTATAAAGTTTACAGATGATATCTTGCGGAATATGAAGCAACCAAACCAAACCACTGTTATAACAGGTATATTTAAGTTAATATTGTTGTTTTTAGGTTAATCGTATATTACTTGATAAAGTATAAGATATATGTGAAAATTTTGTACGATTATTATTGACCAGATAGGTTATGTTTATGTTTGGTTTTTTAGTATTTGTTTGTACCCGGGCTACATCTGTGAAAATTTTATCACAATATAGGAGCTATTGCCATAAATGTACGATATGGTTTGAATAAAACGTAATAATTTCTTTTACTTTGAATTTTGGTCGAATTACATTATATAAGATTCAAATTGATTACGATTTTGTGTCATTATAGGAAGCAGATGAGCGTGCATTTCGATATATCATTAAAAACGGTTGGAAAAATTCGTGTCAACTTACTTTGTATGAGTGATTAGTTGTAAATTTTGAGGATGACAATAGCAGTACTTCTGAATTCGAGTCCGATAAAGATGATGTTGCGACCAACTCTAATCAAGACATGGATGTAGAAACATTTAGCGAGATATTTCGAATATTTAGATGAAGATTTATTGAAATAAAGTATAATTAAATAATACCTATCATAATTTATTTCCAGGAATTTTGAATGAATAGTAAAATAAACATACGCTTTAACGTCAAATAACATTAAAATAAAGGTCTTTAGATAGTATTTTTGTAAACTCTGTATGTAACCTTACTGTAACGTCAAGAACATGAACTATATTCTCCTTACCTTCTAGCAATATTCTATCTTATCTGTACTCAAGGTTGGTGAATTATAACAAAGCCAATTTATCCTTGTTATTTTAATTTTAACGCTGATCCAAGTCTAAAACCCATTAAAAGTAATACGGATATAACAATGCTACGTTTCACACAAGAAGTCATTTTTATAGTTTACCAAGGACATCTAGCGGAAATTGAAGCAATAATCTTTTCGGTATATTTTGACCACATTTACCAAAGAACAGCCGACATGGCCGGTTTGTAGGGGTTCATTTAGCTTCCTTTAATAAAATAATTGTTCTGTTAATTATTGTAAGGTATTAAAGCTCTTGCTTACAAAATTACATTCGTTATTATTAAAATAAACATCATGGGTTATGTTGAAAAAATCCACGCATGTCGTAAATGAAGCAACCTAATCCTTGGACGATGTTTGACGTAATACCTCCTCCGGGATAACATCTTATACTAATATATAAAGCTGAAGAGTTTGTCTGTTTGTTTGATTGAATGCGCTAATCTCAGGAACTACTGGTCTGATTTGAAAAATTATTTCAGTGTTAGATAGCCCATTTATCGAGGAAGGCTAGAGGCTATATATCATCACGCTAAGACCAATAGGAGCGGAGCATCAATGAAGAATGTTTGAATGTTTTGAAAACAAATTCCAAGCGGACAACGTTGCGAGCTCAGCTAGTTACAGATATAGGCTGTTTAACGCAGATGTAGTGATGGGTTTAATGCGTTATTTGTGATCTAATTGGACCACAATCAATATCTTTGACATTGTCGCAGGTGTGGCCCCCAGCATAAAAATTGGAGTTGCTAGAGTTTAGACAAATTTGCGACAGTGGCGCCTCTATCATTTTCTAAATTAATTTACCACAGTATATTTTTTTGTATCATAAAGGGCGCCCTCCAACTTTCATATAAAATATATAGAAATAGGGATGACTATAGAATAAATTAAACCTTTTCATCGCATTTACGATTTAAGACCAAAGTATTATAAAAATAAGATACTGGCAGCTAATTAATTCATTTATAATGTATTTTGAATAAGTTTGATAAGGTCACAGAGTTTTATAGTCTTATTTTCTTTTACTTTTAATAATGGTTAACTATATTTTATTTATGGATGTTTTGCGACAAGAAGAAATAGAAAAATTTTATACAGTATGATAGTTTTCATTTTGTTTGTTTAATATAAAAATAGACACCTCTGGGGTCGATACCAGACATTTAAATTGTTTTCGTTGTTTCAGGCTTGCCAAATGCATCGAGATTATTACAAAGGATATCCCAAGCATTATCATCCGATAACATACTTTAAAGAACCTGAATATATGTGGCAATGTCCTTCCGAAATGTCTCAGTAAGCTTTCTTAGATTTTAATAACTTAGACCGTAGCTTCAAACTAAAATGTTGACCAACACATATGTAATTACTGGTTTTTTAAAGTACTAAAGAGGAAGTGGGTTACATAATGTATACCTAAAAGAAAACATAACGAATGAATAAACTTTTTTAATTTTACTTTTGTTTGTTGTTTACAGCGCGTATTTGAGCTTCCCAGCGTTCCATGTAAAGTATAAGCAGCCAGCCATCTTACCACCTACCGCCGGAAGAACATCAGTGTTTCCGCAGCTTCCGGACCGTTCTTTGGCTGGCCGATATAATAAGGCAGCTTGTAAGGCGTTCGTTAGATAACTAAAACACCTTATCTTGCAACTTTTTATTGTAAATCTGTAGTTATGTACTTCTAATATAAACATTTAAATCATTAAAAGATTTGTATCATTAAATCATACTTGTTAGGACTAGTATGAGTTTGTATATAATAGCGATATTATGCAGGAATTGTGTTGAACATCTCAGATACCTATTTAGAAAAATATGCCTTTTTAAACTGCTAAAACTCTCGTAAAAATCTAAATTTGAGGATTTGTTACATGGGTCTTCCGTTCACTCTTCTTTTGGTCTAGTGCTTATTTGTTTCAAGATTATTTTAGACTTCAATATGACACTGGCTAGTTACATAAGTATTGTTAAATCTTGTCCGAAAAAGATGATGAACAAAAATTTAAAATGGCGTTTTGAGGTAGCGGTAAAAACAAATTTTAAGGTTTAGTTCACATATGGTCTAAATCAGCAGTTATATTTTAACCATGGATATACTTTTCGTAGATAACGGAAGACAAGACGAAATTGAAACTTTCTATGAGGTTATTGTATTATATTATTAAACTTAAATATTTTGCACAAGAATACTATTTTAACGGTTTCATTTGATAGTTAGGCCAGCCAACGACATAGAGATTACTACAGAGGCTATAAAAAAGCAAATCACCCGCTTTTATATTTCAAGGACCCCGAATATATGTGGCAATGCCCTGCGGAGATGACTCCGTAAGTATAGTAAACATTCAATGACAAGGTTGATAAAGTCCGTAATTTATCCTTTCGAAATCTTGCAAATAAATATGCATTGTTTAGGGTAAGATTGGGTATTGTCGGTCACCTAATAAAAATAATCGCAGTTTAGCTAATTGTAAAAAAAAATATTAGTCTTTTTGCTAATTAAACTTTCACGATTCTTCTAAAAAAATCACATTAATTGAGATGAATAAGTAAAACAAATTTGGCAGAATCAGCTTATAAAAAACCTAGTTTCACCGGTATTAAACACCGTGGCAGGTAATACCGGTCACTTAGTAATACAGGTCAAGCTTTGTTCAGGCATAAATCTTAGCAGAACACCTATACCACAGTTCGCTGTTTCACCCATCTAGTCCTTCAGCGTCGGTATCTTTATCTTATCCCATTAAATCTTGCTCAGATCTTGGCTTGGGAAACCATTTTATTTTCTTAGCTCGTGTAGACTGGATCTTTATCCTGCTATACGTTTGAAGAATAAGAAATCGTGATTACCCACGATTTCTTGTCCTTCCAACTTGCTTGAAGCAATCAAAATGGCAGGCCGTTAGACTGAGCCGTTTCTCTATTTATCCAGTAGTTTAAAAAAATAATGCGAGTGATTTTGGGTCCATGACACCTTTGAACGTCATTGGCGGGGCCGTCTTAAGCATAATGTGTGCCAGGATGCAAAAAACCAGCTTGTGCTCCCATTAGCAACAATATGAAAACAGTATTATATTTAATTATTATGTTTCACTTTTAAGGTTCCTTAGCCATTTTGGTAAAACTAGAACCCTTATGCATTCGTCATGTCCATCTGTTCGTCTGTTTTTGTATGTTACACTCATTTTTTTAAAAATTCCTTGGTATATACAGATAAAATTTGACAAGAAGATTTAATCTATATTACACATTGGTGTAGATGTAGAACATTAAACTGAGTTAACTTAATAAAACTACGTTTTAACGGTTTTAAGCGCGGTAATTTTATTTGATTTTGGTTTTTCCGACGTTTCGGCCACTTTTCAGTGGCCGTGATCACGGAAGACAAAGATGTCAAGTGTCAACGAGTATTGTTAAAGTTTTATTTAGCCTACCGCCAACTTATTAATTTTAATTATTTAATTTTAATTTTGTTTATGGTTATTATTTACTCTATGGGAGCCTAATCTAATTTACTACCGCTTCGCAACATGTTATGGCTTGACGAGAAGAAGCGGCGCAAGAAACTCTTCAGCAAACATGCCTAGCTCTAATAATTTTATATAATATCAAAATGGGTGGAAGGAAAAATAAAAGTAATTATCAGTCAAGTTGGTTTGTGTTCCGTTGTACGCAGAAAGAGCTCACAGTGTCTTGAGGTCTGGCAGCTGGTTTTTGCTGGGTTTGGGTCTTAATAGTTTTGATGATTGGATCCCAACCAGGTGGTACTTGCCAACCATCTTCTCTATTGAAATTTGGGTGTTTTTTGATTTCAATAGCCTCACGCATCATTCTAGATATGAAACGATTCTCTTTCGCGAGGATTTGTGGATTATCGAATCTGATGTAGTGGTTGGGTTTATCCAGCGTGTGTTCACTGATCGCAGATTTCGTAGACCTTGTGTGTTTCATGTCAGCAATGTGTTCTTTTACTCGTGTTTTTATGATCCTCTTTGTTTGCCCAATGTGTGACAATCCACACTCACAATCAAGCTTGTAGACCCCTGCATCCTGGAGTGGGATATTGCATTTCACAGGTCTCAGAAATTGGGTAATCTCTTTCTGCGGCTTGAAATATGTTTTAATTGAAGCTCGCCTGAGGATGTGACCAATTCTGTCTGTGACCCCCTTGATGTAGGGTAGGGTAGCAGGGCACCGCTCAACTGAACGTGGTTTGGGGCCTTTGTGACGTTGGTGTGGAGTCTTCAGCTGATTGCGTTGTAGAACTCGCTTGACATGCTGAAGCTCTCCAGCTATGTGGTTCTCGTCACAAATTTTCTGTGCTCTCTGAAACAAAGATTTGCCCACGGTAGCTAACTGACTAGGATGGTGGTGAGACGAACCATTAAGGTATTTATCTGTATGGGTAGGTTTCCTATACACCGTAAGACCAAGAGTATTGTCAGGGTTCCTTAGGATGAGCTCATCCTAGTCAGTTAGCTACCGTGGGCAAATCTTTGTTTCAGAGAGCACAGAAAATTTGTGACGAGAACCACATAGCTGGAGAGCTTCAGCATGTCAAGCGAGTTCTACAACGCAATCAGCTGAAGACTCCACACCAACGTCACAAAGGACCCAAACCACCTTCAGTTGAGCGGTGCCCTGCTACCCTACCCTACATCAAGGGGGTCACAGACAGAATTGGTCACATCCTCAGGCGAGCTTCAATCAAAACATATTTCAAGCCGCAGAAAAAGATTACCCAATTTCTGAGACCTGTGAAATGCAATATCCCACTCCAGGATGCAGGGGTTTACAAGCTTGATTGTGAGTGTGGATTGTCATACATTGGGCAAACAAAGAGGAGCATAAAAACACGAGTAAAAGAACACATTGCTGACATGAAACACACAAGGTCTACGAAGTCTGCGATCAGTGAACACACGCTGGATAAACCCAACCACTACATCAGATTTAACCCACAAATCCTCGCGAAAGAGAATCGTTTCATACCTTGATGCGTGAGGCTATTGAAATCAAAAAACACCCAAATTTCAATAGAGAAGATGGTTGGCAAGTACCACCTGTTTGGGATCCAATCATCAAAACTATTAAGACCCAAACCCAGCAAAAACCAGCTGCCAGACCTCAAGACACTGTGAGTACAACGGAACACAAACCAACTTGACTGATAATTACTTTTAACCCATTTTGATATTATATAAAATTATTAGAGCTAGGCATGTTTGCTGAAGAGTTTCTTGCGCCGCTTCTTCTCGTCAAGCCATAACATGTTGCGAAGCGGTAGTAAATTAGATTAGGCTCCCATAGAGTAAATAATAACCATAAACAAAATTAAAATTAAATAATTAAAATTAATAAGTTGGCGGTAGGCTAAATAAAACTTTAACAATACTCGTTGACACTTGACATCTTTGTCTTCCGTGATCACGGCCACTGAAAAGTGGCCGAAACGTCGGAAAAACCAAAATCAAATAAAATTACCGCGCTTAAAGCCGTTAAAACGTAGTTTTATTATGTATGCAAGTCGCGAAAACTTAAGAAAATATTATCTGAGTTAACTTTTTAAAATGTAAATACAAAGTCGTGTGGCCACCCACAGCCGTCAGTCAGATTTTGAAAAATTATGACGATGTTCTTTAATTGCATTTTTACTGAAGTACTACGTTTACTCCACAGCTGCGCCGTGGGTTAAAGCCTAGGCGGTAATTTTATTTTTTAAAGTAAACTAATATTATAAACAGGAAAGATTTGTATTTTTGTATATTTGTAACGAATAAATTCAAACTACTGGACCGATTTCAAAAATTCATTCACCATTAGAATGCTACATTATCCCAAATTACTATAAGCTATAGAAAAAACTGGGATCCCTATTAAAACTTCAATAATGTGACCCAAGATGTAAAAAATAGTGTTTGAGTGGGTCCGGGGATAGTTTAGATTCACAATTAGACCCGGTAGGTGGCACTGGAATCGGGTTCTAGATTTTTATTTTTAAATAGATAATCGATTTCATCTTTTATTTCAAACAGAACCTACTTAGGATTCCCAATGTATCATGTGAAGTACAAGCAACCAGTTGTATTACCAACTAGTACGGCTCGAACGACCGGTATACCAGCATTACCTGACCGCACCCTCGCCGGAAGATTCAATAAAGCAGCTTGCAAAGCCTTCGTCCGATAATCAAAATAAATAAACAAAAATATCCGGAATACAGCCATTTATTTGTTAAATATGTATAATAAATTATGTATTATAAAGTTCTAAAAATGCCGTGTCTGTACATTGAAACTATTTAAAAAAAAACAACTAGAATAGACTATATGAACAATGGAGAAAACGATGCATTTTTTTAGATTTGTTGTCTATTTGTTGGTTTGTTAGTTATTCACGTAAAAATTACTAGGCCGATTTCGATGCGGTTTTCGCTGATTAATAGAAAAATCTTGGACTTAAAATCTGCGCCACTTTATATTCCGAGAATCCCGCAGAAATTTTCCTAGGAGTGTTTTAAAATGGGTAGTATACCTAAAAATAGTTGATTTGGATCCGATTGATACTAAAACAATATAGACCGATACTTTTTATATTTCCTAGGTTTTCTCTACCTCCAAACATGATGATATGACATCTTTAGTAAGACGTATGTAGTTATATATGCCTTTGGTAACATTACTTATTTCGAGTTTTTACGAGGATCTTCAGAATTCATGTATTTTCATACTAAAAAACCGCTGCCCTGCTGAAAATACCCTTTGATTTTAAATACTGGCAAAATAACTGTAATGTACGTTACCTGTCAAACGTGAACGAAGTTGCGGGCAAATCCTAGTCTATATAAAGTTGCAGTCAGATTATAATTAAGAAAATATTACATCTGAATTGAAAGCATTTTATTCCTGCCTGGCTGTAAGTGTAATCAGTGTTTATTTAAGCAAAATAAATAATAATTATAATTTGATAAAAAATATTTCTCTTGTGGTTATCAGATAATAGAATCTCTTAAATTAATTTGGTGTCTTTAGAACTGGATTCTAGCTGATGTGAGATAGAGCAGGCCAGTTATGATGTGTATATAACGTAGTTGTGGTGGATGCTCGGTGGACCGACTACTTTTGTAGGGTTACCGGTAACGGATAGGCGTAAAAAGAGGATCTAGGCTGCAATTGGCTATCAAATCCGAGCGGTAGTAGTAATTACCGCTCATAAACCTATATTTAATGTAAATTGTTCTGGTTAGTTGTTATTTTGCTGATAATTACAAATAGTGCCGAAGACAGAATAAAATGATTAAGAGTGACTGGCACAAACTAAGAAAGTATACCCTGCCCGGTTACAAGTCGACGTATTGAATGCAACCAGAACCAAACTAAGTTGTTGATGAGTATCTAACAGCCTGATCACGGATTCGGGCTTTGCGACGAGCGACATGAAATATAATACTCGCGTCGCTGTCGCACGCAACGGCGTGGCCACGGACTAGTCGCTGTGAATAGCAGCGCAGTGCAACGTGACAGTCGGCAAAAAAGTATTACGGCCTGGCCACGGGTATCGGCGGCGCGAACGACGAAGCGGCGGGCGAGGCGACCATTCGCGCGGCACCTTTTGCAGGCCACGGGCAATCACGTTCGCCGCCGTGACTAGTAAGGAAATCCGACAGCAAAATGTCTATCGAGATTATCTCGGTATTGCTTAGAAAGTAATAGTTTTTTGGTTCAAGACCTAATATTTGGAAGAGATTATGGACTAGTTATTTCTTCCCACAATCTCTTTGCTACATGTTTAAATTTATGCTGTGGGTGGCTAAACTTCCAAATAGCTGGTCTAGCTTTTATCCGTGCAGGAACGGAAAAAGAATACAATTTATTGCGGCCGGGCGGCCTGTCGTAAGAGGCGACTTAACAACCCACAGCCAGGTGATAGGGCATTTGCCCGACTGGATGGCTACCATCCCTGGTCTAAAGTATGTCGCCATAACAACCTTGAGTTGTGTTCCGGCATTAGTGACCAGGTTCCAGTCTCCCTTAAGAGAGCAGCAGCGCATTTGTAGCAACTTTGGTGTTGCAAATGTCCATAGGCGATGGTAAGCGCTTTCCATCAAGTGGGTCGTCTGCCTGTCTCCTGTCTGTCTGTCTGGGTGTTCATTTTTCGCGGCGAAAACAACTAAACTCATTTAATCAATGCACTATTCGCCCCGATTACCGCTCGACTCCGTGGCTCGCGCCGTACAGATTCATGCCTTTGTTTTGCTCGCCCGCCGCGCTGCAAGTCGCCGGTGCGATTCGCTTGGTACATTTCGCCGGTCGCTTCGCCGGTCGCCGTTGCGCGTGGCTTGATAAGTACATTGCTATGTGTTTATTTCAGTCGCTAGACACCTCGCCGTTTGCACCGCGCGAATTTTCGCATCGGCGAATGTCCCGTGGCCAGGCTGTTAGAATGTATGGAGCATGCTAATAATTCGTCGCGCGCGACGCCAACTACTTCGTGCCGCTCGTTGCTAAACTCAAGCTCGTGAACAAACCGTTCTGCCGCTCACAGCGACAAGTCTGTGACCAGCCCGTAACTCAAATAATAGTAGCATGATTGTGTAAAATTTATTAATACTTAATACAAACTCATAATCTAAAGTAAAACGAAGATTGAAATTCGGGTATGCGTGACATAATTATCTTGAATTCGCTGGATCCAATGGTACCGGTGGTGTCAAAGTTCATTTCTTTCAATATCTAGAAAATAAAGAAGAAATATATGTATACTAGAGTCTTAGATCATATAAACGTCTAGAGTTTACCACTACTGCGTCCCTCTTGTTTAAAGAGCAGGTGTTAATACAGGTTACATTGTATTAAATTTGTATGTTTTGACCTGGAAGATTCACTTCATTTTATATCGCTAACTATCCCATCCCCCGTCTATCTGTAAACTTAATAAATGACAAAATTTGACAAAAATTACAAAAAAGACAAAATAGACAAAATCACAAAACATATCTTACTTTTCGGGATAACCTTTACATAAATCTATCCTTAGATCTATCCCTTTTTTCCGACATGAAAAGTATTCTATATCTATCCTAGATATTCAACTTACAGATACCTATATCGAATATCAGCCAAATCGGTCCAGTAGTTTTTCCGTGAAAGCGTAACAGATAGACAGAGAGAGAGTTACTTTCGCATTTATAATATTAATAGGGATTTAATACAATACATGTACCATTATATACTAGAAGCAAGAAACAATTTTATTTTACCTATATGATAAAACTACTTAGATAACGAGTGGAATACTTGAAATTATAAGGTGCGCATCGTTATTACTAATAGCTTTTTAACTGCAATCATCTAATAATTTCATTTACCGTTTTAGAAATTCTCTTTTTGTCTTCAAGATTCAAACGCATGAGTGGATTATTCTGAGACCAAGTTAGACGGTCTACGATTTCGCTGATGTCTCTCGCCGATATTTGATTGTCTTCATCTAAGTCTGTAATATCAACAAAAAAAATATTAGCCTTTAAGTAGTCAACACAATGACTTTTAAGTTGATTAAAACCTTTAGAGCTCTATTTCCTTTATTAAAACCTAGTGTAAAGATGCAAAGACACGAATTTGCGTGATTTGTTGTCTTTTTTTGCGTTAGATTTCATCGTGCTATAGAAAAGAGGGCGTAGTGGTCGGCTATATCCGAAAAGAATGAAGTATCTTTTAAAATCATCATGATTCAAGCGGGTCGGTTGTCGTCTGTGAAAGCTTATCTTTGCATACCTTTTTATTTTAGTTAATAACCTGTTGCACACTGTCTCTTTGACCTGCTATACAGCCTTTTTTATTACACCATTCTAATTTAAAGAAAACATCACTGTATACCGCATAACGCTTGTAGCCCACCTTATAAAAAAATCACGGATGCACTATAAGATTAGAAGAGCGGATTCCAGAATAACAAGCAAAAGGCTTCCTATTCTGGGCTGCGCTTTTCTAATCTTCCCTTACACTGCGTACATTTTTGTAAGTCTGGAAAATTGACTATTCTTCACGACGCCAAGGGGACATATAGGAACACCTCTTTTACCAGAAACTGGTGCAGATAGCAATACTCTAAAACATTGTTCACCGATATGACTTATCGTTACCCGAAGTAGGTACTTGTATCGTGTAGAAACAGAATTTTAGACAACATAGCCAAGCTATAGGTATGTAACAGATAATTAAACTATATTAATTATTTAAAGTGCTGCATTTTATTAGTACTAGTCGTATTGCGATTATGTGTACCTACTAGTCACGAAAACTTAGGAAAATACTAGATTTAACAAATTTCGATTCACGGAAGACATCTTCCGGACATGGCGGGCTTGGTAAAAATACTATAGTGGATCATATTCTTTATATATTCATGACTTCACTTACCGAAAACCCTAAACGCCCACGCCGCCTTCACTTCTGGTGGACATTCAGAGCTCATAGCAGAACAGAGATCTAACAAGTCCTCAAATGAAAAACAATCGTCTTGCTTTGAAGAAAACACTCGAAATAATCGATCTTGGAATGGATTTGTCTGTAGAAATTGGTAGAAATTGTAATGTACATATTTTCAAACAATTGCAAACATTCCAACCAAAGGTTCACATTGTTCAAATAAAAGTTCTTTATCAACTAAATTATAACCGGACTAAATAGAAAAGTGAAATCGTTATTTTACACTGAATTGTCAATTTTAATCATTATTATATTTTTTTCTTTGAATAACATATTTAAAATCAACACTAAACTATATCAATAAAAGAGAGTTCTGTTACCTTTAACACGTCAAATTTATTAAGGATCTGCTCCCTGCTGAATCTGTGATAAAAATCCGCCTGCAGCTTCTCTGGATCAATGGAGTAAAATTTTTTCATTAGGCTGCAAAATAAATACTTTTGTTTCCAAATTCCAAACAATTAACCCTTTTACTATTTCTAATTCATCTTAGCCATGAACACTTTTCGATTGGTATCATAGGGGTGTTTACAAATCAATATAATTTGATAAAAAAAATATGTCTCATCTGGTTATCAGATGGGTGAAGGTCAATCTTCAGCGTCTCTTTAGACTTTAGACTATTACCAATGGCGTAGCTTGCTTTAGACGGGCCCTGTATCAATATATGTGTGTGTCTGGGGCAAATGAAAGGTAAAGTTTTTTTTCTAAAAGAAACAAAAAAATGCTCGAATTGAATTAAAATAATTATACATTGAATATAAGTTATTACTTATACTTACTGTTCCTAGAAGCTAAGCAAGACAAACAATTCAAATCAAAGATACAGTCTGCTCGCCTTTTTATCGGCAAACTTATTTATTAAATCAACTATAGTTGAAGACGGAATTCAGTTTTTCTAGATTTTCTACCTCTATAGGTAATGAGAAGTCTGATAGCCCTTTTTGTTGGCCCAGCAGTTGTTCTCAAAAATGTTAGTAATCCATAAAAGATTGTGGATTACATTTTAAGAATTGTTGCTTACACTCTCGGGGCCCCTGTAGCCTGGGGGCCCCGTATCATTGACACGGCTGATACCGCGGTAGCTACGCCCCTGACTATTACTAGTAATTTTTAACATCAAATTGAAATATTAACTGATTTTCATGGGAATCGGTACACTATTTATCTTTATATCAACAGAGGATAAACATTATCCTGAAAATGAAACATAAGTGTAATTGACAAATATAGGTAAGTACTTACTACAATATCTCTCCCTTGCTCAAATAAGTTAAAGTAGTATAATCTTCCATCACATCTTCTGTTAATCCAGGATAAGACTGTGAACCACCCATACCACTTGTTTAAACTTTAGTTTTGTAAACGAACTAAATCAATAGTGGACAAACAATGAAAAAATGAATAAAACGATATCTTATCAAGAAAATAATGGCCTTTCGTTAATTTGATTCGATTATACAGATAAAAAGTATTCTTGTTTATTAATTTTATCAAGTCTCTAGTCATCCGCTAACCAGACGAATAATCGTCCACGACGACTAGCAAGACCCTTAATTTTATTACTTATTTTTAGTATTTATTGCAATTCATTACTATTTAGGTTTTTAATATTCAGGTTAAATAATAGTATTTAAATTAGGTGTTTGAGAATATTTCAGTATGATTTATAGCACTGTGCTCCGTTATAGGATTTTCCTGGTAACTACAAAGTTTAAAATGTAAAGCGTCATTTTATTAATAAGCACTGTTATCGTATTTCCTTTCGTCTCTATACTTATAGCGATGCCAGGCAGCATCAAATATACATATACGTATAAAGTCGCGATGTGTAGCACGGATATTTTAGCATGTATTCAAAGTTTGAACAAACATTTCAATATCTAATTAAAACTACGTTTTCACGATTTTAAGCGCGGCATTTTTTATTTGGTTTATAGTTCAACGTGTCGCTACTGAAAAGCGGTCGAAAGGTCGAACCGTGAAAACGTAGTTTTAATTATGTGTAGGTACCAGCCGCGATCTTAGACAATACTATTTCAATGCCCTCTTAACTGGCAAACCAGATAACTCCATTTACCAAATTTTTCAGGAGACAAACGTATTTATTTGAGAATCTATATAAAAATACCATTTTTGATAGTGTAGGTGTCATTTCTTTTTACACCTTTCATTAGCGCCTTTATACATATTATACAACGCCTTTTTATAATTGTTTTTATTTTTATATAAAAATAAAGAGTCGGCTCCTTTGCCAATTAAGGCCTAGGTTTGCACTTTACCGTCCTATGTCGATTTTTGAGGGATCTAGCTTATTACACTAAAGAAAAATCAAGTGGCCCATACGCCATTATGCTATTTGGCACACGAAAGTGGACTAAGGTGACGAAATTATCATTCAACTTATACGGGCTTATTCATATTAAGTTAAAGTGAGTTTGTAGGCTTTTTAAGGTCCTTAAAGAAGCCTACAGACTTCTTTACTCTAACTCAATACGAATAAGACCGATAGAGTCGTTTTAAGGAAAACCGTATATAGAATTAATTACGTGCACATAAATAATACATGTATGCCGCATCCGCCAAATTGTTGTCCATCGTATTTGTCGTATATTAGAGTACTGTGAGAATTTGCGAAGCGTGTTTAGCAAATTACGACAATGTGTATTAAAGCCCTCAAATAATTGTTCAAACCTTTGAAGCGATGCTGGAGCGGGCTAACATCTTGACTTTTTTTTTAAGGCGGGGGAAATGCTGTTTACGCACAGTACTGGGTCCTTTGCAAGGGGTTAGACCATTGTTGATCATAGAGGCTTTACCCTTTAATAAGGGGCAATCCAAACAATAATCAACCAGCTTGTGTGGAGACTCAGAGAAGTTGCACGGGCAACAGCCACTACCCACTAAAACCACCCTCCTCCCATGCGCCCCGCACTTTTTATGTAGGAACGGCTGAGACTTAGAACGTAGTTACGCCCAGTCCGGTCTAACATTTAGACTACATTAACTCATGATAAATTGATAGTTGTCGCTTATTTAATAATACATGTAACAACACCCGAGATAAAAAAAAATATGTATACATCTGTCCACAATAATGAATGTTAAACTGACTTCGTCGGATATGTGATTATTGTAGAAGGCATAAAAGTGAGAAAAAATATTATTTGGCATAATATGAAATTTGGTATAATTATACACACATAAATGTATTTTCTAATAATAATATCAATAAACAAGGTGATACCATTGGAATTCTCATATATTCAAGTATTCTTCTACCATGTCGGTAGAGATAGCAATATTAAAATGAATAAAAGAAAATTGACCATTTATGAAAATAATTTATTACTTAGAGATAAAGAATCTGAGATCGTACTCAGCAATAGCAACACATTAATCTTATACAACTCACACTAAAGCCTAGTACAGACTATGTCAGTATTTCAGTTAGAACTGTCGCAAACTAAATAAAATTCACAAACACGTTAAACTAGTAAAATATTCGATACTTTTCTAAAATACTCACACAGTTTGAATTAGGCCATTTATACACTGGGAATTAACAATCACCAACATTAAACTTTAAGCAGTATCATCATAGAATACTAGATTTACTATGAATATCAATCGGCCAATAAAAATGTAACTCTGCAAAAGCTTCTAAATCTTTGAGTAGATGGCGCTAGATATCACTTATCCCTCGCTTTTGGCGTTTTATTATTTATAAAATTATATTTTTTAAATTTTTGATCGATTTGATTCAAGTAAATAAGTTTAAAATAATAAACCATTAAAAAACGAAACAAGAGTGACCTGTGGTACCATCTAATATAGGTTTTTAGAGTTACATTTTTATTAACCGATAGTCATTCCTTAAATTTATTGTTAGTCTTCCATGTTTAAAGCAAAATATAGAGAAGCAAGCAAAATAGTACTCATACTTTATACATTTGCACGTATATAAGTGCCAGATAATTAAATATATTGTAGGGGATGCAGTGCAAGAAAAATTTCCTACAATGTCTATCTTTTTCGCGTATCTTCAAGTGTATTGCCGGCTTATTCACACGTCGCTATTGTTAAGCGAAACGGCACTAGTTTTACTTATGACAGAATGAGATAGATATACTGCTGACGTATTCACGCTTGAAAAGTTTTCATAATTTTAATATAGTACTTATTGCTAAGAACAAGGAGCAGTATTACTAACATTGCAAGATTCAAATAACTGTATTCAAGAAAGCACTTTCGCAAATTAAATTATAATGACGTATAGTATTTGAGCTACTATTTTCATAGTTTCCTTCTGCGAGCGCATAACGTCCGATAAAGAGACAGCGTGGTAGGAGAATAAACAAATTTCCAGACTGGAAGGCGTCTACGAATGCCTTCCAGTGAACCTTCAAGGTGCAACATCAACCTCACTCGCATCAACTGCTGGGACGGAGACGCGCAAATGTTCTACGCGACCTTTTTTACTCTTACATCTATAAGCGCAGAACATTCGCTTACGGTTCTCCATGCAATAGGAAGGAAACTGCCTAAAGGACCTCACTGATAGAATAGAATATACTTTATTACATTAAGATAGAGTTTAAAAAATAAGTACAGAAAACAATAGGCGGCCTTATCACTAAAAGCAATTTCTTCCAGACAACTTTAGGATGGGTTAGAAAAGTTTGTGAAACATGCAGGTTATGGCATTGGCTAAACGAGTCTAACGACTCTTATTTTTTCGAGGTGTAATTCATGAATATTCCCGCTAGGGAATAACAGTAAGATAGTGTCGGACGCCCGATGTTGGACTTACGACTTACAGGGAAACAAAATAAAGTAGAAAGTAATAGGGGCGCCACTTTCGCATAATTTATCTAAACTCTAGAACTCCAATTAGGTCAAGGTTAATTTCGATACTTACTATTTTTAATACGACATCAAACATCTTGTAAGTATCAAGTTGCTTTAGTTACGACGTACGCATTTTGTCAACATAGCCTATGATATTTACTTTAATAATAATGACCATAATTTTGTGAGCAAGACCTTGTGATCGCTAACAGAACAATTATTTAATTAAAAAAAGCAAAACTAACCATTACACATCTATCATGTCGACTGTTCTTTGATTAATATCGTCAAATTATAACGATAAGATGTTTGCTACAAATTCCACTAGACATCCTTGGTAAACTTTATCACTGCTCACGTTAAACGTGGCATTGCGACATATATATTTAGTTATTTATTAGCGAATTTAAGACTCGTATCAACGTTAAAATTAAAATGACATAGCTTTGTTTAAGATTCACTGACGTTGCCTACAGACAAAATAGAATATTGCCAGGAAGCAAAAAAGTTATTCTAGACGTTATGGTCAGGTTATACTGATAAGTCCATCCCGAGGTCCCATTTCATCATTATGTGACAAGAACTGGGGAACCAGAGACGCATCCGATGGCCCTGATAGCTTAACCCATGACACCCCAGTGTCAAACTTTTAGTGGGAATCCAGTAGTCTCCGCAGATTCCACACTACCTGTCTGTCCCTGAACAGTCAGTGGGGTATACATAAAACATATTTGACACTTAATATTTTGACAGCTTTTTTCACAGTCAGCTTCCAGAAACAGAAAACACCTTCGAATTTATTTATCTTAAGCATTATCTCAATTAATTTTATTCTTGTATTTAGTTATTGTTATTTGTGCCCTAATGTTGTTACGACAGACTTTTTTTTTTAATCTAAACAATTTTGTAAGGTATGTATGTGGCAGAACACATTGAAGTTATTATTTAAATATATAGACAAAAAAAATTGTTTTCATTAATCCATTCAATAACATATTTTAATGGACGGTGGCTCCGAAAATACAAATTTTTTTCTATATAACATGCATAGTTTCAGTACCTTATATAATAACTGTAATGAAGTCAAATTACACTTGCCGATGGCTAAAAACAGCACTTAATGTGCCTATGAATTCGAATTGTATTTCAATAAACTCAATATTGCGAGTGCAATGTATGTGATAAAAAATTGTGTCCTTTCAATTAGCATTTCCTTAGAACTTAAATCCTGCTGAATGGATCACTATGTAAACAATCAAAATACATTCCATTAAGTGGAATTGCCACTACGCCTTCAGAGCGTTGGTAAAACAGTGCCTGACTATTTACAAAGAGGTTGCTGCCCGTTTGGAACAGTAGATAAATCAGTTTTCAATATCATAGACAACTGAGTTGTTATGAAAAATGAATAAAGTCGTATCAAACATACACATTAGATCTGTAAACTATCTAAGTGGTATGGTATATTCCTGTGGATAGGATTCAATCCTGCATCATTAGAGAGAATCGCACATGCTCTAGTCACTAAATTGCCACAACTTCAATTTTCAAATATAGTTGTAAACATATTTTTACTAATCTTCATGACTGTGATATATAATATTTAGTGCTATAATTTAAAATTATAATACATACATACTTTTTACACTTAACGTCAAAATATTAAAGGCATTGAGAAGAATTAAAACTAAGAGTGTTGCAAAGCACAATTAAACAGACACCAATGCTTTAAAAAAACATCTGTCGAAAGCATTATAATATTACAATCAGTACAAAAGTATCTAACTTTTACGGCGATGTGAAAAGTTAACATCTAATTTTCATTATATTAATTATTAATATTAGAATTTATTAATTAATAAATTTAGTCTAATTTGTCTTAAATTCAAAGACATTGTCCAAAGTTTTTATTCTATAAAAACTCATGCTATAGTTTGGATAATTTAATATATAATGAAAGCTAGTATGTACTTCATGCCAAACTTTTGGCTGCTTATAGCAAAAGAATATGTTTGATACATATTTTTTTCAATACAATACATAGAATCCATAGAGTTAGACGACAAACATAATAAATTGTGGCGCCCATTCCATCTAAACATGAAGAATAGAAGGAATGTAAATTGCCTAGTAAAAATTTTAAATGAAAATCTCATAAGTACTACAAGAATACATAAGGTCATTCTTGAATTTCTATTATTTACAGATATATTTTTTGGTTAAAAATTTAAACTCTAAGTAAGCTTGCTCCTCAATTTGTATGTGTTCATGGATTTAGTCTAAAAATATTTTTTATAGACTGAGAGTTGTTTGATACTCTTGTGGTATATATAGAGATATACCACAAGAATATCAAACAACTTCAATCATCAATCAAAACTCAAGAAAACAATTACATTAGAGACTCATTAACTGGACTGATTGGTATTGTAAGGCATTCGGACAATACAAAATCTAGATTTGGAATACACATATGAAGAAAAGGGATTTTTGCACATATTATTAACTCTGGTAAAATAAGTTGCCTCGTCTGTGTACATGTGTTTATTCAAAATTACAAAAACATATCAACCAAAGTTTACATTTATTACGAGAGTAGATTTACAATTTGAGGTACCTACAGATAGTTTTATATTACTAAAATATTGCATACTTAATCATGAAATGACTGCTAATCGGAATAATCGCGAATCTGTCTAACTGAGGTCCGGATAATCGCAATTTCTGTAACTGAGATGAGAATCACGAATGCGTATAACTTAAATACGTATAATTAATCCATGCAGGAATACAATTTCCTGCGGCCGGGCGGTCTGTCGTAAGAGGCGACAAAACAACCCACAGCCAGGTGGTAGGGCATTTGCCCGACTGGATGGCTACCACCCCTGGTCTAAAGTATGTGGCCATAACAACCTTGAGTTGTGTTCCGGCATTTGTGACCAGGTTCCAGTCTCCCTTAAAAGACCAGCAGCGCATTTGTAGCACCTTTGGTGTTACAAATATCCATAAGCGATGGTCACCGCTTTACATCAAGTGGGCTGTCTGCCTGTCTGCTGAAATCCTGCAATAAAAAAAACTGAGGTCCGGATAATCGCAAACATTATATCTGATATATATAATCGCAAAACCTTAGGTCTGGATAATTGAGTCTCCACTGTACGTGTTTAATTATTACTTTCAAAAAGTAGAATTTCCAGATAAATTTTTTACTGGGCAATTGTCATTGCTAATAATCTTCTATCACACCAACAGTTCTTATTTTGATATAACCCTACGAAACACCACATCACTGTCTGACGCACTCATTGCACTAACACATCACCTTTTTGGAAAGTCCACATTATCGAAGCTAATTTGCCTGCGGGCTCTCATTTTGGCAGCTTCCTCAAAAGACGGCATAGAGTTAGACTTAAAAAAACCAACACCAGCTCTATCAAAGAAACTTAATCCACTACTGCTATTTGAATTACTATCAATATTAATCATTTTATCTTGAAGTATATTTTTCGTAGAACATTTTGTTTGTTCTTGTCTCAATATTTCATTGCATGTGTTTTCTTTGATCTGGGATGTGAAGGTAGTTGGTGCATTCTGCTTTGCTTTAAGTTGTTGGTAAGCATTTGCTGATATGTAGCCTGATATTTTGCTGTTTGTTTCGTTTGTTAGTTTCAGTTGTTCCTCTTGGAAGCAATCATCTACTGTTCGCCCTTGGATTATCGCGAATACGTATTGACGTGCGAGTCTGTAAATTAAGATAATATATTACCCTATAATGTGACATATGGCAAAGATAAGCATATGACACTTTTAATGCTTAAAAGTGGGTCTGTTCCCACAGAATATGACTTGATAACTTTATGAAAATTCAAAATTATATAAATCCATATTTGCCCATTTGCCCACCTGTTAGCGTAGCCGAATGTACATTACAACACAGTTACAGCGTACGATATCTTGGAATACACTTGGACGGACGGTTGACGTGGAAGTCTCATATAAAAACAATGAGAAATTAACTCAATATCAGATACAAAAACCTCTACTGGCTAATGGGGAGGAACTCTCAACTCTCAACAGACAACAAACTTGTCATCTACAGGACCATCCTAAAGCCATGCTGGATATGGAATCCAGCTGTGGGGAAGCGCTAGTGACTCAAACCTCAATATTTTGCAGACTTCAAAATATAATAAGAAACAGCAAGTGTAACATGGTTTATTACAAAGCATGTAATACATGAATACCTGCAAATGCATACTAGTCTATAATATCAGTCCATAAATGTCCCACTGCTGGGCTCGGAGCTCCTATTATAGGGGGAACGGACAGAATACCCGCCACGCTAGTATTGGGGGCTTGGCAGGTTTGACACATTGGTTATCTCTATGTGCAGGTTGCATCACGATGTTTTCCTTCACCGTTGTTAGCACGTGGTAATTGTAATAATATGCAGATTAGATCAGAAATCTGACTACATGGTGGATACGTTCCGGCCAGGATCGAACCCGTGCCGTTTGAGTTTGAGACGCGAGCGCTACAAAAACGCATACTGTAAGGAAGCAAATCCGAAGCTACAGTAGCACATATAAAAAGATGCTAGCTAAACACCCTAATGAGCTAGCAGCGCAACTGTTAAATACCAGCTGTGAGACAGGGTTAAAAAGGCGTGTCATTTTTAAACATGATCGTGCTGACATTCTATGCGCTCAACACGTTTGCTGATAGTTGTAGAGACTGATTGCACATAAAGAGTAAGTACAAAGAAAAAAAATATATTTGCCCAACTGCTGGGCTTAGGCGTCCTCATTTTTAAGGGAACGGACGGTATACTCGCCACCCTTGCCCATGGCAAATAGGCGAGTTCCACGTATAGGTTATTTCGATGTAGAGGTTACTTCACGATGTTATATACAATATGTACATTAGGTCAGAAATATTGTCTCAATGGTACAAGCTTTCCAACCAGGCATAACACAAGTCATTGGAAAGAAAGGCGAGTGTAGTGTGCCATGTCATCTATTACTACGAAAACGTTAAATTCTGAAACAATCTTCTCTATAAAAAATATAGTGAAATAAGTACGTAAATATATGTATTGTATTTTTAATTCTAATTGTTTTTATGTAATTTTTATGTGTTGTAATGATGAGAAATGTTTACCTGTAACGAATATATAAATAACAAAATAAATTACTCACTTGAGCATAGTTACAAAATAAATTACTCACTTGAGCATAGTTTCAGATGTGGATAACTTCGGTGCAGCCAATTTGGCCGCATGTGGTGGAAGCGTCAACAATTTCCGCGTCAGGCGAGCCAGAGAAGACGCCTTCTCACGGAAACCCGGCGAGGACATGCGCCAACCGTGCACACGCAGCGCTTCAGACACGGCCCATAAAAGTTTCTGAAATTCATACAGATTTTATGTTCACAAATAAAAACAATCGAGGAAGATTTCAGTCTCTCAAAAAGGTACCAATGTCGATTGGCATTTAATAATGATGAGTTGGCAGTCAAGCTACCGCATACCCATCTTGCCTGAAGGAGCAAAATATTCTATCTTTTTTTTTACGAAGAGAATTCCACTTACTTATCACCGTGTGGAGATCACGGTGAAGACGTTTGGAGACTCATCGGACTGGTCTTACCTCGGTGGAGTAGAGTGGAATGGAAAAATAATTTAGTTAATACAACTTTTAGCTGGACGTCTTGCTGGGGAATTTTTTGCCGCTTCTTGTCCTTAACAGCAATAACACGTTGCGAAGCGGTGTACATAGACTAGGAAGTAAAATTATTTTTTTAACTTATATCTATTACTTTCAAAAAGTGTTCTCCAGTGGAACTTGTTTTGAATAAAAACTTGACTTTTGGAGGCAGATTACCACTGCCGGAATACCCACTAAAATCCCCATGTTCCGTCCATTCGCCTATGGCCAGGGCCAACTGCAGAAACCATTCATTTATATTTGGGTTGCGGCTTATTATGGACAAAATGAGGGAAAATATTATGTTTGCAAATAATAACCAGGCCACCATGTTGTCTCTATTTCTCTATTCAGCTACAGCTATTAGCAAGGAAATGAGCGCCAAAACACAAAATTGTTAATATCTATCAAGAATGGCATGAGTATCATACGCTACCTGGCGTCACCCGTCGAAACCATAAATAATCATGTAAACAAAAATTCTTATGCAAATCTTCGTTGAAAGATTTTTTTAGTTTAATTTTTTTACTTTGTCATACAAAGGCAAACAGATATAACGATTATAGTTATAAGGTTTTCATTTTTGCCAAAATAGTTACAGAAACCTATAAACAATTATACTAGCACCCACCTTCTTATGTGTTTCATTCAATTCAACACTCAGCCTCCCTGTACACATTTCAGATGCACGACGATTCAAGGAGATGGTTTGCGCTCTGCCAATATTGTCTCCACCAAAGGATAAACTCTTAGCAATCTTGCTCCTACTGTTCTCTGGTTCATCATCCAAAGCATCTCTTTTCCTTTTCAAAAACTGATCACTTTCTGTCCCATCAAGGCTTTTGGTCTCTGCTTGAGGAACAGGTGACCCAAACAACGCTCGCTTGGACTTCATTGCATTTAATGGTACTGATGTACTAGGAGCTTGTGGTACTGCTTTTCTAATATCTGATACACCATCTGATTTATCAATTTTTCTACTGAGAAACTGATCACTATCTGATCCATCAAGGCTTTTTGTTTCTGCATGACATATTGGAGATCCAAACAATGCTCGCTTGGACTTCATTGCATTTATTGGCACTGATGTACTAGGAGCTTGAGGTACTGCTTTTCTGTTCTCCGGGCTTATGAATAAGGCTCGTTTTAATGTTTCCCTTGTAGGTTGTGACCGAGTAATCATTTCAGTATCCAGAAGCAATCTTCGCATAGCCTTCTTCTTACTAGACCCCCCACTTTTAGTCTTTGGTGTTTTAGCAGGGGTCTTCTTGCCTGGTGTTTTGCGTATAGGTGTCTTTTTTCCAGGAGTCCGTCTAACCCGCGGACTCCTGCGCTCTGACGAATTTATCAGCTTTCTGTGTGGGAAGAAACTTGAAAACATTCTGATGTCAGATTAGTGTGTTTAGAGAAAAGTGATGATTAAAAACAGAAAGGAAAAATATAAGAATCAAAATTATTTACAATAATATTTTAGAGATGGTAAGAAAAACAGCAAAAGAACATAAAATGAAGTATTGACACAACTCAAAATAATACTTTTTTCTAGTTGATAGCTATTTATATAATACTTGTATGATAACTTATATGAAGGGCCATCTCAGTGTGGATTGTTATGGCTTCAATTTATTTTATTCATATAAAATTACAAGTGTTTTAGTATAGTAAAAAATAATACTGACAAATAGAGTCTGGCCACGCTAACTCTGCAATGGAATAAATGGGCAACCCCAAAAAGTTTTTTATATGGTATACTTTTAATGATAAAGATAAGTGCAATGTGCATAACATGGCAGAGGCTGGATTTTATTCAATAGCTACGGGGACAAAAGACGCGGATTCAGCTAAATGTTTCTTGTGTGGCAAAGAACTGGATGGTTGGGAAGCAAGCGAAGATCCTTGGACAGAACATGTGAAGTGCATGCTTCACATGTTCTGTCCAAGGAATGCAAAATGTGCCTTTGTGCAGTTGGGAAAAAAAGAACACGATTTGTTCCTTATATAGTACCTATCAGTAATTAAGCAATACATGGTGAATAATATTAATAATCTAGCAGAGAAAATGGTTAACAAAATTTATGCGAAAACAAAAGAGAAAAAGAGGGAGATATCACTTCATCAAAAACGCAAGAATGATCTGGAATAAATTGTTTGTTACATTGTGGATTTTGACGGTGAAGGGAGCACTATGATACCATAGCCTGTTCATGATGCTGGCAAGAAGCTCGTGTCAAATTAACGTCCAATTTCAGTAACGTATCTATCTATAGATTTGCTTCCTGCAGATAGGATTTTGTCATTAGTTGTATGGGTCTTATGTCACTATTACATAAAATATAGATAGTTAACTCTTAACAAGTATTTATTTTTGGACATTCCAGGTGGTATAAGTGATGAATTAAAACCTCATCTTCAAGTTGCCCTACAGAAGCTAAAGGCTCTTGAAGAACTTACCATCAATAGTGAGAACCAGTATATAAAAAAGATCGCTTCAATGACTGATAAGAATCTGTTACTTACGTATTTATTTTCTACAATTTTCGTTAGATTATGTAAGTAGGTACAACGTACATCCAATACATATTGCATTCAATACAAGTTCAAATTAAATTTTATAAATAATTTATATTTATTTATACAGGAGTCAGAGAACGAACTTTAAGAGTGATTATAAATGAGGGCCAAAATAATCAAGGAATCTGGAGGACTCCTGGCAAAAAGCGTGCAGCACGGACAACGAAAGTTAATATTGACAATTTTGACCAATGCGCCATACGAAATACAATAAATCAGTATTATTTGACCCGAAAGGAAGTGCCTACTCTGCGTAAATTACTACTTGAATTGAGGCAATCAATTGATTTTACTGGCTGCAGGGAAAACTTACGCAAAATATTATTAAACATGGGTTTCAAATTTTTTTTTAATCCTAAAGAACGGACAGTCCTTATGGAAAAACATGATGTGGTGGCATGGAGGCATAGATACATAAGAAAAATTTTGTTATCGAGAAACGAGCCTGTAGAAACGAGAAAACCTATTGTATATCTTGATGAAACCTATGTGCACTTGAATTATAAACCCAAAAAAAGTTGGCAAGGACCATCTACCTCCAAAATGGTGGAGAACATCTCAAAAGGCAAACGGTTTGTTATAGTTCATGCTGGGACAGAAAATGGGTTTGTAAATAATGCGTTACTTGTGTTTAGTACAAAATCGAAGCATGCAGACTACCATGATGACATGAATGCTGAAAATTTCACAAAATGGGTGTCTGAAAAATTACTGCCCAATCTTGAGTCACCGAGTATTATTGTTTGCGACAATGCTACCATAGTATACAAATAAATAGGCCACCAAATACCAATTCAAGGAAACAAGATATTAGAGACTGGCTGACTAGTAATAATATTACATGGTCAGACGAGTTCACAAAAGTAGAACTGCTTTGTTTGGTGAAAAGGAACAAACCTGATTCAATATACTTCATAGATGAATTGTTAAAAGAACACGGCCACGAAGTTTTAAGATTGCCACCGTATCATTGCCACTTAAACCCCATTGAGCTGGTATGGAGCCAAGTAAAAAGAAAAATTGGCGAAAAAAATGTTAAAAGCACTCCGGAAGAAATGATAAAAAAAATTGAAGAAGTATTTGCATCAGTCACAGCGGATGATTGGAAAAAATATGCTGGACATGTGAAACGGTTAGAAGAGGAGCACAAAATAAAAGACAGGTTACTGGTTGATGCTTTTCCATTTATAATAAACCTATAAGAATCTGACAGTGATGATAGTCATATGATGATGAGGCCGTTGAATTTGAAGGTATTGAATCTTAGACTCTGATTCTGATGAGTGATTGAATGTTTGCTATGGCTTCATTTGTAAATATAACACGAAATAACATAACAAAAAAAAATGATGTTTAACATTCAAAAATCTATCGTTATTTTTATACTGTCATTGAGTAGTTTCAGAGTTAAATTAAAGGCTAAAGTATTATTAATGTGTAGATAAACAATAGCCTCAGTAGATTTTTAAAAGTTAGGATCTAGAATTATTATAACCTGTAGCGTACCTACTTATGCTCTACCTCAAAAAAGGTATCAAATCCACAATGCATCGTGCTGAAGTCATGACTATTCTTTACCAAGAAAAAATCAGAATATAAACAAAATAATTTGGCTAAAATAAAAAAAATAACTAGTATCAAATTAGTTTTTCGTAGTATAGACTGTTCAAATTCCATAATTTTCTTACTTCTGCAGAGTTAGCGTGGCCAGACTTTATAAATATTTTTATTAACCTGTTAATAATAATTTTAATGTGCAAACTAGTATGTTAAAACTGACCATGACAGTCAGTTTCACTAAGTACTAGTGGACTGGTATTGATTCATAGTAATTTTACATACATAACATCCATTGGGGAGTTTGTTGCGCTTCTTCTCCTTAGCAGTAACTAAAATTGTTTTGGAAACGGTGGTAGACTCATGGCTTTCAAAATGTCAATAAGCAATTTGTGAGATTCCATTTTGAAATAAAATAAATACAATACAATTGAAACATATTGATTTAGTTCTGATAGTGTTAAATAGTCAATTGCTTTGAAAGGGCTGGTAGAATCGTAACTTTGAAAATGTAATTTTGAATTAAATATAATTTACATATTTGTGGTATAATGACAGGTTTTACTGCTTTGAGGATATTAATATTTGTTAAGTTCCGATGGTCCATTTCCCTCCGATTATCCCATCTTAAGGGGTTAGGTGGGTTTCAGAAGTTTAAAAAAAGGGCATTTTTACAAAAAAAATAAAATATATATATACAATCATATATTTTATTTAAACAATTCAGCATATCAAAGATACATATTTAAACAGTATTGTGTGAATTTTTTTATTTAAAAATTCCGAAAACTCAGCCGTTGGTACCTCTTGACATCTCAAAAAAAGATACTCTTGCCGTGGACAGCAAACTCATTATTAGTTCATTTAAAATCAAAAAACCAAAAATATTTCGTTAGTACATGGATAAATCTCGTTATCGGACGCAGGAAAAAAAATGAGTTTTTGACAGACTTTGAACAAAAAAAAACCACATTTTTTGGTCAAATTTTCGCCATGTAATTGGCTCGAAAAAATTAGTTGTAATAAAAAAAAAATCCTTCGTTCAATAACTAGATAATGGTATTTCAAAGATGTGTGCAAAATTTGAACAAAATCGCTTTATAACTTTTCGAGAAATCGTTTCCACCGAGTTAAAAAATTGAGTTTTGAGATAAACGCGTAATACTTGCGAAGCGCTGCACTGACGTGGACTGATGGGCGGAACTTCCGAAGGGTCTCTATCTCTTAGAATTTTACTCGGATCGAATTGAAATTTTAGGAGAATATTTTAAACATATTGTACTATTTAATAAGACAAAAAAACGTTTTTTTTTTAATTTTCAAACCCACCTAACCCCTTAAAGGCTGGCAACGCACTGGCTTCGTCTCTAGTGTTGCATACATCTATAGGCGACGGTAACCACTTCCCATGAGCTGGGCCATCTCCCGGTTTGCAAGCTTCGCAATGAAAAAGAGGAGTTGATACTTACTTCTTGTCAATGAGCACCATTTTTGCATTGGACGCTTGTGCTTTCTCATTAATAGTCGCGGCACTGCAGAAGGCTTGTCGACGCCGCGCCAAGTGAGAGAGGCGGCGACCCGGAGATTTGGCATGAGCCATTCTAACAGTGAAATACCAGAGAATAAAATCAAAAACAGGAAGGAAAACTAATTAATTAAGTCATGAGTGCCAGGCAACAAGACAACCCACAGCCATGTGGCCCTACCACACATTTACCCATCTGGATATATATGGGTGGTAGCCACCAACATTGAATTACAGTACGAAAAAACATCATTTCTCTGTGAGACCGTTGAAGTCGCTAAGCATTGAGTCCCTGAAATGGTCGTAATAAATTTTTTTTTCATAATGTTAAATGCTGGTCGCTATAGAAATGTGAAAAAAGCCGAGAGACATTTTATCTTCTGTTTTAGAGATTATGAGCGTTTAAGAGAAAAAAAGTGATCCTTTATTCAAAAATTCTGTGGAATGAAACAAAAAACGTTGAATGAATGGAAGGATTGTATAGTTTTTGTGGGTCCATTGAGCTGTAAAAGGTACTCATAACATTAGTCGTTTTCTCAATACTCTTAACACAATGTGTGATTTTCTAAAAAACCTCCAAAAGCCAATTTCTTCGCTATTTTCCAACATCATGTTAAAAATGGAAAAAGAAACGATGGCGGACCTTTGTAGAGAAATTATATAAATTTTTAAAACCTACCTTCAATTTTCTGGGCGACCATAATGGTTGCTAAATTATCGATGATCAAAGATACAATGATTGATTTCCATTCAAATTCATAGCTCAGCGAGAAATGGTCCTATCAAGGCTTAGAAAAAAACAAATTATAGCTGGATAAATAACCTACTCGATCCATATAGAAGGTTAGTACGAAAAACAATAAAAAACATGATTTATCTTCAGCCTTCAAATTGCTTCTTTTATGACCCCGATACGGCTGTTTTTGACAAAGATAGTCATTTAAAACATCACAAAAAATTTGGATTATATTGTGATCCTTGAATTTTTCCAATAGTGTATATAAAATGCCGCGCTTAAAACCGGTAGTTTTGATTAACAATATTGCATCACAAATAACACACTAAACCCTTAGGATACATCTGACACAGTCACTAAGACTAAGTTAGTCTTAGATGCAGCAAGGGCATAGGCAAAAATCTTCAAAATTTAAATGACTAAAATAATAAATGCATGCTTCATGTTCAAACTCACTTCAGTCGGAAAGCTTTCCTCTTGCTGGCGCTATTTGGGGACTGGAATCCTCCAGAGTAGATATTCACACTGGTATCAGTTTCAGCTCCTACATATCGTTCTCCATACTTCAGTGCTAATAGTTCGAACTTTTCAGAATATTTTGTAACATTGTAACTAAAAAAAGGAAGATAAATTAATTCAATCTTTAGATAATATCTAGCCAACCCTTATCCCTGGTTTATTTCAATAATATAGGGTGATTTTTCAAGTGGGCCTTCAGAGCCAAATTCTAAACTATAATAAATAGCAAAAAAACACTCAAAGAGGCCAATTGTAACGAAAACTTTAAAAAACTTTTGAAAAATCAAATTACCCTTGTCAGGAATTCAATTGATTGAATTTGAAAAATAAACACATTCTGTATTACTATACCAAATCATAGTGACTTGTAAGCATCAATTTCTGTGAAGGAATGTCATACTGCAAACCAAGTGAAAGGATTGCTTTTGAACAAAATGTTCTATTTTCGATACATTAATTAAACATCAAATTGCACCGGTCATTTGGCCGCACCTCATTTGAACGCAATCAATGTTTACCTATAGACTGATTGATTGGGGTAAAATAGCGAGCTTTTCAAATATTAATTTATTGACGCATACTAAAAATAGAATAATTGTCATTTTCACATTTAACAAAATGAGGTGAGGTTTAATAAATGTATGGAAAATAGAACATTTTATTCAAAAACAACCCTTTCCCTTGGTTTGGCGTTTGACATTCCTTCACAGAAATTGATCCCTACAAGCGACACTATGATTTGTACAATAAAACAGTTGTTTATTTTTTCAAAATCAGCCAGTTCAATTCCTGACAAGGGTAATTGATTTTTAAAATTTAATGACATCACTTTAGTTTTCGTCAAAATCGGCCTTGTGACTCCTTTGGGTGTTTTTTACTCTTAAGCACAGTTTTGGATTTGACCCTAAAGGCCCACTTGACTACAATAAGCAACTGACTCACCATCTGTAAATTCGTTTAAATAATCGCCCAAGAGGTGATTAGTTGAGCACACCTTTTCACACCACACATATGATGAATTTATGACTTACCAGGCCACTCAGAAAGTATTGCTAAAAAGTTTTTAAGTATGAGAGACTAGGCCAGTTATAATTTATTTTGAAAATATGATTATTTATAACTAAATCATAACTAAAAATAGGTACGTTCCAATTTCAAAATTTCCCTCTACAATGTTTCCGAGCTAATTTAACTTATCGTGTCTTATTGAAAAATGGATCTGCGACGGGAAAATTTTTGCGCTATGATTTTTTACGATTTCAAATGTCGCCTGAAACCGGACGAATCGTACAATAGGCTTCAAATGGCATTCATGGATGAGAAAGCCTTTCGAAGGCAACCGTGTATCGTTGGTACAACGAATTCAAGCGCGGTAGACTAACTTTGGGGGATGAAGAAAGAAGTGGTCGCCCTTTGACGGCTGTTACGGAAGAAAATGTGCTAGCAGTGAAAAATTAAATCCAAGACAATAGGCGAGTTACGTATCAAAAGATTCAACATGTACTGCAGATTGGATCGGGAAGCCTATACGAGATTCTACAGGTGCATCTTCGCGTGAGGAGGATAGTTTTACGCTGGGTGCCGCAAAACCTCACCGATGCTCAGAAGCAGGCCTGGGTGGAATGGCGCCATGATATGATAAACAAATTTGAAGCATGCTCGTCTCGGCGTGTTTACGACATCATTACGGGTGATGAGTCCTGAATTTATCAATATGATCCAGAAACGAAGCGCCAGTCGACGATTTGGATGTTTCAAAACGAATCAACGTCTACAAAAGTGAAGCGATTTAGAAGCGGCGGGAAGATTTTGATCGCGAGTTTTTTCAATTTGACTGGCTACTTGGTGTCAATTCCTTTATGGGACCAAAGAAGCATTAACACCTAATGGTATACAACCAAATGCTTGGCAGAAGTTTTCTTTTTAGTGAGCAACAATCGACCAAACACAGGGCTCCGCGGGCTACTGCTCCAACCACTACAACGCGCCCGCCCACGTTTAAAACGAGAGATTTCCTGGACAGCACACCGGTCAAACCCTGCCCTAGCACCGTGTGGCTTCTTTTTATTCCCGAAAATAAAAAATCAGCTCAGAGATATAATTTTCGTCGCCTTAAGAGGCCCTGTCAACGTCTGAGCAAGTTGTAAACGAGGTGTCTGCGGCGGACTGGAAAAAGTGTTTCGAAAACTAGTTCAGACGCATGAAACTTTGTATAAAGGCTGGTGGAGAGTACTTTAAAAAGATTTAATAAAAAAATATTTACCTAGAGATATTTTTTTAGCAAAACTTTCTGAGTGTCCCTGGTACATATAATTGATGTTTGACAATGTTATCAATAATGTGATTTGTGATATCTGTTCGTGCTCCATAAGCAACATTTGTGCCCAAAACAATTTTTTTTGCAAATAATAGGTATTGTAATCTATTGTTTAATTTTCTACATTATCAATTTCTGTCAAACTAGTCGTTAGAGAACCAGAAATTGAAAGTAAAACAAAATAATAGTTTAAATAATTAAGGTATCATTAGCAACAAGAACTTTTTATATACAAATGTCATTTACAATATAATAATCACATTTAACTACAAAAAATAATGTTATTAATAATATCACTACAGAAGTGATGGACTAAACCTTCAATGTATACCCTTTTCTTCAGAACTCTTGCCTGTTCTGAAAAAGAATTGTATGGATATGTGGTCAAAACATTTTGAAGCAAATTCTGTTGACAAGGGTATATGGTACAAAACTTTGCAAAATAAGCTTCCAAACTATCCATGGTTTGAGGACACACACTTGTCCCGAGAAATTATGGTTGTAGCTTTTAGGATAAGGTCTGGCCACATTCCAGTTAACAAATTTTATCACATGATAGGGCAAAGATCTAACCCTCTTTGTGAGCACTGTAACAAAGTAGAGGATCTCCTTTGCATATTGTTCTGGAATGTGGCCAAACCCAACCAATTAGAAGGACACTCTTGCCAGACTCATCATTACAAAGTGGAGGAATAAATATTATTTTAACCAACCCTTTGAGCAAGGAGGCTGGATTATTATTTAAGTTCCTTATTAAAATATTTAAAAATAGAGTTAGTTACAGTTAAGTTTAAAATTATATTTAAGTTTATTTAATATATTAAAAAATGTAAATTTGCCATCACCTATGAGGCTGATATCGTCATTGGTGACGAAGTCTCAATAAAAAATTAAATTAAAAAAAAAATCACTACAGAGGTGAAATGTTTATACATTCCACCTATGGACTTAGCCTCCCCAGTGTTAAGAAAACCTATATACCTAGAAACTGGTAATCTCTATACACTGATGTCACCAGAATATTTTCCTTCAGTTTACAATAATTTTAACAATAATACACATTAGGTTACTAAAATTTTCCTTATAATCTATTTATTAATTCTGAGGATACTTTGAATTATTTATTTGTAGTGATTAGTGTAGAAACTTCAATAGCAATATTTTGTTCAGCAATTTTATTTTTAAAGAAGCTATAACAATAATTACTTAAAAATTAAGCAATAGTTTGTGTTGAAAAGGAATTGAATGTTAATGTAAAAAATGCTAATTACACAGTAACTTTTGCCACAAGACCACTCTTGTTTACCATTAGCAAAAGACCTACTATTTGGTTGAGGTTAGGTTTCATAATTGAAGTTTAAATGCTAAGGCTGGTGTGCATAGACATTTAACCATAGTTAAAATAAAATAATCGCTAAAAATGGCTAAACAGCCATTATTTTATTTTAACTGTCGGTTAAATGTCTATGCACACCAGCCTTAATAAGACTTAGCTAAAGATTTTTGTAACTACATTCTTCATTGCTTTGAAAATGAACAGATTATCATGAAACTCCATGTATATGTTGTTTCAATAACTGTGAGAAACATAATATATATTTTTCAACACACTTGCTCATAAAGTAGCTCTATAGTCACCGCAATTAGGCACAGAATGACACCCATTATCAAACTGTGAGTAAAAAACATTATAACTCACTAGTGGGTTATAGATTTTTTTTTTAAATTTTATTGGTTGAGTTGCTTTGTTCTTAAAAAAGTTTTTATTCAAAAAAAAAAGATCGTGTTCTATAGAACAAATAAATTAATGTTCCTATTGCTTGCTCATTTCATGCAACTTCTTATTTAAATAGATAATTTTAGCTCGTACGTGTTTAATAAATAAAACTTTCACTCATATATAACTTCTTTTTATCTACTAAATAAAATGAGTTTTTGTTGTTATTTTATTCACAAGTGTGTTGAAAAACGTCGTATGATACACGTGTGTATTGATGATTACCCTCCTCGGCTCTCTTAAGACCCTCGCCTACGGCTCGAGTCTCAATGGCGCCTCGGCGGTAATCACCAATGTTACACACTAGTACCATAATGTACTATTATCTCACAAATTAGAATAAAATAGAATAGAATACACCTTATTGTTCACCACATACACATGAAATAAACAATTTACAATAGTCACATTAAACAGCAAAAGTAGGAACAATGGGCTGCCTTATCGCTTTAGAGTGATCTCTTCCAGACAACCCTGGCTATAGATTTTATGAACGGGAGATTCGCAAGTGTATGATGGTGGTGTGCAAATTAAATACATATATAAATAGGATATATAAATATCCCAGAATTCATATACCTAAAATTAATAAAAAATAGAGAATAAACAATAACACATATTTATATTATATATATACAATATAAATAATAATTAGATAACTATTTCTGCGAGAGAGGAATGCAAAAGTTTACATAAATAAAGCCACATGGACTCTAATTAATAAAGAAATGATATGTAATATTTTACTCACTATACATCATAATATCTGCATTTCATGACATCAGGCCAAGTGGTATTTAGAGCTTCAACGGCTGATCCCATTTTAAGTTCTACAGTTTTATCATTCACACTTGTATCTAATTCATTTGTATTTTCTCTAGAAGAATCCTTAGTTCTCTGAACATTCAAACTCTTGGTAGATATATTATCACAGGTTTCTTGTAAATTGTCCAAGTTTTTAACTTGTTGTGGTATTTCTACAAAGGATACCCTTTTGGTTGGTGTCATTGAGTTTTCTTCAGAAACATTAAGTTTCTCTTCACCGTTGAATATTGGTAAGTAACAGTGGTATTTCTTAAGCATTTCTGTCACATCTGTCTTTAGGATTGTTACTGAGGGTGGTGGTAATACTCCTCGAAGGGTCTCCTAAAACATTCAAATATGTGAATTAGGGTTGTATCTAATAATTCAAGTTGTTACATACATAAATATATATCATCACATTTGTTTCCCATGGGGGTAGGCAGAGACACTAGATCTCCACTAGTAACAATCCTGACAACATCTTTCACTTCATCTACTTTTATTCATCTCTTCATACATGCATGTTTTTTGTTTATTTGTGATGTTTGAATCTGACCTATCTTTAACACTTATGTTTTTGGGACAAGATTTTTAAATATTTGAAATCCTACTGTTATAGGGATATGATAAAATCACTTATTATGTAATGCTATCAAAACTGTCTAGGTTTAGGGTTAGGTTGAACAATAAAGAAGTTAATTTAAGACTTGAAAAAAATAAGACAAAAAGTGGGGCAAATATAAAGATGGGCAGATAAGATAAGATTGCATAGGAAGCTAACAAAACAAGGACTAGTAAAATAAAATATAGAGAAATATGGAGAGTATTTGGTGGGAGCTTTCTAAACTATAACAACCCATAGCCCAGACCCAAAATATTAAGAAAATTTGGTTCTGTAAAATATTTGTGAATCTAAATAAAGACTGTAAGATATAGTAAGGTCTCTACTTTCTTAGATTTTAATTACATTTTGAATGTTTTCATCACTAACACCTCATTAAAAGATAACTGAGAACCTTAGCAAAAAATTACTACTACAATAAACTTCAAACATTTAAGCAATGGCCTGGGAATATAAAACAGACTATAAAAATAGCATTGATATAAATATAATGGATTAGATTTGTTTTGAAATAGCAATGTTAAAATGTAATTTATAATGTACTATTTAATTCCTATGCATGTTATTGTTCCAGTATTCAAAACATTGACTCTCAAACTAAGGAATAAAGTAATATAATCAGTAGGCATTAAGTAATTACATATCTTAGGACACAAAAGACAGTTAAAAAAAAGTGTTGTTTGACAATAGTCAAACAATAACTTCACAATTATGAATTCAAATTCATTTTATTGTGAATATAAGTAAGATACAATACAGAGGTCATGGCATTTTATCTCAGTTGGATACCAGTTTCACTCTAAGTCAATTAAGTTTGCTAAACTGAGTTTAATACATCTCTAAACTTATCTTCAATAACTTACCTCCATTTTCTTAATTTTTCTTTTGTCATAAGCTTCATATTCTTTGAGAAAACTCCAAAAAGGTTCAGATTCAAGCAAAGGACCAGCTACATCATCATCAGAAAACATATCCGGGGACCTAACCCCACTATCAAACGAGGCTTCAAAAGATGAGTAGCTCTTATCCAAATCCCATTTGGATTCATTTTCATCACTATTCCTCTGTCTTACAGCATTAAATTCTTCATATTGAGAGTCACCAGTACTCTCTGATGTCTTTTCTAATCTACTATCATGTGTACTTCTATCATTTGTTGTGTCACTAATATTGTCCATAGGTTTTTGATAATTAGACTCAGAAGCTTCACCACTTGCTGTGTCATTCACTGAATCTGCACTTTTATTATCTAAAACGAGTACTGCATTACTGCTAAGTGCTGTGATGGGATCCACTATAGGTTTCAACTGCTGCACATGCTTAATTGTCCCATTAAAAGACAACTCGCTAATAGGTAATTTAAAGACAGTTTCTCCATGTCTTACGTCGCGAAACATTGGCACACTGTCCACGGCATTATTACTGTTCTCCATATTCGATGTAATGAAAACAGGTTGTTTAAAATTTCGTTTTGATTCCTCGGACGAAACGTGGCCGTCTATGGGGTTAGACTTTTCGGTCAAGAGACTGTGATCAACAGTGGAGGAGTTTTCAAGCAACGACCCCACGAGAGACGTGCAAGGTGAATCACCTTTAACATCAGCGAAATTGGATACTATGATGTTGTCTTGCGTCACTTCATTTAAATTGCATTCTGTCTCAGCTGTTCCAAAATGTTTATTTATATCATTAGCTTCTCTCGCTACAGATAAGTCAATATTACCTCCACTGCAAGTGCTTTGTTTAGAGGTGCTCGCAGAACCAACATTGTCTATTTCATGGTCTCTATTACCGACGAAATGGTCCACAACATTGAAACTTCTCATATAACGCTCGTACAGCGAAATACTATCACTCATCGATAGACAATTTGAGTTTTCAAAAGATTCCATTACAACTACATTTTCCTATTAAATATTTACTTAACGATAGCTAACATTAAAATTAGATTAGGTACACATTTTAAACAGAGTTATTGTGTTTTGATTAGACGAAATTGCAAAGTTAAATTACTCAAAACGCACGACTAAACAATTGCCTAACTAACCAAATCGCCATATTGAAGTGTATTTAGGAATGAAAACGATACATCGATATCTCTGAACCATCGATGTTTCATTAAAAAACATCGATGTTTGCCATCGATGTTCTCTATTGCAAAACATCGATGTAATCTTATACGACGAACTACACATCGGTAACTCATACTTCACCGAGGTGAATAAGTTCACTCTGTGAGTTAAGTTATAACCTCTAGATCAATAACTATAGAGTTTTAAGCGTATTTTTCACGAAAAAGACAAAAACATATTATTAGGTACACCGACTATTTGACACCACAACCACAACTACCATGAAACTCGTTAAATGTAATTTTATTGCCCCTGCTCTACACTTTCCTTAACCTAAAGACTTACCTATTCAATAACAATAGATAATATAACAATAAACAGTAGATAATGTACAAAATTTTACTATTTGACAGATGATTAAAATAATTTAAAATAAAACATTGACGTTCGATGATTCGATACGTTGATGTTTTTTGGGCGATATATAGTGTACATCGATGTTTGACCTGAAACATCGATGTATCGATACATCGATGTTTTGCTTTCTATATATATTCATCCCTAAGTGTATTATCTATGTTATATGATATTGGTAAGTTTTTGGCGGTAAATGAAAGGGGACGTAGGGCCGTGCAGTTTTATTTTCTAAAAATGTGTAAAATTACTCTAAAATGAACAATAGTTGTAGGATATTGATACTTTTTGAGTAGTAATTATGTGTTTTTGTGAAAAATGTGAACTGTATAGTCAAATGTGGCCTTTCGAGTTTCACAAGAACTCCGTTGAATGGTGTGGATTGTAGCCTACTATACAACTGCCCCTGGCTTAAAGGCCTAGTTGCCAAGTCATAAATTAAATATATATATATATATATATATATATATATATATATATATATATATATATATATATATATAAGAAATTTTTGTGTGTAAGCTTCTTGTATATATATGATATTGGCAATGGCAGAGTTGAGGGTTACCAACTTCCAAAAATATTAACTTTAAAGGCCTTTATTATAGTATAAAGCTAAATTCATAAGCAAGTAGACATTTCTCACAAACTCAAAAACGATCAATATCTTAAAATGCATTTTTTAATATTTTATGAAAACATATAATCGAATACAATGCAAGAAAACTTAACTTATTTGTATTGTATTCTACTCATAATCCCTCAAGACTATAAGTAGAATACTGAGCCTAGATCACCGTCTTCTATGGGTAAGGTGCCCAGAAGGCTGGCTACGTTTCCTCGCTGGATGGCCATACTGATCCGTTGGCCGAGGTAAGCACCAGCCCTCTGATCACCCGAAGAGTCAATGAGTCAGGACCCCACGGTCCAAGCGTCTCGACAGCAAACGGCACAAACATATAACTCTCACAGAGGGTTGCATATTTGCGCCGCTTGAGTGATTCAGCTGTTTCCGCCGCTGAACCGGCCGATTTAGACGTGTTTGGTAAATGGGATGCGGCCAACGTGTCTACGCAAGTTGCATCCCACACCAAAGGCTTGCCACGCTGCCAGGGAATTAGAGTCATTCCGTCGGGACGCCTACCATCGTCACGTGCAATACCGTTCGGCTCCAATAAAGCCGGCACGTTAGCGGTGGCAAGCGCCCTCCGTAAGACATCATTCAAGGCAGCGTGGCGCGACCATCTGCCGGCACTGCGGCGGCAAGAAAATAATAGGGACGCGACATATTGTTCTATACGTACAATTGCTTATACAAATAGCATCCATTTTGAAGGCACACACATAAACATATATCTATCTCGTTCTTACTCAGCACTGTAACTCGCAGGAAAACAATATAACAGTATTTCAGTGCGTACATAAAGTGGAACATGAATATACGTAAATACCTAATGAGGCCGAAAATCCGCCATGTTTAGTGCACCAAATGTCATTATCAGTCAGTGCACCCGGTACTTGTCTTGTCAAAAAGTCGTGGTATAAATCAAAATAACTAATTATCTTTCAATATTTTGCTTGTGATTTAAAATAATTGAAGCCAAATATAAATAATTACGTCGCAGATATGTCCGTGTGCAGTGTAATAGGGTGCGGCATAAGAAAAACACCAAATCAGTCATCTTTAACCATACACAGGTACGCTGTAAATAACATTAAAAATATTGCTTATTGTTAATGTTTCCGGGAAAATAAAGGAAGATTTTCATTATAATTAGCAAGGTTCTTATGTGCAGTTATAGGTCATGAATGGATTTAACTTATTTAACTATATTTTTACGCTTAAATAATGTTAATTTATTAGCTGGGGTTGTACATTATTTATCGACTTTGATATCGATATAATATGATTGCTTATATAAAATTTCTTATTTTATCATGCTACCCCGCTTAAAACATACAAAAATAATAATTAAAACATATTTTATAGGATCCCAAGAAATGAGCGTATAAAGAAAAAGTGGCTGGAAGCCATTGGAATGGAAAATATAAAGCCAAATGCAAAATATATTTATATTTGCTCGCTACATTTTGATGATAAATGTTTCAACAAAACTCTGGATGTGACTCGACTACGAGATGATGCCGTGCCCTTCAAATTTGTAAGAGTAAGTTAATACTGTATATACTTTTATAGTTAGTATTGATATACTTTTTTTTAATTATATACATATTTTAATACATACATATTATTTTATAACAAAACGTGCTATAAAAGGATCAAAATTAATATACAAGTTTTGTATGGTGGGACGATGATCAGCAGGATAGTCGTTGGACTGTCGGCTTATTATATCATTCCTGCTCCGTCTTCGCAGTCGAAGGCCTAAATATGTCTTCTCGTGCCTCTCACCCTCATGGAGACTGCTCGTATAATTGAAATTTGTACTTTCACTTTTAGCCTTTGATATACTTGTTGCTGCTACCTTATTACTGACATGCTAGTTACTAGTTGTAGTCTATGTCATTCTCATTCTATATAACTATTTTAGAAAAACTTATGGGTTTTGTGGCTGTGATTCCATCCAAGAAATGTATTTGCCCAATTTGAATGATAATGTCATAATTTAAGCAAATTTTATGAAAAAAATACTGTGGACACAATTATTCTAAACTAATATTTCAATATTTTGCAGCGACATGCCAGCCAACATAAAACTGGCATATTAAAAGAAAACCAGTTGGAAACAATTCCTGTTTTGGCCGGTCCTGACACCTCTACCTTGGTATTAGCTGCACATTTAAGGACTCTGCTGTTCTTTAGCTTCAAGAGATGTTAGATTTTGTATATACAGACTCTTTATAGTGAAGCTATTGAACCTACTTAGATAAAAGTAATATGCTTTGACATCTTTAGAGGAATAAACCAAAACTGATGGTGTCACTTCTTTGAATTTTGTATTCCATGTAAAACATCTAAGGTACAAATAAAACTCATATTATAAACTTATGCCTTTATTAGTTTTACTTTAATAAAAACTATTGTAAATTCGTTAAATTTTTAATAATTAAGTGATTTTAGAGCGGAAGTCATAAGGAATGACGTTTGTAATTAAATAAATGTTCTGTAGGTGTTTTGTTTTTTTTTTATCACGCGGCCCTTAATAAGTTTAAAATTTGAATCACTCTCACTTATGGTGCAGCGCACCTATCTTGAGGTGCGTTGCGGTAATGTGTTACGGACTTTAGAGACAGCAACACAATTAAAATAGATTGTAATAGAGAGGTAAGTAGTTTAGACTACTTACCTCTCTATTACAATCTAATTAATCTGTTTTGGATATCAAAATAACAGTACGTGTTTTTCATAGGAAAAACACGTACTCTTATTTTGATATCCAAAACAGCATAGCTAGCTAGCATGCTAACGTTTTATCGCCGACATAAAGCTTCCATCCCTTTCCGGCATATACGCAAGTGCGAGCGAGACGGCAACATACGAAACGACGATAAAATTTAGCATGCTAGAGATGGGCAGATGGCACTGTACTACGCCATATGTTTATGTTTTGTGGTCACTGTGTTGTCAAACGACAACTTTATCAAATCAGTGTAGCAACTTTTAAAAATCGTCATATCGTTTACTTGATAAATTTGAAACACGAACTTGTCTTAGATTTCACACATCTAAATCAAAGTATCTTTGCACATAACAATATACTTACTTCCCATTAAAGTATAAATTCTACAAATAATTAATACTCAATAATATTGAAAATAAAATGAGCCAAGGACGTTTATCGATAAAACCTAATAACATTAAAATCTTCTGGGCAGCACTAAAACCGCCATGTTTAGTGGCCAGATGACGTCACAGTGGCACGCATTTTTTATTGACGTTTCATTTCCATAGGTTTCCTACATCATAAAGTGCTATCGAAATTATCGTCATCGCAGGAGTGAAGAACGAGTATGGAATTCTGCGGATTGTTATTGGAAAAAATAGAAGCTATCACAACTGTGAACCAGTTTAAAATATGTAGTAGTAACCCTAGTTTACCATCAAATGTGCTCATAAGTTTTTAGAAGAAGGACAAAAAATGAAACTTGAGGATTGTGCATTATTTAAATATCAACATAATTCTGTTCTCAGTGATACAGCTAGCGCTTTAATATATCAAATTGTTTTAAAATATAATGAAAAATGATATTTTTAAGAAATGCAGTAATATCAGATGCTGTCATTAAAAACTTTAAGTGGAAACAAGGGAGCAATTTAAAAGCAGTCTAGCATGAATTAAGATATGGATGGATAACAGCATCACAGGCTTTTGAAGTAAGTAGATGCAGGACCCACAGTTAGAGAAAATTTGGAGCTGAAACTTCTTTAAAAAAATTAAGAAATGTGGTCTCATATTAAGTCAACAATATCCAATGACTGCTGGTTCACCGGATGGTACATGTGAAAATTGCATAGTAGAAATTAAGTGTGTCTACAGTACAAACCATATTCAAATTATATTAAAGATGGGAAGACTACAAACAAATATGTTCAATTACAAATATAAATGTATTTGACTGCTGTGGAAACATGTATATTTTGTGTAGCGGATCCAGATTTTTCTAATAGTAAAAAATTTAAACTTTCTGTGTAGCAGTCAGTTATGAATATGTTAATGATCTTATTACTGACAGATTGTTACCATTTTGGAAATGCCATGTGTATCCATTACTTTATCAAAGCATATAAAATAACCACTAGGTAGGTTCTGATCTCATCATTTTATAATAAAATAAAACAAAATGATTTTGGAGTTTCATTTAATGAGGCAATCTTATAAATTAACTAAACTACCATGCTCTAGGGCTAGGGTAACTAGATTAGTTCATGACTACTTAAGGCCGGTTCCTATATCTTACTATTTACTCACCCAACCGTCAGTTGAATTGCGACATTATTTGTATGGAGCTTATGTCAAATTTTAAGCTATGGTAAGGTAAATGAACTCTATAAGATATAGGAACCAGCCATTAGTGGACTTATCATGAATAAAGTAAAATTGTTCATGGAAAGAGTATTTATTTACATATTTTTTATTTGGAAGGCCACGACACACCTTCCATGATCAAATTGATCGTGCACTAGCGGAGGGTGATGTCAGGAGCCTTAAGAACAGACGAGTGTGCATGACAAGAGTTATGAATGTCAAAGAAGCAAGTGAGGTGTGTAAGAATGGGCCTAAATGGCGCTCTGTTGTTCGTGCCTACCCCGCAAGGGAACTGGCGTGAAGTTATGTATGTATGTATTTTTTATTTGTATGAAAGATTTGATCTAGATGTGTTGAGTGGAATGGTGACAGTGAGGACTTGTGTGAGTAACGGATGAAGTATATAAAGACAGAGTATCACAGTGACTTCTTCCATTATTAATTTCTGTGAAACTTTGCTTGTACTGGATCCAGATGGCCTGTAGGAAACCTATGGAAATGAAACGTCAATAAAAAATGCGTGCCACTGTGACGTCATCTGGCCACTAAACATGGCGGTTTTAGTGCTGCCCAGAAGATTTTAATGTTATTAGGTTTTATCGATAAACGTCCTTGGCTCATTTTATTTTCAATATTATTGAGTATTAATTATTTGTAGAATTTATACTTTAATAGGAAGTAAGTATATTGTTATGTGCAAAGATACTTTGATTTAGATGTGTGAAATCTAAGACAAGTTCGTGTTTCAAATTTATCAAGTAAACGATATGACGATTTTTAAAAGTTGCTACACTGATTTGATAAAGTTGTCGTTTGACAACACAGTGACCACAAAACATAAACATATGGCGTAGTACAGTGCCATCTGCCCATCTCTAGCATGCTAAATTTTATCGTCGTTTCGTATGTTGCCGTCTCGCTCGCACTTGCGTATATGCCGGAAAGGGATGGAAGCTTTATGTCGGCGATAAAACGTTAGCATGCTAGCTAGCTATGCTGTTTTGGATATCAAAATAAGAGTACGTGTTTTTCCTATGAAAAACACGTACTCTTATTTTGATATCCAAAACAGATTAATTAGATTGTAATAGAGAGGTAAGTAGTCTAAACTACTTACCTCTCTATTACAATCTATTTTAATTGTGTTGCTGACTCTAAAGTCCGTAACACATTACCGCAACGCACCTCAAGATAGGTGCGCTGCACCATAAGTGAGAGTGATTCAAATTTTAAACTTATTAAGGGCCGCGTGATAAAAAAAAACAAAACACCTACAGAACATTTATTTAATTACAAACGTCATTCCTTATGACTTCCGCTCTAAAATCACTTAATTATTAAAAATTTAACGAATTTACAATAGTTTTTATTAAAGTAAAACTAATAAAGGCATAAGTTTATAATATGAGTTTTATTTGTACCTTAGATGTTTTACATGGAATACAAAATTCAAAGAAGTGACACCATCAGTTTTGGTTTATTCCTCTAAAGATGTCAAAGCATATTACTTTTATCTAAGTAGGTTCAATAGCTTCACTATAAAGAGTCTGTATATACAAAATCTAACATCTCTTGAAGCTAAAGAACAGCAGAGTCCTTAAATGTGCAGCATTTACCAAGGTAGAGGTGTCAGGACCGGCCAAAACAGGAATTGTTTCCAACTGGTTTTCTTTTAATATGCCAGTTTTATGTTGGCTGGCATGTCGCTGCAAAATATTGAAATATTAGTTTAGAATAATTGTGTCCACAGTATTTTTTTCATAAAATTTGCTTAAATTATGACATTATCATTCAAATTGGGCAAATACATTTCTTGGATGGAATCACAGCCACAAAACCCATAAGTTTTTCTAAAATAGTTATATAGAATGAGAATGACATAGACTACAACTAGTAACTAGCATATCAGTAATAAGGTAGCAGCAACAAGTATATCAAAGGCTAAAAGTGAAAGTACAAATTTCAATTATACGAGCAGTCTCCATGAGGGTGAGAGGCACGAGAAGACATATTAAGGCCTTCGACTGCGAAGACGGAGCAGGAATTATATAATAAGCCGACAGTCCAACGACTATCCTGCTGATCATCGTCCCACCATACAAAACTTGTATATTAATTTTGATCCTTTTATAGCACGTTTTGTTATAAAATAATATGTATGTATTAAAATATGTATATAATTAAAAAAAAGTATATCAATACTAACTATAAAAGTATATACAGTATTAACTTACTCTTACAAATTTGAAGGGCACGGCATCATCTCGTAGTCGAGTCACATCCAGAGTTTTGTTGAAACATTTATCATCAAAATGTAGCGAGCAAATATAAATATATTTTGCATTTGGCTTTATATTTTCCATTCCAATGGCTTCCAGCCACTTTTTCTTTATACGCTCATTTCTTGGGATCCTATAAAATATGTTTTAATTATTATTTTTGTATGTTTTAAGCGGGGTAGCATGATAAAATAAGAAATTTTATATAAGCAATCATATTATATCGATATCAAAGTCGATAAATAATGTACAACCCCAGCTAATAAATTAACATTATTTAAGCGTAAAAATATAGTTAAATAAGTTAAATCCATTCATGACCTATAACTGCACATAAGAACCTTGCTAATTATAATGAAAATCTTCCTTTATTTTCCCGGAAACATTAACAATAAGCAATATTTTTAATGTTATTTACAGCGTACCTGTGTATGGTTAAAGATGACTGATTTGGTGTTTTTCTTATGCCGCACCCTATTACACTGCACACGGACATATCTGCGACGTAATTATTTATATTTGGCTTCAATTATTTTAAATCACAAGCAAAATATTGAAAGATAATTAGTTATTTTGATTTATACCACGACTTTTTGACAAGACAAGTACCGGGTGCACTGACTGATAATGACATTTGGTGCACTAAACATGGCGGATTTTCGGCCTCATTAGGTATTTACGTATATTCATGTTCCACTTTATGTACGCACTGAAATACTGTTATATTGTTTTCCTGCGAGTTACAGTGCTGAGTAAGAACGAGATAGATATATGTTTATGTGTGTGCCTTCAAAATGGATGCTATTTGTATAAGATACCGAAACAATATAAACTGGTAAGAAAAATATAATAACACTCATTAAATTTGTAGAACTATTCATAACTATTCCATTCTTAAAACTTGTAAAACTATTCACGTATTTTCGAGGATAATAAAAATGTATTGCAGTGAAAATCTTTACGGATATGTCATACGTTGCAGCGAAATTATTTGCGTGTTACTAATTTAAATAAATTAAGTAACCGGTGGCACATCGTTTCAATGCCTAACCCGAATTCAACACCGGCTTCTATCATGTCTTTATTACTATGTAATTAAATCATTCAATATGTGACTTTATTTTCTATAACTACCCTCATCTGCTACTAAGAAACCATATTAATTTATTTAAAGATAACAAAAATGTTGATATACTGTGTAACTGTTTATTTTTTTATTTAATAAACTTTCATCAGAGATCAGTTTTCTTACTATTTTAATTTGAAATGAATTCTGTTTTTGTATATAATTTGTTACATACAAAAACTTATTTGTTTATTTGATGTTGAATTGTTTAATATCAGGTATGTATTTGACAAGAGTTATGAATGTCAAAGAAGCAAGTGAGGTGTGTAAGAATAAGCCTAAATGGCGCTGTGTTGATTGTGCCTACCCCGCAAGGGAACTGGCGTGAAGTTATGTATGTATGTATTTGATATAACATTTTTGATACCAAGTCATTATAAAATATTGTATACTTTGGTAAATGTTATGCAACACTTTTTTTTAAATAAATAAAACTTTATTGCAGAAAAATCTGATACAGTAACTTATTGAAGTCCCTGACTCCTGAGCTAGGCATGAAGCATGTTTTGGGAATCAGTGCCCTCTCACATTAGTATGTAGTTTTAACCACTAATAAATATGAATAAGTAACAGTGTTTATAACTAGTAAGTGTGTGGATGTGCGTAAGCGCACACACACATGCATGTGGATGTGTGTGTGTCATGCACTAGTTGTGTTGTGTGTATGTGTGTGTGTGTGTTGTGTATGTGTGTGTGTTGTGTATGTGAGTGTGTGTAATTATGTATATACTGTAAAATTCTATTAAGATATATAGATTAAAACAGTGCCTAGGTGGTAGCATAGCCAAGGGTAAAATAGGCAGTTTTTTAGTTTAATTTTAACTTCCCAACTAGTGATGAGTAGTGATGTTATACTAGTATTTACAGCTATGTAAACTGAATTATAACTTATTCATTATTAAAATAAATCACTCAAACACATGTTGGTTGACACACACATATTGCCGACAAACATCCACTATGTTTGCCATTTGAGAAATAAATGTTTCTCTTCTTAAATATACATTTAGTTATATATAGCGGAAGCAAAAACAATTTTTTTGTAGAAAGACATTCTAATTTCAAAACTGATGAAAATCAAAACCATAAAGTAGATACACAAAGAGGTGTAACATCATCAACACAAAACAGCTCATATAACTTTAGTTTTGTTCAACGCCTCATAGCCCATTCCTATATCTTACTGACCAATCATTTGGCTAACAATTGGTTAAAACTTAACATAAGATCCATACAAGTAATGTTAAAATTCAACTGATGGTAAGGCAAGTGAATGAATAGTAAGATACAGAAACCTGCCACAAGTGATCAAATGTCTTTAGTGACTTCTAATTTCTAAGCTAAAAATATTCACATTGTATATCTAGTTCTATTCAAATTAGATCCATGTTATCATGTATCTATGACCTCTTAACATTGTATTATTACTTAGCTGTGTCCGCCACTTTTTTCATATGGAACTTGGGACTTTATTTATAAAAACCTTGAGTTGTCTTCCAGCATTAATGGCTAGGTTCCAGCGCCCCCTTGGACAGTGGCAGTACATTGCAATTTAGCACCTTTAGTGTTACCAATGTCCATAGGCAATGGTAACTGCTTTCCATCTAGTGGGCCGTCTGCCTGTGTACTGATCTCATGTAGTAAAATAAATAATAAAATACATATATGTCTTCTGATTACTGTAAGACTAACATAAACATGTAAATTTAAGGTGAAATTGTTGCATTAATCTGTTGGAGTCTTATTCAAGGTAAATGTTGAGATTACCATACAAGATTCTAAAAACCATAATTTGTGATAAGTAGCCATATAAATAGCAGTTTTTACTTATATTTGGTATTTATTTAGAATTCACAGACCGACTTCAATTTTATTAGCATAGATATTGTTGCTAGATCCTGTAATTAATGTGCTTTGGATAAGACCAATTAGTAGCTGTTTCTAATGAATGAGAGCATTGGAAACTCATTCAATCTCCTTTATTTACTTAACTGTATTATTTTTCCAATCTCATTTTATAGTTCCGTAGCCATTTTGGTAAAACAAAATATGTTTTCATATTGTTTCATGTCCATTATATATCAAAGTATTTTTTCTCAGAAACTACTAAAAGTCCATATGAATAAAATTAAATAGAATTTTGTAATCTTGAATTTGGCTATACAATGCTATAGTACATATACATACATACATAACTTCACACCAGTTCCCTTGCGGGGTAGACACGAACAACAGTGCTATAGTATAGTATAGCTTTACGATGCTATAGTAAAACCGCAAAAAGCCAAATTAGAGGGTGTCCTGTCATACATGTAACAAGAGGGTAGATTTTATATTATATTTAATTTTGTAGGCTCAAAACGGAATAGATTTTGGGTTGAAAGTGGAAAAAATATTTTTGGGTACTTTAGATAGAAAACGGAAGCACCCTTTTTTGGGTTTCAATGTATATTTGCAATATTTTTACTGAGATTTTGAAACATTATAAAGATATTCCAAGTTATTTAAGTCAATAGGTAGCGAAATATTCACTTCTGTTTTAAATGCTTGCCCTCTCTAATTGTTGAACTGATAGATAGGTACTAGACCTTAAATATACTTTTATTTTATTTATTTTCCTTTTATAATTCACACTTACTTTTTGGTTTGCTAGATCTTTCTTTTTGTTTTTTTTTTTTTTACTTTTTAATTTAGATCATATTAACTTTCTTTATCTTTGTATAAGAACTATTCAGCAGCTATTCATTTGTGTTATAATGTGGTCAAATTTAATGAGAAGGTGCTGAGGCCAAAGACGCAAGATTATTCTTAAGTTTCTATCTTAGTTAGTAACATATTTATGCTGTACTACATCAAAAAATTTTGTTATGTTATAAAATAAAGTGTCTTATCATTATTACTATTTTTACTTACAGGGTGCCAGAATTTTATCTTTCTCTTGCGTTTTAATATGGAAAACACAGCTAAACTTTCAACCCAAAATTTTATGACCAATAAAATGTTTTTAAACCTTTTCATAGAAAAATTAAACTTATTCAAAAAAAATTCATGAATTGGATTCATGTATTGACAAATGTATAAAAAAATATAATGTTGCAAATATCCAGTGGCATTTTGCACCAAAAACCAAAAATAGTTACGCAGCTTTTTTGTTGTTTGCTTGTAGGCAAACTGGTAAACTGACCACCTGATGGTAGGTGGCTACCGTCGCCCATGGACATCTGCAACACTAAGGGAGCCGATGCGTTGCTTATCTCGTTGAGACTAAGTATCTGTTCACACCCTTTTTGAAGAGTCCCATATTGTAGCGCTCTGGGACCCGCGGGAGGGAGTTCATTCCATAACTTCTAGAAATGTAAGGTCAAGGTGCTATTTCAGAGTTACATTTTCATTATGTACATATCGTAGTTTTAGTCCTCTTTTTATTATACTTCTTCATGATCAACATTTATATTAGCTAATAAATCATAGCCAGTGGCGAATCCCTCAAAAATATAATTAAACTAGCTGCCCGGGCAGACGTTGTTCTGCCCTGAAGAAATAAAATTTAGAACCCGATTCCAGCGCCACCTACCGGATCCAAATGAAAACTATCCTATCTTTCAAGTCGGATCAAACTGCACACGGTGTGCAAATTTGATTAAAATCGGTCAAGTAGTTTAGGAGTCCATTGAGGACAAACATTGTGACACGAGATTTATATATATTAAGATTTACTCCTTGGAAAACGTGTATGAACAAACCTTGTACCTTGTATTAATTATCTTAACAAACAAAACTTTAATAATATACCTTGATATTGAATTTAAAATCTAAAGTCGTAAATTGTACATAAAAACTTTACACTTCTCTTACAGAGGTTTATAAATAAGGTCATCTTTCGATTGAGCCACATTGTAATCCTGTTAAGTCGGATCTATTGTCGATATTAACGCTTGCATAGTGATAAACAGGTGGTAAACAATGAGTAACTGCTCATGTTAAGTCATAACTTCGAATCTTTCTGTTGTACTTGGAGAGCTTAAACGACGATGTATTTACAGACCATTTAGAAATTAATTTAAATTATAATTGAAAAACTGATGTTTTGTTAAAATGACTCCCTAGTTTTTTTTATTGCTGTAACACAACAGACGAGCGATGGAAAGTGATTACCTTCGCCTATATTTATATAAATATTATTAAATAACTTTTCTAGTGAAAAACAGATAGGTAACATAAGAAACATTTTAGATTTAGTACAGAGTAAATATGTTAGTGACTACAACCAGATCTAAGAAAAATCTTGTATCTTCGGCCTCAGCACCTTCCCGTTAAATTTGACCACACAATAAATACATTAATGAACAGCTGTTTGTATACAAAGATAAAGAAAGTCTAATCTAATCTAAATTGAAAAGGAAATAACAAACAAAAAGAAAGATCTATCAAATCAAAAGGGAGTGTAATTGCAAAGAAAAATAAACATGTGTCCTCCCTGTGTGTATGGACATTTGCAACACTAAAAGTGCTACTTTTTGTGGTATAGACGGAGCATGTAAAAGTAAGTAAAAGAGTAAATCGTAGGTTACACATGCAGTCAAAACAGAGATAGCGCCTCTTGGTCTTTCTTAATGGCAGCAGTGTCTTTGGAACCCGGGTACCCCGACGCATATTTGAAAAGTTTTTCTTCCATGAGAATAATTTTTATTGCGGATCTCCACGTAGAGTAGTCATCTAGCCCGCAGAGATTTTTGATGTTGAATTTCGTGGAAAGGTAAAGGAGATGTTTGCACAAAGAAGAATATTTTAATGCTCCTGTTATATTATAATCTATTCTGAGATATTAATTTTTACAATGCAATACATTGACACGGTCAGTTATAAACACACAATTCTATATTTAATAGAAGCTAGCTAGTGCCGAAATAAAAAGTTCTTAGCACTACTAATGCGCTGTCAGCTTCGAATTTTTCGGCTTTTGAAGCCGGACCGTAAAGGTATTATGGCGGCATACTATATATCACGGGTGGTAACCAGCCGGGAAGAAACCCTTTCACCTGGCTGTGGTTTATTTTGTTGCCTCATAGGACAAGCCACCCTGCCGCAGGAATACGTATTCATTCTCAGTTCCAAAACGAATAAAAGGTCGTAATATTATTTGCAGTAAAAGCAAAAAAATACTTCATTGCTTGCCTTTAGTTAAAGATCAACAATTTGACAGGGGTATATTATTTCGGCTTTCGCCGGGTGCCTGTTTACTTATGGCCGGGTCCTATATCTTATTACTAATTCACTTGATTTACCATCGGTTAAATTTTGATATTATTTATATGGTCATGCTTATGTCAAAAATCATAGTGAAAGAAGGCTAATTTAAAGGTTATTTATACTAATACAAACATATTAACGGTTTAGTGAGTTGAGCCTTTGTCCACTTACCTTACTGCAGAGTAGAGGCTACGGGTTTGATTCCCGACATAGTAAATTTCGTAAACGAATTTTCGGTTATTTACTATGGTATAGGAATCGAATATTGGAATCGGTCCCAGAAAGATTTTTTTTTATAGTAGACAAGCTGGCGGCGCAGTTGAAGGTATTAACAATAGTAAGTGTACTGCATCCAAGTTGTATCGTTATTTAACATGAAGCGTGATTGTGGACAAATTCGAATCCATCTATAATAAAAACTATAACTATCAAAGTATTAATTCAAATAAGAGACATAACTACATAAAAAGTAATGATTATCTTACAAATATATAAACGCAAAAAATTAAATTTATATAAATGACAAAAAAAACCTATCTAGTCCAGCCAACCAGACCGCTGTCATAGGGCAGCGTGCCTAGAAGGCTGGCGACATTACCTTGATAAATGGCTAATTCTTTGAGCGAGGTAAGCTCCAGCATTTCGATCACCTGTGGCAGAAGTCTTAGTCTAAATTTTCCCATTCATCTAATTAAAGGGTGATTAATGAAGTGCTAATTATACATAAACCTCGCTGTATATTATTTAGTAATAATTAGATATATATATGTTATATTTGTCTCGTTGGCCCCATCATATCTGCCTATGATTGCACCGACCTCTGCCCCAAGCCTATCTATAAGGTATAAAGAAGTCAAAACCGATTTATTTACGTCCGCCACTGCACTCATTACACAAAATATACAGAAGGTTCACTAAAAATTAAAGATACAATTGATATTTACATTATATAATTAATGAGGTAAGAATGACACTAAAAATCAGGGCTGTGGAGGACGAAACTCCAGCATAACCAGTTTTCTTTGACATATTATATACATACGTCGTGATATTTTGAAGATAAGATATTTTGAAGAATGGTCAGATAAAAAGCAGTGTAAATAAGCATGTATGTATAAAAAGATTAATGAAAGTTGATGAAGCGAAAAGTGTTTATCAGGATCGTAGCAGGTAGAGATCCATCGTCTCTGCCTACCCTAATGAGAAACAGGCGTGACAATATGTATATATGAATGGACGTCGTGATAGCTCAGTTGCTAAGTATTAGAATATAGGTAATACGTTACTTTATTTAACCTTTAATATTGTTCTGAAATAAGTGCATAGGTTTTTGATGTGTTTCGTTTAATGATGTGTGCTCCTATCGTGTTTTTTTTGCATAATGTGTATTATCTTGTAAGTAATTACCATATGCTACCGATGAACAAAGCCATCTATACTTTCTAATCAGGGAGGTAAGGTTTATGGGCTCAACTAATCGCTTGGCGTCTAAGCAGCACGATTGGTTCCTGACCATGGCAACCGGTAACTAGCCTTATATATCCAGATACGACTAGTTACCGGTTAAGATTGGCAGGCAAGCCAGGCCAGGCCAGGCCTGACTTACACGACGATAAGATCAACATGCCAGCAACAATCTTCTTGTGCTTCACCAAACCAAACCATTTAAGCATCAGATAAGCTAAACACTATCCTGTCTTCGTTCATGCATACAGTGTCGTATGAGAAATCTACTTAATTATCTAAAGTAGTATTTTAGTTTAATTTTTCTTTAATGGTAATGGTATTTGTAGCTTCGTTCGCGCGCCATTCAGTTTGTGTTAAAAAAAACTTTCAGCAATTTTATGTCATGTCAAAAGATACTAACTTACCTTCCGTGTTTAACCCTTTTTCAAGTAAAATTAAAAAAATATAAAATCGGATGGTAAAATTGTATTTTCTATTTAGAAACGAAAGTAAGTGTATTCGCATATTTCTATTTTCAAGGATCGGACAGGAGTTTTAGTGGGTATCCCTAACCGTGGCAATAGCACTTCACACGTGAGGTGCTAATGCCACGCCAAGCTGGCGAATCCCACACACGGGCCGCAACCTTCCCCCTCGCGTGACTTATGGTCCTCAAAGGGATTTCCCCTATATAAAAAAGATATTGACAAGGCTTGGGAAGGGAGAAGGAGATATTTATACTTATTTATTTAAACTTTTTCATAGATACATATTTGGGACAACTTTCCCGGGCCACACCGGCAGCATGTCATAAGATATACTTTCCAATGATCACCCGGGGAAGCTGAATTACTATATATTTATATATATTTCTATGATACATATGTCACTGAACCTTCTGTATAGTATTCTGTGCTCATTAGCTTCAATAAGTGAAAATTAAAAGATAACTTTACTGCACCCTGGAATATTTTTCGGTTGATCACGCGCATGCGTGTTGCGTATGATATATGATAAATGCTTCAGTGCTTAATTAGTCGGCGGTCTGTTCGTCTGTAATAATTTGGGGGTATATTTCTTTGTTTTGTCTTCTAGTCACTTTATCTTGTATTTTAATTACTTAGCTGATGATTTTACTTCCTGTTGAATTTAATAAATACCTAAAAATTTATTTAGATATCTTTAATATACATATTAATTATAAGACAACATATTGCTGGGGACTTCGTTGTGACCCTGACTCTCATTTAACAGTAACTAAAATAGCTTTGGAAGCAGAGGTATAATTATGACCTTCAATAAACAATCTGCTTGGATTCAATTTTGAAATAAATATTTGAATTTTATTTGTAAACAATATAATTTGTGTTATATGTATTTGTATATAATGTATTTTTTCGAATAAATATGTCACAGGCGTTGTGGCAATGCTTCTAGTCTCAGAGCACACTTCTAAAAAACTAGCACAAATTTTTATAACACGTAATGCTGGGGAGTTTCATATCTCTTTTTCGCGGTAGACGAAGTAGACATAACTATTTAACCTATAATATCTATGATTATGTATGATGTTGTAGAAATTTTCTTTAGCAGATCTTAGTTTGGTTAATTTTTTTTTATTTGTTATTGACAGCGACCTGTAAATTATTTACTATCTCGGACAGGTCTTCTTATATATATTTAACTTTATACGTATTTTATTTTTTGTATTATCTTTACTTATGTCTAAAAAGCGTCTAATTAATTCGAATTATGTGGACTGTAACCTATTTAGTTTGTATCTACATTTTACACGTTCGTGATTCATTGTTGCAAACATGTCCATGCATGGCATGTCCATCTCTTAACATTTTTTTATTATGCTAGTAAGTCCTATCTTTAACTATATACATACTTTAAATGCCTTAACGATTATGTAACTATCGCACTCAATTTTAATTTACGCGTCAACGTAGACGAATTAACTAACTAAATAAAATTAAATGGATTAGGTATTTATATAAAAAGCACCTATAATCAACGTTTAGATATGTATAAGGAGATTAATGAAAGTGGATGAGGCTTAAGATGTGTGTCGCGATCGTAGCAAGACCCTTTGTTTCTGTCTACCTCGATGGGACATAGAAAATTCAAATTATTATTATTATTATATATGTATAATATTTATAATTTCTACTTTACTTCGCTACTATACTGACGTCAATTACAAAAATAAAGAAAAAAATCACAACTCTTTGTTGATAGACCGTAATCCTGCTCTGAGTAGCGTAAAAACTTAACTTTAATATTCCTTCTATACATAAAATTAGTTATTCAAAATCTACTATTTACATATGTAAGATGTAGAGATGTAGAGATAATATTATCTCTATATAATAATTACAGTATTCAGATGTTAAAATTAGAAATATTACTAGTTGAGTAATATATATTATAACGTCCCCAAACGGTTAAATATTAAATACGGTTTAGAGTACATATACGTGATGCGTCTAAATAAATAATTGGAACAACTCGCTTCTATCAATATTGTACTAAGATATGCCGGACACCTATTGCATATTTATCGAAAGCAGTTGGACGTTGGCCGGCCAGTAGTTTAACCCTCTTTATCGTTTAGTTTACTCTCTGCATAACGTGACACCTTTGCTGTTATACATTCTAGCCCATATCACCATTTTAAAGGTAAAGCATTTACATAATACAAATTACTTTTATACAATTAACTTTTAACTTTTTCGTTAGTATTATGGAATACATTAATAGATTTTCATTGATATACAGATACGTTATAAAATAAAAGAGACAATGGGTCGTTAGTCAGGTTCCAGAAATCATAATTATTTTCTTTAAAGGTTTTTTTATCTATGTCCATATAGATGGTGATGATGGTAGATATTTATATATCTATCAAGGTAATGTGAGATATGTACTCCCAAAGTCGTGAAAATTATAACATGTAACCCCAACTTTTGTGCTCCAGTAACTCTACTTAGACCGTAGAATACCACGCTCTTACTCGGAGCTTTAAAGTGTCATAAATGTAAATGTGTATAACTCCTCAAATAAAATTCGCCTAACGTGCTGAACCTGATCAGGGGGCTGAGCAAAAGGCTGGTTTCGCAGATTCCCATTACAAATACGACAAGTACCAAAATGAAGTAAACCTTTATCCTATCTCTTACGCCTACTAGTGTAAACTAGACGCGTGTCAATGTTACTAAGCTATTTTCCAAAAGCGGCCACTTTAGACCCTTTAGACATTTTGGGACTTCGATAGAAGTCCCGAAGAAGGATGATAATCCACGTCTAAAAACTTTTCCTAAATCACTTTTACGCCACAAGTCTGGCAAGATGTGTGAGATATATTAATAGCAATTTTATTTTATATATTAGTAGTATTTAATGTGCGGCATTTTATTACTGTAAATACTAATATGAACACTGATTACGTAACATGTGTATTATGTGTATGAATAAATCATGACAGATATTGTTGCAATATTGAGTTTTTTCGATAATAAATCAAATCGACTTACGTTTCTTTACGTTTATAGCTTCTAGGTATACTTAATTATTTTGTATTCATGTCTTTTGATTGTATTAAAGTTTGTTACGTACTAGACCTTTACATGCGGCTTCGCTTGCATTCAGATTGTATGCTTATCCTACGGATACTATTGCAGTTTCCGGGATACAAATTCACATCACTTCATTAACGAAATTATACATTTTAATTTCGAAAAACAAAAATGTTATTCTAAACGATCGATTCATACAAATGTAAAGGTAGACCAAAAAAGAGATTGGTTGTGTGAAGGTTCACACGATGATTTGTGGTGTGATAGTGGAGGTATGGCAAAATAGAGGAGTATGGAAGCAAAAGACCTTGTATCCAACCCAAATGATTGGGACAAGGTGAAAAATTTACGAAAAACTATACCTAATTTTTCGATAAACGGTTAATTTCCAAGGCCGCGAAGTGGCGACAAACAAATATCCAGAGTAATTTTGACATACTAGAAGAATTATTTTTAACCACGATATCTATACTATACATACAGATAAATAAAATTCAAGTGTCTGTTTCTAATGTCAAAATAACAGCTTTTTACTAAATGCGTATGAAAGTATATTAATATACCTATGGTACTTATATCGAAGAATCCATTTATAAAATTTTAGCCTGTCTGTTTGGATGTTCCTGCTAATCTCCGAAACGGCTGGACCGATTTTGACGGAACTTTCACTGGCAGATAGCTAATGTTATAAGGAGTGATATAGGCTAGAATGTCTTTTTAGAGTTCCGCGAAAAAAAAATCCACGCCATCGAAGTCGCGGGCATAGCTAGTTGACAATAAAACAATGAAGGTCTACACTCCTGCCATCATTTGAGATCTATAATTGCTTTCAATATATTATACCCAAATCTAAATATAGTCATTCGGCATTCAACTTCGGATTATACTTGACATTTTTATTTTGTTTGCATAATTATGCACTGATTGAGGACTGGAAGTGTGCTCGTTTTTCTATAGGCAAATAGATATACGTTCTAGTGAATAATAAGGGGTTACTATAGCCATAAACATCTGCACGTCACAAAAAGTCCCGTGACAAAAAAGAATGATGAACTACAGGAGTGATGGGTACAAATGTAAAGGTACACCAAAAAAGTGATGGATGGATTGTGAGGAGGATGATATGACCATTTGTGGTGAGACTAAGGATCTATGTCAGAATAAAGGAATGTGAAAGGAAAAGACATATTGTGCCGACCCTAAATAATTGGGAGGTGAAAAAAAGAGAGAGATAGCCATAAACATCTGCACCTGTAATTAATTGCAGCCGATGCGTTGACAACCTCTTTGGGACTTTAAAGATCTGTTTAGGCCTTATTTGAAGGGCGCCATATTGGAGCGCTCTGGGAAAACATCAAAATATCGTTCCATATTTTACTTTATAAAAAATACAAATAAAAACTAAAAATAAACTAAGTTATAAATAGTACAGCCGGTTATAGACTGTAACAAATCGCATCCAGATGGGAACGTGCCCAGAAGGCTGGCTACATTACCGCGCTATGCTTATTAGTTGGGCGAAATATGAGCCAGCCTTCTGGTCACGGGTGGAATCGAAGAGTCTCTTGCAATTTTCTTTGAAGAAACTCTGCCGATGGACCCCACGGACCTAATGTTTCAACTCCAACCGGCACAAATATGTAACTCCTTCCTAAGGTTCCATATTTGCGCAGTTTGAGAGTTTCAGCTTTTGAAGCAGCGTTACCAGCCTCTAACTCAGTCATTGGAAGATGTGACGGCGCTAGTGTCCACACATGTTGCGTCCCAATTTACTTTAGTTACTTACTTTATTATATGAACAAAGAATATAAAAGTAAGTTTGTAAAATCATGTAAGAATACTAGGAATAATAATCCCATCAATTTAACGTGTTCCCTATATGGTTAGTTCTATTCTGTTCGCTAAATATCACTCTATAGACGTCGGGCTATAGTGGCTTCGTAAGTTCGCACGTAATATCATGCAAAAATAATAGTCAGCCAATAAAAATGAAAATACCCCGAAATATATATGATATACTTATATTATATTTCTAGAGGACATTTTAGATATGATAGAACCATGCTGGAGGCCCTAAGAGCTGTAATCTAAATCATTATTTAGATTACAGCTCTTAGAGCCGGTTGATCGGTGTGGCACAACGCTCTCACAGACTATCAGCGTAAAACGTTTGGCCTTGAGCTAATCGTGTTTCGTACAGTGATTGAAAGATCGGGTGGCACACTTGCCCTCCTATCTCAATCTCACATCCCTTTAAAATCTTTAGCGTTTACAAAGTTAGTTCTTTTTTTAAAGTACATCATATTGTTTTTTCAGATATGGAACTGGTGTCATTCGCTCAAGAGGTCCTGCAGACTATAGCGGAACATGCGGCCAGTTATAAAGTAGGACAAATTGGGCTGCGCTATCTGGACAGAGCGCTACGGGTTGTGGAGAAATGCGCTCGATGGGCTGTACCGCCACCCTGTAAGTGTCAGTTATTCCTCAAGAAATGGCCACTTATCTATCAAGTGGGAAGTGATCTATATAGACTCAGTAATTTCCGAGAAGTATGACTGAGATACCAAGATAGATGGGATAGACATGACGGTTTCATCAGGGTTCCCTTTTGCCTATGGAACCTTTAAGAAAACCTGTATGTAAGCGAAGATTATGGTCTAGAATAAAGCACTTTTTTGCAAGAGATTTGAATACACCTAAATTGTAGGTATCAGTGAAAATTAGACTCCACTAATGAGTTCTGCTCGTTTGCGGTGTGCATGAAGAAAGTGAACGTGAAGCGCTTCTTCATTCGTGTAGGTAAAATTGCCAGGTATCCGGATTTCTACCGGACAGTCGGTTTTCTTTATGTTTGTCCGGTCAAAAAAATCTTGGTAAACCGGAGAAAAGATTTTCCTGTTTTCCAGCAAATTCGTTCATTATTTGGCGAACTCTCGTACCTCACCGCACATACTATAAAAAGTGAATTGTGCGTTTTCTTTAATAAAGCTGCTAGTTGCACTGAATTCAAAGATACTATCTCAGACAATAAAACTTCATTAAAAGCAGTGGCAACGATTACTAAATATATAAAAAAGTTAAAAGTTGGCTCTTAATTTAGCATTCGATGCAAATTTAGTAGGTAACTAAAAATTAGTTTTCGATCAATTTATATGATAATAAAAAAACTTGTTTTATCGGTTTAGTTTAGTTTAACGGTTTTTTCGAACGCTGAATCGGGCAACCCTACGTGTACATGGGTGACATGGCTCCCATCAGCCGATTATTATATCTGAAGTCGATATTTACGGTTCATTTTTGTCTTTCAATATGGATGAAGCAACTGAAGTGATCCGTATAAACATAAAAGTGAGTCATTCAATATCATTAAATGACGTTTTTTCCAGTTCAGCGTCTTTAAAACAATTTGGTAGGTACGTCATATTCAGCATTACTATCACGCCTCACTCGTTACAATTTGACATAAGAAAATATGCTCCATAGAAATAATGTCAATTTTCTAACAATGATAAGAGAAAAGAGTATTTTTCTTCCATGATTTATAGTAAGACTAGCTTCTGTCCGCAACTTCGTCCGCGTGGAATAGTGGAAAAACCTCCCGATTTTGAAACATTCTTCATTGGTGCTCTGCTCCTATTGGTCTTAGCGTGATGATATATAACCTATAGCCTTCCTCGATAAATGGGCTATCTAACACTGTAAGATTTTTTCAAATCAGACCAGTAGTTCCTGAGATTAGCGCGTTCAAACAAACAAACTCTTCAGCTTTATATATTAGTATAAGATTAGGAACATTACCAATATAAATTAATACACGTGTGCATACAACACTACGGGTGAATGACAACGTAATTAATTTGTGCTATAATTTGCACACAATCCGGAAGTTACCATAGAAAGACCTAACTTCCTTTGTTTATATGCTAGAGATGTTATCAAACAGACAATGAATAAGGCCAAATAGGTCAAATACCCAAGTGCTTAATAGCTTGTTATTAATGATGTAAGGTTATTTCAATACCTATAAAGTTAATTCAAGAAATAATTTAAGGAAGTGGAATATAAGCAGAATAGAAAGGAGATGGGGACTTCTGGTCCAAAGAAATTTAATAAGTTGAGATACGGTTTAAAAATCCAAAACATCAGCCCTAAATGCTATCTGGAAGACGAGAAATCTTAAAAACAAGGTTATATATAAAATAAATAAGTTATCGATTACCATGGTCAATTAATGTGAATGAATTTAAACAATTATTATATGCTACTTATACCACACGATTAATTCATGCAATATAACTAAGCTTAATTCACTACAATTATAAAAAAAAACAACATAGTAAAAAGGAATTTTGAAATCTCTCTTTTACAATCTGGGCCCAAGAATGTATGAAAGCGTATCAGTCTCCTTTGGATATTATGATTAGTTATGTCCAGTGGTTTCATCCACATTTATCGGTTCCCTTGTAAAGATTGTCTGGCTCCCAATATATCGTACAGCGGTCGTCTAACCAATGACCCTTGTATTTGTTCCCGATTCAGGCGTTTGCCATTAGTTTACTTTTCATAACGGCGGCATAATTTTGTCGGCGCCTCTGTTCACACTCCTCGGTTGTCGATCTCAACGGGGGGAACGAGGAGCCGCGAGTGTTTTGTCGGGCCCGACATCGGAAAAATATATACAGCTTCTTATTCATAGGCGAGCGAGATCCGACACTTTTTTACACGGAGAGGGGGCTGGCAAAACACCCATAATTTCTTGACGGTTGAAAAACCGTTGCCTGGTACGTGTAAACAGCTTCATATAAAATGTTCTGCCAATAGAGCAACCGATTGTTTATCGAGCCCGACACCCGACAAGTGTGAACGGGCGGTTAATGACAGTGTTGCGCATATTTAATGCGTTATTTGAGATGAGACACTGTTAATGACGTTAAACATTGACAGATAACTGATGTATATACACTAATGTAGTTAATTATTTATGGCGTTATTTTTAACGCTATAAATAAATAAATCGGCAGACAAACATACATATTGTAAATATATTCCCAAGCTAAGCAACTTACGGTAGTGTTATGGGTAATATATAAAGGACCACTGTGGGGCATATCCTAATCACCCAGACCACATTATGTAACAGAAAAATTGTTTACGGAAGTTTACCATGCCAGGAATCGAACCCGGAGCTTTTGCGTTGTAGTGAGGTTGGCCAGGGCTTAATCTGCTCAACCAGAGAGGCCGTCAAAAAATATAAGTAAGTCGCATTTAAACGGTCACCAACGCAGGTGGAGCATTAAGAAAAATAATATTTCAGATCGGACTGGTTGTTTCTGAAATTATTGTGAACTGAATAAAATTCCATTTTCATCCTTTCAAACTTCTCCACGGTCTTCAATTATATACAAACATAATTATGTCACGTAATTGTAGTATTTTTTTGGTGTTAATAGCTTTTGTCAAGAATCCTAATCTTTATGATCGTCTTGGATTTGCAAACCTTATGAAAACATGTTACCTCTTTTTTATCATTTGGAGGTTCTCTCTTATTTGCGTCATTCCCACGTTTGTCTCGAAGGTTAACTCTTTTTTATGTTTAGCATATTGTAAATGTTACATTCGCGAAATAAAATTAAACAATAGGTGTAAAATTATTGCTAGTTGCGTAATCGCTGCTTACATCAGGATTTTTGATATAAATGTGGTATATATAATATAATTTAGCCAAGTGCGTGTCATTCTGTAAAAAAATCACAGAGGTGTAGGACGCTCTCTGCCTTTGTTATTCGGCTACGGAACACCAAAATAGTATTTAAACAAACATTCCTAGTATCTCAAAAACTACTCAACAGGTTTTGTTAGTACGAATTTTCGTTCAGAGTATTCTAAATTATTGAAATTATATTGAAATTATTCAGAATCTACCCAGAATTCGAAAGTTATAGAAAGTGGGGATTCTTCTTACGATTTTAGATGTGAATATCTCACCACCGTGATATGTTAAATTCTGGTGAGGTCAAAAAGCTAGAGAAGAATGCCCTATGTCTCCATCTAGTTATATATTTACGTTCTTATTCATACTGAGCTAAAGTAAGTCTGTAGGCTTCTTTAAGGTTCTTAAAGAAACTTACAAACTTATTGTAACTCAATATGAACAAGACCTATAGGATTTAGGCGGGTATCAGAGCAAGGTTTCCAAATTGAATTGTTTTTGAAATCTCCCCATAAAAGACAATCAAAATATCTACCGCAAGAATACTACTTTGGACAGGTTTTCCCAAAATCTTAAACCTGTCTATTCCTTTAAGTTATCAGTACTAGGAACTTCAAATGTTCCTAGTACTGATCGGTAATATATCGGAATAAAACAAGATTAAAGTCAATATAACATATTTTGAGAGAATAGGAGAAATAACATGAAATTAAAATTTGTGTTCCAGTGGACCAAGACGAACGTCCTCAGCCGGAGCTTGTCCGGCCACTGCCATGGGTTTTCTTCCTCATGATGCTGATTACGCTCAGGGTCACAAGGGAGTCGATATCTATCGTCAATTTGATCATGGGAAAGCCCCCATTGAGGTCTGCTGATGTGGTAAGTAATTATAACTCTAGTGAAAACGCCTCCTAAGTATTCTTTCTTGTTGTGCACCGTTTGCTTCAACTACATTACTTCTTCAAAAAGTAATTGTATAACATACTTCTGTATTTGTTAAAAAAAAAAAAGGAGCCTGAGATAGATAAATATAAAGTAAATGAATAATGTTAAATGTATGCATATGTAATAAATAATGAATGAAATAATTTGGTAATTTAATCATAAAAAAAGAAGAATTTGTATACTTTTATAAGGTGAAACATATAAAACTTGAACTATGAACATCTTGTATCTCCATGTTTCCCACAAATATTTCGCCAGGTGGTATTCAGGGTATTTGCCCATCTAGGTGGCTACCACCCCTGGTCTAGAATATGCCGCCCGTTCCAGTCTCCCTTTAGAGAGCGGCAGCACATTGGTAGCACCTCTGGTGTTACAAAGGTCCATAGGCGACGGTAACCGCTTTCCATCAGGTGAGCCGTCTGCCTGTCTGTTGAACTTGTGAAATAAAATACAAAAAAACTTTTGATTGATTTGATTATTTTATTTGAAAGGATTTTTAGCTAGACACGTTCCTGGGGAGTTTTCTACCATTTTATATCAGATCGGTTGTGAATCTGTCTGCTGTACTTAAAGAATAAAAATGATTCTTATCCTTTATATTGTTTGTGGAGGCTGCCATACTTTCATTACTGAGGTTATCAAATGTAGGTGTTATTATTTCAACAGGTGATGTACATACAAAGCAAGCGTCGCTACCTTCGAACGTTGACATATCAAGGAAATAGAATTGCAAGGGCCCGGCGTACGACTAACGCCCAACCTAGAAATTCATGGTACAGTACAGTCAGATCGCTGTTCGAGTTCACTATGTGTTTTAGAAAACCATCGCAACTTTACGGAAATAATAATACGACGAATGTCAGTAATAACGATGAAGTTTTGGTAAGGAATTAATTAAAATGTGTATATTTTATAACTAGTTTGATTGCATGCTTTATTTGTTTGTAGGGTAAATTATGACATTGTTGGCACCACCCCAGTGGTTGACACCTGTCAATTTATTCAAGATATTAAGATATCTACATATAGTTATGAGTGTCTGGCGACAAAATTTAAAGAATATTAAGATTAGTAGTTCTATTTTCTAGTTCTTATGTTCATTATATTCTAGTATCTGGAATAAATTAACAATGTTCCAATGACTGAAGGAGGTGGGGTGCCAACAATGGTATAGGTTAACCTATCATCATTTTAAAGTGATCATATTGAAAAGTTCATTAATTTCAGAAAGTAAGAATCAGTCTCAATGATTCTTCAACATGATGATGCTCTAATTTTTAGTAGGTACATTTAGTTCCGTTATAAACCTACACTTTTTTATACTTCAGGTAGTAAAACATGGTAAGCCGGAGCGTGAAAGCAATAGCCCTGTAGCATTAGGTAATGCAGAATCTACAATGGAACGCCTTATTGAAAAAATGATGGTGGATCTTGATGCTGACTCTGATGAAGATTCTTGTTTCACGGTAACTGTTATATTACTAAAAAACTGGGATGTTTTCTTAGATATTGAGTCTAATAGATAAACATATAAGAACACTATTGTTTACCAAAGTGAAGAATTATAAAAACGCATAGTTACAGTACATACATACATACATACATAACTTCACGCCAGTTCCCTCGCGGGGTAGGCACAACAGAGTGCCATTTAGGCTTATTCTTACACACCTCACTTGCCTCTGACATAGTTACAGTAATTGCTTAAAAAAACATTATACGACCATAACGCTTAAACATATCTCCTCCAGGCAATCTAACTTAAAAAAATTAATTTCGCGATAAAGGTAATGTAGAAAATGAGATTAAAAATAGGCCACGACACACCTTCCATGATCAAATTGATCATATACTAGCAGAAGGTGATGTCAGGGGCTTTAAGAACAGACGAGCGTGCATGACAAGAGCTATGAATGTCAAAGAAGCGAGTGAGGTGTGTAAGAATAAGCCTGAATGGCGCTCTGTTGTTCGTGCCTACCCCACAAGGGAAATGGCGTGAAGCTATGTATGTATGTATGTATGTATGAGATTAAAAATAATAATATTGATGTGACATCACTTCCAAAGCAAGATTTAATGATTTAGTACCCTCGATATTTTTAATACTACTTTTATACAGAAAACATATTTTTATATCACTGTAAAAAATGGAATAACATTTTAAACTCATTATTTAAAAAAAATCTAATAAATATATTTTTGAATTGTTGTAGATTACAACAATAACGACACCAAAAAGTGAGAGGTCTGAAAGTGCAGTTGAATCTGATCATGAAACCGACTTGAACATAGATTCAACACCAGCTAAATCAACAGAAATGGCTAAGCCCAAAGACACTGAATCATCCACTGAGAAAAAATCAGTAACTACTTCTACTCCAGAAAAGAAAGGATTGAACGTTGAGGAAATAACCACAGATATACCGACAGTAAAAGGTGATATCGATAAACAAAAGGTTGATGACGATAAAGATAAGATTGCTAATAAAACACAAAATGTAGACAATGATGAAAGTAAGGTTGATAATGAAGTACAAAGGGTTGATAAAGAGAAGGTTTCAAATGAAACACAAAAGGTTGATAATGATACAAAAAAAATTGATGAGAAGGCATCCACTATAGAAACGCCTAAAAGAGAAATTGAAACCCCTGCTAAAGATACTAAAGTAAATTCTACTCCAGATCATAAGATCAACCCCCAAGATAATAAAATATACACAAAGCATTCAGACGAATCTCCTAAGTCCTCTACGATTCCAATAAAACACAATACAGACAAAAGGCAAATTAATACTGCAGAAGAAAATACCTTAACTTGGGAGAAAGTTACTGTAACTTCCTCAACGAAGGAAGAATCTATGAATTTCTTGCAACACGAAAGATCGCAACAAAGAAGTTCAAGGGCACCAAAAAACGACTATAAAATGGGTACGAAAAAGTGTTGTTTTTTAAAAATTATTTTCTTTCATGTATTAATAACTAACCTACCATATTAACATTACACATATAACCTAAATGAGTTAAAAACTTGTATATTCAGCTCCGAAGCACGACTGGAGTTTACTCCTACATTAAAAATACATGTGCATGTGCGCGGCGACATCGCCCGAATAAGGTTAGTTACAAGAAAATAACAAAAAAGATACAAACAGACAGATAACTGTTAGGCAGTAGAAAATACACATAAACACAAACATATTAATTAAAGTTTAAAATCATATAAGTAATATCAGAGCCTGACAGAAATATAATAGTTGTATTGCTAAAACGCATCTTGGAAAGCAAGCTTAATGTAGAGAGGTGGACATTAACATGACATGCAGATTAACACTTAAATTACTTCAATAACAAAAACGGCTTGACTGGCCAATTTGAACATATTTGGGTTAGCTTTGTTCGCTCATAATATAGGGGCGGTTTAAAAGGAAGAAAAATAACATTTTATCTTGAAGTTTTACGGGCAGATTGTTAATTTATATGTCCAATTTGAAAACCTGCCCGTAATACTTCAAGTTAAAATTTTGTTGCGATTCGTTTTGCCACTTGTCCATTGAAGTTTCACTTCTGCTATGTGTCCCAGCACACATTTCGATTTTTCGCAGGTTTACTGCAAATTATGATTTGGATAGGTTAGGTACATTTTAATGAAAGCATTTTTTATTTAAACATTTTATTTTATCAAACAAAAAACTGAATTCGATCCAGAACCAATAAACGCATCCACAATCTACTCTAAAATTATACCGCCTCTCACCATGTCTAGTCTAAATTTATGCCACTCCTCTACGCGGCCGTAACGCTTTTTCGTGACAGAAAAATCCTAAGACCACCGTCTATAGAAGTTTCACTTCAAAAAATGTTTAAGAGTTACAATTGTATTATTTCACTCCTCATAAAATTTGCATACCGGGGGCCTTATACGAAAATCGATTCTTAGTGAATTAACTCCAAAGTGTTTAGAGTAAGAACATGTCCCTTGATGTATTTCTTATGCTTTCTATTTAGGCAGAAACAATTTGTTCGTGTGTTCTATATAAATGGCTACTACACTACACTAGCTTTGTTCATTGGACTAATTCACGTGTTTTTTTTTAATGTTGAGAATTTTTTTTTTATTGTATGAGTACTGCAGACAGGCAGACGGCCCACCTGATGGAAACCGATTACCATCGCCTATGGATATTTGCAACACCAAACGTACTACAAATGTGCTGCCGCTCCCTGAAGGCTGGACTGGAGCCTGGCCACTAATGCCGGAACACAACTTAAGGTTGTTATGGCGGTAAACTCTAGGCCACTGGTGGTAGCTATCCAGACAGGCAAATACCCTACCCTGTGGGTTATTTTGTCGCCTCTTGCGACAAGCCGCCTGGCCGCAGGAAATTGTATTCTTTCTCCGTTGCTGCACAGATAAAGATAAATTATTATGTAATTAAAGATAGATAAATTATTCAAACTCAAATTAAGAAACTTAAAGTATGTATTTAATAATATTTGTTTCTTTTACAGCTAACGGGCGAACGGTTAAAAGTGTGCCCAACAAGAAGAAAGGTATTAATAAAAATTACACTTTTTCGTTCTAGTATTAGTGTTCAAACAACTAAACATTTTTTGTTTTGCTTTTTTGGAATTTTGTGTTTCCACTGATTTCGTTTGCAATTTGACTATCTCGGGGATACTTACTAAAAAAAATTTGAAATAATTTATTATATTTTACTGTATTTTTTCAGGAGCTCAAACTGAAAGGCGAGAAGTAATCGCAACGAAATCGTCTCCTGGTAACAATTCGTTGTAGATGAAATAAAAGATACATTAAAACATGCACATTCTGAAGACTAGAATAGTTCACACCCAATCTTTGTGACTTCTCTGGATCTGTATTAACCGATTTTGTATAAAAACAGTCTATTGCATGACCACATGTTAAGTGTACTAAGAGCAATCATAATATTTGGTATGGTGTGTATGTTTGTATGGAGATGCTATTGTTTAGTGTAGTTTATATTCAATTAGAGATACGTAGTTATACAATATGAGGTGTAGAAAGTCGCTATGAACTTATCGGCATTAAAACACATTTTTTAATTGATTATAGTAGGTAGGTGTGTTAATAAAACCTTGTAGGTGTTATTTGAAATTCATTACTCCACTTGTCAAAACCCGACCTTAGACGAATTGGAAGTCTCGCTGTCGCCTAACAACGCAGTTCTTCTAGCAACTCGAAAAGTCACATATATTTTTTCACACAATTCTTGCTAATATATAATCAGTACACTTCAAGTATTCGAATCAATTTATATTTTCTAAAATAAAACTACATGAATTGTGTCTTCAAGTTCCTGCCCAAAAAACCTGTTGTTTTGGTAACTTATCCAAACTCGTAATATTGGATTACAAATGTTTGAGAATCGTACTATAATTATCTTGATTTAATGAATTATTTAAAAGCCAATCTGGCAGTATTCTAGCCCTTCCATCAATACACGAACGGTAATAGCATGGAAATATTTGTCAAAATGTAGTCAATTATCGAATACTATATTGTTAAGGAGTAAAGAAATTAATAACGGAATAACATTTGGTGTGAATTAAAAAAAAAACTGGAATTTTGTGTATGCACCACAGCTCTTAGCCGTATGAATGATATAAATAAAGATTTAAGGCACTAAACGTCGCCTTGTACACAAGACGTATTTTGTTATACGAGGCTCACAGAATTTAGGTACAGTTGTAGAACTTTGCACAACAACAGTGTGGCAAATATGACTGTAAAACCTAGTGATTTTCACCAAATACCGCGACTTGATAAACTCGTCCAGTAGGCGTTTTCAATTCTATATCTAAGAGGGTAAGGGTGGCCCAATTCAAGAAATGATGAAGTCCATTTTTTATATATTTTATGTGCATAATGAATTTGCACACCGAATAAGCAAAGAACACGTGGAATTTTGTATTATACACCATGACAACTCTAATGTTTAGATAAATAAATAAATAAGTTATAATTTACCCGAGAAATAAAGCCGGTACAAATTATGATAAAAAATAAGTATATAGCAAACAGTTTTCTTCTTGTGAAAGGACAAACCAATTCCATAGAGAATAAAAATAAAATGTATAACGATAAAAGTGGACTTGTGATTTCTTGAATGTGGCTATTCATTTGTCAAGTTAGCGCTGTAATATCGTTTAAGGAAAAGAGATAAAATTGTAGGATACTATAATTATCTCAGTACAAACTCTAAACCAAGTGCCTTTTCATACAAACGAGAGAGTTTCTCCACTATAATGCATAATAATATTTATAAAAAAGTAATTTAAAATACTAATTTTACCTATGATTTATTATATGATTATTATGATATGTTTTGCCGTCTGTATATCGAGTAAAGATAAGACTGGTCGTCGTGGAATATTTAAGCGGACGTGGTTTATGTATAATTATTTGTAAGTTTAGCTTTTTAACTAACAAACTAAAGGTACTAGAAAGCCATAGTGTAGTGCGTGGCAAATATTTTGACCCCACAAACACGATAAAATCAATGACGGGTATGCACCAGTTTCCAAAAGTTATACTTATACAGTAAATAGTATTAGAATGCTCAAAATCGCTGTTTTAATAAAAATTGACAAAGCTAGTTGCTAAAGCTAAATTTAAATTTTAATATATTACAAGTTTCTGTCTATATTTTTCATATTCTTAAAGTTGTGTATGCCTATTCGATTCTGGCGACTGTACTAGCTATTTATGTCAACGTTTCATACATTAATACAATCGGACGGTCACATCATTTAGAGCGATTTCTAAGTTACAGAGCAAATGGCTACTATATATAATACTAATAATTTAATTTTGAATATTTTTTCGCACTGTACTACGTTTATTGGTTACGTGTAGTTATATAAAGCGCTATGATATATATTAATGTTAGAGTGTTGGTACGTTTGACAAAGTGTGTAAAATAAAGTAAATAAATTTAAATCATATTTGAATAACGAAATATAACTTACTTTTAATTATGGAACTTGGTTATTTATATCATATGCAATTTTTCTGATAATAGTACATTATGGTACTAGTGTGTAACATTGGTGATTACCGCCGAGGCGCCATTGAGACTCGAGCCGTAGGCGAGGGTCTTAAGAGAGCCGAGGACGGTAATCATCAATACACACGTGTATCATACGACGTTTTTCAACACACTTGTAAATAAAATAACAACAAAAACTCATTTTATTTAGTAGATAAAAAAAGTTATATATGAGTGAAATTTTTATTTGTTAAACACGTACGAGTTAAAATTATCTATTTAAATAAGAAGTTGCATGAAATGAGCAAGCAATAGGAACATTAATTTATTTGTTCTATAGAACACGATTTTCTTTTTGAATAAAAACTTTTTTAAGAACAAAGCAACTCAACCAATAAAATTTAAAAAAAAATCTATAACTCACTAGTGAGTTATAATGTTTTTTACTCACAGTTTGATAATGAGTGTCATTCTGTGCCTAATTGCGGTGACCATAGAGCCACTTTATGAGCAAGTGTGTTGAAAAAACTATATTGGACGTTTTTATGATATTTGAATCTATTATTATTTTTCATAAGGGACCATTAAATTTGTCTATAAATGTAATTTAAGAATCTCTTAATAAGTTCTTTATATTGACCAGTGTTGCAATTATGTCATGTTATATATAATGTTTTCCGTGTGTATTTGTATGTTAGTGAATAGTACTGTAACATTTTGCCATTGTAACAAATATGATATATTAGTAAGCGTTAAAATAACCATCGAATAAAGAATCTCGATTTGTATGTATCATTAACATTAAAATTGTGAATAAGGGCTTACTTCACTTTACGACTGATGAACCAATTTTGATAATCGTCAATGGAATTGCCTAACATGTTTAATTTACTCATGTTAAAAATAATATCTTATAGTGCCTTAAGATTTCTTCATAAATTCGTTGCTTTATGAAGTATTGTAACTAAATTATATACATTTTAAATGTTATGTAGTATATTTCCTAATCTTATTCTATATGCTATCCTTTTCGCACATTTTACTTATTTTATTATTTCTTTCGCATATATAGTCAGCACTGACTGGTAAAAGAAAAATTCCAATGGAAACTCAAAAAATAAATGTTTACACGATATTTTTATTTTTAATACCTTATTACTTTTCAAAGTAATATGAATGGCGCTCTGTTGTTCGTGCCTACCCCGCAAGGTAACTGGCGTGAAGCTATGTATGTATGTATGTACTTTTCAAAGTGTTGATAATTTTTATGAAAATTTCCATTCATTGCGAGTGAGATAGCTAATGTATACTTATTTTAACTCACATTTTATAACATAGCAACTAAAACACCTATAATACCTATTTTATTAAATATTACCGGTTCCGGCAGACGTTGCCCTGCCCTGAAACCTACCGGGTCTAATTGTGAATCTAAACCATCCCCGGACCCACTCAAACACTATTTTTTTTTACACCTTGCGTTACATTATTAAAGTTTTAGTAGGGATCCCTAATTTTTTTCTAGTAATAAATATAGCCTATATTAATCTAGGATAATGTAGCATTCTAATGGTGAAAGAATTTTTTAAATCGGTCCAGTAGTTTTTGAGTTTATTCGTTACAAACGTACAAAAATACAAATCTTTCCTCTTTATAATATTAGTATAGATTGACTAACACAATAATAATTATTAATACGTTTAAATCTCGAGATTTGTGTTATTTAAATTTACGCATATTTTCTTCTAATATTGTTGTGGTAGAAGTTACAATACAAAAGCCACTTCATAATTGGATATACAACAGACATTATTAAATTATTTGTGTATAAAAGATTTGGTATTAATATAACCTGGTGACATATTTTTAAAATATTATCATAAATATATTTTTAATTACTATATAAAAAAATAATTATTGAGCTATTTGATTCGTCAGAAATATAACCTCAAATCATAACTTATTATACTCAGACAAAATAAGGAGGACGTAATATTTTGAAGACGCTTAAACTTACACAATCAGTCCTCGTAGTTACTCGAAACAAGCGATGTAAATTATAACGATGTAAGTCGAGCCTTTTTTTTCTCATCAATTTTCATATAAAATATAGAAGTTAGTTCTATAAGTACTGTTTAAGCTTAAATAAAACTGTGTTCTATATTTGCTTTGGTCTTATTAGGAAATGACTATGTATCTAGCAAGCGAAAGCTTGTGGAGGATGTGACGCTCTCTGTCACCCGGAGAACATGACCCTTCGCACTCTGTTGATGGGCGACAAAGGGAGAAATTGAATCAATTCCGTTCAAAGACAAATCTGAAAGCACAAGGTCGTAATCAATGATTTTGAATTTTTCAAGTTTATGTTACATGGAAACCTGGTTGATTCATCCAAATTGAAAGAAATAAATGAACCGTCTAATATCGATTTAATACACAAATCGAAACAATTGCTTTCTTTGAGGAATAGAGCGGAAGGAATAGATTGATTGAAGTATCTCGAAACGACGTAACTCGAGGACTGTCTGTATAAGTTGGTTGGACTGTCAATTACCCTATTGAGGATTTAAAAAAATAGAAAATAGCACTAAGTTATGGATAAGATGAACAAGACAATTTTTTATTTTATTTTATTTGTTTAATATGTTTATTTCCATGGCAATTTATTGGCCGTAATAACAAATCATGTCACGTCGAATATCAACGAATTTTTGTAACGCGATGTCGCGCCACGAGCTCGTCGTCTTGTACATAATATCTCAAAAACTCACTTTTTTTAATTTGGCATGATATGTAACAGTGCATACTAAAAATAGACAAAAAATTACCGACTTATCCGTGTAAATGATAATATCTGTACAAACAATTGTTACACTTAGGCTAGTCAAGTCTATACAATACTGGTTTTACACACTAACGGTCTTATTCATATTGAGCTAGAGTAAGTTTGAAGACTTCTTTAAGATTCTTGAAGAAGCCTGCAAACTTACTCTCACTATGATTTCAGTTTCTAATTTTAGTATTGGATATTACAAAGTTCTATACAGGGCGGAAACTTTCAGCGGGGCAGTAAGGGGAGTAGGTACCTTAACGGTTGCAGCTACACGAAAATGGTCTTAGGATAGACTATCCATAATTTTTGTGAAGGTTTGATCTCCATTCACGGATATTGAAAAAAAAGTACAGTTAGCAAGAAAATGGCCATTTTACACGGAATATTTTTTTTACATCACTCAATCTTGTTACTAATACGGATCAGAAACTCCTACTGGACCAACCGTCGATGGAGAACTAAAACAGTCAGAAATCGCAAAAACATTTCCCACACAAAGAAGTCCAACTTACCTCCTTTATTTATCAAATGTTTTTGTTGACTGCATAAAAAGCTAAGATTGAAAAAAAATACGGCCCCGCTGCAAGTTCAGTTTGTATAGTACGTAAAAACTGAGTCATACATGCATATGGAAGACGTAATGTGCAAAATTATTTGAATTTACATAATTTATACCCTAAAAATAAGAAATAGATTCTATGCTGATCATATTTTTCTACGTAATAACCCCAAAGATTTGGCTGTGTATTCGATCGAACATTATAAAAGACTGAATGAATTACATCTAAATAATGATTCCTATTTACTTTCCTAAATTATGTAATCTGTTTTTTTTACGTTTTTGCTACTATGTGTAAATGAAATTAATGTTTTTGAATATAATTTTTAATGATCTGTAATTTGTTTCAATTATACAATATGTAGCTTGATGGTTAAAGGCAGGTTCTTATATCTTACACACCGTTCATTTGCCCTACTATCGGTTAAAATTTGACATAAGCTCCATACAAGTAATGTCAAAAATTAACTAATGGTAAAGCAAATGAATCAATAGTAAGATATAAGAACCAGCCGGCGGTTATAATTCCCTTCGCGTCTTGATCTAACGACGTGAGTTCAAGTCCAATGTGCATATTATTAGGCACAATTATAGTCGGTTCCCATTTCTTGCTATTCATGCGCTTACCCTACCATCGGTTTAATATTGACTTTACTTGTATGGAGCTTATGTCTAATTTTAACTTATAGTAAGATAAGTGATTGGTCGGTAAGATATAGGAACTGGCCCTTTGTATGCGCTTACAACTAAGGAAAATATTGTGCCAACACATATATAGAAATAACCTGAGTGTCAAAATTGTCAATTTACTTTGGGAAATCGTGACAGGTACCTACCTATAAAGTTTGTTCCTGTGAACTGAAAAGCGCTGTGCTTACCAATGATATGTTTGTAGACTGATTTCGCGTGACACCATGCAAGCTATTGCACAAAATACTGCAGGAAATCATCATTCTTCATCCGTGCAGGAACGGAGAAAGGATACAATTTCCTGCGGCCAGGCGGCTTGTCATAAGAGGCGACAAAACAACCCACAGCCAGGTGGTGGGGTATTTGCTCGACTGGATGGCGACCACCCCTGGTCTAGAGTATGCCGCCATAACAACCTTGAGTTGTGTTTCGGCATTAGTGACCAGGTTCCAGTCTCCCTTAAGAGAGCAGCAGCGCATTTGTAGCACCTTTGGTGTTACAAATGTCCATAGGCGATGGTAACCGCTTCCATCCATCAAGTAGGCCGTCTGCCTGTCTGCTGAACTCCTGCAATAAAAATACAAAAAAATTGTAGGCAACCATAGACGATCTACCCCTGAATTTCATGAAGTTTGGTACATAAACAAGTCACTATAAGTCATAATTTACGGAAACCGGCGAATTACGTTTTCAAATCCATGCTGTCTTTATAACATAGTATAAGGCGTAGGCACAATGATGTATGCCAGTAATTTAAAAATGCTGAAATGAAGCCGGACACGTTTGAGGACGTCAAAGAAATGTTAAATTAAGTAGATTCAGTAGGCAAGGAGGTCCCAGCAATTAGCAATTACCCAAATTAATAATTTGTCAGTCAGAAAGTAAATCTGTGAAGGATACAAAAAGACACCTTGAATTGGATGAAAACTAGAACTAAAGACGAATGAACCTTGAGTTGTGTTCCGACATTAGTCGCAAGATTAACGTCCCCGCTTCGAGTCCGGCAGCACCTCTGGTGTTGTAAGATCCATAGGTAACGGTTAACAACTTTCCGACAGGAGAGCAGTAACCCTGTTGATGTTGTACACTAGCAGTAAAAAAGTCTAAAAAAATGGTTATAAGTATATCGATTGGGTGCATCACCATTTTCCATCATTATAACAGCTATAAAAGAACAATATGAAGTTACTTCAATTTTTTAAAATATAAAGTTTTGTATCTATTTGGTGGGAACTAAATGAAGAAACTAAAAAATTTAAAATAAAAAAAAAACACTGTTTCCGCCCGGGATCGAACCGGGGACCTTGTGCGTGTGAAGCACACGTGATAACCGCTACACTACGGAAACTTACTCTGTTGGTCTAAAATTATGATTAATTACAAAACACGCAGAAAAAACATTTCAATAAAATAAATTATAGGCTACAGGCATGCCTTTGACAATGCTTCGATAAAACCGTAATTCTGACCAAAATAGTTAGAAAAACCAGCAGCTCTCTTCACATTTCAGCTCAGACGAGCGAGTCCGCGCTCACAGATAATATATATAGGCCGGCCAGTCTCGCGGCTTCATCGCCCGCGGATAGTCGCGGACGCGTGTTACCGTATCACGTTGGCCACGCTATTGTCGGTGTTTAGTTGTGCCATAATAATTCACTTAAAAATCGCGTGATTAATAAAATTTTCCCAAGATGGATCCCGAAGCCTTCCTGGACCTGGCTAACCAGGTCATAAAGCTGAAAATGTATCCTTATTTCGACATAGCACACTCCTTATTGTGTGCTTTAGCGGTCAGAGAAGACCTAGGTGCTGGTAAGCTGGTTTCATTTTATTTTTATCTCTTATACATCGTGACTTCCGTATCATACGTCTTGCTAAATTATATCAAAAGGTAATCAATCTGAAATGTACTAAAATAAATGAAACGTGATTTAAAAATAGATTGTTCCCTGCGGCACCAAACCAACGCCATAAAAATCCGCTTATTGGTTCGATTAGAATAAATACGTAGTTTTTGTTAATTTTATATTTAAATATAAATAATTGGTAACAATTGATTAAATAATATACAAAATAACAGCATATCGGTCTATCTTAATCCAATACAACATTATCTCTATTTTATCACCATTGTTTCCGGATAATGTTGTTTGATTAACGTTTTGTGTAATGTACTTTCTAGAAGCTATAATAATATTTCAGAATAGGTTACAAAAGTATATAGGTGCGCCATTTACGACCATCGAAAAACTTCAGTCTAAAAGATGTAACCTTGGTCGACCGTTAGATGGGTCTGTTCATAAAAGTGTGGCTAAATTATTATTTTAAACAAAATCGCCGCGTTCTACGTCCGGAAATAGTTTACAGCAATTAAACTTTCATAAAACGACCATTTTGACAAAAAAGCGGATTCCTTGGGCTCGTCCGGGATTTGAACCCGGGACCTCTCGCACCCGAAGCGAGAATCATACCCCTAGACCAACGAGCCACATTTACAACAGTTGAAATTATTTAAGGGGTTATTAACGGCATGACGTCAATAGAATTTTACATTTATTTCTATTTTTTTTTTAATAAAGATCTGATTTTAAATCTTGTAACACAAGACACATATGAAATGTTATTTACCCTAAAACTAAAATAAATTACAATATAAAATTTTGAAAAGTCTGTTACAACAGCACTCGGGAGAGCTTCAGAAGCGATCAATTTAAAAAGGAATTGAAATTAATTTTGTTTATTAACTGAACTATATTCAAATGCTGCGTTATATTATTTGAGATGTAGTGTGGTGTACGTTTTTCGTCCACGATTTTCAATCATGATTTAACATTTTAGCCTCACCCTAAATATCATAGTCGTAAAATACGGAATCCTTATTACGGAATTAACCTTACTATTATAAATTAAGTACTATCCAACTCTAACAAAAATACAAAGCTTAATGGTTAGGTTAGCATACTCGCTACTATACACGTACTCTAACGCAAAAGGTTTGTTTGGTGATGGGAAGTTGAGAAGTATTGCTATGATGGATGGGCGATATTTTCTTTATATAAAGTTTAATAAAACATCAGAACATACATCCCTATTAATATTATAAATACGAAAGTAACTGTCTGTCTGTCTGTCTGTCTGTCTGTTCCGTTTTCACGGAAAAACTACTGGACCGATTTGGCTGAAACTCAGTATATATATATTTTCGATGCCGAGAATGAACATAGGATATTTTTTATCCTGAAAAATGGAATAGTTTCCCGGATAAAAATATATTTGTCTTTTTGTTTGTTATCCTTTTATGGAAAGACTAGTGGACCGATTTAGCTGAAACCCGGTACATATATAATTTGAATACCGAGAGTGGCCAAGGGATACTTTTTATCCCGAATAATGGGATACATTTTGGGATAGATTTATGTAAAGTTTATCCCGGAAACTAGGACTGGTTTTGTGATTGTGTCCATTTCGTCCACTGGGTCTACTGGGTCCACTGGGTCCATTTGGTCCACTGGGTCCACTTGGACCACTGTGTTCACTTGGTCCCCTTGGTCAACTGGGTCCACTTGGTGTACTGGGTCCACCGGGTCCATTTGGAACACTTAGCCTACTGGGTCAACTGGGTCCACTTAAACTACTGGGTCCACTGGGTCTACTTGGTCCACTGGACTCACTGGGTCCACTTGGTCCACTAGGTCCGTTGGTTCCACTGGGTCCACTTTGTCCACTGGATCCGTGGGGTCCAGTTGGTCCACTGGGTCCACTGGGTCCACTTGGTCCATTTGGTCCACTGGGTCCACTTGGTACACTGAGTTTACTGGGTCAACTGGGTCTACTGGGTCCACTTAGACTACTGGGTCTACTGGACCCACTGGGTCCACTTGAACCACTAGGTCCACTGGGTCTACTTGGTCCACTGGACTCACTGGGTCCACTTGGTCCACTAGGTCCGTTGGGTCCACTGAGTCCACTTTGTCCACTGGATCCACTGGGTCCAGTTGATCTACTGGGTCCACTGGGTCCACTTGGTCCATGTTATCTATTTTGTCATTTTTCTCTAGTTTTGTTATTTATGTAGTTTACATATAGACGGGGGTGGTATAGTTTGCGATATAAAATGAAGTGAATCTTTCGGGGGCAAATCCATAAAAATTTAATACAATGTAACCTGTACTACTTGCTCTTTAAACAAGAGACACGCACTAGAGGTTGACCCGCGGCACAGCCGCGGGGTAAACTCTCGTAATTATATATACATTCTATTCGATTAAACCGCCTTAATTGATATTAGAATCGGAAACTTAACGCTTTCATATCTGACATATAGCCATGTTCTAGTTCAAAAATTAGAATCGTTTTCAATTAAATGGAATTTCATAATATCACTTGCCTAGAAACAGTGCCGGGCTTTACCTATAGTGCAGGGTGTGCAGCGCACACATGCGCCGAACGCCGCACGCGACTTCTCCGAAATGCATGCGTTACTCACGGTGCCACTTCTTTCAAAACCTTGCCATCGTAGCGCGCCATGAGCGGCTCCAATACTCTACACAATACCTTTTGTTTCAATTTGAAATCAGCTGTAGAACGGATAATTGAATATTATATTGGCCTAGTGTCGCATTATTATTGTAAATAATTCTTTTTTCTTAAAAACTAATTTTTTGCTCGTGTACCCTCAGAACAAGAACTCTCATAGATAGAAGTAAAAAAAAGAATGCTTGATTAACATATCTTTGTCTTACTTATTATTAAGGCCAACTTGGGAGTAAATGAAACAACAATATATATATATATATATATATATATATATATATATTATATTTTGTTGTTATATTATAGATTGTTGTTTCATTTACGCGTATCAAAAGGGTGCCAGGGTATTGATTGCACACGGGCGCTAGGCGCTACAGTCATGGGCTAGAGCGGCCTCTGCCCAAAAATTTAATATTAAACAGCTGTCAGTGTCACTCGTGATATGCTACAGTTCAAGTGGTAAGTTATAGAAACCAGCCAAGTAAAATATAGACACCAGCCATCAGACCCCTATGCGACCTCTACAATAAACCGTATGTATCATTATAGTCAGTTATAATCCCAAGCCCGACATCTTTCGGCTGTTAAAGATAACAGTCCCATTAGTATTCACTGGATGATAGGTGTTTTATGAAGCAGGACCAAGAGGAGAAAGTGTAAAAAGGATGCCCATTTTATATGGATGTGAAACAGAAATAATGTCCCGTCGATAGCAGCAAAATTGTTGTGAGGAACAAAGTATTTGATTTAGGGCCTACATCGCCATTCTACCGTCAGACAACGCGCTGGCGATGAAGATGAACATAGACAAAGTTACAGGTAAACTGGAGCTCTAAATTGCACAATAAAAAATATAGCCTTTATATTGCTAGTGTACAGCAGACAGGCTGACGGCCCACCTGATGATAAGCAGTTACCGTTTCCTAGGAACATTTTCAATATCAGAGGCGCTACCAACGTGTTGTGACCTGTAATAAAATTATACCTTTTTAAACAACCCAATACCGTAGTACTCACGGATAACCTCTGTTGCGTGTTTATTCCATTAACGGATCATACATATTATATTATATAATGACAAAAATATTTTTAGTAAACTTCAATGTCTCTTCTACCTACCTCTTATACCTACTTAATACAGCTATTCATAATCTTTCGATTATTACAGGTGCCCAAGCGTTCTCCCGCAAACATCCCCTATCATGCTGGCTCTCCACTATGCTGGTAATCTTCGCGGGCGGCATGGTGGTCAACGGCCTACTCGGAGAGCCCATACTTGCACCTCTGAAGAACACGCCCCAACTCGTCATCGGAACTGTTACTTGGTAATATAACCTTAGTACAGCATTATCTCCTTACTTGTTTTTTAGCGTTCCATAGGCATGTTGGCAAAAACGGAACCCTTGTATTTTCATCCTGTCCGTTTGTCTTTGTATGTCAAGGTCATTTATTTTTGAAATACTGGGTCTATACTGATGGTTGACAAGATGGTGTTGTATTATATAGCGTTACATAATTATGTAGTAAAAGCGCGTACCACCTTAAAATTAAAGGTGGCACATTAGTTATCTCAATGTGTGGGTTTCATCACGATGTTTTTCTTCACTGTTAGCAGGTGATATTTGTAACAACATGCACATTCGGTTAGAAAACTGCCTAAGTGGTACATGTATTCCAGACGGGATTCGGACCCGAGTCCTTTGAGATTAGGACGCGAGTATGCTAACCTAACCATTAAGCTACTACGACTTTTTAGGCCGCATTGCCGTGTGGAATATAGTTACTCAGATTTTGAAAAATTATGACGATCTTCTTTAAAGACTTATTCAAGTCCATAGATGCTGGAAGCTAATTTATCCCATATTAGCTTCCAAAGAGGCAAAAAATTGTGTTCCGTCCTTCCCTGTAACTTTGGAACTATGATGTCGAAAATTCTAAAAATTGAACAGTTGTTTTTGAAATATCTATTTCGGAATAAAAGCTTGTTATGCCTTATTATTTATATTATTATTTTATTGTATGTCTTTGAAGACCACGGGTCATAAGCATGACCCAGACTTTTGGAGGGCTTGCGTAGGGCCATGGGAAGGCCACTATGTAGAGGCTCCTTGAGAAATTTAAACTAAATGTGGCGTGACACTGACTTATCCCTGTCTACACCATATAAAAATGCACCCAAGGACAAGCCCTGGTCAGTGTAGACTATTGTAGGAGAACAAAAAGTATCGGACCTAGGACGAACTGCTAGTGGAACTAGAGATCTGGGCTTTGGGGAGTATGTTTATTATTTTTATTATGCTTTATATTTTATTCTGTTGTCTGTTACCTTTCCGGAGGCATTCACAGTTCGTGAGCAGCCACACACGTGCCCCATTTTTAAAACATTATCACACAAATAGAGTCGCCTATGCTAGTCTATGTCTTTAGTGATGTACCTATATGAGGAGCAAATGTCTAGAGATGCCACCTCTGCTGGTACCGCTAGAAGGGGTAATCCCAAGAAATACTAGTTTGACGTCATAAGGGATGACATGCACGCCAATGATCTCTAAATAACAAAGGTTGAAGACCGCGCGCAGTGAAGAAAAAAATAAAATAAAAAAGAATTCTGGTCTCCGTAGCGTTATATTAAGTATATTAATTTATTGTTCACCAGAAAAAATTATAATACTTGAATTTTTATAGAAAGTAAGTAATACTTAGCCACTTGTTGATTATTTACAAGCGACCATAAAGTTGACTATACTGATTACGGTCACAATTTTATAAATACTGCTCTAAGGGCTCACGAGCACAACGTGACGTATGCTAGGCCAGTGTTCTGTAGTAGTTCCGTGATACCTACTTTTTCACGCGACACATTCACCGCAATAAAGATTATTAAAAAAAATTGTGAGCTAACCGATTAAATGCAGCTATAAATATTTTTTCGTTGTTTACGTCAACCAAACGGCAGGATACAAAAAAAAATGAAGATCTTTTTATCGTTTACGTACACTAATAAGATTATACTTACTCATTTTTATATTGATTAGATTCGCTTTACAGAACTCTATAATGTGATGGAAAGTTACGATATGATAGACAACAGAGCAGACTCAAGACGATATTAGACTGTTCATTTGTATCTTTCAATTTGGATGAATTAACGAAAGTGGTTCAAACAACATAAAGTTAAACCGTTCAATGTCATTAAATATTAATAATTTCGTTTATTCTTCTAATATCAGCATTGGTAAAGACAATCACCTGGGGGCATAAAGCTGCCGCTTTCGCGGATACATATGACTTGGAAAAATTCTCCTTCCCTGGTATTGTGACAAATGAATATAACAAGTATAAAAATAAAGTAGTACTTTATGCCATTTCTTACACCTACCAGTATATCTAAATACATGTCAATTTCAATAAACGATTCACCAAAAACGGAAAATTTGGCTCCCTGAAGGCACCCAGATTGTATATATGGCAAAAAACGAAATGACTGAGTTTTCTGTCTTTAATCGTCAACATCGTTTAAATAGTTTTTGAAATGTACCACTTTCCTTTATTGAACGCTTGATTATTCGTGGCCTTCACCTCCATGGAATTCTTCATTGTTTTTGGAATGAGTAGAATGATTGATTTTTATCCTTCAATCTTACTCGAGTCCCTTATTTACAGGTACATAGTTTTCTACACCCCATTCGACGTCGGATACAAGGTTGCTAAATTCTTACCAGTGAAAGTGGTCGCATCGGCCATGAAAGAAATATACCGCGCCAAGAAAGTCTACGATGGTGTTAGCCATGCTGGCAAACTATATCCTAACGCTTATGTCATTATGATTATTGTCGGTAAGTTATTAAAATAATTATGATTTTATAAACCGTATAGTCTAAAGTTATAGACATTTGAAATTTGTTTTATTTAATAAAACTACATTTTAACGGGTTTAATCGCGGTAATTTATTTGATTTAAAACCTTAAATCAATTAAATTACCGCTTAAAACCGTTAAAACGAAGATTTATTATGTATACAAGTCGCGAACTTAAGAAAATATTATTTGCTATATTATTAGACGGTTTAGTCATCACTAAGATGTGATATGAGAGACCAAAACCGATTTCTTTATTTAAGATTTTTGCTGGTATTCATAACGGTTTTATTGTTCAGATTTATTAAAGAAGGCACGTCGCACGGACGTTGATAATATCAAAAGTTAATCTTGACATAATATTGAACCGATTTTTATAATTTAAGTGTGACGCCCCTATTATTTTCTACTTTATTTTGCCACCCTGTAATACTAACGAGCTACCAACTTCACAGGAAGTTTATCATATGTGAAAAAACTTTATATTAGTACTATGATTGGGAGCTCTCCTATTATATTAATGTGCTCTGTGTTGGGAACTAATTTTAAATGCTTAGAGGGCATAAAATATTTATTCTTGATAACCAAACACTATGTACATATAATTGTAGCATAATTAACTCGAAGATGAACTTAATCACAGACTTTGTATATTTTAATACTTTTGACGTATAACTATGTGTATTGTTAGTTCCAAGTCCTTAAGTCTTGAAACAGAAATCGTATAAAATGTTTATTAAATTAAATTAAATAAACTTTGCTAAACTCTGTTGCTAGGCTGTTTCTTGCCGCTTAGCAGTGTATTCTATGCATGACTTTTAAAAAAGTTTTTCAGACTAACTTAGTTTGAATAAAAACTTTTAGTTTGAATTATAATTTTATAGAGTAAATTATTTTTTTATTTATTATCACTTCAGGCACTTTGAAGGGCAACGGTGCCGGCTTCACCAAATTGGTGGAGCGTCTCATCCGCGGAGCTTGGACGCCAACCGCAATGGAAACCATGCAGCCTAGCTTGTGAGTATAATATATATAATAATATTTTTTTTTAAATTATTTGTTATATCAGCATATTTTTTGTATAATTATAATAATAAGTTTTTATGCCGAGTGCAGGCGTGCGCACATGCATGTAAGCGTCCGCACCGGGTTACTAGGATTTGTATTAGTATTTTATGATTTAGTGCTATAGATACAGAATCAGGCAAGCTGTGTCTTCATATAAAAGATCACATTCTACAGAATACAAAATATTATATTACTAATGTATTTAAACATGTTTCTGAATGTGTTCAGTTTCGAAGACCGTAAAAAAGAAAAAAATTTTTTTTTTATTTTATTAAAAAGCTGAAAATTTGGAATATTAAAATAGACTTTATGTTGATGCTCTGGAAAGCTCAAACTTAAAGGTTACGCAATTGGAGCTTTTCAAAGAAATGAAAGCAGGGGCACAACCATTAAGTTATATGGTCTAAGGGCACAACTATCTTCCATGGTATATAACCTGCCTCATAACCGATACTATTATAATATTATTGCAACAATTATTTTATCTGAGATTGATCCTAAAAACTATATTAAAGTTCGGGCGGATTGTAACTTATTCCTTGAAAGATGGGAGAACCGCTTCTGTGGGACGTGCGTCGACAATCTGCCCCCGTCACATCTTTTGATGACAGAGCCAGGGGCTGACAACATCAGCTGAAGTCCTCTAACAGCGCAAATATGGAAGAGGTTACATATTTGTGCTGTTTAGGGTTGAAACATTGAGTTTTTTTGATACATTGGCAAAGAAATCTGTGTGAAACTCTTTGACACTACCTGTGACGAGCATTGCCATACAGTGTGTCAATGGAGCAAGCATTCTGCGCAGGTTTCTCTCTGGTAGTGATCGGGCACATAATTTATAATTAGGACATTTCTAAGTTTCGTTATTACTTTTATAATAATTATTATTTGATAAATTTCAGCTACACGAAGGCATCCTTGGTTGCGTCCGTTATCTTTGTACTGGACAAGAAGACTGACCTCATCTCGGCTCCACACGCGCTGGTTTACTTTGGCATTGTGATATTCTTCGTATACTTTAAGGTAATCAACAATCTTTTGATCAGTTTAAAATATTTGTATTGCAGAACAGTTTTTTGGGTTAAACTTGGGCATGAAACCTTTAAAGGTGTAATGTCGCAATATCTGTTTTCCTTGTGGTAGGGTTGCTATTTGTCAGGAATTTACCGGACTTGGTAATTTAACTATTTGTTTGCAACATACAGCAGGAATCCTAAGCCGTCAGAAATGTTCGTTTAGGCAGCCCTCACACTATTTAATCTTCCAGTTTTTTTTTCATATTTTAAAAATTACATGTCCCCATAAAAATATTTAGGTATATTAATTAGATCTTATTCATTTTACTAGTTTTTAATTTAGGTATATTTGATGTAAACAAATGTATACTTTAAAACGTTATGTAGGTATGTATGTTCTTTTAATTAGGGTTAAATATGACTAAATAATGACATGGGTGAGATACCTTAGTAATTAATTCTTAATAACTTAATTTATACATACATACATAACTTCACGCCAGTTCCCTTGCGGGGTAGGCACGAACAACAGAACGCCATTTAGGCTTATTCTTACATACCTCACTTGCTTCTTTGAAATTCATAACTCTTGTCATGCACGCTCGTCTGTTTTTAAGGCTCCTGACATCACCTTCTGCTAGTACACGATCAATTTGATCATGGAAGGTGTGTCGTGGCCTTCCACCACTTCTGCATCCATCCACTTTTGCATTGTATATCTGTTTAGTCATTTATCAACTTAATTTATAATGTTAATATTTTATATGTATATGGAAATGACATTCCTGAAATAAAGTTATTGTAGTAATAATTATAAATGTTAATGCCTAATTGTGAATTATTTATATCAATTATGTAAGAATCAAGTATTGCTTTCAAATAAATATTTCAGTTTTTCATTTCAGTATACTTAAATAAATTAAAAATTTATAATACTTAAAATAACGTATAATATTTATTATTATAAATTTATAGTTGTCTTCGATCCTGTTGGGCATCCACGATCCCTTCGTGCCCTTCGAGAATCTATTCTGCGCGCTGTTCATGGGCGGCATTTGGGATTCGTTGGCCAAACTCCTGGGCAAGGGCCAACCGAAGGAAGACGCCAAAGACGCTAAGAAAACTAATTAGTTGTAGCCGTCTGTAAGTATTATCTCTATATACATGTACAATATGTTTGTACGTATATTTATTACCTCCTAATCGGCTTGACCGAATTTGATGACATTCTTTGTGATATCTGACTACTAATAAATTTGTCTTAGATCCTCTACCTGTCAACTGTGGCGATTAGGGGGGCGGACACATGCTACAATAAATTATATTTTTTTACATATAAAAGAACAGGCGATAAATTAACATCTTAGGTATCATCTATGTTTTAAAATATTATGATAGAAATAATTTTAATTACTTTTCAAACGATAATTAATATACTATTTGACTCGTTTAACTTATACCAACTTATGACGTCATAAGTAGGTAAGTACGTACAAAATCGATGAGACTGTCACATTTTGTAAGTTTATAAAATTGATCTCAGTTGATTTGACTGTGTTGGAGTAGCCTTGGCTACAGCACCCTTCGCCCGTTAAATAAAATGTCACTGTCATACGACGACAACGTCTTATGACGTTTTACGTCCCCCTCCTTCTCCTGTTCTCTCTTCTGCCTGTAAAGTGCTGTGTATAAAATTGTATATTGTTATTTAAGTTGCGTGAAGAAAATAAAAGTTATCTTAAATAATCGCCATAATTTATTGTTCAAAGATATCCTCTCGATCCACAACAGACTGTCCGCCCTCTATTGGAATTTAACATCATCTGATGTTGTCTGAATAACCCTGTTTTACAGCCATGTGTACCTAATTTACAGATTATAGTTTTCTTTTTTAATTTATTTAAAATTTTTGAAGTTGCCATCTTTTTTCTTAGGTAGCAATTAAACCAACGCTACGAGATCAACTGACACCGACAATACGAATCGTGACGGCTACAATGTTATGATGGAAAAGGAGAAAATAAAAACAAAAAAATAGAAAAAACTTTTAAATATTCAAAAAAATGGCACAACGACCAAAGTTTTGATTTCATTAGATTATAGGTTTCAATAAGTGAATTTTATTTTATTGTGAGATGACATGTATTATTTATTTATTAGTTTTTTAGTTCTTAAATGTAGTATTTGTCAAAAATTGTTGTGATAGAATAATTGATTTTAACTCAGTTTTTATTTTGACAAAGTCTAATGTGGTCTGCTTAATTATTATTTTAATTTTATGTGCTAAATAAATATTTATTATCTGGCAATATTTTTAACCCAGCTTCGATTATGCAATTACATCGTGATTTTTTAATTTGTATTCTAAGAAAAGATATTTGTTAGAGATATTTTTACGTTAAACGACCTTATTTCTTCGTTTCGAAAATTGAACATAGGTATATCCGACAAATCGTTTTTGTAAATTATTGTTTGACAGTTATTTATAATATTATAATCGAATACAATATTTTAAAAGTGTAACTAACCTGTTTAAAACTAATATTTCATCATACATTAGAATCTATTTTTAAATCCTACTTATAGTCCCTTTTTTATTCTACCTATATTATAAACAAGACTATAAGTAAAATACTGAGCTTCACTCGATTATTCCTGAATTTTTATTTATATGTAAATACTAACATAATCTCTATTGTTTTTAATAATAGTTTGTCAATCATAAACACAGTTTGCAAAAACAATTTATCGAAGCACCTATGCAATTTTTGGGAATTTCTAGAGAATAGATTTGTGTATCGTACTTGGTATTTAGATACTCGCGTAATTCGTACTAGCTAAATGTAACAGTTTAGTCATTATCTCTGGGAATTATTCTTAATTTCACGCAATTATTTTAATTTAATTATTTAAGTATAATACCAAATAGTGTTATGTGACGACGAAGTATGGATACAGCAATCCTTATTGTGTTGCGTGTGAAAAAAAAATTGAGCATTGTTATTATTATATTTTTGTTTTCTAACGAAACGACGATCGACTTCCGATATGGCTTCCTTTTGACTAGTTTTTAGAAAAATTCGTAACTTTTATATGAGTCAGTTTTAAGTCTTAATTGTATATTCAAAGTCGGAAGTAAAAACTTATAAACCAAGCCAAGATTTCCAATAATATATGTTAATTTTTTTGGAGATATTCGCTATGGTATATTTAATATTATTACCATAAACAAATTAGACATCTTAAAAATACCTACTTTATACAACGTAGATAATTTCCATGAAGAAGTTGACAGGCGTACTACCTTATTTGTAAAAAAAACTAAATCTTAATGAAAACATAATGTTTCAGTCATTTAAAAATTAGGTGCATGTTAAGTGTATGTTTTGTGAACTAGAAGTAAACGATTTTACGACTCAAGAAGTATGTACATTAAATAATTTATAAGTATTTTAATGAATCATCCAACCAATTCGCAGGGTGCAAAAGCGTTGAGGTGCAAATGATTCCTTAAATATCTTAAAAATGTCATATTTTTTTAATATTACGAAACTATAATCCGAGTTGCAGGGTGCAAAGCAGCAAGGGGCACTGTTTCGTGATAAAAATATTAAGTAGCAAAATTTAAAAAAAATGCCATATACGATAAAGGAAGCAATAAATTGTTTTCATTAACCAAGGTGTTTTATTTACTTCGACCCCAATCCTAATAGGTGCTCTACATTTTCGCGAGAAATGAGAATTTGGCACATATTGTAGCGTACTCGCAAGGTTTTCGTTCTTTTTATGGAGGATAGAGGTAAGGAGTTTCAAATTCAATTATACTTTAGACACTTATGATTATTATCTTCATTATTTAGATCTTGCAATAAATTAATTATCTGATAATTATAATAGAATTAGCGGTCCCGGCAGACGTTGTCCTGCCTTGAAAAAATAAAAATCTAGGACCCGATTCTAGTGGCTCCTACCGCTTCCAATCGTGAATCTAAGCCATCCGGGGACCCACTGAAACACACAAAAAAATCATCAAAATAGGTCCAGAAGATTAGTAGGATCCTAGAACCCGACCCCAGCGCCGCCTGCCGGTTCCAATTGTGCATTTAAACTATCCGGGGACCCACTTAAATACACACAAAAAATGTCATCGGTAAAGCCGTCGTGTTATGCGCGTACATAAATTTGTACGACTCAATTTTATTTATATATATTAAAGAAGGAAGGGTGGGACTTAAAGTATGGTGCCATCTATTTGATGCCTATGTAACTTAGTAGACAGCAGAACTCAATTTTATCGACCTCTCGGTTTAAAAAAAATTGCAATAAAAAAAAAATTGATTATGAATTAAAATGAAACCTATGTCCTAAGTTACACCAAGTCCAGCAAAATGAAAAAATATATATAAAAATCGGTTGAGTAGTTTCGGATTTCATCGCGGTCGGACACTGTGACAGGAATTTTTTATATATATAGATTAACAATACACAAGTATGTCTCAGATATACGATATAATACTAATGCCAAAAACTTGTTAGATTTAATCTTATTAATTTGTACGAGTAATTCGGTGGTCACGTTCGCTTTGATGTCGAAATTATTATCGTAGATAAAGAATTAATTAGAATACTTCTCTTTTAATTTTTGGGTAGGTAAACCTAAATAATACAGTAATTAAACGACTGACTAATTAATTCGGACATGTCTAAGGGCACTACTACCTGATTAAGTAGCAGTTGCATAGTTTATCCGCTATATCTGGCTCAAAGGACCAAAAGGACTTGGTTCAGAATTTAAAACATAAATTATTTTAAATTACTTATTATTCATTTCAACTCGTGATGATAATCTAATCAAATTAAAAATGTACTGTTCGAAATTTGAATGCACGAGATGTTACATGGCTTTGCGACATTTCTGATCACTGATTTGCCGATTCTCATTGGAAGTGTTTGTTTGCGCCTGAATTTTGAATATCCTGCAACTGAAGTTATAGATGGGAAGGCCTAAAGAGTCATCACATAATAATACTAACGAAAAATGTTTTTTTTTTTTGATAATACACGAATTGACAAGGTTTATGTTACATTATCTATTTACGACGTATCTCTATAATATGCTCTGTATATGTACTCGTAACTTCTGTTTACGTTGAATCACTGTCATAGTCGTATTAAGTTATCTATATCAATGTTTAGATAACGGTTTCGAATACGGTAAAATACGGACAACCGCAATAAATAATTCATTATTAGTACCTATTAGTCAATCAAAGCCCCACTGATTCTGTAGGCCGGTCATTCTTTTTCTGAAAATTTCATTTTTTTTATATTGACCCAAGTTTGATGATGATGTTTAAAGTGATCGATGTTTTCAGTTATAAATCAAGGCACCGGGCGACATAAACTTAGCAAATATAATCAAAGAAAATTGAATAGTATAGCTATAGGTATTTAACCCCTTTTTCTGTAAGGGCCACATAGACGTATTAGACAAGGTACCACGTGCCGTACAATTAAATTCCGTCTGTGTTTTTTATTGCTAGAATTTTGGCCCACCTGATGGAAAGTGATCACCGTTGTCTATGGGCGTTTGCAATACAAGAGATATTACCAATGTGCTATAGTGTACCAATGTGAATCCAACATATTATACTACGTAGTATGCCACAGTAGCTCGGCGGATTGCAGATCGAGTATAGTGGGAATGGACTTTATAATAACAGCCCATATAAACGTCCCACCGCTGGGCTCGGGCCCCTATTGTAGAGGGAACGGACAGTATACCCGCCCCGCTTGTCCAAGGCGGCTTGGTAGATTTGACACATCGGTTATCTCGATGTGCAGGTTTCATCACGATGTTTTTCCTTCGTCGTTGTTAGCACGTGGTAATTGTGACAATAAGCACATTAAGTCAGAAAACTGCCTAAGTGGTGCATACTTTCTGGCCGGGGTTCTTTGAGTTTGGGACGCTTGCGCTAACCATTAAGCTACCAAGGACAAGGATTACCACGAGAATATAATATAATATACTTTTTGATAGAATATTTAGGAATTAAGATTGTCATATTCGTCCAGTAAATTTAAGGAGGTACCTAACGGGAGTTAGCTGTCTCGTTGAATACGTAAATTGACAAAATTTACTGACGCTAAATCGGAATACTACGAATCTCACCAATAATATTATAAAATTCTAAACGTGTCGTGTCTGTACATTAAAGCTATTAAAAAAAACAACTGGATTATACTATATAAACGATGGAGAATACGCTGTATTTTTTTTTTAATTTCCTGTAAATAACCATAAATCTACGAATGTTGAGGTGACGTCTGCCTAAATTAATTATAATATACTCTCTCGTCAATTTTCTACAATGTTTAGGTTCACTTCCTTGAACCGCTTCGCGTCATATTTATCAAATCATTTGTTAGTATATGGCACAATTATTTTTCACAAAACTACTGGATCTGTATGTATGAAGTGAGCTGCAAAAGTATTCAAATTCGTGATTTTCCGCCGTCAATTGGATCTGAGAGATGAAAATTTCAGCGTACAAAGTGTGTCGTTACATAATCTTAAAAACCAATACGATGTTTCATAGTGATTTTTTTACTTTGGTCAATAGATGGTGAGATATTCTGTTACAATTATTTAGTAGCATAGTTGTTCTTGTCATGTTTCTTTTTAAAGTTAAAAATTTTGTTATGTACGTATGTATGTTAATTGAATAATAATGTTATATTTTTGCTGTTCTTTTATTACCAAAAATCCTTCTGAGTTGTTGCAAGTATTACAATTCGCTTCTAAAGTTATTAATAGTGCTCGCCGTTAAAACTTCGAATTACGGGGTAAAAAAAGGTACATATTATAAATATTGAAGGTACAATTAATGCTAAAATAGTTAGTTTTAGTGGTACCCTAAAAATTAATGCAAGGAACTAATCGGTTTATGATAAAAACCGGAATCTATCGATGATTTGGTTTTTAGATTAATTACGGTATTCCGGTGATATTGGTACGACGTGTATGTACCCCTTATGAGGTCACTGCCAGGTTGACTTGGCCGCCTTTACACCGAATCTAATTCCAGTCCGTAACGAGAATTTGGTGTATGAAAGAATATTTTAAGCTTTGATTTTAGATAATACATAACTAACTGAAGAGATCTACTAGAACTTTATATTTCTTTTTTACTTTTTATATTTATGGCGGAGGGAAGAAATTAGGAAACAAAATTGACCCCAAAATTATCAATGCCCATTTTACTACAGATACGCGTTGGATAACAAATTATAAATATTGAACTCAAAAAGGAGTATTTGAAAATAATATCTATTAAAAAAAATCTAAAATCTAAATCTATTAGAAAAATCCATGTAGTTATTCATTACTTCTAGTTTTTTATTTAAAAAAATGTAGCTATTTTATCTGTAGCGATAATCTAATAAAATTAGAAATTGATAAAATGGATTGGACTTTTAATTAGGGCAAAACAAATCGCGAATTACAGCGATAATACATCGTTTGAAGCATTTACTAACACTGCTTAATATAAAATTTGTATATATCTCGGTAGTGATTAAAATCCACACTATCAAAAAAGTTAAAATACGTACTTACTTACTTACCTAATAAATCTTTGGGAGAAACTTATTAGATATATACAAACAACTATTTTCTAATTAGAATGTGTTAGCGATTCATATTCGTCACAGTGTGATTGTCAACCAACAGGTTGCAAACTACATCGGTGACGTGCACTGTTCGAATGCTCCTGTCGTGAGACATCGCGCGTTGCCGCCGACCCAGTCATAAGCGCGCGCGCATGGGCTCCACCTGAATGCGCCGCGTACAGAAATCCACACATAGCATCTATTAATTAATAACTTCAATTAATAGTGTCAGTGCATCACTTAATGGGCATAACAACAAAAAAGGGTGAGTGCAATCAAATTATAACGGTCATACCGAAAGTGAGAGGTGAAAACAGTTAGTTTGACGATTCTATAACACGCGATTCTAAAACGGATTTGTTGGCATCCTCTTAAATTTACTTGTTTTAGAATAAATTAAACCGCACCTTTAATGAAAATCAGTTTAAGACTGTTTGGCATATATTTTTAGGCTATTAATATTTTTTAGTGTATATAAATTAATATGAGTGTATATTAAACTTGTTTATGAATGTTCGTAGTAATTACTTTGTTGATCCCAGAAAATGGTATTTCCAATGATTAAAGTACAACATAAAGTAACTGTTCACTCATATTTTTATAACATTTTATAGAAGATGAAAGATATTAGTAAACCTGATTATATCACTTCTTTAAATATATTTATAACTTTCGCTTCAACAACCTGATAATATTCTTTTCTGACTTTATTAAACTAACACCGTTCTAGATTTTTTTAGATAGGTTAATATGTTTATAAGAGATAGCCATAAAATATAGCTTATTAATTTATATTTTCTTAACTTTGATATCAAACTTATATAACATCAAAGATTTCCCCATTAAAAATGATCGATAGTCAAATCTTGCTTTTAGACTTTGAACTCAAAGAAATTATATGTCAAATTCAGTAAATAATAATAAAGTATTTTATAGCGTTTCAAGGTTTGTGGATGATATTTTTAAATTTAATTAGAAACACATTTGGGTTAAATGGAAATAATGTGACCACTAGAATCCTGTAGCCACAAAAAGTAACATCGTATTCTTACAAATCTATGTTTTTATGATATAGTAAATTAGTTAAATGCAAGGGGTGCCAGTCTAAATAGATCATTTTATTAATTTCAATATGTTTGGGTCTATATATATGAGAAGAATTGATATTTCAAGAAGTTCGTAAAGACAATGAATTTCGGGTCATTCTTTGTATTCGTTTCATAAATTTAATTATTTCATAGCAGACACTGACCTATACTTTCGCTATCTAATTAGCTATGTATAATTCGAAAACAAACTTAACTTACTATTCTTGTTTACAAACATTTCAAAATAATAAAATTATTCGGCCAACACTAAAAGTTTGATTGATATTTGGTTACAGACTTAAATTTAAATATAGTTATTAAAGATGTTTTTCTAAGAGAACTATTTTGTGTTCTTTGATATTTTATGTTAGGTATTTCAAAATAAAACCGTAACTGGCTCAATTGCATGTTAAGATTTCTCGGAATTTGTCTTCTTATGCAGAATAAATTAGACTGAAATACCTTTAACTGTAAAATTTTCCCCGTTCAGTGTGAACGCGGCCCGGGGTGGATGACCTCTGCTATAAACCGACAGGATATAGAAAAACCTAAGCTAGGATAAACAGGATAGTTTATATGGGCTCTTTACGACGGGACTGTAATTAGTTTTACAGTGAAATCGTGATCTTCTGGCAGATAACATCTAGCTATAAATGCTATACAACCGGTTAGAAGCTTGAAAGGTTTTTTGCTTTATTTTATTTCCTCATTTTATGTCTTTTCTATTTTATTCAATATGGATACGTATGTTTGAATGTTCATGATGTCTTGTATTTTAGATTAAGATGTACCTACCTAATTTTTATCAGATTTTATCTTCTATAAGTATTGATGAATAAAAGTGTCTGTGGTTTCAAAATACCAAAATTCAAGTTAAAAGTGCTATTTATCCGCCCGTATAATAATAAAACAACTACCACAAATAGCACAACAACAACACAACAACACACAGCAAAATAATTTTTTGATTCTTGTCTCTCAGTTTATCTGAAAAAGACTCCGAAACAGCTCGTCAAACAGGAATTACCTATATCTGAATTTTTCGACTATATTTCATTCAGATAAGATATCGAAAGAAACGCTGGGTTCCGAATATAGATAGATAACACTTTATGGTACATCAATACAACAATGAAGTTACAGACTAAAGTATATCTAATCATGCACAGAGGGCGGTCTTATCGCTAAAAAACGATCTCTTCCAGACATTCCAGATGACATTAACATAAGTAGTCTTGCGCTAATGAAAGCATGAGCACTGCTAGTTTCGGATAAAAATCTTTGGCCATCGACAGAATGTTCAAAGTTCATCCTCATTTGCTTGAGCTCCCATACTGTAGGCCAGTCTAGGCAACGGTTCTCTAGAACGTAAGTATCTACGAAATAATATTGAATGTATTCTACTAAATACTTACATATCCGCGGTTTCGTCTATGACCTCATGGATTAAAGACGTGTTTGCGGCATCAGAAAGCTTTTGTGTTTTAGCCATTTACTATTTTAAGCATGTTAAGTTATGTTATTCAAAATATAAATTGATCCTTATGATTTGATGCAGTTCACCAGATTACCTACGTATTTGATTACGTATTCGCTTAGACATGCATCAGTGTGTTTGGATGTTCATTAAACTTACAATTTGCACGATCGTCACGATTCAAGTTAAAAGCTATAAAGGAACTCAGAGGTACGAATAAAGTTAGACGGTTGCTTGTTAAAGTTACTGACTTTTAATAACGATTTAAGTCTTTATATTATATTTAAAAAAAACTTATAACAGTAGAATGTTAAGGCCGCCCTTTGTTCAACATTTACTATAATTAGTTTTAAAAACGTAGTTTTAATTTTTGGTGAAAAATAAAGTGTTTTCATTCATTCTCTTCATTCATTCATTCGATGTTAATTCTAAAAATAAACTAGAGGCTAAGGGTCTTTCTTATTCATATTGAGTTAGAGTTAGTTTGTAGTTTCTTTAAAGTTCCTAAAGAAGCCTACAAATTTATTTTGACTCAATATAAATAAGACCTTTAATGTACAAATGAAAGAAAGCTAACCCCAGACCACAGTCAGGAGGACGTCTCCGCAAAAAGCTGGTCGCGTTGTCTCGTTGGATGGCAACGATTATTTATGTTTCCTGAGTATTTTAAGATATTATCATCGTCTATGCTATATACAAAACGTTACAAGACAATATTAATGTAGATACTTAAAATTAATATTAAAGAATAGAGCAATATTTGAAGAATTGTTATAGCTACTAGTTTACAGTTCCACTTTGTTATTGTGAAATCTAAAGTACCTTGATGACTATTTAGCAAGATGGATCTAATTGTCAGTTACAACTCAACAAATAATCCGTCATCTCTGAGAGGTCTTAAAATATCTAACGACAAAAGATATCAACTCTTGTATGTATTTAATACAAAGAAGGAAACTTTAAACAATCGTAGGTAATTAATATTAGTTACCTACATTATTTTCTACCTATAATCCCATAAGTCTATAAGTATGAAACTGAGTGAATATATCGTCATCCATTGGTAAGATGTCCAGAATGACCTCGCTGGATTGCCATGCTGATCCAATATCAATTAGATACATATCAAAAGTAATAGATACCTACTTACAGTCTGGTGATGATAAAATTAGTGCTTATCTTTATCTACCAATCATTTTCGAAAATATATTAATAAACTAGTATTTGCAAGCGAGACTTCGTTCGCGTTGTCATTGCGACGACACGTTTGTTACTGAATTCTAACGTTGGCACAAAAAAAACGCAACTGCAGTGCCATCTTTTTAGCTATAATCATCTATCCCACGGAACCACCATCACTTAGCTAGATAAAAATCACCCAAGTGTTGGATCAGGGTATAAGCTAGCTCTGTAACCAGTTTCATTTAAATCCGTTCTACAGTTGTCATGTGATGTTTTATCAGACAGACAGTGAAGAATTCTAAAACTTGTATTTTCGGAACCTCCTGGTTCGCAAGTGTCCCCGATTTTTCTCTTTTTTAAAATAATTGTTAAAACTCGATTTCTCTACATTTATTGTATTGTAGAAGATGATTGATTACTTATGACAATAGTTAATAGTGAGTTGTGTTCCCGCATTAGTGACCAGGTTCCACTGACCCTTAAGAGAGCAGCAGCGCATTTGTAGCACCTTTGGTGTTGCAAATGTCCATAGGCGATGGTAACCGCTTTCCGCTTTAAGTGGGCCGTCTGCCTGTCTGCTGAACTCCTACAATAAAAAAAAGTTATAGAAGATACAATCTTTTATATATAAAATTCTTCTGTTCTTGAATGAAGTCATCTTAAACAATGAAACCGATTTATTTTCACAATTGGACGCGGTAAGGTAGCGCTGCAATCGGGTTAACCAGGATTTGATGAAATGTATTGTGTGTATTTGAATGGGTCTCGGGTTGGTTTTGATTCACAATTGGATCCGGTAGATGGCGTCGTAGAATCGGGTTCTAGATTTTCATTTTTTCAGTGCAGGACAACGACTGCCGTTAGTATTTAGTTATTAATCTTTGGTAAGAGGAAGCATAGTTTATTAAAAGTATTTGGCTAAAACTGCTGTTTATTAAAACTCGACGAATAAATATTTTTTATTCACACTCATGATCACGAACTTGGATTGTTTGGAATTATTTTTCCTACATCAATTAATGATCGTCAGGTAATTGAAGTTAAATAATACACCAGTAATTGAAGCGTAAAGGACAGATAGAATCGATTGAATTGAATACGTGATTAAAATAGATATTACTCTAATTGTACAGGATAACAAAGAAATTGAATGGGTTATTGTTTTAGCAGATGTATCAAAGTCAGCTGGAGTTTTTATGACTTACTTCTGTTTGACAGATGTTTAATATATTTAATACAATGATTATTATTATCGTTATGGTTGCATGTTAAATAACTTTTGGACTTAATACCAGCCTTCGTCGCCAATAATCGTGAATCAGTTAAGTACTATAAGAAACACCAACTTAATTTAAAAAAAAATCTCGGACCAAATACAGGGACGCCTTGAAACCATTCGTTGAAGATGCATAGTGCAAACTACGTTGATATTTTATATATAATTATTATCTATGTCTATTACTTAATTCAAAACGTACATGAGGTGACGAACAAACAGGTGGTTATGCCGAAATTGTACGGTTTTTGGCACTATATTATCGTTTCAAATGTTTGTAATGTGAATCCGTGTAGGAATTGAGACAGAATTCCAATTCCTGAGGCCGGGCGGCCTGTCGTAAGAGGCGACTAAAGAACCCACATCCAGGTGGTATGGGATATGTCCGTCTGGATGGCTTCTACCCCTGATTTGGAGTATGTCCCCATAACAACCTTGAGTTATGTTTCTGTCAAGTTACAGTCCCCCCATCAAGAGCGGCAGCACATTGATACCATTTCCAGCAGATAGACCGTCAGCGTTGTAATCCAATAATAAAAAAGTACTCCTAATTTAATGTCGAGCAAACAGCAACTAAATACTAATAGCAATTATAGCGAATAAACTAGCATTTCAACTTTTCACCTTGAAAGTTGCTGCCTATAGCCATCTTATTCATTAAGTTATATTTAGCGTCTGGGTTAAAGCAATAAAGCACGGGGAAAACGGTGAAGTGATATTGGTTTACAAAGTACACCATAACTGTTCTTTAGCTTAGCTTAGACAGCCTTTGTTTATGTGCTTCCAGTTGTCGTGCGTATATTCTCTAAAGATTTTCCCAATACAATACTTGTGACTGATACCTGCTATAGAATGTATCTTGTCTATCAGAAATACAGCAGATGTAGAATTAATATATGAAAAATCAATTATAATAGGTACATAGTTGAAGATGCATCTACAATGTGAGACTAATGAATTAAAATTGAAACATCTTTGATATGTAATTAACATAATTGATAGAATTACTGATTCCGTTTAATACAACGTGGTAATAAAGTCAGTTTAAATTTAATACGAGATCGAAATTATTTTTAAATGAATTCTTTAAATAATCCTTGTAATGTAACATGGATGTGTTTTTAAATACATTTAAATAAAAATATGTCTTTATTTACCACAACGACATCTATGTTATACAAAAGTATTACAGAGTATTTTAAAATAGATAAATATAAAACTTACGGTCACTACTTTCTACCAAGCGTGTGGCTATAGTTTTTTTGCTGTACTCCAGCAGTAAATAACTATACTATACTATAGATATATTTTAATATCTATTCTGATGAGTATTTATAAAGCTTATTGCACCTATAGTTAGAAAGTCCATGAGATACTATTTGACCCATGGGGGTCAATGTGATCTCACGCCACAGTGAATGTGTTAAAAGTGCTTCAATATAGGTTCCCATTTCAGAATAAACAATGCCGCGATTCAAGACCATCTTAGTAACTGGTGGCGCAGGCTACATCGGCAGCCACTGCATCATAGACCTGTTAGAAGCAGGTCATGAAGTGGTCGCGATTGACAACTTTGCAAATGCCGTCGGCGATGAAACTGGTTCTCCGGCACTACGGAGAGCAGAACAGATCACCGGAAAGAGCGTAACATTTTACAAAGCCGACTTGTTGGACAAACCTCAAATTAATGACATTTTTGATAAGGTAGGTAACGTTAATTGTCCAAACCATATTGGACGATTTTTTTAGTGAAGTGATTCTCAAAATTGTTCTTTTGTTTATTGTTTCTGTCGAAGATGTTGACAAAATAACACGATTAATATTACAAACATTTTCTTTTAATTTAACTAGGTCGCTGGGACATATCCGACTTGAAGGACCAATGTATAAAACAGTCTTTAATATGAAATTAAATTTAAATTAAAGAATAACATAACTAATCAGAATCATTATATCCAGTGAGGTTTGGACGTTAATTATAAGCTATTATCTTATCAGGAAAGAATGGATGACGCAGCGATATTAAAAAAATAAGAAACTTGGCCAGGCGCATCCAATAGTATGCGACTAAAATGGCAGTGGTCTATCACAAATGTTGAAAGTGAGGTTTAGCGTCAATCAAAGCTGGACGCTGCTACCGGCATCGGTCGTTATATGAATGTTCACTCGGGTAAAGTCTAAGCCCGCGTTAGGTTTACTGTTGCACCGTCTATTATTGGACAGATTCAACGGACAATTCGACGGAAACGCTCAGGAATAACAGAGCACGTGGCATACGCGGTATGGGCCATGGACGCCGGCGCCATGTTAGCCATGTGAAAGAGACCACCCTAGTACATTTTTGTAAGCTGTAAGCACTTGTCGGTCGCTAACACCGTCACGCCGTACGCAGTATACGGTGTGTGTAATCACCGCCTAAGGAAACTTAAAATTCATTAGCAAAAGTTAAGATAACAAGAGCAAAGTAACATTGTCACCTACAATAAGCATCTATACCAATAAATAAAATTGAAGTATTTGTGACTTCAACATAAATTCCAAAATTTAAGGGCATAGGAATATAAATATCTATAATCACGTGAGAATGAAGTCTTATGCACAGATAGTACAGATATACTCTGCTATAATAATTGCTATAAACTCATTCATAGCTGTAAAAAACCTATAAAAAGATTTAAAAGTGCTGACTTGACAAATAAAAACACATGCAGGAAATGTGTTGAAAAAAAATTTATAGAAACGCTTGACCCAGTGACTTAGAAATCCGTGTATTCACAAGACTTGCTAGTCATCACTTCAGTCAGCATCATTAAGGTCATTATCACTACACAACAAAGCTAGTGGGATTTCTTATAGAATATTTCTAATAAACTATAGTTATAACATAAATAAATTGTTTTTTTTACATTTTATTTAATACAATGCAAGAAAACTTAACTTATTTGTATTGTATTCTACTCATAGTCCCTCGAGACTATAAGTAGAATGCTGAGCCTAGATCACCGTCTTCTATGGGTAAGGTGCCCAGAAGGCTGGCTACGTTTCCTCGCTGGATCGCCATACTGATCCGTTGGCCGAGGTAAGCACCAGCCCTCTGATCACCTGAAGAGTCAATGAGTCGTTTCGATAAATTTTGGTAGAGGCTCATGGCCTCAGGACCCCACGGTCCAAGCGTCTCGACAGCAAACGGCACAAATATATAACTCTCACTGAGGGTTGCATATTTGCGCCGCTTGAGTGATTCGGCTGTTTCCGCCGCTGAACCGGCTGATCTAGACGTGTTTGGTAAAGGGGATGCGGCCAACGTGTCTACGCAAGTCGCATCCCACACCAAAGGCTTGCCATGCTGCCAGGAAATTAGTCATTCCGTCGGGACGCCTACCATCGTCACGTGCAATACCGTTCGGCTCCAATAAAGCCGGCACGTTAGCGGTGGCAAGCGCCCTCCCTAAGACATCATTCAAGGCAGCGTGGCGTAACCATCTGCCGGCACTGCGGCGGCAAGAAAGACCGTGGTATCCCGGGCCGATTATCTCTGTTCCACAGACGCATGTGTGTGGTGCACATATGCGAGAACCCAAGCGCAGATTTATAGCCAAAGAAAAGGAAGTATTATCCATTAATGTACCTATGTTTGGGGAGGGGATAGCTTGGAGCCAGAAACCAGACTCTTTGCGGGAAACGGCAAGGATGCGGGCACGTCCTGTAGAGTTAGCGGAATTTAAAAGTTATTTATTTAATCCTCTACAAATAGATTCATCTCCGCATCGTTGCGAATTCAGGATCGTAAATAAATAGGTCGATATATGAAAATTGTGAGATAAATACTTTCCAAGTTCGGCTCCGAAGAACATCAAAGAGATAGCGATATAACTCAATAATTAAAAAATCAGATAAATACACAGTTTGTTGATTATAATACAAAGCGAATTGAATAATTTACATATTCGTAAATACTTACATAGATGAGCTTATATATATATAATTGAAATCCACGTATATGTGACTCATCATATCTCAGGAACTATAATACCTATAGACTTGAAATTTGGCATAGACCTTCGTTTCGCCAAGTACAGGTCAGCTAAGAACGGATTTTACGACACGCGAAGCGGGCGGGTATCAGCTAGTTACTTTTAGGCTTCCTTTAGATAGAATGAGGGTTAAAATTTTGACCTTTTACAACGAATAATAAATAGATATCACATTTAGATACAACTTATAAAACCTAAAAGGCTATAGCTTAGTACTTAGCGCACCCGTGTCCCAAATTCCAAAGGGCGCGAGTTCGAATCCTGGCCGGAAAGCATGTATCTGCTTTAGACTTATAAATGGGAGGCCCGGGTCCAGCAATGGGACATTTTAGGGCTGTTATTATATACAATCTACTTTCTTTCAAGAAATCTTAAATTTTTCGTTCAGAATATATTTAATATATCATTCTGATTTTTATAAAAGCAAGCTTTATCTAACAAATGTTTTCTTGTAACGGATTTACACTACCTGTAAGATTTGCACAATATGTATGTATATTTTTTAAATTATATTGTTGGCATGGTTGGATTAAATAAATATATTACATGTAAGAAATTAATGACGCGTCTGCCTTAGCTATCGCGACTTCAAGTTTATTTATTTATATTTTTATTATCAAGTTGAATATTTTTATAAAGTTATTCAAATAAACACCTGGAGGAGTTCATATTTATATAATTTTAAAATAATAGAATATTTTTAAACATTTTACAGCATACGATAGACTGCGTGATCCATTTTGCAGCTTTGAAAGCTGTGGGGGAATCGATGCAACAGCCCTTGCTCTACTATCAAAATAACCTTCTGGGTATGCTGAATCTTTTGGAGGTATATGTATATTCATTCAAATGACACAGAATTTACACCGATAATTTTTAGTATAGACACGTGTATTTAGTTTAGTATGTATTGTAAAAATTTTGCAACAACTGTATTTATGAACCACCTACATCGGCCAGATTAGCTAAGAATATCCTAGAAATTAGGTTGCCTGGAAGAGAACCCTCTAAGCGATGAGGCCGCCTATAGTTTTGCCTAAAAATATTGTAACTATGGAAAAAGTATTATTTTTCCATGATTCTAATATTTTGCGTCTATTGTTTTGGTTAGCGATAAAGTGTGTCTAATAACCGTATTTATGTTGGTTTTACTTGAGCTGAGGTTATTGGCATGGGCATGGAAGAATACTGCAAGTCATAAATACCCAGTAAAAAAGGGACACCTGAACAATGATTTTAATTAATTTTTAATTATGTCATATAGAAATAAATAAGTTATTTAAAATTTAGCTCTTCACTTCCTTGGGCCACTTCGTTTATGTACGCTACGGTTACTTGCGCACCGGAAATGTAATGAGCCCCAGCTGGGGTATGCCCATAGCGCGACGATGTAAGGTTTTTGAAAAAAGGCCGACCGTCCGTTGATGACCCCTCTGGTGTTGAAAATTAAAGACCGGCCGTGGGCCGTTAAATTTTCTGCTCTATACTATATTACAAATTAACTTTCTATACTTTTTCTCTATGTAAACTATAACTGCAAAATCTTTCATAACGCTTATAAAAGTCGTTTTGAAATTTTCTATTCACCTATTACGAGCGGTGAAAAGCTATTTGTATTAAGTGAAGTTTTGTAATTCATTGATATGGTGGCTTTATTTCATCATAATCACGGACTGAAATTTAAGGTAATATAATGAACATGGCGTCCAATTAAAAAATATTGATATATTTATTTTTCAAAAACAGTACATAGTTTATTAATGGTCTATTTTTTGCATCATTTAAAATTTTAAACTTTTCTCTCGACATATTTTCCAAATGCCGCTTGAAACAAATAGCATTTCACCCGTCGATATGTAGATTACTTTATAAATCTATAGACGTTTGCAACACGAAGAGCAAAGACAACGCGTTGCAAACGTTTAGAATGCGATGGAGGGATAGGGATATAGCATTGGAATAGTGGGACTAAGAGGTAGTGGGTCATCAGAACCTCTTACTTACGCACGAAACAAAATTAATTCAAGGCTAACCGTTTCAGGCTCACATTCTGTGAGAATGTAGTATCATACCTAAGAGCTGTAATCAAGATATTGATACCATGATGGCTCTACCACGTATAAATTATATGTTAATAACTTCTTTTCTTACAGATAATGCGATCACACAACTGCTACCAAATGGTGTTCTCATCATCCTGCACAGTATACGGCGAACCCGAGTATCTGCCAATCACAGAGAGCCACCCTACAGGGAGCATAACCAACGTGTACGGAAGAACGAAGTACTTCATAGAAGAGATGCTGAAGGACCTTAGTGCTGCTGATCAGGTAATGTGGATTAACTTTAACCAAGATGGCAGACATCTGCGTCTCTCGCTTGTGTTGTAACGCCTTCCCTTCCATCGCCTTCTAATTACATCCAAGTTACGCAAGGATTATGGATATAGTCTCGAAGGACCAATGCTCTTCCTGCGCTTCTCTTTTAATTTTTTTACATGATCTTTTATTTATTTTTAAATCTATATTATCTAGTCTTATAAGGGATATCGATAGATACTGCTTCATTATACATTTACATAATCAAGTTATACACCGAGAGTTAAACTTTTTGATTATTTTAAAGACGGCCGCAACAGACATTATAAAATGTAATTATAATAACTTGCAGTCATCGATATAAAACGATTCATGGCCCCAGAAAAGATAAATCAATCCCTCTATCGTTAGAAATTCAAAAAGTAAATAGTTATTTAACTATGTTTTTGATTTTTAGATTTTGTTAAATACCACCGTTTGTTGGTCAACGCGTGAGAACAACAATAGTAATTTAGATACAAATTGTATAGTTCACGACACAATTTCTGATGCAAATGGGTAGTAAACTACACAAAATTACTATTCTATCATATATGATAGAATATTAATTTTGATACTGTTGCGGACAGAATCACACCCCTGACTTCTTCCCTGGAACTAACATACCCTCACGCCCGGCTTACCGCGAATATGTAGCTCACTCGATTAGCATCTAAGCGTCTGCTTAAAAGTAGTATCTTAGCGAGTGTGGTGCGAGCTACCGACATAGTCAGTTGGTCAAGTGTACAATCAGTTTCCGAATCAAGTTATACACACAAGAAAAGAGAAGAAAGACCAGTAATACTAGGAAGCATTCAGAAGGCTCTACAGGAATTTGGACTCTCAGCGTGACTTTCGTGGATCTTGTGAATACCAGTGTGTTTGATTAGTGCAACTGGTATTGATCGGTGAAATTGATACAATTAGTGCTATCAGTGTTCAGACAAACATCCGGGTTCTAGTGCTAACTTGTATTAATTGACTTGAAAGTGCCTTTTAGTACAGTAGTGATAATCATACCTATTGCTGTTGTAAGCGCCTACAATAAATACAGTCCATATTTAAGGGGTGTTTCATTCAGTACACCACCGGCACCGTACAGATCCATAAATAAATAATCTATAGTTTATGCTCTTTTTGATATATATCAATGATCTTTGCAACCTAAGCAGCATCGGGGGGAGGATTCTGTCCTATGCGGATGACACCGCTATCATTTTTACGGCCAAGACCTGGGATAAAGTTAAGTTGGGGGCTGAGAGGGGTCTAGCTAGAGTTGGTCACTGGCTTAGTGAAAATCTTCTCACGTTAAACACCCAAAAAACTAATTATGTATGCTTTGCGCCATACTTAAATTCACAGCCCTTGCCTGACTTTGAAATTAAAATTCATTCCTGTCGTACTCCTCTCACTTGTACTTACAGTTGCCCGACAATTCAGAAAGTTAGTTCTGTTAAGTACCTTGGAATTATTGTGGACCAAAAGTTAAGCTGGTACCCACACCTTGAACTAACCATAGGGAGGGTAAGAAAGCTCACATGGGTTTTCAAATGTCTGAGAGACGTTATGAGTACCGAGCTACTGAATAAAATATATATTGCACTAGCCCAATCTGTAATTATATATTGTATATCGGTGTGGGGGGGTGCAGCTAAGTCATATTTTATAGACCTAGAACGGGCGCAAAGATCCTTGATAAAAGTTATGCACTGTAAGCCATATAGATTTTCTACTGAATCCCTGTATGCAATTTCTAAGCTTCTCTCTGTCAGGAAACTCTATATCTTACACATGACACTGAAATACCACAAAGGGTTACCTTTCGACCGTGCCAAACTAAGAAAAAGACGGTATGACATAGTTGCCCCTGCATATTCCGCACGTTCAGTCTTTGCTAGTCGGCAAAATGTAGCTCAAGCCCCCCGCGTTTACAATAAAATTAATCGCATTCTTAACATTTACCCCATTCAACTATATGAGTGTAAGAAAAATCTGACTGAATGGCTCTTAACCCTTAATTATGATGAAGTGGAAGACATCTTGGTTACATCAGCTTGAATCTGAAACATGCTTATTGTTTTCAATATGACTCAAAACAAATTAGTAGGGATTTGTGTTCCATTCAAACTCCCACCCGCACACACACACACACACACACACACACACACACACACACACACACACACACACACACACACACACACGCACACACGCACCTTACACTTGCTTGCTACTTGCCCTTGCGGACACAACCACTCGAAACCCATCTATTTATCTCTTTTTTTTTTTCTTTTCTTTATCTCTTTTTATTTTTATTTTCTTTAAATATCTGTAAAAGTACTCTCTGTAATTCAGCGAATTGTTAGTCTTAAAATTGATGAAACATAGGAAGAGCGAGGTTTCCCAACACAAGTATCATTTGATTACTTTCTGGGAAGCCCCGGCAACTTACATGTATGGACTTATTGAAATAAATACATTTTTGTTTTGTTTGTTTTTTGTTGTTAAGGATTTACGCCTTATAGCTGACTGTGATGAGTCTTTAAGTTTCGTGAACTCCAATACACAATAAAACTGTATCAAAACATTTCTACGCATAATCCAGCGTATTCATTAGCGTAGATTCTCGTTCTCCAGATCTTCGGTCTCCAGATCTTCGTTCTCCAGATCTTCGTCATCGAGATTACATAAGTAATGCCATTAATGCCAATTTTTGTTATAATTTATTATTACCAACACCTTCAAAAAAGGAACAAACAAATATTAGACAAAATCTCTTATTGGATTATATAAGGATGTCTTAGATATAAATCCAAGTCATATTCACATAACAAAGCCCACGCCACGTGTAGAATTTAATCCTGTACTAAACTGATGACTTAATTGTTCTAATATTCCCATGGATCTAGAGAATTTATTATAAGAATAGATAAATTAGCAAATCTAAATAGCCGGTAACCGGTTTTGGTTGTTTACTATTAATAATGAATGTCAAGGTTCGATTTCCTTTTCGATATACATTAATTTTAATATAAATAGGCCAGACTATATAAACGATAGAGAACATGATGCATTTTTTTTAGATTCTTATCTGTTTGTCGTTTTGTCTGATTGTTCGGGATTCAAGTAAAAACTATTGGGCCGATTTCGATGAGGTTTTCGCTGATCGACAGCTAATTTTTAAACTTAATCTCTGTGCTACTTTTTATACTGGGAATTTTCCCCAGAGCAATTTGTAGTTTTTCAGATGCATAAAAATTAGCTTATTCCGACACAGTATTCACTGAAACGATAGCTTACATTCTTTTTCAAATGCTGCGGTATTTTGTGTCCTGGGAATCCAGCGGGAATTTCAAGTCAAGCGTAGACAAAGTCGCGGACATATCCTAGTTACCAATAACAACGTTATTGTAATTCAATTCGAGACGCGAAGACTTATAGCTTGGATGAACAAATCGCAATTTTCTTATTTATTGAACTGGTTCTATCGACTTATTTGCAAATGGTTCAAATTCCCTTTTTTTTTATTGCTAAACTAGCACACGAACAGACGGCTCACCTAATGAAAAACGGTTACCGTCGTTGTTACGTCAACAACCAACGGCAGGGGCGAAGCCCGAGTTTTGAGGGTTCAAACCCACTGAGCCCCCCCCCCGCACCTCGGATGAGAGTTTAACATGAATATTAGTTTCATTTTATGTATATTTTTGTTGTATTATTTTCCTGGAAGCCCCCCCCCCCCCACGTTACACGTTACACGTTACACGTTACCAGCTATTAGGATGAGATAGAGGGTAAAAGAGAAGAAATGGGATAGAGAAAGAACTGAGCCATCGGAACTCACAACGAACATACGAAGCACAATTTGCTCAAGGCTAACAATTTCACGCCAATATTCTATGAGATTTTCACACCTAGCATCAAAATAATGTTTACAGCATGGCTCTACTACGTACAGAATAACCCATGTCACCGGTAAAAAAAAATGGTTTTCATTTTTAAATGACAAAACCAGTGGACGCTTATGGCCTGTAAGGGAACACTTAGGTGCACAAAAAATGTCTAATTTTCCTTATCCTTACAAATTAAATTAAATATGTGGATAATGGCGTACATTTGTTATTTGTTATTTGCCATTTGGGTTATCGGAATTGCATTCTGCGTAATTCCTCCGGGCCAATGACTTTTCGAGACACCGCGTCTTTGATGACTAATAAATCGACGTAATTATACCGGACAAGCCGCGTGACTCGAAATCTGTTGAGCATTTGGTGATCATGACACAACATATCTTGAGACGGGCCGTTACTTCGTTTTTCGTGCATCTGATGATAATTATTATTACTTACTGCCTAACGAGTACGACATGTTCCTTTTAGCATTGAATACTAATGACATAGATAGTAATATGTGAAGTAACTATATCAGTAACAACTACAGTAAGTTTTATGTAACAGTATGGTTAATGAGCATTATTTTATGTATAATTTATTCCATCCATACTAGGATTATCGTCCCCGTCATGGCAAAATTAAATTATTGACAAATTTAAAATATACCGAAATATGCGATATTGTAGGTATTTTATCTTTAGATAAGTAGCGATAGTTTTTAAACAGTAAACACATTTATTGTAGAACTTTTGTGTGTTATCAAATGAAAGCTTTTATCAATCATCATTACCTAGTCTTGCCATAAATATTATATCAAAGAAAAAAAATGTTTTCTATTGCAAATAACATTTATAAGTTTTACAGTGTGTTAGTTTAATACATAAATATAAAACAATTAAAATAGAAAAAGCTTATTCGAAGTGGTCTCCATTGTCTACAATATTCCTTTAAACGTTGAGGCCAGTTATCAATAGAAACACGCACTCTTTCCATGGGAAAATTCTTCACTGCCAATCGGATTCGGATTGTTTTAGGGACTCCAAATTATCATAGCGTTTAGAGCAAGGCATACTCTCTAAAATTTACCATAAATCATAATCCAGCGGATTAAGATCGGGGCTAGACGACGTCCAGTCTTCAGCTCTGATGAAGTCCAAAACGTTCGTTTCCAACCAAGACTGCGTGGACCGAGCTTTATATCCCGGCGCCGAGTCTTGCTGGAAGGACCATTCTTGGTTATTGAACAAGAATGGTATCTTGATACACTTGTGCCGATGTTTTGATACCTTTTTCACAAAAATATAGCTCAGTCACTCCTTCATAGCTAACACCCCACCAAACCATCACTGAAGACGTATAATGCTCACTTTGCACTCTGTCGACTAATTGAGAAGCTTCCTTAGAGCTTTGAGCATAAATACGGTTATTTTGTTTGTTAAAATGTTGCTCAATTGTAAAAAAATTCTCAGCCGTAAACAAAATTTTTCTGTGACCTCCCTTTGCGTACCGCTTCAGTAGTAGTTTCGATTTTACCACCATATTCTTTTTTAATTTATGAGTTAAGAAATGACCAGTGTGTCTCTTATAGGCTGCAACTTCTAAGTCATCTTTTAAAATACGCGACATGGTTCTAGGTGATATATTCATCTCCTGAGATAAAATCTTTTGCTTTCGGACAGGATTTCTTCGAATTCTTTCCCTTACTGCTTTGACCACCTTTTTCGTACGAACACTACGTGGAAGGTCAGATCTTTTTGTGTCACAAACATAGGAGGTCTCACTGTGCCTATTAATAGCCCGGTACACAAACATTTGACTAATACCAAGCGTATGGAGAGTTTTAAAAATTGCATTTGGCTCCATACTTACTACTACTACTACTGTGTAATGCAATCACAGCGATTCGGTTCTCTTTATCGCCCCACTCCATTTTAATATTGCAAAATGTTGTACAATGTGTTGGCGCCAAAATGAGAAAACACAATGAACAATCATATAAAAATGACAGATTCCAAATTCAAATGTAATATTTTGTTTCTTTTTAATTGTAACAGTATTTATGGCCAGACTAAATATTTATAAACTGCACCACCGTCAGTACCTATTAAAAATATATAACTCCTTGACAAGGGTTGCCTGGGAAAGATCGTTTTTTAGCGATAGGGTCGCCCGTTGTAACTACCTATTATCTTTTTTCATTCTTGCCGTTTTTTAATTTTGGAAATTAATCCTTTTTTCAGAAATGGAACATAATATCCCTGCGTTACTTCAATCCTGTGGGCGCTCACCCTTCCGGCCTGATCGGGGAAGACCCAACGAAAGAGTTCACAAACCTAATGCCCTTCATGGCACAGGTTGCACTTGGCAAGAAACCTGTGCTGACTGTTTTTGGAAGCGACTATAATACTCCCGATGGAACTGGTAATTATTTAATTGATTTAAATCGGGGAAGAAATTCTTTTTCCACGATTTCATGTGTGGAAGTCCCTTAATAATTTAGTCTATTTTTTATTACTTATTTGTTCTAATAATATGCAAAGAATTTAATCCACACAAGAAGCATACTATACAGAATGGTAAATGTGCGAGCAAGTACCCATACTTAGGATTCAACCACTTTTACGCCTTTAAAAGAGCGATAAATACGCATAGGGGAGAGTGGGTAATTGAGAACGTGGGGTAATTAGGAATAACTAGATAACTAATACTTACCTCTGCACTAAATCGTCTCAGAACTGTTCAAAAGACGCATCTATTTCCTCGTATATGTATCGCCCACATAAAATACTAAAAATATATGTAATTATAAGATGCTCTTGACTAGACGGCGCGGGCGGTATCACAGTTCATTCTTCTTCCACTTTTGACCATTATAACCAAGGACCTTGTGTCTTTGATTGTCCTTGTTAAAACATGTTTTAGACCAAACCAGTTAAATATTTTATAGCGGGCCCGACAGACGATATCCTGCCTTGAAAAAATAAAAATGTAGGATCCGATTGTAACGCCACCTACCAGTTCCGATTGTGCATCTTTTTTATATTTTTTTTATTGCTGGGGTTCAGCAGACAGGCAGACGGCCCACTTGATGGAAAGCGGTTACCATCGCCTATAGACATTTGCAACATCAAAGGTGCTACAAATGCGCTGCTGCTCTCTTGAGGGAGACTGGAACCTGGTCACTAATGCCGGAACACAACTCAAGGTTGTTATGGCGACATACTTTTAGACCAGGGGTGGTAGCCATCCAGTCGGACAAATACCCTCCACCTGGCAGTGGGTTGTTTTGTCGCCTCTTACTATAGGCCGCCCGGCCGCAGGAAATTGTATTCTTCCTCCGTTCCTGCACGGAATCTATGTCATCCCGGGATCCACTCAAACACACAAAAATTTCATCAAAATCAGTTTAGCGGATTAGAAGGAGTTCAGTGACATTCACACGTACAGAAGAATTATACATTATTTACATTAGATTTCTTTTGAAGTTTTAACTGATTTGGTCTAAAAAATAGAGAAGAAAACGTGCAGCCTATTTAATAATTTAAAGTTAAAATTAAATTATATTGTTGTTGTTGTTGTCGTCCATGCTTACCCCGCAAGGGAACTGGCGTGAAGTTATGTATGTATGTATGTATTAATTATATCAGTTTCATTGGTTCGAAGGAATACTTGGAATATTTTAACTTAGTTTACTAAGCTGCTTTAATATTTTAACTACGAATTACATTAACTTTTTTTAGGTATCAGGGACTATATTCACGTAATGGACTTAGCAAGCGGCCATGTGGCAGCTCTTAACTTTCTTAGTTCAAACCACGTTGGATTAAAGGTAAATTAAATCTTATAGCTGTTGGCAACACCTTGTTCTAGGTGTTGTTTTAAATGGAACTGTTGTTGTTTTGCGTGTTGATGTAGATGTTGAGCTACGCACATGTCGACAACATGTGCGCAACTCGTCGCACATATAATATGTATTTCGTTCTACCCTGATGGCGGTGGGCCTAGGATACCCTAGTCGATGTAGGTGTAGAAGTTAAAGACTGTTAGTGGTGAAAACTTGTACTAAATCACTTTTACATAACGAATGCGTCTGCACTCGGCTACAACCCAAACGGAAAGAGACAGAAAAAACAACAACAATGTTGCAAGGTTAAAAATAAAATAATTTTATGTTAGTATTGCCAATAATAGCTATCAGGTAGCTTCTTAAATAGTTGCTGCTAATAAGCATAGTTCTTACGTGCATGCAAAATCACTTCTTGTGAATTAGTTTGTTTCTTAGCATCTAAAATTTCTTAAAGGTGCTTCACATTCTGAAGAAAACCCAAGTAACAAAGTGAGAGTCAATTCCACATTCTCGTTTCTCGCCTTCTCGTGAGAATTAGGAACACCTATTAGACACTCCTTCATTATGCAGTTAAAATTTATCTATTTTTTTACAATACGGATATATAAGAGATCTATCTGTAGCAATTTTAGCAAAAACTGATGTGTATATAATTAATATTTGTAAAAATAGTCCACTAACGTACCACTACTGGGTTCGAGCCTTCCGATTTCAAGGGAACCGACGTTATATCTGTCATATTTCATCAAAGCAGATTGACGATTTAACAAATCTGGATATGCAGACTTTCTCACGCTGTCTTCCTATACTATCAACACAATGTTTTTATCAATGTGCAAATTAAAACAGAAAATCTGATAGAGTGGCGCTTGCTCTCCAGTTAGGATTTGAACCCATGCCATTCGAACGAGATGCGAGTGTCTCAGCTACTACTACTTTCACATTTATGCAAAAAAAGTTAAGTGCGTCTGATAAGTGTTGATTTACTTATATTTCCGATTCACAAAACTATTAGCATCAGTAAAGAATACTTTCAACAAAAATTAAAATAAAATACGTTGAATAGATTTTAATTATGCTGTATATTATTTTTAATGTTTTTAGGGTCCCTGTTCAAATGACGTAAAGCGACGGACAGTCGTCATCGTCTGCTCAGATAAGACCAGACCGTTTTATTACATCCTAATTATTACAGATATATAACCTAGGCACCGGCAAAGGAGTATCAGTGAAGCAGTTGGTGGATGTATTTGAGCGTGTAACCAGTACGAAGATACCTTTGAAGTACGTGGACAGGCGGCTCGGGGACATCACAGCGATGTGGGCAGACGCGTCACTTGCCAAGGAGGAGCTAGGGTGGAGCACCAGATATACTATTGAGGAAATGTGTAAGTCTGTACTTACGTCCAACAATGTCGAGTAAAAATTTCTTATCTACGATGACGTAATACGGTAGAGACTTGAAGGGAACTTCCCGCTGAAATTTTCAAATAAAATCTGCTAGTTCGTGAACTATGAAGGATTCTGTAGCTGTGACTATTTTTATAGCGAGGGAAAATTTGATTGAGTACGTACCTACTGCTGCGTGGGATTCGCCTCGTTGGGGTGGAAATAGTACTCCTTAGAAGTTGAGTCGCGAGGCGAGGATACCCACTAAAACCCTTCGGAATAGTGTCAGATCATATCATCATACTAGAGGTCCCACTCTATTCTAACCTGTTATTTGAAAACTGTCCCACAGTTTTAACTCTTTAAATTACTGCCCGGATCTTTTTGGTCGTTCTTAAAGTATTTTTTATTGCATGAGTTCAGCAAACAAGCAGACGGCCCACGTGGTGGAAAGCAGTTACAATCGCCTATGGACATAGTTACTGAGATTGGCGTGCAAAACCACATAAACAAACTATGTGCAATTATTATAGATACATAATTTCTATCACAGGCACGGACTTCTGGAGATGGCAGACAATGAATCCAGATGGCTACCCCAAGAAGACCAATAAGACCAGCGCTATTGTCAACGGCAATAGTTAACATGCATTTTTAAAACGGCTTTACTTTTAGTATATTTATGACGATATTATATATAAGGATATTTATAAAGCTTGTTTCATTAGTTACCTACTAAACTTGTCTGCTGATTCACTAGAACAAATTTAGGTACAATAATAGCATGAAACATTCATTTTCCATGATAATAGTTACTGTTATACTGCAGATATTTTATATTATCTAAATAAGTGTTCTATGTTCATTTACAGTTTCTGAAGATACTACTCACCGTGTTGCATTAAAATCGGCTCAAATTCAAAGCAATTAAATAGGAACAAATAAACTAGACTTCTTGTTATATAAGCAATAACAATTTGTTTTAGAATTTATAAACAAAAACAAAACTAACGCTAAATAGCAAAAATGTACAACTAATATTAATAACATTTTATTACTCTACAGTTTACAAGAATAGACAATGGCCATAACCCATACAGCCTCGTTATGATAGCATAGATATATTTTTTATTCGTTCATTTCTTAATCTATACCTACTAATATTATAAAGAGGAAAGAATTATATTTTAGTATGTTTGTAATGCATAAACTCAAAAACTACTGAACCTATTTCAAAAATTCTTTCACCATTCGAATGCTACATTCTCACTGATTAATATAGGTTATATGAAAATTAGGGATCCCTACTAAAACTTCAGTAATGTAGCCCATCAATCTAGACACAATACTTGACACTGAAATCGGGTTCTACAATTTTGATGAAATTGTAAATGTGTTTGAGTGGGTCCAGGGGTGGTTTAGATTCACAATTAGACCCGGTAGGTGGCGCTACAATCGGGTTCTAGAATTTTATTTTTTAAGGGCAGCACAACATCTACCGAGACCGCTAGTTTAAAATACAACTAGTTGCTTTGGCAAGTGAAAGAAATTGCCTAATATTTATATTTTTTTATTGTCAACTCACACACTCATACAAAGAAATATGTTGCCATTTCAGTGGTTCGTAACCTATACTTGTGGTGTTCGGTAGCAAATATCTTGCGAAAAGTTCCAGAGTTCGAGGATTTTGATTGTTTATATACTGACTAAGTATATCTGCAAAGAATGATATTTCTTAAAAACTTATTTATATAAGAGAGTACTAAGCATGTTTTCGTGCTGGATTTTTATGGACCACTTCAAGCATGATGGCGTTCTTACTCTGTTACAAACTTAGAAAATATAATGAGGGATTTGGAAGTGAGTTTGATTGTTACTTCTTGACTTGACAATTTATGGTAAAGCAGTTTTCACAGCGTACTGCTGGTATTAGATAGATCAACCAAATTGAATCAATTTGGTTGAAATTCGCTGAACTGAGGGGCACAATGAAATACAATGATATTGAATGACTCAATTTCATGTTTACATGGACCACATTATATTGATTCATCTAAATTGGAAGACAGATATAACTGCCTAATGTCAGCTTTATATTATATTTTTGAGATCATGAAGATATGCATAGGACATTTTATAAAAAATTTAGATATTAATGTAGGTTAGTCAAAGAACATAAGAATTTAGTGAATTTTAGAAAGAATTCATACCTAATAAAGGTGGCTTATGTGAGTGCAAAGCACTAGGTATGCTAACCAGAAGCATATCTTCAGGAACCTTCCCGACGTCTCCAACCTTCCCCAATATAAGTCTTTCATATGGTTGTTTTTGACTACCAAAACTGAACTCACATATTGGTTCCAAATCTACAGTAACTTTCAACCAGTACCAGGTAGCAACATATTCTACTCCCCATGAAGGAAATATAAGATCTTTCACTGCAGCTGTGTTGCTTGGGGAGTTTGTACACCAAACTGCAATCAAACAGTTTGGCGATAAAAGATCTTTGACTGGTATTGATGCTATATCTTCATTGTACATCATTGAATAACTGAAATAAACATACATACATATTATCATCACACCTGTTTCTCATAGGGGTAGACAGGGACAATGGATCACCATTGTAAATGCATAACTTGAAAACTACACAATGTGCAGTCCTTTTTAAAACAACATGAACTTGTATTTGATAGGCCCATACTTAATGAACTTAATAAAACAATGACTTTCCCGTATTAATGTGAAGTTTGTACTATAACTGTTCTCTGTTAATGGCCTTGACCATCACACAATTTTCATTGAAATTGTTATGTAGGATATATTCTATCCCAACAATTATACTTTCTTATAATATGGAACCAAAGTACACATGAACTCAACCTTTTGAACAATGTAAGTATTTATTAATTTTATTTGGGAAACATACAATAATTATCATTCTTACAATATAAAAATACATAATTAATACAAATATCAGCTAAGTTTCCTCTAAAAATAATTCATACTAGACATTTGGCTCATGCTCATATAAGAAAATAAAGGAAATAGAAAGTACCTAAAAACATATATGTTTACCATTAGATGGGTATACTACACAGTAGTTTAAAAATGAAGAGATCTAAATTCAATAACAAGATGTTCATATGCTGATATTATAATTTATATCTTAATAATTTTCAGAATGTTCTTGGGTGCCCAGGACTATATAGACTGGACACTGCAAAGTAGTATGTGCGGTCCAACAAACTATTCGATTTTATGTAACTGAGGATACTAAAATTATACTAATGTGTGTAAAAATGAAGTAAATCAAATAGGAAGGCAGAACATATCAATAGTGGAGAAAGGGATTGATAATTTAATTACCAGGCACTAACAATGTACTGACAGGTTTCCATGTCTTTGTAAACATTTTTCTTATAATTTTTTAATCAATTATGAAGTTTTATGAAGGATACCTTAACTTCTGATTAGCACCTTTTAACCTTCTTATATACTTATTCCACCAAGGTGGATCAGCAATGACTAAGTCAAACTTGCTGCCTTCCAGTTTTTTGCATTGTTCCTTCACACATCCACAGAAGAAGCTGAAAGGTGAGACATATTTTCAAAAATTTTGTTGACATTACTATTGTTTGATTAAAAAGTAATTATTATATAGATGTTGTCTAAGTAAATAATAAATATTATATAGATTTTAGTCATAAATATAGTATTTATGTACACAATAAGCTTTATATATACACCAGCTATGAAAACTCAACTTAGCAAAGTTTACATAATTGTTGCCAATATCATCAATTTACTATCCATTGCAGCATATAATACATTTTTTAAATTCAATTTTAATAATAATAATAATATTTATTTTTTAATTGTCTAAATTAAGCTTATGGTATAAAGAGTTTTCATTAATTAATTTCACCTGTTGATAAAAATTATATATATATTTCTACACCATCAGTGTCTCTTTCAAAGTGAAACAGCATTTAAGTGCAGCAGTCTGGCTGCAGTTACCCATTATAGTTTCTATTTCTATGAAATAAGGCTAATGAGCTGTGTTGAATAGATGACAATTATAGTTATTGTATCTTAAAATATTAGTCAATTATGGGACTAAATCTGAATTTATGATATTTTTCTTAGATATCTGCATGCATTGGTTACAATTTAAGCAAAAATGTTGTGAAGAGGTTTGAAGGATAACACTATGGAAAATTGATTTCTCAGCAAAATTTATTTAATTTCAAAAGAAAATCCAATTACCTAGACTGAGGTGGGATTAAAAATGTCTCATTTTTTATTTTACATTCTAAAGGCACATTTGTTGTATTACCACCATTTATACCTTTATGATCAAATACTGTTGATCATATATTTTAGTATGTCAAAAAGCGGGTAGTTAGTAAAAAAGAATAAAAGGATCTCTTATGTGAATATCTAGACTTTTATTAAACATAATAGTGGCGACGAGTGTTAAAAATGGAAACTAGCGGCGAAATAAGGGCAGCTAGAGCTGTTACATTTCAAGAATTTAATCAACAAACCGGAAACTGGGACAATTACATTGAACGCCTAAATTATTGTTTTGAGGCAAACGGCATAAGGGAGGACAGTGCAAAACGTGCAAATTTCTTTACCGTGTGTGGAGTGCAGGTTTACGAGACATTATTAGCGTTAATAACGCCGCGCAAATCGAATGAAGTGACTTTTTTAGAAATAGTTACGTGTTTAACAAAACATTATAGCCCTAAACGTAATGAAATTTCAACCTCATATAAATTTTACAAACGCGATCAAAAGCCGGGTGAAAGTGCATCTGAATACATCGCGCAATTACGGAAATTAAGCACATCGTGTAACTTTAAGGACTTGGAACGTATGTTACGGGACAGGCTTGTGTGTGGTATGTTAGATCAGAAACTTCAATATGAACTTTTAAAAAAGGACAATTTGCAGTATTATGAAGTGGTTGACGCAATGTTATCCGCGGAAAGTGCGGGGAGGGATATGCGTATGATGCAGGGAACTTGCGCTGCGCAGCCAACATCATTCACATCAGTTGTACCTGCGTTTTACGACAGTTCTTTGTCAGCAGTGTCGGTGCCAGAACCAATGGACATCAATGCAGTACAAACAAGGACGAACACTCGTTTTTGTTATCGCTGTGGAGGGCACCACAGTGGGGAGTGCCGGTTTATCAATGCGATATGTCGATTTTGCAAAAAGAAGGGACATATAGAAAAAATTTGCATGGTTAAGAAGAAGTCTGTGAAAACAACACAAAACGTCAACTATACTGAACACGGCGAGCGTTTGAATGGAATTTACAACGTCAGTAGCAGCAGCCGCGTGCAACCCTACGAAGTGGCAATTCTTCTTGAGGGGATACCAGTGGTGATGCAAGTAGACACGGGTGCCAGTTTTTCACTTGTTAATGAAAGTACATGGCAAAAACTGCGACGGCATCAACCACGTCTCATACTGCATACCGCACCATACACACTACGCACGTGGACGGACGCGCCAGTTAAGCTGCTGGGTAGGATTACGCTTCAGGTTATTTACAAAGGCTTGCAGCGTGATCTAACAGCAATAGTAGCCAAAGGAAACGGTCCCAATTTATTAGGGCGTGACTGGCTGAAGCCACTTGAAATTACACTGAATATTCATTTTGTGTCTGAAATAGATTTACATGATATAAACAAACTGATAGACAAATATAGTGATGTATTTCAGGAGGGCCTGGGTACATACCGTGGACATCCTGTTACTATTCACTTAAAACCGGAGGTAACACCTAAGTTTTTGAAGGCACGACCAGTTCCTTATGCTATAAAGGACAGAGTGGAAAAAGAAATAGATCGCCTAGTGTCAGAAGGAGTACTTAAATCTACAGCATTCTCAGAATGGGCTACACCAGTGGTACCAATTGTGAAAAGGAATGGTGATATAAGATTATGTGGTGATTATCGCAGTACTGTTAACCAGTCTACAGAATCTGATACATATCCGATGCCAACAGCTAACGAAGTATTTGCAAATATAGCGGGTGGTAAATTCTTTTCAACATTAGACTTAGAACGCGCGTACACACAGGTCACTGTGGATAACAACACTGCCAAACTTTTAACGTTAAATACTTGCAAGGGCTTGTATACGGTGCACAGGCTCGCCTTTGGAGTTAAAGCATGCCCAGGTATTTTCCAGCGGTTGATGACAGCACTGCTGGCTGGCATTCCTGGGGTAGCAGTTCTAATAGATGACATTATAGTATGTGGCCGCACTATGTGGGAGATGCATCAGCGTTTGGATATGGTACTACATAGAATCTCTAGATCGGGACTGCGCCTTAACAAAGCGAAATGTAAATTTGCTAAGGATAAAGTAGAATTCTTAGGATTTATTATAGATGCTGAAGGTATTCATCCCGCTCCTAGCAAGGTTGAATCTATAATGAAGACACCAGAACCTAAAAACATTGCAGAATTACAAGCATTTTTAGGTTTATATAACTTTTATGAACGTTTCATACCACACAAGGCTACATTATTAGAGCCACTACATCGGTTATTGGATCGATCACAAAAATGGCGTTGGACAGATTTAGAACAGCGAACATTTGACACCGCTAAACGTTTACTGTCATGTGACTTAACACTAATTCACTATGATTTGGAAAAACAATTGGTACTGACCTGTGATAGTTCAGACTACGGAGTCGGAGCTGTAATTGCTCATGTAATGGAGGACGGGCAAGAGCGCCCAATTGCAATGGGATCTCGTACCTTGCATACTCATGAAAGACGATATTCACAACTAGACAAGGAAGCAGCAGCTATTATGTTTGGCCTACAAAAATTTCATAATTACTTAATGGGCAGACATTTTGTTATCATAACAGATCACAAACCATTACTAGGTATATTTGATCCTAAAAAGCAGATACCTACAATGTTGTCACCCCGCTTGACTCGTATAGCTATAGCATTAACTTCCTATAGTTATGATATAATATATAGACCAGGTTCTCAGATTGGCAACGCCGATGGTTTGAGCCGTTGGCCACAGCCAGTTCCAGAGGAACCTGAGCCTCAGCTGTATGATGTTCTTCTAATGGCAGAAAGGCCAGATGACTTTCCAGTGGAAGCAGAACAAATTGCACGAGAGTCAAAAAAAGACAGAATACTGTCACAAGTTATTCATCACATGAAATGTGGCTGGCCTGCCAAAGTAAATGATGGTGAACTTCGTGCTTACTGGTTACACAGAAATGATTTATCATTAATGGAAGACTGCATATTACACAGTTGTCGGGTTGTGGTTCCAGCACAATTGCGAACCCAAATACTACAGTTTTTACATAATACTCACAATGGAATAGTAAAGACTAAAGCACTAGCTAGAAGTTATGTTTGGTGGCCACACCTAAATGAAGATATAGAAGAGTTAGTCAGAGATTGCCAACGATGCGCAGAAAATCAACACATGCCACCAAAAACTAGCCATGAATGGATAACTCCAACAAAACCTTGGTCTCGAATACATGTGGATTTCGCAGGGCCATTCCAAAATAAACTGTTTTTTATTGTGGTGGATGCTTATTCAAGATGGCCTGAAGTAATTGTAATCAACAACATGACTTCAAATACTGTGATTAAACACCTTAGAAACTTATTTGCAACTCATGGCATATGTGAAACTTTAGTGTCAGACAATGGTACCCCATTTATATCAAGGGAGATGGAAGATTTTCTGGAGGCGAATAAGATCAAACATGTGACTACAGCCCCTTATCATCCTGCTACAAATGGGCTGGCCGAGAGGATGGTACAAACCGTCAAGGATAAATTACGCAAGATGGACAATATGAACTGGGACGTAAAGATTCCAAACATGCTATTGAGTTTAAGAACAACTCCATGTGTTACAACACAAAAGAGCCCAGCCGAACTATTAATGAATCGACGCTTAAGAACATTGCTAGATAGTTTACATCCAGATAATATACAAACTAAAAAGATGAACCAACAGATAGAAAGAAATGCACAGAAGAAGCATAGAGAAACACAAGTAGGACAAAAAGTAATGTACAGAAACTATGGAAATGGGCCAAAATGGATGCCAGGTACAGTGGTAGACAAAGGAGGGCCATCCAGTTACAGAATTAAAATGAAGAATAATAGTGAGGTGGTAAACAGACACATCGATCAACTAGTGCGTTTCGACCCACAGACAACTAATACACCAGACGAAGAGTTGGCAACAGAAGTGCAGGAGGATACTAATCAAGATAAAGGAACTGACACACAAATGGAAGACACAAATAATGAGAATGAGCAAGTAAAACAGTCTTGCCCGGAAGAAGTTATTGAGATTCCGAGCACTGAGAAGTGGGAAGAAATGTTAGGAATCCCTAGCACTTCTGAAATATCCTATGGGGGAAGGAAGTTTAAACAAAAACGGAATATGTATGCTAAATCTCCATATGCTAGGAATAATTATGTAGAATAATTGTGCAGTTACGGTTAATTGTATTTAATCTTAGCTTTAATGTTTTTTTTTTTTTGTATTGCATAGTGATGTCATAGTATTAAATGGTTTAAAGTACTAACTTGGGGGAAAGGTATGTCATGTATTCATTCATATATTTTAGTATGTCAAAAAGCGGGTAGTTAGTAAAAAAGAATAAAAGGATCTCTTATGTGAATATCTAGACTTTGGTCGAACTACCATTACTGCCAACGTCAGGTGTGGAAAAGGCAAGGTTTATGGCGATGACCAGTTAGATAAGAAAACACAAAAAAAGGGGGGAAAACAAATAAAAACTTGTTCTAGAATTAATTCACCGCCACCACCTGAAACAGTATTAGTAAAATAAATATATACACATATATGAAAACACTTTTTTTTAAATTTAGGTACACAAAATTTGTTATAGGGTTATAATTTTATATTATAAACGGAAATATATTTGGTTAGAGCATTAAATATAAGACGATTACATATAAGGGAAAGGAGAGTTTTAATATTAGTGGGTCTTGGAATTTTAGGTGGCAGGATATCATATAGGGATGTGGGGTAAAGGGGACAGTTAAAAAATATATGATCGATAGAGCCTTCCCCTGTATTACATTCACACATTGGAGAGGCACGAACTCCAATCCTATGAAGGTGGACAGGGGTACACGAATGGCCCAGTCGCAACCTGCAAATCACTGAGGTGAGTCTTTTGTCAGCATTGCGGAATTTATAGAACCATGGTTTGATGGGTATCTCTGGAGAAATATCTTTATAGAACCTCCCTTTGACCAGACTGGAATTTGTCCAACTAATAAGCCATTCCCCTTTAAGGTCTTGCAGAGCTTTAGAACAGAGATCCTGAGGGTGCAGTCTGGAGTGGTCTAGGCATCCTGAAACTATTGCACTTTTCGCTAACTCATCAGCGGTCTCATTACCGGATATACCTGAGTGACTAGGAATCCAAGCTAGGACAACATCAATACTCTTAGACTGGCAGAGAAAGAGATTTTCCTTGATTTTAAGAATCAAAGGGAAACGCAGGCCAATTGTTAAATCCTCTGAAAGGATAGCTTGGAGGCAGCTTAGAGAGTCTGAAAAGACTATACATTTATGTATCCTATCTTTGTTAGCAACAACAAACTTTATTGCCTCCAAAATTGCTATTGTTTCACCAGTAAAAGTAGATGTAAATATAGGACACTTATAGGTCAATGCTAGCCTGTAGTTAGGGCACCAGACAGCAGCACCAACACAGCCTTCTAGAGATAGTTTGGAGGCATCAGTATAAATCGGGCACCAGTCTGACCATTCCGATGAAAGCCGTAGGTTAAAAAAATCATTTGCTCTAGGATCGTCTTTGGAGATGCCAAAATGTAGTAAAACTTTAGGGTAGAAATTTAAGACTTCATAGGAGGTACTAAAAGGAGCTAGTTTATGGGATTGGAAAAGCGGAGTACTTAATCTATCTAATTTTCTAAAAGATTTTATAAGACATGGAAGATCTTTATGGTACCAGTAAGGGTTGTTTGTGATAAGGGAAGAGAGGGACTTGATCTTAGAAATTAAAGGGTGAGAAGAAATCTGACAGGTTTTATATAAGAAACGATCACATAAATATTGGCGGCGAATTTGAAGAGGAGGGTCTAAGGCCTCTATCTGTAATGCATTGGTCGGAGATGATCGCATGGCACCCAGTATCACCCTGAGGCATCTATACTGTAGTTTGTCTAGTTTAACAAGAGCTGTTTTTGAACAAGGCTGAAGAATAAAAGAACCATAATCTAAAATACTACGGATTATAGCATTATATATTAATTTTTGGGAGTATGGGTGGGCGCCCCACCAGACTCCTGACAAACATCTAAGGAGATTTAAATTCGATTCAGTCTTTTTTATAATAAAATTTAAATGCTGTAGTCCTGTCATTTTTGAATCTAAAAATACACCCAAAAACTTAATACTGTCGCAGACTGGAATCACTAGATCGTTACATACCACTCTGATCGATAGGGGATTTCGTTTACGCGTAAAAACGACTACTTTACTCTTATCTGGTGACAAATCTAGCCCGTGTTCCGTTAGCCAGTTAAATAAATAGTGCAATGCGCGGTTCAACATAGATTCAGCTTGCTCTGTTGTATCAGCTGATGCGTAGAGTACTATATCATCAGCGTACTGTAATATGTTACAGAAGGAGGTAACAGTATGATCTAATTCTGAGGTATATAGATTGTATAGCAATGGACTCAGAACAGAGCCCTGGGGGAGGCCTTTCCATGTCCGACGAGTAGAGTGAATAGAACCTTCTAGTCTAGTTACAACCGAACGATCCATTAGCAAATTACATATGTAGTGCGATAACCTCACGGGAACACTCAGCTTTTGCATTTTCTGCCTGAGGTGGTGAAGAAGAACACTATCATACGCGGCAGTTATGTCAAGAAACACGGCCGCCAGGATTTGTCGTTTGGATAGAGCAATCCTAATGTCGGTGGTAAGAATCGAAAGACTATGCATGGTACTTGATCCTTTGCGAAACCCATATTGAGTGCTGGAGAGCATGCTATTAGATTCTAAGTACCATTCCAAGCGATTTTTCAGAAGGTGCTCCATTACCTTAGCAAGGGTAGACGATAAAGCAATAGGACGATAGGAGGAAGGCATGGAAGGGTTTTTACCTGGTTTGAGAATGGGAATAATAAGTTGGGATTTCCAAGAGTCTGGTATTATACCTAATTCATAGGATTTATTAAGAAATTTGAGAAATAGGGCCTTAGTGCAGGATCCAGCTTTGGTAAGGAAGGAATATGGGATACCGTCCAAGCCGGGGGAAGAGTCTTTAAGTCGATTGAAAACACAGGATAATTCAGGCATATTAAAAGGTTCGTTAAATTTGTGGGCAGGAAAAGATAGGGGATAAGGAGATGGGAGAGAATCATGATTAGGGACAGAAGGAGGGGCCAATTGACTAACAAAGTCAGAAATCCAGACCGAATTATCGTTACAGGAGAGATTAGATGAATGCCAGGAACCGCGAAATCGTTTTAAGGTCCTCCATACTACACAAGAAGGAGTTTGAGGATTTAGGGTCTCTGTAAATCTAAACCATGACCTTTTCTTTTTTTTCTTGAAAAATCTTTTAGAAGCTGCCATAGCCTTTTTGTATTCTATATAATTAGATGTTGACATATCTGAATTATATAGGGATTCAGCTGCCTTACGATTTTGAAACATGGAGGTGCACTCATCATCCCACCATGGTGGAGAATAACGCTTTTTAGTTCCAGTTTTTTTAAGGGGGATGCACAGATTAGCAGCCGTATGCAAATCGTTAATTAGTTGGTCATAGGTATGGAGGAAGTTTGTTTCCGAAATCTCTGGGATTGATTTAGTGTGGCGATCACTTTCTATGACATATGAATCCCAATTCGCCTTATTAGTGTTGTATTTTAAGAGAGGTGAGAACTGGCGAACGGGAACACTGAGGTGAGGAAAAGAAATGAGGAGAGGTAAGTGATCGCTGCCATGAGAATCTTCGAGAACAGACCATGATGCAACAGAACAAAGGTCTGGAGAGCAAAAAGAGAGATCGGGCGTGCTTGATTGATTATTTGGAGCGACTCTGCGAGTTGGAGAGCCATCATTTAAGATGCATATGTTAAGATGATCCAAAATGTCAACAAGATCACACCCAAAGGAATCATAATAAGGGCTGCCCCACAACGAATGAGCGCAGTTGAAATCCCCCAAAATAAGAAAAGGAGTAGTGAGAGTCATGAAGATGGATTCAAGCACAGGGATTAAATTGGGAGAAGGATGAGGAATATATATAGACAATATAGTTAAATTATAATTGTGAATTTTTACGGCAACGGCATTTAGAGAATTTGGTAGGGGTGGAAGAGGGAAAAGAGAATATGTAAGTGATGATTTTATTAATATAGCTGAGCCAGCATACCCATCGTCCCTGTCATCACGGAAACAAGTGTACCCAGGTATTCGAAAGTGAGAACCAGGGACAAGCCATGTCTCCGAAATGGCAAAAACGACGGGTTCATGGGCATATATCATTTGAGAAATTTCATGTTTTTTGGGGGCTATGCTACGACTATTCCACTGGATGAGGTTGAATTTTAGAAATAATATTTATGAGCTGGGTCAATTTGGATGCTACGTTGGACGGTGCTGGGTGATCATCAAATTTCGATATAATATTTATAAGCATGGTGAGAAGCCCATCTATAAGATTGTCATTATTATCATTATTTGCATTGCCTCTTAAAGCAACCCCGTTTTGTGGGGATGGAGGGTCATATTGAGAAATCATGGAACGGTGGGCAGCCTTATCGTAACCAGGGGCCAAAGGAGCGCGGGGTCTGGGGGAGGAATAAGTGGTGCGTCTATAACTGGTAGTTATTGGAGAATTTTGGGAGGGGGTAAGAGAATTAATGTCCCGAGAGGGTCTTGCAGTATAATGGGCTGGGAAGGGTTTAACTGGAGCAAACATTGTACGGGCGACATCTGAGAAAGACCGAACTGAAGGAGGGAAGAGGGTTGCCGCCTCTGAATATGAGATATTATCCTCTGACATTTTCTTTTTAATAAGTTTTTGTCTTTCCAGTTCAGGGCAGTTCTTGTCGATAGCATAATGGCACCCTTTGCATAAACAACAAAAGGCATTTTCGGGAGCAACAGAACAGGTGTTACCAGAGTGTAATTGGCCGCATTTATAGCATCTGGGCTTGGATCGACATTTGTCGCTTACATGTCCAAAGCGGCAGCATGTGAAACATTGTATTGTCGGTAACTGGTAAGCTGTGACTGGAATTGAGGTGTAGCAACAATAAATGTGTTTAGGGAGGATCTGTCCGGTAAATGTTAGAACTACTGTTGTTGTTGGTGTCCAATCTATGGAGCCATCTGGCTGGCGTACCTTCCTACTGAACCTTCTAGCTTTAATAATTTGTCCGCAGTAATCCGGGAGTTCAACCTGTTCTACGAACTCTTCCATGGACCAGTCCTTGGGGACACCCTGAACCACTCCCATACGGGAGACATTAAAAGTTGGGATAATAGCCTTATAATGAGCAGCTGTTAAAGTTGGATTGACCACAAAGTTATTGGCATCCTGAGCAGATAGAAATTCTACAGATATTCTGTTTCTACCCACACTTTTGATCCCCTGTTGAACAATTTTGCCGACATTTGTGTTAATCATCATTTTACCAAATAATATTTTGTTTATAGTAGCTCCAGAGCTAGGATTGTTTTCTATTCTATGCACGTGGACTAAAAAAGGACCTTTATCTTCGCTCGAGTACTTGTAGGGTACATTTAGAGAATGATGGACCCATAAAGATTTGTCTGTGTTAAGGTCTGACGACAACGGTGCTTTTTTCGAAGGAATGTTTGATACTTCGTCAACCGCAGGCCGTTTTCTCATTTCTGCAGGTCGCGACCGAGAGCCACACGGCTCCTGATCCATTTGTTCATTACATGTTGCAGAGCCCGGGGGAGGGTCTGGTGGACCGGGAGGGATCTTCGACATAGTCGAAGACCCCTAAATTGAGTATTTGAATAAATTAATAAAGACTTACCTTATGAGGGTAGATTAGAAAATCACCAAGGAAGAATAAATATCATTAAAGGAGTGGAAAAACACATATAAAAGATTAATTACATATAAATAGAATACGTAGAACAAATTTAAATAAGAAAATTATCAATAAAACCAGGATAAACTAATATTTAAATGTCAAAATCGCCAACGCGTGCGTTAACCACGGCCTACGTTTGCAATATAACAGTTTTTGTTTTTTAAATACAGTTGTAGGCATATGGTTAAATTTTAGAATCACGTAGTCTGAATTGTGGAAGGAGGGTGATGGGAGAGATGAGATGTCTCGGGGAGTCACCCCTTACAATTTCTAGCTGCCGGAAATGCATTGTTTTTTTTTAATTTAAGAAAAATGTAGTGCCCTAGGATGATTTGTTAAAAGTATCGTACTAAATTTCTTTAACTATGGACAAACAACTCATCATTTATTCGTCAGTTTTAAGCCACGATTCCTCTTTGGGATGCATACTTTTTGTTTAAAAAAAAATATGTTGAAAAAATAATGTTCTGGGAAGTTATAAAAAAATAAAGATGAATATTGCAAGTTACAATATGAATAATTATGTATATTGACATTTTACATTCAAATAAATCCAATTTAAGCCAAAAGCAGGTAAAATGACATTGACCCCTGTTAACATTAAAATACTGTTTTGTTTCACACAACATTTTGTCATTTTCAGTATTAAAATGTTCAAAACAACAAAAATGTTTAGAATAATGTTTTGTTGCATGCCTTTGTGAGTGTTTTCATATTGTTAACTTTTAAACATTGAATTAATATATTTCTGCTTAACTATGGAAACTAAATTTGCAGGTGGGGTATAGTTATATGGTGCATTTATTTATTATGAACAGATCTGAATTTTTTCAATATAGGTCAGGAGGCTAGCGAAGCAAAACTCCTACCTCAGCTTTTGTGGTATTTTTTTTATTACCACTGAAAATTAATGTTATATCTCAAATAATAAATAAATGCACCTTATAACTATACCCAAATTTGCATTGAGAAATATAAACCGAACCTCCACCCTTCTTTTTTCATAGATTCTTAAAACTCAAATTGATTTTGACACCAACATCATTAGACTGTTACTAGTCAGGTACCCGCTAGCAGTAGCCAGTGGCTTCAGTCACTTACTTCAAAAATAGTCATAGTTTGAGTAGTAAAAAAGTTAAATGGTAGCCCCTATTTCACCCCCTTAAGAGTTGAATTTTGAAATACACCAATATATGTATACATTTATATATAATTAGAAACGGTAATGGTATATAAATTTTTTTGCTTCATACTTTAAAAATGTTAGCTTCTCATACAAATTTTCTTCCCCTTTTCACCCTTTAGGGATTTAATTTTCAAAAATCCTTTCTGTGCGAAGTGTTCTCCTAGAGTATGGAAGAAACTTACATGTAAATTTTCATGATCCTGCCCCCAGTAGTTTGGGCTGTGTGTTGATATTACAGTCAATCAGTCAGTCAATGAGGCCAATCAATTATATATGTATAGATTAATTTATTGGTAGATACAGTTAAAACATCTAATTAATCCTTTATGACTACACATACATACATACATTTCAAAATTAAAAGTCATTGCTTTTGATCTCCAAATGTATGTGCATGTGACCAATGGGTCATATTATAAACTTTAATTTAATTTTTATTATAATTGGTTTATATGCAACACTGGAAAGAGGAAAACTCACTTTCATAATTATTAATGTAGGTAGTAGTTTTTTGTATAATAATCATTTATTATTAAAAAAAATTATTACATCTCTCTAGTTGCAAACATGTCATTTGGACATTATTCTAATGGAACTAAAAAAAATATAAATCCTATTCCTAACAGTGTTTTACCTATAAAGAATAATCCTCCAGGAAAATAATTATTATGTTGTCACATTATGTTTAATTATTTGTTGCATATAAATGAACTGATGACAAGGTATTCAAGTGTTCTTTTTTTGTACGAAGACATCATTTAATAGCTTTATGTATTTTACCCTGAAAACTAGTAAACATTATTTAAATCATTTTATTATTTTAATGTACTTGAAGAGTTTCAAACTTTAATTCCTTTTGGTGTTCCATGTCTTTTTATTAAAGATAGTTTATCAGGAAAAAGCTAATTTTTATACAAATTAATTGGTAAGCATAGCTAATACAGTTAATTATACTTTTTTTATTTGAATTTCTATTTTATCTTTGTTGCAAAAACTATTTTTCATAAAATTATTTGAATAAATAGAATCGTTGTTGATGGTCCATGTAACCATGTTGTCTACTTATGGTGATATGATCACATAATTATATTAGATATGATATTTAAAGTTGCAAGCATTATTATTATCTTCACTTCGAAACTACATATTGTTGACATATGTATAAATTTATGTATTTGAATATGGTTTGATAAAATGTATAAATCAGATAAAACTGTCTGATAAAGTAAGTCCTTGTCAGGCAAAGGAAGGTGTACGTATAATATTCATTATTATATAAATTATAAGTCAGCTCTCTGTATTTATATACCTAGTCTTGCCATAAACATTGTAACAAAGATTTTTTTTCTATTGCAAATAACATTTATAAGTTTTACAGTGCATTAGTTTAATACATAAATATAAAACAATTTAAAATATAAAAAGCTTATTCGAAGTGGTCTCCATTGGCTGCAATACAGTCCTTTAAATGTTGAGGCCAGTTATCAATAGAATCACGCACTTTTTCCATGGGAAAATTCTTCACTACCAATCATATGGATTGTTTTAGGGACTCCAAATTATCATGGTGTTTAGAGCAAGCCATACTCTCTAAAACTGACCATAAATCATAATCCAGCGGATTAAGATCGGGACTAGACGACGGCCAGTCTTCGGCTTTGATGAGGTCCGAAACGTTCGTTTCCAACCAAGACTGCGTGGACCGAGCTTTATGATCCGGCGCCGAGTCTTGTTGGAAGGACCATTCTTGGTTATTGAACATGGTGTTGTTAAGAGGCTTAACTACCTTCTCAAGAATGGTATCTTGATATACTTTTGCCGATGTTTTGATACCTTTTTTACAAAAATATGGCTCAGTCACTCCTTCATAGCTAACACCCCACCAAACCATCACTGAAGACGCATAATGCCCACGTTGCACTCTGTCGACTAATTGAGAAACTTCCTTAGAGCTTTGAGCATAAATATGGTCATTTTGTTTTTTTAAATGTTGCTCAATTGTAAAAATTTTCTCATCCGTAAATAAAAATTTTCTGTAACCTCCCTGCGCTTCAGTAGTTGTTTCGATTTTACCACCATATTCTTTTTTAAATTATAAGTTAAAAAATGACCAGTGCTCTTATAGGCTGCAAGTCCTAAGTCATCTTTTAAAATACGCGACATGGTTCTATGTGATATCTTCATCTCCCGAGATATTTTTTTTGCTTTCAGACAGGATTTCTTCGAATTCTTTCCCTTACTGCTTTGGCCACCTTTTTCGTACGAACACTACGTGGCCGGCCAGATCTTTTTGTGTTACAAACAAAGGAGGTCTCATTGTACCTATTAATAGCCCGGTACACAAACATTTGACTAATACCAAGCGTATGGAGAGTTTTAAAAATTTCATTTGGCTCCATACTTACTACTACTACTACTGTGTAATGTCATCACAGCGATTCGGTTCTCTTTATCACCCCACTCCATTTTAATATCGCAAAATGCTGTACAATATCTTGGCGCCAAAATGAGAAAACACAATGAACAATCATATAAAAATGACAGATTCCAAATTCAAATGTAATATTTTGTTTCTTCTTAATTGTAACAGTATTTATGGCCAGACTAAGTATATTACAAACTATGAAAGAAGGATATTATTAATTGGAATTGCCCAGCTTACATATAACGTAAATAATACTAATAAAATACCTGAATTCTACATTTCTGCTGTTTACCGGAGGATGCCAAATCATTTTTCTCTTGCTTTTTAATATCAAAAGACACACATAATATTTTTTTAACCAATGTTCTATTATTTAAATCATATTTTTATAGACCAAATAATTCTAAAATTGGTATGTTTGTAAAATTTATTTTCAATTTAATTTTCAAATTCAAATTAATTCACACAGTGACAGTCCTTATGATTATTGTATACATGTTTTTGTCAGATTGGCGTGCAAATTTAGCTCCTACAATTACAATATTACATTATTTACAATTAATGAAAATGTTATAACATGTCAAAGTCGCAATTAAAATAAATAGAATCCATAGTCCCATAGTCAGATAATCATAATAGTCAAATATTAATATAAAATAAATTTGGAATAAAAATGTATTATTAGCAAGCAACTTTTTGATATGAAATTGTAAAGAATTTGTATTTAAAGATTTTTAAACAGAAGTATATTAGAAGTCAATCAGGAAGTTTACATACAAAAAATTATTATACTGTGATAGATCTTACCTAGGTGAAATTAAAATGAATCGATTTTAGTTCTCTCCACAGTTCCTCAGCACATCCCAGTGAGAAGTCCGTAAATATATTTTTTTCTCACAATTAAGATGAGATACAATATAGCTTTAAAATCTTAAGAACATGGTTTATAAATGTGAAAATATTCAGTGCCGTGACAAATGAACAAACAAACAATAAAATATTTACTTTGTTGTTTATAGGTACTCTGGTATCTATACACTCATTTGTGAATAGAGGTTTGAAAAAATAATACCTATAATAAACTCATTCAAACTTTTGCCAATTTAGGGAAATTAACAATATTCCGGCCACACTTCTCCAAGGAAGATTGGCGGGTTTCACAAATCGTTAATGTCGACAAGCATCACGATGTTCTGTCCTTCACCACATACATAATAATCGTAGCAATACATACTTATGTCATCATCAACGTCATTTCGAAACACGAGTGCATTACCCCCTCAAGTACCACGGCTTAAATTCGTTTCTACAATAATCAATAATGATTTCTAATGCGTGAAATGTCTACAAAATAATTTCAATTTTACCAATTTCTAATTCGAGTTTTGCAACAATCGCAAGTATGAAAAATTGTTGGCAAATTAATTATATATAATGTTTAAACCCACAAAAACCATAATAATAAGATTTGCGATGAAATCGAATGCCCTGTTTTCACTATTACCTATACCTACAATTCTATTACTATATTTACTAATTTTAGCATTAATATACCTCACGTTAATTTTTACGACTTGTTCTTTGCTGCAGAAAGCTGCGCAATGTGTGATTTCTCATAGAAAAACGCCGATTGCGCAGCAATCTGTAGTTAAAACCAAGAGGAACCATAAAGTTTGGCATGGATAATAAATTTGAACATAATTAACATGTTGGTTATTTAGTCTACTAACATTAACCTAATTCAAATTATAGGGTTCATGGTGCTCATCCTCTGTAAATAAGGTTTTGTGAATATAAACATTTTACCAAGAAAAAAGACCGACTTTCAGAGTAACTAAAAAGCAAAAAATAAATATTTTCTACATTCTACAACATCTTGAAGTCAGTGGCGAAGCAAAACATAAAAAACACTATTCCGACCGACTTCAAGATGTTATAGACAATATTTTTTTGCTTTTTAGTTAGCCTTCAAGTTGTTTTGTTTTTTGTTAAAAAATATATTTTGTGCTTTTTAGTCACGTAAATATTGGAATAGCTTTAGAAAATAAAAATATATGAATGCCTACTATGTTGCTCTCGTTTTCTCTAAGATCCACTCAACAGATCCCGACTTGGTGTCAATTTGGCTACCTCAGGAATATACTTTTCGAATAAAAGAAATGAAAATTGGTCCACAATTGACGAAGAAATCGCGTAAAAAAAACAAATACATAGACTCTAATTGAAAACATCCACCTTTCTGAAGCCGGTTAAATATGACATTTATAGAAACGTCGAATTGGATGTAAATAGGAAGAAATATTGAGGGGACTACTCAGAATCAGCAGTTTCAAATAATACAACTTTTGGAATGTTTGTTTGTCTGTTTTGATATACTTTACTAAATTGTACGTGAACATAGTCGCGGGCACAACTAGTTAGAAATTATAATCTTCATGTTCGTGATAGTTAGCATGACCTTCGAAATAGTTATTAGTAATAAATAAGCAAATGTGACACATAATACGGAGCGATACCCGGTTGAGAGTAAAATAAAAGTTGAAATAAGTGGATGCCGGGTGGGAATATTGATTGGGGGTTGTGTCGTGCGGTGGGCGCAGGACGAGGCGCGGGCGGGCGTCGCGCGATGCGCGCGCTATGTGCGTGCCCATGTGCCGACGACCGCAGCGGCCGGACCGCTCACCCACCGACATATAACTCAATACTTATGATAAATCTACACACATTACGCGACTTAGCAACGAATTACAACCGCGAACCGACCGCGCCGGCACCATGTGAGCGATATCGCTGGCGAGTCAGAACCTACCCTTAGGTATCTAACCGCTCCACAAAAATCAATAAGTCTCATAGTGATTAAATATTGCATTTTATATAAAACAGTGCTCTCGAAGTATATAGCACAATCGGTGTTTAGTGTATTCCAATAGTGTATTTATATTTCAGTGGTATTGAGAATTTAATAAGTTCCCGATGTTCAATCACAAGTTGCCGAGTGACTTTCCAATGCAAACCCTCCGTAAGAAAACCAGCCCTTGCAAATGTGAGTGCTGCACGCGATTACATGGAACGAGCTTCCTTTAAAATGTTCATTTCATTTTCTATATTTACGATATAGCGGTGTACCTATAGATAGCGCTAATTGTAAACTTGATCACGTCATCGCCTAGGTTCCTAGCTTTGTTATATTTTGCGGTTTTTGTTGTACGATGCATGCTCCAATGGCGACATTCACCCTACTAACTGTAAGACGTCGAGCTAGCACAACCTAGTCGTCCGTCACGTGCTACTCCCATCCCTGTTCATAATAAGTGACCCCTGGTGTTTTGGACAGAGGGTGTGATGCGGCGGTGCCTGTGGGAAGTTGCCTCTTAACTAGCTATTTGTCGGTTTTTACTGGGAATTATGCAGGTGTGTCATTTCCAGCATCTTCTAAGGCAGTTCGGTGAGTAACCACATTGCAACTTGCATTACGCTTCATAAATACATTAACGTCTGAGGAGAATCTAAGAAACCAAATCTTGTTGGTATCTTGCATCTAAAAGAACTGCTCATAGCTTGGTGACGAATTCAGGAGAAGATTCAAAATGTTTTTATTTCAAATTATTCTCCTGAGGCTGTTAATATGCATTAAAACACATACCTCGCGCCGCATGTTTGTATCTTTGGATCTCAGCTTCGTCTGTTTTTTTATTAATTCATTAAACATTTTTTAATAGTCTATTATTATTTATTATCGTTGTGGTTAATATGTCGAGATAGGTAATTAAAAATAGTAAAATTAGATTATTATTCTGGCTCTTAATTTGCAGCGACTGAATTTTTACTTGACTTTTTAATTACAATTCTAACAATGTAATAAGTGCTGAGAATCTTTCATCGCTTATTATACACTAACCGTTACCCGCGACTTCGTCGTCTTTTAAGCTTTCTGACTTTCTTACGTTGAAACACTTATTTATTGACAAAAGCCTAAATATTTTTCTTTAGATATATATTTGAGGATTTACGGGTTGCATATACAAATGTTATGCCATATTTCACCCATTTCTTAATTCTTTTTTGACACAAAATGTAGCTTGTATCTTACCTCAGGGAACAGTCTTTCACAAAGCTAAATGTTATCAAGTTCGATTTAATTCGACTAGTGGAAAGGTAACAAACAAATAGGTTCAAATATCCATGTATATAATTTCAAAATTCCTTTTAAGTAATGATTGGATACACAGCATAAGCAATATTGTTTATTGCATTTATGTAGTAACTACTCTTTTCCACTAATTCTCATACATTTATTGACATTGTTCATACAAAATTCATCTCGCATTTAATTAATGATTACATATCAGTGTTTCACTAAATAAATACGTCTATCTCCAAAAAGATATTTAAAATTTGTCATATTTCATATCAAGGATAGGAAGTGAGTTGATGCGATTGTAAACATTTATACATTAAAATATGGACGAAGAATAGTATTATTTTTCCATGATTAAAATATAATTATCGACTTTGGCCTAATAACTTATATTCATCAAAATGTACATAACAAAAACTGAAAATATCTTAGTGTTACGGCACGTGTGTAGCAACTAACAACGCATACTATTTCGTAAATAACATTCTGTATATTCCACGATTTCAAAACAGTTTTTACATTCCTATGCTTGTGAACATGAACCTGCGTCCACTCTTGTAACATCGTGACGATCTGGTCTCCATTGCGTTGCATGATTGCACCTCTTAAAGTAGGCGTGGATATAGAGTGGTCTTCATTTTTGGAGAATTGTATTGTGAATCAGACATCTCTTTAGCTATACTATCAGTGTTACGATATGCATATGCTTTTATTTCACTAACACGTAGCATAGCCATAAGACGAATCCACAAAAGTGATCATTTTAACCCCGCGATACTACAATTTCGGTTTAAATGATCACGGATTGCTATTTATAAAACCATCTAATTAGCGGTTGTTCACAAAATAACCATGGCTAAATTGTCAACCATTTCGTCAACTGGCTAAAGGCTGTCGAATAAAACCTAAAATTAAAAAGTGCAACTGTTAGCTGTTAGCCGTTGCCGGTTGGCGAATAATTCACCCATTAGCCAAAACGCTATCAGCCTGTTTTTTAGCTACCCAGCTAATGAACAACAGCTCGCCGGCTATGTAGTGTTGGATGGTTACCCATCGCTAGATCTTGTTACATGTAAACGTAACGCAACGGATATCTGGATCCCAAGTCTATTATTGTAATTGTGTCAGAATGATCGACCATTGACTTCGTAATTGTTGCTTTTGCAAGTTATGGTAAAATACATAGTAGTACTCGTAAGTACCTGCTATTCACCACTTCTGTGTGTCTAGTAATCTAAGCGTTGACCCGCCTAGTTCACTAGGACACAAAGCTTTCAGGCTCGATTCCCTGCAAGGTAAATTTTGTAAACGAACGTTCCGTTCTTTACTCTGGTCTGGATGTTTATATCGCCTCCACAGTTATCCGTTATATATTACGCATTTAATTAAGGTAATGTAATTTCTCTGCCGACTTATTAAGTATTGTAGACATAAAACTAGCAAAATTAACTTTTATGACGTCAGCGATCGACTATCCTATACCGTAATTTACATATGTATAAATATATACTCATGTACATGTCTTCGACGGCCTATATTTCATTAATCAAGATACAATCTCAATCTAATTTAAATATATGCATATACATAGATAACAATGCCATTTAATCTATTGGGTTAATTTGTTTTTTATGTTCAAAGATAAATACTTAAATAATTGAAGTTACTGATTATCAATATGTTATTATGTTAATAGTACATGTTGCTTGACGATAATAAAAAGTTGAAACCTGGAAACATATCTCTGAATCTTATCAAACCTCCATCGCATCAAGTGTTAACACTGATACGCTAATAATCTGATGCAAATGATAATTTTGCAGTTGGTAAAACCATGGAAGAACATTACTATGAATAACAAACGTCCACTAAAATACGTATCTTTAAACTAAACCCTACATAACTAGATGTCGCCACAGGTCCCTCGCGTTTGACGTTTTATTATTTAAATGTTTTTGTAGACCAATTCAATCAAACTTTGTATCTATAATCTCAGCCGAATAAAAGTATAGACGGAGCCTATGTGAACTATAGCGTTCAATAAAGTGAAGCCTTTTTTACAAATTTATGTACGTAAACTTACATATTTAGTAGGTACGTGGTTTGCGTCTGTGTAGTTAATAATTACGTATCCACTGGAATTTATTCTACGTTTATTCGTATAAATTTGATTAAATTATTTACTACTAGCTGTGCCCGCAACTTCATCCGCGTGGACTTTTTCGCAGAACCCAAATAAATAACCTAATTTACTCCTTATAACATCAGCTATCTGCCAGTGAAACTGCCGTCAAAATCGGTCCAGTGGTTTCAGAGATTAGCCGGAATATCCAGACACACAGAAAGACAAAAAAAATGAGTTTTTGTTATAAATACCGTATATACTTACATATGCATTTAGTAAAAATCTGCAATTTCGACATTACAAACATCTGTAATAGACTAAGTTCTCGTAATGCACCGCTCCGCGATCGGCTACCTTTAGCCGACTTCACTTTGAGAGATAGAGACTCCTTCTTTTTATTAATGGCTTAAATCTAATAAATCTGCTGAGTTTATAGAATAAATTTAAAAAAGTGAATAATCATGGGGACTAGTTCGGTCGAACAGGCTCCGAAAATACCACTTTTAGAATTTTTGTCTGTTGTCTGTTAGAGCAACAAGTTAAAACTACTGAAGGGATTTAAATGAAACTCGACACAGTTAGCTTATATCCCAGGTCAACACTTAGAACGCTTTTATCTAGATAAGTGACGTCGTTTCCTTAGGCTAAACGAATATAGCTAAAAAGGTGCCGCTGTCGTCGCATTTTTCGTTGGTGCTGCCGTTGCAATTCACCAATAAATACTTTGTCGTGGTACCGGGAACGAAGTTTCGCTGGCACATGCTAGTTTTTTAACAATTCTCTTCAATTTTGGAATGATTTCGTTTAAAAATATTTAAGTATATGTTTCCTATTTATTATGTAGAACGTCACACAGTGAAAGTATAATGACTTGTGGCGCCATCTTAGTCACCTAGCATAATTATACAAACAAACTTACGTATTTTACTCGCGATTGCTATTTGTTATTCTTAGTGTTGGTAGATGATACATTTTACAATAAATTCTAAAATAATTTTCATATAAAACAACGGATGTTAAAAGATTTTGCTATCGTCTTACTTTTAAATATCATCATAAAAAGAGTTTTAATTACGGTTTAAGCAATAATCGATACTCTATTTGACACTTTAAAGATATGACGTCACAACTTGCTATGCTCGTATTAAATCTAGGAGCGTTTCGCATTTTGTAAGATAATATAAAGCAGGCAATCAATGAAGTATCAGAAAAAATAATTACAGATAGTTTACTAGAACTGAGAACCGTTATCTATGACCATTATTTAGGGGACTCCACCTTCACAGATACTGGTTCGGGTATAACAGCCCCACTCCCGAGCAACTAAATATAAAAACAGGATATTCAATTAAACCGGCAATGATGCACCGTAAACAGGGACCGAAATAGGACAACCATCATTTTTATTTTGCATCGTGTCGTTTCTGATCATCCACAAGGATGACTTTAAAAAAATCGGAGAGGAACCTTCTGTACAAAGGTAGTGCTTTCTGTGTCGTGTTCATAAACTTTGTGTAATTTTCTACTACTACTACTACTACTACTACTACTACTACTACGACTAGTCCACAAATTTCAAGTCGCTCAACGGGCTATGGAGCGAGCAATGTTGGGTGTTTCTCTTATGGATATAATCAGAAATGACGATATCCGTAAGAGAACCAAGGTAACCAATATATGTACCTAGCTGGCAAAATTAGCAAGTTGAAGTCGCAGTGCGCCGTTCACGTCTGTCACAGGACCGATGCCCATGGAGCAAACGGAGTCCTGGAGTGGAGACCGCGTCTCGGTAAACGTAGTGTCGGACGCTCTCCAGCTCGATGGACTGACGATCCTCGCAAGGTCTCCGGTAAGAGCTAGATGAGGAAGGCGGAGGATCGGGATGACTGGTGCCGACTTGGGGAGGCCTACGTGCAGCAGTGAAGTGTGATTGGCTGACGACATACGTTTTACGAGTGCTCCGATACGAAGTGATCTGTAAAATGTTTGAAGCGTCCTTAATTTGTGTGATATTTAAATGTTGGAGATCATTAGTACTGGAAATTCAAATCATTTATTGCGAACATAGGAAGCTGTGAAGGTGTTACAATTAGTCGTTGAGTACATCTACATTCTGATGGTAGCGGTGTGCGATATATTTATTATTCCTTCTTAATTCTAATAGAGGGAAAATTTAACCCATGTTACATGTCAAATTAAATATAAAGTAACGATGCCTAACAATGAAATTAACTCAAATAATGATAATAAATCACAATAGAAAAATAAAACACTTATAATATCAATGTCAAAATAATTGAGATAATAATATTTAAAATTTATCTGTCAAAAAATCGTTAACTGATTTATTTTAAATAATAATAATAAAATTATTTTTAAAAGAAGTCAAGTTTGGACTCTAATTTTGAAAGGTGTTGATTGTAAGTCCAAACTGGATCAACCCCGTAGTACAGTCGGATTGTATTGTATACATTGGCAGGACCGACACAATGTTTACCAGTATAGTTTGATAAATTAATAGATATTTTCAACGACATCTTGCAGTCGATGCGAACTGAAACATAAAAATTACTATATTTTGCAAATTTTCTGTTGTTATGTTGTGACTTCAAGATGTTGTAGAAAATGATTATTTTTCACTTTTAAGTTACGTATATGGTATCCAATAACAATGAAAATATGAAACTATTCTGAAGCTTTAATCCAAAAAAAAGAATCGTCAAAATCAGTTAAGAAACAGAAAAGTTATGGCTGAACATATATAAAAAAATGACACGAACAACGGCTACTGAAAAATGACCGAGACGTCGGAATAATAAAAATCTAATTAAATAACAGCCTTAAAACCGTGTAGAAACGTAGTTTTATAATGGATAATAAGCTAAAATACTTATCCGGCTGTTTATGGTATTCAATGCAAAATGTAAATTTTTGATGTCTTTCGGAGGAATTGTTATGTTACTTGTTGGTCTCTTATTGTATTAGACAAGAACGAGCCAGGCCGATTTCTCGGCGAGGGAGTCTCGTTCCGCGCGAAGCTGATTGGCGTTTTAGAAGTACCAGAGGCTCGTGGAGACAGAATGTGCCAGGAGGCACTGGCCGACTTGAAAATGGCTATCAGGGCGGCGGGAGAACACAAGCAAAGGATACAGGTCCACGTAGCTATTGATGGTTTAAGACTTCGGGATGATAAGACTGGTGTAAGTGTTATCTTCTTTTTTTTATTGCTCCAGTTCAGCAGACAGGCAAACGGCCCACCTGATGGAAAGCGGTTACCATCGTCTATGGACGACTGTTACTAATGTATCACTCACTATACATTAGTAACACCAAAGGGGCTACGGAAGTGCTACCACTCTCTAAAGGGAGACTGGAACCTGGCCGCTAATGCCGGAACACAACTCAAAGTTGGTATGTTGGCATACCCTAGACTAGGGGCGGTAGCCATCCAAACGGGCAACAGCCCTACTTGTAGGCTGTGGGTTGTTTTGTCGCCTCTTACGAAAAGCCGCCGGCCGCAGCAAATTGTATTCTTTCTCCGTTTCTGCACGGATGTGCATATATATATTAATCTTTTGGCACGAGATTAAGCTTATGGTTGCTTCTTCATTTGAATGGTTTCCTATAATATTTCCACTCCAAGTTTAGATTTTATACATATCGCACCTTTAGTCCAATACTGACACTGTCCAAAAAAGTGAACTTTACAGGAGAGTCAAAAATATATACTTTCATACCAGGATTAACACTATTACACGTATATCCATGTTTTACGATAGATGGCATTAAAAGTCCAAGATTTGGCAAAATTTTGGATAGTGTCAGTATTGCATTAAGCGTGCGATATACATATTTCTACATACTTACATTTTTTTAGAAATTAGGCAAACTAACGCCTAAGGATGCATTTGAGACCGATCGTAAACCCAGAGCAGATCAGATGCCGTATAGGTTGGTTTTCAGCGTTTTACCAAAAATCTAACCTAGGTTCTAATAAACTAGACGGATCCATCTAAGGGTGGATCCGTCTAGTAGACCACTACAATTTATTGCAGATGCACTGTTTGTGTCTTTGCCGCGTTGAATAAGAAATGTTGACAGTCCCTGATACCCATAACAACGATACAAATATCTAGGGTCGTCTTAGTCGGACAAGAGGCGATACTCAGCTCAGAAATCAGCTCTTGAGTATTTCAGCTTAGGCTTATATAGTCACTGCTATAGGAAAAGATATACATGTAGAGAGATGTATAAATCTAAAACCGGACTTAAGAATACAGAGAAAACTGCAAAAGGTAGTTCTGCTCTCCCCACCTTATATATACTTTAATTTTGTAACTGGCTACTGGGTATTTGAGTGTGCGAGTGACGATATATTAGATCAGGATCTATATCATATACATACATACATAACTTCACGCCTTATATGCCATCCTGATATGAGCTTTTGCAGATTCGTCCGCTTTAATAATTTAGTGATCGGGTTTGTTTGCTCTAATATATTAATGCACTGATTTTTTTTATACAGGATTCCTTATACCACCATCCTGTACATAAAATATCGTTCATCGCGCAAGACATGACAGACTCCCGGGCGTTCGGCTACATATTCGGCTCACCAGATACGGGGCATAGATTTTTCGGTATTAAGACTGATAAAGCTGCTAGTCAAGTGAGTATTATTTGTTGCTGGCTTGTGTTTAATATTTCATTTAGTACTAGAACTTCCCAAGCGGTTAGCTCTCGTAAACTTCTGAAATAAGAATGTTAGGGATGCATCACCTTTGTCTCGTTATAATTTATTCGACGAATTTTTTTATAATTATTTATTTGTATTTGATATACTGCGGAAATTATCCCATTTTCCGAGATGAAGTGTCATAAATTTATACTTGCCGGCGAAGACGTATACATTGTTTTTCCTTAGAAGATTGTTTTCATACATTACAAACAGGATTTTTGCAATGAATTAGACTATTTAATAATGTTTAAATGTCTTAGACAACTTAAACCACATCTAAAATTAGATATTATAAAAAATGTTTTATATTAATCATCTAAAGACACAATGTAACTAAAATTTTATCCATACATTTATCTTGAAAAAACGAGGTGTATCTACTCGTATATGATTAACAAATTTCAAGAAAGACAGTTAATATCCAAGGCTGCGAAGAGGCAGTGGAGAATGGCATTGGAATATGAACTTTCTATAACCAAAATGATTGATTACTGAAACGGTACATTTTACAACAAGCAGAATAATATTAAACAATTGCAGTACATTAAATTTCGTTGAAAACAACAAGCGAGCATGATCCACTTTCTATATATTACTTAATATTAACTGATTCGAAAATGCTACTTGGATATTCTCTTTTGTACAATATTTTACTTAACATCGTTATGAGTTGTACAAGAGTGTCAACAAAGTTACTTATTTTTCAATTTTACCGCACGCAGTCACTCGAGTTACCCTCTCATAGGCAAATATAATATCGTAAATGTCAAGTTTATTACTGTTAGGGTAAGTAGAGCATAAATCCAGTACTTTCTACGCTGGGTATCGTGATACAAGGCAGTTGTTATTGTGGTTACCGCAATGCGCTTCATTGCATTATGTGATCTTTAAATTGCATAAATTCTGTATTCACTCTCGAAATTTTACAAAACCTCTTCACTGTTTAAGACATATATTTAATATATATATTACTTAAATCTTCTCCAGATGTAATTATTCACTTTAGACTAGTAGATGCTGTGAATGTTTATTCCCTCTCGAACATAACGCATTCTATTAAATTCCGTTTTGTCATATTTTCGCTTTGGCAGTATATCTATAGGTACAGAAAATTCTACCTGTATACCAAATTTCATATCTAAGCCTTCATAGTTCCTGAGGTAATCAATTGTGATACACAGATATTATATACATTAGAGTTAGACCATAAAAGTTCCTTTGTATCTTTAAGTATCAGAATGAGAAGAATACCAGACAGTTAGAAGAGTCTAGAATTTAAAGTACTTGGTTTTGGTGAATCCCTTTATTTGTGTATAGTAAAACATCACATCAGAAAACCTAATTCTTTGATGAGCACCTTAATATCGTCGTAAATTTAATACGATAGTCATGATGCAGCAAGACATTAAAGGTTTATATCGCGATTAATGCTTGTGATCTCAGAAATAAAATATTTTATTGCAGTGTTGTTTATAATGAGACAAGATATAAATGACGCTATGTGACATTTATATCTGTTTTTATTGATTTTAATCATTTGACCTGAATTTATCTATTTTTCGACATGAATAATTCGTTATATTTATATCGAATATATTGCTATAGTCAACTTAATAAAATATTTATTCTAAATAAATGAGTTGTATAAGGTAATTTAAAATTCCAACGCCATATGAGTAAAGGTATGAGAACTTATACACTTATAATTCAAAACGTGTAATTATAGTTTATCATGTTATACGCAAATAAATTGTTTTTCATTTCAATGTTACTCTGTACATTATTTTTTCCTTCGAAGATAATTATGGTAACACGGACGATTTTTGCAATCAGTTACTTTATTTACATACATACATACATAACTTCTCGCCAGTTCCCTTGCGGGGTAGGCACGAACAACAGAGCGCCATTCAGGCTTATTCTTACACACCTCACTTGCTTCTTTGACATTCATACTTTATTTAATGATGTTTAAATCTCTTAGTCAACTTAAGGAACATCTAAAGTTAGAAATTAATGTAGAATATATTTTAAATTAACCGTATAACCTAAACACACGCTGGAATTAAAATTTCATCGAATAGTTTATTTCGTAAATAAAAAAAACAGTTTACAGAGCTTTATATGTATGTATCCGTAAAATTCTTATTTGCCTTCAGGAATCACTGCCATTTTCAAGGATAAAAATACATATGTTCATAATATGGATAACTTGGACAATATCAAGAATATATATAAATATATTTTGGATAAAACTAAACCCAAATAGTTACTTCTTTAAATATAATCAATATCAAGTGAAACGTTTTTCTAAGTTTCACAATTCTTCTTTTATGTTACAGGTAGTGATAGCAATGCGTGATTTATTTCAAGTAGTATTTGAATTGAAGAAGAAAGAAGTGGAAATGGCGAAGCAGCAGTTGGAAGAGAAGACTATAATCAGCAGTCTGATAAGGCCTATTACAAATATTGCTGCAGATACTAAGGCTAAGGTAAGACTTTATTGTGTTAATTTGTTTTGTATCGTGAAGGAAAGTAGACAAACCCAAGGTATCTCAACAAATATGGTGATTTTGTAGATTGGAAATGAAATTACAGAAAACATAGACTAAACATAATCGTAACCGTTGGGAAGTGTTGAGAAGTAATTGTAAATAGTTGATTTTTTTTGTCACAAAGAACGTTTATATTTTTAAGCTTTTTAACATTCGTTTTTATTCCAATTTTCTCACGCATGTGACTTAAAGATTAGACACGGGACTCCGCAGAATCGTCGCCTAGGACTACGTTAGTATTAAATCTGGCACTATTGACATGTATAACTTTAAGTTTAATAATATGCTCGTTAGGACTGAGAAATTGCCTAAAGGGTACATGCTTTTTCAGCATTACATCATTAAATGAAACGCGAGTGGTCTTATGGCCGGTTCCTATATATTTCTATGCATTCACTTGCCCTCTCTCTTTTCTTTCACCTTCTCCCAATTATTTGGGGTCGGTACAATGTCTTTTCTTCCATATTCCTCTATTCAGACATACGTGCTCTGTCACACCACAAATTATCCTATCATCCTTCACACAATTGATGGATGAATTGTCTTTTTTGAATATTCATCTTATCTTGCAATTTAACATTTTTTTTATTGTCATGTGACTTTCATCCCTGGTATGGTTAAGTAATGACTTACCCATACCACCTCAGTCTTCTTCCTCTCAATTTTCGGTAACGGGTGCAACTTGCAAAAATCCCCTTATGTACTCATTTCTTACCTTATCCATTCTTGTAACACCCCAAAGCCATCGCAACATTCTGATCTCAGCTGAGTGGAGTCATTTGTGGTCTATCACTTTAGCAGACCAACATTCGGACCCATATAACATGGCCGGTCGTATGATAGATTTATATATCTGACCTTCTAGTTTCAGTGGCATTTGTTTGTCGCATGTCACATCGGTTACCTGTCACCACTTTAGCCAAGCTACATTTATTATTCTCCTTACATCCTTACTTACTTACATCCACAATTATTCATGCTATGCATTCACTTACCCTAACCATCTGTTAAATTTTGAAATTACTTGTATTGCGCTTATGTCAAATTTTAACAGATAGTAGGGCAAATGAACGGTTGGTAAGATAAAGAAACCGGGCCTTAACCACGCGATCATAACGACTTCTTGCAGCACGTAGTCAGAACGTGCAAACAAAACCGCGTATAAAATAGTTATAAAAAGCGTCTCGTTCCATAAAAACTACTGAAACAGACACAATTTGAAAACAGGCTTAAAATAAATTTGTCCAAAAATCTATATCATTCCGTCGTCGGCTGCTATTTGGCTTTAAGCCAGTCTACAGAGACAGTCGGCCGCGTAAACGATTTTATTGTTTTACTGCAGCATTGTGTTTCTTTGTATTAAACTGCTTGTGTGTTACATACGTTAGTTAGGCAAAAGATTTTTACTCAGTTGTCTTTGCGTTTGTTGGCTAAATCCTATAGGAAATTTCCGCAATATATCTCGTATTTCTTTTGTTTAATAAAGTTGTTGTGCAAATTATGATGAGTCAATGTGTTCTATTGATAATCATTATATAGTTCTTCTAGAGTTTTTGTTATGACTATGCAAGTCGTGATAATTCGACGGCGAAGGCGCTCGTGTCTCTTTCAAGTGACGTTGGGTTCGAATGCGCTGCTAAGACAGATTCTGTGACCTTATGGATTTATCGTTACAATTACAACGTGAAGATCAATAAGTAAAATCCGCCTAAAACAAGCGTTCCCTTAAAATAGGAAGGCTCGAACCCAGAGAAGGAATATAAATGTGGGATATTCCTTGTGTAGTCTAAACCTCAGATGCAATCACAAGAACTATCAAGTGTCTGAAATTAATTTTCATAATTCAAGGGAATAACAGGGTAGTTGATATTCAACACCATTGAGATAATTTTTATTTTTTGCAAAACGCCGAAAACGTCTACCGTTTGTACAAAGGTAGCAAGTAATGACGTACGACGACGACGTATTTCTGTAACGAGACAAATAATGTATTAATTATTATTGGTATTCATGATATTTTAAAAGTATGATATTAACTCTTTTATATTAACAGTTTTTTAGAATTCAATGTGAAATGTGTTAAGTACCCAATCCAAATGACAATTTCTGCGTTTAGTTAACGACTCTGCTTTCAAGTTTTGTCACTGACACAATATTTTTTGTAGTATGCAATTTTTAAAGAATAATCTATACAATATTTAAGTTTTAGAGTAATATTCAAACAATCCGACACCAAGCAAAAGGCGTAGCCGTGCGACTTCAGCCTCAGCCAAATTGTTGCTCTTTGACGCCAATTAAATTATTACATTTGAGTAACAAATGTTTATAAAGCGTAAATCCCCGTTGTGTCTTAAGTCTTATACTTCGTTGCCTAAGTGTGTCGTGTTAGAGTTATGATGACATTTGTTCACTTTCAAGAGTGCCTTGCAATCTTTAAAAGTCTCACTATTGGGCTTAGCCTCACTAAATTTATTGGGGAACGAATGTTAAGTATATCAGTATTGCCCAACGCTTCACAAATTGGAAATCTAGATGTGTAGGATTCCTAATGATGTTCTACTTTATTGTCAGTTGTGGCAATTGTAACAATTTGCAAATTAGGTCAGAAAAACTAACTAAACAGTGAATGATCTATGGCTAGGATTCGAACTCACATCATTAGAAGGCGACATGCACCCTGCATTAGTCATTAAGCTTCAACTGTTTATCAGAGCTCCGAGTCTGCTATTACAGTTGTGTCATATACTCTTAATTATTTTTCCCTTTTGATAACCTAAATAAACATGTAGAAGAGAAAATATGCATATAATTCTAATATAGGTCAGAGAATTATATTCTTAAGAAATTACCATTAAATCACACTTATTTAATTTAATTATGGATTTTAGTTTGAAAAAGTATTAGAAATACGCGGAAAACTGAACACGTACACGTTTAGATTATCTACAAAGTGCTCATTTATGGCCAGTTCCTATATCTTACTATTCAGTCACCTGCCCTACTATCGGTTGAATTTTGACATTACTTGTATGGAGGTTATGTCAAATTTGAATCGACGGTAAAGCAAATGAACGATCGGTATGATATAAAAAGTACCAATAGTGCGACGTAAATGCGCAAAGATGGAGGTGTTCAAATTGTCCGTGATTATCGCAATCCAGAATATTTATTTTGATAATGAATGTTAACTTTTTATTACTTATAGTTTTACACGGCTTTTTATTAATTTAAATAATAATTTATTAAAAATAACAGACACTTGCGTGTTCTTTACATAGTGTAAAATAAAGTCGCTTTTCGCGTGTCTCTCTGTTTGTCCGGTTTTCACCATCATTTAGATAATTCTTCACAGCAGGTTTACATAATTATGTAAAACCCTAATTAAGTTTTTATGTAAGTAAAATAGGGCTACCCTTTAGGATTTGACCCCCGGCGTATTATGAAGTCGATAATAATCGACGATAAATAAAAATTTGACACAATTGTACTGGTAGCTGTTGCGTCACGTTTCATACACCAATTTATTGATGTATAAATTTAACACAGTTAAAGACCATCGGTCTTATTCATAGAGAATTAGTGTGTGTTTGAATGCTTCTTTAAGAACCATACAGAAGCGTTCAGACTTACTCTAACTCTCTATGAATAAGACCGCATAAGACTATAACTTATGCCCAATCTAATAGTCTATAAGATTGGGCATTTGTCTATAATTCTATTTCAACAAAAATTACCAATCTCATCGACAGCTCTAACATCACGTTCATGTATAGACCATAGTCTTCAACTGTGTTAAGTTATACATCAATAAATTGGTGGATGAAATTTGACGCAACAGATCAACCCCCACAGTAGCTTCAGGTCCAATAACTTATGCCTACAGACTTGGTATATCACTCCATGACAATGTAAGAATTAATGTTATATATTTATTAATTAAATATTATTTTTCCTAATTTTTAAACTCCACATATACATACTCTCACCAATAAACGGCTCGTGACCGACAATTTGTTACGGGCAAAAACGCTAAACGAAATAACTCTGGTTGTTTACTTGTCAACAAACATACAACAGTCATTCAGCGGCATTCGGACATAGCGCGCATTTTTCGCGGACTTACCATTTCAACAAGGTGTTAATTGGAGTATGTCGAAAATAAGTCTGCTATCACCGAAACGCCGCGTGAAGTTGTGGAAGAGACGATTAGTAAAGTATTTTTTTAATTTTTATAATATTATTAGGAAATAATAGGTTATTATAGTTTTGTAATATTTTGTAATGTTTATTATATGTGCAATAACGTTCTGCAAGGAACTTCATGTCTCGATCTTACTACACTACGACATATAGTATTGTTTAAGAAGGTTATCTTAAAATTTAGACGTTTTAATCGTCTATAAGATGTCTCTTTCTATCAGGTGGATCGTCAGCCTGTTTGCCTGGTTTCAGCAGCAAAAAAGAAAATATTTAAGCGAAATTATGACTCATGTGTTCATAAGTGTTGGGACAAAGTAAAACTAAAATATGTCTGGAGATATTGCTTGTGTAAATTAGAAGTACTTTCGCTAACAGTTAAGAATAAAAAGTCGCTATGACTACATAATTTTTGAATATAAACCTTCTTTGCGTGTCATTCTTTTTTGTCATCACAATTGATTGGAATCTGTCTCGATTCCTTCACAAAGACTCGCTTTATGGAATCTAGGTTTGGCTGAGTCTTTCTGCACGCCATAACGAAGAGCTAAAAGAATAATAACGATTTGTATGAAAAAGACTAGATTGCTCAGTTATTAACTGTGAACTGAGATCAAAATTCGCGCTATATTTTTATCTGATAGAGAACCATACATACGACTATTCCGTCCCGTCTAGTCAATTTATTTTTCGACGTGGGTGTTCAACCTAGCAAAGGATATACACGTGATTTGGAGACAATTTGTATAACATGATGATCTCAGCCTAAACGAAAAAGCATTAATGACATAACGCCTAGTTATTGTATTATTACAAACAGTTCTTATAATGAGTTTCAAAACTTGCATGATGCCATACATTAAATAATTAAATTTGAAATGCCCATGTACAGTTTAAAATTAATAAATAAATAAAAATATAAAACAGGTATTATATTATAAGAAACGATATGTTTACAAAATAAAATAATACAAATAACTATAATTATAAGCCAACTCTTTATATGCCCAAGCATTCTTGGCCATCAGGCACTTTTATTTTTGGGGAAAAAATCGTGCGTTTCTTAAGAATAATCGAATTATAATTAAATTTCGCATAGATTCTGTCTAATTAATTCGTAAGCTGTGTTCTACGGTTAATTAATATCCAAAAGGATTTTTCATTGTTTCAAAAATACCGGTTTACAATTAATTGCATTTGAACACCTGTTTACAGTTGTAGTTGAACTCGTTTTAGTTTTAACGTCATTGGTCTAAAACGGTATGCTTGTCTATGATTTGATTTAAATTTAGAACTGTTTAAATTGCGATAACTAATAACATTGAAATTATATTATATAGTAAAATTGCTTAGTTTTAGCCTAGTTAACGGTGCCAGAGGGCGTATGGGGCGTCCTTTGGCTACTAGAAGAATGACCTTGGATGATGGCCCTTGGAGTACAATATCTACCACTCGCATAAAATCGCTTCTCACTTTTGACGCGTTGCTATATCTTACTTTTTGTTTTAGCTTACCATTTTTAGAAAATTTGGTACTATTGTACTTGTATCGCAAGTTGTTGAGTTGAGTTGATTGAGTTTATAGCAAAATTACCTAGTGGTAAGGTAATAAATGGGTATTAACATAGAAACCCGGCATTTATAAGTTAGCTTAATAAGCTTGCTGAAGTTGTCAATAGACAATATAGAAGCGATTTTCTTGCAGTAGTTGCACGCGAGAGGTCTATGCTGTTGTTTCACAAGTCTGGATTTGTTTGAGTGATAGTAGGAATACTGTTCGTCCCCAAGCAATGTATTGTGCATATAGATTTCTACATCATAGAGCGTTTATTAAGAGATTAATGAAAGTAGATGAAGCGAAAGCTATGTTTCAATCGTATCTATAGCCTGTAACTACCCGTATGGTAAACAGGAGTGATAATATGAATGTACTGTACTTTCTGTCGAAGTTACATATGGCTACTAAAACTGCATTAGTTAGTATAAATATCGAACTATACAAATGTTCTCTTCCCGTGTGCACTTCCTATTTCCCCATTTAGTATCTCGAAAGTTGCGTTGAACAATTGATTTTGTTCTTTAAAAACCAAGGTGGCTCTACCCTGTTTGATAGAGAACATGTTCTTATATTTATAGAGCATAACGACATCAAGTGAAACCAGTACACCAGCGGCGAAAACATCAGAGCCAGGAGCTGAAGGTGGAGTCGCTGAACTGGTGGATCTGGAACAAGAGCTCAGTTCACTGAGACGAGGTCTCACACAAGTGGAAGGGCTAACTCCGTCTACAGATCCCTTTGGGGACTCATTTATCGTGTCCTCACAGTCACAGGTATTCACTAACATTTTTTGAATTCCTTGATGAACTGGCAAAAGCAGAACTATTTTAAATACTCCTGTCTAGATAGGTTGTTCACAATTATTTTTCTCGAAGATCAATTGTTCTATATAGATGGTTTTTGAAAAATACGGCAACTCGAAACTTAAGAATACTCACCATACATGTAACTGAGAGGTGCCAACTATGGTTGAGCTGTTCTAAGTACCTTTGAATTTCACATAAATATTGACGTATTTCGTCAGTATTTATATAAAATTCAAATGAACTTTGTAACAGTAACAAAATAATTTATATCAAAGTAAAACACCATAATTAGGCTATTTCTTTAGAAACGTAATACATGACAAGTTGACAACGTTCTGTGTATCAACACTTTTTTCCTTAACTATTAGTGACGTGACTTGGAGATCGATATAAAATCGTAGTCTAAATATAAATCGTAATTAAGTTTGCAGATTTTCTACGTTTTAAAGAAAAAAAGGCAACAATACGTAAAATATTTTTTTTTAAATAATAAATCGTTTTATTTTAATCGATTCGATGATATGCGTCTTCCTATAACGATACCAATTTTTTATTGTATCACCATAGATTGCTCACGAACTACTAAAATCAAAAGAAGTGGTTGTTTTAAAAAGACACAAATGCCAAATGTGTCTTTTTAAAACAACCGAACTATAGCAACAATAATCTCTTTCACAAATTCGCACTATACATTGTCAAGTGTAATAAACGCTAATAACTAACTGCACCTGCATAAACTTGCAGTACTATACTAAAGCTTTAAAGCCACACTTGATAATACTACTTGTAAAATATACGTCTACAACTTTCCGTATTGTTGTTACAGAAGGGCCTCCTCCCTCCTCCACCCTCGGGGGCGTCGAGCCGCGGTCGCAACACCCCAGCCACTACATCCAGGACTGTATTCAGTCCTACCAAGTCTACGGCAACTTTGCCATTCGACCTGGCACCGGTTACTTCGGACTTCGAAACCCCAACTTCCTTAGTCGACAACCTCACAGAAGCACCGGTGAGTAAGCAATACAATTCAGTTATACTGAGTTCGTTTGAAACTACATCCGAGACTTAATTTAGTCCTATCAAATCTACGGCCACTTCGCCATTCGATCTGGCACCAGTGACTTGGAACTTCGAAACCCCGGCTTCCTTGATCGACAACCTGAAAGAACGACAGGTGAGTAAGCAGTAGAATATTCAGTTGTACTCAGTTCAATACCCTCGCCACCATATCCAGGATAGTATATAGTCCCACCAACTCCACGGCCACTTTGCCATTCGATCTGGCTTCAGCGTTTTGAGACTTCGAAATCCCTGTTTCCTTGGTCGAAAATTTGATAGAATCATAGGTAAAGAAGACGAGTAAAATATTAATTTATATTCAGTCCAATACCCTCACTACTGTGTCCAGGACTGTATTCAGTCCCACCAAATCCAATACCACTTTACTATTGAACCAGCGACTTTAGACTTCGAAACCCCTAGACCGACAACCTCTCAGAACCATCGGTAAGTAAACAGTAAAATATTGAGTTATGCTCAGTGCAACAGCTTCACCACGATACCCAGAACTGTATATATGTAGGACTTAGTGGCCAGTTCCACAAAGTCCTACATACATACAGTTCTGGGTATCGTGGTGAAGTTTCACTAAGTCCACGGCCATTTTTTAATTGGTCCTGGCACCAGTGACATCACTTCGAAATCTCGATATCCTTGGCCGCGTTTTTAATATTTCATAAAATTCAAATAAGTTCAAATTAGAGTTGCAATGTACCTACCATTTGTGAATTTAAAGCAACAGCATCTTCGTTAGAGAATATGACTGATGTTTGTAGTGGCTTAGCCAATCTACACTCACATGAAATCATACAATTCAACATACAATATTTTTTTTATTCACAGTTATTGCTGTATAACTAATAGCATTCACAATGACTTAGGCCAAACAAGTACCAAATTACTTCGTGACACTAAACAACTCCAAAATATATTTACCAAAATCAAGAATTCTTGTTCAACAATATTTCCAGTTGTATTGACAATATACAATACTAAATAACCGTTATGGCCTTCATAAGTTACTTCATAGAATTAGGTAAAATTCCTTCTTCACATAATTGGCTGAAATACCGGTAAGTATTATAGTTGTAAGCATTTCAATGAGAAGGTACCTTGTGAGATGTATTGTGTTCAATCAAAATTTACATTATTAAAATTATATTTTATTAAACTTTTAATGTATGAATCAATATTTCTATCTCCAATGCATCTTTTCGAATTTAATTAATTATCATAGTTGCCAAAAAGATCTCGAAAAATATTTTGATACGTAATATATGATGTGTTATTGCGATTTTATTAATTTCAATTTAATAAATATGACATACATGAAATTGAGCAATTTTTTACTTTAAATTCGTTGACATCAAATTGTGCAACAATTAGGAATTATTGTGAATTTTCTAGCATTGGAATAAATTCTCTTTAAAGAATTGTTTGCTACAGTGTCTAATACAAACCGTTAATCTAATTAAAATTATACATAAATACTGCACATATTATAGCAATTAAAATTATTCTAAATGAATATATGAAATTTCAGTGGTGGGTAAAGTCTGTATTAAAATTTATTCGCGGTGCGATTGTTCGCTCAATAATCTTCGCAATATTTCGTGTAAAATAGATGCTTTCTCATATAAAATTTAAGCGTTCTGCAGCTAATTTGGAGAGTACGTAACGTGGAGTATAATTTGAAAACTCCCTAAATTATATCGCAATAACACATAAAAATACTATGACTTGTAGTAGTTTCCCCATGTCTGTGTCTGTCTGGCTTCTTCTTCGTACTATGGCAACATACGTAACACGGCCGCCGTGAGACTAAATAAATATGTATACGTGACACCCTTATATAGAGCATGCGCCGCGATATCCCAGCACGATACATAAAACGCACATTATCTGCGATATTTTATGTTTGCACGCTTTTGTATAGTAGCATGATATACGTCTTAAAAGTCCTAATGTCTATATGAAACGAAACATTTTTCGTTGCTTTAATCAAGCTATTGATCATCCTAAATTTATACCAACCTGCGTTTAGTTTTGAACAAATAAACACGAAAAGGCTAATCCATTGTCCAAATAGAAACCCTTATTTTCACCTAAAACTGATTTCAATAGCTTTTCATCACACCATAATACTACTGATGGTGATAAAAAGAACATGTTTTAAGAATATTTCTACAAAATTTGCTAAGCCTTCTCATTTAAATCCATTTCATGAGCAATGGATCTACTCTGGTCATTCGCAGTTCACGATTCTTCATTCATCAATCATTGACAGATAAGAGTGTCAATCTCGCAACGAGTGTTGTGCCTCAGTCACGTGACCTGAATACATACGCGTTTAGTCTGACGGTGCGTGCCCGTGTTGCAGGTGGGCCAGCCGGCGGCGGGCTCGGCGCGGGCGCAGGCCCCCTCGCTCAGTTACGACGTATTCACCGAACTAGACCCGCTAGGCACCGGCCGGAGCAAGCCATACGTTGACAAAAAACTGTTCTTTCAGGAACTCAAAAATCCCCCCAAGAAAGTGCTCAAAGATCTCGTGCCTACAACACAACCGCTCATCTCCGAAATATTACCTCCAAATACAGAGACTAAGCCAGATTATGGCTCGGCCACCACTATGACGTCTCTATCCCGCCACTCGGGTGGTTCGGTCACTATCGCAAAACCGCAGAACACGGTGTTCGCGGGAAGTTTCTTTTCTTCAGATCCCTTCGCGGAGACGGATCCCTTCGATAACACGGATCCGTTTTCCGATTCTTTCAAAGATGATCCGTTCACGAGTATGCAGGAGTTCCCGAAAACCAGTGTACTTAAAACTGAAGAGAAGACTAAGGCGCCTGAAAAGGTGGTTCAAGATAAAGTGGAACCCGCGGTTGATGCTCCTAAAAATGTTTTTAACGGGCCGCTGCAAGTTAGTCTACCGCCTGAGCCCGCACCGAAATCACCGCGACTGCAGAGACAGGTAATATATACATATTTCTTTTCACTGAAATTCATTCCTCCTCCGTATAAACAATAAATACGAAAGAAATTTCATCTGTTATATCTGTGCTGTGATCTTCGTTAAATTTGATAACTTGCGTACTTCAGACACCAGGGATGAATATAGGATAGGTACTTAATATCTCGAAAAATGCGATACCTTCAGCACGTTGTGCGCGAAGTCGCATAGAGAAATCTCTTATACTATATCAGATTCTTAATACACTATACCTAGTGTTAAGTTAGTTTGTGGAACTTTCATTAAGGCTGAATAAACAACACAAGTCATGGTCATGGTTCTTATAGTTCCTGCAAGATACTAAATTTACGACCTTAGTCATTTAGTGGCTTGAGTGCTGGCTCGTGTGGTATTCCAGTCAAGGAAAATAACTCCACGGGGTCCAGTTAAAGAAATTTCGTTACTTGTTTGATATGGGTGTAACTGGAATCTACTTCAATTTTATTCATAATACAAACATAACTCTGCTTAGTAATATATTTGTCTACACTCAGCTGAGATGAGAATTGTGAGTTAGATGTGTGATGTTACAAGAATGGATAAGGTGAGAAATGGGTATATAAATGGATCTTTGAAAGTTGCACCCGTGACTGAAAAACTGAGAGAAAGAAGACTAAGGTGGTATGGGCGTGTAATAAGGTCAAGTAAAATAATCTTAAATTGAAAGATCGACAAGTACAAATGTAAAGGGTAGACCAGTTGGATTGTGTGAAGGATGACATGATGATTTGTGGTGCGACAGAGGACGTATGTCAGAATAAGAAGTATGGAAGAAAAAACATTTTGTGTCGACCCCAAATAATTGGGATAAGGTGAAATATTGTTATTGAAAGTAATTTTGGTCCACCAAATATTTCGTAAGATTCTGTTTTATTTATTAGAGCACAGATACAAGTACTATACGACAGCGGCCACAGCCTAGTTCGAAGATCAATGCGGAAAACGCTTCGCCCCCGCCGCCCTTGCCCCCCAAGAAGATCGGCGATATCATAGTAGTGAGACCGCCCCCGCGGCCGCCGCACGACCATGAAGAACCCTCGGACCCTGGACCCCCACTGCCCAGGCCCGCCAGGAAGAAAGAACCACTAGTATGTATCACATCAGCTTAAGGCTAAAGACGCACTACAACTTTTTATTGAGCGATAATATTATCACAGAGTTGTAAGGTTTCAATAAAAGTCCTGATTTTTTTATTTACTTCTCACAACAGCAAAGAGATAGAATAAAATATTTAAAGAAAGGTCATTAAAGTGGAAATATAGGAGCTCAAACTAGGTTAAACCCTGTATGATGGTACTACTGCCCTTCGCCTCTCTATTACTATAATAACCACTATCATTAAAAATTAATTAAAATCGCATGATATGTGTTCTGCGACGCGATTGTGAAATCGTAGTGCATGCTTAAGCCCAATACTTATTACGTATAGCGGAGATTAATTAAATGTCGAATGAAAAGTCACAAACTTTATTCACATCTTGCAAAACGACCAGTCATATGACAATCAAGTTTGTAATCACTCAACAAAATTAAATTTGCATTTAGTCGTGATAACATTTAAAAATTATATAAATACTAGCCGCGACTTGATTCGCTCGAGATTGACACTTTTTGTTGCATATTAACCAATTTAAACAATGTTTTTATAAGTACAGCTTTTTGTTTTATTCTGATGCGTTTCAAACGCGAATCTGAGTGTATCATTCTTGGCAACCACGTTTTTTTTCTAAAACTCATTGTAGATCATTCATTTTTGTTTACAATATCACAGCTTTGATACTCATTATTGTTATCGATAAGGCACTTGAAACAGAAAATTCTTAAGCAGATATGGGACTTACAATAAGTACCTGGTTACGGCCAATGTTACGCGCGGAATAGTCACCCACAAGCTATATTACTATAGTTTCATTAAAATCCGTTTTTGTAGTAACAAACATCGATCCTCACAAACTTTCTCGTTCATAATCTTAATAGGAATGAATTTGACAGGCTGATCGCAGCACGAAACCCCATCTATCATCAGCGGCAACTAATAGCAGTGAAGACGAATACTTGACTCCGGCCCCTCCCCCTTTGCCCACCGCGAGGAGATTCGACATTACCCTCAGTCAGTTGCTCACTTGTACCATGGAGGAGCTGGCTGACAGGTGAGATAATTATTGAAGACAGATCGATAACACAGCAGGACAGTAATAGGATAGATAGAAAGTAGTAATATCATAGTAAAATAAGTTATTACGAATAGATAAGTACTGTCTGTAGTAGATTAATATGTAGAAAAATATGTAATAAATTAGAATTTTCAGTAATAGATAAGACATACTCTTGTAACAGACAAAAATCTAGACAGAAAAAAGAAAATACTGCAAAAAAACATATGATGCTCAAACAAACCGCGCAACAGAAGAGGGAAAATATTAAAAAATACCGTGGTAGGGTAGTTTGATAGTAAATAAACTCAAAGATAATACTAATTTTATGATTCACATTTTTATTTGTATTAATTAACATGAATATATAGGTTACATGTACCAGCGACAACATTATCTTCAATGACTTTGCCGCAACTGACGGAATATTTGAGATCTTACCTTGCGGCCGATACTGAGAGAGCGGTAAGTCATTTTCTTTCACATGTTGTAAAGGTTTCACCCTCACAAACCATTGCACTGATAATAATGTAACAATTTAAAGTTTGTAAACCTATTTTGAATTTGCCACTAAAGACAAACATTTTGACATAAATATGAAATCTAATCAATTTGTTTAAAATTTGGTATAATACTAAAAGTTGGTAATAGACGTGCGATTAATTTCGCGTACTATAGTACAAAGAAATTTACGCCCGTGTTTCACTTAAGTGCGCGAACTTGCAAAAGCGAAGACGATCGTCGAGCCATACGAAACGTACTTGCTCGCACGTCTATTACCCATAGAGACCAAAGATATAGGCCTTTTTATCCCGGAACATCCTAAGATTTGTTGAATAAGATCATAAGTATATTATTTACTATTTTACAGCACATCCACATAGACCCATCTATGCGTACAGAGAAAGACAACCCTGTTACAATCCTACATACAATCGGTACCATAGATAAGGTCACGCCTGCCACTCTTCTAGCTCCTCCTTCTACTCCTGTGCCCTCCGCTCCACCCCTCCCCGCAATACCCCCCGCAGAATTCAAACCGCAGTTCGAAGATAATTTCACTTTATCCGAGACAAATGACACTTTTGTCGCCAATTTCGATGACTTCGACAAAAAGGCAAACCCGACTTACGATAGATACGCTGCGTTCAGGGAGATTCAAGAGCAGGTAATCCATATTTTTTTTCATAACAACCTTGATATTGTATTTACCATTTTCGGAAATGGTCTCTTTAGTGGTTTTGATGCAATGTAAATACTCTAATTTTTGCATATAATTAAGTAAGTGACACATTTAATTTCGTATATAACTTTACATACATAATTTTAATCTTATTCAATCAGTTTAAATCCAATTCACAGCATAGCTATTACAGTGTTAATTCATTTGTTAACTGTTATTTTTTGGCCATCAGTAAAAACATAGTTGGTAATATTTTTTTGCAAGATAATACTTAAATGCAATTTTTATCTATACAAAGAAGAATATTAAGGAATGATAATCACCCAGTAAAAGATGTATCACGCGCTTCAGACACATTTGCCGTCACAAGTCCGTTACTGCTTAAAAAAAATAATCAACTGAAGCTTTTAATCAACGTCTTATTATTTAAAACATATTTTTTAAATTTAAATCAATCTTAAATTGAGTCCTAATAAGCATGACTGATACATACTCATATTTTTAAGGAACTCAAATCAAAATCTATACTAGACCCTATGGAAAACGCGGAAACTGAACCAAAACAAGATTCGGACGAAAAAGAAGAACTAACAGCCATTGACATGATGCGAGTGGACAAAGAACGAGATACTGATATAGAATTATCTCGTTCCCCTATAAAATCACTCGATGAATTGACTTTGGATTCGTTTAATATGTTCAGAAATTCCGTAAGTCCGAAACCGTCTCAGATCGATGCAAAAATTGAGGATATAAAATCTGTTATGAAGAATCTGCAGATCGAGAAGTCTAGGAGAAGTGTCTCGCCTCGAGACAATGGAAATGTTGAGTTGAAACAAGAAGATACTAATGACAGGTAACTTAATCTATATATATTCTTATTAATAACATTGAACCTAGAGCTGTTCCTTGTAGGCTATCCATAATATATATGAAATATTTGCAGAGCTTGTTTTAGTAATTAAGCAATAACAAATCTATTTACAAAACTTAACCTTTTATTTTTTAGTCTCACTCTTACAACCCCCTACTTCCCTTCCCTTTTACAACTCCTATTTATTTATTTATTACATATCCTACAGCTATATTTATAACTTAAAACAATCAACTCTGTTTAATATGAATGTTGCCAATTACTGGATACTTCACGCTTTACAGTGTATCTGTGCAAGACCAAGACCGCAATAAAGAGTTTGTTTAATTAATAATAATAACTATTAATAATTATTATTAGAGAGAGGAAGAGGGGGGTTTAGTGAGACTAAAAAAATAAAAGGTTAAGTTTTGTAATAAGGGCATTACCCCCTTATTAGAGAAGAAGTATAAACAATAATGATATTGATTATCCTTCGTCTCACTACAAATACCACAATCTTAACTAAAATCGAAGTAGTTATTATTGAATAATAACCAGCAAAATCCTATTGATTTTTCTTGAGGCATTAGTTTTTGTATATAGAAATTTATAAATGTAAATTCGATTTTGTAACGTTACATAATCATTAGTAAATTTAGTTATATATGACCTATCAATGTCGGCGTTCGATGTCAAAAGGACTTTTACAGGGAATTAGTAAAATCTTTGAAATTCATTGAATTGAAATTCATCCAGATGTAGTTATGTATTTATTACAGCTTCGGACTAAATGAACATTTTATATGTATGTAATCTATGTTTAATAATTTCAGATATGCAGCTCTACGCGAAATAACAATAACAGAGCCGCAAGATGAATTCGAGTCAATACCACCCGAAGTGCCGAAAGAGCGTAAAAAATCAGATGAAAAGTCGGATGGATTCGATAACTCTGATTTCTTTGATTGTATCGATAACAGTTCACTCTCTTTCACACATGTTGAAGATGCATTTAGAAAGAGTCCGATGGGAAAAGAGAGGGAAGAGAAGAAAGTTGAAGAGAAGAAAGAGGTGATGGAACCGGTTAGGGAATTGCAGCCACCGCCGGAGAGATTGTCAACAGGGTCGATTAGTGATGTCGTTAGTGGATCGTCGCCGGATACTAAAGGTAAATAAATAAAATATATATATTTATGTAATTGATATTATTTTCTTAAAGTTAAATTACGTTTCCAGAATTGCATAATTAAATGCGTCATTTACTTTTGTACGCCTCGATATAGGTAGAATGCATTGATACTGTGACAATTTTAACATTTTTGTACGTGCCTTACGCAATAAATACTATTCTTATCGCTGAGGAGTCATAAATGTGGGGACAGTATTACACAACTAATATTATAGTTCCTCCCGAAGTACCCACACCGTAGACAAATTTTAATAGCGCGTGTCAGTATACAAATCGTATAAGCGGAACAGACCTAAGAATGCATAGCAATCAACACTACTATTTCCCCTTGCGAATAAAGTTCAATATGGATAATTTACATGTCGGAAACTGGTCTGCATTTTTCTTCGCAAAGAACTACTGTTCGAAATTATAACTTGTGTAAAACTGTAGCATCTATCTAGATGCCGCCCTGCATAGTTTCTTTTATTTAAGTTTATGGCTTCGCAGCTAGGCTTTTAAGCCAGATCTTACAATATAGTTTGTTCATTTTCTCAAGTTTACATATAGCTCAGCTGAATTATAGATTAACAACTGAAGCCATTCAAAGGAATTCTTGTGACAACTCCAACAAACGTTTAACTATACAGTTCACATTTCTCGCAAAAACACAATTACTACTCAAAAAATATCAATATCCTACAACTAATGTTCATTTTAGAGTAATTTTATAAATTTTTAGAAAATAAAGCTGCACAGCACAACATCTGCTGAGCAAAATCTTCTCGTCAAAAACTTCCTTGCATAGCAATTCCTTTAGGGTAAATGATGTAACAAGTGGATAAACAAAAACTTGGTTTGGATCTATGTGTCTATAAATTTTGTAGAGAAGTGCGGACGCGGTGTAGGCGTGGGCGTGGGGGTGAGCGTCGGTAGCGGCGTGGTGGGGTCCGCCGGCCGGTGGGCGGTGCTGGGCGGCGCGGGGGGCTCCAACTGCTCTTCGGACTCGCGCGACTCGGAGCCCCGCCCGCGCCACCGGAGGCCCAGGCATCACAGCCCTACAACAAATACTAGGAATATCGGTAAGAAAATCCAATTTTTACCCAATTACGACAAAGCCAAAACAAAGCGTTATGTGTTTTAGTTATATTTTGCCCGTTATTTATTGACTTGTTCGTAATTGTTATGGGAGGTTTATAGGCTGATTAAAAGCAGTGTTTTGGTATTAATGGCTCCAACGCATTAGCATTGATTTTGCCAATGTCACAGTAGGTTCAAACATTTTATTTTATACTTTGATATAATTCAACGTCAATGTAGTCTCTGATAAAAAGTGACAATGTTAGGGTATAGAAGATGCGAATGAAATTTTGCACAATGTGAACATAATTACTAAATGGTTTTTTATTTTTATCACTTGTATTTTTTCTGCAAATAAAGTATTCGTACAACTTGTAGATTCTAATTTTGATGTCAATGAATATTTTTTATTTATATTTTAATAATACGAGCAAAACTTAAATGCATAATATTTTCTTAAGTTTTCGCGACTTGTATACATAATAAAACTATGTTAAATGCATACTTGAAATTCGTACACATAATTGAGTGCAACTAAATTATAAACTTGACGAGATGCATTGTTGCTGTTTCCACTTGTTCGCTTAATGGCCCCGAAGGTCATCTCCCTCACACCACACAGAATCAAGTGTACTAAACATTAACACTTAACTGGTCCGACCCAAATTCACCGAGCTAACTTTACACAAAACGCATTTACATTTTGCGCGTACTATATTTTTAATCTTCCAATCATTTAATAAGGGCATATGTTATAAATTTGTATATTTCTTAACTCTAAAGAACTCTTATTGAACTGCCGTTCATAACAACAACCATGCAATCGATACAAAGCTAAAATATTACATTACCTTTGCTTTTCCTATACTGTCTTCGAAGAAATGAAGCGCCGAGTATTTTAAGTACTATTTGACCAAAATAAAAACTATTTTTAAATGTATGAAGTGATTGCGTAAAATCCAATTCAAGTGTAAATTGAATTGGATTTTCCTTCAAATATTTCACTTCCTAGGATCTTAGAATGCGGCATAGGTTTGAACTATTATTTTCCTTGTCCAGTACAAACATCGTCGTCGTCCCGCGACGTGTCGCCTTGGGACGAAGATCTACCACCACCAAGATTACAAAGACCGCCTTCGCATCATCGCGACAGAGAATCCAGGTAAAATTAAGCATTTAAGTTAAATTATACATACAAAAATCTATATTATTTTTTGAACACAAAACTAAAGTCTAAACTCAACTATGAGATTAATTTAATAAACCAATAAACTTTATGACCATGTTAATAATCGAAAAACAAAAGTAGATGCTGATCGGAATTTAATATGTACTCAACCCGATGTTCAAGACGAGGCAAGTGACAAGGGAGAAACAGAATTTGGCTCGCCATCAATCTCCAATGCGACGTTTTTTTGATGGCAGTTCACAAACCACACGAGGATTTCAGTATTTTATTATTTACTTGAATTACACATTACGGTAATTCCAACTGGTAGTCGTAAAGTATGATGTTTTTACGCATTCCAAATACATAATTAACGCATTATGAAATGCGATTTTTTTTATGGCGAAGAAGAGTAAGGAGAATTTACTAAGTGTGTTTCTCTATCGCTCCTACCATTTAGTATGAAAAATATATATCAAAATATCAAAGCATTATATTTTACAGGCACAATTCATCTGGATCTAGAGAGTGCTTAGACTCGGGTAGTGGAAGAGAGAAAGAGAAGTTAAGAGACAAAAGAGACTTGCGGGATAGAGATTTGAGCAGGGATTCGATACGGGATAGAAGGGATTCAGGTAGCGGCAGGGATAGACGAGACGTAAGCAAGGAGAGGGATCTGAGGGACCACAGGGATAGTAAGGACAGGAGGGATCGCAGGTCAGAAATTTTGTTACGTTAATCAAGACTAAAAAATTTCACATATTATTTAAATCGCGTATGTCCATAGATAGATAACACTTTATTGCACACCAAAATTAACAACTACATAAAAACTATATTTACAATACCTTCTAGGCGATATAACAGGCGTCCTTATCGCTTAAAGCGATCTCTTCCAGGCGCAACCTAAAAAAGGAAATTCATAGCTAATCTGGCGATTCAGGTGGTACAAGAAAAAGGGACACTAGATACATAAATACTTAAGCGGTTTTAAAAATTAAATCTACATATATACATAGTTATACTGTGCCAATATTATATTTATTATTGGAATGAAAAATATCCTATGTTCATCTCTTTTAACGAAATTATATATTATATTTATACGTACTAAATCTCGTCAAGATCATTTTTATATTTGCATCGTTTGCGTATTCCTTAATCCGTATCCACGGGTTTTTTGGGTTAAAAGTACCCTGTATTAATCTCCATTATCGAAACTAAAATATTATGTCGAATTTCATGTAAATCGAATTATTTTCAGGCCAAGTAAGGTTGATGTTTAATTTTGCAGGAGTAGAGAACGAGAGAATGACTCTTGGGATAGGGATAGGCCCTACAGGGATAGGGATTACAGGGACTCGCGAAGCCGGGAGAGGCCGCCCAAGGATTACAGGGATAAGGACAGGGATAGGCATAGGAAGCAAAGGCACTCTTACGAAGAAGACGAGGAGTAAGTTTTTTTTGGAATTAAATAGCTGGAAAAATATGAATGAATGAATGATTATTGTGTGTTAAAAGATATAGTTAAATAATATTAGAAGACAACTATGGTTTTATGACTAGAAACATGAAATTTATTACAAGTCTGTTTGCATGAAATATGTGGTCTTTTTACATGTAGAGAGGAGAGGCGGGATGTAGATGAAAAAGTAAATTGAACTTTGAAATTTGAGAAATCGTATGAAGTAGAAAAAGGCCCATTTGGCATAATATTTCATTTATCAAAAAATTCCCATGCAACTGTCCACCATACATACCTGAAAATCTATTAAACAAGCTTTATTTGTTTTTAAAATTGGATTGATAAAGCCTTAATGCTAGCATTAATCACATATTTACTTTACAGCTATAGTGACGGTTGCGTGTCGGGTGGATCGTCGCCAAGGGACCGCTGGCCGGACCAGCGGTGGAGGAGAGACGGTACGTATCCACGCGGAATAAATGGATTCTTTTAATATTGTACATGTTTTTAATCGTTTTCACTCAAAAACCCAGCATTATTTATAAATGTCGCCATGACTTGTATTAGTACTGGTCAGTTTCCAGTTTTTCTCTTCGAGGCCGGTAGCACATTGGCAACGCCTCTAGTGTCTCAAATGCCCATAGGCAACGGAAACATCTTTCTATTGGGTGGGCTATCAACCTGTATATTGTAATCTAGCAGTAAAAAGAATGTTTGTTTATGTAATTTACTAAAAAAAATATATTTCTTTTTTGCTATGAGTTTGCGCATAATCCGAGAGCGATTTTTTATGTAGCATGACTACAATTATACGATTTCTGCCCTAAATCAAATTAATACAGTCATATATAAATATAAAAATAATGGTTGCACTGGACTCTGTTGCCTTTTAATGTTTTTAGTTACCATTTGCATGCCCAAAAAAAGGCCAAAACGTGTGAAACATAAAATAACATGTTGTCATCTAATGTTTTTATTTACCATGTTTTGAGCAAATAAATTATTTGATTTGATTTGAAACATTAAAATAAATATAGTGCCCAGAATTGCCTATTGTTTATAACCTATAACACAAGCGTAACTTGTATAACGAGCCTTTACTGCCATTTTTGCGTAAACGACATTTATACCTAAGTATGGTTTTTTTGTTGCAAAAGATATTTTGAACTATTATTTTGTTTTAAGACTCAGGTTTAGTTAGATTAGACCATACTGAAAAACTGCAAGTCTTAAAACAAAATAATGGTTTAAAATACATTTCGTTGGCATCCTAATATATATGGCAGCTAATGTGTTTAACTGGAGATGACATGAAAGTATAGTTGTAGTAATCTATACTTAATATTATAAGGATACTTAATGCTCCGGTGGTTCGGGACGTTGTGGGGGTAATCTCATGATCTACTAGAATGATTTTAAACATTCTTATACAATTAGAAAGTGGATGGATGCAGGAAGTCGTCATAGGCTACGACACACCTGACGCTATGATACAAATTGATCGTGTACAAAGCAGAAGGTGATGTCGCGCCAGGCCGCTAAGAACAGATATAGCAATGTCATGATTTATCAGAGTATATGAAACTGTCAAAGTAATGGCTAGTGAGCGTAATGGCTAGCGAATAAGTCCCTAAACTCGAAGGGCTCGGGTTCGATCTCGTGCCTACACCGCAAGGGAACTGGCGTGAAGTTATGTATGTATGTATGTATGTAATATTATAAGGAGGTAAAGTTTGTGAGTTTGTGACGTTGTAGGGGGTAATCTCTGGATCTACTAAACTGATTTTAAAAATTCTTTTACTGTTAGAAAGCTACGTTAACAGGGAGTGTCATAGGCTATATAACCCTGACGCTATATACCATGGGAGCGGGACAAAGCGCGGGTGAAACCGCGCCGGGCCGCTAGTTACTCATATATCAATGTCGTAATTTATCAGATTATATGAAACTATGTAAGTAATTGTATAACATGTATAACTTTGACTGTTGTGAAAATAAATAGTTGTATTGTTATGAAAACCTCAACCCCGTGAAAATCCGCTGTTTAAAAATGACACCACTTGAGATACCGACTGTTTATGGAAGTCGGTGGGGGGTGGTGGTGGTTTTTAGCGCAAAAATATAAAAAACGGCTAATGTTTTTCGGAATGGATTTAAGATAGTGTAGGCCTTCGCAGACCACCGAACTCGGTCCGCCGGAATCCTTCCCGAGCTTCATATCACTCGTCGCCCATTTTTTCTATTATTCCATTGCTGTCGCCCTTTGGCTAGCGTCATTAGATTCATCCCCCCTCATGGCAATAGTTCAGCCGAGGTAAAGCCCCCTAGGGAGTTACCTCGAGCATGTAGCCCCACGGACTCGAGCGCCTTCACGCGCCCCGAAAACCCCGGTAAAGTTGTAAGGTCTTTGAACCAACAACATAAAGTCAAGTCCAACAAAAGAAGTGGAATCGATTATTCGACCGTGATTTGTGTACCTGTAGAGGTTAAAGTGAAGTATAAAGTTGATGATTGAAATTGTGTTTAGATGTAGAAAGTGAAATAAAGTGTTGAAATCGTGCATTGTATTTTTCTGAAGTTCAGCGTCTCATAATTTTGCATCAAAAAATATACTTAGGTCCAAACAATAAAAGATGGCTTGTGACTATATTATAATAATGTGTCTGTTTGTTCTTTGTGGTTCTCCTTTTTATTATTATCATAAGCTATTTACAAAAAAATATGGACATTTTAATAAGAATTTACAGAGAATCGTTTAAAACTAGTTTAATTATATAGACGTAGTTATATAGTTTCTAAAAGCTAGTTTTATATAAAATATGGTTTCACAAGTTTTCAGTGAGCATGTTTTTGATTTATATTCTAGAAAGAAATTACGGGTCGTTAGGGTGGCGTGAAACGAGACGAAGAGCTGAGATGAGGCAAAACGAAGACCCAAGTGAGAGAAGGTGAGATTCAGTTCTTTTCTGTTAAAACTCAGGGTTGTAACAAAGAACTAGAACAATTTGTTCTGATGTCATTTTAATTAAAATTTAACTGAAAAATACTGTAATTAAAGATTTCTAAAAAGTTACTTGCTTTATCTGGGAACCGAAACTAACCAAGGGTAAAAAAACATGCTATATTTTTATGTCGCCATTCGCCATGGCGCCTCGACGTAAATTGTTATGATGGGGAGACCCTACGAACAGAGCATCCCACATCCTTAGGTGTAGCTCGCCGGGGAGGTCCCGCGATTTCAACCTGGGACCCAATTATGCTATTTCAATATCTTGGCGTTGCGATGATATTCAAAGTGCAATTCCATTGTGACAGTGTCAAAAATTCTTATTCTACTAAATCCACAGTTTCTTATCGACATCGTCAGGGTGAAATAGTAGTAGTAAAAAAAATTGTTTTACCACTAGCTGAAATAGCGCTAGCCAAAATGAATAGCTACTAAAATTTTAAACATTTATTTCTCGAATTTTCGCTTGTAAATATTTATAAATATAGAGTGATGTGCCACGAGCGTGCCATTGGAGTTAACAGAATACCGAATTCAGACAAACCTTCGATTGAGACGACAATGTCCGGCGATTTTGACGAGGTAGTAATAGCAGAATTGGGCCTCTGGTCTCACTACGTCATTGGGGATGAGGTGACCGTAACGGCGCCTACGACCTTCTTTTCTTTATCTGCGACAGAGGTCCGCTAGCTCGTCCTCCTCCCTAAGCCTCTCGTCCGCTTACTTCCCTTCTCGGCAACTTGACGTCCTTGTAGAAAGAGACGGCCGGCCTCTACATTATCTCGCTGCGTAGCAATTTCGACCTATCTGCTACGTAGCGAAAGGTCACTATCGATGGCGGACGTTATGTCGTGTATTCCCCGTTCACAATAACTTGATGCGCCGAATTACCATATTCTAAAAAATGGACATCACTTAATATCATGTTATAAAATAAGTTATAAATAGCGATAATTACGAAACGTAAATTATTCTTAATTTTTTTGTTGGAATTTTCTAGTAATTATCGTGATTTTAGGTGATTTTGACTCTAGCTTCAGGTGTTAATATTTTTGATTGTTGGTAACCCTGCGCGTAAGTTATCGTGGAGTCAACTTACGTCACATTTGCTACATGCATGTGTGTGTGTGGATATCCTATTGTCGTATATAGGTACGGTACGACGCTGGGCTGGCCGGCCCGCCGGACGGGTAGCGGCCGCCGCGACGCGGACCGCGACCGGGAGTCGCGCGACGTGTCCCGCGAGGCGAGGCGGCGCCGCCGCGAGGAGCCGCGCCCCAGGAGGGACTACCGCTTCTCGAACGACTTCTCGCCCAGGGACAGGGAGCACGCCTCGCCATTCGACAACGACTACCACGAGGCGACAACCGCCCTCAAGAAGAGGACGCCCTACGCCAATTTGGAGGGGTCCAGGTGAATTTATTTATATTGTTATACAGTATTCTCGATCGAGTCTGATAGTAAAATACTGGACTTTTTCAGATAGAATTTTAGAAGTGAGTCTATTAGTTAGCCACAGAGACCTACAGAGTTTCGGATTTAGATCCCGTAAAATACCAGCTTTTGCGAGCGGCTTCGCTCGCGTTTATCCTATCCCACGGAAACCGTGCATTTTTCCGGGAAAAAAAAACAGTGCCGAATTTCATCCAGCTTCGTTCAGCTGGCGTGATTCAGAAACAAATTTTCGTATTTATATTATATATGTATTTATTTTATTAGTATAGATATCAAAAAGTACTCAAAAGAATCCCGGGGCCGATTTTGATGAATATTAAAGCGGTATTATTATATTTTTGAAAATCAATTACCCTAGTCAAGAATCGAATCGGTTGATTTTGAAAAAAGAAACACATGCTGTATTATTCCAACCCACAGTGTAGCTTATAAGAATCAATTTTTATAAAGGAATGTCAAACGTAAATCTAAAGAAAAAGATTAATATATGACTTAAAATTAAAATAAATTTCTACCTTAGAGTCCTACTCCAAGGCACGTTTTCCCCTGTTTCAGGTGGACAGGTGGGATATCCGCCACTCTTCCGTGACTAACTTCACACATGACAATTTGATGAGCAGATTTCCTCACCATGTTTTCATTCAAAATGTTGTCAAACCTACATTGAATGATTTTACCATTAGGCCATTACGATCTACGGAAATAGATGCACTTAATTAGAAAACGAAAAGAAAAATATTTGTCCTTCCAGATTCGCTTTCGAGCCAGACGACGCGACTGCCTCACCCCTATCGGGCAGCAGCGCGCGCGCACGCGATGGCGACTCGCCCGCGACCCGATTCCGATTCGACTCCGATTCGATCTCCCCACGGTCGATGTTCGAGGACGACTTCACAACCATGTCCACACCGAAGGGCAGAACCGCTTCGATCGCCGAAGAGGACGAAGGTGACGTACCGCCCTTAAGGGCTAAACCACAACTCTCCCACAGAGATATAAAGAAGTCTGAGTCTGTTAATATATTCACGAGGGAATCGGACCCGTTCGAAGGTGACGCTTTCTTTGCGTGCACGGGCTCCGACAGGGTCGCCAGGAGGGAGAACTGGCCCGGAGACTTCCAGGGGTTCGATAGCAACGCGTGAACCGTCCGCACTGTCCGTTTTAGTTTTCTGTGACATTTGAAATAAACGTAACATATAAAATTACATTAAATAATCATAACTAACAAAATCAGTGTCAAAGGAATCCTGAGATGATCAATGCCTTTATTTAACAAATACGACTTTATAGTACGCGCAAAACATAAATGCGCTTCGAATTAAGTTAATTTCGTGAGTTTGTGCAGGTCTAGTGAAATTTTAACGTTTATTACACCTTGCAGTGTAATGTGTGAAAGAGGTAGCATGCGAGTCTCGATAGCGACCGAGCGAGACCGCAATAGTCCCCTCTCAGCTCTGTATGTAAACTTTATAACTGTACTGCGCAATGACGCGTATAAACTTCAGGGATGCATTTAAGTTTTGCTCGTACTATACTTATAAACCTGTATTCTAGGAGATGTTACGAACAGGCAGACCATAAATAATTTACTAGAAAATTAAACATTTATGATTGTTCGAGTTCAGCTCAATTCACAATACGTTTACATTATAAACTACCCTAAATTCCAAAAGCAATTGATAAATCAGTTTTTACTTCATAGTGTTCTTTAAATAAATAATTCTACTGGTTCTGACATACGTCAAAGGAATTGTTAATGTCAAAAGTAGTTGTTAAACGATTGTCTAACCTCCAATGGGCTCCATTTCAAATATTTTCGATTCACTAAAACCATATTAATGAAATGGTAGTCATCAGTCTCGTAGAATTGGTAATTGCCATCGATCGTCTCCAGGACCCTGTTTACCTTTCTAAATTGCAACTGCAGATATTAAAATTAGATTGTCGATTTACATACTGATATTGATGATATTATTTGATATCTCTGACGACCGGCAATTTCGCACGTGGTACTCACATGGCGTATGAGCAATGGGAGACATTAGGGGTAGAAAGAATTGTAAGGTCAGCAGGGATTCCGCGCACTAGTAGTCCAAGTCCAAGATCATTGGACGCAAGATAAGCGTTGACCACACTTAGCCCAGTTTAGTGACTCATTCTTCCAGCAGTGGATGAGGCCGTTAGGTCATCGCTTGTCAGAGCCAGTGGAGAGGGTGAGGCCATGCCATTGTCATTTACTCGTGGCCCTGGCATTAAGGGCGAAAGACGGAATACCGAGTGGTTTAGTGGATATCCGTAATTGTGGTGTGGCAATAACATCTAGTTATATCTAGAGGTGTTACTGCCACCCCGACCTGGCGAATCCCACCCACCGGCCGCGAATTTCCCTCATCGCGCGGCTTTTGGCCCTCGATCGAGATTCCCCTCGTAAAAAAATAAGTTTGGTGTCTCATCTCAAGACCAATATCATGGACTATATATACATTGTCGCTTAGAGGGCCAGTGTCAATCGTAATAGAGAGCGACGGCGTTGTGGATGTTGAAACGTAAGCTCCAATCTATTAATTGTTTTTACGCCTAAGAAAAAGAACATGGCTATGGGACCAGTCAATAGACTAAACTACGTGTCTAACTGGACTAAACCACTAATGGCCGGTTCCAGTATCTTATTAACCGTTCGTTTGCTTTTTACTATCGGTTAAAAATCGTCATAAGTTCCATACAAGTAATGTGAAAATTTAACTGATGGTAAGGTAAGTGAATGAATAGTAAGATATAGGAACCCGTTATAAATGTGCGATAGTTAGAATGTATAATAAGATTACTTTTTAACGTTTTTTATTTGATTTGTATTCCGACGTTTAGGCCACTTTTCAGTAGCCGTTCATTATTCATTGACACTTGACATCTTTGTCTCCCGTGATGGTTACTGAAAAGTGGCCGAAACGTCGAGATAAAAATCAAATAAAATTTCGCGCTTAAAACCGTTAAAACGTAGTTTTATTATGTGTAGTAGTCGCGAATACTTAAGAAAAAACTACTTGCAATGTTCTTTCATAGAACATTTGATTAAACACAATAGTATTGTTGGATATGGACTACTTTCCCCTACTGTTATCAGTCCCTGGTCATCCGCAGACTATGAGTGTCACGTACGAACTTGTCAGCCTATGAATTTGATATGTCTACTACAGAACACTACATTATTAATAGGTATATTTTAGTGACGGACTTAAAGCTGAGACGATTTCTTGCCAATGACTAATGACGAAAGGACAGTCTAAGCGTGTATAATTTAATTGCACTCGTGTTAATTCCAATATTATTCCAATCGTTTGAGTAACTTCTTACTAACACATATTTAATTGATTGATGAATTATTAGATATTCTCAGAAAATACTATTCTACTACACATTATCCATTTTCTAAGGATAGAAAATAAATTTCAATAAGCGATGTTTCCAAAATGGCAAAAGTGTAGACATAATGTAAGATAGAATTTCTCCGATTTACACGTTGATACAATAATTTTGAGAATCCTGACAAATTCTGTAAACATCTTGAGCGCCTTTAATATGTTAGTCGACTGTCAGAACAACTGAGATACTCTTTATTAAGTTACAAAATGCCGACGCAACCTAGATTTGGTATGAGCTTTACAAATTATAACGTCGTTTAAATAATGAGTCTCACAAAATAAGTCCCGCGGCAATAAATGGAACTAATCACACAGATGAGCCCAGCCACGTTGTTAAGACGGCCTCTGTGTTTGAGCGGGCTAAGCCTTTGCCGACTTAGCTCACTGCAACGCAGAGTTTCCGGGTTCATTTCCTGGTATCTTAAATTTCGGAAATTATTTTTCTCCGTTATTTACTTAGGTGTCTGGGATCGGTTCCAGAGTAGTCTGTTGTATATTACCTATAACACAAGCGTAACTTGCTTAATTTGGGGATATACAATATGTGTGTTTGTCTGCCGATTATTTATTTTATATATTATTTATGTTGTTTTTATCAAGTTCTAATGTAAATGTTACATTACATTATTATTCTATTTACTAATACTATTAAATTGTTAATTTTATCTTTCTAACATTCTTTGGCACGACCGTAGTCCGTTTGCGAGTGTCGGGAGACAGAGTCTATCAAAATTTACTGTGATATGTGTCAACTACCCCATTACCACGATGGTGTTTCGACCTTCGAAAGTTTGATACGCTGTCTGCATAACTGAAGTCGCTATAACCGAAATTACTTTAAACGAATATTAAGTGTGCGTTAGTATGATGTTCCCTCAAATATAGTATAGATATAAGATAATGTGCTGCTATTTATTACATAGTGTAATATATTATGTAGTCTACATAACCTATTGACCATTATCGTTTTAGTATTATGTAAACGGTAAAGGCATGTATTCATTTGAACTTTACTTATGTCAGATTCCTACACAATAATATTTACGGGACACCCCTGCCAGCACAGTTTTTTTGAGAACACCATGCGATTTTCATTCGTCTTGATTTTTCGTATTTACTAGGGTGATATGATTAGTATCATTTCACCCTATACCACTATAATCAACGTCGAAATTAATTTTAAATTTCTCTAGTATACCTCGCTCCAAACCGAATGGCCTCTTCCTATTAGCTGTAGAAGGCTGCCCAGTATCTGATTGCTTATGATAAACCGTGTATTTTACAACCATCGATTGCTTACTAAGAGTGGTTATGAACTAAAATTTGAAAGTAATAATTTCTTAAAATAACTCCATTATTTCATAATTGCGAGGTATATATATATCCTTACATATGAAGTTGGCGTTTTCTCGTACTGGCCACTTTGATCTCAAATATCTCCTCTTTGGTTAGGAATTCCAATTTCAAATTTATACAGCTATTTACTTATGCTTTTATGTTTTGAAAACTGTAATTCATTTGTTTTTTCCTCTTTTGGTTTTTTCTTTGCGTCACTCAGTTTACAAAACGGAAAACTTGAAATATCGCATTATTTACGAGTACGAGTTCCATCGTGGCACCAGTGCTGCCGAAACGGCTCGAAGGATTAATGATGTGTATGGCGGCTGTATGGCAAAAGAAAACACAGTGCGTTTTTGGTTCCAACGTTTTTGTTCTGGAAATTTCGACCTGCAGAACAAGTCCCGTGGACGGCCGGAGACCAAAGTTGATAATGCAGAATTGAAGGCTATTGTGGAAGCATATCCAGCGCAAACCACGTCCGAGATAGCTGCAGGCTGCAGTGTTAGTGATATAATTGATTTAATCCACTTGAAGCAAATTGGGAAGGTGAAAAAGCTTGAAAGGTGGGTACCTCAGGAATTGAGTGCAGCAAACCGACAAACGCGCGTCGACTGCTGCCTTACATTACTCAACCGGCACAATAATGAAGGGATTTTAAAGCGAATCATTACCTATGATGAAAAGTGGATCCTGTACGATAATCTGAAACGCTCATCACAATGGCTGAACCCTGGCGAATCAGCCAAATCCTGTCCCAAGCGAAAATTGGCTAAAAAAAATTACTTGTGAGCGTTTGGTGGAATAGTGCCGGTGTCGTTCACTACGGCTTTCTTAAATCTGGCTAGACGATTAGTGGATGTCTATTGTCAGCAACTGCAAACCATGATGGAAAAGCAACCTGCTAAACAATCGGGGCTGGTCAATCGCTTTAGGCCTCTGCTGCTTCAGTACAACGCTAGAGCACACACTGCACAACAGACGGCTACCAAATTAGAGGAGCTTCAATTGGAATGTCTAAGACATCCACCATACTCCCCGGACCTTGCTCCAACAGATTACCATTTTTTCGAAATTTGGATAATATCTTGCAGGGGAAAAAATTCAACTCCGATGGGGCAGTCCAAAGCGCCTTCAAAGATTTTATTGATTCCCGTCCGAATGGTTTTTTTTAGTAAAGGGATCAATGAACTACCTATGAGATGGCAGAAGTACATAGATAACAATGGTACATACTTTGATTAAATAAATATATTATATTTTAAAAAATCGACTTTATGTTCCTCCCTTGCAAAACGCCAATTTCATATGTAAAGACCTAATACATAGTTCCGCGGTTATCTTTTTGTAATAGTAACAGGAATGTGTTGCATTAATTCATTTAGTTAATCAAAAATATTAAAGGAATCATTTATAGTAAGCATAAATAGTTTATATATTATTACTTCCATAGGAGGTCTAATTTAGTTGCGATTCAAATGAGCACATGCCTCTACATCTAACCTGTGATACGTATGAGCAACGCCCTTTTAGGTTTCTGTGCTTTTCTAGTGATACTATTTATTTTAGCTACGTTGAATAATATTTAAAATTAGAAATTGTAAAAATATACTCATTAGAAAATATCAATCGCTTCATTTCGCCTTTTAGGCCGCCCGTATTCTCATGACACTCATGCCCAAACCGCATATTATTAGATTATAATTTAAAATGTTCATATTATCAAGATCATTTCCCATAGCAGTAGGGTGTCTACTGTCTACATGCTATGATTTTGAATTGAACTCAACAGTAAATTCACCTTTGTTGACAAACTGAACGTGTACCGTGACGTCACAGTTTATGCTGGATTCCAATATCTTACTATCCATTCCTCATTTGCCTCATTGCTGATGAAGGCACTACCCAAATGGAGTTGGCTCGCTGGCTCATTAAAAATTGACAGAATTTGCTCAAGACAAATCGGTAGCCCATTTAGTTGGCTCCTCAAAATTTTACATAAACTTCATTCGCGTCAATTTTCTACCAACGGTAAGGTAAAAGAATGGGTAGTAAAACGTAGAAACCAGGATTTGATGAATGCATTTTGCTGTAGTAAAGCCGCGTCTTTGTAACAAAATTTAAATTAACAACAATAAAGCTGGATAGATTATTATTTATTATCAACTTTATCGCAGGTTTGCGCATTAGTAATGTTCTAGAATACGAGCCATAGTATTTTATTCGTTTGCTCAATAGAATTTGAATTAATTTAGCATAGTAGTATCATGGAAGAAGAATATTAGGAACGACAATCTCCAAGTAACGCATCCCTGAAAAACTCACTGAATTCTAAAAATAGCGAGTTGGAGCTATCTATTGTTCTGTAGACGGTTTTTGAACCTTTATTATGCAAAAGATATATATTTTTAATCAAATTAGTAAAAAATGTATGGAAAGCTATTATGACTTTCAATTTTTTACTGTATTGATGTAAGCCCAGCGTAATGTTGATATTAGACGGATCAACCAAATTGAAACAATTTGGTTGAAAAACATAAAACTAAAATGACACGACAGTATTCATGAATCACTCTATCTGTAAAATCGGTTTGTAAGACCGACACGAACCATCTAATATCGGCTTTACACATATAAGTTCTACTCGCGTGAGCCTCTAAGGCTAACCAAGCGCTACGATTTATTTATATTGGATTCAGTTGTGACAAAATAAATCTAGTAGTAATAATAATAACCCATGAGACTTATGCAAGCAAAACTTAGGTATTTGGTGGAGTATAAATATGGTTTTATTACAAAACATCCAAATGAAGTTTGAGAATTACTTGTCGCGCCATCTAGTCGTATCAAGTTTAGAAACTTTTCATAGTTATGTTTTTACTAGACGTTTACCACTCCTAGTATTTTTTTTCCATGTTAAAACCACATCACAATATATGCCTCATGATTAATTTAGGAGTATTTTTACAATAAGATCGAATTGATTAACTTTCATGTGAATTTTAATATTATTTACTTTCAATATTGTCGAATAATACTTTCTTAATTTTAAGACTATTTATTTATCAATTGATGAAATATATGTAAGTGTGAATCTAATTTATTATCAGAATTCGTAATTTTAAATAAATATCTTATATTTGGGGCACAAAAATGTAAAAACGCATTATTTCTAGATTTGTAAATATTTTGCTACGAACTAATTATAGAGTTGATTTAGGTGTCGGCAAATAGTAATATGTATGTAATAAAGACAGCGGTCGCACTGGTAGAGCGACAGCGTTAAAATAAGCTAATTATAGAATTGTTTCGACATGATTAGAAACCGTCAGTGACACTATTTATTTTATTTGGGAAACAACAATAATTATCATTCTTACAATATAAAAATACATAATTAATAAATATAGCAGCTGAGTTTCCACAAAAAAATATTTATATATATGCCAATACAGTTTTTCTAATAAAAATAAATCGACGAAGTACGTGTCCAAGGACAATTTCGGGTTCGGTATAGATAACCTTTGTCGAATTTTTTTGAGATGTAACTACAAAAGCCTAAAAATAATTTAATTAAAATAATCCATACCTTAAAATTTACTCTGTCAACCTTTTGCCAATCAGTTTTCCTTTAAAAGTGCTATTCTAACTCCATTGCCTCAGTTTTTTTCTTTACGTATTTCAAAAGTTATAGGGTGGATTTTCTCTTTGCTAACTTCAATAAAAACAGATTATTAAAGAACATTTTTATGAATCTTGAAGACGTGTCTAACAATAACTCACGCGTCTGATATGGAACTCTTAGCATTTTCCAAATATCTATTAGACCTCTAAAAATAGAGTCCATGCATCTGATTCATTTTGGTACAGGCCTTTATGTTGTTTAAGTAGCCATCGCCAACGGTGTTTATTTTGACATAATCACTCTTTCATCGTCGTCGCCTTACCAGTGTGGCCGCGGGCTATCCATAGATCAGTTTTGACTAGTGTCGTAAGGAATATTCGCATTTACTAAAATACAATAATATACATGATGATACAATGAATATTTTATATATTCGCATTCGTGAATATTCGCGTGATTCTCGACATTCGTATTCGCCAGAATCGTTGCGAATTTTTGGTGAATATTTTTGACAAACGAACAGTAAATTATATATGGAATGAGTTACAACATAATTATTATACAGGGCATCCAACAGCTAAGGGACACCGAGGAAATCTATCTAATGTTCTAATAATCATAACGTTAGTTAAACCTTTGGTTGCAATTATACATTTTTAATCTATATTTTATTAAATGAACATGCGTATTCGCTTTCGCGAATATTGAAGGTAAATATTCGCATCTGCATTAGCATTCGCGAATGTGAACATTTTAACATTCGTTACATCACTAGTTTTGACTATGCTTTATTTATTAGTAAATAAATCGCCGTTAAATCATGTATTAAATGTTTTGTATTATATTGTGATCTCAATTTTATAATATTGTATTTAATTTCGCTTCAATGTATTTAGTAAAATCGATATGATAAAAATAATGAGTCCCATATTTAAGTGTATTTCCTGTGTGACTCCCAAATAACACGGTTTTCGTTGAGTTTTAGCCAAGAATCTTTTTTATGCCTTAGAAACTTCTAACAGGGGTTGTATTCGCATAATGTATTTTCATCGAATTATAGTCGTGCATTTGAAAAAAACCTTTTAATTTGGACAAATTATTATTGTTACATATTATTATATCAGTTTGCGCTTGAATATTATTGTAAAAAAACAAGCCATAGCTTCGTTTTATTTTACTCTTGTCAATAATATTGACATACATAATTTAATATTTTTCCAAACTGTATTAGATGTCAATTGTACCTTCTTAAAGGCGGAGCTTCATCTGCGATAATGTTAATTACTTAGACTTTGGCCGAATATGTGTTATTTAAAGCGTTAAAAATAACGCCTTTTGCGAATGACTGCATTAGTGTATACACATACGTTATGTCAATATTTAACGTCATTTATAACTATAACAGTGTCACAGATGAAACCCTACCGTAAAATGGGAGCGGACTGTCAAATCAACTGAGGTACTTTTTATAAAATTACAGAACGTCGCAACCTCATAAATTTTGTACGAGCGTAGGTACTTGTGATGTCATAAGGAGGGTAGAAGAAAAAGGAGTCAAATAGCGCAGTAATTATTGTTTGAAAAGTAATTAAAATTATTTCAATCATGACGTTTTAAAAGTTAGATGATGGTATGTTAATTTAACACCTGTTCTTTTATATTTAAAAGTATTAGAATTTATTGTAACATTTGTCTCCTCTATAAATATTGACTTTGTTTATGGTAAATATATTTTGTTGTGATAATTACATTATTACTGTCATTTATCTGTTGTTTCTTCACCTGTGCTAATAATATTCAACATGTTATTATGTTTATATCATTTGTGAACGATTTTATGATAACTTCATCGTAGTATGCATTTGTCCCTAACCCACGAAACAACTAGCGGTAAAAAAACATCAATCATTTTTTTTAATACACAGTGTATTGAAAATTGCTATTTATGGTTTTTTAGTTTACTATTAACAATTTTATTAATTTGCAATGCTTTTAAAATATAAACCGAAATGTAAACAATTATCTAACTATGCCTAAATTAATGGATAAAATAGGACATTCGTATTCGTAATCAATTTGTAGTAAATAATCGTGTACCTAATGTAATGTTACCTAAACCTAGTGTGGAAGTCAGTTTTTGTATTAATGTATTTTTTGTACATAAACTTAGCTAGAGGAAATTAATTATGTGCAATTATTACCACCTCTATGACGCAATACCAAAGGTATTTATGTTCTGTAACTGTTGTGTAAAATACTCGAAGTTATTAAAATTATAAAGAAAATTGAAAACTGATTAAATATTTTATTGCCTAATTCCCTTAGACCAGCGTTTTAAAAAAAATATTAATATATAAAATATTGATCATCAAAGGAGTCATGAGATTTTTAAGTAGTCCATTTTATTGCTAAAGTACACAGTAGGCAAGCTAACGGCCTAACCGATAGAAAGTATCTACCGTCGCCTATGGACGTTATTTGTAGTAGTTATTACCGTTCTGCTGGCCTCTGAGGTTCGCAACTTTTTAATAAAGCTCCCGTCATAGTTCTCAGAGAAAGCCCCAGCTCTAAACATCAAAATAGGTAAGAAACCATTAAAGTATAAAACTCAATGTAAGAAACATTGAATAAAGTAACGTGTTTAAAAGTATATTTCAAATAGGACGGTAGGTAGGGCTGACAACCATAAAACGTAACTGGTAGTGTTGGAGCTTGCACGGGTGGAGACGCGCGGAGGACGAGGGGCCGCCCCACGACCACGGGTAGGCCGTGGCTGCCGTGGAAACGCGGACCACTCGCCCACATGATGGCTAGTGTGACGGACCATAGTAAATTGTATATACATAACTTCGAATAAACCAGCATTATCTTCTAAATACAGTCCATAATCATTTAATCACCTTATCAGCGTCTGCTAGAACGACATATTCTTCTTCGTGGTCCTTCAAGCCGGATATCTATCGTTCTCGTAAACGTTCCTACAAAATAAATTTTAGTTATATAAAAATATATTTAATTCTGTTACTATTTAATAATAATATTATACTTAGAATCACGATGTTTATTTCTCCCATACCGTCTATTTAAATTAGATTTTAGGTATATGGCGTTTATCTATAATATAAAATTCTAAAAATGCTATGTTCATACATTGAAGCTATTAAAAAAAACTAGAATATACTGTATAAACGATGGAGAACACAATGCATTTATTTTCATTTCTTGGTTTGTTTGGAATTCACGTAAAAACTACTGGGTCGATGTCGATCCGGTTTTCGCTGATTGACAGCAAATTATTGCAAATTTATTTGGTAATCCCGCGGGAATTTTTCTGGGAATCATTTAAAATAGCCAAATGATTTTCTCACTGATCAATAGCAAATTTTATGTAGTAAAATGTGTGATATGTTTTATCCCGGAAATCCCGCGGGAAGATTCCCGAAAACGGTTTCTAGTTGTTTGAATGCATAAACATTAGCTTATTCCGAGACAGTTTTCACTAAAACGACAACTTAAATTCTTTTTTAAATGCTATGGTATATACTTATACTTTAGGTCCCGGGAATTTCAAGCCAAGCGTGGACGAAGTCGCGGGCACATCCTAGTAGATACTAGGATATAATAATATCTAGTCATATATATGCTATAATATGTAGATACCACAAACTACTATATTATAGTATTTTAATATATAGTCAAGGTGGCAAAGTTCGTCAGTGGAGGAACTCCATACACCTGTTATTATTTCCGTGTTTGAATAGTTACAATGATAACAAATCAGTTAGTGAAGTTAAGACAGCATTAAATTCTGTCTTCGAATTATAGTTGACATTAAAATCCGTATAAAAGTTACAAAACGACCTGTGTATTAACTTAGTCCATTGACGGACTTCGCCACCTTGATTATATGATTGTAGGTATTCGAAAATATTAAGACAGAATTTTCATTTGGAAATATATAAATGTATTCCTGAGGGTAAATAAACTTGGAAAAGGTTACCTATTTACGTAGTAAATCTTCATAACTAAGAATTACTCAGTGGATTATTTGGAAATACTGACTATTAAAATATATATTATCAGACAAGGCTGTATGGAACAAATGCCTTTGCCTGCCATTGCAGGAAATAAAACTAAACACAATGATAGCATTGATGTCTATTTGACAGTGTTTGTCATTAAATGTCAGTCAATGTGTTTTCTTTGGGAATTTTTTTAGTCGAATCGCTGAATCAACAGCTGTTTTATTGCTTTTGCATTTAAAAGTTTGGAAAATTTATTGACGAAACAGGTAGAACCCAATTTCATAAACAGGTCATGGTAGATATCATTAGCATTAGTCTCGAATTTGAAAATGAAACAAAGGTAAGTGTAGTTCGTTAGCCGCATAGTTAGTTCATTGTTTACGTGTTACATATTTACAAGTTTGTGTCCTGTAGGACGCGATTATTGCAAAACGGAGATGATTTACTAACTTTCAATATGGGTAAGAAGAACGACATTGATGACAACAGTGAGATACAGTTGTATAAAATAAAGCCACAAGACCACTTTATTGAGGCACAGGTACAAGAAGGAGATACTTTACAAGCCATCGCACTGAGATTCTATTGTTCTGTAAGTATCAGTTCATTATATATATTAGTAATAAGAAATAATTTATAAATAGAATAAAGATGTGGGAATGGTAATGACTGCCTGCATAGAACTTATACTTTGTAGTGTTTTTAAATTCAGGTATTATCGGTTGTTAAAAAGAAACTGATTAACTTCTAAATATTCAGCCACATGCTTCAGTCCTAGATTTTGATATTTTTAATTTGAATACCTCAATACCTGAATGTAGTAGAGTCCACATACTTCATTTTAGTGAATTCATTTTAAAAAACAATGTGTGGAATGATGCGGAAAAACTGGGTCAGGAACTCCTGCATCTGCAACAGTCTTAATTTCCGTGACATAGCAGACAAACTGCAAGAGTGTCGCTTACGCTAGTACGGCCACGTTTTATGGAGACTGGCTAATTATGTGGGGAACAAATATCTAGCCATGCCGCTTCCGCCAGGTCCCTGGCGAAGGGAAAGGTACCTAGAAATGTTGGCTTGAAGTTGTGAAGGATGATATGCATATTAATGGTCCCGAAACGGGAATGCTGAAGATCGCAAGAAGTGGAGTATGAAAGCAGACCCTGGGAATCGGAGTTAAAGCTCCAAACCCTACCGGGATTTAACGTTCGGATGATGATGATGATTTTAAAAAACAACATTTTGGACTGATATTTATGTTTTTTTAAATCTATATAAATAAAAATTAATCATAGAAATGTACATAATTACATGATGAAGTACATGTAAAATCTTAGAACTATAATACTTTACCAATTTTAATGAAATTTTTTGTGTTTTTTCAATGGGTCCCCGGATTATTTAGTCACAACTGAAGCCGGTAGGTTGTGCTGGTATTGGGTTCTAGGATCATTCTAATCTCCTGAACCAATGTTGATGTTTTTTTTGTGTTTGAGTGGGTCCCTGGATGTTTTAGATTCACAATTGGAACCTGGTAGGTAGTGCTGGGATCGGGTCCTAGATTTTTATTTTTTCAGGGCAAAACAATGTCTGCCAGGACTAGTTAGTAGTGTAGTAGTAGTAGTAGTAATAGTTAGTGTCTAGTTTATAATAAATATAATAAAAAGTATGTTTTTGCATAATTCCATCATATTTTCTATTTTTGTTTTAATTCATTGTTACATTATATAGCTTTCATTCAATATAAGAAAATTAATTGAACATTTTCTTGCATACCTCAATACTAATTGCTCTCATTGATACAATAATAGGTTGATTTATTATAGAGACAAATCCACTTTTATATTTATATGTTAAGATAGATAAGAATTTTATGAGATACTTCATTAATGAATATCAAGTACTGCTCTCTTTCAAAGATATATTTGTTTAAACTTTATCAGATCATTAATAATAATGTCAATTGTTAAGTAACATTAGTCCCACTGTTTATTAATCTATAATTATTTTCTTCTTATAATCAGCAGACAAAGACACATACTGTATGTGCCCAAATAAAGCAAGTTATGTTTGTGTTATGAGTAGTGTAGCGGACTAATCTAGGGCCGATTCCAGCAACCAGACCATAATGTAAATAACAGAAAAAAATATTTTCTGAAATTTGCCATGCCAGAAATGGAACCCAGACTATTTATTAATCAATGTGTTAAATACTCATGAATTTATGGAACAAATGCAGCTCTCGCACAATAGCCATTACAGACTAACTTTTCTCCAAACTGTAGTTTTATTATTCCATTGTGTTATGTACTGATATGAGGTATCATATCAGTACATAACACAATGGAATAATATATCATACTATTCTATTTTATAATTAAATGTTTGTATGTTCTCTATTCACTGCCTTGGATAAAAATTCTATATAGAAACAATGAGGTTCTTTAAAATAAAGTACCTAAAACTTGTGTTGCATATTCTAAAAAGCCACTCTAGATTTACGGTCTTATTCATATTGAGTTAGAGTAAGTTTGCAGGCTCCTTTAGGTTTTAAAGATGCCTGGAAACATACTCTAGCTTAATACGAATAATACCATAATGGTTTCATACAATTGTCTCTCAGTCTCATTTCAAATGAAGTGGCTTTGAATGCTGTCTGAGAAGGCCGGGCACTTGGAAAAGTTTCTGACCTTATGTGCATATTGGTGAATTTACCACATGCTGGGAAAATATTGTCATGAAACCTGAGAATACTAATGTGTTAACTCCATCAATGTGCCTTAAACAGGCATAGTGAGTATAATTTGAGGTCCCCTAAAAATGGAAAAGCTTTGCATACCAGTGGTATGATAATGGATTGATGTTATTATATTGCTCATAGCTTAAACCTGGTTTTAATCATCTTACATTCAAATAATTGTGTATTATATAAACAAATATAGTCAGTTTCTGTTGTCCTTCAAAATTACCAATAAGATACCTTATTAATTAAAGAAATATTTCATCTCAGAAAATATAAGCCCTCTTATTATTGAATATGTTTATATAAGTACTTCTGTATCATAAGCCAGTAAGCAACACTTGAGTAATAAATAAGTCACTTCAGTGCCCTTTTCCTATACTCATTATAGGCTTTTGTATTCACAAACAATCATTTTCTCAGATTTCAGAATTAAAAAGAATCAATCATATACAAAAAGATAATGAGATATTTGCAAGAAGAACAATAAAAGTACCTGTAACGCCATACTCCGTGTTAACAGAGCTGACACCAGCACATCCAACAGAGCCTACACCTTCAACATCTAGCCTGGGTAAAACCTCAACAGAATTACAATTATTACAAGGGAGTGCAAATGGTGTTTCACAAAATAATTCCATACAGAAAGATGATGATTATTCAATAGATTGTAATACAGTTGTTATGAACAGTACTGTTGCACCTGCAATAATACCTTACACAGACACAGAGCCAACTGAAGATGTCACGGAAGACACTCAACTGTTGCCAAATAAAGAAAAAGTGTGTGTTGAGGCGGTTGTTGTAAAAGAACTGACTTCACATGGAGCTGATTTTGGACTGAAATGGTTTCATCTAGTATGTTTTATCTTAATTATGGGTGTTGTGGTACCTATTGTCTATATATATAAAACAGTCTATCTTGATAAACTTGAACATACATTAGAACACACAACTGAACATTTACTTGTGCATACAGTGGACGATCTGCCCCCTCTACGTACTCCATGATAAAATGAAACTGATCTTACGAGAAAGCTTTAAGTTGTGATGATATTCTTATAAATCAATTTTATATACATTTATTATAAGGGGAGATACTTATATTAATAAAATTATTGTAAGTCAATCTTTTCATTATTATTGTATCAAGTAAGGGGCCATCCACAAATTACGTCACACGATTTTCATGATTTTTAATCCCTCCCCCGTCATTGTTATAGCTGATCACATTCGTAAGACTCCTCCTCACAAGTGTAACATCACATATTTTGCAATTTTACATCAAGAAATCATTGAAATTAAAACAGCAGCACCATAATTAGTTTTTGTTTCCATTTAAATTATTTTTTAATAATTTAAACACTGCTCATACAGATAGTTGGAAATATTTTGGAGGTTTTGGATAATAGTTCAAATTTCGTGTTTTAAAGCTTAAATATATTAGATTTTGAAATGTAACGTCAGGAAATTTAGGACCACTCCCATCCCTTATCACACTTCGTGGACCCCCCCTTTCGTAACGTGTGACGCAATATGGATGGCACCTAATTGTTGTGCTTTAATATTTTTATTATAATTCTTGGTAAAAAACAAGTGCTTTTTTCACACGCCACCTGAAGTATAAGCGTTGGGTCGTCGAGTTCATTGGAACGCATGAATGGTCTACCGTATCAGGGCCCACTTAGTATTCATTCACGTTGACTCGCGGGCGCGGTGGCAGGCGCGGTAGCGGGCGCGGGCGCGGTAGACGTAGCGAGTTCGTGTTCACATTGGCCGCTAGGCGCTTGCGCGATTTTTTGTGTTTTCCGAGATAGAAAATAGGGACGACGATTTTTTATTTTTAACTGAAAATTCTTATCTAAAGTAGATGATAAAAATTAGAATTGGTGTGCACGAAATTAATAAAGAAAGAGAACGGTATGGTGAATTTCATACTTTATATAGTAATTTGAGAGATTATCCTTCAAGATTTTTTGGATATACCAGGATGACTGTTTTTTGATTACGTATTGGATTCAATAAGGAGTGAGATTTCAAATGAAGACACAAATTTTCATAAAAGCATAAAGCCCGAAGAACGACTATTTGTAACTATAAGGTGAGTTTAAAAAAAAACATAGTTAATTATCATTTTTTTATCAGGATATAATAACAGTAATTCAAATTCAAACAAGGTTCGTTAACATTTTTTGAAAAGGCTTTTGGGAATTGCAGGAGTTAAATTATTAACTCCCGCAATTTCCAAGTCTAATATAAAAATCAAATTAATACTGGACGCCCTGGACGGTTTTTGCCGTTGTATTGTGTCGTATACGGATAAAGTGCGTTAGTATATATATTATGACTGTTGACTCTATACCCGTATATATAAAGTATTTTGTCGTTCATACTGGTTGAACTTACCTGACGTCGCGAGTGAATCGCGCGCTTCGCCGCTAGTTCAACGTGAACACACGCATACAACTCATGCGTTTGATATTGCCGCGAGCGGAACGCGCGCGCCGGTCGCTAGCTTGCCCGCTACTTACGACTGCGCGTGCATTTCGCAACATGAACACTTGGATATTACGCCATGTTTGTTATTTCGCGACCGCGCCCGCGAGTCAACGTGTTTGAACACTTACTTCCCCTATTCCAATCCCATTCCTCCTGTCTGATCTCTCTATCCCACCCGAATCTATAGGCGACGCTAACCACTTTCCATGAGCTGCAGGCTACCAGTTTGCAAGTTTTGCAATAACAACAGAAAGATGCAAATGTCCTGGGTTCGATTCTCGGCAATGTAATTTTCCGTAAACTGCGATTTCCGTTCTCTAATCTAGCTTGGGCTCAGTCCCGCTCTTGTATACAAATAATGTTGTGTGTAATAAATATAAATTGCTTAAGTTAAGTAAGTCGTGTAGATAATAGCAAATAAACATTGCATGTTTCCAACTTGGTAAGTGACGCTTGTTTATGGGTAACGTACAAGGAACTACTCTGGGACCAATCCCAGGCCATAAAAACTGGTTATCCTTACATTAGTATATTTAAATCAGTCGCATTCTGCGGCGGTCTGTCTGTGTATCCGCTAACTCCTAAACCATGAGCAATAACATTTTTACCATGTTAGATAATTTTTTAAGGTTTTTATAGATATAGTTTTGGCTTCGCTCGCGATATTTAAAAACTTGGACTGACCTGTGGCTCAGGAAAAAGTTATTAATTTCCTATATAAAAGTCACTACTAATAAGAGCTACGACTTTAAGGATTACTTATAGAGCACCACAAATGAATATGCAATGTTGTAATGTACACTTACATTTTTCCCACAAAAGATTAATGTTTTAAAAATAAAAAATAATATTCCAAAATAAATTTTACTTCCTTTCAATTATTTTATCTATTAACATTCATCGATGTAACAAATAAATCAGTGACAAAAAACCTGTTTACTTTCTATTTAATTATAAATGCATCTTTATACAATACAAGTTATAAATAACTGAGAAACATTAATGGTGGAAAATGATTAATACTAATAAAAAAAATCTAAAATTACACTTTCGTATAGTTTTGTTACATGTAACATTATTTTTCTTACTAAGAAAATACAGAACTGTAATGTACAATTCCAATCAGTTCATTGCATTTTCCTCAAAACATCAAGTTTCCTGTTATGAACCAAAATACGTATACTATTACTATATAAGCCTCGCTGTATTTATTAGACTGTAAAAAGAACTATGACGTCATCGGAGGTGGCTGAAGTAAAGCTCGAAATATCAACATCTCACTCTGTAAACGCTGCTAGAATCAGAAGTTCCCACGACCGAGATTCGGGTTGCTTTCGTGTACACTGTAAATAGAAAAAAATTAATTAGAAATGCAAGGGAATACATTATACATGTATCGTTGCTACTTTTTCGCAATTATCATCAGTATCTAGAGTTTGGCTAACAAAAGTAGACTCGAATTATTCAGATTTTTTTACATGGCAATGCTAATAAAAATCTCAATGTCATTTTACCGAAACATTCGTCTTCATTACTGTCATTTGTTATTTTGCTTTGTGTTTTAGCATTTACGAGTTTAAAACCATTTAAAATTAAATGTGCAAGTTATTGTTTTGCATGATTCCAAATATGAAGAAAAGCAATAAAAGAGGCTGTTCAAAGAGAAACATGATAATAAAACGTTTTAACGGTTTTAAGCGCGGTAATTTATTTGATTTTGTCATTCCGACGTTTCGGCCAATTTTCAGTGGCTATGATCAAATAAATTAACCTTAAAACGTAGTTTTATTATGTATACATGTCGCGTAAACTTAAGAAAACATTATGAGAAACATGATTTTATATTTTACCGCACTTTTCAGTCTACTTTCATTAGCTAGACTATAAGTAATAATATATTCAAACTTTTTAAGCTAATGTTAATGGCTAACCGAGTTTTGTTGAAGAACATTTTTTGAAAGTCATACCCAAGTTAAAAATTAAATCAACTATGGCTACGTTCCTTCCTCTACTTAGTCCTCACAACGTGTACGCTCACGACCGCGATTTTCCCCGCTCCTCTCGTTCGCGGACGTTAAAATCTTAAACTCAAAAAACTCTTAAGTGTCCCGGATTATGGAGTGTTGATGTCATTAACGATGAAATACACGAATTTCATTGGGTGCTGTATGGCTGATTAGGAAATCGCGCCTTTGTCGACATACCGATACAGAGAATTAATGCCCAGGGGTCAACACTCACTTCGACCCACCTCTTGACATTCATTGTGACTGCGTGATCGAAAATTATGACGTCATTAGTGACGTTTTCGCGGCGACCATAACGACCGTGGTCGCTATGTGGAACGACTGAAGGAGCATTTTGAGCATTGTGAGCTACCAGTAGAACGTGCCCTCTATATATATAGCTTTGCAATGCATTACTGCAACTTTATATAGTACTAGCTGTTCCCGCGACGCCGTTTTCAAGACCCCCGATTTTGAAACATTCTTCGTTGGTGCTCCGCTCCTATTGGTCTTAGCGTGATGATATATAACCTATAGCTTTCCTCAATAAATAGGCTATCTAAAACTGAAAGAATTTTTCAAATCAGACCAGTAGTTCCTGAGATTAGCGCGTTCAAACAAACAAACTCTTCAGCTTTATATATTAGTATAAGATTTGCTTAACCGATGTTGGTTATAGTAAATGCTATGAATTGCGATTATTTAAATATATTATTTATTTGTTGAAATATTTCTTAATATTCTGCAGGCAAACAAACAATCAAATGTGAATTGATTTTTATCAAAATTGGTGAGGAGTTGTATTTATACAGATACAGAACCGTTTACACTAGAGAACCCACATACAAATACTTAATAAATCATATTTGATAGTAGCAAACGATGATCAAAACACACATATGTTAGTGACACAAGAGAAGGCAGGAGCAGATGATGAGATTATCTTGATCCCGAAGTGATCGCCAAAACGCTTTGTAGGCAGATTAGTGATTCCTTGTTAATATTCAATTAAAACAACAAAATCACTAGTCTTCCATACAACGCGTGGCCGGCGCCCGTTAGTTGGTTGACACCTAAAATGTTTGTTAATCACCAATATTGTTAGTTACACAAACAAATATATTATAACACTTATGAAAACTTTCGTAACATGGCTGGATGATTAGAATGACAAAAACTTAAGCCGTGGCTTAATCAAAAGTTTTATTTTAAGACATGAAATGAAATAGGCACTTGGACGTAAAATTAAATAAAAGAAACTTATACCCAGGAAATTTTGAAAAGTTGCTTCCTTTAAAAAATTACATTGTAAAAACACTAGTGTTGAAATATATCAATTTTTAAGTATCAACACAATGCTTCTAGAAATCAAATATTTGGTTAAATAATTTAATGTGTAATTTTAAATAAATGTAATTAAAATTATTTAATTTTAATTATAAAAAAGAAATAACTCAAGAAGATACAATCTCTTGCACAGGCTATGTCGTAGCATTCAGTGTTATATAAAGATGTGAAAAGTTAGGTAGAAAATATTTTGTTACTCACCATATAGGGAAAATTACACAATTGTTGGCATCTCCCATCTCTAGAGATGATTGAATGAAGCCTGCTAGTTTATTCAAACATTAAGAGATCTTAATATTGTTTTCATTTTGTAGCCATATAATTATCATAATATTATTGTATAGCTGAGAAATAAATAATATTTAGATTTCTCAATATCTTGAAAAAATTGACAGAGTTCCAACAACGGTAGAGTTTCCCCTATATTGAAAAGATTCTTTACGTACATAAAATTATACATATATGAGTTGAAGTACCAAGCTCAATCTTAACATCTATCACACGCGAGTAATTTAAAATCCTGATTAGACCGCGCCTTAAATGATGTTCTATGAATAAGATACCCCTCTTTTACAATAATACTTCAATCTACGTACAAATGACAACTTTTCATTACCTTGCCACCAAAACATCGACGTCACAAAGTCTTACTTAATCTTAGTTGGATTTGCCAAAGCAGGGAATTCTTGAAACATTCTATTGCAACAATAATGTAATGTTAGTAATGAATGGTATCAGCATAAACAAATTTGTTCACTTACAAATTAATCAATATTTTAAAACATAATATATTTCCTGACTTCTGTGACAAATATACTAGCTAGCATAGCACTAGGAGATGTTAAGTAAATTGTATAATAATTATATTTTTTTTTTTGTAATTTCATATATTTTAAAGTTACATTATACAAGAACATTATTTACAAATAAAAATTATTTACTTTATTTGCAACAATCTACAGAGATATCTTTAAAGCAAGCCATAAAACTCCCTATATCTACGTATGTCACAGGAATCATCTTAATAGCTTACAAAAAGCAATGCAGTCATGGATGCATGAAAATGGTTATTTTCACATGCAATATTAATTTTTATTGTTGCCTATTAATAGATAACTTGACCTAGCTTAAAATAAAATGGTCACAGGGGTTTTAAGTGTTCCATCTCTAATATAATTCATGTCAAACTTTATAGTGTCACTTAATTAATAACAGATGATTGCACACTAGTGATCTTAGAGAGTTAAGAGTAAGTTTGAAAGCTACTTTTAGAACCATAAAGAAGTGTTCAAACTCCGTACTCTAACTCTCGATGAATAAGACCGTAGATGTTTTTTTTAATAAACTCAAGTATAGTATTATACACCAAATATAATTCTGTTCAGCAGGTTTCGTTTGCGCCGATAAGGCGGAACGGTTTCCGAGATGTAAATAATCTTTATTTGCAAGAGCAAAATGCAGTTGTTTGCTATGATGTATTCTTAGCTCTGTCCCGCTTACACGATTTCCTACACTATCGCGTGTATTAAAGTTGGTTTAATGCGCGTGTATATCGCGAAGAATATTAGTTGTGTAGTACTATACCGTATAGATTGTCCGACTGTCTTTGCATTTTATCTGGATAGACTATAAAATTTTGCAAGGACTATGAATAACAGTCTCCCAATAAAAATGTAGCTATGAAGACCTTAAAACCTATATATGCGCAGCCTATCAGAAGTGTTTCTTCTTTTACGTTATGATATAGCAAAACACCACTAAACTTACAAACATTTTATTATAATAAAACATTTTTAGAAAAATCCATCCAAAAATTAAGTGTTAATAAGTTTGTATTCATTCAATATATAGACAAAATATTACTCGAGTCTACTGATATTTTTTATACCAAAAGGTAAAGAATTAAGATTTGTGGCATCCTATTGGAAAATAGGGTTTATGGGCTTTCCAGAGTTACAAGTTTACTGGGCAATTTTCATTCCTAGAATATTTTTTTAGTAGATTATAAGTACATAGTCGTTACACTCTACATGAGCTTGAATAGTAGCTGATATACATAACTGTGGCACAATAGTTGTTGATTTACAACTCTTACATTTGTCTTTTGTATTCATGCATGCCTTACGCTCCCTAGTTTATTCTGTATTTCTTATCCCATACATTCCCTCTTTTCAGCCCTCCAAAGGGTGGTTACGTATCAGTAAATAAGCTGACGCGGTTTTTATACTATAACATTTAAAGAGCATGAATAAACACAGTCTGGCTAATGAAACTGGAGACTAAAAAAAGTGCAGCACATAAAAAATATTATGATGGAAACTAAACTTTAACAATAATTGTTAAGATTTTTCACTTGTTACAATGACTATATCACAACTTACAGTACATTGTAGTAGTAGAGCCATGTTGTGGCCCACTTTCTCCTCCCTATCCTATGCCTCTTATCTTTTTAACCTGATCTCATCCATGAGGCTAGCGACACATCTCAACTCTGCTATTACTATCTCATAAAAATCGCCGGCCATTATCATCTCCACTGTAGGTTTGCCTGATTTCGGTATTCTGTTAATTCCAATGGCGCCACTCTATCTTTATAAATATTTATAAGCGAAAACACGCGAAATAAATGTCTATAATTTGGGTAGCTTTTTAGTATTAATTTCGGCTAACGCCATCTGCTAATGGTGACACCATTTTTTTTCTACTATTATTCTGCTGCGACGATATCGAACGGATACTGTGGATTTATTACATTACGATTTTTTGACACTATCGCAATGGAGTCGTACTTTGAATATCTTCGCAACGCCAAGATATTGATGTTAGAAACCTCCATCGGCGAAGGTAACCAGTTTCCATCAAGTGGGTAGTCTGATGTTGGCAGGCTTCAGGAATAAATAATATTAATACAAAATCAAGGAGGTTGCTAATATTTTCAATTTCATTTTGAAAAGTTTTTGAAATTCGTCAAATATTTTTTATCATTATTTCTTTTCAATCATTCAGTATCTTTGTCAACAAATGATACGAGTTTTTGTGGCAATATAAGTCGTATTTCACTAAACCGTTAATGTGATTTTCCACATAAATTTCTTGTTTACACTCTATTTTTTTCTATTATTCTTTTTTTTCTAATACAATTGTACGACAAACATCAACCTTATTTTTTGATCGAAAACTCCCAACAATTTGAAATATGACAAAAAGTATATCAATTTATGGGGGTTGATGTCGAGTGGTGCTTCAATGTTGCTCCACCCATCGTATGGAGTGAATGTCTACCAGGAAGAACCTAAGGCACTGTTGCTGCGGGAGCTAAGCTCAACCGGCTAGAAAGACGAGTATATATAATTGTCATTCATTTTCAGCAGATAAAATATGTAGCCTACCTCTGCCACAGTAATGATACATATGTAAGCGCCATTTACATGGAGAGGTTTTATCGCAGATTTTGGGATGAAAGTCGTATACTATTTTCGCAGGCAAAAAAACAAAAACTCACCTCCAAGTATGTCATACGATTATTGTATGGTATCGTAAGGTAATTATCACCAAGACCACCAATAGTCTTGTTTACACTACGACACAATCGCATTGTGACATTTGCCTACGATTTCTCGACTTGTCTAAATTAGAACTCGTAGTACATTTTTTCAAGTTCATGCGAGTATCATACAAATCAGTTTGAACCGATTTCAATGCGAGAGTTGCCTTCCGAGCTCGGTATTTTGTTTACACAGACGTCAGTACTCAGTGACCAGGCGATTATCGTCCTTCTACGAACGATATCGTATAGTTTACATGATAAGTATTTTTTTTGCTTTCGACAATCGTATCTTGGAGGCGAGAAACTCTGCATGTAAATGACCCCCTAGTATTTCAGTGAATTTGACTACCACCGCTACCTTATTGGTTTGGTATCCGGCTATTTTACTGAGTGTCCACTCACATCAGTTAAACATGTTTGCATATAGTAATGACGATGATATTGGTGGCCTGTCTCTACTACTGCAGTGATAAATAGTATTTGTCAACAAACCTAATCCAACCCCTATAGGCTCTTGTTTTTCAGCTACCCTATTTGAGTGTCCACTTTCATCAGCCAACCTCGTTGAATGTGAATAAAGCCTGTGGCGATGGCAACGATTTGGCCTACCTCTGCTGCAGCAGGTACTGCGCCATCTGTATGCGCTGCGGCGTGCCCGTGATGGTGATGATGCGGTCGCTGGAGCCGGGCAGCGGCTCCGCGATCTCGATGCCGGCGCCGCTCTCCGCGCGGATCTTCCTAATACGCGAACCGGCCTTGCCTATTATCGCACCGGCCAACTGTAATTAACGAAGCATATACATTACACTTTATGTTGGTTAACACGTTCACTGCGAAACGCAGTCTAATCGCCCCGAAAGTTACTCACTTACGATGCGGTTAAGATAAAAACTGTGATTGAATTTTAGTTCAACTTCAGTTTAACAGAAACATAAATATATGTATATCTATGATGTGCTATTACACCAGAGTTCCGTGGTAGACCTACCTTAATAGAGGGTTACCTGGACCTAGTACTGCACAACACAAAACAATCAAAGCTAAGCAATTTATACTTGTGTTAAAAACAATATAATTCACTCCACAAACAGCCTCTTTGGTTGAGTGGACTAAACCTTCACCGGCCGAACTCACTGGAACGCAGACATGATAAATTTTGTAAACAAAGTTATCTATGTTTACTACGGAACAATTTCCGATCGCAGATAAAAGGACCAAAGAAAGATGAAAAATATTTACTACAGTTTGGGACCGGCCCCAGAGTGGTTTATTGTATATTACCCATAACACAAGTGTACTTGCTGAACTTGGGGATATACAACGAGTATATTTGTCTACTGACTTAATATACAACGGACATTTTTGGAGTGGATCCTAGATACCAGACTCAAGCATATAATAAAAGATATATTCAGGCTGTCAGAGCTATTGGAATCATTTCTGGTTTGCAAGCCCTATCTATAACCAAGAAATGTGTGGGGTTCAGTTGCTAGATTGGGGCATTCCATAGAGCAGGGATGGCAAATCATTACTGATAAACATGCCATTTATATATAAATAAATCTTGCCTTAATGTAACAGAGAATAACAATTAAAGGAGGTGAACTTCAATAATGTCGATCCCCTATGCCGCCGGCTTATTTATAAAATAAAAACTCACATCTTTGGGTATGGTGACTTGCGTGCTCGTCTCCTGTTGGTTGCCGCCGTTGTTGTTGAAGCCGCCGCCGCCGCCCGAGCCACCTCCGCTACCTCCACGGCTTCCGGCGCCGAACCCGCCCCCGCCGAAGTTGCCCCCGCCGAAGCCACCGCGCGGCGGTCCGCCGAAGTTGCCCCTGGGCCCCGGGCCGCCGAAATCGTTGAAGCCACCGCGCGGGGGAGGGGGCCCCGAGCGACCCATGGGGCCCGGGGGGCGCGGCGGGGGCCCTCTGCCCATCGGTGGCATGCCCCTCGGGGGCCCGCGCGGAGGTCCCCCGCGGGGCCCGCCGCGCGGCCCTCCGCCCTGCTGGTTGCCGAAGCCCCCATACTCGTCCGCGTAGAAGTCGTCGTAGTTGTGCGGGTCATAGTTCTGGATCGCACCTTTTATTGGCACCTGGAATCAATTTTGTCAAGTCTCGATTTAATTGATGTCGTCTTTGTTGGCATCTAAATAATTTAAAACTCAATATAAGAGAACTTTCAAACGTAAGAGCAAACACATGGGGTATTATTTTCTCTTTAGTTTGAAAATACAATTGTAATAAGAATTTCTGTGGGGTATAGTTACATGGCACTTTTATTTATTATAAATAGATCCATGTTTTTCAATATACAGTGTAAACTCCATGTAATGTCACTCGATTTAACGACAAACTCCCTTAAGCGTCGAAATCACTTTGCTTTGGTTGGTTTAGCTTGTCTTCCATACAATGATTCACTCTATATAGCATTACACCCACTCTCAATAACGACAACAATTAAGTAAAAAAAAGTACCTTTTAAGTTGCCAAAATTAATAAAAACTGCGCAGCTGTGTACGTTCTTTTATCGCTTTACTATCCTAGCCCGTAATAAACTCGACTGTCGGCATCATGCATACCGAAATTTGTAAGTACTTCCTTTATGTCTTCAGTGTCGTTATATAGATTTAACACTGTAGTTTAAACAGATATACAATGCAAAAGTGGATGGATGCAGAAGTCGTGGAAGGCCACGACACACTTTCCATGATCAAATTGATCGTGTACTAGCGGAGGGTGATGTCAGGAGCCTTAAGAACAGACGAGCGTGCATGACAAGAGTTATGAATGTCAAAGAAGCAAGTGAGGTGTGTAAGAATAAGCCTAAATGGCGCTCTGTTGTTCGTGCCTACCCCGCAAGGGAACTGGCGTGAAGTTATGTATGTATGTATGTACTGTAGTTTAAAAGGCTATGCCGGGAGCTCGACCTTGCTTCGTTCCCGCCTTAGCCTTCGTGGTTCTTTTTTTTGTACCCACCCGAAATTCACTTTAAATTTCAAATAATAAATAAAAGTGCCATATAACTATACCCCAACCAAAAAATTAAATGCAAAATTCAAACTGCGACAGTTAAAGAACTTCAAACACAATTAAATTAACTCAAAAGAGTTATTAAAACTTAAAATTAGTTTATTCAATTTAAAATACAAAAAAAAACATTGTTGTAAGTTGAAATCGTTCACACCTTACTGCTCATTTTGCCACTAAATCACATGAAACATAGACTTATATGAAGTACGCTGTTTAAGGGAGATTTAAGAGATTTTTTTAAATTACTCTAAGAATTGACAAAAATCCCAGTTACATTTTCAATCATAACAACTGTACATACTATGGTCTAGTCTAGTCTATATTAGCTTTTATGGATAATTCAAATTCAAATACTTAGTTACAATTCATTACCTATAGATTTTCCCGCGAAATCAGGTAACGCGCAACTATTTGTAGCTTTGGAGTCACACATTCAATGTGAACTGTAACACTACACAAAATTGTAGCCTTGTGAGAGTAAGAGTGCTCTTTTTTGTTTTTATTCAAACAGCAAATAATGCCTTGGAACAATTTAAACAATTGACACGAAGAAAGAAACGAATGCAGACAAGTGACCCACCTGCCTGATGAGTTCGAGGACCTCCCTAACTCCGGCCGCGATGGCGTCAGACTTGCCCACCAACTGCACAACACGCTCCGTGCTCTGCGGTGCCGGATTCGAGAAGATCTTCAAACGGGCGCCAGTTTTCTGTAATAGATTAGTCGACAGTCAACTCAACTGAGATACTGTTTTCATCTTACAAAACGTCGAAACCGCCTACATTCAGTACGTGTATAGCAAGCCATGATGTCACTTCTTTAAGGAGTCATATATATTAAATATTATTTAAACAGTCTTTTAAATTATTTCTCAACGTGATATTTAAAAAAATTTTTTATTTTTTTTTTATTGCAAGAGTTCAGCAGACAAGCAGACGGCCCACTTAGTGGAAAGCGGTTACCATCGCCTATGGACATTTGCAACACCAAAGGTGCTACAAATGCGCTGCTGCTCTCTTAAAGGAGACTGGAACCTGGTCACTAATGCCGGAACACAACACAAGGTTGTTATGGCGGCATACTCTAGACCAGGGGTGGTCGCCATCCAGTCGAGCAAATACTCTACCACCTGGCTGTGGGTTGTTTAGTCGCCTCTTACGACAGGCCGCCGGGCCGCAGGAAATTGTATTCTTTCTCTGTTCCTGCAGGGATAAAATGACACCAAGTTAGTTTAACGCCCGCTCTATTATGTTGAACATTGTTTTACAATTTATTGTATGTAATATGACCTACTCAAAAGGGGAAGCGTACAGTTAAATAAACGAGATACTTTTTACAAGCTTACAGAACAACAACATCGTAATTATTACCTATTTCCGACGTCATAAGAAGGTAAAACTAAAAGGAGCCATTTAACAACTTAATTTTATTATTTGAAAATTAATTTACATTATTTCTATCATGACATTTTAAAAGTTACATTTTTTTTTATTATAAATTATGCATCTTAGTGATACAACATTAAAATTACAATCTGATCTAGGAAATAAGACTAATGAGTAATTTAAATCTGACCTAAAATAACTAGATATAAATTAAACTAAGAATGTGTCCAATAACACGTTTCCTATTGTCTTTATTAAGAAGACACTTTGTTCATGTGTTCTTTGTTAATGTTCCGCACATAGCACTACACTTTATTATTATGAGAGTATTATAACACTAACTCAAATGGTTTTGTCCTTTTGAGTCTTCTTAATAAATCTGTATTATAAAGGAGCTGGATGGCCTCGACATTCACATGGTGATGAAGCCGTAACTGGTGGGCTTCAGCATATTTTTTATTACGTTAATGACGAGGTCCACTTTTAGGTTTTGATGGAAATCGTCTGATCTTATGTACCAAGGAGCATTGACCATGTCCTTGAGCACTTTATTTCGGCACCTTTGTATGATGTTTAAATTGCTTGGCTTAGTGCAGCCCCATAGTTGTATACCATAGGTCCATACTTGACGGCCTCTGTGGTTGAGCGGGCTAAGCCTGTGCCGGCCTACCTCGCTGCAACGTAGAGGCTCCGGGTTCGATTCCTGGTATAGTAAATTTCGGAAACGTATTTTCTCCGTTATTTACTATGGTCTGGGTGTCTGGGATCGGCCCCAGAGTAGTCCGTTGTATATTACCCATAACACAAGCGTAACTTGCTTAATTTGGGGATATACAATTTGTGTGTTTGTCTGCCGATTATTATATTATTATTATACTGGCATTAGAATCTGTTTATACAGAAGTATCTTATTAGGTACTGACAGAGCAGAATATTTGCCGAGAAGCCAGTACATTTTTTTGTAGCGTAAATCTAGCTCTTGAAGTTTCTTTTTGACATGGGCTTTCCAGCGAAGCTTAGCGTCTAATGTCATTCCCAAATATTTAAAAGTTACATGATCAGATTTTATTTTAACGCTTGTCCTTTGATATGTAAAAATATTAGAATTTATGGCAACATGTGTCCGCAACGCTATTATGACGAACAAACATTACGAAACCTGTCTCACTCAAAAAAAACCTTGGAAACTTCACTTCTGTCTGAAATTAATTTTATTTATAGACAGTTTTTTATCGTACTTTTAATTCAAGAAACTTTCCAATTAGGAATATATAATGATCATCCCAATTCTACCTAAAATTTTGTTGGACGAACAGACTATTAAAAATAGGTAACACACGGAATCACAGAACAAAAACTTTAACGTGCTCTATGGCTACGGGAACAGGCTCTGTCGAAACATGATAAAGTAAGTACACTACAAAAGGTTTTCAGCAGACATATTCTTCAAATTTAAACTGAATTTTATTATTCTCATCGATGCCAGGCGTTAAGTTTCAAACTATAGTGTAAAATTAAATACTGAATAAGAGCGTTTAATTTGCATAAATTACACGTTATAAGTATTAATATGACGCACTCAAAAAGCTTTAAATACATTTAAAATGCATTTACTAATTTATTTAAAGATCTCTGACAGTTATTTTTACAATATATCTAGTACAAATTTAGATCAACATTTTTATGTTAAAACTCATTAGAACGTGAATACCGCAAGCAAAGTATATTTTACGCTTGAAATAAATAAATAAAAACATGACAGGAATAAGTGAACTTTTGAAAATAAAACAAAATAACTAATCTTAAGATAATTAAGCAAGTAAGTACAATATGGAAATATTTCATTTAACAACCTAATAAAAATAAAAGATATGCTGAATTACAGAATTAAAAGTATTCATTGCAATTTTCTTTATTTAAAGTGAATATTAATGTTTATTCAAAGTAAATATTATTAAAGTTAATGGAGCATTATTCGACCGACTCTGAGTTCGATAATTTTACCACACTGATGACTTCCCATTAATTGGCTGGGGTCTCCATATTTCTGGGGAAGGGAAAAACTTCAAAATTACTTGCATTCCTGTAAGGGGTATTTTAATATTTAATGAAAATATATTATCGCTTCTTCAATCTTAGAATTACAAACTATTACGCATGTAAGGTATTACTTATTAATAAAGTGAGAAATCTAATATAGTAGAGTATATGTATATAACGATTTCATATCAATTCCATTCCTTGTTCCACGTTATATAATTGCTCAGGAGATTTTCAAAGAAAACTTAGCTAAATACAAGTATATTAAATACCGGTTAGATGCGGCACTATCGCTTCTGTGCGATCTCTTACACACAACCAAGGTTACGAATTACAAATAAAGAATTAGATGTTGGCTATGATATGCAATTTAGATAAATACTAGTACACATGTAGATATAAACCAACCTAAGTGGATAACAACCCTAAAGATAGATAAATATGCAAATAAGTTGGTTCTAAATGATTACTTAAATTATAATTAGACACTATACTAAATTGTTCGATTAAAAAGTATGAAATTATGAACAAACAATAAAACCTACGGATAAAATAAGTAATTCTAATGTCAAGAAGTACTAAAATAACTACATTACATAATGCGGAGCTTATTCTTAGTTAGGAGTATAAATGTAAACAGATACCACGAAATACTCTTTCCAACAATTTTATTAAAAAAAACAATAAGTAAGAATATTGTAGATACACCAGAAAATATTTATCGAAGCAATATTAAAAAATATAGTAGATATTACTAATCATTTCATATTGATTAGATAACCATAAAATAATTAAAAATTAAGATTAAATTTGAAACCTAAGGTTTTTAAGTGTTAAAGTTTACGTGTATTATTAGGTAACTAACTAACCTCAAAGTCCTTTTTGATCAAAGCCCATTGTCTAATGTAACTAAGTTAGCTTTATAATATTCCATTGTTATTATTAATCAATTAATGTCTCCTAGAACTAGTAGAATTTCTTCCTACCTTTGTAGATCACATAATACAGCAGAAACGAATTCTTCAATTATTTTTACGTAATCCCAGGTTGTGTATCACTGTTGACTGAATATTGACTGGTCACCATTGAAATCGTTTTTAAATATCCATGTCGTACTTTTTCTACATTTTGAAATAGGTACAACCATGCTGATGGCACTGCCGGTATGTGACTGCTGAAGACATGTGACAATGGTGCACACGCATGCGCCGACACATCGACCGCGGCACGTGGCCCCACAACAACCGACTGTTTCAAGTGACGCGCCTCCAAAAACACACACCACTTTTGAAAAGACATTTTCTCACGCACTGTCTGTGTATCACTGTGCTTGATCAAAGTCACACAAAACACGAATGTCACCGTTCAAATTGCCAAAAGAATGTAAATCGGCGGTAATGAATTCGAATTCCGTTCACTAATATTATTTATGACTTCGATAAATATATCACAGTGTTGCGTTTAAAGTAGTGTGTAGGCGACCGTTCTCTAAGAGTAGTCGTAGGTAGAATGAATCGTACGAATCGTTCACTGAAGTCAACGTGCATCACCTGGCAGGTGCGCCCCTCCTGTTCCCCGCTCAGTTTGCACTTGTGGGGCTCCAACGAAATCGCTCCGCACGCGCCACGCCTACGGCATACAAAGGTGACGTCGTGTCGGCTCACAGGCACATAATCCAAATGTGTCGCATCCATCATAAACTTTCGTTCTTTATTCTCCGAAAATAAAGTCGTATACTCTGAAGATAAAGTGGGGAAATTCAGATTGGCCCGTTTCAGAGATAAGTAATGAAGGGCTGCGAAATTGCAAAGGGACAGTGAGCCGGGTTATTTGAACTCTGATATTAATCAAAAGTTTGGTCGGTCAATCAATTTCTACCGGAAATTCGTCAACATTTTCTTAGCAATACTCAATTTAGTAAAGTTGAGTATGACTACTAAATTCACGTCTTTATCATATTATCAATTGTAATACAAGTGAAACAAAGGAAAAAATGAAATGTTATGGAAAACAATAATATGTAAAGAAAGGGTTAAAGATCGATACATCCACGAAGGACAGTTAAAACGACCATAATTTTTGTTCATAACACGCAGGGTTAAGCGCGCAGTTTGGGTATTTCCCGTGGGCCGCGCCCCATAATCATTACACAAGTAGATCAGGCGTTTGGACTGGATGATACTATAATTCAATAACATAGGACACATAATTATACTAAAGCAGTTAAACAAGTTTGTTACAAAGGTATACATGGCGAATAATAAATAAAGCGCCCGATTACGCTAGTCACGAAGAAATACGTGTGGATTATAAGGCTATATGGAATTAAATTTCAACACAACAAAACACCAAGTTAAAGCCTTTTCCCAAATTGCCACAAACATCTCTTAAAATGTTTTTGAAATGAATTTTATTTGTTTCGTGGGTTTCGCATTATGCAAATAAACATTTTCTTTTGTCTAATATATAATTGTAAAAATTACTTTAGATGTTTGTTTTTTCTTTATTTACGGCCTTGAGTCCAGGACCCTTGAAGCGGCCGCTTTCACAAATCGTATAATATAACAAGTTTTTTTTTATAACTGGAGTACAGCAGACAGGCTGACGCTCCGCCTGATGGAAAGCGGTTACTGTCGCCTATGGACGTTTGCAACACCAGAGATGTTACCAACGCGCTGCCGGCTTCGAAGAAATTTTATGACACCCTTTTTAAAAAACTCCATATCGTCGCGCTGTGGGAAAACCTCCACTGGGAGCTCATTCCAAATCCCCACGGTAAGGTACGCAAGAGAAACAAGTATCAAAATAAAGTGGAATTTTATGCTGTCTTAGAAACTACCAGTATATCTAAATACGATTTACTAAAACCGACCGCTTTAAGCACCCAGATCCATTACCTAATTTACATGAAATTTGTACAATTATGTAGATTATAGGGATGAATATGAGATATAACTTTTTTCGCCAAAAATGTTACCTTCATTAGTGGGATATACATTTCAAAATTGCACACTTTTCTTATAGAAAAAAAGTAACAAATAACAACATAAAATAACTAATTAAACATACAGAAAACATAACTTATGGAAAAGGGGATCGATAGTTGGATCATGTTAACCGAATCCCCATGAGTGAGTTGCTCACTTGGGTTCCGTCGGAAACGGAAGTGGCGAGCTCGCGTGCCACCAGCAGGCTAATTGCCGGTGTCACCACGACGGTCCCTTGTCCCCCCCGACCACCACCTAATTACACTTACGGACAACATATGCACGGACGAGTCAAATTACTGTAATTCAGTCACATCATGTCTAATGCCAATGCATTTTCCAACTACAGTCTGCCCCTGTTGCCGATCTAGGGTATTAACCCTTTTTTACTTTGAACTTTGAACCAGTTCTTTCGATATCGAGTATTATTAACTGAAATTAAAAATTATAAAAAAGGAAGTGGTCAATTCGTCGTGTAGTTTTTTTATTCAGCCATAAATTTTTAGTTTCTGAACCGATTTTGATAATTAAATTAATTGGACAGAAAATGTGAAACTTTTGCAATTTTTCCTGGCATAACTTCTGAATTTTTGTTTGTTTTTTTTTCTGAATGTTTCTGGATCGATTTTTCTATTTGCTCTGGGTTCAGTACAGCTTCAGGATAGTTACATATAAATTTAATTGTAATTGTATACCGACGTAACTTAAAAGTGAAAAAAATAATCTAGTATAAATTTCAAGAGGACCTAACTATAAAACAAAAAATTAAGTAAAACATAAAAAGCAACAACTTTTCAAAATATAGTATCTTTGTTACCATATACTTCGCAGCGTTTTCAAGATGTAGAAAATATTTAATTTGGTTTTTAAAAACTTTTGAAGTCAGTTTCTTTTTTGCTACTTTTTTTATATTAATTAATGTAAAGGTGGTTCCTCAACTGGGATAATGTTAAAAACTTAGCCCGTTTCACGCAGTTATATCAATGGGTTTAATGCGTTACTTGAGATGCGACACTGATAATGACGTTAAATATTGACAGATAACGGATATGTATACACTATTAAGGTTATGCGATAACGGCGTTATTTGTTAACGCATTAAATAAGACGCATTGGCAGACAGCCTTAATCTTTAACATTAAGGCGGATGAAGCCCCAGCGTAAGGTAGGTATCAAAAATTGTTTTGTTATTAGCGTTCACCAATTGAAAAATTTAAACATCCGCCCTACTATTTTTGTCCGATTCCATTGACGGATGCGGAGGTCCATAAAAAACAGTCCGCCGTCACGTGGTACAATCGGGTAACCCGAGCCCGGTAGCGGCGCTTCCGACGGATGAAACCCCGCGAACACGTGAGCCACCCTCGGCCACCAACCCACTCAACAACGCCACAGCGCACACACGATATACATTGTTACAATTCAAATAGCCACTAGTTGTGCAATGGAAACGACTGAATGCCAAGCCGATATCGAGCTCCAAATTCTGTTTCATTTAAATAATTAAAACTAGCATAGTCGTTGTCCGAAATTATTACAGACCGGAATACAATTTTTGCTATAATAAATTAACTAAGATGTATACACAGCAACCCTCAGTTAGATTTATACGTTTGTGCCGTGTGCTGTTGAAACGCTTGGACCGTGGAGTCCTGAGGCCATTCAGGACACAATGAGTTGTTTTGATAACTGTTTGTAAAGGCTCTACAACAACTTATCAAAACAACTCATTGACTCTTCAGGCGATCAGAGGGCTGGTGTCTACCTCGGACAACGGATCAGTATGGCAATCCAGCGAGGACCAGACTTCTGGGCAACTTACCCATAGAGGACGATGACCTAGATTCAGTGTTCTACTTATAGTCTTCAGGGATAATGGGTAGAATACGATAGCTATTTCAGTTTTGTTTTACTGTATTAGACTAAGTATTTGAAAATAATAATAAAATAATTCCAGCAATTTGGATTGGTAAAGCAAATAACAGAATAGAAAATATAAAGCAAGGAATACGTCGACATTTTCTTCTGTGCTTCAGCCCCATCAATATGTACAGGAAGGCATCGAACACGACCATATGTTCGTAATTCGTTTTTTTAAGGTATAACATTTAAGGAGGCCTCATATGCGTCTGGCGTCGTTGGGGCATTGTGCAAGTAGGTAGGCCGGGTGAGGCCCAGGTGCGCGCAAGCTTTTTGTACGGCCTTCCGGCGGCTGCGCGCGCACCTGCCGTTATGGGACGCGACAGCTGCCGCCCGCGCACGCGTCGCCCTACGCTACGTACGCGTCACAAAGGACTCCAAGAAAGCTGCCGCCCCCCCCCCCCCCCCCATAAAACACTATTCCGCGACTTTACGGCTATATTGGGTCGATAACCTTGCACACATGCTTTATGGACTCACTTTAATTGTCCCATAAAATAAAAGCTATCATTTTACACACTATTCCAATCGAGAATAATGACTTGACAACATAAAATAGTCATATTCCCAGAGAACTTCGTGTTATAGTTCCCCAATAAGCACGATAAATTCTGGATGGAAGTTTTCACGCGTTTATGTTAAGATATTTATAAATCACAACACCAAAGTCAAACTATTCAAAAGTTTGTTCAGCGGCGAACAGACGTTTGAAAACTTCCCCATTGCATTTAGAGGGTAATTGGGCATTATGCTTCTGGTGCACTCAATAATATGCACTGGGCTTCACGTTGTTTGTTGTTTGTGTGTGGCAATGACAGGTTATTAAGCGTACCTTTATGCTGGCTTGCACTGACTTAGCATTACTCGATTGAAAATTTAAAGTGTATTTCTGTTAATTTTAGTTTTAATATATAATTTATAATAAACTCGTGATAATTTGTTTAGGTGTATTGATAATTTTATATTCAATCATTATCATGGAAATATTGTATGCTAATACAATTATGGCGAAGCAAAACTTTACTACCTATGTTTCTTATAGATACTCGTAAAGTCTGATTCGGAAAGATAAAATATAATATGTAACCAAATTGTCCGCAATAAAATAGAAAATATTCTACTTGTATTAAATAATTAGTAGAACGGAATCGCTAATCTGTAGCTTATGTTGTTCTTATTCAAATTCGCTTGTAGTAAATTCCACGATATTTTGTAAGTACATATTATGTTAACATATTTAATTTAATTTTTCTTTTATTTATGAAATTTTAACTAGTTCGTAATAATAAAAAGCCTCTGAGAATGACTGATGTAAAGAGTCAATGGTAAATAGTAATATTAATAAAGCATAATCTAGATTCCCATTATAGATAGGCTACTTCACCAGCTTATTTTGATTTAGTTATTTAATTTTATTTTTGAATACCTCTGTATGTACTCTAACGAAAACTAAACCATTTGCCAAAAACATACCTTAAGTGACTAGATGTATCGTGTGCAACATCCGCTCGATATAAAGATAAAGCTCTATATGTTCGGCAGCTGCCTTTCACATCTGCCCTTCATCCCGGCCGCACCACGTGGCCAAATACCTGGGCCCTTATTCCCTATTTTGAACGCTCGATTTTAAAACACAACATAAAAAGTGTTGAAATAAGTTATTATATTGTTTTTATTGTGTTCTATTATAGAGCTTTCGATATTCCACGCAGCGTTTTTGTTTAGTTAAGTGAACACAATTTAAATTAATATTATCCTACAATTTTTGTATATTGGCCTAACTGATGCAATAATTTTACTTTAATTACTTACAATTATACTGTTTCCAAAAGTTTATTTAACTTTTGACGTTTGCACGTTTATCAAGTTACATATTTCTTGGCAGTAAAGCCCACATGAAACAAATAACATAATTGTCGTATTTTATTGTTGTGGGTGACGTAATAGTGATGTTCTGTGGGTCATGTAACGCACACACTGCTAAACCATCAACATTATACGTAAATAAATCGAAAATAATCGATTTAGAAATATAAAATGTTCTACTTTAATAAAAAGATTACTTTATTACAAAAGGGCTTATTTAATATATGTAAAATATGTTTATTGAAATGTGGATATATTTATTACACGATATAGTATTTTTAGCAAAAACATATAGATAATTTAAATTGATTAAAACTTTTTTATGAATGAAGTCGATTTTTATAACAAATCGAGTTGGTAACGCATTAGAACATTACTAATTGATCCGTTATCAAGCTGTCAAAAGCAAAATAAATGCTTGGAAAGGTTATAGGTATTATACTTACAGAATCTAAAATATACATAAATTTGACCTAACTTTTATTGTATCTGGAAATATCATTACATAATTCTGCATCTACATCTGTATCATTCGGTCGATATGATAAAATCAATGCATTGAAAAATCACAGCCTTGCATTATAGCAGCAACTTTACGTCCTATCTCGATCGAAGTAAGATGCGCGTGATTATGCAATGCAGCGATCGACAATAATTGTCAATCGAAACATAGAGGTGTGTACACAGCATTACGCAAATAATGAATAACAGTTCTTTGTATATTATACATTAGATATTACTTTTAAGTTCTATACAGAGTAATATTTCACCATCTTCTATTTTCCTGTTGTTAATAAAATTTTGCATGCATCTAAATTTGATTAATCATTTTTGAAAACTTATACCTTTCCGATTCAAAAACGATTTCTAATCATTTCTAAAACATTTTTTACTTGACATAAACCCTCCCTAAGTTGCATAAATGCTATTTTTACATCATTCGCCGGCACTTTAATTTTTAATTGTAAGATGACGTTTGTGGCGCCCTATATGAAAAATAAATATCATTTAGACTTTAGAGGTTTAGGAGAAAAAGTGATTCTTATGAACATTTTAAAACACGGAATCGACAAGAAATCGCACATGCCATAGAATAAGTGCCCAGAGTCAGTCAGTGAAAACCAAAAATATAACTGTATCCAAACTAACGACAGATGATCTTAATGTCGTTAAAAGCCTGCGAGCATCTGCCCCATGACGTAAATAAAGGTGTTCGTTCTACACCAAGCACGAATGTAGCTATATTATATACAAGAAGCTCTTTCTCTCGGATATCTATCTATCTATAATATTATAACATTCTAAACATGCCGTGTCTGTACGTTGAAGCTATTAAAAAAAAAACAACTGGAACACACTATATAAACGGTGGAGAACACGACTCAATTTTTTTTAGATTTCTTGTCTGTTTATCCGGGATTCACGTAAAAACTACTGGACCGATTTTGATGCCCTTTTCGCTGATCGATAGCAAATTCCCGAACTTAAATTTCGGTATTTTATATCCCGGGAATCCGGTGGGATTTTTCCCGAGAGTGGTTTCAAGTTGTCATGACACGTATAAATTAGCTTATTCCGTCAAACGTGGACGACGTCGCGGGCGAATCCTAGTGTTTTTATATATGGAAGTACTACACGAAATGCACACCTGCTTTGTTATTAATATTATAAAGGAAGTTCAATCCTATAAGTCCAGTTTGTTATTAGTCTTTCATCATTATTAAAATGTTTGGCCTAAGTTACTGACCTCACGCAGCTCCTTGATTTTGGCGCCAGCCTTTCCGATGACGCACCCGGCGCGGCTCTGGTGGATCAGTAGACGGACATCCAAGTCTTCGTTACCACTTCCCTTTGGTCCTCCCTATCAAAAAAATATCATAATCAAGTATTTACTCAACGAGAGGACGGAACAGAAGTGAAGAAGACAGAATATACGCACATCAGCCAAACACGGTAGAATTTCTTTGACAATTTCCAAAATTGTATCGACGTCCGTAGCAGTTATTGAGAGCACTCTGAAAAGCAAGTTAAAATATTAGTGATATGAAAATGAACTCAGATTGTATATAAGAATGTATATAATCATTGAAAAGTATCTATTATAAATCAACGGTCAGGGAGGTCTGTTTGCCGGGCTGATATAGAAACATGAAGCGTGATGGCGATGAAACGGATTAAAGTACAACGGTACTGGAAGTCAATAAGAATTATCCCGATGGGAGAGATGTATATAATTGTATGATAGGAAAGTTTTTGGGATAACAACGTCTGCATGAACGGATGGCGGTTTGCCAAAGTGGTGAAAGTAATACAAGTTAAGGTGTCCAGTGCGGCGAGAGTGCATCGTCCTGTGGAATGTACGTGATAAGGACGGGAATTCGACATACGGAATGAAGCTCCTAACGCCGGGATCCGACTGGCAATCGGTAAACACGACTCGACTCCTGACTGTTGACGAGCAGAGTGCGAAAGGATTCGACTCGAGCTTTAAGTTTGAGAGTAGATGTTGGCGATATAGTTTACCGTTCGGGGCCGGGGCAATCTGGGACTGTTATAGAGGCTTTGAACTGCGTGGCGGGGCGGCGGGTGGGCAGCGGCGTCCGCGGGGCGGGACCGGCAACCAAGACACACTGTAGCGGCCGCCGCGCGTCTCCACCGCACCGCCGCCGCCGCGCCGCGCGGGCCGGCCCCAACGCGCCGCGACCGAGGCGACGCGGGCGCACATAACACAGGCAAAGGGCAAGACGCGAGCGACGCGCGTTGGGGGCGGCCGCGGGCGGACGGCGAGGATGGAGGCGCGCGGCGGCACGCGCTACACGGGGCACGGGGGCGTCTCGGGGGCGCTAAACACCTGTAACTGGCTGCCGGGGGGTTAATTAATGGCTATGGCCTGCGGACGGGCCGCTGTCGCGAGCCGCAATGGCTACGGCGACCTTGGAACTCTCACTCTTCTTCGGTTTTAGATAGATCTTCAAGATTAGCGCGTAACATCGTAAAAGCACAGATAGATTGGATCCGGCACGTTTTTCATTTACCCAGTCAGTGGAGGCACGATAATATTATGGAGATTACTAATATTGGTAGACGTACCTGTGACGAAAAAATGTTAAAAAAGTAATAAGTATAATAATTATGAAATATTTTTAAATGACACAAAATTCCAATTAATTATTACATTTAAAACTATCATTATGCTCGGCAGAGATCTGGTATACAAAATATATAACTAATGAATGCGCTATTTAGAAGGTAATCAAATGACAAATATCTCTTGAAGCTCTATAACTGAGAATGGTTTACTTACAATGATGCTATCTATCTGTAATTATTACTGTCTACATCATTATTTAGGTTTATTAATGCATACTGACCTCGTTCCTCAGCTTTGAAATATTGGTGCCACCCTTTCCAATGATCGAACCAGCCACCTGTTCCAACGGTGTTCATATTAAACTTGATACAAGTTGGAGACTTATAATAAATATGTATCTATATGTATATCTTGTTCAAATCTATTTTCGCTTAAGTATTTTGTAAATTGTGCAAGCTTTTCCAGTTATAGTCGTGCTAGTGCAATGGCTAGAGCACGCGTCCCAAGTTCAAAGAGCGCGGATTCGAATCCTGGCCGGAACAAATGCACCACTTAGGCAGTTTTCCGACCTAAAGTACATATTCTCACAATTACCAAATGCTAACAACGATGAAGGAAAACATCGTGATTAAACCTGCACATCGAGATAACCAACGTGTTAAACCTGCCAAGCCACCTTGGATAAGCGAGGCGAATATACTGTCCCTTCCCCAATAGTGGGAGTCCCGAGCCTAGCAGTGGGACGTTTATTGGCTGTTATTATTATTTCATTACACAAGCTTGGCTTTTCAGAATTTTAAACCTCACAAGTCAAAAGTTAAAGGGGGATGGGCACTTAACTGATTTGAAGGGAATATGTACCCTCCTTGTAATTAAAAAAAAATTGAGTAACACATAATGAATTGTCAAGATCTCTCTAAGTATACATATACCTCGCTTACATGTACCTACACTGAAAAGGAGATTTTCATCACTCATTTTTATCTGCAACGGCCACCCTTAGGTTTAAATTTATTTTATTATTTCACTATACCATTGTATAGCAGCATATAGAATACAGTTTCCATCCTAATTTCATGACTACATAGATCGAGCAATTTCGAAAAAGACAGAAACGAAAAAACTCTTAGTTAATGTAAATTATTTTTGAGTACAAAATATGCTTTTCAATCCAGCGGCATGTATAATTTGTATTAGGTAAATTTTATCGTCGGCCTTCTACTAAAATCCGAACTATTTCAGCTATGCACGATACAAATAGTTATTGTTATAATTGGTGCAACAATTTCTCAATATTTCACGTCGCGTGTGTGCCAGAAAAGCTACGATAAATGATCGAATACCACATCACAAGTTATATAAAATAAACATACATATAAAAGTTTGTATTATTTTCAAAAGGACCTCTTAACACTGTTCTTGAATTATAAATATTTTATGTAATGTTCTCCAGACTTTATCTAATTGTTTTATAATATTAGTACCAATAGATATGATCTACCAGCTAGATCAGCAACCGTTGTTCGGCTACAAAAAAATATCATTAAAACTGGTCCAACCGTTTAGGAGGACTTCAATGATATATATACACACGAACAAAATAATCTATATACATATAATAAAACTGTAGAGGTCGATTTTCTGGACAATGAAAAAAAAAATGCTAAAAACCGAGTCAGGGGGATGTAAAAAGTGAGATAGAGCTAAATTAGATTTTTTTTTTCATTTTTTTGTTTCTCTGTACGGACTAATCTCCGAAACGACTGAAACGATTTAAATGAAATTTTGTCTGGTGGTAGCTTATATCCCTGGTCAACATATAGGATACTTTGATCCCGAAAAATTAAAGAGTTCCCGTGGGATAGTTAAAAAAACTTTAATTACTTAAACAGCTTATTATACAACTTATGCACCTAATTAAGTATTGATATTGCCGGTATCAGCATACATTTACGTTGAATGTCGTCTATAAAGAAGCATTATAAGGTATTGCGATCTATAAAAATTTAATTGAAGGAATCATAAATACCACGCGGCCGAAGTCGCGGGTATCAGCTAGTTATATATATAAAGAAGATACGCATATACAAAGGTGGACTCATTGATTATGCATACATTAGTCTAAGTACGTACTAAACTAAAATCAAATAACTGTATAAAATGTATTTTACCTTGCTAGGTATAAGAAAGGTGACGTCATCGTCTGTTTGCCGCTGCCGCTTCTGGGCGGGGCCGTCGTCATTGTAAGCATCGCGTTTCATCATTCACACTGGTAAATATAAATCAATTCATATATAAATGTCAAACACATACAAACGGTATCCTATATTATAGAACGCTTAACCAACGCTTTTCAATACATGACGTGCCTATTTTCAGCCGATTCTTAAAGTAAACCTCGTTGATATAAGTTTTGTATTATAACAAATCAATATTTCTAGAAAAATCTTTTTTTACTAATTTACTATTACCTGGATAATATATTCCATTATAAATCGTGGCAACTTAGCGGTGAAGGCACCCGCGTCTAGTTCCAATGACGTGGATTCTTATCGAGGTCGAGTAGCATGCTCCGCTTAGGTATTTTTGTGACTTAATGTGTTACAATTACTACGTGCTAATAACGGTAAAGAAAAATATCGTAAGAAAACCTACACATTACGACTGCGACCTGTGTTAAATTCGCCAACCTGTCTTATAAAAGCGTGACGTATATATACACATACAGTTGTGGTCATATAATTAAGAACGATTTGAAGTTCTAGATGTTTTTTATTTACATCGTGTCATACACAGAGATGTGTACCTTCTGAGACGCAACTAGTTATGTTATAAAATAGCCACATTAATAGAGCAACGTGGCTTAGGAATAAAGAATAAAATCGCTAACTATTTTTTTCACATTTTATTTATTTTACCAAAGTAACACATTAAAATAGTACTGAAGCTGGACAAATAATTAAGAACGATTTATTAAACTGCTCGGGAATCGTTTTGTGTGACACTCACATTTAAAAAATCACAATAATATGTAGCGCGAGAAATTTAAAAAGCAATTTAATACATTTTTAACTAAAATTAATAGTTAATAGCATATCCCCGGCTTTTAATTACTGCTTTACACCGGCGAGGCATTGACTATTAATTTTTGACATTTCGCAAGAGAAATAGAGTTCCATTCTTCTAAAAAAACGTCGTACAGCTCTTTTAAATTCCCACACTGTGTATTTGAAACCTTTTTCTTTACTTCGAACCACAGATTCTCGATTGGGTTTAGATCTGGGCTGTTAGCTGGCCAGTTTAAGACAGAAATTGATTGC